>JAWHQI010000154.1:157500-2557500 GCA_033032865.1 Dactylorhiza incarnata | reverse complement strand
CCAAATCGTCCCAAACCGAACCGAATTTGGACCGAACCGATCAGTTCGGTTTCGGTTTGAGGGGGTTGAAAACCGACCCTTATTCGGTTCGGTTTCGGTTTATAGGGTCGATAAACCGAGAAAACGAACCGATTATAAGTTTGGATTTTGAGTTTGTCCCGTCGTATTAAAACATGAGGTTGTGACTATTGAGTTTGAAGTTAAACCCGAAATAACGAGACCATGTAATTTCACTTATCTTATCATAAATTTGTAACAATTACCCGAGCGTGAGAGTAAATTAAATATGTTGTACTAATTGATTTTTATTTTAAACTAATATTTGAACTTATTGTATTAATTGTACCAGTTAATCTAAATGTTATTGTGTTTTTCAATTTCCCTTCAATGTTGATGAACTGTTTTCTAGATTTACTATTAGAAAAGCACTTGGGCAAATATTAAAAATTATTTTGAGGAATAATATATTTTAAATTTATCGAAAAACCGAACCGATGTTAAAAAACCGAACCGAACCGATCCATTTCGGTTCGGTTTCGATTTTGGGTGTGTAAAAACCGAGCCTATTCGGTTCGGTTTCGGTTTTACCTAAAATCGAACCGAACCGAACCGATGTTAGTCTTGCTTACGAGGGAATATTTTTTAGTAATTAGAAGGTTATTGCGAATCCATCTGCAGGTGGGCAAGGAGTGATGAAAATTCTATTTCAAATCAATAGCGTGGACAGATTGTGTACAGGTGTTGTTCTCTTATCCAACCCAGTGCTTAGTCATCGTTCCCTGCCAAATTAGCTATAACCTCTTCTGCGCCTTTTTAGTTTTATCTTAACGGATGACTCAGGGGGTGTATCTTATAGTCGAGGGGACAAGGTCCTCCTCACTTATAAATTGTTCCTCATGAACAAGTGCATCAAGACAATTGCCTATCATTCGCATCTTTCAGAGCACAATAGGGTTCATCATGTCTAGCACGTCTCTCAGTTGAAGCTGGTCAAGGGGGATCACCCAATTTAGATAGCCTTGTTATTGATCGGTCTCGGCTCTGCATTCCCAGGCCGCAGTCCAAGTTGGATAGTCTACCCCCTATTTCCGCAATCCTTGTTGGACAATCTACCCCCTATTTCTGCAATCCTCATTGTATCTTTATTTTTGATTTATTTTTATGTATTAATGAATATGTAAATATATATCTTTATCTTATATCTCATATCTTATATATACTTATAAAGATATTCATCTCCGTCGCAGAAAAAGAAAGGTCATCCCCGAAATGCCCCTTCCGTCGCAAACATGCCGCGTCCGTCGCAGCTCGCTTCTCTTCGCCCTCTTCAGTCATCCCGTCAACAGTACACGCGTTGCACTGCTCTTCCTCCTCGACGACACCGCTCTACACGGGATCATATTCCGCGCCCACGCGTCGCTTCTCCTCCCTTGCACCCTCTTCATTCTTTCTCGCCGCTTCCCAGTTTATCCTCCGCTCGACGTCCCCAACCCTCGGTGCAACGGTGAACACGGAGAGTCTTCTTCCCGTTCCACTCGATCGTCGGTCGTCTCTCACTCGAGGGCTTCGGATCTCACTCGTAGGGTTTCAGTCTTCGCGGTCTAATGCTCCCGGCGATGGCATTGACCCCTCTTCTCCGCGTCCGAGTATATCCATGGCAGCAATTGTATTCTCGATTTGCACAGTAACCGTCCGCCGTCGGTCGCAAATAAAGGCAATTCCGCTGTCGGTCGCAAACACCAATATCTCGCCTGCTTGCTCTCCTCGCCGTCCGCCATTTTCCCTAGATCGATCCTAGCGGGCCAGCCTCTCGGACTTCAAGCTCTGCATTCATTCTTTTGGTCCAGATCTTCTTCAGCGAATTGACTACGCCTCCAACAGGTACGGCCTCTGTGTTCTTCTCCCTGGAAAGAAATGTGATTTCAACTCTCCAGTGAATTCCCCTGCACTCCTGTTGTTAGCCCGATGAATTTTTTCATCCATATTCTTACTTGAAGGTAATCACTTTCATCTTCTCCTCTTGAGTAGAATTTATTTTTTATAAAATGCCCACAAGTTGTTTGATAAAATGTTCAAAAGACAACAAAATTATCTCCACGAATTTTGAGTTGTGGCTACCTATTTTATTTCTTTTTTCTCATAATTTTCTCTATGTGAGAGTTTACATCAGTCAAATCTGTCATACTAATGGTGCATATGATGATTTCAATTTGTAGCAACCAATAACAGGATCTAGAATTATTATTTTTCAGAACATAAAGTATTCCAAGCTCCATTTAGGCTGCTGGTGATGATGAAACAGTTTACCATGTTTCTTTTTCTCGACGACTTAATTCCATAATAATCATAGTCATAGTGGCTTCAAATTCCTTTCATTTCAATATTAGAAAGATGATGATATTAGAATTTCATGCATCTATAGTCTATTCTTCATTTGAATGTGTTTCTACCTGTGCTATAGGATATTACAGTCTCTTCAATTTTTAATACGTATATATTAATTATTTTAAGAGTTAGATGCAATCAAAATGTAATTTTTGATAAACTGCATGCAACAGTTTTTTGGGTGTCAAGGTTTCACGTGTACAGCTTCATTTTTGCTCTCTTCCTACTCGTGAGAAGAGAGCTTCAAAAGGAGAGGATGTGGATGATATTATGACAGCACAATTAAGGCCGTTCGTACTTTTACTTAGAATTAATTTTACATAAATTTAGTGAGCAACTTGAAAAATTTATTCATGCAAAAGCTGGAAATCATGTTAGAATTTTGAATCTGAGCGGCATTTTCTTTAAAATGAAGCATGCCGGCCAGGTGCTGATCCCTTGAGCCTGGGAATTCATGGTTTCGCTGGTGAGCGTGTTGAGAATTGTAGGCGGATTTGACCCTCATTCACAACGTCGAAGCATCTATAGTTTGTTGTGAGCTGCAGTTAATTATTTATTCCATAAAGATATTTATGGTTAGTTTAATTTACAATAATTGGTTGAGATGCAAAACACCGAAGCAATCAAGTGATATTTATGGTTGAGTTTGACTTCCTAACCATGAAACGAATTTATCTATTGAGTGTAAATTAAACTCAGCTGAATGAAGGCTAAGGCTATGAGTTTGTTTAAATATAAGCAATATGTATCATTATCTAACTTATTGAGCTGAAATTCTGATGCCAAACCTCAGCACTTCGATATTTGGTTAGCCTGCTTTTGTGATATTTTTTAGTAGGAATCAACGTGTATTTGTTTTTTGAACTTATATTTGTGAAGTTCTTCAGCCTATTTGCTCTATTCATATTTGATTCAATGAAAATGCTGAGATTCATGGTGTTTTTTTTACTTCATATAGAATCCTCAGATCACACCATTCACATATAAATTATTTACTTAGATTTAGTTCTCTAGATGTGAATGCATCATTCTCTCCATGCCCCTCAAAAGTCAAAACCCCTCTACCTCAATGAATTACTTAGAAAAGTTCCTTATATGTGAATGCATTTTCTTCTTGGTGGTTTGCCTTCGGACGCAGCCCACATCATTTTCTTCTTAGTGTTTTGCCTTCGGGCGTACCCCACAAGGGAGCATCAAGCATAGTAGCTTTGATTTCACTCAACGTGTATTTGTTTTTTTAACTTACATTGCGCTATTCATATTTTATTCAATGAAGATGCTGAGATTCATGGTGTTTTTTTTGCTTCATATAGATTTTACTTCCACTCAAAATGCTTCATTCCCCGTCAAAATCCTCAGATCACTCCATTCACAACTAAATTATATTTTTGCCTGCACTTTGTGCCCTCCCGCTCTCTTCTTTTCTTATGGGAAATGGTTTCCCGGTAACCCCAGCGTTTTCTTCTGGTTTCCTGGTAACTTGAATGCTAGATTTTACTTATTTGTTAAGCGTTTTGGTTTCTATTGAGGGAGATTTTACCTTCTCTTTAATTGTTGGAATGGGAGGTATAGATGATATCACACATCAAATCAAATATATTTGGCAAAGAATTGTTAAGCGTTTTAGTTCCACTTAGTCAGTGATAACGCCTTGAATCATCAGAAAATGGCTTGCACCTCTTAGGTTGTTTCATTGTGTCCTCTGCACTGGCTTATATGGTTGAACCACGCTAATAGGAACCTTGAATCCTAGAAAATGGCTTGCATCAGAATTGTGAAGACACATATCTATTCCCTTTAAAAAGCCTTTAATTACTAAATCAGCTTGCTACTGAACTGCAATTTACTTTGGAATTTGATTCTAATTTTGTAGTCATATTATATTCTTGCTTTACTAATTTTTTAACATATCCTGTATGTCATCTGTAATATACTATATTTTTTGGCAATCATGTATTTCCCTATTGGTATGTATTGTTGTTTCCAATTTCACTGTTGATCTCCTTTGATTTTGGCCTTACCACTCTTCTGTACTGCACAATATCTCTTCAGCAACAACATCCATACAATAAGCATGTCTACCTCTCTTAAATTGCATTACGATGCAACTTTCCAATGTAATCTAGAAATACATACCCCAATCAAGAAATTTTGAGATGCTTATTTTTTAGTGCCCACATATGGTGGTACCTTCACAACCTCCATAACAAAGCTAAAATCAAACTTTCATGGCTGCCTATCCGTACTTCATTTACGAGTGTTGATATTTGGAGTAAGCAGTATGCTTAGTTGCTATACAAAAATAACTAGCTAATATCAAATATTTGATGTTTTAATGACGCGTGCTTAACAAATCTTCTTTTTATTCATTGAAGGATTGATAGAGCTGTGTATGTGCTTCAATCATCTTTATGCCAAAGATTTTGCATAGATTTTGGGTTGATAGGTTTTGTTTATCATACGCCAAGACAATATAAATGTCTAACTGTAGCTTATTTTTTATCATCTTTCTATTTTCATTTATCGTCTAACTACAGCTCATGCTGGATACTTATAACTTTTATCTTTAGGGTAGCCTCTTTTTGGGATTCATATGTCAAGTGAGTGATACCGAAAGTTTAGTAACTTTGCTTGCAGGGAAGGAACTATGTATAGATTTTTTATAATGGAGAATACTCAAAATATGATCCTCATGGGATTTTTTGAAATCTGCAATATGAGCAAAATGTTTGGTGGTTAGGAAACAACACGTCCCCAACACCCATTTAACTAATTTACACTGCTTTTAATTGGGAGTTGAAATGGACTATATTAGAATTCCATATAGTTAGATCTACAGGCTTTGTTTTTGGATTACATAGAAATGCTATTTAACTTATTTATACTGCTTCTCTCTCTACTGTATATATCTCTGCTTGCCCAACACCCATTTTCATGTGACATCATATTGAGCCCTTTTTATTCTGTAACGATCAACAGTGACATCATTTATGATCAATTTTAACAGATGGAAACATTTTTGGTACTGAAAACGCTGCATTTTTTAAATAAAAAAACTGCATTTTCTTCATCTGTTTGCATGAATCTGTATCTCGCCACGGGGTGCCTCATCGAAGTTGTGATCCTTGACATATATAATGTGCCTTCGGATAAAACCTAGGTAAAATGCTACGCCAAACGAATATGCAAAAAGACACGGTCATGCTCAGACAAAACAAGGAGGCTACGGCTTGATTCATTCAGGAAGCCATAAGTTAGAATTTTACTACTCATAATTCTTCTATGACATCAGTTTAAACTTCAGGAAGACACGGTCATGTGATTGTTTGAATTGTTTGAAAAATTAGGAAGATTGTTTTTCGTAGTTTAAACTTCTTTTCCATGCATGATTTTGGATTTGATTTCTCTTCTCTGCTTTGTTTTCTATTTTTGATTTCTCCTCTTTGGTTTAGTTCACTGTATTTAAAATGCAAATTGAGCCTGTCGTTGAACAAGTGCGTGGGCCTGTTCAATCTCATCTTCGTTCTCAAAAAAGAACTAGAGAAACATCTATGACAGACGAGCAGCGCGCAGCACAACGTATATATAATCAAACTTTTACATCAACAAGAAACGCGCATGCGTCAGAAACGCAGCGTGCTGCTCATCGGGCTTCTAACCGGCAGCGTGCGCAACAAAGAAGAGCGCACATGACAGAAGAACAACGTGAAGTGCAGCGAACTTATAATCGAGACCGCCAAAGAGCCAGGCGAGCTCAGATTGACTGAAGCGCAATAAGCACACCAAAGAGAAATTTGACGCAATGCTGCTCGAAGGCGTTGCGCACGATTACTGCAACAAAGCCAACAACTCCAATATAACAACTCAGTGGTGCAATCTGCTACTGCGCTTGAACACCAAACTACTGCACCCGCGTCGGCATTCATCAGTGAGCCTGCGCACTCAAACATGACAAGTGGTGTGTACGCAATTCTTCTGTGTCCTATCTTACGCAATTACAAAATAACATCTCAGTGCTACAGTCATTACCTTTGTGTTCTTCTGCAGTTAGGTTTACCGAAAATGACATTGTGCAGCAAGGTGAACAATTAGAAAATAACAACTCAGGAGTACAACCCGCTCTTGCGCCCGAACACCAGACTACTGCACTTGCATCGGCATCGGACAATGAACTCAGGCACTCAACCATGACATGCGGTGAGTGCGAAATTCTTTTGTCGTGCCTTATACAGTTAATATATCTTATACAGTTAGTACTACTTAGCACACCGTCTTAGCCTTAGTGTTCTTCCACAGTGAGATTTGCCGAAAATGGTATTGTGCACAGATATACGCTGACAACACTGCCATCCACAACGTCCTTCCGTCCTTTGAGAACACCTGAAATTGGAGAATCATCCACACCTTACCCTTTCCCCACAACCACTCGCGCTGCCTCAAACTTATTACATTCAAATCCTGCATTTACGATAACCTCAAACACGCAAGAAAATTCAGTGGAGCTTCCACAACAAAGTCTGCTTCCTCCCATATGCATGCAAGGTATGTTCTTGGTAAACCACTGCATAGAAATATGTCCGATTGTTTTTTTTATTCTTATGCTTATTTTCATCTACATAGGAAACTCACAAAATCCTGTCCACCAACATGAAAGCACAGACGACGAAATCTCTGATGATGAGATCCTTTATAGCAATCACCGTGCCACAAACCACAACATTGCCCGTGTATCAGACTCAGTTCGCCAAATTGTTTACCTACAACTACAACAACCTCATTTTTGTTATAGTTGCCGTGCTAGATTATTTGATGGTGAAACCTCTACGCTGTGTTGCAACAATGGAAGAGTGCAGATTCAAGCTATACCTGCTCCAAATGAGCTATACACTCTGTTTGTCGGTGACTCTGATGAATGCCGCAATTTTAAGAGATATATTCGCTCATATAATCATGTGTTTTCTTTTACTTCTATGGGTGTTAAGTTGGATAGGGCATTAGCAGCTGATCAACACGCCATTTACACATTTCGAGCTCATGGAGCAATATATCATCGAATTGGTTCTCTTTTGCCTGCTCCTCACGCAAGACCTAGATACCTACAGTTATATATATATGATACGGAACATGAGATAGATCACCGCCTACAAGAAAGCACAGAGCTGGTCCGTGAACTGGTTGAAAAAATAACAACAATTTTGAACGCATGTAATCCTTTTGTGTTAATGTTCCGCCAGCTGGCACAACGGCACGATGTTAACAAATGCAGATTAGTAATTAAGGAAAGACCTGCTACTCAGCACCAATATATATTACCAACTGCATCACAGGTTGCTGCTATTATTGTTGGCGCTGAAGAATATCTTGAATCCAATGAACGCAACACAATTGTCGAAACGGTCGAAGGTGAATTAGTTACTATTCCAGAATTTACTGGTTATTATGATCCACTTCAATATCCGTTACTCCACCCATATGGGACATATGGTTGGTTGGCTGAGTATAAAGGATTCAATAATCGTCGCGTTAGCTGTTGTGACTATTACTCATACATACTTCAGGTTTCTAGATAAATATTACATTGCGCATGTTGTGCTTTTTGCACTCAGCCCATGTTTTATTTTATATTCGTTCTCTTGCAGGATCGCCGACCGGATTTTTCCTTGCCATTGCATGGTTGTCGTTTGCTGCAACAATACGTAGTTGACAATAATATTAAGATTGAAACTCAAAAACTGCGTTGGATTAAAAAAAACCAGAAAAATATCCGCGCTGAACTGTACAGCGGCTTGCAGGACTGCCTTAATGCTGGAGAAAATAGTGGAGGTGTGTTCACTGTAGATCCATATAGGCTTTTAATTCTATGATCTCATACTGATCTAGACTCTTACAATATATCATTCTCTTGCAGCCAATGTTGGTCATCGTGTCATATTGCCATCATCTTTTATTGGAAGCCCTCGCGATATGTACCAACGTTATCAGGATGCAATGACGGTTGTCCAGCGTTATGGCATACCAGATATATTTTTAACAATGACGTGCAACTCTTCTTGGCCGGAAATCACTGAGGCACTTTATCCAGGGCAGACCTCTCAGGACCGTCCTGATTTAGTCGCTCGAATATTCCACGCTAAATATGCAAAGCTAAAGCATGATATTTTCCATAAACATGTTCTTGGTAGAACAATTAGCCATGTCCACGTAATCGAGTTCCAAAAAAGAGGTTCACCGCATGTTCATATGCTAATTATTTTCGATGCGCATGACAAAATGAATACTCCGGATGAATATGATAAGATTGTTAGAGCCGAGCTTCCTCAGGTCGAACATGAACCCGAATTATACAACGCTGTTGTGCGTCATATGATTCATGGCCCGTGTGCACACATAAACCCTCATGCCCCTTGCATGAAGCACGGCGATTGCAAAAAGGGTTACCCAAAAAAATTTTCTGAGCATACGCTACAGGGAGCAGACTCCTACCCGATTTATCGACGCCGTGATAATGGAAGATCATTTACGTTGCAGCGTGCCCAAGATTTTGTTATTGACAATAGGTGGGTTGTTCCTTACAACCCATGGCTTCTGTTGAAGTACGACTGTCATATTAATGTCGAGATTTGCAGCAGTATTAAAAGTATAAAATATTTATATAAATACATTCACAAAGGCCCTGGTGCCATTGCGTTCCAAGTTCAGCCTCTTCAGGATCAGAATGAAGTATCTGAGTACGTAAATGGGCGGTGGATATGTCCACAAGAAGCTTTTTGGAAAATATTTAAATTTACTATGTACCAGACATATCCTTCGGTTATCCGTTTGCAGATACACTTGCCTGATAAGCATCAAGTTCAGTTTCGCACTACTGACTTAGTGAACAATGTTCTAGCGAATGAGCGGAATTCCAGGACAATGTTAACCGAATTTTTCACTATTTGTGATGTTCAGGAAGAAGCGCGCAATTATTTGTACATCGATTTTCCTAAACACTATACATGGAATTTGACTTCTAGAACTTGGCACGTGCGAAGACGTCGGCAAAAAGTTGTTGGACGAATTTACTCTGTACATCCTTCCGAGGGTGAAAGATTTTATTTGCGCATGCTTCTCAATCACATTCGGGGCCCAAGATCTTTTGATCATCTTCTGACAGTTGGTTCAACTTTCCATTCAACGTTTAAAGAAGCCGCTGAACACTATGGTCTATTGGAACGAGACAACAGTTTGCATTACTGCATGCGCGAGGCTAGAGAATTTCAAATGCCTGCAGCACTTCGGACTTTGTTTACTACAATTCTGTTATACTGCAACCCTACAGATGTTAGACAGTTGTGGAATGACAATTACACCGCGATGACTGAAGATTTTGTTGCCAATGCTTCCATCAGCGAGTTATATGTCATGAACAAGCTTCTTCACGAGCTCGATTACACTCTACAACAACATAACAAAAGCATCACACAATTTAACATCCCTCAAATGTCTCCCATTTTTACAGATATGCCCAACTTCTCTGGCTTAGTTGAAGATGAGCTCTCAATACCTATCTCATATACGGATCTGAACTCTGTTTCATCTTTGAATCCCAGCCAAAGTTATGCCTTCTGTACTATTGTTGAAACAATCACGCGGCGACAGAGTGGTATTTTCTTTATAGATGGGCCTGGTGGCACTAGCAAAACATTTTTATACAAATCTATGCTTGTGCATTTGCGTCAAAATGGTCATATTGTGCTTGCGACAGCATCATCGGGAATTGCTGCAACACTTCTTTCAGGCGGAGGAACAACCCATTTGAAATTCAAAATTCCAATTCCTCTGGAATCTGGCTCATTTTGTAAATTTGGCAAGCAATCTGATATACAACAGCTTTTGCAACAATGCTCCGCTATTTTGTGGGATGAGGCACCGATGTCACATAAACATGTATTTGAGGCTGTTGATCGATCGTTGTGTGATGTTCTATGCGTAAACCGACCTTTTGGTGGCAAAGTTGTAATCATGGGAGGGGATTTTCGGCAAGTTCCGCCTGTCGTAATTAATGGAACAAAATCAGAAATTATTAATGCTAGCATAGTTGAATCACCTTTGTGGTCAGCTGTAAAATTGCTTTCAGTAACTGAAAATATGCGTGCTCTATCTGATCAAAATTTCTCCAATTTTTTACTTCGCGCCGGAAATGGCGATGAGCCTACATTCGAGGATGATATGATTCGTATTCCTGATTCAATGATTATTCCATGGGAAGGTGTACATTCAATCAATGTACTAATCAGCATCATATTTACTGATATTACACTCCACATGAATAACTCTGATTACTTGGAAGACAGAGCTTTGTTAACACCCTTAAATGAAGATGTCGGTCAACTAAATGAAAAATGCCTCCACATGTTCCCCGGGGACGAGGTCACCTATTATTCTTTTGATTCTGTTGATGATGACAGATATAACTTATACCCGCAAGAGTTTCTAAATAGCATATCACCAGGCAATCTTCCACCGCATAGACTATCTTTGAAAAAAGGAGCCCCCATTATGCTTCTGCGGAATTTAAATCCTAGAATCGGTCTTTGCAATGGTTCGAGACTCCTCTGCCGTCAATTTACAAGAAATGTTATTGAAGCAGAAATACTTACAGGACAACATAAAGGCAAACCAGTATTCCTTCCCCGTATACCGCTCAAAAATGCTCAAGATTTAAAAATGTCTTTTGAGCTAACTCGCAAACAATTTCCAGTCCGTTTAAGCTTTGCTCTAACCATCAACAAATCTCAAGGTCAAACAATCAAGCACGTTGGCATTTACTTTCCATCTCATGTTTTCACCCATGGCCAACTTTACGTTGCTTTATCAAGAGGAGTCACTGCATCGAATACAAAAGTTCTGGTCAAAAATGGTACCCTCGCTGGACATCCTGACATTTATACAAAAAATATTGTCTTCAAAGACCTCCTTTCCAAGGTCAACTCGCAGGTGCTCTCCATACTCTCTTACTAAATTGTTTCCCGGTTATACTTACATAACGCTAATATGCTCATATATGAAAATATTTGATTTACTACGCAGTCTCATCACCAGACTTAGACATCAACGTTTACTTTCAGCAAAAAATCATCAGGGCAGTAACTTCAGCGGGTTCAAAAAAAAATATGCCCAGATTGGAATATTGCGTCCTCACTTACTGTCTTGGGCCTTCCACAAAGCATGTTGCCTTTACATTACTTATTTCCTAAATCGCACTCCAGGTTCAGTCTCTGCTTCACACTTTTATTTTTTTTACACTCACACTTTTGTTCTGTTCATTTTCTTGCCTATTAAAATATTTATTTATCGCGCTAGCTTTCGAGGCCATGTCATGTATTTCAAATCATCTAGCTAGGCACCATTACAATCATTCCCTTGCTCAATATTACAACCAATGCCTCCCTCAAAATTTATGATGTACTGAAATTTTTTCCTATATGTTCTGCTGATAGTGAGTTTATATGTTGTAGCAGACCTCAAGCAACAAATGTTTGTCTACCGTGCATATATTTGTTCTAAAAGATCCCTCATACCAAAGATGTCCGACCTCTCAAATCTATATGAACAACTTTACAGGCATGGAATCACTGGTACATACTCTCACTGCACTTTCATCTTTCTATAGAACATTTGTTTATATTGCAAATAATTGTTGCGGATTCATATTTTTCCAGTTGTGGAGTCCTTAGCCAATTTATATATATACAATTGTTTCAGGTTTGCCGGTGCATTTTAGAAACCCTCCTCTCGAATTCATTGTTGATACTTTACGCGATCTAGCAGAAATTGAGGATGTATACAGAGGCCATGATGGACAATTGCCACCCAAATCATGGCACACAATGGCTAAGCCAACAAGTAACTATCGCGGCATTCGACTAATCATACCTACCGTGCCTCGACACCTATCGGGTGTTGAACAATGGAGTTTCGTCTTCCGGGAATTCGCCGGATCTGAACGCTTTCTCATACCGAAATCGTACGACATGTCAAAAATGTATGCACACCTTCACAAACATGGAATCGCTGGTATGTCATTTAACTTCTTCATCTTGCTTCTCTATAAATTTTACAGTCTTTTTAATTACTGAAATTTGCAAATATTTTTTCATTTCAAAACAGCAAGGTTTATTACACGAAAGCCTGCCCACACTTCATAGCTCTTCCTGAAGTCCACTTTTTGATTGTGCATGTTCGTTGCATACATAATTGTTCAAATGAGGTATACTCAAATGTTTTTTTATTCAATTCAGGTTTACGAATGCAATTACATGAACAGGTAATTGTAGATTCACCATCAATTTATTCTGCCTGGGGAGAGGTTTCTCATGGCAACCCGTACGAGTATCATTATTGTTGGAAGGAGGCTGGAAGATTTGCGTCTCTTCTGTCTTCCTATCTCCCTCAACTAATTGTAAAGTCATCTGAGGCTTTTTATTTGGGATCACGATAGTTTCAATTTGTTTAAATTTGTGTATAGGGCTCCTAATAATTTCAATATCTGTATAGAGAAAAACAATTTGAACAATTTATGCTTTATTTATTCACTGCAAGTATATATGGCAAAGCATAAAATAGGTAATGACAAACTTATAGCATGATAGCAGAAGATGCTACCCAAAAATTAAAGAAAAGATTCCAATCCAAAGTAACCATTGGAAGAAAAATCTAGCAAGTATTCCCTCATCTACCTTTTTTCCTTTCAGTTGTTACTTCGTATGTGAATCTTTGCTAGCTTTCTCTGCTATAAATTCTTGGATGTGAATATTTGGTAGATTTGTTTTCCAATGGTTACTTTGGATTGGAATGTTTTCTTTAAATTTTGGATTGCATTTTCTGCTATCCTGCTATAAGTTTGTCATTACCTACTCCATGCTTTGCCACATATACTTGCACTGAATCAATAAAGCATAAATTGTTCAAATTGTTTTTCTCTACATATATAGTTGCAGCGAATAAAATACTTCAGTTTTTATTATGTTTGTTAATTTGAAGTTAGGAAAATGAAAGAACATCCTAATTATGAAAAAAGGGAATATATGGCCATTCAATTGAAAAAAATGGGAATATATTGTTTTGTTTCGTGCGGCTGTTTATAAAGAAGTTTGTGATTGTTTTCCTTTAATGTGAGGCGATGAAGAATGACAACTTCAAATAAAATGATGGAGTTTTTCTCTACTATGTTTAGGGCATTGAGGATGGCCTGGGGAGAGGTTTCTCATGGTAACCCGTGCGAGTATCATTATTGTTGGAAGGAGGATGGAAGATTTGAGTCTCTTCTGTCTTCCTATCTCCCTCAACTAACCAGAGAGAACACCGAATGAAAGAGCAAAACATCCGCGAGCTGTAAGTGCTCCAGTACATGATTATGCTGATGAAATTGTTTTATTTATTCATTACGTTCTTTTCCGGTTAGTACTTTTCCCTTCATCTATGGTGCTAGGTACTTTTCCCTTCATCTTTGCTTGGACTGATATCTTATGACTGCACGAACATTCACCTGATTTATGGGTGCAGCAAATGCCTCATGCTTCCTTATGTGTTCGGTACCAAGGGCATTTAAAGACCTGTGTGCTAGAAGTGAGCATTCACTAATATTGCAAATTAAAACACCCCCATCAGTGAGCTTTAGCCTCATGTTTTAATACTGTTCTGATTTTTTTATTCGTGAGGTTACAACATTTGCTTGAATAACTTTTTTCATTTCCTATAGTATAGATATCAAGCTTCTTTTTAGGTTCAATTCTCATTGTTCTACTTTCATTTTGAAAACCTCATGGTTATCCCAGCCACTTTTTTTAGTCATTTCCCTCTTGGTACTTGGGCTTCACAATCCCGTGACTATGTAGATTTTGCAGTTTGGTTAGTATATATTAGTTTTTCCTATTTTTATTAAAGTTAAAAATTACTAAGATTTTTTAAAGCTAATCTATCATTCCATATACTTACAGTTTTTAGGATCAAAATTGATGCAATTAAAACTGATGATGAGGCCGACCTCTGCGTCATTAAGGTCCGGTTCATGCGGCGTAACCGCTTGACCAGAGAATATAAGTCCCCCCAAACGGAGCCTTAGTTTCCAAGGTATTCCTGTTCTCCCCCATCATTTTCCATCTCCACAGTATTTCTCCCTTGAATACTTTGAACTCATATTTTTGTTCTCATATCGAACTCATTTTGAATATATCTGCTTACAGATCCAATCAGAAATATTTCGAACTCATATCCATTCCTCTCCAAGGTATTTATGTTCTTCATTTCATCCTCCATCTCCACGTTCTGATTTGTTTTGGTATGCTTCACTGCAGCCGAACACTCCATACAATATATTTGTTTCTCTCCAGGTATTTCTGAATTGATTTGGCCTCACAATAATAAAACAGATCCCTCTTCCTTAACAGGTGAAAACCAGAGCTTTCTTATTTCATTTTGATCCATTTTGGTACGCTGAAATTTGCATTCTTCAAATTTATTCTCTAACCTAAAATGATCATTTTAACATTTCTATTAAACCTTATCATCCCACCTAAAATTATCGGTTTAACTAGGCAAAAATACTTCTTTTTTCTCCCATAATTTATGTCACTACTGTCTTTTTTCCCTGCATTCTTGGTGAAAATTTAACATACGATTTCCATTGAAGATCCACCCGCAGCAGGTGGTGCTTTGGCTAGAGGAGCCTTCAAATACTTTCATTGGAGCAATGTCATAATCAGATTTATAAGATTTTGCTTATTGTTTGTGAAGTGCATGTTCTCCCAAGATCTAAATAATAATACTTTGATCTAAATACTAATAGTTTGATTTTGCAAAATGAAAACAATTGTGCATGAATTTTTAATCCGTTTGGCGTGGCATTTTTGCTCGGTAAATTTGGATAATAATAGTTTAATTTATTATTTTCATTCTCAGCAAAATGAGATGAGTATTATATATTTCTCTTTTCCTTTTTCTCACCATAAAGCCTTCTTTCCTACACCCAACTGCTGATTACAATGTTAGTGACAAAGTAGTCCCAAATTTGATTTGACGTTGGGGTTTGGTAGAGGACTTATAGTTGGAAATACTATGATGCAATTTTTCTAATTTACTCCTTTTCACCTTTTTTTGTGTGCACAATTTATTTGTATGTGTTGTTCAATTCTAGCAAAATAATAAAATAGGTAAATGTTTTTTAAGCATGTTATTTATTTAATGAGTATTTAATTTAATAGAACTGCACTTGCAATTCAATGCTGCAGTTCTAAACATGTTCTCTCTATGCCCTCTACCTTAATTTGAATAACTATAATTATCGAGCTCATGTTACGAATTCTAACAATAGATGATGTATGCATTAGATTTTCCCCTTTTTATAAAATTCTATTTATTTTTATTGTGTTCATTTTTATACATAAAGTAGCACTTATACTAATTCCCCAGAAAATCATTAATCAATCATCATTATATCTGCAGTTTACTTTATGCTCACTACAGTCTTTAAAATAATCTAGGAAGAAGAAGATAATGGTATTCAACATATATGATCTATGCTCTGATTTTCCTGCAGCCATGAGAACTCCAGGAATGAGGAGAAGAATAAGAACAAGCATTTAAAGCTGCATCAACAGATGGTTGCTTATAATCTTCCAGTATGCTTGCTTAACCATTGGAATGTTGCTTGGTATTCTCCTGCACCCGCATAGTTTCAAATTTTCAGCAAGGCATTACTGGTATAAATATTTGCATTTCCCAACCAATTGGAATGTTGCTTGATATTCTACTGCATTTGCATAGTTTTAGATTTTTAGCAAGCTGTTACTGAAATAAATATTTCTGTTTATATACCTTTCTTCTGTGTGATTGGAATAAAATCTTAATGTCTGCATAAATAATAACAACTCTTTAGCTAAAGAAGTGCGCGAAACATTTGCAATGGTATATGATTTTTCCTTGGATTTCCTACTTCTATAGAATTCATGGGTGGGAGGCAGTTTTCATTTACTTGCCTCTATAGAAGTCATGGATATTTACATTCTCATATTGAGAAATTGTTAAATATTAATTTTCATTTTTTAATTATTTCCACGACTTCTCGAGAATTTTGATGATTGTCTTCCTTGCTTGCAGAATGCAGCGATGCTGATAATATTGCATTTAATGACCCTCCTGCCATGTTCGATCAACATCGGAATATAAGAATGGATGTAGCGGCATGAGTTATGAGGTTCATGCTAATCATCACTCCTCGCATATTTAGCAGCTTAATGTTTCACAACTAAAGCATCCCTCCTTATCTCAGCAGATCCAACAGCACTATTGGCACCTTTAGTTGGCTGTATTCCAAGTTGCTCTCTAACATCAGACAACTGTTTGTTCAATCACAATATTAGCTTGAAAAGGATTTATGTGCACTGTTTGTATATTTAAGACAACACTCTACAACACTCTTGAATTCTATGATATTTTTATATGTATATTTAAGATAGGTACTTTGTAATGGTTTCAAATGGTCTATTATTATTGGTGTCTTCATCATTTACACGCTCTTATATATGCCCATAATATAGAATAATAAGCTCAAAAATATTTTTCATTTATGTCAACTTGAATCATGATCAATTGTTTTTGCTACTTTGATATTTTTGTACAGACCATTGCGAATACCTGATGCAAAGAATAAAATTGAGCAAGAGACGGTGTAATGTTTTTTTTTTGCTGTGACTCGGTAACTGATTTTTTGAGCATAAATTTACAGTAACATACTAAAAATTTGAGATATAAAAATGGAAATAATAAAAAGGAATAACATACATATGAAATGTTACTGTGAGTGAAGTGGATAAGAGAAAAGCAATTGCTAAACTCTGGGTAATGTCACCTCACACGATAAATATCGCCCCCACGACAGATGTCACCATCCGACAAATATCCCCTCACGACAACTGTCGCCCCTCATGATCAGTGTCGCCGTCACGACAAAAGGTTCGTAATTGCATCTGATAGAAGCTAATTGATAAATTTTGACTCGAACGAGATATAATTAGCATGTAAATATAACAGTTAATGTCATGATCTTTTTATTCATTGTCTTCTCTAGGATACGAGCATCTTCGCACGGGCTACGCCTGTGTTCGATGCTCTTCGCTTCGACAGTACTCCAGCAGTGACAGTACCTCTGCCCAAACTCGCCCGCTCTAGGACGCTCAGTCAATTGATATTGCATAGGTAGCCCCCGTGTCCCGCGCGACAGTACCCCCGCCTCGACACTGCACCGACACGACGACGCTCCCGCCGCTCGCGAACCCCCGATTTTGTCCCCCATCTCGATTTCGTCATACGCATGGAGGTTCGCGAGGGGCAGGAGCGCCGTCGTGTCGGTGCAGTGTCGAGGCGGGGGTACTGTCGCGCGGGACACGGGGGCTACCTATGCAATATCAATTGACTGAGCGTCCTAGAGCGGGCGAGTTTGGGCAGAGGTACTGTCACTGCTGGAGTACTGTCGAAGCGAAGAGCATCGAGCACGGGCGTAGCCCGTGCGAAGATGCTCGTACTATTATAAAGATATTTGTGCTCCGTCGCATAAAAAGAAATGACATCCCCCAAATGCCCCTCTTATTTTCCCTCTTTCGCAGGCTATTCTTCACTTTGAGTCGAGGTCGTCGGTCACAGTGCGGTCTACCGAAATCGCCCTTCCGCCGCTTCGTCCGCGCGATCCGCCTCCGTCACGCCTCGGCGCGCTGTCAGCGAGGCAGGGCAGCTGCGTGTGCGTCGGCGTCTCCTCTCGCCGCGTGTCTTCCCACCGCCGTTCTCGCCGCTTCCCTCTTAGTAATGGAGCCCGTGCCTCGCTGCACACTGACCCTGCTTCTCTGCGCCTCTGTGCTCTGCGTTCCGCTACTCCGCCACCGCCGCTGCCTCACAGGCAATTCCTGATCCGCCGGTGAGTTCTTCATTTCCTTTTTGATTAGGTTTTAGATTCCCTTTCTTATTTCGTGTATTTCTGGATTTGTAGCTCCCCTATTTTATTTGTTGCCGCCGTCGACTCCGCAATCGACATCGCCTGCATCCATCGACTTTGCATCTATCGGTGAGCTTGCTCCTTTCTCCATTTCAGTTTTATATTGATTTTCTTTTTGATTTCCTTTGTGATTTCGTTCTCGCTTTCTAGGTCGCCAATATTATTTCTCCCCGCCGTCGACTCCGCAATCGACATCGTCTGCACCTGCTTCTTCGCCTGCTCACCGCCCTACCGGCGCATCATCCACTCTGCATCCATCGGTGAGCTTCTCACCGCCGTACTGATCATTTCGTTTTTGCTTTCAGTTTCTTCATCTCTTTTTTTATTGCTGTTTTTCATCTCAGTTTCGCTATCAATTTTCATTTCAGTTTCCATTTCATTTGTTGATTTCTGTTTTGATATTAGTTTCTATTTCAGTATTTCAACGGCAGCTATATCCTCTTCTCACTGGCCCTCATTCGGTACCCATATTACCATACATATCACACACCTACATCACTGTTTTTGATTTCAGCTTTTTGATATCACTGTTTCATATTAGGATTTATACCAGGTTGCGATATTACGATATATACGAGGTTGTGATATTAGGATTGATATTTATATCACTGTTTCGTATCATTTTTCTATATCAGTTTTTATATCAGTTGAAGTTTCTGTTTCATTTGAGTTTACAGTTTTGATATCAGTTGTTGATATTGGTGTATGATATCCGCGTTTGATATAAGTTTTTGATATCAGTACGTGATATTAGGATTTAGATCAGTTTTTAATATTACGCTTCATAGTAGGGTTGATATTAGGATTGATATCAGTTTGTATATCCTAACTGCTGAAATTTTATTACTTTTTATGAACCACACTGATGTTAAAGCCACCAACGGCGAATTTGTCGCATGATATACAAGGTATGGTCTGTACATCGCCGGGCAAATCACCAAGGATTCAGTGGCTGTGATATTTATTTTTATATGGTTCTGAAGTTGTATGCGCATGGATTACCATGTCATTGTATCCTATAATTGAATTCCAACTCATTTCTTCATACTGTGCAAAAAATCCTAAAAAATTACCTTCTTGCCTACTTTCCTTCGGAACCATGCCATAGATTTCATCATATTTGCTATTTCCTTTACATAGAAATAATAGTAATAATATCTGTGGGCAGGACTTTGCCTTCCTCTATATTGTTTCTCCATGTACATTTGTTGTTAGCATAGAAGAAAAATATAACAAATTATCTATGCCCCTACACACATTTGGGACAAAGCAATTAGAATTTATAAAGTGGGGTGTGCAAAAGCAAATTTCAACCGCTAGACACCAATAGACACTCTTTTGGAAATGTTTTTTTAATCACATCTTGGGCTAGAGGATCCTATATTAATTTGGCTGTGTATTTATCTTTAATCAGCATAACAATTAAAATTTACCCCTACACTTCAATCGATGTTACTCCCCATCCAAGATGTTGCTAGGGATAGAGGTGAAGCCCATTCGCAACCCATCGGAAGGTGCATGCCGCTTGCAAGCGGGGGAAACCAGGAATAGAGCATCTATTAAGGGTGTACGCTGTTTGGATGCAGTTGGTGAGGCCGCCTGAGGGAATAGAGCACAGTCATAGAATGTTCGCAACAGAGCATCAAGCACGAGCGTATGTTGTCGGCCGCCGAATATTGTTGCCCCCGAATGTCGGCCGCCGAATATTGTTGCCCCCGAACATTCTTCAGAATTTCTATGCGGGCGCATCCCGCTCAAACGCGGGGCAATGCGCTTAAACGCGTGCGCAACCCGCTAAGAGTCAGCGAGCATTCTCTTTTTGCTATGTGCTTCCAATCTAAACCATCCAATATGAACCCTCCACTAAATCAGGCCGCTTACAAAAACTTTATTTTGAATCTCCTTTTGCTCTCCGTGCTGAATTTTGTGTCGGCATATTTCCCGCACTTATTCAAAGGCAGTGTTTATTTGCTGCCTCTCCACACTCTCCATCCCGCTGCCCGTACCTGCCTATTTCCTTTCTTCAACTGCAAACCCCACTCTTCCCCTCGACGACTACTCCATGGCCGACTGAAGTTACCTCTCCTCCCCTCATCCCCTTCGGAGTTTGCACCGCCCTCACCCAAAAAGGTGTCCTCCCACGACCAAGCAGCCTCCTTCACCATCATACTTTGGTTTGCGATTTCTTCCAAGGCTTCCTATGCTGCACGTTGCTGTTCACTTCCTCCTCCATTCTACCTCCAACAAACCCTAACGAGGAAATCAAAAAATGTATTTCTCTTCACTGTACAAATGGTTCTTCCTCCTTCCACTGAATTTCTTCAGGTTTCCAGATCAGTTTTATTGCGATGCACATCTATCTCTTTTTGGTCTTTGCAGTGCATTTCTTCAGGTGCTCACAAATCTGTTCGAGTACCAATATTGCTGGAGAAAGGCCGCCGATAGTCTAAAAAATGGTGCTCATATGGCAGAAGACCAACGGGCACACGAGCAACAGGTTCGACGTGCTGCTACTCAAGCACGACTCGAACACCTAGCCCCACAGCGCACACAGTTTGGAAACCAATCCTCTGAGCCTGAACACCATGTGGCACCCCTACCCCAGAGAACTCCACTTGCAGCAGACATACCAGCAGCATCACGTGCTACTCCAACAAGTCGTACTCGAGCCCATTCACGAAGAAGAGTGGCAGAAATGTCCACTGAAGAACGTGCTGCACGACGAGCTTACAATCGATGCTACCAAAGAGTCCGGGCTGCGCAAATGACAGATGCGCAGCGTGAACAACAACGGGAAATTAGGCGTGCTTCTGCTCAAAGACGACGCCATCAAGTACCTTGCCAGCGTGGCCAAGTTGAACTTCACAGCTGCGTGACCCCGCACAGTGTTGTGCCTCCGCACGAACCACCTCCACGTGAGGCAGTACCATATGTTCCCCATGAGCACATCAACATGACGTGGGGTATGTATATTTATTTGTCCGCCTACTCCTCCTTACAAATACCACTACATAACACATCACTCACACACTCTTGCATGTCGAAGTCACAAATGCAGATAACGGTGTTGTGCATCGATACTCACTGTCAGCTGTGGAGCCCTCATCGTTCTCTCACGCTACCCGCCTTCCTCAACTTGGACAATCGTCCACAATGCACGCATCTGTTCCAGTGCTGCCTGAATGTGCACCTCCAGTACTGTCTGTTATCCCAGTCCTGCAACAACGCCATGAAAACTTGCCATATCGTCCGCAATCATAACATTATCTACTACTATAAGAGTTTCTGTCCATGCACACCTTATGCTCATAACACACCTCAAAATTTGCCTTCGTAGAAAGCTCCGCAGATCCCATTCAACATCCTTACCTCAACGGTGCCGACATCTCCGATGGTTCTGTTACCGCTGCAAATCTTCGTCCGAGGAGCCTTAACATTGCTCGCACATCCACTGCAACTACGCAAACTGTGCACTTACACCTGCAGTCTCCACATTTCTTTATGTACTGCCGTGCTAAACTGTTCGGTGTTGAAACATCAGCAATGTGTTGCAACAATGGCCGAGTGCAGATTCCAGCTACACCCTTCCCAGCTGAACTTTACAGTTTGTTCAGTGCTGATTCAACTGAAAGCCGTCATTTCAGAACATACATCCGTTCTTATAATCATGTGTTTTCTTTCACTTCTATGGGTGTTAAATTAGATTCGGCATTGGCCGCCGATCAACACGCCATTTATACTTTTCGCGCTCATGGAGCAATATACCACAAAATTGGATCTCTTCTGCCTACTGCAAATACAAGACCCCTATACTTACAGTTATATATATACGATACAGAACATGAGCTGAATCATCGCTTGCAAGAAAGCTCCGAATTAGATCGTCAACTGCTTCATAAGATAACATTAATTCTTAATACATGCAACCCATTTGTTCTGATGTTTCGACGCTTACCTCAACGACAGGATGTTGAGAAGTGCAGATTGGTAAATGAATTCCGCAAGTGCTATTGACATGTGTGAACACGACAGAGAATGTCGGGTGCGATTAGAGAAGTAATGACTAATTTTTTATGCTACGAGTTCGTTTGGCATGCCACAGGATATAGTTAGATCTAGAGGCTTTGTTTTTGGATTATGTATAGATAGCTTAGTTGGTTAGAGGCCATGAGAATTTTTATAATGGAGAATACTCAGAATATGATCCTCATGGGATTTTTTGAAATCTGCAATATGAGCAAAATGTTTGGTGGTAAGGAAACAACACGTGCCCAACACCCATTTAACTCATTTATACTGCTTTTAATTGGGAGTTGAAATTGATTATATTAGAATTCCATATAGTTACATCTACAGGCTTTGTTTTTGGATTACATAGAAATGCTATTTAACTTATTTATACTGCTTTTCTCTCTAAAAATTGTATACTGTCAGTTCTATTTTTGATTTCTCCTCTCTGGTTTGTTCTCTTTAAAATTCTTTTGCATTGTCAGCTGCTTCCTGATCAACTGTTCAGTTTAAAACAAAATCCCTTTTTGATTTCTCCTCTTTGGTTTAGTTCACTGTATTTAAAATGCAAGTTGAGTCTGTCATTGAACATGTGCATGGCCCTGTTCAATCTCATCTTTGTTCTCGAAAAAAAATTAGAGGAACATCTATGACAGACGAGCAGCGCGCAGCACAACGTATATATAATCAAACGTTTACATCAAGAAGAAACGCGCATGCGTCGGAAACACAGCGTGCTGCTCATCGGGCTTCTAACCGGCAGCGTGCACAACAACGAAGAGCGCACATGACAGAAGAGCAGCGTGAAGCGCAGCAAACTTATAATCGGGACCGCCAAAGAGCCAGACGAGCTCAGATGACTGAAGCGCAACAAGCACACCAAAGAGAAATTTGGCGCAATGCTGCTTGAAGGCGTAGCGGACGCTTACCGCAACAAAGCCAACAACTCCAAGATAACAACTCAGTAGTGCAATCCGCTACTGCGCTTGAACACCAAACTACTGCACCCGCGTCGGCATTCATCAGTGAACCTGGGCACTCAAACATGACAGTTGGTGAGTACGCAATTCTTTTGTGTCCTATCCTACGCAATTGCAAAATAACATCTCAGTGCTACAATCATTACCTCTGTGTTCTTCAGCAGTTAGGTTTGCCGAAAATGACATTGCGCAGCAAGGTGAACAATTACAGAATAGCAACTCAGGAGTACAGCCCGCTGTTGCGCCCGAACACCAGACTACTGCATTTGCGTCGGCATCGGACAATGAACTCAGGCACTCAACCATGACATGCAGCGAGTACGAAATAATTTTGTCGTGCCTTACACAGTTAGTATATCTTATACATTTATTACTAGATAGCACACCGTCTTAGTCTTAGCGTTCTTCCACAGTGAGATTTGCCGAAAATGGTATTGTGCACAGATATACGCTGACAACACTGCCATCCACAACGTCCTTCTGTGCTTTGAGAACACCTGAAATTGGAGAATCATCCACACCTTACCCTTTCCCCACAGCCACTCGCGCTGCCTCAACCTTATTACAATCGAATCCTTCATTTGCGATAACCTCAAACACGCAAGAAAATTCAGTGGAGCTCCCACAACAAAGTGTGCTTCCTCACATATGCGTGCAAGGTCTGTTGTTGGTAAACCACTGCATAGAAATATGTCTGATTGTTTTTTTTATTCTTATGCTTATTTTCATCTACATAGGAAACCCACCAAATCCTGTCCACCAACATGAAAGCACAGACGACGAAATCTCTGATGATGAGATCTTCTATAGAAATTGCCGTCCCACAAACCACAACATTGCCTGTGTATCAGACTCAGCTCGCCAAATTGTTTACCTACAACTACAACAACCGCATTTTTGTTATAGTTGCCGTGCTAGATTATTTGATGGTGAAACCTTTACGCTGTGTTGCAACAATGGAAGAGTGTAGATTCCAGCTATACCTGCTCCAAATGAGCTCTACGCTCTGTTCGTCGGTGATTCTGATGAATGCCGCCATTTTAAGAGATATATTTGCTCATATAATCATGTGTTTTCTTTTACCTCTATGGGTGTTAAGTTGGATATGGCATTAGCAGATGATCAACATGCCATTTACACATTTCGAGCTCATGGAGCAATATATCATCGAATTGGTTCTCTTTTGCCTGCTCCTCATGCAAGACCTAGATACCTACAGTTATATATATATATGATACGAAACATGAGATAGACCACCGCCTACAAGAAAGCATAGAGCTGGTCCGTGAACTGGTTGAAAAAATAACAACAATTTTGAATGCATGTAATCCTTTTGTGTTAATGTTCCGCCAGCTGGCACAACGGCACGATGTTACCAAATGCAGATTAGTAATTAGGGAAAGACCTGCTACTCAGCACCAATATATATTACCAACTGCATCACAGGTTGCTGCTATTATTGTTGGCGCTGAAGAATATCTTGAATCCAATGAACGCAACACAATTGTCGAAACGGTCGAAGGTCAATTAGTTACTGTTCCAGAATTTACTGGTTATTATGATCCACTTCAATATCCGTTACTCCACCCATATGGGACATATGGTTGGTTGGCTGAGTATAAAGGATTCAATAATCGCCGTGTTAGCTGATGTGACTATTACTCATACATACTTCAGGTTTCTAAATAAATATTACATTGCGCATGTTGTGATTCTTGCACTCAGCGCATGTTTTATTTTATATTCGTTCTCTTGCAGGATCGCAGACCGGATTTATCCTTGCCATTGCACGGTTGTCGTTTGCTGCAACAATACGTAGTTGACAATTATATTAAGATTGAAACTCAAAAACTGCGTTGGATTAAAAAAAATCAGAATAATATCCGTGCTGAACTGTACAGCGGCTTGCAGGACTGCCTTAATGCTGGAGAAAATAGTGGAGGTGTGTTCACTGTGGATCCATATAAGCTTTTGATTCTATGATCTCATACTCATCTAGACTCTTACAATATATCATTCTCTTGCAGCCAATGTTGGTCATCGTGTCGTATTGTCATCATCTTTTATTGGAAGCCCTCGCGACATGTACCAACGTTATTAGGATGCAATGGCGGTTGTCCAGCGTTATGGCAGACCAGATATATTTTTAACAATGACGTGCAACTCTTCTTGGCCGGAAATCACCGAGGCACTTTATCCAGGGCAGACCTCTCAGGACCGTCCTGATTTAGTCGCTCGAATATTCCACGCTAAATATGCAAAGTTAAAGCATGATATTTTCCATAAACATGTTCTTGGTAGAACAATTAGCCATGTCCACGTAATCGAGTTCCAAAAAAGAGGTTTACCACATGTTCATATGTTAATTATTTTCGATGCGCATGATAAAATGAATACTCCAGATGAATATGATAAGATTGTTAGAGCGGAGCTTCCTCAGGTCGAACATGAACCCGAATTATACAACGCTGTTGTGCGTCATATGATTCATGGCCCGTGTGCACACGTAAACCCTCATGCCCCTTGCATGAAGCACGGCGACTGCAAAAATGGTTACCCAAAGAAATTTTCTGAGCATACGCTGCAGGGAGCAGACTCCTACCCGATTTATCGACGTCGTGATAATGGAAGATCATTTACGCTGCAGCGTGCCCAAGATTTTGTTATTGACAATAAGTGGGTTGTTCCTTACAACCCATGGCTTTTGTTGAAGTACGACTGTCATGTTAATGTCGAGATTTGCAGCAGTATTAAAAGTATAAAATATTTATATAAATACATTCACAAAGGCCCTGATGCCATTGCGTTCCAAGTTCAGCCTCTTCAGGATCAGAATGAAGTATCTGAGTACGTAAATGGGCGATGGATATGTCCACAGGAAGCATTTTGGAAAATATTTAAATTTACTATGTAACAGACATATCCTTCGGTTATCCGTTTGCAGATACACTTGCCTGATAAGCATCAAGCTCAGTTTCGCACTACTGACTTAGTGAACAATGTTCTAGCGAATGAGCGGAATTCCAGGACAATGTTAACTGAATTTTTCAATATTTGCGATGTTCAGGAAGAAGCTCGCAATTATTTGTACATCGATTTTCCAAAACACTATACATGGAATTTGACTTCTAGAACTTGGCACGTGCGAAGACGTCGACAAAAAGTTGTTGGACGAATTTACTCTGTACATCCTTCCGAGGGCGAAAGATTTTATTTGCGCATGCTCCTAAATCACATTCGGGGCCCAAGATCTTTTGATCATCTTCTGACAGTTGGTTCAACTTTCCATTCAACGTTTAAAGAAGCTGCTGAACACTATGGTCTATTGGAACGAGACAACAATTTATATTACTGCATGCGCGAGGCTACAGAATTTCAAATGCCTGCAGCACTTCAGACTTTGTTTACTACAATTCTGTTATACTGCAACCCTACAGATGTTAGACAGTTGTGGAATGACAATTACACCGCGATGACGGAAGATTTTGTTGCCAATGCTTCTATCAGCGAGTTATATATCATGAACAAGCTTCTTCACGAGCTCGATTACACTCTACAACAACATAACAAGAGCATCACACAATTTGACATCCCTCAAATTTCTGTCATTTTTACAGATATGCCCAACTTCTCTGCCTTAGTTGAAGATGAGCTCTCAATACCTATCTCATATACGGATCTGAACTTTGTTTCATCTTTGAATCCCAGCCAAAGTTATGCCTTCTGTACTATTCTTGAAACAATCACACGGCGACAGAGTGGTATTTTCTTTATAGATGGGCCTGCTGGCACTGACAAAACTTTTTTGTACAAATCTATGCTTGCGCATTTGCGTCAAAATGGTCATATTGTGCTTGCGACAGCATCATCGGGAATTGCTGCGACACTTCTTCCAGGCGGGGGAACAACCCATTTGAAATTCAAAATTCCAATTCCTCTGTAATCTAGCTCATTCTGTAAATTTGGCAAACAATCTGATATACAACAGCTTTTGCAACAATGCTCCGCTATTTTGTGGGATGAGGCACCGATGTCACATAAACATGTATTTGAGGCTGTTGATCGATCGTTGCGTGATGTTCTATGCGTAAACCGACCTTTTGGCGGTAAAGTTGTAATCATGGGAGGGGATTTTCGGCAAGTTCCGCCTGTCGTTATTAATGGAACAAAATCAGAAATTATTAATGCGAGCATAGTTGAATCACCTTTGTGGTCAGCTGTAAAATTGCTTTCATTAACTGAAAATATGCGTGCTCTATCTGATCACAATTTCTCCAATTTTTTACTTCGCGTTGGAAATGGCGATGAGCCTACGTTCGAGGATAATATGATTCGTATTCCCGATTCAATGATTATTCCATGGGAGGGTGAACATTCAATCAATGTACTAATCAGTATCATATTTACTGATATTACACTCCACATGAATGACTCTGATTACTTGGATGACAGAGCTTTGTTAACACCCTTAAATGAAGATGTCGGTCAACTAAATAAAAAATGCCTCCACATGTTCCCCGGGGACGAGGTCACGTATTACTCTTTTGATTCTGTTGATGACGACAGATATAACTTATACCCGCAAGAGTTTCTAAATAGCATATCACCAGGCAATCTTCCGCCGCATAGACTATCTTTGAAAAAAGGAACCCCCATTATGCTTCTGCGGAATTTAAATCCTAGAATCGGTCTTTGCAATGGTTCGAGACTCCTCTGCCATCAATTTACAAGAAATGTTATTGAAGCAGAAATACTTACAGGACAACATAAAGGCAAACCAGTATTCCTTCCCCGTATACCTCTCAAAAATGCTCAAGATTTAAAAATGCCTTTTGAGCTAACTCGCAAACAATTTACAGTCCGTTTAAGCTTTGCTCTAACCATCAACAAATCTCAAGGACAAACAATCAAGCACGTTGACATTTACTTGCCATCTTATGTTTTCACCCATGACCAACTTTATGTTGCTTTATCAAGAGGAGTCACTGCATCGAATACAAAGCTTCTGGTGAAAAATGGTACCCTTGCTGGACATCCTGACACTTATACAAAAAATGTTGTCTTCAAAGACCTCCTTTCCAAGGTCAACTCGCAGGTGCTCTCCATACTCTCTTACTCAATTGTTTCCCGGTTATACTTATGTAACGCTAATATGCTCATACATGAAAATATTTAATTTACTACGCAGTCCCATCACCAGACTTAGACATCAACGTTTACTTTCAGCAAAAAATCATCAGGGGCAGTAACTTCAACGGGTTCAAAAAAAAATGCCCAGATTGGAATATTGCGTCCTCGCTTACTGTCTTGGGCCTTCCACAAAGCATGTTGGCTTTACATTACTTATTTCCAGGTCGCACTCCATCCACAACCATTGGCCTTCCTCCTCCGCCACTTCCGCTGCGCAGACATGCGGAAATCTACATCATCGCAGCCCCCTCAACTCCAGTGATACTCCGGCCATACTCCGGCGATCTTCCTGCTTCGACCAAACTCTCTGCTTGCACCATGTAATGTATTACATGCTACTCTTTAATGGTTAAGTAATTTATTCACTAGATTTGTCATTATAATTGAAGCTTATCGTACTGTTTTCCTGGCATGCTTACAATTTTTTCCCCCATGTAGTTTTCTATTTACAATGCAAGTGCCGTCACTCCGATGTCGCCGCACCGCTGCCGCCGCACCGCTGCCGCCGCTCCGCTGCCGCCGCTCCGCTCTCACTGTCATTGTCGTTGATGTCCCTAACATGAATAATTACTGACTCTCCCCTCCAACATTGTATAATTACTGACCCTCCCGCATCTTCGCAAGCAAGCCCACACTGATCCTCTTCTACCTGGTCGAGCTATTCTACCTGTGAACTTGGTGAATATTCAAAAATTGCGAGCAAGTGGAAGCTATATGATGTTGATTGTGAGTGCCAATTTCTTATTGAAAATTTTTCCCATCAATTGTTGTCAATGTTGACTACTGTTTATATACATATTGTTACAGGATAGTTTTTTTTTTAGCATGCTTGGTAGATTTTTATAAGATCCCTGGAGTTGTTTGAGATGATAGAAAAATAATAATGTGTTATTTTCGTGCTTAGTTACATCAAATCTGTTCTTCAGCAAAATGCTTTGTTGCCCATGTTGAGCTCCATTTACACTGATTTTGGTAAGTATATTACATGAAAATTGATTGATACTGCGCTGAAGAACTTGAAAGAAACCTTCACTGCTCCCCGTAATTTCCATTTTGAATATTGTTCTTTCCCAGAATAACCTAACAAATAAATGAAAATTGGCTCCCATTAACTAATTCATCAACCTAACTAATGAATTTTAATCCTTCCACACTATGCTCACCACACTATGCTGGAGTTATTATATTGTCTGCCTATTTGTGTTTCCTGCCATTGCCCAATCACTCTGTTCACCACACTGATCATTTATCACTATGTTCATTGGTCTTGCAGTTGTCAAAGTATTGCAAGTGACTGAGATAGAAGTGGCTGCCTTTCGCGAGTATCTGAGACGTTTTGCAAGGTATATAGAATAATTAATATCATGCATTTTTGGATTTTTTTTGAATCTTCAAATTTATTTGGAAATTGATTGTGTAGTTCAATTTGGCCCCAATATTGTATATATCAATGATTTCAACAACACATGGACCATTCAACGTGCCTTTAGAACCATCAGGTGTTGAACAAAGGACTTTTGTCTTCAGTAAATTTAGTAGATCTAAAAGATTGCTCATACCAACACCGTACGATATGAAAAACTGGACAAACAAGAATTAACTGGTATGCAGTTTAATTTTTTAATATCATGGCTTTTATATAAATTTTATATTTTATTTCGTTTCTGAATTTAACAAATATTTTTTAATTTGAAAGCAGCGAAGTTTATTACAGGAGTTAGAGGAGGATGGGCTTCCGAAGCAAACAGGAGTTCCGTCCGAGGTCTCGAAAACGCATCAGGTATGCTTATTATTTTTCATCAATGCTGCATAAATTGCAAATTCTCATCTTTTACTGATGATAATTTGACGTCGGAAAGACAAGACGGCCTTCAATGGCGGACATCAATGCATGCTCTCCAACTACAAAGCAACAGGAAGGTTCAACTCTTTGGCGGTTTGTTTTGTATGAATATCCACGCATTTGGGCGTCTAAATATGCTCAAGTAATGCATGAAATGTTATTTTGATTTAAGGTACCTTTTTAAATGCTAAATGAGATTTTGAATGGCAGTTTGTTGTGGATGTTGTGTTGTGTGTGCAATATGATTTAAATTAATCAACCTTCAATTAAGGACTCAATACACATGCTCTGGTACTCATTCTTCACCAACCAAAATCCATTGTTCTTTTGTTGCAAAATTAGCTTGGCGCTCCAGCATATGTATAGATGCAAAAAAAAAATCAGTTAATCAACCTTCAATTAGGCACTCAATGGACATGTTCTGCTGCTCATTCTTCACCAACCAAAAAACATTTCTCTTTTTCTTGCTTAAAAGGGTGCCAGTTTAATAGCATTTACTCCACTTTTGCCTATCTCAGTTTGCCAAACTCCTGAACTGCATCTGCATGCAAATACCAATCGCGTTTCCTCACACGCCGTCAACCCTCCTCCATCGATCTCGCGACTATTCACTGCTCGACTCCCTTCTCCTGCTCTCGATTTCTAACTATCCCCTCTGTGACACACTGGCTATTGCAACTAAATGTGGGCAACTGATGCTTCATGCTGCACCTTTTTTCCCCTTCAATACTTACTTACACAAGTTTTCACTGTATTGTATTTTTCATGCATTGGATGTGTATTTTCCCTGTTGTGTATTTTTCATGCATTGAATGTATACACGTATTGCTCGGATGAGATAGTTTGTGGAGAAGCATCCAGATCTGGAGCTACTAATTGTGTTACATATTCATTCTTTTTCAGAGGCATGAAAAAAACTTTTGTATTATGAACAAAAGTATATATATCTTCCAAATTCATTTTAACAACATTTCGAATTAACAGTTACATATAGATCACTATCTGTAATTCAATGGCTTCTTTGTAGACTACTTAAACACCATTCAACTGCTTCCCAATAATGTTTGATGCATTGCAGATAAGGCCTTCGCTCAATTGATCGTTATATACTTTGCTATATAATTGGCTCTTTTGTTTCATCGCAGACGTCGGTCATACATAACAGCTTCATACGCAGCTACAAGCACATTTTCATAAAACTTCTAATATTGAATATTATTTTGCATTGCACATTGTATAGCAATATTGGTGTTGTCCCTCTTTTGTGTCCGGGATACTGTCGCGCGGGGCACGGGGCCCCTTGCATTGTCTGGGCGTGCGGTGACAATCAGATCCAAGCCAAGGTCACGTCCTGTTCCGCATGATTGCAACTTATGGGATTTGATATTGTTGATTCTTTACTATAACAATCCAGATGGTTAATATATTTTCTATTCTGATCATCAATTTATTGCATATTAACCACTATGTTGAGTTTGTATTCTGAATATCTGCTATGGATTTGGATTTCGAAGCAATGCTCGATTTGGATGTATATCACGATGCTATCGTTAGCAAATTCATTTGTGAAATTTGTTTGATCATTATGTTTTAACTTAAAACTTCAGTATGTGCATCTTCTCCAGAATACGAGCATCTTCGCACGGGCTACGCCCGTGCTCGATGCTCTTCGCTTCGACAGTACTCCAGCAGTGACATTACCTCCGCCCAAATTCGCCTGTTGTAGGACGCTCAGTCAATTAACAGTGCATAGGTAGCCCCCATGCCCCACGCGACAGTATCCCCGCCTCGACATTGTCCCGACGCGACGGCGCTCCCGCCGCTCGCGAACCCCCGATTTTGTCCCCCATCTCGATTTCGTCGTATTCACGGGGGTTCGCGAGCGGCGGGAGCGCCGTCGCGTCGGGACAATGTCGAGGCGGGGATACTGTCGCGTGGGGCACGGGGGCTACCTATGCACTGTTAATTGACTGAGCGTCCTACAGCAGGCGAATTTGGGCGGAGGTAATGTCACTGCTGGAGTACTGTCGAAGCGAAGAGCATCGAGCACGGGCGTAGCCCGTGCGAAGATGCTCGTGTGTATATATATATATATATATATATATATATATATATATATATATATATATGAGTGTGTAGATGAGATTAGGGTATCATAGGAGAAACTGATCTCGGAGGTAGCGGCAGACCCAACGACTTCATGTGCGTGTGTTGGGCGTGGACAGATGGTGCCCTTGCTTGGGCGCGGCTCGCGCGCATACGCTACTTGTGCGCCCATTCGCGAGTGCATGCCCGATGTGCGTGAAGTCTTTGCGGGCGTCTTCACCGAGCATTCCGGTGTTTGTTTGAGGAATCAAACAAACTCAAAATTATGCGAGGCAGAGCTTGTCGGACTCATCTTGGCGAGCCGATCGAAACTGCTTTTATGATATACCCTCTCAAATGTCATTCATAAATTTAAATTTATGTATGTAATAATGATGATTTGATGATTCCTTCATGCTATTTATGTGAAGATGGAGCCTGAAATAAATGGCCTCATGGCATGTCCTTCACCACCCAGCCTCATTGAAAATGAGTGCTTCAACTTGATTTTTGGTACCTTTTCAGGCATTGATTAGCTGCTCCTCAGGGATAAAGAGTCGAGCATTCGTCGACGTGGGACTTCTTTGTTTGATTGAGTGGTGGCGGGAGGAGCCGGCGGGTACAAACGGAGAGGTCGAACTGGAGGCACGGAGGCGGGGGTCGTAACGGAGCAGCGGCGCCGCTTTTCCTCCTTGCTGCGGGTCCAAACGCGGCAAACGGAGATGGAGGTTCATTTGTTTTGCCGTCGTTCAACATCGTTTCCTCAAAACGCTGCTCCTAAACGCGGAACCAAATGAAGGCGGTTTTAGGTTCTAACATGCGGACTTATTTTTAATTGGGTGACAAGAGAGTGGGGGTCCCATTCATTCCAAAACTAATCCAATATAGGCAGTGGGTGGAGACGCTGCAACAAATTAGACATACAACGGCGCTTTTTAAAACATTACCGCAGCTTTTTTGCATTTCGCGGCGTTTGTTGTTAAAAAACGTGACTAATGTTTAATAATCATATTAAACGAAAAAGACATGAATTCACAGCGTTTCTAGATGCGCCACCGAATATACTGCGGCGTTTCAAAAACGCCACGAAAGGCCTTATATGTTGTAGCGAGGAATTCATCAACTTTATGAAGCGCATATGGTTACACCAATTCTGCGGGTTTTATGGACAAGGCAACCCTCCAACTCATTGATTCATAGGAGTCGAATTTCGTTCAATGCGTGACTTTAGAAAGTTGGCGAATTTTTGAACCAAATCATAGACCAGTCTTTTTTAGATCGAGGAATCTAACATCTTTCTAATTTTATTTTTTTACCTCTAGTTTTAAAAAAAATTATGAGGGATACAAATTATGAATGATCGTAATTGAAGCTTGGTGATCCAATGGTTTCTAAGCTCTTGCTTGTTCTAGAGTTATTTAGGTACGAGTAACGTACGGTGATCATAATAATAGATTATAATGCGGGAGCAGATATAGACGTCTGATCTGTGATTTCAACGTTGTAGATTATTTGCGAAAATATATGACCATATATATGTAATACAGTCACATTGAACTTAAAAGTGGTCGTATTTTAGATAATCATGCGCAAAATTCGTGTTGGCGGAAATACACGGCAGGATCAGGGATCACACACGGTGATCTAAGGTGTGTTACGCGTACCAACTTTTTTTCAGGTTCAAATATGGTTTTGCTCGTCAATATCTTTCTTATTTAAAATAAAATTGTGGGTGATATTTATTTCTAATGAGCAAATTTTTCAGGGTTTGTGAGTGCCCCATGGCCATGGTAAGTATAGCTATGAAAAGAAGATTACAAGTATACAAAATGCTAAGCTATGGCGAGAAAATGCTAACACGGAATTAATGTCAATTTCTTTGCACATAACTTAGGCTCTGTTTGGTATAGTGGTAGTGGTCATGAACACGGTGGTAAAATCGTCATTCATGAACGTCCACCTAAGAAACTTCATCCACTTGAACATAAAGTGGATGAAGTTTCTTAGGTGTACGTTCACGAAATACGATTTTACCATCGTGTTCACGACCACCACCATCGTGCCAAACGGAGCCTTGATGTCGCATAACTTAATGTCAATTTCTTTGCAAGAAAATGGTCTAATACAAAATTAGATGGGGAAGGTGTTAGAAATAATAATAATGTGGATCAAATGTTAATTATGTGTATTGTCGGGTTGTCTTTTATATCGACTCAATTTAAGTGATCTAATTAATCACGTTGATTAGATTTTAAATTGTGTGGACGGTTCATATATTTTGTGTATACCAAACGTCATTTTACCTTTACATGACGAGCTTAACCGTAAAACGGTCGCATTAAGACTTTGATATAAATAGGTTAATTATGGTTCCCGTGTCACAAGAAACGATTCATTTCCATTCAGTCCTAGCATCACATCGCTAGAGAGAGATGCTAATGGAGGAAGTGGGGTAGTCGTCTTCTTCGTCAGGACCTTATAGACTTGGACAATTCGTGATCGCGATAACTCATCTTCATGGATTCATGTATGATTCCGCTCATATTTTCATCTCGATTTTTCGACTAGAACGAATCCATCTCCGTCATGGTTTCACGGATTCGCTCCATCAGAAGGGTTTTATTTTCATCAACAAGTTTATCATGTTTGTCGAGTAATTTGTGCGCGCCAAGATCCCATGTTTAGGGTTATTTATCTTGGGGCAGGAACAAATTACTCCTTAATTAATGTTTTTAAAATTGAGACAATTAAATACTGCATGAACATTTTAAAAAAAAATATCAACTTGACACTAGAAGAGGCACATCCTTCCTAGTAGAACCTCTCAATAGAGGCCATTCAGCTTTGCTAAGGAGATGTTGTCAAACTATCTCATTAGTTAAGATTTTGAGATAGGGTTAGCTCATTTGAAATCTAATTCGCGCCGACTCGGAATCATAGCAGCCGTCGCGATTATCCCAAACATTTTAAACATGGCAAGATGTTTTTTTTTTTTAGAAATTTATTAAATTGTTCTAGATTTAGAGCTAGCTCAGTTACGATCAATTTTGAACCAATTTTGAGCTGAGTTAGAATCAAAAATTTCAATTTTGAATGAGAGTCCAGCTCACTTAATAATCCACTCTAAGACTGTAACGGTTTGGTTCGATTTTTAAGCAAAATCACAAATCAAATCATCCCTATGTGATTTCAAATTTTTGGAACCGAATCGAATCGTGCAAATCATTGGAACCAAATTGAACTTAACCGAATGGTTTGGTTTGGTTCGGTTTTTATAGTTTAAAAAAGAAAAGAAATATGAATACATAATATTAGAGAAAATTTAACAAAAAAACATATGACCCCACTTAATAACTTAATGTAACACAATAAGTTTTTATTAAAGTGCTACTGTGTCAACCGTGACGCGCAAAATAAATCAAATATATTATTATACTTAATTACTAATGTTAATGTAAGTGTTAATACAGTCAACCCTATTTGATTTGACATTCAAAATCGTGAAACGAACCGAACCATACGGTTTTTCAAAAATTGGAACAGTGACCGAACCGCAACCTACTAAAACCAAACCGAACTGTGCGGATTAGTTTGGTTCAGTTCAATTTAGCAGTTTAGGGTTTAGGGTTTAGACTTACACCCCTAATCCAATCAATGTGGCATGTTAAATACTCATTTTTTTTAGGATAATTAAACCACACTCATATTTAATGGTGGCACCGTCAAGCATCATATCCATCCAATTATCGCACCTATATATAAGAGAAAAACACTCTTTGGAATTGTTTTCAGATTAGAGACTACGTAGATTATTATTGAGCGAGGGGGAGAAATATGATGATGGACAGTCACGATTCGTTTGATGATACACCCCGTTATACTTAAAAAAAATATAAGGAGACTTCATTATATAGTAAGCAAAGGTTGGTATTTAAAGCGCCCTCCGGTCGACATGTACGTGTCTCTCATTTTGTTTAATATTGATGGGTACTCATAATAGAACCTCATATTTATAAAAGAGCTTGGTTGAGATCTTCTTAGAAAGACAACGAATATTTCCAAAGACGAATTACTTCCAAAGACGGATCATTTCCAAAATCTCTCCTCCCCCAATTTGGCAGGAAAAGTAAAACGCGCAAAGCCGTCGCAAACACGACAGAGAGTCCCCCACCCATCGCGGGGGGAATTCCCACCGCCGCGCCGCGTCCCGGAAGGGACGCGGCCAAGTCGCGCCCCCTTGGGGCGCGGCCTTGGCCGCACCCCCTTAGGGTGCGGCCAAGCCGCACCCCCTTAGGGTGCGGCCAAGCCGCACCCCACGCGGGGTGCGGCCAAGCCGCACCCCACGCGGGGTGCGGTCAAAGCCGCACCCCCTCGGGGTGCGCCCGGGCCGCACCCCCTCTTGGACGCGCCTAGGTCGCATCCCCTCAGGATACGGCCGCGCCCACCCCTCCTCGGGGTGCGGTCCGGCGCCCGCTCCTCGCCGAAGGATCCCGGTCCCCCTTTAGGGGGCGACCCCCCGATTCGCCGTCCGCCCGAGGCGTCCCCGTGGTTCGTTGCGCACTTGGAGCGCTTCAGCACTAGCGCGCGCTCAGAACGTTTCTGAGCGCGATCAGGAAGCTTTCTCACATTTTGTCTTTCCGGCTTCTCACTTTTTGGGTTTCCGGCTTCTCACATTTTGTCTTTCCGGCTTCTCACTTTTTGGGTTTCCGGCTTCTCACTTTTTGTCTTTCCGGCTTCTCACTTTTCAGGAACAGTCAGTCGCCTTTTTCGCCTCCAACGGAACTGCCCGAACTGCCCGAGCTGCCCAAGCTGCCCGAGGGGCAAGGTGGTCATTTACGAAAAATGGCGATCCGAGGGCCCCGAACCGGAGAATATGATTCATCCACCGAGCATTTATGGAAACTACCAACGACAAAATTACCGGGTCGCCCCCGGCCAAAGCTATAAAAGGAGCCCCAAGGCTTCATTTGAAAGGACCTTGACTTCTGGATCCGGGAGAGCTCCTTGCAGACTTTTGCGGAATTCTCCTTCGGCGCTTGAAGATCTCCTTCGTGGACTTGAAGATCTTCATCATCCCGAAAGGCGACTAGTCTTCTCACTTCCGAAAGGCGACTAGCATTCTCAGAAGAAAAAGGCGACTAGCCTTCTCACTTCCGAAAGGCGACTAGCATTCTCAGAAGGAAAAGACGACTAGCCGTCTCACTTCCAAAAGGCGACTAGCATTCTCAGAAGGGAAAAAGACTTAGTTTTTCCGAGAGGTGGCCTGTCACCCTCGGAGCTCGTTCTCTTTCTCTCCAAATATTGTAACGAGCAGCGGCCTGTCGCGCTCAAGTTCTAGTTTCAAAGTTGTAACCCCCAGAAGATAGTGAAGTTTGGTCGGCACAGCTCCGGCCGCGTGGTTTTTTACCCTTTCCGGGTTTTCCACGTTAAAAAGTCCCCGTGTACTCAGCAAATCTCTAATTGACTGTTTGCGCGCTTAGTTCGCTCACGAGCTAAGGTGGTTCAAGTGAACCGGTCTACCACGAGCCCTAAGCATTCCACAACAGTTTGGCGCCGTCTATGGGAATGGATTCCCAAATTCTAAGCAAAGAATTTCTGAGCGCAGTACCCGCTTCGCCGGAATTCTCGGAACCAGCAAGAGTGGACACCTCCCCTGAACTATCCGACGCATACAACTCCTCAGTTCCAGAGAGCCCGGTGAAAGGAGCGCTCATCACTGCACCCATCCGGCCCCCTTGGCCTGGATCGACTGGCAAACCGACCCCTCCCGCAGGAGGGCAGGATCCGAACGATGACAAATATCAACGAAAGCGATCTCCACTGTCAAAGACAATTTTGGCATACCCAGTTCCGCCATGGCTAAAGTTCCTGCACTATAAGGAGTTCCACGGAGTAGAAGACCCCTACGAGCACATTAACCATTTCTTGGCAACGATGCGGATACACGGACTTCCCGTTCAGATCGGATGCAAGATCTTCGCCAAGACACTGCGCGGAGACGCCCTCCGCTGGTATCAAGCCCTGCCAAGCGGAGCGATACATAACTTCACCAAGTTGTCCCAACTGTTCGTCGAGCGGCACGAGACACACTCGACAAAGATCCAAGAAGAAGGAAAGCCCGGTGCAAGCAAACCACCTCTCCTAGGGGAGGAAGAGCGGAACGAGCAAGCGGAGAAAATCGGCACAAATTTTCACCAAGAGCGCCCCTGCGCATGGATGGACTTCACCTTGGACGCAAGCTTAGGGAATCCCCCCTGTGAGCTGAAGAAAGCATTGATAACCCACCGCATCTCCTTCAACGTTCTATTCCTAGCAGCAATAGTTCGGCTCAAGCTCCTAAGCGGGAACCTCAAGCTTAGGGCCAGCGAAGCAGAGCTCCCTGATGGAACTACGGTACCCACCGTAGGAATCATCACCCTCCCCGTCCAAGTAGGGGCGCACGCAGAACCATTCCAGTACGATGTACAGTTCGTCGTCGCCGAAGCAGACTCCCCCTACGACGCAATATTCGGGAGCCTCCTACTGGACGCCATGGACCACGACGTTTTCATGTCCGGACGAATGGCCAGCAAAGGAAATATCCTCAGGAGCGCGATGCATGGTTTCGACACACCCGCCTCCAGGCTCCCCTGGATCAACAACAACCCGTCGCCGAAATCGAAGTCCGAGAAGCAGGGTGCACGGGAAGGCCAAGCGACTCCTGCAGTAGTTGAAAAAGACAAACTTCAGACACTGACAGGCTCGCCGCCCTTCGATACTAGCCGCAAAAGAAAGGGGCAGCAGCAGCAGCTCGAGGAAGCCGAACTGCCCGCTCAGAACCAAGCAGACCGTCCCCGAGAGCCAGCAAGTCAAGGCTCCCGGAGCTTCACCCCGCTGAATACACCACGCGAGCACATATTGTCCGCGATCTGTAATAGCAAGACCATCCACTGGCCCAGAAAGCTCTCCTTGCACAGGGGAGATCAATCCCAGTTTTGCCACTTCCACAAAGGCCGAGGGCACCGAACGGAGCAATGTGCCCGACTGAAAGATGAAATCGAGCGCCTTGTCCAATTAGGATACCTGGAGGCCTTCCGCGAAGAGACACGGGAAAAGGCCAACGAAGGTCAACCGCCAGGCCACTGTCGCCCCCAAGCTGAACGGCCGAATAGACTCGAGCAAGCGCAACGCAAACGAAGCTCAACGCTATCTTCTCTCTCAATAAAGCATGTCTCAGAAACTTGTTAACCCCGGGATCGCAAGATTACACTTGCGCATGTATCAGAATTCATTTTCTAATAAAATTCTACTTGCTCCAATCCATTCTGCTGCAGGTACCGCTTCGGGGCCCTGCCCCGGGGACTCTGCTCCGCCGTCGATTGAAGGTTCTCCCTTCTCCTCTGCCGTCGAGTCCCGGTGTCGTGGGGGTCTGCCCCCCCTGCGTTCACCCTCGGTTTGAATACACCCGCTATTCACCGGCCAAAGCCGCGAGCACAGACTCGTGCACCAAAGCCGCGGGCACAGAACCGCGCAAAAAAGTCGCGAGCAAAGGCTCGTGCACCAAAGCCGCGAGTACAGACTCGTGCACCAAAGCCGCGGGCACAGAACCGCGCAAAAAGGTCGCGAGCAAAGGCTCGTGCACCAAAGCCGCGGGCACAGAACCGTTCAAAAAAGTCGCGAGCAAAGGCTCGTGCACTAAAGCCGCGAGCACAGACTCGTGCACCAAAGCCGCGAGCACAGACTCGTGCACCAAAGCCGCGAGCACAGACTCGTGCAAGAAAGCCGCAGGCACAGACTTGCGCAAACTAACTCTTTATATATGTATACATTTGAAAGCCGCGGGCTCCGTCTCGTGCAAAGCTCATTTAAAAAAAAACTATGCAGGTGCTAACAACCAGGTTAACAGGATCACACAAAGAAGTGAATACAATAAACACGATAACTGCGTCAGCTCAACGCTGCGCACAAAACAGACAACAATACGGAAAGCGAAAAAGCAAAAAAGCCAACTCAGAACGACACACAAGCGAACAATGGTATGGAAAACAAGAAAACAGGAGACGACCAACATCAATCCTCGGCTGCGTCCGAGCACTCATCCTCCGAAAGGTCTCCCGCTCCAAGACCAGCGGTATCACACCCGAACTTCCTCCCCACCAGGCGCAGAGTCTTCTGAATGCCGCGCTGGAAGGCGACTTCGCGCTCGTCCTCCAACAAGGGCTCGACCTCCTTCGTCATGACCTCGACACGGATCTCCTCCGCCATCTGGAACCGCTCCTCGACAAAAGCAAGAGAATCTCGGAACTCGGCCACTCCGGCCGCCTTGGCATCCTCAAGGCTGCGCTCGACCGACGACAGCCGCTCCACCTCGCTCCGCAGAAAACCCAGCTCCCCCTCCATGCGAAACATCTCCCCCTGAGCCTCAGACAACTGACGAAGCGCATCCTGGGCAAGCGCCTTGTCTCCACCATACGCATCCTGCAGCTTCTCAACCTCAGATCGGGAAGAAGAGAGGTCCGCCTCCAGCTGCTTGACGCGGGACAGATCGCGATCCCTCCTCTTCTGTAAAGAAGACATGTCCCTCTTCATCACGCTCAGCTCCTCCTGGAGGGAGATGTAGCTGTCCTTGAGGCCCACGTAACAGTCGTTCCACGTGAGAGCGACATTGGTCAGAACGTTCGCCTGCAAACACGAAAGAATCAATCAGGAAACATAAACAATGAAAGCAAAGACAAGTCAAGACCCAAGAAAGGAGAACTTCACTTACTGCAAAAGTCATCGCCTGGAGGGATGAGGAAACTCACCTCGACGCTGGATGAGGAGGAGGTGGCGGCAAGTCTCCCTGCCCGTCTTGATCGGCGGCGGGGGACGTCAGAATCTCGACCTCCGGGTCGGATGGGATCGGCTCTCTCCGACAACGACTAGGGCCAGCCTCGTGATCGTGGCTCCTAGGCTCCGGCAAGGTGGAACACGAACCAGGAACTCTGTTCCTGAAGACAATCTTCCTCTTTTTCCCACGCTCCAGGGGAACCGCAGCCTCCCGCTCAGGGTCCCAAGAAAGCCCCACCGAAATCAGTCGACCCTCCTCCACGCAGTTGTGCACGCGGAACAAAGCCTTCGACAACCCCTCTCGGCCGGGAAAGCCGGGGATGGGAATGAACTCGTCTTCCCGACCGGTCAGCCGGCGACAGCGTCCAGGGAGTGACCTCCAAAGCTCAGGCAGCTCCCAACGATTTCGAACATATCCATAAAGGGTATTCCCGTGCCGATAATCTGTCTTCTTGCCAAAATGAAACCAGTTTTTGTTGCTTCGAACCTCAATCCGGCCGCCCGAGTCAGTGGTAGCCTCGCACCAATCCTTGAAAAGCTCGAGTGAAAAGCGCGCGCTGTGCTCCCGAAAGAGCACCACCAGCCCCATGATATTCGACATCCCGGCGGGCGTAAACTGGGTAATTGGGACGCCGCAGAACCGGAATATTTCGATAGCTTCCTCCGATGGAGGGATGCGGAATCCAGACTTCAGGCAACTCTCAGAAAGTGTCATGTAACCCGTGGGTGGATTCTGGACGCGCTCCTCCGCTCCCGGGATTTTCACCTCAACATTCGGAGGCAATCCGAACAGCTTGCGCCACATCTCGATTCGCGCACCGTCAAATGAAGAACGTAGGCGCATCGGCCTCGACTGACCGCCCCGCTTCGAAGCCTGCAAGGAAGAGCAAGCACATAAAAACGAGCGTTAAAAAGAAACCGTATCAGAAAATCCAAAAGGTTACAAGTCGCCTCTCCGCGCACCAAGCACGCGAGCACCGGAGGCCCGCACCGCCAGCCTCACCCGCACGCGAGAAACAGCCGCACGCGAAGGCACAGTCCGCGCGCAGGAGCCCGCGCGCATCGTCCACACGCAGGCACCCGCGCGCGGGAGCGTGCAGCGCGGCACCGGCGCGCGGGAGCGCAGCGCGGCACCCGCGCGCGCGGGCGCGCAGCGCGGCACCCGCGCGCGGGAGCGCAGCGCGGTACCCGCATGCGCGGGCGCGCAGCGCGGCACCCGCGCGCGTGGGCGCGCGGGCGCGCAGCGCGGCACCCGCGCGCGTGGGCGCGCGGGCGCGCAGCGCGGCACCCGCGCGCGTGGGCGCGCGGGCGCGCAGCGCGGCACCCGCGCGCGTGGGCGCGCGGGCGCGCAGCGCGGCACCCGCGCGCGTGGGCGCGCGGGAACAACGCCCGCGCGTCCCGCGCGCAGGGGCCGCACCCGCGCGCAGGAGCACGCATCGCGGCGCCCGCGCGCGCAGGCGCGCGGGAATCCCGCGCGCAGGCGTGCGGGAATCCCGCGCGCAGGCGCGCGGGAATCCCGTGCGCAGGGGCCGCACCCGCGCGCAGGGGCGCGCTCGCGCCAGCCGGGCGCCCCACCGGCGGCCCCAGCCGGGCGCCCCACCGCCGGCCCCGGCCGGGCGCAAGCATGCCCGGGTGCCGCCCCTCCGCCGGTTCCGGCCGCGCGCGATCACGCCCGGGCACCGCCTTTTCGACCGCTCCGGCCGCGTGCAAGGGTGCCCGGGCACCGGCCGCCCGCGCACCGCTCACCGCGCGCCCTCCCGTCCGCCGCTGGCCATTTTTTCCCTCCGCTCCTATTTTGAAAAAACAAAAAACAAAAGCAGCTTACCCCGACCATCGTCCGATGCACCCTGCAGAGATGACAACCAGATCCGCTGCCGACTGTTCAAAAACCTTCGCACTCCCTCCCAAGGTTTGGACTACGAAGGTTTGGGGGGCTTATGATGGGTACTCATAATAGAGCCTCATATTTATAAAAGAGCTTGGTAGAGATCTTCTTAGAAAGGCAACGAATATTTCCAAAGATGAATTACTTCCAAAGACGGATCATTTCCAAAATCTCTCCTCCCCCAATTTGGCAGGAAAAGTAAGACGCGCAAAGCCGTCGCAAACACGACAGAGAGTCCCCCACCCATCGCGGGGGGAATTCCCACCGCCGCGCCGCGTCCCGGAAGGGACGCGGCCAAGTCGCGCCCCCTTGGGGCGCGGCCTTGGCCGGGGTGCGGCCAAGCCGCACCCCTCGCGGGGTGCGGCCAAGCCGCACCCCTCGCGGGGTGCGGCCAAGCCGCACCCCTCGCGGGGTGCGGCCAAGCCGCACCCCACGCGGGGTGCGGCCAACCGCACCCCCTTGGGGTGCGGCCAAGCCGCACCCCCTTGGGGTGCGGCCAAGCCGCACCCCCTCGGGGTGCGGCCAAAGCCGCACCCCCTCTTGGACGCGCCTACGTCGCATCCCCTCAGGATACGGCCGCGCCCACCCCTCCTCGGGGTGCGGTCCGGCGCCCGCTCCTCGCCGAAGGATCCCGGTCCCCCTTTTACGGAGCGACCCCCCGATTCGCCGTCCGCCCGAGGCGTCCCCGTGGTTCGTTGCGCACTTGGAGCGCTTCAGCACTAGCGCACGCTCATAACGTTTCTGAGCGCGATCAGGAAGCTTTCTCACTTTTTGTCTTTCCGGCTTCTCACTTTTTGGGTTTCCGGCTTCTCACTTTTTGTCTTTCCGGCTTCTCACTTTTTGGGTTTCCGGCTTCTCACTTTTTGTCTTTCCGGCTTCTCACTTTTTGGGTTTCCGGTTTCTCACTTTTTATCTTTCCGGCTTCTCACTTTTTGGGTTTCCGGCTTCTCACTTTTTGTCTTTCCGGCTTCTCACTTTTCAGGAACAGTCAGTCGTCTTTTTCGCCTCCAACGGAACTGCCCGAACTGCCCGAGCTGCCCAAGCTGCCCGAGGGGCAAGGTGGTCATTTACGAAAAATGGCGATCCGAGGGCCCCGAACCGGAGAATATGATTCGTCCACCGAGCATTTATGGAAACTACTAACGACAAAATTACCGGGTCGCCCCCGGCCAAAGCTATAAAAGGAGCCCCAAGGCTTCATTTGAAAGGACCTTGACTTCTGGATCCGGGAGAGCTCCTTGCAGACTTTTGCGGAATTCTCCTTCGGCGCTTGAAGATCTCCTTCGTGGACTTGAAGATCTTCATCATCCCAAAAGGCGACTAGCATTCTCACTTCCGAAAGGCGACTAGCATTCTCAGAAGAAAAAGGCGACTAGCCTTCTCACTTCCGAAAGGCGACTAGCATTCTCAGAAGGAAAAGGCGACTAGCCGTCTCACTTCCGAAAGGCGACTAGCATTCTCAGAAGGGAAAAAGACTTAGTTTTTCCGAGAGATGGCATGTCACCCTCGGAGCTCATTCTCTCTCTCTCCAAATATTGTAACGAGCAGCGGCCTGTCGCGCTCAAGTTCTAGTTTCCAAGTTGTAACCCCCAGAAGATAGTGAAGTTTGGTCGGCACAGCTCCGGCCGCGTGGTTTTTTACCCTTTCCGGGTTTTCCACGTTAAAAAGTCCCTGTGTACTTAGCAAATCTCTAATTGACTGTTTGCGCGCTTAGTTCGCTCACGAGCTAAGGTGGTTCAATTGAACCGGTCTACCACGAGCCCTAAGCGTTCCGCAACAAATATTAAATGAACGTTAATTTTAATTGAAAACTTTAGACTATACAGTAGCGTTCAATCCGAAAGTCGGATCGTGACGTTCTTTAGTATGGTATCGATTGACTCGACGAAATCTACTCAACGACATATATGTATGAACTAAAACGTTTATAAAACAAATAAACTATGTATTTTTATACGAATGCACGAGAGGCCCCATGCACTATCACGCGCACACACACACAGAGGGACGGATCTAGGGGCTGGGGAGCGGTCTTCCCTCGAGAATTTTGCAAAATGGATAGTGGATTTTGATTCATCTCGCCGAGTCAATGAATTTTGACCACTCACATGTCAAAAACGATGGCCGATCGATGAGGGAGAAACGACTCTGATAAGATGAAAGACGTTCAACTTATTGTTAAACTTCTTGAATCCGCTCTTGCATGAGATTTTTTTTGTCCGATACCCAGTTATAATCGGGATACATGGTGGCCATTGAAATTCATTGGGATTAGCGCCAACAAAATCAAGTCCATTCACCAAAAAACTGCTTTACAGATAGCGGCGTATGTGTGGTTGCAAACCGTCCGAGTCCAAAATTTTTAATGGTGATAGTTATCCGCACTACAGTTTTGGCTATCCGCATTCTTTTTGTATGAGTTATTACGCGTCTTTTAGAAATACGCCTTGTACATGTATTGATGAGATCTACAACTTTTGTGTTGAACACTTTTCCTAATATTGAATGTATAAGACGTATTTTCAAAAATTCGCTATGGTTACCCACATGTTTCAATCACGGCGGCAATACGTCTTGTGCGTGCATTTTTAGGGGAAGTGTTCAACACGGAAGTTGTAAATCTCGATGAGATCTACAACTTTCGTGTTGATCACTTTTCCTAAAAATGCATGTACAAGACGTAATTTCAAAAAGCGCGCAATAACTTATACAAAAAGAGTGCAGATAGTCAAAACTATAGTGCGGATAACAATTGTCTTTTTAAATAATTTACTATTATATCTCTGATTTTATTTTTTTTATTTAATATATGTTGAAACATGAATGGAGAGAGAACGAAAGGAGGAACACGGGTCCCACCAAATAACAGATCCCTTTACGAAACTGTAATTATTGAAAATTTAGACTACGCATTTATTTTTGTCGTAACTCGTAACATACAAAAAGAATTCAAAGACGGCGCGAGTGAAATTTCATAATCAGGAGGACGTGGCATCTTATTAATGGATTTCAGAGAAGGAAACTGTGTCGGCTGATACAGCCGAGGGGAGAAGACGTGTACGGTGTTTCTACGGTTTGGCGTGATATCACGTGGATGGTACACGTGGCCATAAAGCTGCCGTTCATTTCCCGCCCCCATGTGAATCAAAGGGGCCAGAAGCCGCGAGAGCAGGCGGGGCCCGGCTCATTCATCTGTCAGCGTTCTTTGCGTGGCAAACAAGACCGGTATCTGTTCTGTTCTATTGTTCTGCTTTTCGACTTCGATTGTCCAACTCAACCGGTTCACTGCACAGATCTGGAGAAGGATCTGAACCCTTAAATAAAGGGCGCTGCTATTAGCACCGCAGTTTTGGCTAGTCGCACCGCACTTTTTCCTAATTTTTCGCGCCTTTTAAAAATATGATTTGTACATGAATTTTTAGGAAAATTGTCCAACAAGAAAGTTGTAGATTTCGAGGAGATCTACAACTTTCATGTTGAACAATTTTCCTAAAAATGCATGTACAAAGCGTACTTTGGAAATACGTCCAGGTTTCGCGCCTTTTGGAAATACGTCTTGTACATGCATTTTTAGGAAAAGTGTTCAACACGAAAGTTGTAGATCTTGTCGAAATCTACAACTTTCGTGTTGGACAATTTTCCTAAAAATGCATGCATAAGACGTATCTCCAAAAGACACGAAAAATTAAAAGAGTGCGGTGCGACTAGCTAAAACTACGGTGCTAATAGCAGTGTCATAAATAAAATATCTATAAACAGAGTACGGTGCGCATTAAAAATAAAATTGGGGATTGTTATTCACAGATCGCATTTGTCTATCCGCAAACTAAAATTTTCCCTCTTTATTTGAATTTTTGTTTTTTTTCTTTGTAGACTTCTCCATTCGCAAACTTTTTTTCTTTTACTTTTTTGCATTTCGACTGTGAATCTCCCAGTTCCATCTGATCAGAGCCAGACAACTCCAATCTGATTCTCTCTGTGGTAGAAAAAAAAATCCTGCCGCACCCGAGGACTATTCTCTCACCAAACAATTTGTCTTCCACGTAATAATATGGTCTTACAAATTCATGCATATATTCACTAACTACTACATAAGTCAGGGGTGGATCTACATGGGGCCGAGCGTGGGCGGCCGCCCACGCTCAATTTTAAAAGAAATAAGAATATTACATTAAAAAATTTTGTTTTTATTGACTTATACATATTATATATAATATCTATTCAAAATAAACAATAAGTTAGTCTTGACATTGTGGTTTTTGACTTCATGTTAAGATTATTAAGATTTTGTGAGAGGTCTTGAGTTCAAATTCTCGTAATACCAAAATTTTGATATTTTTGTCAAAATGCAATATTTATACAACAAAAATCATTAAAAATTTATATATATTTTATATAATTAAAGAAATATATTGTAAAATAATTCATTAAATTTGTAGATTTTTTTTTTATATTTAGACATTCTATTTTTTTTTGAAAAATATAGATATACATTCTATATATTTAAACAAACTGTATAAAAATATTTAAATTATGAAAATAATATAAAAAATTAACAATATTTGTTTTATATTTGATAATTAAAATTTTCAAATGAATTACCGTTCCGCCCACACTAAAAATGTATCCTGCGTTCGCTACTGACATAAGTAGACCATATTGGAAAGCCCAACATAATATGCATGAATTGGAAGTATGACCATACAATTTGTCTTTTGAGTAAATGTAGAAACTTCATTACGTGAAAAATATTAAACATCAATAGCTACAGAGAGTATTACATTCACAAAATAAAGTATTAATCAGCATCAAAAAAAATTAACAAACTACTACATAAATATGTGAGTGTGCTCGAAGCATCCCGGGTGGTGGTCAAAGTGGAACTACCTTCCTGTTGCCCCTCGCTTGGGTTTTATAGGCAAACCCTAGGTTTAGAATGGGTAACGGATATCCCGGTATCCGTACGGAACCCGTTAAACCTCCGAAGCGTTATTTCTACAAATATACTTGTTGCGGGTCGTTAAACGCTCTCTTATGTCGGTCGAGCTGAACCGCCTTAGCTCGAGAGTGAGCCGAACGCGCAAACAGTCAAAAGTGAGTACCAACAGTGGACAACGACATTTTTACGTGGAAAACCCTAAAAGGGAAAAAACCACGGGGTCTAGCCCAGTTCGGAATGATCCACTAGTGTTGTGAGTTACAGAGAGTTATTTTTTGAGAGTGACATGTCACCGCTCGTTACAGAGATTTTGCTAAGTCCTCGGGAGCCAAGTGTGGTGTAACGTGCTCAGAGACAACCTTGAGCGGAGCGCGGCGGAGCGGCCTGGAGCGGAGCGCTGCGGAGCGGCCTAGAGCGGAGCGCTGCGGAGCGGCCTGGAGCGCAGCGCTGCGGAGCGGCCTGGAGCGGAGCACTGCGGAGCGGCCTGGGGCGAAGCGCTGCGGAGCGGCCTGGAGCGTAGCACCGATGGGGTCCGCACTAGAGAGTTTGGAGCTCAACCGAGATCCTCCCAAGGTCCTTGGAGGAGAGCTGGAATGCTGACGGAAATCCTCAAGGGGGAGCTTGAAGGTTGATGAAGATCTTCCAAGAGTCCTCGCCGGAAAACTTAAGAGCTCCTTCTTTCGGTCCAAAAGTCCCCTCAAATGAGAGCATGACCCTCCTTTTATAGTTTTTGAGGAGAGCGTTCTGATAATTGTGTCATGCCAATTCCTGGGTGAGCGAAAGAGAAGGCTTGATCCGGGGCACACGAATTGCCAACTTTGAGATTGTGACGAGCTTGCCCTTCTGTCACTTTGGGCAGTCTGGGCAGCCTCCCTGGTGGTGGTGGCAGCTGGCGATTGCCGCCGGCGAAGTCGATGGTGGCGCGAGCGGTAGCTCTCCCCGCGGAACAGGCGAGTGCGGTAGCGCTCCCCGCAGAACAGGAGAGAGCGGTAGCGCTCCCCGCGGAACTGGCGAGAGCGGTAGCGCTCCCCGCGGGACAGGGGAGAGCAGTAGCGCTCCCCGCGGAGCTGGAGAGAACGGTAGCGCTCCCCGCGGAACAGGCGAGAGCGGTAGCGCTCCCCGCGAAACAGGCGAGAGCGGTAGCGCTCCCCGCGGAACAGGCGAGAGCGGTAGCGCTCCCCGCGGAACAGGCGAGAGCGGTAGCGCTCCCGGCGGAACAGGAGAGAGCGGTAGCGCTCCCCGCGGAACTGGCGAGAGCGGTAGCGCTCCCCGCGGGACAGGGGAGAGCAGTAGTGCTCCCCGCAGAACAGGCGAGAGCGGTAGCGCTCCCCGCGGAGCTGGAGAGAACGGTAGCGCTCTCCGTGGAATAAACGAGAGCGGTAGCGCTCCCCTGGACCAGGCGAGAGCGGTAGCGCTCCCCGCGGAACAGGCGAGAACGGTAGCGCTCCCCGCGGAACAGGTGAGAACGATAGCGCTCCTCGCGGAACAGGCGAGAGCGGTAGCGCTCCCCGCGGGATTGGCGAGAGCAGTAGCGCTCCCAGCGGGATAAGGGAGAGCGATAGCGCTCCCCGCGGGACAGGGGAGAGCGGTAGCGCTCCCCGCGGAGCTGGCGAGCGCGGTAGCGCTCCCCACGGAGCTGGCGAGAGCGGTAGCGCTCCCCCGGACCAGGCGAGAGCGGTAGCGCTCCCCGCGGAACTGGTGAGAGCGGTAGCGCTCCCCGCGGAACATGCGAGAGCGATAGCGCTCCCCGTGGAACATGGGAGAGCGGTAGCGCTAGAATACTTAGCAACAGGGCTGAGGCCGTCCAAAGGTGTTGGTGTCGCCAGTCCGGCCCGGGCGAGACCGCGATGAGGAAAACTCGGTCTGGGTAAAACCCGGTCCCTTTTAGCGGAACCCTATCAATCGTCGTCCGTTTGACGCGACGTTTTTGCTCCGGTGAGCTTGGACAAAAAAACCTCAACATCGCGAATGTGTTTAACATAACATCGGTTATGACCATTACCAAAAATAATAATAATTTTAAACACAAAAATGGATGGAGACACTAAACATTTTTGGATTTTACCAACACTTGATTTTACAACATGTATAAAATGATGTCTAAACATACAATATGGAACAATTTATAATCATCGCAATCAAGTAGTGATTTTAGACAACATTTTTGACATAGCATAAGTAAATATTCCTTTATTCATTACTCAAAATATTTTCTAAATGTTATATTTTTCACACACTTTAAGCAACCGTTGTAATATGCTGAACTTTAAAATAGTATTTTGCAATACTTAGAAAATGATCCCGATACCACACTTAAACTTTTGGGAGACTATGACCCAAAATTTGCAAGATAATTTAAATTTTTATGGGACGCTGATTATTTTGGCCAAACTTTATTTAAATTTCATATTAAGTTTTATATGGAATCTATGACATAATCATGGTAGTTCATCAAAATAAAACGCAAGTTTCTTCTCGCCTACAAAATTTCTCTTATCATTGACGACAATAATTCGCATCAAACACCCTGGCTTTCTTTTAAAAAAAGATTATTGTAAAGTAATGAACAACAATAATTGACAGTACTAGAAAATAAGTCACCCAAGTGAAAAAAAAAAGTGGTCGTTAGTGTTGAAACCTTCAACAGGTCTCTTGAGTTCGGACCCACATGAGGTGTAGCCGATGCTTACTTCTCCCTCACTAGACTCTCTTAGCGGTGGATGTGAGAATGTGAATAGGCCCAAGGCTGAAGCGAGGAAGTCCCGCCACACACCCGGAAGATCTTAGAGAGCTTCCCCTCCCAGACCAGAGCTCAACCGGGCACCTTGGAGGGCACTAGCAGCCGACCAAAAACTAGCCTGGAGGAGAGGATTCTCTAAAATTGGATCTCCTCCAAGGTGCCCTTAAGGGTCTATTTATAGATTTTTCTAGGCTGGTCTGCAAATAACATGAATCCGCCTTTTAGTTTTACTAACAGCACCCCAAATTGGTCTGCTAACAGCCTAACTCCGCTGTTCCGAAGGGCTATTTGCAGCCCACCAGGGGTATTAGGGTCATTTCCCCCTCAAATCATCCTGGGCGGGTGGTCCGTGAGGGCACCACTCGCTGGGCACCCGCCTAGCTGGGCGAGTGCCCACGCTCCCGGGCGAATGGTCCGTGAGAGCACCACTCGCCTAGCTCCTTCTCTTTTGCACCTTACCCCCACCAAACCGGGGGTACTTCCACCTCCTAGCCGGGGCGAATGATCGGGCTGACCCAGGTCTCGCCACTTGGCTTGAGGGGCCCACTCGGCGAATACGGGTTGTACACAATCCCCGCTCTTAGTGAGTGGTTACTACGCTCGGAAAGAACAGTCCAACCCTGTATTCGGTGAGTGCTTGCTGACTGGACTCACAAGATTCTGTGGGTCCCACCGTTGTCCTATATATATCTCTTCATGTCAGAACTTCCTGGAGCGTTGACAACCCTCGATTCGGAGCTTCTTCCCTCTCGTAGCCCTTCACCGAGATCAATGTCTTCTCACAAGCCTTCCGCGAGACCCCTCTCGCTGGAGATGATCGAGCGTCTGGCCGCGGCCCAAGTTGTAACTGCCCCCAAGGCAGCCAGATTTGCTCCCTGGCTTATGTCTAAGCGGGACCCGAGTGCCCCCTACATCTCGCGTCGAGCCAAGGCGATTCGACTGAATCGTCAGAGAGGCGAGACTGCCTCGGAATCTCCTGCGGGTACTCCACCGGCGAACACTCCGCCGACGGATACTCTTCTGGCGAGGAATCCTCCGGACCCCGGGACGCAGGTATGAGGATTCCTCCCGTCCCTCTGTTTAGTTCTTTCCCTTACCTTGCCTCTGCTCTGACCATTCGCAGGGGATCTCGATGCCCGAGACCGGCCACGGGGCCGTCTCGAGCAGTGTCGTGGTGCCACCTCCCCCGGACAAGAGGCCTTCGGATCGGGACCTTGCTCCTCCACCTCCTCCGGGCGAGACATCGTTGCAGTCCGGTAAGTTGTAACCCCTTTTAGATTCATCCTTCATGCTGCTCGCTGCTGACCACTGATTTTTGTAGCCCTCGACCCCAACCTTTCGCTGCGGAACTCTATTCCTCCTAGTTCCCCTGTTCGACCGAACCCCTCCGTGCTTGCGGATGAGCCGAGGGTGTCCCCCCAGAAGGGATCCGGTCAGCAGGGCCGCGCGGATGATCCTGCGGATGCTCCAGCTCCTACCTCACAGCCTTACCGTCCTGGAAAGGGAAAGGTCTTACCTCCCGCCTGGCTGTTTGGAACGCACCCCCATTCGTCTCGTCCTTCAGCTCACCAGGACCCCACCCCAGGTCAGTTCACTCACCCGCCCCTATCGTACTCGCATATTTGATCACTACTGACCTAGTTGTGATTCCGCAGGCTATAGGGTTGCCTCCCCCTTTGACTCCTACTACGAGGGGGGAGAGGGGATGCTCTCGCCTCTCCCTTCCCCTGGGGATCTCGCTAACTTTCTGGGCGACTCCTCGGATCACGCGACCCTGAAGGATCGGATCTCGGAGGTCTTGGGGAAGCTCATCCACATCCAGCGAAATGTTGCCGGCCAGGTGGACGACGTGCGGCTGAGAGTCGCGCGTGAGTTAAAGGACCTCCAGCGGGACTACTCGCGCATTCTCGCGACGGTGGAGCGCCTGGGGGGTGAAGGAGGGGAGTTGTCTCCCGAAAGACACGCCGCGCGAGCCCGGGACCAACTCCAGCTGGTTTCCCATGAGATCACCAACATACTCGCATATTACCGCCCGCGAATGCCCCTGGAAGCTGGGTCGCGAAAGCGAGGTCGGTGGGTCTGGGAGGAGTATTGAGCCAGTCTTCATTCGCCCTTCTTGTAATTTTTCTGCTTTCTGTAGCGCGGATGCTGAACTTTTATTTCTGTTTGTAATAATCTTATGTCCTGTGTTTTGCGAATGCTCTATTCTTTGTCTTTATTTCCTATATCTTGCTTGGGAATTGCCGAATGTTTTATTATTGCCGAATGCTTTCTTAACCTCTTTCGCGTAGTCGATGAGCGAATAGCCACAGGGCATTTGTCATTAATGGGCGAGAGGGGTCGGCCCGGGTTCCGAGGCGTCGGGAAGGCGCGACTGCTATCTGCACACCCGTTACCTCGAAAGCCCAAACGCCGTTTAGCCCTTCTATAAATAGGCCTTTCAACCACCATATTAAATACCTTACCATCCGCTCCTTCTCTTTACTCGCGCTAGCACTCGCGCTTCTCTCTTCTCTGCTGCTTTCTTATCCTTCGTCATTCGCGTCATGGGTGGTGATGCGGAAGGCAGAGCCAGGTGCGCCAGCGCGTTCGTCAACCACACCTTCGATTCATGCGACCTTTCCGACGAGGCTTACCTGACTGCGGTCGCGGATTACATCCCGCCTGGGTTCGAGGCGCGAAAGCCCAGGCCGGACGAGCGCCTAAACTCCATCTCGCCCTGTGCTCTCGCGATCCCACTAGAGCACTTCGAGGTGGGGTTTCGCCTTCCCATCTGGCCAGAACTCCGCCAGACCTTTCGATATTATGGAGTCGTGCCCGGCCAGCTCAACCCCAACTCCATCGCCATGCTGGTCGGGTACGCGAGCTATCTGCGAGAAGAGGGGATCGAGTTCTCGCTCCCCGTCTTCCGCAAGCTCTACACCTTTCGCTGCACCAACGGCATCTCATTCTTCTCGGGTCTGAACCCGCTCAAGCATTATGGGCTCCCGAATAAGAACCACGACTGGGTTCGGCGCTTCCTCTTCGTCAGCGGAAACCTGGGAAATACACTTCTCGCCCCAGTGCAGGAGGAGGAGTCAACCTTCCGCCCCCCCGACCCTAGGGGGGCACGAGGCCAAACTCCACCAATACATCTTGGAGCACGGGATGGACCTCGTCTATCTCCGGCGAAACGTCAACTCGCTCCTGCTCATTCCGCAGGGCGAGGGTAAGTTTTTGGGACTTTGTTTGTTTCGATCTTGTGACTCTTATACCATTCGCTAAATCATTCGCAATATTATGCAGGCGTGCGTAGCTTCCCCCTGCATCCGCCGCGTCCCGCTGGGGCTTCCGTGTCCTTCGCACAGGCTGCAGCGGATGCCTGTCGGGAGGAACCCTCCTCCTCCAAGCCTAGCGGAAAGAAGCGGAAACCTGGGGCGCTGACCTCCTCTTCTTCCAAGAAATCAAAGAATCCCCCCTCCGCCAAGGGGAAGGGGGTCTTGGACGAGACCCTAGGGGCGAGTGCTCAGACTCAAACCCTGGGGGTGGGTGCGTCAGGCGAGACCACCCTTCGCGCGGGATCGTCGTTGCCGCCGCCTCCATTGCCCAGGGACCACCGGAACTTCCCCAGCGGCGAGAAGTATGTGGACCCCTCAGGGGCTCCCCTGGTAAAGTGGGACAGGAACGCCAACAGGGTCTCGCTCTCCACCCTTCATCCATCGTGGATAGAGAGCGACCTCGCGAGTGGTGAGGCCTACGCCATCGCATATGCCCTCTACGGTCGGGAGGATGCTGAAGTCTATGATGCCGAGACGACTCAGGTCCTCGCCCATGAGACCGCCGGGGCCATGCTGCGGGCGCTCGAGCTCGCGCATATGTCTTCGCGCCGGAGCATCAAACTGGCGCGGAGCTTGGCGGAGGTTGAGGAGTCCAGGACCGTCATTTCTGCCGAGGCGCTGGAACTCAGGACGAAGCTGGCAGCTGCGGAAACCCTTCTCGCCAGCCGCCCCATTGCGGAGGTATATATTTTCTCCCTCCCCGCGAGTGGCCTGTTGCCGATTGATGTACTTTCTTCTTACCACCTTTATCATTATTCTTAGAACACCACGGTTGTCGAGATGCTTCGTGCTCGGGTGGCTGGCCTTGAAGACGAAGTCCGGCTGGCCAAGGCCGAGGCCCAGCGGTCGCGAGAAGCCGAGGTCTCGGCACTCGCCTTGGGGAGCGGGGGGCACTTCTACCCCCACCACGAGCTGGAGCAATTGATGCAGGAGAACGCCCAGAGCGCCGTGAAGCATGCGCTGCAGGTGTTGCGGCAGGCTGGGTACCTGAAGGAAGAGGCCGAATGCCTCTCTGCTCGACAGGTCGTCCCCGAGCTCTTCATCCCGATCCCCTTCCCGGAAGATGAGGATGGCGAGCCGCGAGAAGACGCCCTCCTACCGGATTCAGGCGAGAGCGATAGATCTTCTGGCGAGAAGCCTGCCGACCCCTGAGATGGACCGTGCTTTTTGCCGTCTTTTACTTAAAATCTTTTGAATGTAATCATGAACGGGGCGAGTGCCCTTGAAATATATGTATATTGGTCACGATTTTTGTGCTCTCCATTTTTGTGCTATCTCCACTTTTTTCTCATTTGTTGTTATGTCTCGCTAGGCTCGCTAGGATGTTAATTCTTTCTCATTCGCCGCTATATCTCGCTAGGCTCATTAGGACGTTTAAACTGTAGTGCAACTGTCCCGACCACCTAGCGAATGCTCGAGGGTGACCTGGGCGTGTCTCTCCCCTTCGCTTCCCGCTGCCTCCCCCACTCGCACTTCCTTACCATTCGCCCAAACCGGGGTTTCGCCTAGGTAATCATGAAAGTGAAGTGAGGTCGTTTCTCCCGCGCGTGGTCAATGCGAGTGCTCTTGAGGTCACCCTTTGAGAATTTTGAACCTGCCACCGAGTGAGCCTTCGGACCTGCCAGCTAGATGAGAGCCTGGACAGCGGGTCTGCTCGGGGCCTTCTTTTCTTTCACATAGAACCTGTCTCCGAGTGAGCCCTCAGACCTGCCAGCTAGATGAGAGCCTGGACAGCGGGTCTGCTCGGGGCCTTCTTTTCTTTCACATAGAACCTGCCTCCGAGTGAGCCTTCGGACCTGCCAGCTAGATGAGAGCCTGGACAGCGAGTCTGCTCGGGGACTTCTTTTCTTTCACATAGAACCTGCCTCTGAGTGAGCCTTCGGACCTGCCAGCTAGATGAGAGCCTGGACAGCGGGTCTGCTCGGGGCCTTCTTTTCTTTCACATAGAACCTGCCTCCGAGTGAGCCTTCGGACCTGCCAGCTAGATGAGAGCCTGGACAGCGGGTCTGCTCGGGGCCTTCTTTTCTTTCACATAGAACCTGCCTCCGAGTGAGCCTTCGGACCTGCCAGCTAGATGAGAGCCTGGACAGCGGGTCTGCTCGGGGCCATTTTCTCAACACCTCGGAACCTGCCACCGAGTGAGCCTTCGGACCTGCCAGCTAGATGAGAGCCTGGACAGCGGGTCTGCTCGGGGCCTTCTTTTCTTTCACATAGAACCTGCCTCCGAGTGAGCCTTCGGACCTGCCAGCTAGATGAGAGCCTGGACAGCAGGTCTGCTCGGGGCCTTCTTTTCTTTCACATAGAACCTGCCTCCGAGTGAGCCTTCAGACCTGCCAGCTATATGAGAGCCTGGACAGCGGGTCTGCTCGGGGCCTTCTTTTCTTTCACATAGAACCTGCCTCCGAGTGAGCCTTCAGACCTGCAAGCTAGATGAGAGCCTGGACAGCGGGTCTGCTCGGGGCCTTCTTTTCTTTCACATAGAACCTGCCTCCGAGTGAGCCTTCAGACCTGCAAGCTAGATGAGAGCCTGGACAGCGGGTCTGCTCGGGGCCTTCTTTTCTTTCACATAGAACCTGCCTCCGAGTGAGCCTTCAGACCTGCCAGCTAGATGAGAGCCTGGACAGCGGGTCTGCTCGGGGCCATTTTCTCAACACCTCGGAACCTGCCACCGAGTGAGCCTTCGGACCTGCCAGCTAGATGAGAGCCTGGACAGCGGGTCTGCTCGGGGCTATTTCGGGAGCTTTCGGAGTTTTTCCTACAAGCTGCAGTATCAATCTCAAACACATATGTTAAACAAAATATTCTTATTTCAAAAACATTTTCATTACATAGTTTCAGGGATAGAAACGTTTAAGATCGTCACCACTCCATGTGTGGCTGAGAGGTTGGCCCTCCACGTTCTGAAGGTGATACCCCCCAGACTTTAGTGCCTCTTCCACGACATAGGGGCCTTCCCAGTTGGGGTTAAGTTTTCCCACTGCGGCGGACCTTCCAGCCGCGTCGACCTTCTTGAGCACCAGATCTCCCTTCTCGAACTGCTTGACCCTGACGTGCTTGTCGAAATACTTGGCCATCCGTCGCTTGACCTCTTCTTGGCGAATGGCTGCCAGGTCCCGAGCTTCTTCGATGAGGTCGAGGGAGAGCTGCAACTCCATCTCATTTTCGGCTCTCCAACTTTCCTCTCTGCTTGCGGCGGCCTTTACCCGTGGTGTCATAACTTCGAACTCTATGGGGATGACGGCCTCGCAGCCGTGAGAGAGCTTGAAAGGGGTCTCTCCTGTGGCGGTGTTGGGGGTAGTTCTTAGGGCCCACAAGACCGATGGAAGTTGTTCTACCCAATTGCCCTTCAGATTTTCCACCTTTTTCTTGAGCAGGTTCACGATGACCTTGTTTGCCGCCTCCACCTGCCCGTTGCTCCTGGGATGGTGAACGGATGCAAACCTGAGGTCTATCCCCAGCTGGCCACAGAAGCTGATGAATTCCTCGCTTGCGAACTGCAGACCATTATCCGTGACTATGGCCTGTGGAAGCCCATGTCGACAAATGATCTCCCCCCATACGAAGTTGCGGATTACCTGGGAGGTGACCTTAGCCAATGCCTTGACCTCCAACCATTTTGAGAAGTAGTCAATCATTACTAGGAGAAATCTCCTCTGCCCACTAGCCTGGGGGAAGGGTCCTACCAGATCCATTCCCCATATGGCGAATGGCCAGGGCGTCGTGATACTCTTTAGCCTCTGAGCTGGCACGAGCTGAAGCGGGGCGAACATTTGGCACTTCTGGCACCTCTTGGCGAAGGCTGCCGCGTCTTTACTTAGGGTTGGCCAGAAGTACCCCTGCCTCACTATTCTTGCCTCTAACATCCTGCTCCCCGAGTGGCTGCCGCACTCGCCGGAGTGGACTTCTTCCAAGATCTTTGGGACCTCCTCCTCTGAAACGCATCAGGCCAGGAGGTCCGAGAGGGTCTTCCGATACAAGTCCCCCTCGTGGAGCACGTAGTAGGCGGACTTATATCGGAAGCGCCTCTGGTCCGGGACCTCCTCTGGAAACTTTCCTGTTGCAAGGAAGGTGACGAAGGGATCCTTCCAGGAGAGCCGCTTCTCTACTTCCATGAGTTCTCCCTCCTCAATCGAAGGGCGGAATAGATCTGTCAGGGTTCCCCCGGCCCGAGGACCGGATTTGGCCAACCGATCCGCCGGGGTGCTCTCCTCCCGCGGGACGTGCTGGATGGAGAAAGTTTTGAACGTTCCCACGAGACCTCTCACTTTGGCCAAGTACCTTATGAGCGCAGGCTCCCTCGTCTCGAACTCTCCCTTGATCTAAGAGGCTATTACCATTGAGTCGGTGAGGACCTCCACGTCATGGACACCGAGCTCCTGGGCCAACTGTAGACCGGCGATCACTGCCTCATACTCCGCCTGATTGTTGGTGATTGAGAAGTGTATCACTAGTGTCTGCTCGATCTTTACCCCTTGGGGACTCTCCAGCACCACCCCTCCTCCGAGTGAATTCTTGCCCGAAGCCCCGTCCACCAGCAGCTTCCACGGAACGTGACGCGGGGCTCCATCTTCCTTCATCTCGGCCACATAATCTGTCATGAAATCAGCCACCACCTGTGCCTTCATGGATAGTCAAGGGACGAAGACAATGTTGAATTCACTTAGCTCTATTGACCATTTTGCGAGCCTTCCCGAGTGTTCCACTCCTTCGAAGATCTGGCGGAGAGGGTGGTCCGTCACCACTTGAATTGAATGGGCCTGGAAGTATGGCCTGAGCTTCCTTGCTGCGACGACTAGAGCAAAGGCCAACTTCTCCAAGATCGGGTATCTGAGCTCTGCTTCCCTCAGGACCCTGCTCACGTAGTAGACGGGCAGCTGCTTCTTGCCTTCTTCCCGAACCAGGACGGAGCTTACGGCCTCTGTCCCGACCCCGAGATATAGATATAGTTCCTTCCCCTCTTTGGGACCTTGAAGCAGTGGAGCCTTGGTGAGTTGGCTCTTCAAGGCCTGGAAGGCCTCGTCGCATTCTTTTGTCCATTCAAACTTCTGGTTACCTCGTAATGTTTTGAAGAAGGGGGAGCGTTTCTCCCCGGCTCGGGAGAGAAACCTGCTCAGCCCTGCGAGTCTTCCGGTCAAGCGCTGAACTTCCTTGGCGTTCCGCGGCGACCCTAACTCCATTATGGCCTTAACCTTGTCCGGGTTAGGTTCTACCCCCCAAGGGGTGAGAAGGTGTCCCAGGAATTTCCCCTTACTAGCCCCGAACACACACTTCAGGGGGTTCAAGCGCATCTTGTACTTGCGTAGGGTGGCAAAGGTCTCCTCGAGGTCCTGGATGTGAGAGTTCACGCACTTGCTCTTCACCATAAGGTCATCCACATAGACCTCCAGGTTCCTTCCCCTTTGCTCCCTAAACACCCGGTCCATCATCTTCTGGTAGGTTGCTCCTGCATTTTTCAGCCCGAAGGGCATCATCTTATAGCAGTAGCATCCCTCCCTGGTGATGAACGAGACGTCTTTGACGTCTGGGGGGTGCATCCTGATCTGGTGATAACCTGAAAAAGCATCCAAAAAACTCATCACAGAAAAACCGACGGCTGAGTCAACCAGCGCGTCGATCCGAGGCAAGGGGTAGCAATCCTTAGGGCAGGCCTTATTTAATAATGAAAAATCCACACACATGCGCCAGCGGCCTTTTTTACCATTACGACGTTGGAGACCCAGCCTGGGTACTGGATCTCCGATACAAAACCTGCTTCGAGGAGTTTTGCCACCTCCTCGCGGATGGGTCCTTCGAGCTTGCTGGCGAAGGTCCTCCTCTTCTGCTGGATGGGACGGGCTTCCGGATCGAGGTTGAGACGATGGCAAGCCACGACCGCCTCGATGCCTGGCATATCAGCTGCGCTCCATGCGAAGACATCCACGTTCCTCTGGATGCACTCCAGCATCTTCACCCTGTCCTCCGGGCCGAGACTCCCGCTGATCCGCACCTCTTTCACCCTCCCTTCCTGGGTGAGGACTTCCATCTCCACCACCTCTTCTGCCGCCTCGAGCCGGGCTGGCTCTTCCCATTGGCCCTTTGCTTTTCGCCCTTCTACCCGGGCCTCTTCCTCTGCGACTCCTTCCGCCTCCACCGGCTCGACCTCCTGCTCCTCCTGAGCGACCTCCAACAACTCGACCTCCTGCTCCTCACGAGCGACCTCCATATTCTCCTCTCGGGCATCGCCCTCTCCCCCTACTTCTCTCTTCTCCACTTCTTCTCCTGGCCCCTCCGGCCTCGCCATCTCTTCATCCATCTTCTCGGCATCCGCCATCCAAGAAATGGTGTTGACGGCAGTCACATAGCACTGCCTCGCCACCTTAGCATCTCCTCGGACGCGGACCTGGACTCCTCCACTATGGAGCTTTAAGCACTGATGGTACGACGAGGGCACGCACCGGAAGGCGCTGATGAGGGGTCGTCCGAAAATGGCGTTATAGCTGCTCGGAGCGTCCACAATGACGAACCGGCAGTTTCTTGGGACTCCTCCTAGCGTCACCTGGAGACCAACACCTCCCTCGACCTCCTTCCGCTCTCCTGAGAAACCAAACAGCGGTCCGTCGGAGGCCTGCACCCTCTTCTTTTCCACCTCCATTGCGTCGAAGGCCTTCTTGAAGATCACGTTCACTGAGCTCCCGTTATCTACCAGGATCCGGGAGACCGTGAAATTTTCAATTGTTGTCTGAATCACCAGGGCGTCGCAGAATGGATCCTCATAATCTGGCATGTCTTCCGAGGAGAAGGTGAGCTTCTCCGAGAGGGGTGGGGTCTGGGAAGTCGACGCGACGTCCCTTCGGAATATCGCCTGGAAGCTCCTCTTGCGAGAGGCCTCTATCCCAACCCCTCCATGAATCACCCCGATTCCCCCTGGTTCCTGTATCCACCCTGTCCTCGCATCGGTCTTCTTCCGCCTCCGGGAGCATTTCCTCGATCCTGGCATGCTGCCGCCGTGGCTGACCTCTCTCTCTCATCTCCAAGAACTCTGGGCAGGTGGCGGTCGCGTGACCTTCTTCCTGATGAAAGTCACAATAAGGCAACGCCACCCTGCCCCCTCTCCCTGCTCTTCCTCTTCCTCCTCTTGCTCCTCTGCCTCCTCTTCCCCGGCCTATTGCCATAGCTTGCTCCCTTGGGGGGTGAGGGGGTCTGGGACCCTGCCTCCACCCCGGATTCATTCCTCCCGCTTCTCTTCCTCGGTATCCTTCTTCCTGACCTCTCGCCGGTCCTTCCTGGTGCCTCCAGCCCAACCTGTTGTTGGGCTCTTGATTCCTCCAATTCCGAGGCGGTCTTTCGAACCCCTGACCCCTAGGTTCATCTCGCCTTCTTCCTTCTTGCTGCCTCACCTCAGGCTCGCTCATCTTTGCCAACCTCCTGTAGAACTCCGGGTTGGCCGCCTCCCCTTCAATCTCTTCTGCTGCTCGCTCCATCAATTCTTCAAAGGATGAGGGAGGTCTTCTTTTCAGGTCCATCTTGAAGAACCCGTCTCGCAACCCTACGATGAACGCCATCTGGAGGGCGAATCCCGACACCTCCTGCACGAGGTGTATCTCCTCCTGGAACCTATCCACGTAATGTGTCAGGGACTCTCCCTCCCTCTGCCTGATCTTGAAGAGAGCCTCCGCATCCTTCTTCCTCTTTTTTGACGTCGAGAAGCGCAGCCGAAAGCCTCGGCGCAGATCATCAAATGTGTAGATGGAACCCGCGGAAAGCTGGTGGAACCAGTCCCTTGCTTTCTCCTTCAGGGTGGTTGCGAAGAGTCGGCATTGAAAAGCATCCGTCATGGGAAGGATTGAGGTCATGTCCTCAAACCACTGCAGGTGCACGACTGGATCCTCCTTGCCGGTGTAGTAGGACATCTCCAGCCCACGAAACCCCTCTGGCACTGGGGCCGAGAGGATCATCTCGCAAAAGGGGCTCCCTTCCCCTGTTCGGCGAATGGTCTTCTCGCGCGGACCCAGCTCGCACACCTCAGCACTCGCCGGACTGCTGAACAGCTGCCGCCCCGGGAGATCTCACGCACTTCCTTCTGCTGGCACCTCCTTCCCCGGCCGCTGCCCTGGTGCGTTCTCGCCGATCTGCAGGGGCGGAACCACGGGGACTGCCGGGGTCTCGCACTCGCTCCTTGCTGCGAGAACTGTCTGCAGAACTTCTCGCTTGAACTTCTCAAATATCTCCAGCCACTCTCCTGTCGCGGGTGGCTGCGAGTGGCCTGAGTCAGAACCATTCCCCCCATCTCCTGTCATCGAACCTAATTCGAGATTTTCCTTCACGGGCTACGGTCCACGCTCACCGCACCAAAAATGTTGAAACCTTCAACAGGTCTCTTGAGTTCGGACCCACAGGGGGTGTAGCCGATGCTTACTTCTCCCTCACTAGACTCTCTTAGCGGTGGATGTGAGAATGTGAATAGACCCAAGGCTGAAGCGAGGAAGTCCCGCCACACACCCGGAAGATCTTAGAGAGCTTCCCCTCCCAGACCAGAGCTCAACCGGGCACCTTGGAGGGCACTAGCAGCCGACCAAAAACTAGCCTGGAGGAGAGGATTCTCTAAAATCGGATCTCCTCCAAGGTGCCCTTAAGGGTCTATTTATAGATTTTTCTAGGCTGGTCTGCAAATAACATGAATCCGCCTTTTAGTTTTACTAACATCACCCCAAATTGGTCTGCTAACAGCCTAACTCCGTTGTTCCGAAGGGCTATTTGCAGCCCACCAGGGGTATTAGGGTCATTTCCCCCTCAAATCATCCTGGGCGGGTGGTCCGTGAGGGCACCACTCGCTGGGCACCCGCCTAGCTGGGCGAGTGCCCACGCTCCCGGGCGAATGGTCCGTGAGAGCACCACTCGCCTAGCTCCTTCTCTTCTGCACCTTACCCCCACCAAACCGGGGGTACTTCCACCTCCTAGCCGGGGCGAATGATCGGGCTGACCCAGGTCTCGCCACTTGGCTTGAGGGGCCCACTCGACGAATACGGGTTGTACAGTTAGTCCACACACATATGAGTGCACGTTGTCTAGTGGTTTACCGTAAAAGTGGTTGAGGCGTCTTGAGTCTCAGGCTCTGTTTGGGAGGACTTTTTTCTTCCTTTTCATTTTCTGTAAAACGCCAAAGTTTCTAATATGCCGTTTGTTTTCTCTGCCAGTGGAAAACGCTGCCCTTCCTTTTCCTGCTTTTCGGCCGCGCTCGACTCGTTCCCGATAGCTCGCCGAGAGGTTCCGTTCTTTCAACCCTACCGCGACCTCGCCTCCCATCCAGCGTTCTCGTTCTTCATATACAGGTATGTTTCCTCCATCTTCTTCAGTTCTCCTTCACAGATCTCCCTATTTCACAGATCTCCTTTGCCCGATCTCTTTCGCAGTTCCCCTTCGTTGTTTTTTTTTTGAAGTTTTTGAGGGTAAACATATTAGGTATTAGCTCATTTTGATTGGAAACCCCACACGATGGATACCAAAGGGGATTTGCAGGGTGTCGATGACCCATACATTTGGGTTTGTGTGCGATTGCAATCCCGGGTGGAATAAGTTCCATGGCGATGGCCATTTCAGCTTCCTTACTTGCGTTGTTCCCAACTGTGAGCTCCTTCAATTTCTTACCTTCTTCGTTCCTTTAAACTTGAGCTTTATTTATCTTCTTTCTGGTGATTAGTGATGATTATGGTAAGTGCAGAACATGTTCGAATTGAAGGAAATATTGAATCTGAACTCTGAAGTTAGTTATTTAAGGGTGATCTTTTGGACCGAGTTTTCTACAGGAGAAGGGTGTTTCTATTAAGCTTCCTGTTTGCTTAATTTTCTAAGAGAGTTTTGAATTTTTAGTATGAACAGTATTGACTCTACTTGTAAACAGGGACGAGTGAGTAGAGCATACATGTCAATATTTTTTGAAATCGTGGCATGATATTTTATATACATGCTTCAAAGTTCTGATATTATCTTTCAAAATTTGTTTTAAAATTCACCATTAAATATTGTTTTCTTATATAAATGCGAAATTATTTGTTCTGCTTCTTTCTTACATTATGGTCAATGTGAATGTGTGTTGTGTTGTGTGTGTGTGTTGAATGGTGTATGTGTTGAATGTGTGATGTATGTTGTGTTGTGTATTGTGTATGTGTTGAATGTGTGATGTGGGTTGTGTTGGGTATGTGTTGAATGGTGTATGTGTTGAATGTGCGATGTATGTTGTGTTGTGTATTATGTATGCGTTGAATGTGTATTGCGTTGTGTATTGTGTAGAGAGGGCAGCTCGAAACATCCGGAGGAAGTCAAGGTGGAACTAACTCTCCGTTGCCTCCAGTTAGGTATATATAGCAGAATACCTAGGGTTTCCACACGCATAGCCCCCGAGCTCGTTATTCGTCCGAATATACTCTTACAATCTCCTCCTATATTCGTGACAAATAACGTAACATTTCGGGGTGCTGGAGAGTAGACAAAATAATAAACAAACTAAACAAAGCATTTAGGATAGATCATACTAATCAACATATGAAAAGGTTTTTGCCTAAACGGCAAGTCAGAAAACCATAGATTCTATCCCAAAAAATATAGTCTGAATAATTATTACAAAACATAACATGGAATTAAACGTTTGATGATTCTACTCGTCTAGTAGATCATCGTCATCCATGTCCAGGTCTACATCTCCTCCATAATCTCCACTGTAGCATGCAAGGAATTTCACGAGTCAGACTCTATGAATTCATAATCATATGCAGTAACGTTTAAAGTAAACTAGCTCTTACTAAATGAGCTTAGCACTTCTAGCAACGGTGAAGTAACTCTGTCAGCATCTCATCCAGTCTAACTAGGACTAGTCCCGTTATCCACTCATTACTGATCATTATGTGCCTCACCAACACATGTGGGCACACATCACATGCAACATTATCAAATGTGGAATAATGTGCTGTGACCAATAATGTTTAGATTAACATTTACAACGACTTTCAATTTCCAGTTGAATAACTCTTGAATCAACTTACAATGAGAAAGTAGCTTGGTTATCAAATGTGGAATAACCGGCACCAGACCATCTTGGATTTTCATCAAGAAGTTATTTGGGTTTTCAGTGTGTTTTTAGATGCTTGAATGTTGCGACTATAGGTTCTCACTGTTAAAACATAAACTGCGGAGGAAAGTTTCATATTTCTATGAACTTTAATCTCATTTCCCTCGATGTTTTGATTGTGAGAGCTCTATTCAATCCTTTGGTCAAAGGGTATGCAACATTACCTTTCGATCTCACATCAATAAGGGTCATAATCCCTTGACTTGTGAGAGAGGTCAATCAGGATTGTTTCAGCCTGAGATGCCTTCTTTTGCCATTGAACAAAGAGTTCGTAGCAATCGTTTTAGTAGCCTGATTGTCGCAGTAAACTGCAACAGAACTCATTTTCAGGCTCGACAAAAGAATGTTCATCACCAAATCTCTCAGTCATTCAGCTTCTTCTCCTGCTGACGCAAGAGCGTAGAGTTCGGATTCCATAGAAGAGAGTACAATACAAGATTGCCTCTTGGACTTCCAGGCTATAGCTGCTCCTCCTAGTGTGAACACAAAACCACTAGTGGACTTGCTGTCGTTTAATTCTGAGCACCATGATGCATCAGAATAACCTTCAACAACCGAAGGATGACCAGTGTAAACTAAAGCATACTTTTGGGTGTGCTTTAAGTATCTCATTAGCCTATCTAAGGCGTTTTAGTGGTCATTAACAGGATTACTAGTGAATCTGCACAACATGCCGACCATAAAGGCTATGTCAGGTCTAGTGCAGACCATGACATACATGAGGCTACCAAGCAGTTTAGAATAATCTAATTGTCTAATCATAGCTCCTTCATTGGGCTTTAGGGGGTTAGTGTAGTCGTATGGTGTCTCAGATGCTCTACTGGCACTGTATCCCCACGTGTCCAACATGGACTTTATGTAGTGGCTTTGACTTAGGGAGATACAATTCTTCCCAAAGCCCACTTGCATGCCTAGTATAGTGATAGCTACACATAGGTCTTTTATGCTAAATTCTTTTATTAGATCTGACTTAACGTCATCCACTTCGGATTGATCAGACCCTAGAATGAGCATATCATCCACGGACAAGCATATTATGGCGACTTTATCCGATCTATTACGTATGTAAAGACATTTATCCGAGAGACTCGACATGAATCTCATGTTCTTTACACTATAGTCGAACTTCTCATGCCATAATTTCGGTGCTTGCTTTAGTCCGTATAAAGACTTAAGTAATTTACAGATTTTCGTTTCGTGACCGTCTACAATGAAACCTTCAGGTTGACTCATGTAGATCTCTTCGGTCAGATCTCCGTTCAAGAACGTAGTCTTAACATCCATTTGATGAATAATAAAGTTCTCAATAGATGCAATAACAAGGAGAACCCGAATGGTTGCCAAGTGACACACGGGTGAGTAGACATCAAAGTAGTCTACTCCGCTGACTTGTGTGAAATCTTTAGCCACCAGGCGTGCTTTATACTTAGCTACGCTACCATCAGTATTCAATTTCTTTTTCAGAACCCACTTACACCCTATGGTTTTAGCCCCATTTGGCTTATCAACCAACGTTCAGGTGTTATTCTGAAGAAGATAACTCATCTCTTCATCTATAGCTTCTTTCCAGAGTAGTGAATCCCTGGATCTCATCGCTTCCTTATAGGTGGATGGATCGGCCTCAACGTGGTAAGTCACAAAGTCACTACCGAAGGTTCTTGGAATTCGCTCTCTCACAGAAGTTCTCCTAGACTCTAGGCCAGAGGTATCTACCGGAACGGAATAGGAAGTGCTCGGTACTGATTCAGGATCCTCCTCAGTAATAGTTACTTGCATACTTGGGATTGTTACGTTCTTATCTTTGAGGAACTTATCCTCGAAGAACACCGCATCCCTAGATTCTATTATGATATTATTAGAAATATCAAGGAACCTATCTGCAGCACTATCCTCAGCACAACCTAAGTAGACACAGGTATTGGTCCTAGGTCCAACTTTAGGCCTTCTAGGGTCAGGAACCCTGACATAGGCTATACAACCCCAGGTCTTAAGTCGACTAAACGACGGGGGTCTCTTAAACCAAAGCTCGTAGGGAGTAACCTCTAACTTAGCATGAGGAACTTTATTCAGAATGTGATTCGCAGTCAAGACTGCTTCGCCCCAATAAGCGGAAGGCATGCCTGTAGTGAGCAGCATAGAGTTCAACATCTCTGTTAACGTTCTATTCTTGCGCTCGGCTATGCCGTTAGATTGGGGGGAGTAAGGAGCAGTGGTTTCTGCTATGATGCCCTGTGAAGCAAGGAAGCATCTGAACTCACTGGACATATATTCTCCTCCTCTATCACTCCTAAAACGTTTTATTTTCATGCTTAGTTGGTTTTCTACCCTGGTTTTGAAAAGACAACTTTTCAAACGCTTCATCTTTAGTTTTAAGCAACGAAATATGACAAAATCTCGTGCAGTCATCTATAAACGTGATCATATACTTTCTCCCACCTCTAGTGACAAAACTTGTAAAGTAACAAATATCGGAATGTATAAGCTCAAGAGGTGTTGTGCTCCTAGTAACCGTCCCAAAAGGTTTCCTAGTGATCTTAGTCTGAGCACACACTTCGCATTTTTCAAGTGGAGACTTAGTGTCTAATGTGATCTTATGAGTTCTAGCTACTTGGAACATTTTCCTGTAGTTGACGTGTCCTAGTCTCTCGTGTAGAGTCCTAGGGCTAACTAAGTTCAATTGAACTTGTTGGACTACCTCACTTGCTAGACTCAGACGGTACATCCTATTTTGGACATAAGCACATCCAAAATAGTGCGAGTTAACTGACAAAGTCACCCTGCCGCTACAGAAGCTAAGCGACATACCCGCATCACATAAACACTAATAGACACTAAGTTAGAAGCTAGAGAAGGAATAAATTTGACATTCTTTAAAAATAAAGACTTACCTGAGGAGAGCAGGAGAGTTGCATTCCCCACCTTCAACACGTCAGCTGTGTCTCCATTTGCCACAGTTACTGATTCATTTGCATCATTCAGCTATGTCAGAAGATTAACATTGTTGCAAACGTGGCACGTTGCCCCAGAATCCAGGTACCATTCCGTGCTGGCCTGCGCGTGTCCGACCATGGCAACAAAGTCGGATGGCTCAGCTTGGCGGACCAAATGGGCTTGGTTGCCTTCTTGTGGTGCCCGAGTTCTTTCTTTCCTCGGTAGCTTGCAGTCAGATGCGCAGTGTCCCCACTTGTTGCAGTTATAACATTTACCCTTAAATTTCTTAGAGGGTTTACTCGGGCCTGCAACCTGGGGGCTACTACGAGACGTTTTGGTCTTGTGAGGGGGAGGAGGCCGCTTTGAGCTTGAAATCATGTTGGCAGCAGCCTTCTGCTTGTCAACAACTTCCAAAACGTGTTTCGTCCTGTTCTCGTCCTCAATGCGTATAAAACGCTTGAGGTCGTTCAGACCAACCTGCATTTTCTTGCGATACATTTCTGTTTTGAAATTGTACCACAAGGAGGGCAACTTATACACAATCGTGCCCGCAACAAAACTATCGGGCGGACTAATAGACTCACTATGCAAGGAATCAATTAAATTTTCAAATTCGGATACCTGAGGGAGAATGTCTTTCTCCTCGTCGAAGCTGAAAGAGTGGAACTTGTCCACGAGGTGCGTCTTGGACAGGTCCTCCTCCTGCCTGAACTACTCCTGCAGCGCATCCCAGATCTCCTTTGCAGTGCTCATCTTCATGTAGGTCTAGGCCAGGCTGGAAGACAAACAGTCCAGCAGGTAGTCCCTGCAGAAGTCTTCATCTGAAAACCACTGTGCCTCATCAGCAGTCCCAACGACCTCAGCACCATCAGACTGAACTGTGTAGAACACGTTCAGAAACTTCATCCCGAACTGAGTGTTCAACTTCCAGGCGTTGAACTCAGTCGCCGTGAACTTCTTCAGTTTTATCATCGGAATGGGGGACGCCATGGAGTTCCCCTTCATCATTGTGCTTGGAGACGGCGGCGGCGGGAAGAGGCGGAAGGCTGCTGAGGGGGATCTAGAGGCACTGGAGAACAGTGGCGCACAGGCACTGTTGCTGAAGAGCGCACGGTCAGTGATCGTGCGTGAACTGCTGAGCGCACGATCAGTGGTCGTGCGGGAACTGGCCGCTGAAGAGCGCACGATCAGCGGTTGTGTACGATGGGTCGAGCGCACGATCAGCGGTCGTGCGCGAACTCCTCCTTTGCTAGCAGCGGCTTCGTCTTCTTCGCACGAGCGGCGGTCCTAGGGCATGGCTTCGACTCCAACAGCGGCAGATCTGGACAACGGAGGCGACGCAGTAGCAGCCCTGGATCTGCGGGCTAGGGCGACGGCGACAGCGGATCTGGAGCTTCTTCCTCGGCGAACGACGGCGTTGGAGGCGGCGACCTCCTTCTTCACGCACGGGGGAGAAAAGGCAGCGACGACAAGCAGCGGCTTCGATCTACTTCGCGAACGGCAGCAGCAGCGGCGCACGCGAACGGCAGCAGCAGCGGCGGGAGAACGATCCGCGACGGGGAACGCGACGGGAAGCGCGATCGACGACGGCTAACAGCAATGGCGCGATCGAGCAGCTGCAGCGAGGGCGCGATCGGCAGGAGATCGCCTTCGGACGGGAACGAGCGCCCCTTAGGGCTGTTTCGAGAATGTAGAGGGGGCAGCTCGAAACATCCGGAGGAAGTCAAGGTGGAACTAACTCTCCGTTGCCTCCAACTAGGTATATATAGCAGAATACCTAGGGTTTCCACACGCATAGCCCCCGAGCTCGTTATTCGTCTGAATATACTCTTACATATTGTGTATTTGTTGAATGTGTGTTGTGTTGTGTATTGTGTATGTGGTGAATGTGTGTTGTGTTGTGTATGTGCTGAATGGTGTATGTGTTGAATGTGTGTTGAATGTGTGTTGTGTTGTGTATTGTGTATGTGTTGAATGTGTGTTGTGTTGTGTTGCAGAATTTCCTGAATATGTCATCTAGAATCATTGTGATGAATTTATTAATTTTTGGTTATGTTCAGTCCTGCATAATGGGTAAACATAGAGAAGATGGAAATTCTGCAAACTGGGAAATGAATGATGTGATGCTATTTTGTGGCTTATGCATAAAAGAAATTGAGTTGGGGAATATGCCAACAACTCATTTTAGCAAAGAGGGATGAAATAATCTGGTGAATAAGTATCGTGAACGAACGGGAAAGTCATATGACCAAAAACAAATGAAAAATAAGTGGGACCAGCTAAAAAGAAAATGGAAAGTTCGGCGAGAGTTGAAACGGGGAGAAACTGGTTTGGGTTGGAATCCCTCACGAAAAACTATCGACGCTTCTGATGAATGGTGGGACGAAAGACTGAAGGTAATTTAATTCTTTTGACGTTTTTCTCGCTATTACTTTTTGAGTTAATTATATTATCATTAATTTGATATATACTCTTAGGTGGTCCCTACTGCAAAGAAGTTTCGGTACTCAGGTATAGCTCCAGAGTTGGAGGAAAAGCTAGACAGGATGTTAAGCAAAGTAGTTGCTACGGGAGATCTTGCATGGGCACCAAGTTCACGAAACTTGATGCATGAATCTGTTGATGAACGTGACATGTCCGATGATGGCGACAGTCAAGTTGTTGAAGATTTATCTCCTAATACAACAGACACGGGAGTGGACACTACCTCCACTCGACCATCTAGCTCATCGGAAGTTAGGAAGAAAATAAAAGAAAAGGGCAAGAAGAAGATTGTTGGAAGAAAGCGAGCAATGATTTCCACAATTGAAGACATAACAGAGACATCTCGTATAATAGGCCGTGTTATGATGGAACCTCCAAAAGTACAAATCACCTCTGCATTGTTTACCATTCCAGAAGCACTCGGAGAGCTTGAAAAATATCTAGAGATTACGGGGGACTTTGACTTTTATGACTACTGCACAATGTTTCTCAGAGATAAGAGCAACATGAAAACATTCATGAGTATTCCGGATAAGCTCAAAGTAAGGTGGATGAAGGCGCAATATACACAAAATTCATAGTAGGGGTCAGATGATTGTATGATGTAGGCCTACGCTTTCCGACACGCACGTTACTGATTGAAAATTTACGCGGGATGCGTGACTTAAGAAAAATGATGCAAATGCAAGTCACACAGTGCAAGTGCACCGGACTAGGCAAAGAGAAACAATTGTCACCGAAGGGTCGCTAAACCTCTCGAGATCTCCCAAGGGCGATAAGCCGATGTTTGACCAAGCGAAATGGACCTACCCGATCCGATCAAGCTATGCGTCGTACCAAAGAGATCCTCCGAAAAATTTCGATTCGGAAAAACGGTGGATCTCTCCCAACAAAAAGCGGGGCTCGCCAAGCCCCTTCGAAGATTAAAAGAAAGGGATGCAATGCAATTTTTCAAATGGAGAAAACCATGAAATAACAACGGTGATACGAAGATCATGCCACAAATTCCACCACACAATTATCTAGGAAGGAAACACACACGTGGAGAGTTCGTTACCCCGCTTGAGTTAGGATTGACCTCAAGCTTTCACTAGCCCGGTCGTTCTTCAACGGTTCCACCAGAGGGTTGCCGTTTGGAGAGGAGTAAGTCCACCTTCCTTGCTTCACGCCGTCCGGATCCGCGACGAACACCTCGTGCGCGACAGAGAGGATGATCGGGAGATTCCAAGAGAGGGGCCGAAACTTATGAGGGAGAAGGTGAGTGGAGAAGCGGGAGGAGGCAGCTAGGTTGAGAGGTGGGCGGCTCCAAAGGAAGGGGAAGAAGGTGAGGGTGCGGCTTTTCTGGGGGCACCGAATCCACTAGAGGGAAGAGGAAAGGGGCGGCTCCAAGAGGGGGCGCCGATCTGGAGAGGGGAGAGACGTAGAGGGGGCGGCTCCAAGGGGGGGGGGGGGGGGGGGGGGGGGGGCGCCGATCTGGAGAGGGGAGAGACGTAGAGGGGGCGACTCCAAGGGGGGCGCCGATCTTGAGAGGGGGAAGACGTAGAGGGAGCGTCCAAGAGAGAAAGAGTCCAAAGAGAATAGATTTAGGGTTCATTTTTTATCATCATCATAATCAAAAACCAATACAACTTAGCTTTATTAGGCTAACCACAAAAAGTCTAAACGCAGTCCAAATGTTAATATTACAACAAAAGTGAAATTAAACATGAAAATAAAATTAATAATTATAATAAAATTTATTATAATTATTAATTGTTATGTTTGCGCCTTGGGCGAAGGTTGTAACGCCGTTCTTCACATTTGTCATCGCGGCGGCGATGACGTGAATCTTTGGTTGGAGGAGCGTCGTCGTCCGTAAGCACGCCACCTTCAATATTTGCATGTTGAGGGCCGTCGTCTCCATCAATCCTCCCATGCTTAAAAGAACTCATCACCGGTGAGTTGTCTTGAAGATAGCGGCGGAGGAGAGCATCATCCAACCTAGACACGTCCGATTCTGGAAGCCACGAGTCATCGGAGGTCGGGCGATCACGCCAACGGATCAAGTAGCGGCGACTACCACCAGCGGAGAGCACTTCATCTCGGATAATCCTGTCAAGCACAAAAGTGGTTCGGGGGAACCTCGGAAAAGCATTAGGCAACTCAGATAAACAAGCTCCTTCATCAACACCCAACATACCTCCAGCGGAGACCGAGGAAGAGGACGAACCAGACACCACCTCACTCCCCAACCCATTAGAAAATGATGTGAAATTAAACGGGCAGATAGATAAATCATGCGGTGGAGAAATATAGGGCGTTAAATCCGACACGTTGAAAATAGGGGAGATTCCCCAATCAGTGGGTAGCTCCAAAAGATATGCATTTTCTCCTAATTTTTTTACAATTCGAAACGGGCCCGCGCGCCGATTAGCCAACTTCTTTATGGCGCCCGAAGGCATCCATTCAGGGACGAGACGTACCATAACCAAATCTCCAACTTTCAAGCGGGATGCTCTCCTATGGACGTTAGCGTGCAATTGGTCAGAAGGGTATTGAGTAGCGAGCATATCTTTAACATGTTTATGCAATTCGTGAATTTGAGAGGCAAAATCCTGTGCTTTATAAAAATCTGAAATAAAAGCATTAAATCTGACGTTCTTCATGATCATGGATGGGTCGGCGTACCTACGAATTAATTTATTAACGGAGCCAGACGGCATCCGCTCAGGGACTGACCGGACTAAACCCAAATCACTAATTCTAGCGTAGGACGATCTCAGATGGGAGTGGAAGTGTGTGCGACATATTTTAAAATGAAACACTAACGTCCTAGATACATGAGGACTGAACCCATGTGCTACATGACTTGACCCGACTGCGGAGGATAAGGGAACTAAGTCAGGTGGCACGGGAGCCTTATAATCAAAAACGATTTGAAAGGATTCCAACTTTGTAGCTATAATTTTATATTTTAAATACTCTCGCTTGGCATGAAGATATGCCAAGGAGAACCGCTCATCAAAAACCATAGAGTTGATCACTCCGGGATGTGCAAGGATGTGCGAGCGACACAACTCAAGAGGCCTTTCTATAGTCATTAACGTGTGGAAATGAGGGTCATCAAAAGGCGGTGGGTAAATGCGTGCAAACGGGTGTGGTATATAGGTATGTTTAAGTGACACCACATCCAGAGGCACACTGGGCAAGGACTCATAATCGGTCGTAGTCGAGGTCAAAAACGTAGGCGGACACAGAAAATTGAATAGTCAAATGTGATACGTAGTCAGATCACAAACAAATATACAACCACATGAAGCAATAATAATAAGCAGACAACATTAATATCATTTTCTCAAGTTGTTCTACATAATGATAAAATAAACAGATCCACAAACAAAGATACAACCACGTTCATGTTCCGCAGATAACTACAATGAGGGTCAAACAGTTTATAAAGTGCTTTTCCTTTCTGAAAAGCTCTGCAAATGGAGTTCACCCAAGCAGATCTCCTTTTGCAAAAGACATTTTCCAAAAGCATCTTTTTTGCTACCATCCTTTTGCCACCACTCCTCCTTTCTGAAAAGCCCTCCCAAACAGGCTCTCAGTCTATGTCAAGTTCGTTCAATCTGTCTAAACTTAATTTCATGATTGTACAACACATATTCTTCGAGGGTAAGATCCAATTTAAGCCACATAGGCAGAAGTCAAAATCAAATGTTAAAACAGAAGTCAGGAGTCAAAGATAAAGGACAACTCAGCCAGCAGGAACAGTAGAAGGCCTAAGCGAGTATAAACGAGCATGGGCGAGCAACCCCTCATACTCGCCAGGTGGGCGACCATAGGAGATGCTCGCTGAAGCCAGGCGAGAACCCCTCAATGTCGCATAGTCGTCGGGTTGGGCTGGGCTATAAGACCCTTCTCCCCTTTGTTTTTCCTATAAATAGAAAATCAAGGGTACCAGGAACTGCATTTTTGGCTGAGCTTTCGGAATCACATTTTCGAATATTTGGACTCGTCATCCTTGGTCGTCACTCTTGGTACTCACCAAGTCGGTTCCTTCCTCGTAACCTGTTCGGTCATCTTTGGTTGTGGAGGAGAAATCTTTTCTAAGCTTCTAGCTACGTGGTGGGACCTCCCTGCCGCAGCACCTGGGATCCTGTTGTTATTCTTTTAGCCCTTTCGCCATTGTCCATCAAGTCATCGAGTCGGATTGCTAGACGAGTAACTTTTGGTTGCATTGATCCGAATATTTGGAGCTAAGATTTACCTGACTTAAACAATAATATTATTTAGATTCAAGTTGAGTGCGGTTGAATTGCTAGTAACAAATTTGTCGTGTGCAAAAACTAGAATAGATATATTTATAAATGATTGCATTAAAGAAATAACGGAAATACATCCATCAAAGAGAAATAATATAAAATATATTACATTGGTGTTGCCACATGCAATGAAGGCTAGAAAATATACTTACTATATGAGTGAATAAAATTAATGACAAGTGATTGAGTTGTGGAAAGGGAAAACACAAAATAACTATGGATGAAAATTGTTCAATATGATTTGAATACCTTAGGTTCAACACGTCGGGGGCATCACCGAACAAGTTTAAATGGAAAACGAGGACTGAAATAATTTAGATAAGGTTGTTGATGACGATGAATATGATTAAAACACTAGATGCTACTTGGGAACCTGGCACGAAATACGGTGCCAACTCTGTCGCGCGAACACCATTGAACATCCTGCCTCCAAGCTTGAAACGGCGCAAAATTGGGGAAAGTTGGCCTCACTCATTCCGCAAGAATGTGAAATGCGCAACATGACTAATTGCGCACCCCGTGTAATCTTGACAAAAGGACTGCAACAAATGTAATTAAACCTACATCATCAACTTCATGATAAATAAAGTAAAGGACTCACAATCTTTCATCTTGGTATCTCTCTGTGTGTGTATTTTTCCCCTCCAATTTTAACAAGGCAGTTGTTATAAGCACACCAGCTTTGGCCATTCGCACACCAGCTTTGGCTATTCGTACATCAATTTCTATGAGTTATTACGCGCCTTTTGGAAATACGCCTTGTACATGCATTTTTAGGAAAAGTGTTCAACACGAAAATTGTTTTCAAAAATTCGATATAGTTATGATCAGGGCGACAATACGCCTTGTGCGTGCATTTTTAGGAAAAGTGTTCAACACGAAAGTTATAGATCTTGACGAGATCAACAATTTTCGTGTTGAACACTTTTCCTAAAAATGCATGTGCAAGGTATATTTTCAAAAGGCGTGTAATAACTCATAGACATTGGTGTGCGAATAGCCAAAATTGGTGTGCGAATAGCCAAAATTGGTGTGCTAATAACAGTTGCCTTTTAATAATGCCAAGTCAATATGAACCATAAGAATCAAAGCTCATTATAGCTCTAACTCCACATCAGCTGGGAAAAAAATATCAGAAAACCTGAACTAGACAAAAATGATTTTTTTTTGGAGCAGACATATAAAAATTAATATGACAAGGACATGAAGACCTGTCATTATTCATAGAAAATGACAAGAAAAATTATGCATGATACTAAATATAACTGAGTAATAAAAAAAAAAGAGAATTGATATTAGCAGTCCGTAAATGACTATTCGCAGTCCATTATTACTCGCAGTCCATGAATTATATTCGCAGTCCAAAACTATATTCGTAGTCCAACATTATTGGACCTTTCCCAAGTCCAACATTATTGGACCTTTCCCACTTCACGTCGATGCTTCTCCCATCGCAGGCTCGCAACCCATTGAATGCAGGAGAAAGATACGCAAAAAAGAACATGAGACGGAGATGACGGGAGAGAGAAAGAGCGTGATCGCACACCCTTGAAGTGATGACGGGAGGGAGAAAGAGATCGCACGCCAGCTTTTGTTTGCGCTCTTTCTTTATGGGAAGGGAAGAAGGAGAAGAATCTATTTTCTCAAAAAAATCCAGAGCTCTATTTTCTCAAAAATATGGGTGGAACGCCTCCAATGGTTTTCTACACAACAATCGGTTGCTTCGCTTTCATCATATCCAAGATCGTCCCCCCTCCTCTGCTATAAAACAAGAATCTAGGGTTTGAGGGGAAGCTAAATGCCATGGCCGACATAGTGCTGGAGACAATATGTGGAGGAAAAGGAGAAATCGTCGTCGCGGCCAGGAGAAATCGATCTCGAGCGAAGATGGAGGTTGGGGCTTGAAGGAGAAGCGGGATGAAGTTGTCGGCGAAGTGGGGTGGTCGTCGCCAGAATGAGGATGTGGAAGGATCGAACCCTAGACGAAGGACGCGGCTGGCTTGCGTGAAATCTAAACCGGACTGCGAATTTTCATTTTCTTCAAATTAGTCACTTAAGTTTGAGTCAGTTTCAAATAAGTCCTTTAATTTTTCATTTGTTTCGAATTAGTCCTTTAACTTTATAATTTATTTCAAATAAGTTCATAAAACATCATTATTCATAGTACTAGGCACTGACGAGGCATTTAGGCGGCGGTAATGAATCTCTTATGTGATAATAAAATAAATTTTTATAATTATTTAATAAAAAATAATAATTATTTTTTCAAATTTATAATTTTTCTCAACACATTATAAATTTATATCAACTTATTAAAAATAAATATAAAAAAATTAGGGATTATAAAATACATCGTACCATTGAAATATCAAAAATAATAAAAGAAATTTAAAACGTAGCATTCTTGCATACTTTTATAATTCCTAATTTCTTGTTATTATTTCTAATAAAGTGATACAAATTTATAGCGCGTTGAGAAAAATTAATTAGAAAATTTATAAATTAGAAAAAGTCGTAATTATTTTTATTAGATATTTACAAAAATAATATTTTATCAGTGCAAAATGATTCATCAATGCCTCGTCAGTGCCCAGTAATCCGAATAACGGTGGTTTATGAATTTATTTGAAATAAAGTATAAAGTTAAAAGACTAATTTGAAGCAAATAAAAATTAAAGGACCTATTTGAAAATATTCCAAAATTAAGGGACTAATTTGAAGCAAATGGAAATTAAAGGACCTATTTGAATCAAATGAAAATTAAAGGACTTATTTGAAACAAGGCCCAAAGTTGAGAGACTAATTTGGATATTTTGCAAATTTTTTATTACTATTTACTCGTAACTTGTTCTATAAATCTATGCGGCACAAATAATGTGCAACGTGAAGTAAGATTTCAGGTAGAATCGAGAACCGATCCAATATAGTTCAAAACCGATCACTGAATGAACCCGATCCCAAAGAGAAATATTAGGTGCGTGTAACACACGGTGATCAAAACTGATCACCGTGCGGAAGCAAATACAGCCGTATAATCCGTGATTCAACGGTGCGGATCGCTTGCGACAATATTTGTGCAATACGCGCCAACAAATTTTTCGGTCCCAAAGGCCCAAATTAAACAACTGATTAATATTATCAATCTACTCTCCCTTCCACCAGATCTCTATCACCATCTTCCCTGGGCCACCTCTTCTCAGCTGTTCTTCCTCTTGCTATATCACCCTCTTCACCCCAGCTAATATCTACACAAAGAGAGTGAGATATAGAGAGAGAGAGAGTGTGGGCGGATAGAGAGAGAAAGCTTCAGAATTTATGATCTGATCTAACAGAGCAACCGCATCTTCTCCCTCCTCTCCGCACAATCTTTATTGTAAATTATTTCATGGTTCCGATCATTTATGGAAGAAGATGCAGAGCTTCCTCGCTAAATCACTCACTCTGGTCTCTTGGTAATTTTCTCAAACACTTGACTCGGGTATAGTTTATCCACTGCCGCAATACCCAAATCATCCATTAATCACTCGTTCGTTCAATCTTCTTATTTCTTTTCCCCCTTCGGTTTATGCCCCCATTTCAAAAATTTCTGTGTTGAGTTTAAGTAATCTGTTTGTAGGCAGTTCGTGAATGTTTGGATCTAATACCAATGTCACAATTGTACAATAAAATTCGGCTAATATTTGATTAAATAATTAAACGATTAAGTTCGAGATTGAATCTTAAATTTATGATTCTCCAATCTCCATGATGTTCTTGCGGTTTATCTTTGATTCTTACGTTTTTTTTTCTGACATTAGTGACCTAATTGAACAGGTGCAAAATAAATCTCGACCATGGAACAAAATTACCTCACAGTAATGACAGCAACGCAGACGACAGCGTCGCCTCCAGCATCTCTCCGGCCGTCGAATGCTACGCCTGCACCCAACCGGGCGTCCCAACCTTCCACTCCACCACCTGTGACCGCGCCCACTCGCCAGAATGGGCGGCCGGGGCCGGCTCCTCCCTAATCCCCATCCAACCCAACGACACCGCCGGCGATTCGCCGCCTCCGCGGGCAGAGCAGAGGAAGAAGCAGAGGCGGAGGCAGTGGGTGCTCGATCCTCGAAGCCCGCGGGTTCAGCATTGGAACCGCGGGTTCGTGCTGGCTCGGGCCGTGGCGCTGGCGCTGGATCCGGTCTTCTTCTACTCCGTCTCCTTCGGCGGTGGGAACAGGCCGGCTTGCTTGTATATCGACGGCGGGCTGGTGGCGGCGGTGACGGCGATGAGGACGGCGGTGGATGTGGCGCATTTGGCGCATATATGGCTGCAGATGAGGATGGCTTACGTTTCGCGAGAATCGCTGGTGGTTGGCTGCGGGAAGCTGGTGTGGGATCGGAGGATGGTGGCGGAGCACTATCTGAGATCTGCGAAGGGATTCTGGTTCGATCTCTTCGTCATCCTCCCCGTTCCTCAGGTATTATTTCCTTTCTCTCATCTTCTTTGCAATTTTGGCGCCCTCCATTTTCACTTTCGCGTGAGTTGCCCTAGCAACTTAGCGCATTTTATACGTTCTCGTATCTGCACTTTATTAAAAAATTATATATTTTAATATTTAAAAAATAAAGAAAATGAGAGAGGAGGGAAAGGAGATAGAGGAGAATTATTATTATTATTATAATGTTTAAATAAAATTTCCTGGGTCTAATGCTGGAATTGATCCGATTAAGAACTTCAAAATTATACAAAAATAACTTGACTCCGGCGCCAAATGCCACCGGCGATCCAGACTCGCGGGAGGGGTTCGGGTTCGTGAAATGAGAGATTTCTTCATTTTGCTAGGAAAAACCGAAGCAGACGCCACCCAAACAGGAGATTTCTTCATATGACTCAACGAAAAGAGTCCAACTACGTAAAAAGAGCCATTTTTGTGTGCGTGGCGTGCACGATCCTTCTTGTGTGAGGGAAAATCCAATTGTAAAAATCACAGTTGAAATCCATCTTAAAAATCAAATTGAAATTTTCCAATCGAAAAATCCAATCCAATCCGATCCAAATTCCAGATTTTTCAATCGAAAAATCCAATCCGATCCAAATTCCAGTCTGTTACAAAAAAATTCGGTGGAAGAAAAAGGAAGGAGAAGAATTAGAGAGCGGAATTTAGACGGTGTAATTAAATTAAGAGTGGTCAAATAGGATTCTCTCTCTTTAGATAAATAAACTGTATTATTTCGTGGTGCAGATGGATAGAATATTCATCCACTTTGCAAACAAGATAAGAGAGGTTTTTATTTTCAAACAAATGATAATAATACAAATAAAAAGGAAAAATATTACCTTAATATTGTGGTGTGTGTTGAAGAATTTTTCACATTTTGTATATTCATATAAAAAAATTTATTTCCTATTTTGTAATTTATTAACCTTCGTCTCTTTCTTAAGGTCCGTTTGGTGTGGTGTTTTTGCTCCGGTGATCCTGGTCAAAAATATTACAGTCGTAAAATATGTGTTTGACGTGACAATGATTATAAACATCACACAAAAAATACTAATTTTGAACATAAAAATAAATGAAATTCTTAGGCGAGGTTGAGCGTTCACGAACGAAAATTCATAACTACCACGTTCACGACCAGTGCAGTGCCAATGAGCCCTTAGTTTCTTTTAAAAAAAAAATCAAATTGTTAAATTTAAATATTTTTAAGCTGTCTAACTTTAAAAAAAAACGCCAAACAAAATGCTAGTGTGTTGTTGTACCCTCCTCTCTTCCACATACGAATTTACCATTGATATTAGGTAATAATTTAGAGTATTTAGTTTTTTAATCAATTTCAAATCCTCTGTTTAATGCATTTTTTTAATTATATTATTTATTGTCAACATAAAGAGACCAGCGGAGAGAGTGAGACTGTGAGAGAGACTTCAGGGGACTAGGTGCTAAGGCTTTGTTTCCTTCAGCGGTGGCAGTGACAAATGAAGCTGTGGGAATAAAGCTGTGTTAATGGAGCTGTGAGAAATGGAGAAACCTATTTGATAAATCACCATTTGCAGAGTTGTGTGGAGCTGAAATATGGATTAAACATTTTGGTAAAACAACGGCAGAGTTTCTGTTACATTGCATTAACAAAAATTAACATCCAACACAAACATGGAAAATTACAAGATGCACGAACATACCATATTGCGTTATAAACAAACATAAACACATTGCAGAAAAAATCCACTAATACAGTTTTGCAAATATTTTTTAAACGTAAGCGTGGCCTCATAAACTAATGCGAGAAATAAGTTAAAGAAACAACAACTCAATTCCTTCTCTTCACCTCGTAGTGATGTCGATCACCCGCAAAATATGGCAAACAAGAGATGTATGAATACAAAATTATAATTTTAAGTATTTTGAATGCTAGCAAAATTTTAGTTACATCTCATAATGTAAGTGGTCAGCAATTGCATCTCATAATGCATACATTTTTGTTTTCTCAACACCACCACTCTTACTCTAACGCACATCAGTTGTTCCACGTCGGCCTGCCCTATATTCATTAGCCTCTGGATTTATTAAATTTTCATCAAATTGACATGCCCTAAAATCAGGGTCCGCATTTAATGAATGTCGTCGGATTATGAACTGTCATTATAGCCACAACAATATCATGTTGTCTATCAAAATTGTATTGCGGGCTTGTGGCATATCCCGTTGGATTGCCCACTTCTTTTCCCACGCGCCGAATGTGCGTTCTATGACACTACGCAAAAATGAGTGTGCGTGATTGAATCTTTCTTGACATTCGCGAATAGGACGGTTGCCACGTGAGAAGTCTGCTAAATGATAGTGTGTTTCTAGGTATGGCTTTAGAAATCCCCTTTCCAGAGGATACCCGACATCAACCAAATAGTATTTACATGTACACATGATAACATAAGTTAAACCGAGAGTATTAGCAAGTAAAATGCAATCATAACATACACGATTTCTTGCACAATTTTAGTCACATGTTAAGGCGCATTTCTTGATTATCTCTTCCGATTTTTGTCTTGCCCCTATTCACACGCTTTCTTGTCGTGTCACTTTGACTCTGAATTGAAATACGTTGAAGGAGTTTTTGAACCAAATTCACTAGTATTCATTGGAGCAGAGATAAGCTCCACCTCCTCGTCATCATCATCCATAACCCGCTCATCTGTCGTTGAAGAGTGACGCTTCCCTAAACTCAGTGCCCAACAATGTTCCCCGGTCGCCACCACTTCACTAAACATCATATCTAATTTCTCTTCCAACTCCGGAGTGATTCCAGCATAGCGGAATTTTTTAGCATTGGACACAATCTGGAGCAACAAATACAATGTTACCCAGTCGCTCAAAAAGTAGCCACCAAATTATTCCATCCCTCTTTGTTGAAGTGAGTCGTGAGTCTATTTCATAATTCAACTTGCTCGACACAAAGCTCACAGTAGATCATTACTTCATTTACTTCCCATGTGGCAGACACTTAACCTTCCTTGGGCTAACCCATCTAAAAAAACTATTCAACATCAACTCATGATTGAATGTTAAACATATACATGCAATAAAACAAACCATATTGAAGAACATAACACTACAATAATATCATAGCTAACACATGAACAAATCCCCCCTCCCCCACACCCCCACACACATACACAAATACACAAATTGCACATAAAAACAAAGACACATACACACACATTAGTACAAACTAAACACAGACACACACATTAATACCAAAATACATTCACACACATACACACAAATTACACGCACACACATACACAGATTACACATACACACATTAATACAAAAATACTTACACATATTAATACAAAAATACATTCACACACACATGCACACAAATTACACACACACTTTAATACATAAACACAAAACACATACAAAAATACTTACACACACACACACACATTAATACAAAAATACAAACACATACAAAAATACTTACACACAGACACACATTAATACAAAAATACATTCAGACACACATACACAAATTAAACACGCACATAAATACATAAACACAAACACATGCAAAAATACTTACACACATTAATACAAAAATACATTCAAACACAGACACACACAAATTACACACACACATTAATACAAGAACACGAGAAATTTTTCGGGCCGAACTCCGTTTTCAAATCTAGGTCCGGGATTAATACGATCGCGACACATGTCGCAATCTTAAAAGGCCGGTATTCAACGGGATTTTTTATAGCGTGCGGGAGTTGTGCTCTTTAGGGTTCTGCTTCCCATTTCTTCCAGGAGTAGCTGCCCGCGCTTATTCTTGGTCAAATCCCTCCATTTCTTTCCTGCCGGGTTGCAAAGAAGCTTCAATTCATCTCACCGACCGCCAGTCGGACTGCAACTCTCGCCGTCTGCCAAGCTTTATATTTGAGACCTTCTTTAGGGAGAATGGAGAGCAACATAAATTTCCTAGAGCGATAAAAAAATGACCTCTTCTCATGTCCCGGAGATCATTTTTCATCTCTCAGGAGACCCAAAATAGACCCAAAATGGTCTCCCGGGAGACCGAAAAAAATGAACGGTTTCTCGGGAGACCAAAAATGAATGGTCTCCCGGGAGATCAAAAATTATCTCTTGGGAGATCAAAAATGATCTCCCGGGAGAACAAAATTTCGGCGCTAAAATAACATAACATTGCTGGACTCCCGAGATGACGCCACATGTCTAGACACCACGTGTCGCGACCGTATTAACCCCGGACCTAGATTTGGAAACGGAGCAAAAACACAAATACTTCTCAAGAGATCTCACAGTCAGATTTCAACAAAAAACCAAAATCCGCTGCTTAAAATCTGCTGCCTAATCCTAAAATCTGCTACCTAATCCCAAAATCTGCTACCTAATCAAGAGATCTCACACAAGAAAAATCGATTTCGAATTTTAAAAAAAAAAAGCAAAATCTGCAACCTAATCCAAAACCTGCTGGCGACCTAGAACTACCAGCGAGCTTGCTTTGGTAGCCGGAAGCACAGATCTGGGGTCGGCGACCATGATCCACACCACATCTATCACCTCCATTCGCCGGAAGCACAGATCGCCTGGTTTCAGGTCAGGTCGGACATCTAAGGCATCAGCTAGCAAGACACGCAGAGGGGGAGAACAACAAAAACAGGGAGAGAAGGGCTGCCGATCACGATTCACGATCCTTTCTTCAAGCTCGCCCGTGGTTCCGAAGGAAAATCTGGAGTAGGGTGCGCGTCTGCGTGATGAGGGAATGGAGGTATCTCGCGTTAGAAAGGAGCTCTCGGTGGGAGGCAGAAAGCCCGGTGAGAACGAAAATTTGAGCCCAGTTGAGAACGAGGGATTCTTGCGTTTTCGAAATCGCTGTTCGCGTGCAAGATCAAAGGGAGGGAGGCTATTAATAAATCTAAAAAAATATCGGGATTGATGAACTCATTCACGTATTCGAGCAAAGAGCAAATCGGAGTCCGTCCGTCGGATTCAAAACTTTCGCATTGAGAACGGAACGCCTGGAGCAAACAACCAAAATATTTCAACTAACGTTTTCAATTCAACGGAATGGAGGAGTAACTTTGAAACAAACGGGACTTGAGTGCAATTAATGAGAAAATAGTCTACATACCCTCTTGCAAAAATCATTTCAGGTTGCAAGGTAATGTCAATTTGATCCATAAATTTTAAGTATATAATTTGCATCTTCTTGGCCAACATTCGGCTTTATTTGGAGTGAAATTCAAGGGCGTGCGTTTTACGCCGGGGAGCTTGTTTTTTGCCCGAGCGCTTTTTGCCCGGGCGAGCGTTTTTCGCCTGGACGCTCATTTTTTTCGCCTGGACGCTCATTTTTTTGACCTGGACGTGCATTTTACGCCAAGGCGCGCACTTTTTCGCCCAGGTGTGCGCTTTTTCATCATAGCACGCATTTTTCGTCCGATCGCGCGCTTTTTTCACCCGACAGCAGATTTTTATGCCCAAGAGCGGGTTTTTCGTCCCGGCGCGCATTTTTCTCCCTGGCGTGGGCGAGATCCTTCAATAGTCGCCCGTTTGCCAGGTTCAACTAGATAAATTCGCAGGTGTCAAACATAGTCGCCTAGCCCCCTCCATTTCAGGATTTGTCTATAAATAAACTCTCAGGGGTACTAGAAATGACACTTGAAAAATTAGAGATCAACCACCCTCCCATGCGAGATTCTCATCAAGTCAGTGTCTTCCTCGTACCCAGCTCAACCATCTGTGGTCGTGGAGAGGAAGTTTCTTTCAAACTTTTGGTTACGTGGCTGGACCTCCCTGCTGAAGCGCTATGGGGTCTATTTGTGGCCTTTTCTTCATCTCCTTAGTTGTAGCCTTCGGATCCCGATTGCCTGATCGCGGAACCAGTAACTTCAGACTACACTTAGGTCCAAACATTTGGAGCTACGATTTTCCTGGCTTCAACACAACTGTTGTAACTGAGCGGACCTCTAAAAATCGGCGACCGGACAGCGATGATCGCCATTCTCCGATCGGCGAACACTGATCGCCGCCAAAGAGGGAAGGTGACGCAGGACGAATCTATAGGCGGCGGAATATTTGCGACCTAACCCTACATGCTATGCAAAGCCCGGCGGATTAGTCACAAATTAGATAATAAATAATAATATCCCACACAGATAATTCAAGACAAGACAGAATATTTATTAGGGCGAAAACAAGCTTAGGCTTTCCTCCGCGTGGAGGGCCAAAGCACGAGCGCGCGGCGAATAAATCCTACAAATCACAATAATAATCTAACAAACAACTACCATGCAAGATATTCAAAACAGGTCCAAAATCCAATCCAATATAAATATGCTGAAAATAATAATACAATACAAATAAGACTCACAAAGTAGTGGGCTGACCAAGGCAACGAAGAATCCGGGTCCGGGTATGTAGATCGGCGATCGAAGGTGGAACCAAAGGCGCGACGGAGTGGCGGTGGCTGTCCTTGGCGGAGAAAGGTGAGATCGGACCGAAAATGGATAGATCCGGCCACTAGAAAATATATCTGGTTAAGGGTGGATAGATCCGACGATTTACGAGCGGATCCGGGCTAGATTTGTCCAGCTCTGGACTGATTTGGACGAGGGGTTGGAGATGGTTCCACGTCGAGGAGAGGGGTGGTGGTTGCTGGGAACAAAGCGGGGAAGGGGGCTGCTGCTGTGGACTGGCGGCAGTAAGGGAAGGGGGCTGTTGTAGGCTGGCGGAAGGGAGGGAGGGGGCTGCTGCTGTAGGTTGGTGGCAGGGGGAAAGGGGGGCTGTTGTAGGCTGGCAGAAGGGAGGAGGGAGGGCTGCTGTAGGAGGATTTAAACTATAGGAAATGAATAGTAAATATCATTTTTGAATAGTACAATTGAATAGGAAAAATGGGATTCTGGACAGCCAAACGGTGGCTGTTTGGGGGGCTGTTGGGGGCTGTGGGAGGGAGTTTGGAAGGGGGAAAAGAGGGCTAGGGTTAGGGGGTACCTTGGGGAGGGAGATACAAGCCTAGGAGTCGTCACCTAGGGTTCCGCGGAGTCGGCACCGTAGGATGATCGCTGGAATCCGGGAATAGCTTTCTCCAAATTCTACAATGCCTCCAATCAGCCAACTACCTATCTATTTATAATAAAATAAAGGTTAGGGCATCCCACCTTCAACGGCTATGATTGACCGGAGGTGGGGCCACCCAAATACATCAAAACAAGTGCAAAAATAATAAACTAATATATCAAATTGGAATCAACGCGAATCCGAACACATCTGCCGAGTCCGATCGTCGATCCGGGCACGCCAGATATGGAAAGTCGTCAAATCAGCCCCGAATGTGCCCAAAGCTCGTCCTCGCCTCTGCTCCGCATCAGAAGGGGCATGAATAAGCACGATGAGTTTATCAAATTTTTTTTTTTTGCATCACCTTGTGTCTGAGCCCCTTTTGTTGAAATTCCTAGATCGGCCCCTGGCCGGTTGTCTCAATCTATAACAAGAAAAGAAAGTTGTAAGGGTTTAAAAAGAAATTTATTTACTATAGCATATTAACAGTGGTTAAAATAGAAATCAACAGATTTGTGTTTGAGAACACTAATAAAAATATGTAGTTTCCTATTATGTTTCACTACTATGCACGTTAATTATTACTTTCATTGTTATTGGTTATTGTGCTCACTGCTATATTCATCATCCCTCTACAATCAAACTCTCTCAAGTTCAATTTTACATACAGTATTGTGTCCGACATTATATTTGAGATATTCATGAGTAAAAGTATGAGAATCGAGTGAAGCAATTTCAAAGAAATAGATTTGAAACATAAATGGTGCGATGAAAAGCTATTATGGTCCCCCGGCCATGAAAAACTTTAGTTCGCGGAAGAAAAATAACTGGAGAACAGAAATTCCATGCGCGCCTGTTTGTAATAGCAGAAAATCAAAACTCTTGTATCGTGACTTACACATAACTAAGAGCATTTTAAACTATTTGTGACATTTACATTTTTTTAATGTGTTTTCTTCCATGTAAACCTCTTGTTCTATGCATGCAGATAGCATTTTGTATGGTGGTTCCAAGGTTGATAAAGGAGGAAGAAATAAAGCTCACAATGACAATACTTCTAATGATCTTCTTATTTCAATACCTACCCAAAGTTTACCACATATTTTGTGTCATGAGAAGAATGCAGAAGGTTACTGGTTTCATTTTTGGTTCAATTTGGTGGGGATTTGGACTCAATCTCATTGCATACTTCATTGCTTCCCATGTAAGCCTACACAACCAACCATTTTTCTAATAAACTCGTTGATTAATGTTGCTTGGGAGGGCGGCGGCTGTTCTGAAACTCTGCGCTGAAAATGAGTAGTGTTTACGCAGCCGCGGTCATTGCCCAAAATGCATCTTCGCCTAAAACGCTTCCGTAGAGACGGCATTGTTCATTCCGGTGTTAGCCTTTTCGACGCGATTGCCCAGAAAATAAGATTTTCCAACCGTTTTTTCCTACCACAGTTTCACCGTCACTGCTCCCGCAAAAAGAGTAGTCCACTTGACAAAATGGATCTACTGGGGTTTCCATCTTCAATTTTTGAATACTTGGAGTTGAAATTTACATATTTTGTTGGCTTACATGAAGCTTGATGATCTAAAATTCAAATCATGAAATGGTCCCTGTAAACTTCAGTAGCAACTATACATAAAACAACATTTTACGAAATTAACTGCACCGAATTCGATTTGTAATGTATTCAGGTAGCTGGAGGGTGTTGGTATGTACTTACAATTCAGAGAATAGCATCCTGCCTGAAGCAGCAATGTGAGAAAGAGAAGAACTGCAATCTGCTCTCCTTCACCTGCTCAAAGGAAGCTCAAAATGAACAAATGTGTTTGAAATTTAACGGTCCATTTCCTTATGGAATCTACAGCACAGCCCTGCCAGTTGTTTCCAGCAACTCCCTCGCTGTTAAGATCCTCTACCCCATATTCTGGGGCCTTATGACTCTAAGGTACGCGCATGTGAATAGGTGTGATTAGCACGAAGCTTGAACAAAATTTATTTTCTAGATTGGTCGAATTTGTAGGAGCGCACCAATATATGATATAAATAACAAAGTATAATATATCATGTTATGGGTCTTATTATTATCATTATTTATTTCCATATATGCTTTTATTTTGCCATAAGAGAGGCGTCCTTATATGACGCATGATTTGTGTCGTGTCCTTTTTAGTCGTGTGTCCAAGTTTGTCGTTATTTTCTTTTATGTTATTTCCTTTTTGGGGTCGATTGTAAGTCCTATTTAAAGGACCTAATGGGTCTTGTATCGGTATGCAAGAAATAAAGTCTATTTCCCAAACCCTAAAGAGATCTTGGAAGCTCTCTCTCTCGAGCACGCCCCGCTTAGGCAGCCGCGGTCAAGGCTCCGTAGTATCTCCGCATCCGTCTTCTCCACCTCCGGCTACTCTTCCGGCGACCTCCGAGTCGGTCCGTAACAACTTGGTATCAGAGCTAGGTTTAAGTCGCTGCCATTTCGATCCTTCCCCGACATCACTTCGACGTCAACAAACAGCCCCGCAACCTCACGCTGCGTCTTCATCGACCCCGACAGCAGCCTCCGAAGCATCTCCTCTGCTTCGTGACCCAACGCAGTCGTGTAACAACTTGCTCCGTGCCCCCACAACATCTCATCTCCTCTGCTTCGTGACTCCAGCGACAGCGTCTTCATCGACCCCGACAGCAGCCGACGCTCCTTCCAGCGACAACGTCCAGCTTGTCGACGCAAGTCCTCCAGCCGACGCTCCTTCCAGCGACTTCCGCTGCCCCACACGCCGACGCACGCCTCCAGCGACAGCGTCTTCATCGACCCCGACAGCAGCCAGCGCTCCTTCCAGCGACAGCGTCCAGACTGTCGACGCAAGTCCTCCAGCCGACACTCCTTCCAGCGACTTCCGCCCCCATGACCTTCAACGACACCCTACCGCGTGCAATCGACAACCATCCAACACATTCCGTCGTCTGCATCACTAATAAGGAAATAGCGGGCGCCGACTCGTCGACTGCTCTCGATTCCAGCCTGGACCGCAAGATTCCAGCAAGTACGCTTGAGTTCTTCCAGTTTTAGGCCGGCACCCACGCACGGGAGATATAGTAATTTATTCTTAAAATTATTCTACTTTTATTAATTCTTAATTGAATTAATTACGGCGGCTCCTTATTGTTCGGAGGCTCCTTATCCTGTGCTAACTCCATCCACAATATGGGAGACTCGCAAGATTTTACGGCGGCTCTCCAGGACGTACTGCAGACTGTTATGACCGCCATGGAAGCACGCTTTCGGGACACCGCAACCCGGCATCGGGACGACATGGCCACTATCACTGCCAAACTTAATGAGCTGACCGCCTCCCTTCCGGTTGTTATTACTCCACCCAAGGATCACGCCAGCAGCAGTCAAGTTCCACCACCACCGCTCATTCGACATGAGCCACCACCACAGACCCTTTTACGCCCTGAAGCGGCTATTCTGCTACGTTATACTCGTTTGGAATTCCCCACATACGATAGGAAAACTGATCCCTTGGGTTGGCTCATAAGGTGCGAACAATTCTTTGGCCATCAACAAACTCCGGCAGTTGAACGGCTCCCTCTGGCCTCCTTCCACCTTCTCGACTCTGCCTTACTTTGGGCCACTCGCCTCCTCATTGATCATCCGGGTCTAACGTGGGACGGCTTCAAACGATTTTGCAGCATGCGTTTCGACCCTCCCATCCGCAGCAACCCCCTTGGTGCCCTCACAACACTACGCCAGACAGGATCCGTGGACGACTATCTGGACCAATTTCAACTTCTTCTGGCACACGTCGCGCTTTCCCCGGAGATGCAGGTGGGCATCTTCACCGCCGGACTACGCGATCGTCTGCGACTTGATGTCGAATTTGAGGCTCCTCCATACTTAGTGACTGCTATGAGTCTGACCAGGCTATGTGATCGCCGCCTCCAACTGGCACAGGAGACATATCCACTCACCAACATAAGCATTCAACAAGACCGCACCGAGGATCATCCAGTCCCACCAGTTCGTCGACTATCTCAGGCCGATATGATGAAACGACGCGCACAAGACTTATGTTACAACTGCGACGAACAGTACACTCGCGGCCACAGGTGCAAAAGACTTTTCTATCTGGAAATCGAGGACTCTGATGATGAGGGCGTCTGCTGACGCGGACATCATTGATCTCCCTCGAGCTTGAGGACAAGCTCAATTTGAAGGCCGGGAGAGATGTTATGGGTCTTATTATTATTATTATTTATTTTCATATATGCTTTTATTTTGCCATAAGAGAGGCGCCCTTATATAACGCATGATTTGTGTTGTGTCCTTTTTAGTCGTGTGTCCAAGTTTGTCGTTACTTCCTTTTGTGTTATTTCCTTTTTGATGTCGATTGTAAGTCCTATTTAAAGGACCTAATGGTTCTTGTATCGGTATGCAAGAAATAAAGTCTATTTCCCAAACCCTAAAGAGATCTTGGAAGCTCTCTCTCTCGAGCACGCCCCGCTTAGGCAGTCGCGGTCAAGACTCCGTAGTATCTTTGCCCCCGTCTTCTCCACCTCCGGCTACTCTTCCGGCGACCTCCGAGTCGGTCCGTAACACATTAACTGCTTTATAGGTTTTGGTCCTCGTGGAAAAGAGAATGTGATTTTTTTCTTACTGATTATAGCTCCGTTTCGCACGGCGGTGGCAGCAAGAACACAGAGGTAATGAACCGTCGTTCGTGAACGCCTGATCTCACCTAAGGAACTTCATCCACTTTCTAGTTTTCTTTTTTTGATAGTGGTCATAACCATTGTGATGCCAAGCATACATTCTATGACGGCGACGCTTTTGTCCAAACTCACAGGAGCAAAAAAACCGCACCAAACGGAGCCTATATCTTGAGTTTTGATGGTTTATCATATGTTATGAATGTTTGTATATACTAGCATCCATGGCATGGTGTCCCCACATTCGTAAATGTTTGTTTAAATCTTCACAAAAACCAGCATGAACGCGGGTAGTGAAAGGGAGAGAAAAAGGGGAAGAAATGGAGAATTTTTTTAATAAAAAGAGAGAGTTCTATAGTGTAGTCTTCCATGCTAGAGAAGGAGAGAGAGAGAGAGAGAGAGGGGAGAGAGAGTGAGTTTAGGAATTCATTTTTTTATTTTGTTGGAGGACAGGATAAAGGGAGAGAAGAGAGCGGAGAAAAAGAGGTCTTCGTTGAGGGGTAAAATGGGAAGAACTCATTTTCATGTAAATCGGTTTTCCCTCTTATGACAGTAAGTCGAGATATTGAGTACAAGAAATAAAGACTTGTACACTAATGATGCACATAACGGTTCTTTGTAAGAGTATTGTTATGGTACTTAATACTTTGAAGCATGAGGTTGCATGCCCCTTACACTATGAAACACTGATACTTCCTTGAGGGACACGTACCCGTATCAGATACGTATCACAGGTACGTACCTGGTACTTGGTGGTACATCTGTTACTCTAGTCTGTAGATACACTTGGACTTGGCAGATCGTCCTGCTTACTGTGATAGGAGTATGTTTTTCTAAAGTAAACAAAAGACTTCTGCGTGTCTTTTAGAAAAGAAGATTGTGGCTCATAAATACAACTAACGGTGTTTATTTATTATAGTAACAAAATGTACTTCAGATTTAAGTATCTTTTTTTCGATAAAATTATAGAGAATTTGATTTAAATTTTATTATTTCGTTGTTTTATTATATGTTTATGGATTAGATGTTGCAAATTGGTATTTAAATTTTTATTTTTTACTATATACTGAGTGTGAACTAATATAAGGCAATTTTAATATGTCGTACCCAAACTTACCCGTATGGGCCGTATCCTTGTTTTTTAAATTTCTCCGTACCGGCGTGCCTGAAACGTAGTGTACCCGTACCGCTGCTTCATAATCCTTACAATGTGTCATCCATCTATATGAATAACAAAGATCTTGAATTTAAGTTTTAGATTCAATGATGAAAATATTTAAAAATGACATTTTTACTCATTTTTTGCTATTAAAAAACCCATGAATTATATCTTAGAATCATTGACAGCACATGCCTAGTTCTATCTTAAAAATATTGAACTACAAAAACCAATTTGTATGTGCAAATCCTGAACAACATCAAGCTTACTTCTCACCATGCTTTCTCATTGTGCAACTTGCAGCACATTTGGCAACAATCTAGAGCCAACAAGTCACTGGCTTGAAGTCATATTCAGCATCACGATCGTCTTGAGTGGTTTGATGCTCTTTACGTTGTTGATAGGAAACATTCAGGTACTCGAACTTAAAGATGCCGGCTTTATCATAACGCAACGAACGATTCCTAAACATCCGAACATGAATGAATAAGATTGCAGGTGTTTTTGCACTCGGTAATGGCGAGGAAGAGGAAGATGCAGCTGAGGTGCAGAGATATGGAGTGGTGGATGAGGAGGAGGCAGCTTCCTTCCCAGCTGAGACAGAGAGTTCGACAATACGAGCTGCAGAAATGGGCGGCGACGAGAGGAGAGGATGAGAATGAGATGACCAAAGATTTGCCAGAAGGGCTGAGGAGAGACATCAAGCGTCAGCTCTGCCTTGATCTTATCAAACAGGTATTTTCAATTACTAGTTTTTCATTGATGTTAAGCACATTAGATCTTATACTTCTAGTAGGGGAAATATTTGATGTGATGGAACCAGAGACTATTTGGCTTAGGCTCTGGTTGGGGCGGCGTCGGAGCTCCGGCGAGGGCTCTGTTTGGGGCGGCATCGAAGCTCCGGCGAGGCATAGAACGAGTGGTGTTCGCGATCGGAGGTGGGGAGGTGGGGCCTCACCGCCGTTTTTGCGAAGGTAGGCGGGAGCAAACGCGGCGACTGCTCCCGCACCGGCAGCCCACCGCCCATCCAAAGAGAATCTTAGTCTCACATCATTATCACCACCATAATTGTCATCACCATTCACCACAATCGACATCATCGTCATCATCAACGGCAACAACAACATCACCACCATCACCACCACCGTCACCACCGTCACAACAACAACATCATTATTCTTACCATTTGATCCTATTGGCTGCTGCATGAGGCGCTAAACAAATTCGCAAATAATTTTGAACCATTTATATCCATTGTAGAAAATTAGATCTACCTAGGGCTATTGGCAAACCAAATAGTTTGTGAATAGTTCGGGAATAGATTCGTGAAAGTTCGATTAAGATTCATTTTTTTTAATTCGAATCCGAAACCGAATAATATTATCTCTATTGGCAAGATTCGTGAATAGTTCGCGAATAGTAGCAATATCTATATTATATATAAAGCTGATATTGGCCGTCCGATCAAAATCGATTTTGTCCTTCATTTCAAGCGAATTTGAATTCGAATTCAAGCCCGAATCCAAGATTTCAGGACTAATCTGAATCTGAATTCATGTATTTAAACGAATCTGAATCTCTGCATTCTATGACAAATTTGAAGTTTAATATAATAAACTGTCCGACAAATTTGATTTCGTTCATGCCATTCTCGTAATATAATAAACCGATGTTATCTTTTCGAAATTTTGAGCATATGCGTCTCATCGTTATCATTCCGCCGCAATTAATTACTTTTCACTACACCACACTCAAATCCATACAACATCATTAGACAGTTATTGCTCTTGTGTGTCTTAGACCTTCCTCATTTAACCATGATTGAGTAAAATTCGAAAGAGCCTGACTCTTGCTCTTTGTACTCCAGTAGGCTTACTTCACCTCTAAGCAAAAAAGAGATTTGAATTATTTCTCTAATCTAACTAGAGTAGCTTCATATAAGATTTTTCTTGGTCCACATGAACGAAAACTTGCTAATCATGCTCATTTTGTTCATCAGGTTCCATTTTTTCACAGTCTGGATGACCTCATCCTCGACAACATATGCGACCGAGTCGAACCACTGGTCTTCTCCAAAAATGAAAAGGTAAACTCTTTGTTGGGCAAACTTGTGTCCATGTTATACATTTACAGCATTATATTAGAACCTATGTACAATGTTTTAAATGTCTAATGACATGTCTGACATATCTCCTGGTATGTCATTTTTTAGGGCAAAATGATATTTTTTTTCTTCTAAAAAATAGATTGACTTTTTGTAAAATATAGACCGACATATTCGATTTTTTCCGATATATCGGTTAACAGAACTTTTGAGCATATCGTTTGTTATTTTATTTTATATTATATTAGCATACTAGCATGATATATTTAAATCACACATATATATAATTAAACTTATTATTTTTCTTTTTTTAACGTTTTTTTATTCTTATACCTAATTTTGTATAATTATTTTATACAATTTTCTTTATTTCATATTATAAAAAATGTGAAAAAAGTTTAACACGTTTATTAGTTGATTATTTTTATGCTTTTAATATAAATTTATAAGTTTGGAAAGACTTATAATCAATAAAAAAACATTTAACTTTGAAATCTTATTTATTTGTGACAAACTTAGTGTTATCAAAATAAACTTATAATATAATATTAAATATATTTTACAAATTATCATTATGTATTTTTTAATAATATTTTATCTTGGATACGACTCATTATTCATCTATTTGTTATATTAATTTTTTTTTACTTTTAGAACATATAATTATAATTAGTATATATAAAATATTTTTTTATTATGACTTCCAACATCCGATATTTACAACCTTGCCTATGTACCCAACCTAAACCAAGTGGTTGTAGTTTTATATTTATCCAAGATCCATACTAAGTTTGCAAGGCTAAAGTCTCAACACGCACCATCACAAGTAGAATATTTGGCCTCTAGCATAATGTTAAAGCCAATTGATTTTGCGTGTAGGGTCTTTGGCCTTTACTATAATGTTAGAACTTAGCCCAAAGTCTCAGCATGTCCCCTCATGTGTAGGACTTTTGCTCTTTAGTGTAATTTTAGAACTTATGCATCCAAGTTTAAAGTCAATTGATTTCAGGTGAAGTAGCCCAAAAACTATATTAAGTGCATAAGACTACACGAGGTTCTCAGCATGGGACTAGGACTCTGTTTGGCATGACGATGACGGTCGTGAACGCGGTGGTTATGAATCGTCGTTCATAAACGCCCGACATCACCTAAGGAACTTCATCCACTTTTATGTTCAAAACTAGTTTTCTCTTCTTGTGGCGGTCATAATCGTTGTCATCCCAAACATACATTCTATGACGATGCCGTTTTTGTCCAAACTCACAGGAGCAAAAACGCCGCGCCCAACCAAGCCTAATTCTATACACACCGTATGACTTTATAAGGTGATTGTTAACTGCAACCTGATTTGGCTCGTCGCACCCCAATGTCCTCCCAAACATACATTCTATGACGGTGGCGTTTTTGTCCAAACTCACAGGAGCAAAAACTCCGCGCCCAACCGAGCCTAATTCTATACACACTGTATGATTTCATAAGGTGATTGTTAACCGCAACCCGTTTTGGCTTGTCGCACCCCAATGTTAGCCGCAACTCGAAAATTTTAAAAATGTTAACCGCAACGTGATACTTGGCTTACCATACCCCATTTTTTAACGCAACCTAAAAAGCGGAGAACACAAAATCTAAAATCTGAGAAAAAAAAATAGAGAACTTAGAGACGATCGAAAAGGGAAACGAAAAACAAAGGATACCTGAGAGATTAGGGTTTTAAGTTTTGGGTTGAGGTTAAACACGGAAAAATGAGCTGTTTTTGAAATTTCAAGATGCTCCCAATATGAATAGATGAACTGACTGACCTTGAGCAGGTGATTAGAGAAGGAGATCCGGTGCAGCGCATGGTTTTCATCGTCAAGGGAGTCTTGCAGAGCAGCCAGAAACTCAGCAGAGGAATGGTGGCAACTTGTAAGCTCGGCCCCGGCGGCTTCTTCGGCGACGAGCTGCTGTCGTGGTGCCTCCGCCGGCCATTTGTCGACCGCATGCCGGCCTCTTCCGCCACCTTCTCCTGCATTGAGCCCGCAGAAGCGTTTGCTCTTGATGCGCCTCACCTCAGATACATTACCGAGCACTTCAGGTACAAGTTCGCAAATGAGAAATTAAAGAGAACGGCTAGGTTTTACTCCGCGAACTGGCGAACTTGGGCCGCCGTGAACATACAGTTGGCATGGCGCCGCCGCAGGGCGAGGGGAGGGGTGGTCGGCGTCGCCGTCGATCCGTCGGAAAATAGCGGCGACGAGCGGAGGCTTCGACGATACGCTGCGATGTTCTTGTCGCTGAGGCCGCATGATCATCTCGAATGAATCGGGATGGCAGATTGGCAATTACCAAGTTCTGAAGGGGCTAATAATCGCCATTGATATTTGTATTTGAGCCGGAATCCATATTTATTTTAATGGTGAATAATTTTTTTATTTTTATTTTTTATTTTGGAGGGAATGCAAATGTGTAATTGCAATATTATTACTATAATATATATTTATAATGAGAATTCTTTTTTCAATCTCAGTGTGAAGAAAGAATGAAAGATGTTTCTGAAGTGGAAGCAACAATGAATTGAATTTGATCTAGAGGTTGATTTTGGTTGAGATTAAGGCTTCGTTAGGTTCAGCGGCGGGAGCCGGCGTGGCGGCGTGGGAGGGCGTGGGAGGAATCGCCACAGGATTTTGAGTCGGAGGTGGGGAGACGGGACTGGAAACGTGGCGTTACCGCTGCTGTTGCAAAGGTTTGAGAGAGCAAACGCCACCGTGCGCGTGGGCTTTTGTTTTCCCGTCGTGCGGTGGCGGTTCCTCCCGTGCCGACGCTCAAACGCAGATCTAAACGAACCCTAAGGCTCTGTTTGGCGCGGCGTTTTTGCTCCGATATCATAGAATGTATGTCTGACAAGACAATGATTATGATCACCACCAAGAAAAAAAACTAGTTTTGAACATAAAAGTGGATGAAATTCCTTAGGTGAGGTCGGGCGTTCGTGAACGATGGCTCATCACCATCGCGTTCACGATCGCCACCGCCGTGCCAAACGGAGTCCAAGGCTCTATTTGGCGCGGCGTTTTGCTCCGGTGAGTTTGGACAAAAACGTCACCATCATAGAATGTATGTTTTGAATATAAAAGAGAATGAAGTTTCATATGTGAGGTCGGGAGTTCACGAATGATAGTTCATAACAACCACGTTCACGACCGCTACCGTTGTGCCAAACGGAGCCTAAATTAGGCAAAAAAAATTGTCTTGACCTTATCATCATAGCTTCTAGATAGTGTGATGTTGGTCAAAAATTCATGTTATAGTCTATAAAGCGAAGTTACTCACACGTTTGAGCGGAATCCTCCCATCGACGACAGAACGCGCAAAGCTTCATGCCTACATCAAAAAATGCTCTCTGCCATGGGAGTGTAGGAACCGCCATGATTGTTGATATAATAACATATAAATTCAGTGATTAATTTGTATTAATTAAGTAGTTGATATTAATTAAGAGCAATGTTATTAGCATCCTAGAATTAGTTATTAGCCGCCATATTATATTAGCATCCCAAAAAATTCTATTTTCACACAGAAAAGCTATTAGCACGCCATTAAAAAATCCATTTATTTCAAACCATAAAATACAGCATCTACACTCTTAACAATACTTTGATCAAAAGTAAAATCATAATATATCATAAGATAGTCTAACAGGGGAAAAGAACGGAGTGTTTAATGGAGAAAACATAAGCTTACCCTAGCAGCTCCACCAGATTTAAGAGTCGATGTCCGAGGTGAAGCAAACTTGTGTCGTGTGAGAATCGCTGGAGCTTCCACACAATCACCAAAAATGAATGTTGCCTCTGCTGAACGAGTCGCCTGAGGTGGAGATGGCGGGAGGCGATGTCAGCGATGAAAGCAATATCAAGAACAATAGGGATGAGCAATGAGTCTTGAGCATGGGTGCGGAAGTCACAAGTTAGTGACGGGGTGAGAGTATACGAGTAGTATATTAAAATTTGTGTTATTTGGTGTTTTTATTGGGTGCTAATATCCATAAAATTTATAGGCGATTGTTATCGGCACAGCATTTTAGGCTATCCGCACTCTATTTTAGGTGTGTGTTTTTTCTCTCCAAAATTAGATAATCGCACGTTAGATTTAGGTATTCCCGCACACAGTCTCCAGCTCCAAGCCCCCTTCGTCGGCGCCCACGACCACTCCGACGGTGTCTCCCCTTTGCCGGCCGTCCAGCCCCTCCTACACTCCCTCGCCGGTGCCCGCTCAAAGCTGTAATGGTACGATCACTCCGACAAAGACATGTTCGAAGTGATAACCGGTGCGGTGGGCGGCCCTTCCCTGTCTCCCTCCACCGAGGTATTCGCTTGCACCGTCCGCCGGAAGCCGAGCAAAGCCAAGTACTATTTGGCGATACTGGCTGATGCAGGGCTTGGCCTCTGTCTCCGAGGAATCGTCAGCTAATTTGGTGTCTCAACAGTAGAAGAAACAGAAGTAGCAGCAGAACAAAAGATGACTGTCTCATAGATTCATAGTTCTGATCTTATGGTTTTTCGTTTGTAGGATGGAGATGCGAAGAGTGTTTCTCATCTACCAAATTTGTTTTTTTTTTCTCGGCATTTCGATTTATGAATATACTTATTTTTCCAGTTTTTCTTTGCTCCAAAGGATGCTGATGCTCACCAATTTTTTTCTTCTTTGTAGCTGTTAACTTTTTTCAACTTTAGATGATATTATGAATTGGAATATTTGAGAACAAAAAGTTTGTCACAATTTTTAAAATTTTTAATTTGCGGATATAAAAAAATTTGATTTGCGGATATAATTTTAACAAAAACTGCTTTGCGGATATCAAAAATTTGCGGATAGCCAAAACTGTAGTGCGGATAACAATCTTTATATGTTATATGATATTTTTTATGTGGTGCCAATATCGATAAGTGGAGTGTTAATATAAATGCTCTTAATTAATATTAATTAAAATATTATTGTTTCTTACTATACACGCCCTCTCTCGTCTATATAAGAGGGAGAGATAAGAGTTTGTGGGGATATCCTTGATATTTAAGTCTTTTGGCTCTCTTATTTTGTATTTTCTTTTCGTATTTATTTCTTCTCATCCACATTATATACCATTTCTTATACACCTTTATCAATAATTTTGAGGCTCTGTTTGTTTGAGCATTTTTTTTTCCATTGTGTAACAAAAATACTATTTTTTGCTTGTTTGAATAGCCTCCATTTGGAACTATCAATCCCCAAAAGCATCATTTTATTCCTTATTCCAACAACATGAAGGAAGCTTCATTCAAGAATACTGTTTTATCTTCATTTCCAACCACCCACCCAACTGCAAAAATTTTGTATACGGACATGTTTCCATATTTATCTTCATATCTACTTTTCGTAGAAATGATTTCTGCTTGTCCAGGATAACATTTTCTCGTTGGGATTGTTGACGCCTGGAAAATCCTGGCCCCAAAATTCGGATCAATGCGGCCTGAGGCTACTTGCCCAGCGGTTCAGCGAGAAGGTTTTGGTTAGCCACTACGGATGAAATGAAGAGATAAGGGACACAACCCCAGGTGCTGCGGCAGGGAGGTCTCACCACGTACCCAGAAGCTCTAGAGAGTCTTCCCCTCCAAAACCACGAATGGCCGAGCTCGGTACTAGGTAGGCACTTGCTATCTTGATTGTCAAAGGGGGAGGGGTGCAACTCTAATTTTGACAAGTGTCATTTCTAGTACCTCTGGGGGTCTATTTGTAGACAAATCCTAGGGTGGGGGGAAGCAGATGACTATCCCTGACCCCCTAGAGTTGGTTTTTTAGACAAGGCAATAGATGGGCGAGCAGGTAAGGACCCCAGACCTAATTGGCGAGTTGGTTGACCAAGTCGCCAATAGGCGAGTAGGTCCGAGCTCATGGCTTCCTCGCCTGGCCGGGTAGGGAACGCCGGGCAGGGCTTTCCTCCTCGTCATGGGGCGAGCGAGTACCTTCTCGCACAACCAAAGCTCTTGATCTTCCTTCGTCTTCGGGATTGTTGACTTCTGTCTTGACCTTTTGACCTTGACCTCCGCCTACGTGGCTTTTAGTGGGGCCCACCTTCGGAGAATGAGGGTTGTACAGGGATATCACTTCTGCTCGCAGAGAAATCATTTCTGCTCCCAAGATATCATTTATGTTCGCCCGAGATATCATGCTTGCTCACCAAAAAATCATTTATGTTTTCACGGAGATCATTTCTACTAGTACGGGATATCATTTTTGCCCGCACATGATATCATTTATAAGAGATCATTTCTGCTCGCCCGGGTTATCATTTCAACTCGCCGGGGGAGCATAAATGATATCCCGAGCGAGCAGAAATCATCTCCACAAAAAATAGATATCGCATTTGCTTTTCAAAAGCGTCTTTCATAGTTGTCACGCGTAATTATCACAACCGCCTCATCTCCAAATCTGGGAACAGTGCCCACATACAAAAAATTCCCCACCCCAAACAGACCCTCAATCTAAGACAACCTCCCCTTAACCATCAGTCTCAACCTCCTCATTTTTTTCACAGAATAACAATCAGACTTTACTAAAAGAATCTTGCCAAAGTTCCAATCTTTCACTAAACAAACAAGCCCAACACAAAGGATTATCAAACTGAACATTTTTTACACACCTAATCATGGAGAGGCAGAGAGAGAGGGAGAGAAGAAGATTAAACAAAAATCAGTGTTAAATGTAAACATGACTGCCATTAACAGCAACAGCAGCTTTAAGGTTAACTCGCTAATCTTCCTTCAACAATAGCTACAAAAGCATACCAGCCCAGCCATGTCCAACGCCCTTCAAGCGCAGGCTCGAGCTTCAAACTTCGGAAACACGACAAACACAATCGAAAGAGGAGCCACGTTGACCGGCGAATTGACAGCGGCAAACGCCGGAGCGAGCTCCGGAATTTCTCCGCTTTGTGTGAGCTGGAGAGGAGTTCCATTGAGGAGCATTGTCCTGCTGAGATGGTCTCCGCCCTTTCCAGTTAGATGATATTCCTCTCTTTTCTCAGACCCATCCGAAGATTTCTTCCCGATCCACGAAACCGTCTGTTTGAGGCCATGGGAGAAGGATTTGTCCCTGCGGAGGCCGCTCCCGTCTGCGAGATCGACATTCAGATCGTTGCGCACCGTGACGCTGAATCCGGTGGACTTGCTCAGGTTGATCAAGACGATGGAGGTGCCCGACTGTAGTTTGGGTTCAAGAAAAATCAGAAAAGGCGCTAAAAAGATAGTTTGCAAGCTTAGAAAGAATCAAATATCTTTAGGATTTGATCAACTCGAATCAACCATTTTAATGAAACATCCTACTTTCCTATTTTACCCTTCAAAGTTTCTGTTATGGGCCTGCTCGGAGGTTGCCGGAGGAGTGACCGAAGGTGGAGATGACGGTGGCGGAGATACTATGGAGCCTTGACTGCGTCTGCCTAAGCGGGGCGTGCTCAAGAGAGAGAACTTCCAAAATCTCTTTTAGGGTTAAGAAAATAGACTTAACTTTCATTCATTCTTCATACAAGACCCCTAGGGTCCTTTAGCTGGGGAGTGTGCCCAACTATATTATAGCGGCTTTTTGGCACTTTGCACCCCGAAATACAGGTTTTTGGCACTTTGCGGCATGAATCTTTAAAATTGTCACTTTGCATCCCCAAATTTCAGATTTCTGGCACTTTGCACCCCCCCCCTAGCCGAATTTTCAAGGGTATTTAGGTCCTGGCAGCAGTAGAAATTTAACAATTTTGGTGCGCAAATATAAATTTGACAAAATTCGGTGCAGTGTGCAATAAAAATTTAGCATTTTACTGATGCCCGGACCTAAATACCCTTGAAAATTCGGCCAGGGGTTGCAAAGTGCCAGAAATCTGAAATTGGAGGGTGCAAAGTGCCCATTTTAAAGATTCGAGGTGCAAAGTGCCAAAAACCCGTATTTCGGGAGTGCAAAGTGCCAAAAATATCGCCCATATTATAGCTGGGCACCGAAAAACTATAGTATAATAGTTGGCTGAGCCCAACTATTTTATAAAAAAATTAGCTGGGCAGCTAGTCCCCGCACGGGGCTTAGCCGAACACCAGGCTTGCTTGGTGCCCGGGCTTGGGTCTGGCCAAGGTCGAGCACCAGGCCGAGTAGTTGCCTGTCGAGCACCAGGCCGATTAGTTTCCTTATATAGGGCTTGTTTAGGCCTCCAAGGCTTGGCCCTATACCGGGCTTGCCTAAGCTCAGGCCTAACCGGGCTTCTTATCGGGCAGGCCCGGGCAGATTTTCCAGGCTCGGGTCTTATGCGCACCCCCTCCTACAAGTTCTATTAGTTGAATAAAAAATAATCATGTAATTCTCCTTTCATATTTATACTTCACTGTATCAAATTAATGTACTTGACTATTATAATTAATTGTTTATACTGAATTAAATGAAACAACGTTATATACAAGCAGCTGTGCATGGATCTCCACATGAACTACATGCGGCAGCGACAACATTCGGTAGCAGCCCGATGTTCCCCGTGCAAATTCAATTTCCACAGTCCACATCACGGGGGCCCGGATGGTGCATCTCTTTCACGAGTGCAGATGTGGCGATGCGCAGGACGGGCGATGCCGATGCGTGATGCTTGCCCTAAATCCTAATTTCTTCTTCCCAGTTCCCTCCTAAATGCGAGCCACGCGTGAAACCGTGAAATACATTTTCGCGATACGCGAGAGAGGCGGGCTGCGGTTCAAGTCATTTGGGGGTGCACGATGTATGAATTTGGTCTGTGAATAGCGATTTTTGGTCTGCAAATAGCTGAACTATGGACCGCTAATAAAAATTCGCAAAAAAAGGGGGTGTCAGTGTCCCTGTGACCCCCCTCTAAATCCGCCCCTGCACGGGAGACATCGAGCGACTGTCACGCATTATCGTCGCCGCATGTTGCACACCGGGGACCCGGGCACGGGGCACGGGGAACGGCCGCTAGTGAGTACATATGGATGAAAAGTAAATTCTTACTTTTTGTTTACTGCAGTGGGTGTAAGCTCTCAGAAAAGGAGATCCGCTGATATCCATACTAAGAACTCCTTTCCCCATCAGCCGATGCCAAAGTAAAGCACTGCTCAAGAAATCAAAATTACAAATTTCAAATAAATAATTAAAAATAAATCAGAATTCCATTTCATCAGTGTTAAACCACCGCGCTCATTTTCCATTCCAAAACCCGGGTCAAAGATAGTAAAGGCGGGGCCTATTCTAAGCACGAGTGGACCGTCTGGGTAGGCGGTGTGTGACTAATCATGACATGCCTTTTGTTGGACGGTCCAGCATGAACCAAAAAAAGGCATGCCCAGATTAGGCACACGCCGCCTAACCAGACGGTTCACTCGTGCTTATAATAGGCCCCGCCTCTCCTATCTTTGACCCGGGTTTTGGAATGAAAAATGAGTGCGGTGGTTTAACAATCAGCATTCATCTTCGTCGACATTCAACAGTTTATAAGCCCTTGCCTGTAGTAATCAGGATTTGGCATGAAAGTTTCCAAGTCAAGCAGGCCATAATTGCCCCCAATCAATGACTGTCTGCAGTAAACTTTAGTATTATATTTCGACGCCATTCCGAGCTGATCCAAGTACCTGAATTACGAAAATTTTAATGCGGGTTCATAGCAAGCAAATACGAAATATCTAGGGGCGCAGTGTCGGGAAAAATGAATCTAACGAATATGATGTGTGCACGCAGGGTTTGACCCGACAATGTTTTGCAAATAATAATAAAGGGTTAATTATAGGAACCTCCCCTGGGAGTTTGTATAATTACAGGTTGCAGCCCTCTATCTTTCAAAATTACATTTACCTCCCCTTTAAGTCTCCCAAGTTTACAAAAATGCCCTTTCTTTTAGAAATATGAATGGAAAATAATAAAATCAGCCAAATTATTTTATGATATTTCAATTTTATCATTTTAAAATGATTTTAGATTCATTGCAAAGGGTAAAATTGGAATATCATAAAATAATTTTGACATATTTGATCACCTTCCATCTATATTTCTAAAGAAAAAAGATCACACCTTTCAATGTAGAGTCATTACAAAGGGTAAAATTGAATATCATAAAATAATTTGGCTGATTTTAACATTTTCCATCCAGATTTCTAATGGAAGAGGCATTTTTGTAAACTAGGGAAACTTAGAAGGGAGGTAAATGTAATTTCGAAAGATAGAGGGGTGCAAACTGTAATTATGCAAACTCACAAGGGAGGTCCCGATAATTAACCCTAATAATAAATGCACAAAACATTAGCGGTGAACACAAGCGATATTCACGTAATTATGAGAGCGAGCAAATGCGGTTCCTTTCCGTTTGGGGTGTGGTAATTACAGTAAGAATAAGCTCTGCAAGTCAAAATTAATCACGGAACAAACACACTAACACAGGTATGCATTTATAATCATATAAATATTATGATTGATGCGACAATTAAGAAACCAAATAAGAACTCACGAATGTAGGGAGATGTAGGAGGTGGAGAAGAGGATACGGTGATCGTGGAGGTGTATGGTGGCTATCCGGAGGAGTAAGACGGTTACAAAGGGGCTGTTATGGCTGAAGAACTGATTTAGGTGGGACATAAGTTGGGGAGGGTTGGTAGGGCTCGCCTATTTAAACAAGAGTATTGGGATACCCTACGGCTAAGAGGCTAGAAGAAAACCAACGATGAGAAAGAATGAAAGTGGGAAAGCTAGCAAACTTCATTTATCATCGACAACAACAAATGATAACACCATCCGTCACCGGTTACGCATATTTCATTTACGTGTCTTTATGTATGTTATTTCAAGCGTTGGAGCCGACTTTTATTTTTGGGTATCCGTACCACCTGTAAGTCTTTAAATAGACCTCTTGAGTCATTATTGTATGGATTATGAATGAATGAATCTTATTTTCTTTATCTCTCTCTAAGTTCTTCGCTCTCTCTAGTTATCTTCTTCTTACTCAATTTCTAGGGTTAGGGTTGAGCACGGCTCCCTTTCTTCCTCTCCCCCCCGCGGAGATACAAGGGGATTTTCTACCCTTAGTTGTACATGTCCTAAAATTATTTTCATTGTTAGGATATGAATGAACCCCAGTCACCGGGTGGAACTCAGGTAATCCTAACCGAATTTCAAACTACAGCCTTCTATTTATGATAGTAATCATAAATTCAAAGACTTCCTAACCCTTAAAATGCTGATAAATGACTATTTTACTCTTCATAACAAATGAAAAATAAGGGCAAAAAAAGGTAATCCTTTTTAACATTAATAAGAATCAATAGCCATATCCAGAAATAAGTATCCTTCAGTTCATCAAAATTACTCACCAGAAACTATTTAGAAAGGTATTGGAGACTATACTGCTGCCGCTGTTGTAGGCGCCGCCGGCTTCGCCGACCCAAGCAGATGACCACGGGCCATGTCTCTGAATTGTGAGCTGAACATTTCTGAATGTATCGGCGAACCGACTTAAATATTCTGGATTAGTAATTTTGCTTATGATGTGAGGATCATTGCCTGAAATAAGATGCTGGTGTTATCCATGCATAGATAGATTTCTTCAAGTAAAATTTCACCTCCTATAGCCTACAAAGGAGATGGTGTCTAATGCATATTCTGCTGCTTAGAATACTTTTAAGGCTCCGTTTGGCGTGGCGTTTTCACTCCGGTGAGTTTGGGCAAAAACGCCATCATCATAGAATGTATGTTTGGCATACCAACGGTCACGACCACCAGCAAGAAAAGAAAACTAGTTTTGAACATAAAAGTGGATGAAATTCCTTAGGTGAGGTTGGGCGGTCACGAACGACGGTTCATAACCACCGCGCTCACGACCGCCGCCACAACGCCAAACAGAGCCTAAGGGTTCGTTTGGCTCGGCTTATTTGCTCCGGTGAGTTTGGACAAAATCGTCATTGTCATAGAATGTATGTTTGGTATGACAAATGTTACTATCATTACCAAGAAAAGAAACTAATTATAAGCATAAAATGTTTGGTATGACAATGACGTTTTTGTTCAAACTCACCGGAGCAAATAAGCCGAACCAAACGAAGCCTTAAGTTATATTCAGGCATATGCTGAGATGACTTTATATGACTTTTTTAATACAAGCGCTTATGATCTTGTAACAAAATGGAATAGCAATTAGGAAAATATAGATGTATGTGTTTCAGCAAAAAAATTATGTTCTTGATTCTTGTGAGTACAAAAAACTAAAGAATATAGCATTGAAGTTTGACTAACATTTAATAAAATGAAAAAATATAATAATAATAATAATAATAATAATGTTGATTGTCATCATTAATCTTATCTTAACATTTAAGGTCGACTTTATGAATCCTCATTTTTCATTGTTTCCTGCCGAGTGTTGCAAGAGATATTAAACTTAATATTTGCAAATGATTTTGAACTTGATAAAGTTTGTCTTGAATTATTTGGGATGCACAAGTTTGGAGTTGAACTGGGATTCAGCAGTGTGCGATCAAGGCTACTCATTTTTGGTTCCTGTGTGGGCTTGGATTTGTGAGTAGAGACGGCCTTGTAAACTCTATAACTTTGTCATCTCGTTTTCATATAGTAAAACTTGATTTTCCTTCTCTCGTACGCATAAATAATCACCTTGATTAATTGAAGAACACTGTTATGAACTAGCAAGAAGAAAGGGGAGAAATAGAGGAAACTAAAGAGCAACTAGAGAGATTAGGGTTAGGGTGTGAGGGGGAAGAGAGGGAATACCTGAATAGTTCTTTCATGCCTTCTCCAAAGAGGGTCCGGTATTATATAGCACCCAGACCCATGGGGGCCGGCCGGCCCCCATAGGGGCTGAACCGGTGCGGTTCAGCCCCACTGCTCCTTATTTAATATTGGCGGGCTGAACCGGATGGTTCAGCCCGGTCTTCCTCTGCCTTCTCCTTGGGTCGACGTGCACAGTAATCTTCAGAGAATCTGGTAATGACGCCAGGCGTAACATTCTCTCCCCCATCAAGGGCCAGCTTGTCCTCAAGCTGGAGGCGGAGAGCGTGCGGCTCTTGGGACAAGTCGGCTCTGGCTTGCATCTGAGACGAGACCTCTGTTGGAGTCGTAGGCTCTGCTCTACTCGCCGTAACGATGGTCATCGTACTATCCGGTGCCCCTAGTCGTTCCACGCTGCGGAGTGAGATCTCCTTTACCTGAGACGACTTGAGGCCTTCCAAGCAATACCCCTTCCCATGCTGGCTGAACTCCATAGCCGTCTGGTTCCAATCGAAAGTCACCGGCCGAAGTCGCCGCAGCCACGGTACGCCCAACACCATGTCAGAACCCCGGATTGGCAATAAGTAAACATCAATATGTTCAGTGTAACCCTGTATCCGGAGCTCCACCCCCTTCATCACTCCCTCGCACTGCAGTGTACGTCCATCCGCTACCCTGACGTGGAAAGCGTCGCCGCGATCTATGTCACACCCCGTCTTCTGGGCCACAGCGGGTTGGATGAAGTTGTGAGTGCTTCTGCTGTCCATCAAGATCGTCACCGTCTCCCTGCCGACCCTCCCGGCTAGGCGTAAGGTCGGAGATGGGGTACCCCCCTCCAGGGCCTGGATGGATACTCCAAAATCTTCAATAGCCAACTCGCCCTCCTCTTCAGTGCGAGGAACATCTTCTGCTTCCTCCTGCAGCATGAATACCTGGACCTTCTGGCATGCGTACCCTCGGGTGTACTTCTCATCACAGTTGAAGCATAACCCTCTCTCCTTCCTGCTCAGAAGTTCCTGCCACGTCAGTCTTGTCACTGTCGGCCGGTCCTCGGCCGGGGGAGCCCCCCGAGGAGGGTGTACAACCGTGGGAGCTCTCACCGTTGTACGGGTTCTCTGCCGGTTGAATCTCTCCTCCTGTATCCTTGCCAAACTGATGGCATGGCTCAGACTTCGTGGCATATAGGCATGGACCTCATCCCGCAACTCATCCCGCAAGCCGGATATGAAACAGCTGAGGAGCGTCTTCTCCTCCCAATTGATCCGATTTGTCAGTTTCTCAAAGTCCGCCCGGTACTCCATCACCGTACCCTTCTGACGAAGTTTCTGTAGCGTGGCTTCCACATCCTCATAATCCAACGGCCCAAAGCGTGCCACGAACCCTTCCACAAAGTTGGTCCATGTTGCGTATCCGTAGGCCCGTATGAACCACTGAGCCCACTGGTATGCGTCGTCTTCTAGATGGAAGGACGCCAACTGTACCCACTGGTCATCTGGAATCTCCTGGTAAGTGAAAAACAACTCCACCTTCTGCACCCATTCCAAAGCATCCCCGCCGCGGAACTTAGGGAAATTCATGTGAGTTCTCTTCGGAGGCATGTACGGTCGTTGTTGCATATCCCCATGTCTCCCGTTGGCCTCCGGTCCGTGCTGTGGTCGGCTGTAAGGGTCATGGAGATTCGCTCCCCCTTGGCCGCCGCCCCATTGCTGTCCTCCGCCTTGAAATCCCTGCCTGGGAGGTTGCTCGTGCCATGTTTCGCCGTTTCCGAACCTCATCGGCCCTCCAGCGTGTTGTGGCGTAGGTAGGAGGCCCATTCCTCCTCCGAAAATGGCGTCGACAGCCCCCGGTGGTCGATAGGGGGCTGTTGGGGCCTCCCGGCCCCTCCACAGGGCAGCCTCGACCCTCTCCTGGGCGGCGGAAGGACTACCTGGCTGCACAGCCGGGTGCGGCTGCTGCTGGGCGGCCCAGGCCGGCGGCTGGCGGGGGGGATACCCGCCCCCTGGCCGGCCGTAGCCGGACCCCTCCGGACCCGACACCCAGCCCGCCTGGCTGTGCGGAGCCCCGGCCCAGGCAGGGGCTGATCCGGCGCCGGCTGGCTCTGTGCGGCCGGGATCGGTCCCGATCCCGCCAGGGATAGTCACGCCCGAGCCCCCCGTCCCTCCGTTGGTTGTCGGCGGCGCATTGTGTGACGCCTCCGCCTCGGAATCGCTGCCAGGAATCGCTTTCCCCTTCAAGGACTGCATCAACAACGCCTTGATCTCCTCCATGCGTCCGTCCAGGCGTTCCTCCATTTTTTTGTGGACGTTTTCACGTGATCTTCGATTGCCGCCACCGAATCCGCCAACCCTACGTAGTTCTCCACTAGGGTTGCCAATCGTGCGGTTTCCGCCTCCGAGCGTGTCACCATGGTCGCAGGAAGGTTGCTCTGATACCAAATGTTATGAACTAGCAAGAAGAAAGGGGAGAAATAGAGGAAACTAGAGAGGAACTAGAGAGATTAGGGTTAGGGTGTGAGGGGGAAGAGAGGGAATACCTGAATAGTTCTTTCATGCCTTCTCCAAAGAGGGTCCGGTATTATATAGCACCCGGACCCATGGGGGCCGGCCGGCCCCCATAGGGGCTGAACCGGTGCGGTTCAGCCCCACTGCTCCTTATTTAATATTGGCGGGCTGAACCGAATGGTTCAGCCCGGTCTTCCTCCGCCTTCTCCTTGGGTCGACGTGCACAGTAATCTTCGGAGAATCTGGTAATGACGCCAGGCGTAACAAACACGGATCATGGTGTGTCATTTTCGATGCATTTTTCTGTGTATCACACCAATTGATTTAGAGCAAGGTTTGATTGACTCTGCATACCTAGATTCAATTATCTTATTCGATCCATTTGGAGAATGTCGAAAGTATTAAGTGGAGAAGTTTAATAGATAAAACAACTTGTCGATGTTGTGGGGTAGATGTGTGGCTTGTTGGTTCAACAGGACTTGCTGAAGGCATTGGAGGGTAAAGAAAAATTGATCAAGTCCATAGCTGATTCAGAGGTGGATCTATTGAAACATGTGCATACATTCTTAGAGAAGTACATGGAGAAACTATAGCAGTTGGATTGTGGATGGCTTTGAAAAGTTGATAGATGACCAAGTCTCCCATGAATAAGTTTTATCTGAAGCAACGCTTGTACACGCCATGAATGGGAGAATGCATGTTAGTTAATTAAAGATCATATTGATTCCGTTAATTATATGTCTCGAATCCTAACCCAGAGACGACGATTGACTATGATCTCGACTCGTGGGGTCCTATCCGAACTTTTTCCGGAGTATTTATCAAGGATATTTTGGGTATTTTGTAAATGTACGGAGTCTTATATAAACTCCTTGTTATTCTAGGGTTTGGATTATTCTGAAATTTGGAAATCCACCCACTTTCTGTAGCCGTCTCTATTCTTGATCTAGTGATAAAAATAGACTGTTGTTGCCCATGGATGAAACCCATCTTGGGGTGAACCACATAAATTTGTGTCTTCTGTGTTGTGATTTTCTATTTGTTGTATCTTTCTTCTCTCGTTTCCGCTACAGATTCATTTAATCATATTATTCATGAATTAAAGAATGTCATTATTAAGATTGATGAAGAGGATTGGGTCATAATTATGTTATGTTCCTCACCGATTTCATATGAACACATTCTTGATACTGTATTTTATGCTATAGAGGCTATCTCTATTAGTAGTGTTACAGATTGCTTATAGCGGGCTAAAAAGAAAAAAATCTCTAAAAATTTAAGGGAGAGACCTATTGACGATTTGGCTGTTAGGGGTAGGAATGTGGAAAAGAGTTATGGCAAAAGGGACAAGTCCATATCTAAGTTAAGACCGAGAAAGTTTAATGTTATCTTTGTCATAAAAAGGTGGAAATTAGTTAAAGTTTGTCTTGAATTATTTAGGCTAAATAAGATGAGCTAAACTGGATTGGTTTGAACCAAAACTTGCCTTTTTGTATAAAATCCTTCGCAATTTTATCTTTATATATTAGCCGATCCTGTTGTTAGAGATGTTGTACATGGTAGATGTTGCTTAGGCTCACCTCAGGTGTTATGATCACCCTCTCATGTATATCTATATACACACTATTGTTGAGTATTATATTGATTCATTAATTCTATCATGCTATCAGAGCGAACCCTAAACCCCCTTCGCCTCTAGACGCCATCGTTTTTTTTCGTTCTCCCGATCCAGACGAGCGGGATCAGACGAGTGGATCCTGTTTCCTGTCGACTTCTTCCATTGACGAGACGAGTCCGTCTTCGACGGAGGTTTCTGCCGATCTAGTCGCCTGCTTCGTTCCTTACTTCTGACTGTTCCGGTCGGATTCTCCGTGTCCATCGGATTCTCAGTTCCCGTCGGCTTCTTCCATCGATGAGATGAGAACGTCTAGTCACCTGATTCATCCCCTGCTTCCGATCGTTCTCTGCTTCTAATCGACGAGACGAGATGTCTTTGACATCGTTCTCTGCTGCTGATTGTTTCCGTGCTCTTCTGATCCAGCGTCTCCTCCGATCCCGTCGATCCCGCAGCCCCGATCTTCTTCGGCTGATCCCACAGACCCGATCTTCATCACCGGCCACCTCCGTCCTCCATTGGTTCGATGGCACCGTCTTCATTTGTCTTCCTCCAGAAGGCTGATGTCATTCTCGACGGGCGGAACTACAAGGCATGGTCCGCCACCGTCGGTATGGTCCGCCACCGTCGGCGTGATCGTTCGTGGCCTCGATCGATGGGGCCACATTGACGGCACCGAGCCTGCTCCGCCCCACCGGCTGCCAGTCCCGCGGACTCCTCTTACACTGTCAGCACAGCCACTTCCTCCCAGCATTCCGACTGGGCGAGGTGGCGCTCGGACGGCTCTCGCGCAATAACCGTCATTTGTCAGTCCCGCAAGCTCCCCATTCGCATGACCGTCTACGAGCTACCTTCGGCCAAGGCGATGTGGGATCACTTGCGTCGTCTCTACTTGCCATCTAGCCAGGCCCTGCGCTACTTCCTATTCCAGACCCTTGGTGTCTGCTACCAGCGTGATCGGTCTGTACAGGCTTTCGTTGCTGAGCTCCTGGACCTCTGGCGTCAGTGCGATGAGATGGCACCTTCTCCCTGCGCTACTTGCACTCAGTGTGTTCCTACATCCCAGGATCGCGACTTCCAGTGCATGTATGAGTTTCTTATGCGTCTACGCCCCGAGTTCGAGCCCTTTCGTGCCCAGCTTCTGCATCGGGATCATCCGCCGTCTCTCAGCGATATCTTGGCATTGGTGATAGCTGAGGAGACTCGTCTCCACTCCTTGGACACTGCTACTCCTCCTGATGTGATGCATCATGTTGTTCTGGCTGCTCCCCAACTTCCACCGCAATCTTCTCCTGTGAGTGCTCCACTGCTGCCTTCTCCTGGTTATAGTGCTCCGGTGCGCCTTGTTCCTCGTCCTCCGACGCACTCTGCTGCTCAGTCTGGCGTTCCACGTCGCCCGTCTGTCTGCTGTCACTACTGTTAATGTCTTGGTCATGTCAAATCGGAGTGTCGCAAGCTTCAGAGGGCTCAACAATCTGGTTAGCAGCGTGCTCCTGGTGCTCCTTCAGCTCACTTCTCTGTTATGATGCAGTCACTCTCTGTCTCTGAGCTTGCCCAGCAGATTGCCCAGCAGCTCTCTCACGGTTCACTGCCTCGCTCCTCTGCCTCCGTGCTCTCACCGGATGTTTCTGACGCCTCTGCCTCTCAGACAGCTTCCTCCGCTCCTGCAAGTATCTCTCCCTCCGACTGGTTGCTTGACTCTGGAGCCTCTTTTCACATGATCTATGATGCCACACACCTCTTGTCATGTTAGCCCGTCTCTTCTGACCTTAGTATCATGAGAGTAGATGACACTATTCTCCTCATCACCAATCGTGGCCTCCTTCATACCAGTCATTTCCATATTCCCGATGTTGCCTACATAACCAAGCTATCCATGAACCTTATATCCGCCAACCAACTCACATCACATGGTTGTCTTGTTATTTTTGATGAGTTTGTGTGCCTTGTGCAGGATCGTCTGACAGGGACACTCCTTGGAGTTGGCCGTCGTAGTAGCGGCGTGCATGTCCTTGATCGTCTCCATCTTCCATCCACTCCATCGTCATTGGCGGCTACTACCTTTTGTCTTCCTTCGATGGGCTTCTCTCCCTTCGATGGGCTTCTCTCAGTGGCATCACCGTCTTGCTCATCATAGTGGTCCGCACCTTGCGTCTCTTATCAGTCATGGTTTCCTTGGTCGTGTTTCTGTTGATCGGTCTCACTTTTGTACGGGTTGTAAGCTTGGTAAACAACTACAACTCCTCTATCAGTCTAGTGAGTCTAGGTCTCAACGTCCTTTTGATTTAGTTCATTCAGATGTATGGGTTCCCGCGCATTTTATATCAAAAGGCGGACATCGGTACTATGTTATCTTTGTTGATGATTATTCTCATTATTGTTGGGTTTAGTTTATGCATTCTCATTCGGAATTCTTTCAGATTTATGTTACTTTCTCTGCATGGTGCACACCCAGTTTTCCGCTTCCATATGTATTTTCCGTTCCGACTCAGGGGGGAGTACCTCTCATTCCTTTCGCGATCTGCTAGCTACCCATGACACACTCCCTCAGCTTATCTGTCACGGTGCCCACGCTCAGAATGACACCACTGAAAGGAAGCAACGCCACATTATTGAGACAGCCCGCACCCTCCTCATCTCCGCCTACGTTCCTCCACATTTTGGGGTTGAGTTTGTTTCCACTGTTGTCTAGCTTATTAACTTGCAGTCTTCCACTTTCCTTCAGGGCCAGAGTCCTGGTGTGTGTTTGTATTCTCGCCCCCCCCCCCCCCCCCCCCCCTCCCCGTTACACTCATCTTCGTGTTTTTAGTTGTTGATGTTATGTTTTACTCCCTCCACGTGAGCGTACCAAGCTCTCTGCTCAGTCTGTTCTCTATGTCTTTCTTGGATACAGTCCTGAGCATAAGGGTTATCGTTGTTATGACCTTGTTGCACGTCGACTTCACATCTTACGTGATGTCACCTTTGACGAGTCTCACTTTTTCTTTGTGTCATCTGTCCTCTCGACCTCGCACTCATCTGTTACTCCCTCTGATGTGCAGTTTCTCACCCTTCCCATCTCACCGCCTCATGTCTCCTCTCCTCCGATATGTTCCCCTCCTCTCCCCTTGCAGCAGTCTACACCAACTCCGACCTCTCCAGTCTCACCTCCTCACTCCTCCCCTTCGTCACCCACTTCTCCTTCTGATGAGCTCGTCGCCCCCTCCATATCACTACACTCGCCCTCCCCTTTATGTTCCCTCACCTCTATTGCCCCAGACTCAATGTCTGTCTCCTCCAGCGAGTGTCCTGTGAATGATCCTACTGCGCGTCGCAACCGACCTCGTGAGAGACGTCCACCTGACCGCCTTAGCCTTGTTACACTACCGTTGTACCTGCCTGCCCATCTTACTATTGCCTGTAGTCCTCCAGAGCCGACTTCCTACTGTGAGGCTGCCCAAATACCTGAGTGGCAGGCTGTCATATCTACTGAGTTGGAGGCATTTGAGCACACTCGTACCTAGGAGTTTGTTCATCTTCCACCCGGTGTTGTTCCTATTACTTGCAAGTGGGTATTCAAGGCCAAGACTCGCTTAGATGGTTCTGTGGAGAGGTACAAGGCTCGACTTGTGGCTCGTAGTTTTCAGCAGGAGCAGGGACGAGACTATGACGAGACCTTTGCTCTGGTCGCCCACATGACTACGGTTCATACTCTTATTACAGCTGCAGCTGTTCGCCACTGGTCTCTGTTCCATCTCGACGTGAAGAATGTCTTTCTTACGGCGACCTTCAGCAGGAGGTGTACATGCTTCCTCCTCCCGGTCTCTCCTCTCCTCCAGGCCTTGTCTGCAGCTTGCGACGAGCTCTTTACGGGCTCAAGCAGGCGCCCCATGAGTGGTTTGCACGTTTCAGCTCAGCCATTATAGTCGTCGGTTTTCAGCCGAGTCCACATGATCCAGCCATGTTTGTTCACTCCTCTCGTGGTTGGACTCTTCTATTACTTTATATGGATGATATGACTATTACTGGTGATGATCCTTCTCATGTGGCATTCGTCAAGCATCACCTTTAGCAGCAGTTTCAGATGACTTGTTGAAATTGTTGAAGTGGAAGTTAGAGGGCTTTTGGACCTGGGCGGTCTGGGAGGAGGTCGGGCGGTCTGACGTGATCGCACGGCCTGGCGGTCTGCATCTGCGGTCTGGCTGGTCTAAGCCTAGCTGCGGTCTCCTGGCTTGATCGCTGGTATGGGTCCAAGGCGGCTGAAAGTGAAGGCCGCGCGGTCTGTATCTAACCGCGTGGCGGGCTGTTCGTCTTCAGGTGTGCGCGATCTGTGCATGACCGCATGACGGGTTGTCTTCCTCAAGGCTGTGGCGGTCTGGTGAGACCGCACAGCTTGATCCAGGTTTTCTTCAGAATGCGGTCTGGTAGTTGACCGGGCTTTCTGGTGGTATTCGCGGACTAAGGGTCTTAGTCGCGCGGTCTCAATTCGTGGTCTCAGGAGGAGACTGGTATGCGAGCTGGACGCTGTTCGCGGTCTCAGGAGGAGACCGGCATGCGGACAGGAGTTCGCGGGTTGATGGCGAACTGGCTGTGTTCGCGGTCTCGGGCGAACACAGGGGGTGAACAGCTTCGGGCAGTCTGACGATCTCCTTTGGAGTCGCGATCTGCTATGAGAGTGGTGGTCTCTCATGGTTGATGTTGAAGCTGGCGAGTTCACCAAAATAAAGCAGGAGTACTATTGTTGATCGCGCGGTGTGACCGGTCAGGTCGCGCGGTCTAGAGGGTGGTGATCCTATCTCATAGGGTGGTGACTGGATCAGGTCCCACGCCTATAAATAGGAGCCACTATAGCAGCAAATTAAGACACAACAAGTGTAAGCCGAGTTCTCTTCTTTCCTGCGGTCTCTAATTGTCTGACCGGGCGGTCTGCTGATTGAACTCTTCTTGTGCAGCTTCTGCGGATAGTGCGGGCAGCAGCGATCACCTCTTCCTCTGAAAGTGTTCGGGCGGTCTGCGGCTTGGAGTTGTGTTGTTGGAGTTCGGGAGAATCAGGAGTTTGGAAGGAGGGGTGCGGTCTGATCGGCAGTCTGGTGTTGTTCTGAGATCGGCTGCGGGTTGCGGTTTGGCGAGTTGCTGAGGTCGCAAGGGAGACCGCGCGGTCTCAAGTTATCTTCATCTTGTATTTTTTCTTTTGGTGTTTGTGCTGGCGAAATCATGTCTCGCCAAACATGTCTTGCCTTGTAATTTGAAGTTGCTTTCAATAAAGATCAGTTGTTTGCCTCCATTTGCTTCTGGTTGTTTGGCTTGTGAACTCTAAGTTGACTAACTTCTGCTCGCTTCATAAAGATTCGAAAATTTTCACATGGTATCAGAGGGAGGTTGGAGTGGGTGAGCAGTGAGTGACTTAGAGTAGTCATCGCCTTTGTGAAGAAGGAACCAGTGGTAGAGCAATAGAAGCGAGGGGTCTTGGAATTGAGATGCTTACATCGACTAACTTCAATAAGTGGAAGTCGTGTATGCAAAGCTATCTTTTAGGTGAGGACCTCTGGGAAGTAGTTGGAGGAGATCAGACGCAGGAAGTTGTCCCGGAAGGGGATAATGGGGCAGATGTGAGAACTTGGAGGAGGACGAATGCGAAGGCAGAGTTCACTCTGAAGAGGGCAATCTCACCTGATCTGTTTGATCACATTCTGGGATGTGGATCGGCTGCGGAGATCTGGAGAGCCCTGGATGGCTGTTTAACAAGAAGAATATAGCGAGACAACAGTTTCTGGAGAATGAGCTGGCAAGGTCGGCTCAGGGTGATCTTTCTATCTCCACTTTCTTTCTGAAGATGAAGAACTTGTGCGCTGAAATCTCAGCATCGGATCCTGATGAGCCTATCTCTGAGGCGAAGCTGAAGAGGCACATCATCCGCGGCTTGCGGAAGGAATATGTTGTCTTTGTAACGTCGGTGCTGGGATGGGCAAATCAGCCGTCTCTGTTGGAGCTGGAGAACTTGCTTGCATCGCAAGAAAGTTTGGCAAGGCAGATGGCGGGGGTGTCGGTGGCTGGGGGAGATGACGAAGTGCTCTTCTCAGGCAAGAAGAAGAAGTGGGATAAGAAGAAGAAGACTGCTGGAGGAGGCTATGGGCCTTCAACTTCTGGGCAGCAGGAAAGGGGGTATGCTCCCAAGGCTGACGGGAAGAAGAAGGGGGAAGGTCCGAAGTGCTTCAAGTGTGGCAAGTATGGCCACATCAGGAAGGATTGCAAGGTGGTCACTCAAGCTGGGCATACTGCGGAGAAGGAGGAAGCTGAGGCCAGGCACTTTGGAGGAGGTTGGGGAGGAGCCTTCTCGGCTTCTGTTGGAGCTTCTGCTCCTATCAACTATCTAGAAGACTGGATCATGGACTCGGGGTGTGGTCATCACCTTACCGGAGACGAGACCAAGCTTTCTTCTGCACAGCCCTATACAGGTAACAATGCAATCATTACTGCTGATAATACTGTGCATCCAGTAGAGAAGGTGAGGGTTGTTTCCTTGGGCAGTGATAGAGGGCCGCTTACTTTGAAGAGTGTCTATCACGTGCCCGGTATGAGGAAAAACCTCTTCTCCGTGACCAACGCTGTAGACGCTGGGTATCACGTTCTGTTCGGCCCAACAGAAGTTAAGTTTCTACGCAATTTTGAGGCCGTTAAGGCCGAGGTCGTCCATGTCGGGAGACGGGCAAGGGACTTGTTCGTTTTATCGACAAGCTCCTACGTCGACAAGATGAAGACGAATGATGGTGCTGTTATATGGCATGAGAGGTTGGGGCACGTAGGGATGGACAAGCTGAAAGCTATGGTGGTGAGAGGTCTGGTCAAGGGCCTGCCAAGTCTATCTTCCTACGGTGAAGGTCATGTTTGCGCGGGATGTCAGTTCGGCAAGTCTCATCGACTACCGTTTGACAAGTCGCAGACAAGGAGTAGTGTGCCGTTGGAGTGCATCCACGGTGACTTGATGGGACCAACTGCTACCTCAAGCCTCGGAGGCAGCAGATATATGCTGGTGTTGATCGATGATTACACCAGATATGTCTGGGTATATTTCCTGAAGGAGAAGGCGGAGGCGTTTACCAAGTTTGTGGAGTTCAAGGAGCTCGTGGAGGGTCGGCTAGGACTGCGGGTGAAGAAGCTGAGGACTGACAATGGAGGGGAGTTCACCTCCAGTGAGTTCTCTACTTTTTGCAGGAAGGCAGGCATCCGGAGGGAGCTCACTTGTGCACATACTCCACAGCAGAACGGAGTTGCAGAGCGGAAGATCCGTCATCTGACGGAGACCTGCAAGTGTTGGCTGCATGCCAAGAGTATCCCAAAGTCCTTCTGGGCGGAGGGAATGTCTTGTGTTGCCTACGTCATCAACCGGATGCCTTTGAGTCCCATCAACATGTTAACTCCACATGAGATGATGTTCAAGGAAAAGCCAAGCGTGGCACACCTTAGGGTGTTTGGTTCCACCTGCTACGTGCATGTTCCAGATGCTCTTCGGACGAAGCTAGATGCGAAAGCAAGGAAGCTAGTCTTCGTGGGATACGATGAGCGGAAGAGGATGGAAGTGCATGGACCCGGAGACGCGGAGGTCTGTGGTATCTCGCGACGTCGTGTTCGATGAGGTGACATCTTACAAGGGGTCTTCTGATGTGGAGCTACCAGAAAGCAGGGTGGAGGAGCCGGAGAAAGCTGTGGAGGATCTTCAGGTAGAGCTACCTGTGTCACCAGGTGGTCCATCTCCTTCTAGTTCCGAGACGGGGGCTTCTGGTTCAGGGAGCAGGGGGAGCGATGCTCCTACCACGTCTGGAAGGGGAGCTAGGGAAGAAGCAGCTGAAGACAATACAGTTTAGGGGAAGGAGCTGAGGAGGTCGAAGCGAGCGATCGTCGCCCCTGATCGCTATACAAGAGGAAACACAGTGAGCTTCGTCTCATGTTTCTTCGCTGGTCCCTTGGATGATAGGGAGCCGTCGAGCTTTGAGAAGGCCAGAGGCGTGGAGGAGTGGGACGTTGCGATGCAAGAAGAGATGGCAGCTCTCGAGAAGAATGAGACTTGGTCTCTTGTGCCCAAGCCCAAGGGCACCACTCCTGTGACATGCAAGTGGGTCTACAAGCTTAAGAAGAAAGCTGACGGCAGTATCGAGCGGTACAAGGCTCGCCTTGTAGCTCGGGGGTTCTCGCAGGAGTACGGTGAAGACTACGAGGAGACGTTCAGTCCGGTGGCAAAAATGACTTCAGTTCGATTTATCATTGCCTTGGCAGCGTTCAGTGGATGAGAGATTTGGCAGCTCGACGTCAAGAAAGCTTTCTTGTACGGCGAGATTGACAAGGACATCTTCATGGTCCAGCCACCAGGCTTTGTGTCTGAAGATTTTCCGGAGCATGTCTGCAAGCTGAAGAAGGCCCTGTATGGGTTGAAGCAAGCGCCGAGGGCGTGGTACGGGAAGATCGCAGAATATCTCCTATTCTGTGGATTTGGTGCTTCAGACTCAGACTCAAGCTTGTTCGTCAAGAAGAGCGGGGAGCTTCAGGTCATCGTGCTGTTATACGTCGACGATATGATCGTGACGGGGAACTCGAAGGAGGAGGTAGCACAACTTCGGGCAGAGCTGTCCATCAGGTTCGAGATGAAGGACTTAGGTGAGCTTCACCATTTCCTTGGACTCGAGGTGCAGAGGAAGGAAGGTGGAGTGCTGGTGACCCAGGCCGGATATGCGGAGCGGATCGTGGAGCGATTCGGCATGAAGGAAGGGAAGTGCACTTCCACACCTCTGGAGAAGGCTATGAAGCTTCAGAAGGATGAGGGGAGGATTATGCAAGATCCGTTGGTGTTCCGAGCTCTGGTTGGGAGCTTGATCTATCTGACGATCACGAGGCCGGATATTGCATATGCAGTTGGCAGAGTGAGTCGATATATGGCGGAGCCACGAGTACCTCATCTGCTAGCAACCAAGAATATTCTGAAGTAAGTCAAGGCGACCTCGGACATTGGTCTCCTATACAGGAGAGATGCGGGCTTCGAGGTGCACGGGTACATGGACGCTGATTACGGGGGAGATTCGGATGATCGGAAGTCGACGTCTGGATTCGTCTTCATGGCGGGCCCTACAGCTATATCATGGTGCAGCAAGAAGCAGGATTCCGTATCGGTCTCCACCACGGAAGCAGAATACAAGGCTTCGGCCTTGGCAGCTCAGGAAGCCATCTGGCTTAGGAGGTTGGTAGGAGACGTCCACAAGGAGGTTCGGGAGCCGACTATGCTACGCGGTGACAACGAGAGTGCTCTCAAACTGGTTACCAATCCAGTTTGTCACGCGAGGACCAAGCATATCGAGATCGAGCACCACTTCATACGGGAGAAGGTGCTGGAGGGATCTCTTTCGGTCGGGCATGTGCGGAGTGCGGACAATGTCGCGGACATCTTCACAAAGGCGCTGGCAAAGGGGTCGTTCACACGGCTAAGGAGCCTACTGGGGCTAGTTTCAACTTCCCACTTCAAGGGGGAGTGTTGAAATTGTTGAAGTGGAAGTTAGAGGGCTTTTGGACCTGGGCGGTCTGGGAGGAGGTCGGGCGGTCTGACGTGACCGCACGGCCTGGCGGTCTGCATCTGCGGTCTGGCTGGTCTAAGCCTAGCTGCGGTCTTCTGGCTTGATCGCTGGTATGGGTCCAAGGCGGCTGAAGGTGAAGGCCGCGCGGTCTGTATCTGACCGCGTGGCGGGCTGTTCGTCTTCAGGTGTGCGCGGTCTGTGCAGGATCGCATTGCGGGTTGTCTTCCTCAAGGTTGTGGTGGTCTGGTGAGACCGCACAGCTTGATCCAGGTTTTCTTCAGAATGCGGTCTGGTAGTTGACCGGGCTTTCTGGTGGTATTCGCGGACTAAGGGTCTTAGTCGCGCGGTCTCAGTTCGTGGTCTCAGGAGGAGACTGGTATGCGAGTTGGACGCTGTTCGCGGTCTCAGGATGAGACCGGCATGCGGACAGGAGTTCGCGGGTTGATGGCGAACTGGCTGTGTTCGCGGTCTCGGGCGAACACAGGGGGTGAACAGCTTCGGGCGGTCTGACGATCTCCTTTGGAGTCGCGATCTGCTGTGAGAGTGGCGGTCTCTCATGGTTGATGTTGAAGCTGGCGAGTTCACCAAAATGAAGCAGGAGTACTGTTGCTGATCGCGCGGTGTGACTGGTCAGGTCGCGCGGTCTGGAGGGTGGTGATCCTATCTCATAGGGTGGTGACTGGATCAGGTCCCACGCCTATAAATAGGAGTCACTATAGCAGCAAATTAAGACACATCAAGTGTAAGCCGAGTTCTCTTCTTTCCTGCGGTCTCTAATTGTCTGACCGGGAGGTCTGCTGATTGAACTCTTCTTGTGCAGTTTCTGCGGATAGTGCGGGCAGCAGCGATCACCTCTTCCTCTGAAAGTGTTCGGGTGGTCTGCGGCTTGGAATTGTGTTATTGGAGTTCGGGAGAATCAGGAGTTCGGAAGGAGGGGTGCGGTCTGATCGGCAGTCTGGTGTTGTTCTGAGATCGGCTGCGGGTTGCGGTTTGACGAGTTGCTGAGGTCGCAAGGGAGACCGCGCGGTCTCAAGTTATCTTCATCTTGTATTTTTTCTTTTGGTGTTTGTGCTGGCGAAATCATGTCTCACCAAGCATGCCTTGCCTTGTAATTTGAAGTTGCTTTCAATAAAGATCAGTTGTTTGCCTCCATTTTCTTCTGGTTGTTTGGCTTGTGAACTCTAAGTTGACTAACTCCTGCTCGCTTCATACAGATTCGAAAAATTTCACATGACTGACCTTGGGCAGCTGAGCTACTTCTTGGGCCTTGAGGTCACCTCTACATACCGTAGTTTTCAGCTCTCTCAGCAGAGTTACACATCAGATCTCTTAGCTCGGGCTGCTCTCTTTGACTCTCGCACCGTGGATAATCCTATGGAGCTTCACCTTCAGTTACGTCTGGATGATGGGGTTCCACTCTCTAATCCTACTCGTTATAGTCACCTTGTTGGAAATCTCGTCTACCTTACTATTACTCGGCCCGACATTGCCCATGTTGTTTATGTGTTGAGCTAGTTTGTTAGTGTGCCTACCTTTGTGCATTATGGTCACCTACTGCGAATCCTGCGCTATCTCTGAGCGACAACTTCACGTGGTCTCTTCTTCTCTAGTTGTAGCTCTCTGCAGCTCTGTGCTTACTCGGATGCTGCTTGGGTCAGTGATCCTGTTGACCGTCGATCTGTCACTAGTTTCTGTTTGTTCTTGGGTTCTTCACTTATTGCATGGAAGTCCAAGAAACAGATAGATGTTTCTCATTCCAGCACTGAGGCTGAGCTTCAGGCCATGACTACTACCGATGAGGACATTATTTGGCTCCGCTGGCTTCTTAAGGACCTTGGTGTCTCTTCTCCGGATCCCACTTCACTCCACTGTGATAACACTGGTGTCATTCAGATTACTCTGAACCCGGTGAAACACTCTCTTTCCAAGCATATCGGGGTGGATACTTTCTTCCTACGTGAGCAGTATGGTAGTGTCACTCTTGCTCCTTACTTTGTTCCTTCCGAGCAGCAACTTGCAGATTTGATGACTAAGCCACAGATGCAGACCCAACATACCTATTTCAAACTCTCGTTGTATGATTCCTCGTGAGTTTGAGGGGGGTGTTAGAGATATTGTACATGGTAGACGTTGTTTAGGCTCACCTCGGGTGTTACGATCACACTCTTGTATATATATATGTATACATTATTGTTGAGTATTGTATTGATTCATTAATTCTATCACCTGTATCCTGGAGCAGAAGTATGAAGCTCTAGTCATGAAGCCTTTATCTTTAATGCGCAGCAATCCCGCAATGGCTTAAGAATAGAGGCCGGAGGGAGAAAACAACTGGTGTTTCCTCGGGTATAGGTTGTTTCCAACGAATGCAACAACATGCAACTAGAGCAATTCACTGCTTTCAGTTTCTTTGTGCAGTCGCATGCGAGATATTTATTAGGGCCTACAATTTCTAATTTTCTTTTCATATAATGAAGATTGATCATCCCTTTATAGTGCACGCAAATTAATCTCAACGATTGATCAAAACACGTAAATCTCTATTTTCTTTGTTTCTTTTCCTACTTACTTCGAGTTATATCGTTTCACAACACATTTTTTTTATCTAAATTACCTTAAAAAACATTTATGTATTCCAAACCATTCGATATTAATATTTCTATTTTTCTAATTGGTGCATTTTGAACCCTTATTTGTACAAACCACCTATCAATTTTTAATGACAACAAACATTTCTCTAATACAGTTCATTCATCTTAGACATTCTCATTTCTATCAAAGTTCAACTTAAAATATCAATGCATTTTCACTTCCTAACATTTGGATCCATTGCAACATTGCCATCCTAACTGATAAAAGGGCGACCCAGTGCACAAAGCATCCCCACGCAACGAGGGTCCAGGGAAGGGTCCCACTGATGAGCGAATTTCATATAGTAATTTAGGTTCTATTATAGCTTGGTTTTCATTTGATTTCGCACATCTTCTATTTGATTCAAGTATAAAATCTTTCATAATTCAATCTTGTGTTGTTTGAGCATGTTCTAGCTATTTAGAACATATTTAAATTCATTCCATGCTTGAAGGAGACCTCCTCTCTTTCTTACTTCAATTTCATACTTTGATATTATGGTTGTGACTGTGTGGATGTTCATTTCTGGAGGTATTTGATGTTTTTCTTGCAGGTACAGTGCTCATGTAGCTTCCCCCGAGTGTTTTGGCCCTTTTTCATAGAGGAAGTCACTGGTCGTGCGTTTTTGTTCACACACGGGCAGTGGACTCCTCTGCGCACTACCATTGGTCGTACGCGTTCATTTGCCAGATTTTTCCCGAGAACCCCCTCAACTTCGCACAGGTGGCCGCACGAGTACTGGACCTCCTTCTCGCATGACCACTAGTCGTGCACGTTCAATATTTTCCCTCCAAGCGCCGAAATTGTCCCGCCAGTACAAGTTCCTTCTCACACGGGTAGCAACATTTCCTTCGCGCACGACCACTGGTCCTGCGCCTACCCGTGTGCAGGTCAAATTTCTGCTCCGACTGTAAATATGCAGGTTCGTGATTTCTTCGGCCGAGCCCTGATTTTCCAGTGTCGTTTTCTTCCCAAGCCCTAGGGTTTCGCCCCTCCAACCTCCCCAAGCATTCCAAAGGTGTAGAAGTCGATTTCAAATATTCCATTGGAGATCTAAGTTCGGAGCACTTGACGTGGAAGCGACAAACCCGAGAGAAGACATGACTAGGAGTTGGTGACAGCTTCTCCCATATCGTGGACGACAGCCAAGGCGGAGTTGGACGAGCCAGTGGACCAAGCCAAGCTCTCCTACGAACCCGAGGAAGAGTCTCTCGTCTCCTCCGTATCTCGGAGTGGTAACTTGTATTTCTTCTCTCTCATTTGAGATGTTTGTATGCTTAATGTCATGTACTCTAAAGCATCTACACACCATGACCATTGGGTGTAGATGTTCATAGTTGCATTTTTTTATTGTGGATGGTTTGGATGAGTTAGCTTGTGTTCTTGTTGTGATTTGTGATTATGATTGGTTGTGCGGTGTGTTGCTACGGCAACGAGCGAAGCGGAGGCCTGCGACCCGCGGAAGTGCGAAGCGGAGGAAGGCGACCCGCGGAGGTGTGAAGCGGAGGCCTGCGACCCGCGAAGGTGCGATGCGGAAGCCGGCGACCTGCGGAGAAGCGAAGCGGTGCCGGCAACCCGCATAGTTAATTTTCCTTTTATTGCAATTAGTTGTTAGTACATAATCAAAAAATCCAATAACACCGACGTAAAGACTTCTATCTCAAGTCTCGTCTCTAAAGTTTACCCACCCCGCCGTGTTCCACACGAGATCGATACTCAGGGGTAACTTCTCGTTTTATTATTACTTGTACGACCGTGGTGCACTTGCCCACGTGACACATCACCCACCACAAGGGTGAAATGTAGTCAAACCTTACCCTGCATTTTTGCAAGAGACTGCTTCCAGTAACCGAACCCGTGACCTCAAGGTCACACGACAAAACCTCAACTGGTGCATCGAGGCCAACCTAACTGATATTTTATAAAATTCATCTTCAAGTCTCCGTTATCCTCTAATCACATAAAACTCCCAAGTTACTTTTTCATTTTAACCGGTCAATCTTAAATTTAGAAGTTACATCATCAGTATATCTCAATTCTTTCGTATGATAAATCTAAGATACGTAAACATATCACACCTAATATTATGTTATCTTCTAAATAATATCTGATTGTTACTTATTAGCATCATCCCACTAAAATCACAAATCATAGACTTGATCATTGTTCTACTCATTATAGGCACTTTATCTTTTAAACATTTCTCCATTGTTCTAACTCCACTAATTCTTGTGAGCATCTCCGTAATTGTAATTGTTTATGTAATCTACAAAAAAATACCAAAGATCTCTTCACTTCGTATATCCATTGAAAATACTTCTATAGACAGCATTAAAAGATGGAATTTTGGAAATACTTCAGTTAATCAGCAACTACTTTTAGCACTACTCAGTTCTTAATCATGCATATCTTCAATATTTTAAGCATACCTTTGATATACTGTTATGTGTCTTATTATTATTATTATTATTTATTTTCATATATGCATTTATTATGTCATAAGAGAGGCATCCTTACACGACGCATGATTGGCGTCGTGTCCTTTTTAGTCGTGTGTCCAAGTTTGTCGTTATTTCCTTTATTGTTATTTCCTTTTTGATGTCGATTGTAAGTCCTATTTAAAGGACCTAGTGGGTCTTGTATCGGTATGCAAGAAATAAAGTCTATTTCACAAACCCTAAGAGATCTTGGAATCTCTCTCTCTCTCTCTCGAGCACGCAACGCTTAGGCAGCCGCGGTCAAGGCTCCGTAGTATCTCCGCCTCCATCATCTCCACCTCCGGCTACTCTTCCGGCAACCTCCGAGTTGGTCCGTAACAACTTGGTATCAGAGGTAACTCCTCCCCTCCTCGCAAACCGACATCCTCGGCGATTCCTCAACTCCGCTAGCCCTGCGACGTCACGTCTCACCCAACAACTTCATTGTCGTCTGTCTCCCCTGTTCCAGAGACGATCCCGGCGCACTCTTCCGCGTCATCCACAGATCGCAGCCAATAGACGCTCGCGGCGTCCTCTTCTCCTTGACCGCATCGACCTAATCACGCCGGCTCCTTCGTCGATTCCAGGCGATCGTCTTCTCCAGGGTTGTCGTTTCCGATCGAAACCCTTACGGGATCCTTGCGCCGATTCCAGCATCAACGCTCGACGAGTCCCCATTTCCGCTCGGAGATTCCAGCAGCAGCAACGCTCGACGATTCCAGCAGCAGTGCTGGCGCTGTTCCCCTGCTCCAGACGATTGACGTTTCTCCCGCACGTCGGCGGTCTTCTGTCGCATACGAAGCGCGCCTTTTTTTTAATCTTTCCAACTGAGCCACTCCAATCACGCGCCCATCCGGTTTGGGGGAATTAATTCCTTCTGACCGCTGCAACAGTCACGCGGGACCACATACTAATTTCCAACCAAGGTCACATTGGGAATATTATTTAGGCTAGTGGAGAAATTTTTCCATCATTGGAAAGCGGCGTGGATCTCGCGGCACCTCCCAAACAACCGCCTCCGAGCAATCTAGCCGTCCCGTCACCCGCTCCTTATCCTGTGCTAACTCCAACCACAATATGAGAGACTTGCAAGATTTTACGGCGGCTCTCCAGGACGTGCTGTAGAAAGTTATGACCGTCATGGAAGCACGCTTTAGGGACACCGAAATCCGGCATCGGGACGACATGACCACTATCACTGCCAAACTTAATGAGCTGACCGCCTCCCTTCCCATTGTTACTACTCCACCCACGGATCACGCCAGCAGCAGTCAAGTTCCGCCACCGCCGCTCATTCGCCACGAGCCACCACCACAGACCCTTGTTCGCCCTGAAGCGGTTATTCTGCCACGTTATACCCGCTTGGAATTCCCCACATACGATGGGAAAACTGATCCCTTGGGTTGGCTCACAAGGTGCGAACAATTCTTCGGCCATCAACAAACTCCGGCAGTTGAACGGCTCCCTCTGGCCTCCTTCCACCTTCTCTACTCTGCCTTACTTTGGGTCACTCGCCTCCTCATTGATCAATCGGGCCTAACGTGGGACGACATCAAACGATTTTGCAGCATGCGTTTCGGGCCTCCCATCCGCAACAACCCCCTTGGTGCCCTCACAACACTACGCCAGACAGGATCCGTGGACGACTATCTGGACCAGTATCAACTTCTGCTGACACACGTCACGCTTTCCCCGGAGATGCAGGTGGGCATCTTCACCGCCGGACTTCGTGATGGCCTGCGACTTGATGTCGAATTTGAGGCTCCTCCAGACTTAGTGACTGCTATGAGTCTGGCCAGGCTATGTGACCGCCACCTCCAACTAGCACAGGAGGGCTATCCACCCGCAACAGGAACATTCAGCAGGACCGCACCGAGGATCATCCAGCCCCACCAGTTCGTCGACTATCTCAGGCCGATATGATGAAACGACGCGCACAAGGCTTATGTTACAACTGCGACGAACAGTACACTCGCAGCCACAGGTGCAAACGACTTTTCTATCTGGAAGTCGAGGACTATGATGATGAGGGTGTCGGCTGACGCAAACACCATTGATCTCCCTCGAGCTTGAGGACAAGCTCAATTTGAAGGCCGGGAGAGATGTTATGGGTCTTATTATTATTATTTATTTTCATATATGCATTTATTATGTCATAAGAGAGGCGTCCTTATATGACGCATGATTGGTGTCGTGTCCTTTTTAGTCGTGTGTCCAAGTTTGTCGTTATTTCTTTTAGTGTTATTTCCTTTTTGATGTCGATTGTAAGTCCTATTTAAAGGACCTAGTGGGTCTTGTATCGGTATGCAAGAAATAAAGTCTATTTCCCAAACCCTAAGAGATCTTGGAAGCTCTCTCTCTCTCTCTCGAGCACGCCCCGCTTAGGCAGCCGCGGTCAAGGCTCCGTAGTATCTCCGCCTCCGTCATCTCCACCTCCGGCTACTCTTCCGGCGACCTCCGAGTTGGTCCGTAACATATACACAATAATAGAATTGGCAATAGGGATAACTATATGACTTTGTAGCATAATGGAAAACAATTTATAAGACCTAATAGAATCATATATAAGAAAAATTATTTTGATTTACAAAGAAATAGTAGAAATAATGACAAGGAAATCATAAACCTTGTTCTCACCAGGACCAAGATTGTACACATGATGACTCATGGCATTAAGAACACCGACACCTGAAATCTCGAGAAGTTGAGCATACCACTGTTGATCATCAAAGAACCCACCAGGTGCAACTATTAATGGTTTTATATGTGATGTGTTGTATAATGCATCGAGCACAGACTTAAGTCGAACTAAATCTTTGCCGTATTGTAGAGCATCAACTTTAGCAGCTACTCCTCTTCCACTTAGCTCGTTCCCTGGAGCATAAGAGAGTGAAGAAAATTTTCATAGATTTACGAAGAAAAATATAGATGAACATCACTATCTGAAAGTAAATTCAAATATCAGCTATAGTGGTTCAAAGTGAAATACCGAATTCCCAAGAATCGACGGGATATCCCTTTGAAATGGTGTATGCCATAAAATCACGAGCATTACTAGAGTTCCAAGCACCTTTCCAAACACCCTTCCGCACTTCATGCCTCCCATAGAGTGCATTCAGACCAAATGTCACGATAGCTCTACATCATCGAGAATGTTTAGCTTATGAGAAGTGAAGGCGGTATAGACTTTTTGTTTGTAAATGACTTAGCTTGAATGAAAGAAATATGTTTTAAATTCATGCAATCAGTGGTACTATGTGCTCATTTGGGTGGAAGGAATTCGAAACCCTTGGAAATTGAAACTCATGAATCGTAAATGACACAATTTGAATTTTTTTCTAATGTTTGGTAAGATGTAATAAGAATACATAATCAATTGTTTGAATTTTCAACTTAAACTTTTTTTGAATTTTGAATATTAGCCCAAAAACATCTATTATGAATGAGCATAAGCTAAGTAGCAACCCATGAATATGATTTTAAGTTGCAATCAGAACTCACAAAAGCTGCTTTGAAGTCATCTCAACATTCTGTTCGAAAATATGTATACAGTACACAACATATGAGAGAGTAATAATACATGGTTTAATCTATGCATAGTATGGGTATTGTACAGGTGGCGATAGCATGAAGAAGAATAGAGAACCTGAAAATGTGACTAAAAACTTAAGCTAATAGAGCAAGAGAAGATAACAATAAATAAGTATATATATATAGAGAGAGAGAGAGAGAAAAAGAAGAAGAAGAAAGTGGTAGAGGGAGAGAAAGTGAGGGAGTAATGCAGAATTTTATCATAAAAATAAAGTTCATTGATTTCTGAAGCATGATAGTAATATATATATATATATCCAATCAATTGAGTCCTATGATATTTCAGCTTCCAAGAAATTGGTACAGCATATTGATTAGAGACACAAATGAGCAATCAACTTTGAAAAACAAGCATCAAACGATAATATTTCTCTTGCAAAGAGTCCGGCATACACGAAGACATCATGCAAGTAGTAAGCACATTGAGCACATCATACAAATTAAGTACTGATAAAGAGGGCGAAGAAGATGATTATGATGATGATTAGAGAAGGAGGGAGAAGAAAACACTACAACAACAACAACAACAACATAACCCATATAGTCCCCAATCATTGGGGGTATGGGCGGGGGAAGATTGGAAACAGACCTAACCTTTGGCACTATGCACAAAGTGGCTTCTCTCAGAGGAGAAAGACCTAACCTTTGACAATAAATGCACAAAGTGGCTGCTCACAGAGTACCACTGAAATAGTGGCCCCCTATACCGTCGCGTTTGCTGCGGAATCATGCCCTCAAATCAAAGCCAAAGACATCAGAGAGGGCAGACCCAAGAATCCATTTTGATTTATGTGCACATAACCATGCTTCCTTCATTCAGCATCCAGAGCATTGGTGAAGCACAATTGTACAAGTGTAGTAGGACAAACAAAAAATAGAGCTCAAAAAAACGGAAACTCACCCTGTATTCTTGAATAAAAGATTCAGCTCATCCCACCTTCTCATGCCCAAACATCCTTTTGAGAAACCAAATAGCCCGCCGGAATTTTCGTTAAATGGATCACATGGAGACTCCAAACTTCCCACACCGTAGAGAACCTGGTCTTGTAAAGAGCCTCCAACTCGTATTCGGAGCCGACCAAAAGCTGAATATCAACCAAAACAACAATAATTTTTTCATGAGATTCATTAAAGCACCATAAAACATGTTTTCCATGTCTAAAAGGGGGCAGAATCAGACAATAATGTGCAGTAATGGAGTAACCAAGATGAGGTGAAAGAAGAAAAACAATTGATTAACAATTTTCTTAAGTGAACTACCCAACCCCATATGACAAAATATGGAAGAAAGTAACTATGATTAAGTAGTTGTAAGAATCAAAAGCACGATTGTGGAGTAGTAGAGAGGAACTAACTACATACCTTGGATAGCCTTTGAAAGATGTGAATTGCTCAAATCCTACAAAACATAAAAAACAAAATTTATATACATCAAGAAAACATTGTGATTGTATGCGACTTATGAGATGCCAATGGCATCTGTAGAAGTCCAAAAATGTCAACAAATAAAACTATAGACATATTTAAATAACGTGATATTACATTATAACTTTTTTTGGGTAAGCAAGAGAATCTTATAGAGGTCTAGGAAGCTCTTTCATACATGCGCCCCCGCGATCATTAGTAGCCAAACTTCTAATCTCAGGGGAGGGGAGATCCGCCTCAAACAAGAGAAATCTCCGCGAGCAATAAAGAGATTAGCACAACCCATTGACAACCCGGTATCCGTGAACAATGATGTTTTCCAATAAATCAGTCACCAAGTCCCTAACATCATGAACTTGGCCATCTCGTGCATCCAATCAAGACGACGAACCTTGCAGCTAACTGATAACCGTCGAAGAGTCCCCTTGTATCTCAAGCCGTCGAACTCTCAACATAGAGATGGTCCGACGCGTGCCCTCCCAAGCTGCCCGAAGTCCCCTTGTATAACTTTGTGAATCAAAGAGGCCTTGTAGAGAGAGAGAGGGGAGGAGGAAGATGGAGGAAATAGGGGGAGAGAGGGGTTGAGAAAGAGAAAGGAAGAGGAGAAAGAAGGGGGAGAGAGAGGCTTACCAAATTTAGAACAGAGGCATTTCCCCATGGACATTGTTTGTAATTACACTTCTCAGGCGGCCACCAATCAATGGTGGCACAAACAAAAGTATCATCAGTTTCAGCTTCAGTGGAAGAACCCTTGACAATAATTGTTACAGCATTGTTATCTTGAGATAAAGTTGAAGGGAGAGAGTAGACGAGCAGAACTAAGACCAGCTTAAACACAATTCCTTCATTATCCATGCCTTAAATCAGAAAACTGCAAAAAGAACTCCCGGTTTATGCTTATTCTCAGCAAAAATGGTGTAATGGATCTAAAAAAGCTTCACCTGTACAAATATGCTAGAGATGGCATTCAATAAGAACTACACATTTTAAAAGCAAATCGGATTTCTGCGCTCACCTTTATAAAAGAGTGAAGTGTGGCTGAAAATCTGAGTAATAGAGCATTCTTAGGCTGAGGGTTTTGTCGTTGCAGAAGCTTCACATGACCGGGATAGTCGACCGTTGTTGACGACGAACTCTTCTACCGTCGCCGGACTAGGCCAATTCTTCTTGACTGACACTTGCCTCAGCTTTCTCTTTCGTCCACTTGACCCAAACACGGCGGTCATCTCTCTCTCTCTCTCTCTAGCCGGTAGCCGGAGAAATATTATGAGATATTATTGGACTTAGATTCCTAAAGAGAGTTGATATTAGCAGTCCGGAAGTTGCTATTCGCAGTCCATCGCTATTCGTAGTTCATAAATTCTATTTGTAGTCCAAAATTCTATTTGCACCCCACTCTCATCCCAAATAAGCGAAACACTTTGATGATTTATTAAGGACTAGAAGTCTAGAGAAACATCTTAAAGACTCTAAAATAATTTAAAAACCTAGTAGGAAAACAATTAAATAGCATGAATAGAGGAATTAACTCTAAAAGAAGTTAAATGATATGCAACCCTTCCTCTAACCAGAAAACTGACTATTTTTGGGGGATTTTCGTTGGATAATTTCCTTCTTTTTTGAAGAAGGTGAATCTAAGAGGGCGAAGACGATGCGACCGATAGAACTACGGCTAGGGTTTAGGCAACGAGAGGAGAGAGATGGAGAGGGGGTTATTTGATTAGGTGCAATTAGCGAGAATTGGACTGCAAATATAATTAGAATTTTTACAATTTTTGGGGTGCGAATAGCGAGAATTGGACTGCTAATATCAACTCTCACTCCTAAATTATGTTATTGTTCTCACTGTTCGAAGGTTCGACAATAATCGAAATATATTGTCGTGTTCGAGTATTAAAAAAGTCTAAGAAATCTCTAGGTTGAAAATACTCGTGTAGAGGAATGCGAAAAAAAGTTGGTAGTGTAACGCATCTTAGATCATCGTGGGCTACCCTGATCCCGCCGTGTACTTTCGACAGCACGAATTTTCGTGCATGATTGATCTAAAATACGATCACTTTTCCATATGATCGTGTTACACATATACGGCCGTATATTTTCGCAAATAATCTACACCGTTGAAATAACGGATCATACAGCTATATCTGCTCCTGCACGATGATCTATTATGATCATCGTGCGTTAACTAGACCTAAATATCTCTCCTCGTTTGGGACGTAGGTTTCGGCGCGGCCCGGATGGGATGGAACGCAGTCTTGGCTCTGGTGCCTATTTAATGGGAAATTTTGTGTCCGGGCTCCGGATCTGCTCGGGCACACCAGATATCGTTTCCTTTGTAAAGCTCTTGATTGTGATCTCTGAGATGTGTGAATAGTGCCTGATCTGATATGCTTTTTTGCGCGTGGGTCCCGGACACAAGAAAATTCGATGTTTGACGGAGCAGCAGTCGGGAGTTCGTTGTTCCCGTCCAACTGAAACCCGCAGAAAGCAGCGGATTTCCCCGATTTTCGATCTCCCTTGTGGGAGATCCATAAGGTAGGAATGTTTTACGACCCCCTAGGTCTATGATTTGATCAATTTGGCTATGAGGGATTTGGGTTGAGCCATGCCGGGCTGAATTGGCATGTTTGGTCAATTTGGTTTTAGTGGGCCCACTTGAGTGTTCTCGGGCTAAATTAGGATGGTTTGAAGGGTTCATGCAGACAATTTATTTAGTCGGGAATAACCTAACTATGTGTTGGTGTCCTTGTCGATATAAATCGCATTTCGTGTTTATCTGCATGTTTAATGGAGATCATTTTCCTTTATTATGGTATCTGAGTTAAATATACAGTCTTACTTCAATAGCCAGTGATATGTGTTTGCTTTTAGGGTCTGTTCGACGCGTAGGTAATGATTTTCTGGAATTGCCTTTAGCCAGAAAAATAATATCTGCAGGAATTAGTTTTGTGCATAAAACCAATTCTCCTGTTCGGTTGCAGGATGAAATTCAGTTAAAAAAATTGAAATTAATATCTGTAAGTTGTTCGGTTGCACGATGGAATTAGCTTTCTGGAATTGAAATTTTTAAAATTCAAATTTTTAAAAGCGCGCGCCCGGGCGAAAATATCGCCAAAGCGAGAAAATCACGGCCGGCGAAAAAATCGCGCCCGGCGAAAAAATCGCGCTCGGGCGAAAAAATCGCGCCCGGGCGAAAAAATCGCGCCCCGAGCGAAAAAATCGCGCCCATGCGAAAGAATTGCGCCCGGCTGAAATAAACGCGCCCGGGAGAAATAAAACGCGCCCGGGAGAAATAACCGCGCCCGGGCGAAAAAATCGTGCCCGGGCGAAAAAATCACGCTCGGGCGAAAAAATTGCGCCCGGGCGAAATAAACGCGCACGGCCGAAATAAACACGTCCGGGAGAAATAAAACGCGCCCAAGCGAAAAAATCGCGCCCGGGCGAAAAAATCGCGCCTTGGCGAAATAAACGCGCCCGGGCGAAAAAAATCGCGCCCGGGCAAAAAAAATCGTGCCTCGGGCGAAAAAATCACGCCAGGGCGAAAAAATCGCGCCCGGGAAAAAATCGCGCCCGTGCGAAAAATCGAGCCTGGGCGAAAAAATCGAGCCCGGGCGAAAAAATCGAGCCCGGGCGAAAAACGCATGCCCGACCGAAAAACGCGTTGGTCAAAAAATGTGTGCCCGGGTCGAAAAACACGCGCCCGAGCGAAAACAGAGTGCCCGGGCGAAAAATGCCCGATAGGCCAAAAAACACCCGGTCGGCCGAAAAAATCCCCGCCCGGGAGAAAAATACGCGCCCGGTTGAAAAACGCGCGCTCGAGCGAAAAATCGTGCTCCCGGGCGAAAAACTCTCGCCTGGGAGAAAAATGAACGTCCGGTCGAAAAGCACGCGCCCGACCGAAAAACTCATGCCCGACTGAAAAACACACTCTGCAGGAAAACGCATGCTCGGCGAAAAACCCGCGCGTAGGTCGAAAAACTCTAGCGAAAACATTTGATTATGCGGAAAACCTATGGGCGGAGGTGAGAATTGCTATTTGATTTTTTAGTTCATATTAAAAGCCATGGGTTTTCACATGAAAGTCAATATCCACTTAAATTTCGTTGCGCCGAACACTAGAATTGGATTTCTAATCTCCAATGCCAATTCCAGAAAGCCAATTCCGTTAAAATGAACGGACCCTTATATTTTTTTGGGTGGCAAATCCCCGTTGATTCCGCCGATTTACGAATTGTAGAGGTTGAGGCTGCAACCTGCATTGTAATTCAGATGGGTAGCTCGTTGCAAGACTGTTAATTATATGTCTCGACATAACCCAAAGACGATGTTGGCGCTAATCTCGACCTTCGGGATTATAAATGTACGGAGTGTTTGCATAAACTCCTTCCCGTTCTAGTGCTAAGAGTATTCAGAAATCTGAAATCCGACCACTTCCCTGTAACCACATATGTTATTGATCTAGTGAAAAATGGAATGTTGTCGCCCTTGAACGAAGCTCATCTTGAGGTCACGAAGCACGTATATCAATATCTTCTGTGTTTTGATTTTATGTTTGTTTGATCGTTTTACTCGCGTTTCCGCAACAGTGACTCTAATATTTTGTTTATTGAGGTCTCCTTAGATGGTGCCCGGGTTGTTTTTGCTATAAAAACCGTTTTTTTGACCTAAAGCTCAATTCAATGCTTGTGACGAGCATAAAACTTAGGCGTGTATTATTTTAGTCAAGCACCTTGTAGATCAATGATTACTTAGGCTCCGTTTGGGGGGACTTATTTTCACCGGTCAAGCGGTTACGACCGCATGAACCGGACCTTAAATTAAGGTCCGATTCATGCGGTCGTAACCACTTGACCGGTGAAAATAAGTCCCCCCAAACGGAGCCTTAATTGGCCGCATCTAGCGAGCCCTTCGTGATAGCTCTCACATAAACCAGCAACCAGAACTTTAGAGATATGGTGTGATGATCAAATATACGCTAAATATAATATTACTGAAACTTGTTATATGGCTATAAATGAATTTTGATGACGAGGATGATGATAAACATATTACTGAATATGGATACGATGATAAATCACTCACAATAACTAGGATGTTGTTGCAGTAAGATAGTCGCCGGATTTACCAAATCCGCATCAAAGTCGCCGAATCCATAGAAGAAAAGAGGTAATTCCCTCAAGTCCTAGGACACAACTTTCATTCAATATAAGGTGACATGCAAGAATGCCAAATAAGCCTATTTAAAGAAAAAGGAAAATGACAATTTGCAAATAAAGTTGACTTGCACAACAAGGCAAAAATAATAAAAAATGCAAATGCCCCAAACATAAAATAGTACAAATGCAAATAGCCAAAATGTACAAATAACTGCAAACAATCCCTAATTTGTCATTGTGGGATTCACCCTCTGGCTAATTACATGCAAACTCGTTGATGCATCGACGAGAGATTTTTCTGTACGTCCAGCGCATATACAAGATCCTAGAGGACCTTTTTTTAGTATAAAAATGTTTGACTATATACGATTATACGTTGGACGCATATAAATTTTTTTGAATCTGTCACATGGTCCTCCAAATACATTGGACGCATATAAAAATGTTGGACGCTCTTAAAAAAAACGTGCCACTTTGTTAATTGTGTACATGAGACATTAAGGCTCCGTTTGGGGGGACTTATTTTCACCGGTCAAGCCGTTACGACCGCATGAATCGAACCTTAATTAAGATCCGGTTCATGCGATCGTAACGCCTTGACCGGTGAAAATAAGTCTCCCCAAACAGAGCCTAAGTGTCCATCCACCGGCTTTTTAGCTCGATCAGTTGAACAAACAACATCTTCTACATTTTCAAGCTAATGTTATCACTTGTTTTTATTTTTTGATCACCCATATCATTTGAATCTAAGTACAATGATTTACTTAATGTTTTTGGTTAATTTTATTTGGTTTAAGACTAATATTGTTATTTGCAGATAAATTTGTCCAAATATATGATTAATCATTGTCTAAAAATAAATAAAAAAGTAAGGCTCTTGAGGGAGCAAACACCACCGGAGATCAGAACTGCTGGGAGGGGGTTGGGTTCGCCAACGGAGAGATTTTTCCGTTTTGCTCGGCGAAATGGGAGCAAACCCCACTGGTGTCGGAAAAACAAACGCCCCGCCCAGCCCCGCCTGTGGCGTTTGCTCCCTCACCGGAAGGCCGTCGGCCTCCCAAATAGAGCATAAGATTCTATTTATTAATAAAAATTTAGGCTCCATTTGGCACGGTGGTGGCGGTCATGAACGCGGTGGTTATGAACCGCCGACCTCACCTAGGGAACTTCATTCACTTTTATATTCAAAATTAGGACTGTAACGGTTTAGTTTTTAAGCAAAATCGTAAACCGAATCACCCATGTGCAGTTCCAAAAATTTGTAACCAAACAGAACCGTGCAAACCATTGAAACCGAACCGAATGGTTCGATTCAATTTTGGTGGTTTAAAAAAGAAATATAAATGCATAAACTTAGAGAAAATTCTAAAAAACATAATTGTATACAGACTAGATTGTCCATCATTCTCTTTCAAAGTTGGTTGAGTCTCTTGAATAGACTGCTCATCATTCTCTTGAAATCAGCAAAGCAACATCAAGACAACAACGTGAGAGAACGAGAAGCAATGCTATAACACGCGACTATGCGTGACCGAACGAGAAAACTGAACTGGCGAAGAAGCCCTAAATTCACATTTTATTAAACCAAAGCTGGCGTAGCATTAGCGTGAGGCGTGAGCTGTGGCCTGCGTGACTCGGGTGAGAAAAATAAATTACCGTGACTTGAGCGAGAAGAGAAACAATGTGTAACTCTAGTTAATAACTTAATGTAACACAAATTAAGTTTTTATTAAATTACTACCATGATGCCCAAATAAATCAAACATACTAAGATATTAAATTACTAATGTTAATGTAAGTGTTAATACAGTTCGGTTCAGTTTGGAATTCAAAATCGTGAATTCAAATCATGATGACGTGCACCCATAGATTCATAGGCACTCCCGGGGTGCGTTTAGAGGAGGCTCCACTAAGGAGAAGTGGAGTTAGTGGGGTTAAAGTCCAACTCATGATCATTAGAGTGGAGGAATCCGCCGGCACGCAGCTCGCACTCCATCAGCGCCAGGCACAGTCAAAACTGCACCCCACCACTAGAGTGCGATTAGTACCGCACCCCGCTAGTGGGGTGCGGATAGCATGCACCCCCATGATAGGCGGTGCGGCCCAACCGCACCCCCATGGGGGTGCGGCCACGCCGCACTCCATGGTGGGGTGCGGCCAAGCCGCACCCCCTTGGGTATGCGGCCAAATTGCACCCCAAATGGGGGTGCGGCCAAAACGCCCCCTTTTTTGCGGGATGCGGTCGGAACCCCCTTTTCCCTAGGGGGCGCGTTTCCCTATTTCTCGAATGGCGCAACTTTTGGAGGGCACGTTTTCGCTTTCATAGCAATTGCTTTCCAATCGCATTCGCTCAATCTCCGTTCGCTCAGAGCGCTCCCGTGCTCGTCGCGCTCTCATGGCCGTTGTGTAAGACCCTCTTTTTATTTGCTTTTAAGACCGGGTCTTACCGCCCAGAACCGCCGTCTTGCGGCGAGACCATTACACCCAATGGTCGCCGCCACAATACGCCGATCCTGCCGGCTAATCAACATCATCCAGGCCAACCACAATTTATAGTAATTAGAAGAAAATAGAAGCAACAAGTCCACAAGTCACATTAAATGTGCAAATTACATGATTACAATGGCCATGATGAGAATTAAAGTAAAAGAGGGCATATATGTCTGCTACATGTTCAAATATAGTACATAAATACTCTCATTCTACTTTTAAGCGGAAGCAATCAAACTCTGTCTTCATGCAACTGCAATTGCTGCTACGACGACGTATAGTGGTTGCTCTGCTTCAACCCGTCTTCTTAACCTGTCTCCTAAACGAGGTCATGCTGCTCCGGTACATCATCCCTAAAAAGATATGGTCCACTGACCGTCAGTCTAAAAGACTCAGCATATTCCTCACCGCCTCCACCCGCGACTCCTAAACACCGTGCGGGAGGAGGAAGCGGAGGACATCAAAGGGTAAATCAAAAGCAGGTGACAGCGAAGAGACTAGCAAGTATAAAGTTACTAAACAAATAATGAAACATCTCTACTCTAGCATGAGTATGTATATAAGCAATAAATAAAGAGTGGTATAGGTAAAAGAGCAGGTATAAGAAATAAGAGCAGCTACGAAAGTAACCTTAATTTATATGCGCACGCAAAAGCACATAAGCTAAGGGATCTGGCAAGAAGTAAACTCATCGTATAAAAGATCCCACACTAATTTATACGATGAGGTCTCTGTTTGTGCAGAAATGCTATGTTATGATATGCAATGCAATGATGCAATGTTTGTATTATTAGTTCATACACATGCAACTCACCCACACGACTCTGTACGTACAGACCTTTAGTTCCCACTTTTCGGAGGTAGCTAACCTCTCGGGCACCTCCCGTCGTGGTCAAACGGTGGCAGAGGAGCGGGCGTCTCCTCACCTAGGTGGGTAAGTCACACTACCAGACCTAGGCCCAAACGTACGTTGTGATACCGGTACCCGGTACTCACGAGCTCCTGCGTACTAAACTGAATTGGCCAGGCAGGGTGTAGGGAATTCGTCCCGTCGGACGCGCAGTAAAACAACCTGGCCCCAATAAAACCACTAGCACTGTCGAGTCAACGAACTGCTGTCGGTGTGATGACTAAGACAGAACCGAAGACCCACCACATCTTACACACCAACAACATGTATTAGCCATTTTACTACCGAGCTTCCAGCTCGCAATTCTATATCAATATTTATAAAGTAGAGCCTACCGCTCGCCAGACTATATCAGTCTTATATTTAAACTACGAGCATACCGCTCGCTAGACTACACTAGTCTTATATTTAAACTACGAACCTACCGCTCGCTAGACTACACTAGTCTTATATTTAAACTACGAGCCTACCGCTCGCTAGACTATACTAGTCTTATATTTAAACTATGAGCCTACCGCTCGCTAGACTACAGTAGTCTTTCCTTATAACCCGAGTCTACCGCTCGCAGGACTAACCTAGTCCTTCCTTATAACCCGAGCCTACCGCTCGCATGACTATCCCAGTCCTTCCTTATAACCCGAGCCTACCGCTCGCATGACTATCCCAGTCCTTTCTTATAACCCGAGCCTACCGCTCGCAGGACTATCTCAGTCCTTCCTTATAACCCGAGCCTACCGCTCGCAGGACTATCCCAGTCCTTCCTTATAACCCGAGCCTACCGCTCGCAGGACTATCCCAGTCCTTCCCCATAACCCGAGCCTACCGCTCGCAGGACTATCCCAGTCCTTCCTTATGCTCGCAGGACTATCCCAGTCCTTCCTTATAACCCGAGCCTACCGCTCGCAGGACTATCCCAGTCCTTCCTTATATCCCGAGCCTACCGCTCGCAGGACTATCCCAGTCCTTCCTTATAACCCGAGCCTACCGCTCGCAGGACTATCCCAGTCCTTCCTTATATCCCGAGCCTACCGCTCGCAGGACTATCCCAGTCCTTCCTTATAACCCGATCCGGTTTGGGATGGAAGATAACTTGTCAAGTTCTCCTACTTAACTAGTCTTGTTTATGATTTAGTTGATCTTAGAAGCTTATGGTTAGCTTTGGACTTCCGAAGGGTTACCCGGTGAGGGGCTCGCAGCGGTACTAGGAAGTGTGGTGGGCTGACATCCCGAACTTCCTCTTACCAAGGCACTTAATCATGTTGGTATCTACCCTAGTCTACCTGATCCCCATTTTCCTTTCCAATTACATTAAATCTATAAGATGAGTTAAACTTGGCTCTTAGGAGTGGGGGAGTTCTTTTGAACTCCAACACCACCAATTGAGACCGGGTGCTGACTCTCCCGTCGTCACATTCTAAGCTCGAGTTTCCTTCTTTACCGAGGAACTACACACATTCAATTGACCTTCTCAGCCTTACTTGGACCCACACTCTCATTCTTCGTCATCCTTAATCCAGGGTTCGCCTTAGATATTTCTCGACTTCTCTCTTGAGTATTTACCTTAAATGGCTCACCCGGCTAAGGGTAGTTTTACTCCCGTATAATCATTTAACACAGATGAGTTGTGTGTGGGGCCCTTGATGAGGTCTAACCTCCCTTTTCATACCACTGTAAACTTATACACTTATAGCTTGCTAAACGCACCCCAATCCTTATTTCCCAAGATGGCCTTAGAGATGTTCTCCCTAATAATCTGAGTCCTCATAATATTCAAAGAGTTAATAACTTTATGTGTGAAGGGCAGCGGTGGTCTAAATCTTATAAGTCAGTTTTACCATTCGCAGACCAAAATAAGATTGAGCTAGATTTTGACTCCTATGTGCGATCTTGATCACATCATATCCAAATGAGTTCCAATTATTACCATAGGTTCACAACGAGCAGTGATCTAGCAACCTCAAATCATAACTTCATAAATTTTCTAGGGAATCTTTATTCATAGTTTCTATTAAAATAGGAGCTGTGCAAATAGAGATTTCTACATCGAGTGTCAACTAACGATCTCCATAAATTCTGACAAATTCACTGTAACATAATATTGGTCTAAAAACCTCAGATCTTAAGTCTCATATTGAACTAAGGTATATTTATCTCTATTTATCATTTATTACTTTCTTGCTAAATGTACCCCAATTTTCCCTATACTCTTAAGTCCAGAACTTCAACTTGAAGCTCAGGGAAATCCACTCATTCATATGAGTTGGATCCTTAGCTAGAAGTGGTTGATATCATAACCATGGCATGGGCAAATCTTCAAAGCATTTGCATGAGTCCATATCACTAAATGCACAACCTACACATTTATACATGTCTCACTAAAAGTGGCCTAGAATGAGTTGTACTTGACCAAATGACATGGAGTCAGGGGCATTTTAAAGGTAACTTCAATGTCTACAATACTTATGTTGATCACTAACTCTAGAAGTGAACTTAACCTAAGTGGAATTAACATATAAGTGTTGTACAAGATTGTTTAACATAATTAAACACTATTATAGACAAGTCACACCAAAAATGGTATAGAATAAATTATACTTGGCCAAATGACATGAAGTCAGTGACATTTTAAAGGTAACCTTAAGGGCTACAATATTCATGTTGATCCTTTTCTCCAGGAATGAGTTTAACCTAGGTGAATTCAACATACAAGTGCTGTACAAAATGTTTTACACAACAAAACATTATCATAGACATGTCACGCCAAAAATGACATAGAAAGAGCTACACTTATCCAAATGTCATGAAATCAGTGGCATTTTAAAGGTAACCTAAAGGGCTACATTACCCATGTTGATCATTTTCTCCAGAAATGAGTTTAACCTAGGTGAATTCAACATACAAGTGCTGTGCAAGATAATTGACATAACAAGTACCTATATATATATAATTAAAATGGTGCCTAAAGGGGAAATATTAAACAACCTAGAAATTATGAGCCCCAAAAATTTCCAACATACCCAAAAGTGATGCATTTGGGGTCTGTTTGGGACAGCTCTGGCGGATTGAGAAGTGATTTTTCAACCGCCAGAGTTGTTATTTAGGTGTTTGGAAGAGCTCTCCTAAAGTGCTCTTTGGGAAGCACTTATTTTAAATACCCAATTTTAGAGCTGTTGGAGAATCTGGTTTAGGGCCACTTTTGCGCTTCAAAAATCGCTCCCTTCCCTCCCGATCCCGCCTCTCCCTCCTGTTCCCGTCCCGATTCCACGCGAGGTCCCCGCCGCCCCCGCTCTCCCCGCCGGAAATACGAGTTCGAGGGTAAGACACCGGAGAACATGGAGACGAGGCCGTCATTCGCGGCCACTGGGGAGAATCCTACATGGAGACGAAGTCGTCATTCGCCATGGGAAGAGTTCGCAGTTGGCTCAAATCCTACAGAGCTCTCGATCCAACTTCCACACTGCCTAGGATAATCGCTGCCTCCTCAGTTTCGAGGTATCTTCCCCGTCTCACTTCATACATGTAAATAGATTATTGTGTTGCTCCTGAACTCGAAAAACTATGAAATTCTTAGAGATTTAGATCTGATTTAGATCCAATCAGGCTAGTTTTCTCGATTTTAGCAATTTTCGTGGCATCATTTAGATTTACGGTTCCACTGTTTGTTGATGTTATCAGATACATGTGTGCTAGGTTTTGTGTGAATGACTGAATGAAGATTTTCAAAACAGCTCCTCACTGGATCATTCAAACAGCCTGCAGTTTTTCAAAACAGCTCCTCAAAGAGCTCTGTCTAAAGAGCTCTGTTCAATCAACAGTTTTTCAATCCGCAGCAGCTCTCCCAAATAGACCCTTAGTCATATCATATGCATGGACAATATCTCATTGTCAAGTAGTGAGCCATTAGAGAGAGAACCATCAAATTCCACTTTCATGCTAAATGCACCCCATTTTTTTTCATACACTATTTTGCATGCATGAGAAAAAATCCCAATCATGCACATGCCCAAATTGTCTGGGATTTTTACTGGAGCCATATCATGGCCTAATGGATCCCCCACCAAAGACTTGAGGTCTTTAAGGATCTTATACCCACTTAATTTTCCCATGCATGAATCATTAAATTATTACCAAAACTATAGAAAAAGATTATCCAAAAATTCTCATTTTTGGTCAGGGGCTGTATTTGGGCATGACACATGCATGTTTAAAATCTCAGCCTATTTGGAGTTGTAGAACTCCCTAAATTAATTATTTTGTGCCAAGGGCACTCTATGTACACAGTCCACTAAAATCATTACTGAGGGTGCTACAGGTCACCAAATGACCTGATTTTAATTCCTATGTAAAGTAGACTCAAAGATCTACAAGTTTTGTCTCTGGGCATTTTTCGATTTTCGGCCACTAAGGGCCTCAAATTCAGCCTACAACATTGGTTAACTAAATGTGACAGAATTCATGAAACATATAATTTATATATAATGTAGTCTACACTAGAAAAAATTATATATTGAGTTGTAGAACTCCAAATCGAGCAAAGTCAATTTCTATGAGCTCCTTGGATTCTTAGCTACAACATTCATGTTGGTCAGTACTCCTGATTCAAAGCCTACAATTTTCCATATTTATTTTAGGGTTCCAACACTATATTAATTTAATACTCATAAAGGAGGAGAAAATTCATACAGGCAGTTATAGTGCTCCATAAATCACGAAATTTTTACTGTAGATAGCTGGGGGCATGGGCTACAACTTTGGTATTCAAAGTTTTCCCAGAAAATGAGAGGAGGTATTTTAAATAAATTGTTTAAGGGGCTGCATGAAATGTGGCATATTAATTAAATATTATGGCTTAAAACATTTTGGGCTGCGATTAGCCTAAGCCGCCAGATCCAACGGCCACAGGTCATCTTCCCCGATGAGCCAAGGGCTCTGATTTGCCACGCCTGGGCCGGTTTTGCGGGCGGATTTCCGGCCATCTCAGGCCGTCTCCGGCCAAACGACCGACGTCATCACCTCCGACCGAGGTTTGGCCGTCGATTGGCGGTGATATCTTAGCCGAAGGTGGCCTGTAGGGAAAATGGGGGAGGGGATTTGGAGGGGCCTTGGAGCCCGATCGGGGATATGACAAACTCGCCATTTCTCAACAAAAATTAAAACGGGAAGAAGGTGAAGCTAGCACAGATGGAGAGGGGGAGGAAACTTGCCTTGATTGTGGCTGATGAGGCGTGTTATTCGCTTGGGGGTCATGGACGAGCTCCTCCTTGAATCCATGGTGATTCCTCTGATCTGGGCCCGATCTCATCAGCAAGGTTAGGGCGTTCACTCCTTGGACGATTTCGAAGCTGCTGGTGGTGATTATTTGGGCTGAGGGGGTCTTGATAACTGCCAGCCATTATGGGCGATTTCTCCAAAGTTGGCACCTCCCTCCATAGCCACTGCCACAGCTCCAACTCAGCAGGAAATTAAAGCTTGAGGTGTGAGGAGTTGATTAAGGGTGTAAACCAGGCTTAACTCCTCCTAATTCCTGGTTCACCATTTATGGTGGCCGGCCACTTGGTGGAGCTTCCTCCTCCCACCTCCACTTGGCTGCCACCTCACCAAAAACTGCTGGGAATTACTCCCTAAGTTCAGGGCACAGTAAAGGAGGAAGGATTGAGTGCCAATTGGCACTCAATCCATGAATTCCTCCTTGGACTCATGTGAGGATTGGGGATTTCCCTTAAATGCCCCCTTGCATGGCATCTCCACTCAATTTCAGAGGGCATAAGTGGTCATTGCGTATGTGGGCTGCAGGATGGGCTTCCTATTGAGGCCTTAGCCCATTGGAAATGGTTTAGGCTTTTGATTTCTTCCTTAGGGCTCAACTTTGACCATTGTTGACTTTAGGGTTGACTTGGTCAAAGTGATGAGTCGACTGGACCAATGAGTTGGTCTTGAGTCCCTTGACACCATATAATATTGATTGGGTCTTGGTGGGGTCATATGGGGCTTGATTGCACTTATTTGCCTATAGGGGCAATTTGGGTATTTTGGTGATTTTGCCCTAATTCTCCAAAATTGAATGTGCACCTTGGCTCATCTAGGTCTCATTTTCTTCCCTTGGTGTTTAGGAGTGATCAATTTGGTCATAATAAATTCATTGGAGATTAATTTGGTTTTAGCACATTTAGGTCAATTTGGGGCTTTTTAGAAATTGGGCCAATTTCCCCAAATTGATGGCCCTATGATGGGGCTTTTGGGTCCATTAGGCCCCCTAGGGAGGTTGCCCTATGAGGGTGGGTCCAATTTGATCATTTGGAGATTCAATTGCCCTTAGTTATGGTGGTTTGACCTAAGATAGTTCAAAGTTGACTTTTGGTCAATTTGACCAAGAGGGTGACCCCAAGGGTCCCTAGTGGCCAACTTACCTCCTTGGATGGTCATAGGGATCATAATGGGGTCATGTTGGCTTTTTGGAGTCTTTTGGTCACCTCTAGACTAGGACATCAAGATTTGTTAAACGTACCCCAAAGTGTATTCCTTCCTATTTGTCCTCCTAGTGCCCGGTGTCATTTATCCTATTTTTGTCATGGCTTGTCATGACAAAAATTCTCTAGGGGCCTAGCAGTTTGGGGGATGTTACAAATCCCAATAAACGAAGAAACAATTTCGTCCCCAAAATTTAGGTTATGTCTGCGGGGGTCTGAGTTCAGAATATGCCCGGAAGATTTGGTGGTTCATGCGCAACATGACTCCCTACTAATATTGGAAACGGTTTGGTCTAGTTCACATTGTCTCATCCTCAGTTTTCTCCCAAGTGCACTTTTCATTAAAACTTACTACATCCGTAATCACGATCTTCTTCCTGGGTGTCGTTAAATATTTATCAGTTTGCAATTAGAATTTAGACTTGTCTTCCAAGATCATGATATGCTTACAGCTTGGGCAATATTGGTTCTCCTAAACCTTCGTGACATCGTCATTCCTTTAATACTTTATGTCATAGTTTAATATGCTTCTAAGATCCGAAACGATATTTAGTAAATGTGAACACATCATGGTCATTTACTAAATCAAAAGGATGCTCTAGTAATAATCAAGCTTAGTTCTGGTACCTAGATTCGTGTGAGTCATCAATTCCAATGCTCATAAAGTTCATATACCGTAAATCCTCTAAAATTAACTCTTGAAGTGCACCCAATCGTATTAACGTCCTGAAGCCTCAATCCTGATTTTCGTCCCAAATCATGTGTTAATTAACGGTCAAATCTATAGTCCTCATTTTTGTTAAACATAAACCAAGCTCAAATTTTGCACCAGACCTATCACCTACGAATCAACTATCGTGAATATGTCGTGAATTGATCTCTAAATCATTCCCCAAGTCTTGTACGTGATTTCAACTCTTTGTAATGTCATATTTGTTTTGGCCTCATTCCTATTTCTTTTCATAATTATGGGGTCTCCAATTTGTACCCAAGTATCAGTTATCATGGGCCAATAGGTTTAACAGAATTCTCAGAGACTAAACATGATCCAAGACAGTGTTAAGCAGAAGTTCATAGTTCTCCTCCTTAAATAATTCCAGAGGGTTAATTATATATGCGGTTAAGGGTGCAAAACCCATTTTGTGAAGGAGGTATGATATCTAATCAATAGTTATGTATAATAAAAATTTTATAGGTTCAATGGAGACTACAAGTCTATCTACTTATTTATATAAAATTCCAGGTTTTTATGGTGATCTTAGGGAAACTTGACCCTGGAGTTCTCAATAATGCCTAATGTAACGAAAGTTCACAAACCCTAATTTCCTACGGAACTCAATCTTCAAAGTCCTTGATTCCTTTTGAGGTGAGGACCTCTTGATAAAAAGTGCATGTTTCAAAGTTTCAAAGAATTGACCAAGGAAATAATTATTATCCATAAAACTCTAAGTGTGTGTAACAACACAGGTGTTATCCTAAGCTACCTTGGTCTTATCAATTCTTAGGTCTACCGCAATCGTCTGCAATGTAATTATTTCCAAATCCATAGAACTTTATTTCCAAAATTCTGATTCTTGGGTAGCATGTGTATCGTATTAAATTTCCAAGTACAGTGTAAAATTCAGATCATTTAGATAAGTCGGATGGTGGGGGCACACATATTTGGGTCTAGGGTTCGCTTTATATACCCTGCACCAAAATAGGTGCCCGGGGAGTTATATTACAGGGGCTTTTATATTTCTAAAACAAGTCAAGTCAATATTTTCGTGGCCCAATAAACGAAGAAACAAGATTAGCCTCCCGTAATCTTGTGCTGAGTTTCTTATATCCGGAAATATTGCCCTTCCACGTATGCATGAATTCCTTATGGGCATACAGTTCTTGTGATTTGTGGGTATGGTAAGGTTCTCTACCCTCAAAATGCCATTTACCGCAACTTTCTAAGGATTGTGTCTTATTAAATGGTCTTCTCTAAGTTGGAATTCTCATTCCACATTTGACATCCTTTCTTTGTGATGATTTTCCGAGGGTGGAAGTGTGGAGTATTAGCTTCTAGGCACAAAGTAAGGCCTTACGAGTCTCATACTAATCCAATCGTATAATCACAAACACCAAAACACTTAAGATTGTCCTATTTTGTTTGTTTGAGGAGTGTTAATATCACTTAGGAAGTGATGTGGGTATATTGGAGAGTAAGCCCTGAACACTCACACACGCTTTCAATTCCTTCTTTTAGTCACTTTGGGGGTATCCTACTACTTGGTCAAAATATACTCGAGGTTGACGTCAGACTAGGATACCTTATGAGACGTCTTGCTAAGTAAAACCAATACGGTGTACTAGTCGGGTTGGCCTAATCTCATCGTTAAGTGGACAAAATTATGTGATTTCCCGTATGGGCACACCACTGCTTCCGCTGCTAGTTTGTCCTCAAACTAACTCGAGCGGGGGTTGCCCTAGGGTTTGTGGACTTCTTTTACTTGGATCGAAAGTCGGCTAAGCTGATACCAGTTTGTAAGACCCTCTTTTTATTTGCTTTTAAGACCGGGTCTTACCGCCCAGAACCGCCGTCGTGCGGCGAGACCATTACACCCAATGGTCGCCGCCACAATACGCCGATCCTGCCAGCTAATCAACATCATCCAGGCCAACCACAATTTATAGTAATTAGAAGAAAATAGAAGCAACAAGTCCACAAGTCACATTAAATGTGTAAATTACATGATTACAATGTCCATGATGAGAATTAAAGTAAAAGAGGGCATATATGCCCGCTACATGTTCAAATATAGTACATCAATACTCTCATTCTACTTTTAAGTGGAAGCAATCAAACTCTGTCTTCATACAACTGCAATTGCTGCTGCGACGACGTATAGTGGTTGCTCTGCTTCAACCCGTCTTCTTAACCTGTCTCCTAAACGAGGTCCTGCTGCTCCGGTACATCATCCCTAAAAAGATATGGTCCACTGACCGTCAGTCTAAAAGACTCAGCATATTCCTCACCGCCTCCACCCGCGACTCCTAGGCACCGTGCGGGAGGAGGAAGCGGAGGACATCAAAGGGTAAATCAAAAGCAGGTGACAGCGGAGAGACTAGCAAGTATAAAGTTACTAAACAAATAATGAAACATCTCTACTCTAGCAGGAGTATGTATATAAGCAATAAATAAAGAGCGGTATAGGTAAAAGAGCAGGTATAAGAAATAAGAGCAGCTACGAAAGTAACCTTAACTTATATGCACACGCAAAAGCACATAAGCTAAGGGATCTGACAAGAAGTAAACTCATCGTATAAAAGAGCCCACACTAATTTATACGATGAGGTCTCTGTTTGTGCAGAAATGCTATGCTATGATATGCAATGCAATGATGCAATATTTGTATTATTAGTTCATACACATGCAACTCACCCACACGACTCTGTACGTACAGACCTTTAGTTCCCACTTTTCGGAGGTAGCTAACCTCTCGGGCACCTCCCGTCGTGGTCAAACGGTGGCAGAGGAGCGGGCGTCTCCTCACCTAGGTGGGTAAGTCACACTACCAGACCTAGGCCCAAACGTACGCTGTGATACCGGTACCCGGTACTCACGAGCTCCTGCGTACTAAACTGAATTGGCCAGGCAGGGTTTAGGGAATTCGTCCCGTCGGACGCGCAGTAAAACAACCTGGCCCCAATAAAACCACTAGCACTGCCGAGTCAACGAACTGCTGTCGGTGTGACGACTAAGACAGAACCGAAGACCCACCACATCTTACACACCAGCAACATGTATTAGCCATTTTACTACCGAGCTTCCAGCTCGCAATTCTATATCAATATTTATAAAGTAGAGCCTACCGCTCGCCAGACTATATCAGCCTTATATTTAAACTACGAGCCTACCGCTCGCTAGACTACACTAGTCTTATATTTAAACTACGAGCCTACCGCTCGGTAGACTATACTAGTCTTATATTTAAACTACGAGCCTACCGCTCGCTAGACTACACTAGTCTTTCCTTATAACCCGAGTCTACCGCTCGCAGGACTATCTCAGACCTTCCTTATAACCCGAGCCTACCGCTCGCAGGACTATCACAGTCCTTCCTTATAACCCGAGCCTACCGCTCGCAGGACTATCACAGTCCTTCCTTATAACCCGAGCCTACCGCTCGCAGGACTATCCCAGTCCTTCCCCATAACCCGAGCTTACCGCTCGCAGGACTATCCCAGTCCTTCCTTATATCCCGAGCCTACCGCTCGCAGGACTATCCCAGTCCTTCCTTATAACCCGAGCCTACCGCTCGCAGGACTATCCCAGTCCTTCCTTATATCCCGAGCCTACCGCTCGCAGGACTATCCCAGTCCTTCCTTATAACCCGATCCGGTTTGGGATGGAAGATAACTTGTCAAGTTCTCCTACTTAACTAGTCTTGTTTATGATTTAGTTGATCTTAGAAGCTTATGGTTAGCCTTGGACTTCCAAAGGGTTACCCGGTGAGGGGCTCGCAGCGGTACTAGGAAGTGTGGCGGGCTGACATCCCGAACTTCCTCTTACCAAGGCACTTAATCATGTTGGTATCTACCCTAGTCTACCTGATCCCCATTTTCCTTTCCAATTACATTAAATCTATAAGATGAGTTGAACTTGGCTCTTAGGAGTGGGGGAGTTCTTTTGAACTCCAATACCACCAATTGAGACCGGGTGCTGACTCTCCCGCTGATAGAAATTTTTGTGTTCTCCAATCTATACTCGATTAAGGCAAGTGTACCTATCGAAATATAGCATAGGATATTAAAAATATCAAGGTCGTATTAAAACACGGGTCTGTCGAGTACTCCTACTTCGAGAAAACTAACTATTATTTTATCGATGAAAGATTTACGATAATTTTATGATTAAAATGAAAATGCGAAATAAGAAATCTAAACTTGAATAAAACAAACTTCGAAATGAAATAATAATGATAGCTTATAAACGTCTAATCCGATCCTTGACCGTGGAGATTTCCGAATTATGAACGCACCTCTCTCGAGGGTTACGTCCACCTGAGATTAGGTTGATCGACCAAACTCTCGTTCTAATCGAAACCCCTAAAACTCGCTTTAACGAGGTGAATCCCGCTATAGGATTTGACTCCTATCCAGAAGATTTTCGTCATCCTCTCTCGAGGGTTGCGAGCAACTCTTTTTATTCGTGAGCGATCAATTCATACGCATGAACCTCTCGGCTAACTAGAATACGAAATCAGATACGAAAGTTCACACATCGACATATGAACCCGATATAAATCACGAATAAATCGAAGGTTGAAAAGAGCGAATATAAGAGAGAGATATTTATTTCATTCCAAAATTTGTAAAAATCAAGGTCTACATATTATACTACTTGCTATAAAAAAAAGAGTACATGAAGGAAGAAACAAATTTGCTAAAAACAAAATCTAATTAACGTTGCATGAAATGAAATTACATAAACATTAAATAAACAAACTAAAATCTTCAATGAAAGAAAAATAGAAACATCTCTACCCAAAAAGGGGTAGAGCCAGAGAGAGGGGAAAGCTTGGAGAATGAGGTCATATATATAGGTGAGGGGGAAGATTCTAGAAGGGGGAGAAGATGCATGAATAAGGGGATGCATGAATAATATGATGCATGAATAATATTTAATGGGAGGAGGGAGAAAAGGTTCATGCATGGGAAAATAAAGAGGAGGAGAGAGAATGGTCCTCATGCATGCATGTTAATTTAAAGAGAAATAAAATAAAATAGAATATTAAAAGGGAAGAAGGGGGGATGAATGAGAATTAAAATAGAAGGGAAAAAGAAATTAAAAGGAGAGAGAGAGAAGCATAAAGAAGTGCATGCATGAGGTGGCTGTTTCACGTGGGAAGTGGAAGAAGTGGGCTGAAATGAATTGAATGAGGAGGTGGGCAGCATTGAGTTGGACGGGCTGCATGGAAAGGTGGCTCACGGGCTGTATGGAAGAGCTGGTTGGTTGGTGGACTTGAGCTGAAGTGGATTGCATCAAAGATGGCCGGGCTGCACATACGGAGATGGCGTGGACTTCATGCAAAGGTGGCGGCAATGGCGCGGATGTGGCGTTGCGGCGAGCATGGCGTTGCGGCATGAATATTGATGGCGCGACGATGGCGTTGCGGCGAGCATGGCGTTGCGGCATGAATATTGATGACGCGACGATGGCGTTGCGGCGAGCATGGCGTTGCGGCATGAATATTGATGGTGCGACGATGGCGTTGCGGCGAGCATGGCGGGCACACGACGGCAATGGCGACGACCTCATGCAAAGGTGGCGGTTACAACATTCCTACAAAATAAAATAAAATAAAACGTTAGTTTTATGAGAAATTAAAACAACGTAACAACATGAAATAATAACATTGCATGATATAATTAAAATATAACAAACATTAGATCATAAAATAACAACATAAATTATAACATAAAATATAACAAGCATACATTACAACAATATAAAATAACACACATACGATAACAACAATAAACATAAAACACATACAATAACAACAATAAACATAAAATAACAATAATAAACATAAAATAACAATAATAAACATAAAATAACAAACATAACACAACATGACAACATAAAAATAACAACATAACATAACAAACATAAAATATAAAGAAAATATAATTAAAACTAGGAAAATTTATACTAAACTAACCTAAAATATTATGACTAAAAACTACTTATCAAACTCCCCCATGCTTAGGCTTTTGCTATTCCAGAGCAAAAGATGAGAAATATTTATACGATAATTATAAAATTTTCAATTAAACTAAAATTTACTTGCACCATAATCTAGCCAAAAATAAAATTTAGAGATTTAAGAATTAAGTCCTAAATTATGAAATTAAAATGAAAAGAGAGAAATATTTAGCCAAAACTTCTCTAATAAATTAACTAGCGTTCAAGATTGAGTAAAATGCAAACAAGGTTAGATTGAAATTATAAAAACCATAACTTACAAGAAACTTAAGGAAAATATGCAACCTACTACTTATGCTCTCCCCATATTTTAATTTAAAATCTAGGACAATAATATTGGCTAAGGGGTTTAGGAAGGAAATTAACATGAAGAGGTCTTTGATTGGAGGTGATCATTAATATTTTTTTTCACACCCCACACAATTTTTTTTTAAATAAAATATATATGTAATACCAGAAAATGATAGACTAACATCCTATCACTTCCCACGACATATATGAACTTTTAATTTCTCTCTTCATTTTTGGGTTGCATATGTTTACCAGAGAATAAGGAACTAACATCTCCTTATTCCCATGACATATGATCTAACAATAAATAAGAAAAAGGAGAATTGGGGTAAGGATAAGAGGTTAAACAAAATTTTTTTTAGAAAATAAACTAAAATACTAGAGAGCAACACTAGTAGATTAAAATTTCCTAAGAATCTAAAAGCTTGAGGTAGAAATAACTAGAATCCAAAGTTGTTTAGCAAAACTACTACAAAATTGAAACTACTTAAAAAAAATAAGAGAAAATGATGCTAAATAAATGACTCTACTCAAATTAAAATCATAAGATATTTCTTAAAACTAAATCACTAAATATTAGATTTAACTAAATATGATGAAATAAAAGATTAGCAAATCAAAAATAATAAAACTGCTTATAACCAAACTCAAACTTTATTTCTAAAAACAACAAAAAGACTAAGCAAGGGGTTTATTATATTTTTGGATTTTTTTGAGATTTTTCAATTTTTTTTTTGGATTTTGAAATATGATCTTTTTTGGAATTTTTTATTTTTCTAATTTTTTTGGGTTTTGCATTTTTCAAAATTTTTTGGATTTTTGATAAAGCTAAAGAAACAAAATTTTTTTAGATTTTTTTTGAAAGACTTAAACAGAAAAGGAAAAACACTCCCCCATGCTTAAAGTTCAACATTGTCCCCAATGTTGAATAGTAAGTATGAAGAAATGAAAAGACAAGAAGAAAAGAAGAAGGTAAAAGAACACGTCCCTGATTTGGAGACGGAGCGACCACGACGAACACCTGAAAAACATGTTAGAACAAAAATAACAAACAAAACTAAATACAAAACAAAGATACAACAACCATAAAGACACCAAAGAACAAAACACAAAACAAGGACACAACAACCACACGGAAATATTTTTGTAAATTTTTTTTTTGAATTTTTTTTTTGATTTTTAAACAAAAATAAATTGAAAAGAGATTTTTTTTTTCGTTTTAATTAGTCTTGGACTTCCCGAGATCTGCCCTGTGAGGGGTTTGCAACGGTACTAGAGGCTGTGATGGGAATTCAAGCCCAAAGCGTCCTTTCCAAAAATTTAATTATAACAATTTTTTTTTTGGGTGAGGGAGGGGGAGAAAAAAAAACAAAACAAAAATGATAAAAGTAATAGCGTTCGCTCTTTTCAAAATATCGACAAAATAATCCCCGACAACGGCGCCAAAAACTTGATAGAAATTTTTGTGTTCTCCAATCTATACTCGATTAAGGCAAGTGTACCTATCGAAATATAGCATAGGATATTAAAAATATCAAGGTCGTATTAAAACACGGGTCTGTCGAGTACTCCTACTTCGAGAAAACTAACTATTATTTTATCGATGAAAGATTTACGATAATTTTATGATTAAAATGAAAATGCGAAATAAGAAATCTAAACTTGAATAAAACAAACTTCGAAATGAAATAATAATGATAGCTTATAAACGTCTAATCCGATCCTTGACCGTGGAGATTTCCGAATTATGAACGCACCTCTCTCGAGGGTTACGTCCACCTGAGATTAGGTTGATCGACCAAACTCTCGTTCTAATCGAAACCCCTAAAACTCGCTTTAACGAGGTGAATCCCGCTATAGGATTTGACTCCTATCCAGAAGATTTTCGTCATCCTCTCTCGAGGGTTGCGAGCAACTCTTTTTATTCGTGAGCGATCAATTCATACGCATGAGCCTCTCGGCTAACTAGAATACGAAATCAGATACGAAAGTTCACACATCGACATATGAACCCGATATAAATCACGAATAAATCGAAGGTTGAAAAGAGCGAATATAAGAGAGAGATATTTATTTCATTCCAAAATTTGTAAAAATCAAGGTCTACATATTATACTACTTGCTATAAAAAAAAGAGTACATGAAGGAAGAAACAAATTTGCTAAAAACAAAATCTAATTAACGTTGCATGAAATGAAATTACATAAAAATTAAATAAACAAACTAAAATCTTCAATGAAAGAAAAATAGAAACATCTCTACCCAAAAAGGGGTAGAGCCAGAGAGAGGGGAAAGCTTGGAGAATGAGGTCATATATATAGGTGAGGGGGAAGATTCTAGAAGGGGGAGAAGATGCATGAATAAGGGGATGCATGAATAATATGATGCATGAATAATATTTAATGGGAGGAGGGAGAAAAGGTTCATGCATGGGAAAATAAAGAGGAGGAGAGAGAATGGTCCTCATGCATGCATGTTAATTTAAAGAGAAATAAAATAAAATAGAATATTAAAAGGGAAGAAGGGGGGATGAATGAGAATTAAAATAGAAGGGAAAAAGAAATTAAAAGGAGAGAGAGAGAAGCATAAAGAAGTGCATGCATGAGGTGGCTGTTTCACGTGGGAAGTGGAAGAAGTGGGCTGAAATGAATTGAATGAGGAGGTGGGCAGCATTGAGTTGGACGGGCTGCATGGAAAGGTGGCTCACGGGCTGTATGGAAGAGCTGGTTGGTTGGTGGACTTGAGCTGAAGTGGATTGCATCAAAGATGGCCGGGCTGCACATACGGAGATGGCGTGGACTTCATGCAAAGGTGGCGGCAATGGCGCGGATGTGGCGTTGCGGCGAGCATGGCGTTGCGGCATGAATATTGATGGCGCGACGATGGCGTTGCGGCGAGCATGGCGTTGCGGCATGAATATTGATGACGCGACGATGGCGTTGCGGCGAGCATGGCGTTGCGGCATGAATATTGATGGTGCGACGATGGCGTTGCGGCGAGCATGGCGGGCACACGACGGCAATGGCGACGACCTCATGCAAAGGTGGCGGTTACAACATTCCTACAAAATAAAATAAAATAAAACGTTAGTTTTATGAGAAATTAAAACAACGTAACAACATGAAATAATAACATTGCATGATATAATTAAAATATAACAAACATTAAATCATAAAATAACAACATAAATTATAACATAAAATATAACAAGCATACATTACAACAATATAAAATAACACACATACGATAACAACAATAAACATAAAACACATACAATAACAACAATAAACATAAAATAACAATAATAAACATAAAATAACAATAATAAACATAAAATAACAAACATAACACAACATGACAACATAAAAATAACAACATAACATAACAAACATAAAATATAAAGAAAATATAATTAAAACTAGGAAAATTTATACTAAACTAACCTAAAATATTATGACTAAAAACTACTTATCACCCGCCGTCACATTCTAAGCTCGAGTTCCCTTCTTTACCGAGGAACTGCACACATTCAATTGACCTTCTCAGCCTTACTTGGACCCACACTCCCATTCTTCGTCATCCTTAATCCAGGGTTCGCCTTAGATATTTCTCGACTTCTCTCTTGAGTATTTACCTTAAAATGGCTCACCCGGCTAAGGGTAGTTTTACTCCCGTATAATCATTTAACACAGATGAGTTGTGTGTGGGGCCCTTGATGAGGTCTAACCTCCCTTTTCATACCACTGTAAACTTATACACTTATAGCTTGCTAAACGCACCCCAATCCTTATTTCCCAAGATGGCCTTAGAGATGCTCTCCCTAATAATTTGAGTCCTCATAATATTCAAAGAGTTAATAAATTTATGTGTGAAGGGCAGCGGTGGTCTAAATCTTATAAGTCAGTTTTACCATTCGCAGACCAAAATAAGATTGAGCTAGATTTTGACTCCTATGTGCGATCTTGATCACATCATATCCAAATGAGTTCCAATTATTACCATAGGTTCACAACGAGTAGTGATCTAGCAACCTCAAATCATAACTTCATAAATTTTCTAGGGAATCTTTATTCATAGTTTCTATTAAAATAGGAGCTGTGCAAATAGAGATTTCTACATCGAGTGTTAACTAACGATCTCCATAAATTCTGACAAATTCACTGTAACATAATATTGGTCTAAAAACCTCAGATCTTAAGTCTCATATTGAACTAAGGTATATTTATCTTTATTTATCATTTATTACTTTCTTGCTAAATGTGTAAGACCCTCCTTTCCAAAAGTCTTTCCTCCCCCGTAATTGGGCACGGGCGAGGGGGTCTTATGCCCAGAACTGCCGCCTTGTGGTGACACCAACCCCTTTGGGTTGACTATTACCACAAGACGCCAATTCTGCCGACAAATTCTCATTCCATAGCCAACCATAATTTTAAGTAGTAAAAGAAATAAACTATAACCACATTGATCACATAAATATAAAAATCATGTCCACAGGATAATGAAGGAGAGTAATAAGGGCTTAAGCCCGAGTACATCATAACCTCACTACAAAATCTCTCAAAAGTCAAAACTACGGAAGCTAACATGTAAACTACTCACATCCGGTGCCGCTCCAAGTGGGGGCTGCACCACCTCGTCCACAGCTCTAGTCCTGCCCTGCCTGCGCTGCAGCTGCTCCGGCTCCGCGAGCTCCTAAAATGATATGGTCCACTGACCGTTAGTCATAAAGACTAAGCCAAACGACATCCCCTCCCCTGATGTCTCCTGGGCACCGGGCGGGAGGATGAAAAGGAAGGACAATCAAGCAGGGTAAACAAGCAGGTGACAAGGAAGATCTATCCTAAGTTGTCATGATGTATCGTTGTTCACATGTTATAGGGCCTACTGTATCATATATAAGTATAAAAAGAACCAGCAATAGTAAGTTAAGTAACAACAGATATAGTAAATGGTGCAGTAAGTAAGTAAACAGGTAAGGAGCAACATAAAGTAACCCTAACTTATATGGGTGCCCATACAAGCATATAAGTTAGGGGATCTTCACAAGTAAGCACAAGAGCATAAAAGTAACCTTAACTTATGGGGGGTGTCAAACCATAAGCTAAGGGATCTGGCAAGCAAGAACCTCATCGTATAAGTCATCCCATACTAACTTATACGATGCGGGTTGGTATATGTATGATGTTATGCAATGATGATGTTATGGACATGCAAATGCAACTCACACACACGACTCTGTGCACACAGACCTTTAGTTCCCCAGTTTTCGAGTGAGTCGCTAACTCCTCAGGTCCCACTGCAGTGGCCGCAGTGGCAATGGGTTGGGCCACCCCATTTCTAGACGGGTATACACACTACCAGGTCTAGACCTTCCGTACACATTCGTTTGAACCCGGGTAGGGCCGAATCTATCGTGTACTCTTTGCTGGTCTCTGCCAGTCTTGTTAGGCCAAGTGTAGGGGGCTCTGGGTTCAAGTCTCCACGACACCGACTAAAGTCGGTCCACTCTACCACTACCACTCGCCTGAGTCAACGTACGCCGTCGGTGTGCCGAACGGACCCGTACTGGAGACCCGCCACAGTATATATATATGCACATGCGCAATCATGTCACATTACATCAAGTCTCAACATAGACCATCAAATCCCCATACCACGGAACATATTTAGTTCCCGGGGTTTCATGTTATCACATAACCATCATTCCATCGAATCCTCCTCATCATGGAACAAGCTCGGTTCCGAGGATTCATATCATCATTCCACAACTATGGAGCCCCTGGCTCACTTTCACCTTCAGACCAGGCTATATACAACAAGCCTGTCTCCATCCATCTAAGTCGTATTATGTGTTACATATACCAATCATTTGGTTACTCTTGCCTTGGTGGTTATTACCTATTTGGTTTAAGGTTAATTTTGGACTTCCCGAGGTCAACCCTGTGAGGGGCTTGCAGCGGTACTAGGAGATGCGGTGGGCTGAATCCCAAATCTCCCTTTCGCAAGATATTTAATCTTATTGGTGTCTACCCAGTTATCCCCAATCTCAACTCTCATGTTGTAGCTATTAAACTTAGTTTACTAAGGTTTATCTTCTAAACCACTTATGCGATGTAGTAGAACTCATCAAGTAGTTTACCTTAACTCCTAGATGTGTGTTTATGAAGTGACTCCTCTAACTTCTGTTCTAAATGCCATGATCCTCTTTACTAACATTTGGCATGGTGAATTATTTATAAATCCAGCAAATTATATTTTTTCCTGAATTCATTTTCTCCTTAAAATCAATTATCTTTTAAACTAGGATCTTCCAACATTTGTGAAGTGACTAATGATTATCATGATCCAATGTTCACCAAATTATTGTCAGGGTATGGTGAGGTCAGAAAACTACTAATTCCAAACATTCAGAATTTTCCAGAATTGTTAATATAATAAATCTCAAAATCTAGGAATTCCAAAGTTTGTGAATGAACTACTGTTCATCACTGTCTAAAATTCACCAAATAAATTTCACAACTTAATATGATCAGAAAAATGCCTTCTCCCTAATTTCAGAATTTTCCAGAGCAATTTTCACATTAAAATTAATTATTCTTTAAAACTAGGAATTCCAACCTTTGTGAATGATCTACAGTTTATAATTGAGATAAATTCATCAAATAATTTTCATAACTGTATTAGATCAGAAAAATGATAATCCCTTAATTTTCAGAATTTTTCCGAATAGATATCACTATAAAAATAATTAATCTTTAAATCTAGATAATCCAAATTTCCAATTAAATAAATATCTAAGCTCTGTTTAAAATTCCAATAAAATTCTCGGAGCTTAAAATCACCATAAAAATATGCTAAGTAAATTCCATAATTATCTGATATCAGTAACATGATTTATTTGCATAAATAAGAAAATACCCAAATTCATTAAAGTAATTTCAGAAGATAATTTTAATTCCAAAAATTCCACAAAAATTCCAAATCATGTATTTCATGATAAAACTCCATTCCCCAAGGTTTGGGATTTTTCCTAGATGTTTTGACCTAAAACATTTCACTAATTTATAATTTGACAATTTCTAATTAAAAGGAAATTCCAAAGAAATTTAACTCAAATTATTTTGAGAACGTCCTTACTGATGTGTATCTTTATTTCCATCAAAAAGCCCCAAAAATTTTAGGGGTTATACTTGTAGAATCTCTACTTGACTCAATCATGACTTTTCCAACGATATTAGATCCACTAATATTTTTACGTGCAAACTTGCATGTGATAATAATCACCATGCGCACGTCCAAAAATTCTGATTTTTTTTTCTACAGAATATGTGAATATATATATCTCAGCCATGCCCAAAGTTTTGGGCCATGGTGATGACTCTTTCATCATAATTTTCCCATAATATGGCTGGATCCGTATTTGGACCAGCCTCGCTAAAATGACTGCCTAGGGTGCTAGGTACGTCCAAAAATTACGTTTAACGTATCGAAAGAAAGCTAAGACAACGAGCTACAACTTTACTGTTAAACACTTTTACTAAATCTGAACAAAAATTGGGGTATTATCTCCCAGAAACTTTTGTCTTTTGTAAAGACCGAAAAAAAACAACACGTAAATCCAAAAAGGATGGATCTCCATGGATAATATATGGAGATTTCAGATTTTAAAAGAAAACAAATAAAGATCCATATTTGGATCTTGCTCATCAGAGCATAATCACACCTACAGATCTAAGATCTAAAACAAAGGGGAAAGGAACGCCGAACATGCCTGAATCCGTGCTTGGAGGCGGCCATTTCGACGTGTCGCCATGGTTTTCTCTTCCAAGCCTGATAGTGCTCCGTCCTTGTGTTTCCACCGAGTTCACTCAGTCCAACTCTCAGTTTCGGGTAAAAGAAAAGATTTCTGAGGAAGGGTGAAGGGTTATATCTACAAGGTCATGAGAGCATTTTCAAAGGTGGGCTTTGGACATTCCACCACCGCCCATTTAAGCCAATAAGAAGCTTTGAAATGACATTCGACGCAAGCGTCGATAAAGAATATTTTCTGAGATCTCGACGCATGCGTCGAAATCAGATAAAAGTGGGATTGTCACCCCTTTTTAAATGTCTATTATAAATAGCTATTCTTACGCAGAAATTTTCAGGGTCACGCAGAATATTTCCCGACATATTCCGACGAATTCTTCCCGACTTATTTGTCGAATATTTTCCGACTTATTTCGACGAATGTTTAGGCCTTTATAAACTATAAGGGAAATCACGTCGAGTTTCTAATGCCGGTGATTGGTTCACTGTCGGGTGTTAACTCCTTATCTACGTTTTCTCGTCCTTTTTCCTATTTGTCGGGGTCAAAATCCCCAAAGGGGGGTCTAGTAGTGTTGGGGATGTTACAAAATGTACCCCAATTTTCCCTATACTCTTAAGTCCAGAACTTCAACTTGAAGCTCAGGGAAATCCACTCATTCATAGGAGTTGGATCCTTAGCTAGAAGTGGTTGATATCATAACCATGGCATGGGCAAATCTTCAAAGCATTTGCATGAGTCCATATCACTAAATGCACAACCTACACATTTATACATGTCTCACTAAAAGTGGCCTAGAATGAGTTGTACTTGACCAAATGACATGAAGTCAGGGGCATTTTAAAGGTAACTTCAATGTCTACAATACTTATGTTGATCACTAACTCTAGAAGTGAACTTAACCTAAGTGGAATTAACATATAAGTGCTGTACAAGATTGTTTAACATAGCTAAACACTATTATAGACAAGTCACACCAAAAATGGTATAGAATAAGTTATACTTGGCCAAATGACATGAAGTCAGTGGCATTTTAAATGTAACCTTAATGTACAACCCTCATATTTTCCGAGTCCGTGCGGCCCGGCGCGGATGAGGTCGAGACAGCAAGATTAGCCGAGGCGAGTAGAGTAACCGCTCAGAGGTGACCGGAGCCGGTCGAGGCAGGAGAGCGGAAGGAGTCAGCGGGGCCAGAGGGAGGGCGGAGTCCCCCTCCACTGACCCGCCTCCTGGGCGAGTGGGGGATCTCCCCACTCGCCCGCCTCCTGGGCGAGTGGGGGATCTCCCCACTCGCCCGCCTCCTGGGTGAGTGGGGGATCTCCCCACTCGCCCGGGGCGAGTGGGGGATCTCCCCACAGATCCCCCACTCGCCCGCCTCCTGGGCGAGTGGGGGATCTCCCCACTCGCCCCCCTCCTGGGCGAGTGGGGGATCACCCCACTCGCCCGGGGCGAGTGGAGGATTCCCCCCACTTGCCCGGGGCGAGTGGAGGATTCCCCCCACTCGCCCTCCTCCTGGGCGAGTGGGGATCCCCCACTCGCCCTCCTCCTGGGCAAGTGGGGATCCCCCACTCGCCCGCCTCTTGGGCACTTGCTCAGCCTGTTAGGTCAGCAAGTGGATGATGTCCACTCGCCCAGGCCTGGTGAGCTCGGTTCATTTGGCTATCCGCAGTCCAATTTTGGCTATTCGCAGTCCATTTTTGGGAAAGTCTATAAATAGACCCCCATGGGCACCTTGGGATGTTTGGTTGGTTCCTACCCCCTCCCTCGCGTGTGAGCAAGCACTACCCCTCCCCTCCCCTTGACGTTGAAGGTGGTCGGTGAGGTGTTCCTTAGTGCCCTCCAAGGTGCCCAGGCTCAGCATTGGCTTGGGAGGGGAAGCGCTCTAAGATCTTCCGGGTATGTGGTGGGACCTCCTCGCTGAAGCTTAAGGGGTTCGTTTCTAGACTCAAGTGCTCTTCAAGGGAAAGTTCTCCTAGTTCTTAGTGACTGGTCAAGGGTCTCGCTCAGGTCAAGTAAGGGTTAGCTGCATCCCCCTTGCAAACGTCGAAACCGGGTTACTGGTTTCAACATTATGGTGCGGTGAGCGTGGAAGCAGCTAGTTCGGAAAGCTCTGGGCAAGTCTCATGGATGGAAGCGATGAGCTGGGGGACTCACCCCTGCCGGGGAGTGCATGAAGAAAGGTGACTTCGAGGAGTTCAGGAAGTCAATCCGGGAAGCATTGCGATTCGCACTCCCCCCTCAGGGCGAGTACACGGCATTGCCAACACCTGTGCTCGCCTCGCCGACTTTGATGGAGATAGAGCAAGCGTGTTGGCAAGGGAAGGGGCCAGCCTCGGAGGAAGGCTTGGGCCTTCAAGCGCAAGCACTCTTCAACGGCTCTCCTGGGGCTAGCTGCCCCGAGTGAGGGGGCAGGGAGGATGCCTCCGTCTCAACAGGAAGGGGGCGTAGCCCCTGTTCCTGATTCAACAAAAGCACGGGGAGACGCCACGAAGCTATGCAGATCGGTTCCAGAGGCAAGTCTCCCACTTGCAGGTTGACCAAGGAAGCAGGAAGGACCAGGAGAAAGGAAAGAAATAAGAAGACAGAGAAAGTGGAGGAGATGAGGAAAGAGATGGTCAAGGTGCATGTGACCAAGTAGGCCCAGAGGGGCGCGTTGTAATAAGCAGGTAGCTCCTCGACGATGAATGAAGAGGTTTCAGGTAATGCCTTGACTAAGTGGCTTGGGGTAAGTGTTGAGTTCCTCTGCCTCCAGGTGAAGGTAAGCACCTAGGACGTGGATGGGTACTCCGCTCCCATTTGGTAGTATCCCCGACTAGAGACCATTCTCTGGGCTCAGTCATGCCGGCAGATGGGAGGCTCATCGGGTCGACTCGCTACTTGGTAGCTGGACTGGGAAGGCGTTGAGTTCCTCTACCTCCAGGTAGGCTAGGCCCCTAGGACGTGGATGGGTACTTCCGCCTCCAATTGGATTGGGAAGGCGTTGAGTTCCTCTGCATCCAGGTGAGCTAAGCCCCTAGGACGTGGATGGGTACTTCCACCTCCAGTCGGACTGGGAAGGCGTTGAGTTCCTCTACCTCCAGGTAAGCTGGGCCCCTAGGACGTGGATGGGTACTTCCGCCTCCAATTGAATTGGGAAGGCGTTGAGTTCCTCTGCATCCAGGTGAGCTAAGCCCCTAGGACATGGATGGGTACTTCCACCTCCAGTCAGGTTGGGAAGGCGTTGAGTTCCTCTGCCTCCAGGTGAAGGTAAGCACCTAGGACGCGGACGGGTACTTCCGCCTCCAATCGGTAAGATCCCTGACTATAGACCATTCTCCAGGCCCAGTCATGCCGACAGATGGGAGGTTCATCAGGTTGACTCGCGGAAGGTGAGATTTCAAGAAGGATGATCGGTTCGGTAAGATGGTTGAATCCCTCCGCCCCTTAGTGAAGGTAAGCACCTGGGATGTGAACTAGTCCTCCGCCCCCGGTAGTTCGAGAAAGTGTTGATTTCCCTCCCCCTCCAGGTGAGCTCGGCTCCCTGGTAGGTGTGGAGTTTCCACCCCCTCCAGGTGAGCTCGGCTCCCTGGTAGGTGTGGAGTTTCCTCCCCCTCCAGGAGAACTCGACTCCCTGGTAGGTGTGGAGTTCTCTCCCCCTCCAGGTGAGCTCGGCTCCCTGGTAGGTGTGGAGTTCCCTCCCTCTCCAGGTGAGCTCGGCTCCCTGGTAGGTGTGGAGTTTCCTCCCCCTCCAGGTGAGCTCGGCTCCCTGGTAGGTGTGGAGTTTCCTCCCCCTCCAGGTGAGCTCGGCTCCCTGGTAGGTGTGGAGTTCTCTCCCCCTCCAGGTGAGCTCGGCTCCCCGATAGGTGTGGAGTTTCCTCCCCCTCCAGGTGAGCTCGACTCCCTGGTAGGTGTGGAGTTTCCTCCCCCTCCAGGTGAGCTCGGCTCCCTGGTAGGTGTGGAGTTTCCTCCCCTTCCAGGTGAGCTCGACTCCCTGGTAGGTGTGGAGTTCTCTCCCCCTACAGGTGAGCTCGGCTCCCTGGTAGGTGTGGAGTTTCCTCCCCCTCCAGGTGAGCTCGGCTCCCTGGTAGGTGTGGAGTCCCCTCCCCGTCCAGGTGAGCTCGGCTCCCTGGTAGGTGTGGAGTTTTCTCCCCCTCCAAGTGAGCTCGGCTCCCTGGTAGGTGTGGAGTTTCCTCCCCTTCCAGGTGAGCTCGACTCCCTGGTAGGTGTGGAGTTCTCTCCCCCTCCAGGTGAGCTCAGCTCCTTGGTAGGTGTGGAGTTTCCTCCCCCTCCAGGTGAGCTCGGCTCCCTGGTAGGTGTGGAGTCCCCTCCCCGTCCAGGTGAGCTCGGCTCCCTGGTAGGTGTGGAGTTTCCTCCCCTTCCAGGTGAGCTCGGCTCCCTGGTAGGTGTGGAGTTTCCTCCCCCTCCAGGTGAGCTCGACTCCCTGGTAGCTGTGGAGTTTCCTCCCCCTCCAGGTGAGCTCGACTCCCTGGTAGGTGTGGAGTTTCCTCCCCCTCCAGGTGAGCTCGACTCCCTGGTAGGTGTGGAGTTTCCTCCCCCTCCAGGTGAGCTCGACTCCCTGGTAGGTGTGGAGTTCTCTCCCCCTCCAGGTGAGCTCGGCTCCCTGGTAGGTGTGAAGTTTCCTCCCCCTCCAGGTGAGCTCGGCTCCCTGGTAGGTGTGGAGTTTCCTCCCCTTCCAGGTGAGCTCGACTCCCTGGTAGGTGTGGAGTTCTCTCCCCCTCCAGGTGAGCTCGGCTCCCTGGTAGGTGTGGAGTTTCCTCGCCCTCCAGGTGAGCTCGGCTCCCTGGTAGGTGTGGAGTCCCCTCCCCGTCCAGGTGAGCTCGGCTCCCTGGTAGGTGTGGAGTTTCCTCCCCCTCCAGGTGAGCTCGGCTCCCTGGTAGGTGTGGAGTTTCCTCCCCTTCCAGGTGAGCTCGACTCCCTGGTAGGTGTGGAGTTCTCTCCCCCTCCAGGTGAGCTCGGCTCCCTGGTAGGTGTGGAGTTTCCTCCCCCTCCAGGTGAGCTCGGCTCCCTGGTAGGTGTGGAGTCCCCTCCCCGTCCAGGTGAGCTCGGCTCCCTGGTAGGTGTGGAGTTTCCTCCCCTTTCAGGTGAGCTCGGCTCCCTGGTAGGTGTGGAGTTTCCTCCCCCTCCAGGTGAGCTCGACTCCCTGGTAGCTGTGGAGTTTCCTCCCCCTCCAGGTGAGCTCGACTCCCTGGTAGGTGTGGAGTTTCCTCCCCCTCCAGGTGAGCTCGACTCCCTGGTAGGTGTGGAGTTTCCTCTCCCTCCAGGTGAGCTCGACTCCCTGGTAGGTGTGAAGTTCTCTCCCCCTCCAGGTGAGCTCGGCTCCCTGGTAGGTGTGAAGTTTCCTCCCCCTCCAGGTGAGCTCGGCTCCCTGGTAGGTGTGAAGTCCCCTCCCCTTCCAGGTGAGCTCAGCTTCCTGGTAGGTGTGGACTTCCCACCTTCCACCTCAGGCCGAGTTCAGCTCGACTAGAGGTGTTGAGTTTCCCTCCACTTTCGGTCGAGCTTAGTCCGACCTCAGGTGTTGAGCTTTCTCCACCTCCTGTTGAGCTCGGCCCTCCGGAGGGGTGTTTAGTGGAGAAAGGTTCGTTCCTCACCTCGGGTCGAGTTCAGCTCGACTAGAGGTGTCGAGTCTCCCTCCACCTTCGGTCGAGCTTAGTCCGACCTCAGGTGTTGAGCTTTCTCCACCTCCTGTTGAGCTCGGCTCACCGGAGGGGTGTTTAGTGGAGAAAGGTTCGTTCCTCACCTCGGGTCGAGTTCAGCTCGACTAGAGGTGTCGAGTCTCCCTCCACCTTCGGTCGAGCTTAGTCCGACCTCAGGTGTTGAGCTTTCTCCACCTCCTGTTGAGCTCGGCTCACCGGAGGGGTGTTTAGTGGAGAAAGGTTCGTTCCCCACCTCGGGTCGAGTTCAGCTCGACTAGAGGTGTCGAGTCTCCCTCCACCTTCGGTCGAGCTTAGTCCGACCTCAGGTGTTGAGCTTTCTCCACCTCCTGTTGAGCTCGGCTCACCGGAGGGGTGTTTAGTGGAGAAAGGTTCGTTCCCCACCTCGGGTCGAGTCCAGCTCGACTAGAGGTGTCGAGTCTCCCTCCACCTTCGGTCGAGCTTAGTCCGACCTCAGGTGTTGAGCTTTCTCCACCTCCTGTTGAGCTCGGCTCACCGGAGGGGTGTTTAGTGGAGAAAGGTTCGTTCCTCACCTCGGGTCGAGTTCAGCTCGACTAGAGGTGTCGAGTCTCCCTCCACCTTCGGTCGAGCTTAGTCCGACCTCAGGTGTTGAGCTTTCTCCATCTCCTGTTGAGCTCGGCTCACCGGAGGGGTGTTTAGTGGAGAAAGGTTTGTTCCTCACCTCGGGTCGAGTTCAGCTCGACTAGAGGTGTCGAGTCTCCCTCCACCTTCGGTCGAGCTTAGTCCGACCTCAGGTGTTGAGCTTTCTCCACCTCCTGTTGAGCTCGGCTCACCGGAGGGGTGTTTAGTGGAGAAAGGCTCGTTCCCCACCTCGGGTCGAGTTCAGCTCGACTAGAGGTGTCGAGTCTCCCTCCACCTTCGGTCGAGCTTAGTCCGACCTCAGGTGTTGAGCTTTCTCCACCTTCTGTTGAGCTCGGCTCAACGGAGGGGTGTTTAGTGGAGAAAGGTTCGTTCCTCACCTCGGGTCGAGTTCAGCTCGACTAGAGGTGTCGAGTCTCCCTCCACCTTCGGTCGAGCTTAGTCCGACCTCAGGTGTTGAGCTTTCTCCACCTCCTGTTGAGCTCGGCTCACCGGAGGGGTGTTTAGTGGAGAAAGGTTTGTTCCTCACCTCGGGTCGAGTTCAGCTCGACTAGAGGTGTCGAGTCTCCCTCCACCTTCGGTCGAGCTTAGTCCGACCTCAGGTGTTGAGCTTTCTCCACCTCCTGTTGAGCTCGGCTCACCGGAGGGGTGTTTAGTGGAGAAAGGCTCGTTCCCCACCTCGGGTCGAGTTCAGCTCGACTAGAGGTGTCGAGTCTCCCTCCACCTTCGGTCGAGCTTAGTCCGACCTCAGGTGTTGAGCTTTCTCCACCTTCTGTTGAGCTCGGCTCACCGGAGGGGTGTTTAGTGGAGAAAGGTTCGTTCCTCACCTCGGGTCGAGTTCAGCTCGACTAGAGGTGTCGAGTCTCCCTCCACCTTCGGTCGAGCTTAGTCCGACCTCAGGTGTTGAGCTTTCTCCACCTCCTGTTGAGCTCGGCTCACCGGAGGGGTGTTTAGTAGAGAAAGGTTCGTTCCCCACCTCGGGTCGAGTTCAGCTCGACTAGAGGTGTCGAGTCTCCCTCCACCTTCGGTCGAGCTTAGTCCGACCTCAGGTGTTGAGCTTTCTCCACCTCCTGTTGAGCTCGGCTCGCCGGAGGGGTGTTTAGTGGAGAAAGGTTCGTTCCCCACCTCGGGTCGAGTTCAGCTCGACTAGAGGTGTCGAGTCTCCCTCCACCTTCGGTCGAGCTTAGTCCGACCTCAGGTGTTGAGCTTTCTCCACCTCCTGTTGAGCTCGGCTCGCCGGAGGGGTGTTTAGTGGAGAAAGGTTCGTTCCCCACCTCGGGTCGAGTTCAGCTCGACTAGAGGTGTCGAGTCTCCCTCCACCTTTGGTCGAGCTTAGTCCGACCTCAGGTGTTGAGCTTTCTCCACCTCCAGTTAGGCTCGGCTCAAAGGAGGGGTGTGTATAGGAGAAGGGTTTTCCCTTCGTCTCAAAGTAATTTCAGCTGAAAAGCTTGGCAGAGGTTCCCCGATGACGGATCCTTTCGTGGATTCCCCTAAGGTCCCACCCACTCGTCAAATAGGTGGGTTGGACTTTCTTTCCGAGCTTGGGGCAAACTCGCAAAGAGCGGGGATTGTGTACAACCCTCATATTTTCCGAGTCCGTGCGGCCCGGCGCGGATGAGGTCGAGACAGCAAGATTAGCCGAGGCGAGTAGAGTAACCGCTCAGAGGTGACCGGAGCCGGTCGAGGCAGGAGAGCGGAAGGAGTCAGCGGGGCCAGAGGGAGGGCGGAGTCCCCCTCCACTGACCCGCCTCCTGGGCGAGTGGGGGATCTCCCCACTCGCCCGCCTCCTGGGCGAGTGGGGGATCTCCCCACTCGCCCGCCTCCTGGGTGAGTGGGGGATCTCCCCACTCGCCCGGGGCGAGTGGGGGATCTCCCCACAGATCCCCCACTCGCCCGCCTCCTGGGCGAGTGGGGGATCTCCCCACTCGCCCGCCTCCTGGGCGAGCGGGGGATCTCCCCACTCGCCCGCCTCCTGGGCGAGCGGGGGATCTCCCCACTCGCCCGCCTCCTGGGCGAGCGGGGGATCTCCCCACTCGCCCGGGGCGAGTGGGGGATCTCCCCACTCGCGATCCCCCACTCGCCCGGGGCGAGTGGAGGATTCCCCCCACTTGCCCGGGGCGAGTGGAGGATTCCCCCCACTCGCCCTCCTCCTGGGCGAGTGGGGATCCCCCACTCGCCCTCCTCCTGGGCAAGTGGGGATCCCCCACTCGCCCGCCTCTTGGGCACTTGCTCAGCCTGTTAGGTCAGCAAGTGGATGATGTCCACTCGCCCAGGCCTGGTGAGCTCGGTTCATTTGGCTATCCGCAGTCCAATTTTGGCTATTCGCAGTCCATTTTTGGGAAAGTCTATAAATAGACCCCCATGGGCACCTTGGGATGTTTGGTTGGTTCCTACCCCCTCCCTCGCGTGTGAGCAAGCACTACCCCTCCCCTCCCCTTGACGTTGAAGGTGGTCGGTGAGGTGTTCCTTAGTGCCCTCCAAGGTGCCCAGGCTCAGCATTGGCTTGGGAGGGGAAGCGCTCTAAGATCTTCCGGGTATGTGGTGGGACCTCCTCGCTGAAGCTTAAGGGGTTCGTTTCTAGACTCAAGTGCTCTTCAAGGGCAAGTTCTCCTAGTTCTTAGTGACTGGTCAAGGGTCTCGCTCAGGTCAAGTAAGGGTTAGCTGCATCCCCCTTGCAAACGTCGAAACCGGGTTACTGGTTTCAACACTTAAGGGATACAATATTCATGTTGATCATTTTCTCCAGGAATGAGTTTAACCTAGGTGAATTCAACATACAAGTGTTGTACAAAATGTTTTACACAGCAAAACATTATCATAGACATGTCACACCAAAAATGACATAGGAAGAGCTACACTTATCCAAATGTCATGAAATCAGTGACATTTTAAAGGTAACCTAAAGGGCTACATTACCCATGTTGATCATTTTCTCCAGAAATAAGTTTAACCTAGGTGAATTCAACATACAAGTGTTGTGCAAGATAATTGACATAACAAGTACCTATATATATAATTAAAATGGTGCCTAAAGGGGAAATATTAAACAACCTAGAAATTATGAGCCCCAAAAATTTCCAACATACCCAAAAGTGATGCATTTAGTCATATCATATGCATGGACAATATCTCATTGTCAAGTAGTGAGCCATTAGAGAGAGATCCATCAAATTCCACTTTCATGCTAAATGCACCCCATTTTTTTCATACACTACTTTGCATGCATGAGAAAAAATCCCAATCATGCACATGCCCAAATTGTCTGGGATTTTTACTGGAGCCATATCATGGCCTAATGGACCCCCCACCAAAGACTTGAGGTCTTTAAGGATCTTATACCCACTTAATTTTCTCATGCATGAATCATTAAATTATTACCAAAACTATAGAAAAAGATTATCCAAAAATTCTCATTTTTGGTCAGGGGCTGTATTTGGGCATGACACATGCATGTTTAAAATCTCAGCCTATTTGGAGTTGTAGAACTCCCTAAATTAATTATTTTGTGCCAAGGGCACTCTATGTACACAGTCCACTAAAATCATTACTGAGGGTGCTACAGGTCACCAAAATGATCTGATTTCAATTCCTATGTAAAGTAGACTCAGAGATCTACAAGTTTTGTCTCTGGGCATTTTTCGATTTTCGGCAACTAAGGGCCTCAAATTCAGCCTACAACATTGGTTAACTAAATGTGACAGAATTCATGAAACATATAATTTATATATAATGTAGTCTACACTAGAAAAAAATTATATATTGAGTTGTAGAACTCCAAATCGAGCAAAGTCAATTTCTATGAGCTCCTTGGATTCTTAGCTACAACATTCATGTTGGTCAGTACTCCTGATTCAAAGCCTACAATTTTCCATATTTATTTTAGGGTTCCAACACTATATTAATTTAATACTCATAAAGGAGGAGAAAATTCATACAGGCAGTTATAGTGCTCCATAAATCACGAAATTTTTACTGTAGATAGCTGGGGGCATGGGCTACAACTTTGGTATTCAAAGTTTTCCCAGAAAATAAGAGGAGGTATTTTTAATAAATTGTTTAAGGGGCTGCATGAAATGTGGCATATTAATTAAATATTATGGCTTAAAACATTTTGGGATGCGATTAGCCTAAGCCGCCAGATCCAACGGCCACAGGTCATCTTCCCCGATGAGCCAAGGGCTCTGATTTGCTGCGCTTGGGCCGGTTTTGCGGGCGGATTTCCGGCCATCTCAGGCCGTCTCCGGCCAAACGGCCGACGTCATCACCTCCGGCCGAGGTTTGGCCGTCGATTGGCGGTGATATCTCAGCCGGAGGTGGCCTGTAGGGAAAATGGGGGAGGGGATTTGGAGGGGCCTTGGAGCCCGATCGGGGATATGACAAACTCGCCATTTCTCAACAAAAATTAAAACGGGAAGAAGGGGAAGCTAGCACAGATGGAGAGGGGGAGGAAACTTGCCTTGATTGTGGCTGATGAGACGTGTTATTCGCTTGGGGGTCATGACCGAGCTCCTCCTTGAATCCATGGTGCTTCCTCTGATCTGGGCCCGATCTCATCAGCAAGGTTAGGGCTTTCACTCCTTGGACGATTTCGAAGCTGGTGGTGGTGATTATTTGGGCTGAGGGGGTCTTGATACCTGCCAGCTATTATGGGCGATTTCTCCAAAGTTGGCACCTCCCTCCATAGCCACTGCCACAGCTCCAACTCAGCAGGAAATTAAAGCTTGAGGTGTGAGGAGTTGATTAAGGGTGTAAACCAGGCTTAACTCCTCCTAATTCCTGGTTCACCATTTATGGTGGCCGGCCACTTGGTGGAGCTTCCTCCTCCCTCCTCCACTTGGCTGCCACCTCACCAAAAATTGCCGGGAATTACTCCCTAAGTTCAGGGCACAGTAAAGGAGGAAGGATTGAGTGCCAATTGGCACTCAATCCATGAATTCCTCCTTGGACTCATGTGAGGATTGGGGGTTTCCCTTAAATGCCCCCTTGCATGGCATCTCCACTCAATTTTAGAGGGCATAAGTGGTCATTGCGTATGTGGGCTGCAGGATGGGCTTCCTATTGAGGCCTTAGCCCATTGGAAATGGTTTAGGCTTTTAATTTCTTCCTTAGGGCTCAACTTTGACCATTGTTGACTTTAGGGTTGACTTGGTCAAAGTGATGAGTCGACTGGACCGATGAGTTGGTCTTGAGTCCCTTGACACCATATAATATTGATTGGGTCTTGGTGGGGTCATATGGGGCTTGATTGCACTTATTTGCCTATAGGGGCAATTTGGGTATTTTGGTGATTTTGCCCTAATTCTCCAAAATTGAATGTGCACCTTGGCTCATCTAGGTCTCATTTTCTTCCCTTGGTGTTTAAGAGTGATCAATTTGGTCATAATAAATTCATTGGAGATTAATTTGGTTTTAGCACATTTAGGTCAATTTTGGGTTTTTTAGAAATTGGGCTAATTTCCCCAAATTGATGGCTCTATGATGGGGCTTTTGGGTCCATTAGGTCCCCTAGGGAGGTTGCCCTATGAGGGTGGGTCCAATTTGATCATTTGGAGATTCAATTGCCCTTAGTTATGGTGGTTTGACCTAAGATAGTTCAAAGTTGACTTTTGGTCAATTTGACCAAGAGGGTGACCCCAAGGGTCCCTAGTGGCCTACTTACCTCCTTGGATGGGCATAGGGATCATAGTGGGGTCATGTTGGATTTTTGGAGTCTTTTGGTCACCTCTAGACTAGGACATCAAGATTTGTTAAACGCACCCCAAAGTGTATTCCTTCCTATTTGTCCTCCTAGTGCCCGGTGTCATTTATCCTATTTTTGTCATGGCTTGTCATGACAAAAATTTTCTAGGGGTCTAGCAGTTTGGGGGACGTTACACGTTGCGCGCTCAGAGCGCTCCCGTGGTCGTTGCGCGCTCACAACGCTCCTGTGGCCGTTGCGCGCTCACAGCGCTCCCGTGCTCGTTGCGCGCTCAGAACGCTCATGTGTTCGTTGCGCGCTCAAAACCCTTCCACGCTCACGACACGCGCGCAATTAACCTTTCTTAATTTCTCAGATTGCAGGTATCGTTCGTCGCCTCCATCACCTTCAATAACGAAGCTGCCCGACCTGCCCGAAGAGTGAAACGGTCATTTATGAAAAATGGCGATCAGTGTGCTCCAAATCGACCAGCGTGATTCGCCCTGTCATGTGGTTACGATGGTTACGACGGCAAAATTACCGGACTACCCCCGGCCAAAGCTATAAAAGGAGCTCAGGACCTTCATTTAAAGACATCTTGCTTTCTGCACCCGAGAGAGCTTCGTTGAAGATTTCCTCCGAGTCCTCCTTCGACGCTCAAAGATCTCCTTCTGGCTTAGAAGATCTCCTTCGTGGACTTGGAGATTTCCTTCGTTCCGGAAGACCATCTTCCTAAGTGATTCGAGAATCCTTCGAATCCCGAAAGACGACTCAGTGTTCTCACTTTTGTTCTCAGAAGAAGTACTTAGTTTTTCGAGAGGTGACATGTCACCCTCGGAGTTCTTTCTCTTTCTATCAATTTAACGAGCAGCGGTCTGTCGCGCTTGAGTTCTTAATCTCTAATTGTAACCCCCCATCAGATAGTGGAAGTTGGCCGGCACAGCTCCGACCACGTGATTTTTCACCCTTTTCGAGTTTTCCATGTTAAAAGTCTTCGTGTAACTTACTAATTCACTTATTGACTGTTTGCGAGCCCGGTTCGCTTCCGAGCTAAGGTGGTTCAATTCAACCGTTCTACCAGAGCTCTCAAGCGACCCGCAACACATGCGATTTTTCAAAAATTGAAACAATGTTCGAACTGCAATTTACTAAAACAGAACCAAACTGTAGGGTTAGACGGTTCAGTGCTCGGTGTTTCGGTTGGTTCCAACTTACACCCGTATTCAAAACTATTTTTTTATGGCTGTCATAACCATCCTCTTGTCAAAGATTCATTCCATGATAGTGACTTTTTTGTTCAAACTCACTGAAGCATTGTTATTCGGAGATCATAAATGTCCATCCGCATACCAACTTTTTCTACATTACAAATTGTTATCCATAGATCAATTTTAGACTTGAGCATTCGATATCTTTGTTGTCCTGAACAGGGCCCGACAACGAAGGAACATCTCTGACGACCTTCTGAGCACTTCAATGTGTGCACAGATCGTCTTTTATCCTCAACTCAGTCTCTATCAGTGCATTTATCTTACGAATCACGGTCCGTTCACACATTGAAGTGCTCAGAAGGTCGTCAGAGATGTTTCTTCGTTGTCAGACCCTGCTCAGGAGAACAAAAATATCAAATGCTCAAGTCTAAAATTGGTTTGCGGATAACAATGTGTAACCTAGAAAAAGTTAGTTCGCCTATAGATTGTCTGCGAATTACAATTCAAAAAAAGGCGGCTCCATAAGGTTAGACATCAAGCCGCGAACCTAATAATTTTGAGCGCTGCTATTAGCACCGCAGTTTTGGCTAGGCACACCGCACTTCCTCCTAATTTTTCGTGCCTTTTGGAAATACGTCTTGTGCATACATTTTTAGGAAAATTGTCCAACACTAAAGTTGTACATTTCAATGAGATCTACAACTTTCGTGTTGGTCACTTTTCCTAAAAATGCATGTACAAGACGTACTTTGGAAATACGCACAGATTTCGCGCCTTTTGGAAATACACCTTATACATGCACTTTTAGGAAAAGTGTTCGACACGAAAGTTGTAGATCTAGTCGAAATCTACAACTTTCGTGTTGGACAATTTTCCTAAAAATGAATGTACAAAATGTATTTCCAAAAAACGCCATAAATTAGTAGAAAGTGCGGGTGCGGCTAGACAAAACTGCGGTGCTAATAACAGCGCCCGGTATTTTCCGCGAGGCAATAAAAATGCGGGACGGTCACGGGCGTCAGCTTCTTCTTGGTCACTGCGGGATTTTATTGCTTTCTTCTACAAATGAATTTAAGCTTCTCCCGGCGGAGCTGCACTCCGCTCTTCAAAGTCTTGAACAGAGTTCTCGGCAACAATGGCGGGGGATCTCTCGGCGGATGCGGTCACACCATCGTGTGCTCCTCGGATGTTCTCTTCAAAGGTGAGCCCTACCGCACTTCACGAATTCCCTTTTCTTTTCCGGCGCCCGCAAATATTCTCCCCGGTCGACCGTTCTATTTGGCACTCCGGCAAGGTTCCGTTGCCACATTGAATGGAGGTGGAACGAAGACAATTTTGCTGAGTATGAGTTCAGATTTATTTGGGTGTGCATTGCAGGCCTTTTCCTCCCCCATTTCTTCTTCTTCCCCTACTTATACTCTAGAATTTCTTCCTCTGTCGCTGTCTTTTGCCGAGTTTGCATGATGAGTCTCTGTTATCCACTGGATCTTTCCCCTACCATTTTGCCTCCCCTCCATCGGTGAGATATTTCCAATTCATTTGATTTGCCTCTGCTTAGTTTAGATTTTTTAAATTTAGGAGTTATTTTAGGGAATTGTGTTTGTGTGTATGTATGGCTTTCCTTCCGTAGTTGATTTTATTCTGCGCATTATGTATTTCACTACAGTGATTATTGACAATTGCAGATTGTTCATTGATTGGTTTCAATCTCTTGCTACTATAAGAAATAAAAATGTTTCTTAATTTTTTGTGCTGATTCTTCCAATTTATGTATGAATTTAGTGTCGCACATTCATTAATTTAAATTACATTTAGAATTGCATTTTCATGCATTCATAGTCACCGGATCGCAACTATGAGTGCTTGCTTCCTCATGCCATCACACACCTTTGTTATGCTAGAAATCTGATATGACCCGGGGCCGTTTCGGCTTGGTTTATCATCGGCACGGGGCAAAGAACCGCGGGACTGAACCGGATGATCCGGTTCAGTCCCACCGCTCTCCTAATCAGAAATGGCGGGCCCGGCCGGTCCACATGAAGGCCGGGTATATGTGGGGAGTCAGGCGGACTCCCTAGGGCATCGAAGATCATTACGCAGGTTAGTCTCTTTTCTCTCGTAGGAGTAGCCGTTCTTATCAACTGGTATCAAAGCAGTTTGCTCCTTCGGATCGGGATGGCCGGCCATGGAAACCGCATAACAGCGCTAGAGGAAGGGCAGCAGGGCCTTCGCGATATGCTGGAGGCGTTGAAGGGAGAGTTAGCGCAGCAAATAAGTGCCGGCGAGGAACGATCCCGCGCGGCTTTCTTGGAGGCGACCGCGGCTCTGGCGGAGCAGATGAGCCGCATTGAACGCGCGGATCGCGGGAAATCCGCCGCGGCAGAGGGCGGCAACGATGCGGAAGGGGCCGCAGCCGACGGGGCCCGATCGACGGAGCCGACGCGGTCCTCGGCGGAATGCAGGGAGCGCACGGCTCCTTCCAGCGGGGTCCAACGGCGCAACAGCAGGGTAGCGGGGGCTTCGGCGGACTCTTCCGTGAACCCGGAGTCTCCCATCAGCATCGTCAGGGCCCGTCGGCATGGCGGGAGGATTTCAGGCACCCACGGGGTGCCGACAGCGGAAGGGGAGGCAACCACCACTTCCGGCAGCCACCGACGGCGTGGGGGGAAGGCGAAGGAAGCAATGAGATCGGGCCAGGAGGACACGGTGGCGTCCGATTCCCACACCGAGGAGGAGAGGCTCCGGCGGAGGAACATTGGGGCCGAGGGCCTATTGCACAAGGCAGAGGTAGAGCAATGGAGAACGGCGGGGGGTGGAACCCAGGTTGGGGACAGCCTCCCGACTTCTAGGAAGGGCAGCCGCCGCCGCCACACCGTCCACCCGTACAGCCTCGGCTGACGAGGATAGAGTTTCCGAAATACAAAAGTGGGGACCCCTTGGAGTGGATTGAGCGGGCCGAAATGTTCTTCGAGTACCAGGAGCTGCCCAGGCACCAGTGGGTGCACATTGCTTCTTTTCACTTGGAAGGGGAGACTTATCAGTGGCTGAGCTGGTGGAGGAAACAGTGGCCTTACCCCACGTGGGAGGAATTCTGTGACGGGCTCATCGCCCGGTTTGGACCGACCGAGTACGAAGACTTCGACATGATGCTACACAAATTGAAGCAGACGGGGACCGTCAATGAGTATCGTAAGGAGTTCGAAAGATTGGCGAATCGTGTTCACTGGACCGAAAAGGCGCTGCTGGGATGCTTCATGGCCGGACTAAAGGAGAAGATCAGCGATGAGGTGCAAGCTTTTCAACCCCGGAGCATAGCACAGGCCATCGAGATGGCCCGGCTACAGGAGGAGAAGCTGGGGAGACGCCAGGCGACCAAGACCTACCGGTGGAGCAACAAAGAAGGAGGGCAGGAAACGGTCAAGGGGATGACCACGGGCACAAGTAGCACTCAACCCCGGAAGGAGGCCGCAGTGAAGCGGTTATCATGGGAGGCAATGCAGGAGCGGAGGGCCAAGGGTCTATGCTACACTTGTGACGAGAAATTCAGGTCTTCATGCTACAAGAGGAGGAAGGGTTGGAGACAGAGGGGGGCCGTGACTCCGAGGAGCGAGAGGTCCTTGATTTGGAGGACATAGAGGTTTCCGTGCATGCTCTGGAAGGGGGGGGGGGGACAACCCTCCACTATGCGGCTGTCAGGGAAGGTGGCCGATAAGAAGGTTTCCATACTGGTGGATAGTGGGAGCACCCACAATTTCATCAACACCGAGGTGGCTAAGAAGCTTGCTATCCCCCCAACGACGGATAAGGTGTTTAAGGTGCTGGTAGCGGATGGGAATTTCTTGCAGTGCACGGGTGCTGTGAAGAGGGTGCCGCTTATAATACAGGGCTTCAGGTGTGAGGTGGACCTATACATCCTCCCGGTTCGAGGGTCTGACGTAGTCCTGGGGGTGCAGTGGCTGAGACAGCTGGGGTTAGTTACTACAGATTGGGAGAACATGTCGATGGAGTTCTCACAGGGGGGGAAGAAGGACCGGCTACAGAGCATCACAGGCCCGATAGTGAAGGAGGCCACCGTTCTGTCCTTGCAGCACTGGGTCGAGGAGGACTATCCCATGGCTTGGGTCTTGTCCAACGGAGAATCGGCGGAGCAAGCAGAGGGCATTCCAGAAGGCCTGCAGGCAATCATAAAGGAGTTTGAAGAGGTCTTTGAGACACCAAGAGGGTTGCCCCCACCGAGGGCATGTGATCATCGGATTCCGATCAAGGAGGGCGCCGAGGCCACCAACGTGCGACCTTATCGTTATCCTCACGCCCAAAAGGGGGAGATCGAGAGATGCGTCCGAGAAATGCTGCAGGAGGGGACCATCCGCCACAGCACGAGTCCCTTCTCCTCTCCTGTACTTTTGGTAAAAAAAAAAGGACGGAACCTGGAGGTTTTGCATTGACTATAGAGCCCTCAATAGCGCCACCATCAAGGACAAATTTCCAATCCCGGTCATTGACGAACTGCTGGATGAGTTGCACGGAGCTCAATACTTCACGAAGCTGGACTTGCGGTCAGGATACCATCAGATTCGCATGCAGAAGGGAGACATGGAGAAGACGGCGTTTCGCACACACGAAGGGCATTATGAGTTCTTGGTGATGCCCTTCGGGTTGACGAATGCGCCGTCGACCTTTCAAGCGGTGATGAACGAAACCTTCAGGAAGTGGTTGCGGCAGTTCGTATTGGTCTTCTTTGTCGACATCCTCGTCTACAGCCCCAGCTTAGAGGAGCACGAGAGACATTTGCGGTTGGTGCTGCAGATCCTCAAGGAACAAAGGTGGTATGTAAAGAGGTCGAAGTGCTCTTTCGGGCAACAGGAGGTGGAATATTTAGGCCACCTAGTGAACAGGGAAGGGGTGCGCCCGGACCCACAGAAGATCCAGAGTATGACGGATTGGCCCACACCCACTAATATCAAAATGCTGAGGGGATTTCTCGGGCTCACTGGCTACTACAGGAAGTTCGTGAAGAACTACGGAAAGATCGCCAAGCCGCTCACTACATTGCTGCAGGAGGATAAGTTCGCTTGGGGGGAGGAGGCCACCGTGGCATTCCAGGCACTGAAGGAAGCTATGGTCACGACACCGGTGTTGGCACTACCAGATTTTTCCAAACCATTCATAGTGGAGACAGACGCTTCGGGAGCCGGCTTGGGGGCAGTATTGATGCAGGAGGGGAGGCCGTTGGCATACTACAGTAAGGCGATACAAGGGAAGGCTTTGGGGTTGTCCGTGTATGAGAAGGAAATGTTGGCAATTCTTCACGCAGTGGAAAAGTGGCGGCCGTATCTTATCGGACGGCACTTCATAATTCGGACCGACCATCAAAGCCTAAAATACTTCCTGGAGCAACGTGTATCGTCGCTAGAGCAACAAAAATGGGTGACCAAGATGTTGGGGTACGACTACGAGATTGAGTACAAGAAGGGAAAAGAGAACACGGTCGCTGATGCACTTTCGCGCTTACCCGCCACGAGCTCCATCTTTGCCATGTCGGCGCCGGTCTTGAGCATAGTTGAGGACATTCATCAGGAGGTATTGGCCAACCCAGAGCTTCGACAGCTGCTGACGGATATTACTGCAGGCAGGGAAAGGGAAGAGGGATACCACGTCATCAACGGCCATCTGTATTACAAGGGACGCTTGGTGGTGGCACCAGGGTCTTTACTGCGGCAACAACTGCTCCACGAGTTTCACGACGCGCCCAGCGGCGGGCACTCGGGCGTCCTGAGGACATATCAGCGCATCAAACAGAATGTCTACTGGAAGGGCTTGAAGGCTGATGTGGAACGGCATGTGAAGAATTGCTCGGAATGTCAACGACAGAAATACGCCACCACCGCCCCAGCCGGATTGTTGGTACCACTAGACATTCCGGAGCTGACTTGGGAGAGTGTGGCCATGGATTTCATTGAGGGGCTGCCCAAGTCACGAGGCAAGTCGGTCATTCTGGTGGTGGTGGACCGGCTCACCAAGTATGGGCATTTCATTGCGCTCTCCCCCCCTTGCTCCGCCGAGGCTGTGGCGGAGGCGTTCGTCAGGGAGGTGGTCCGACTGCACGGGATACCGACTTCTATCATCTCCGACCGCGGCACCGCGTTCACCATCAGGTTTTGGAGGGAGCTCTTTCGCCTTACGGGAACAACTCTGCGCATGAGTACGGCTTTCCACCCCCAAACAGACGGGCAGACGGAGTCCTTAAATCGGAGTGTGGAGACTTATTTGCGGTGTTTCATTGCAGACAAACCCCGCCAATGGAGTAACTGGCTCCATTGGGCGGAGTACTGGTATAATACGGCCTACCAAACGGCCGCCAAGATGACACCCTTCGAGAGCCTGTACGGCAGGACACCGCCCACACTACGACATTACGAGAAGGGGTCATCCGTGGTCCCGGAGGTGGATTCAGTGCTGCGGCAACGGGACGGCGTCCTAAACCAGCTTAAGGAGAATCTCCAGAGGGCACAACAACAAATGAAATCCCAGGCAGACAGACACCGACGGGACCAACAGTTCGAAGAAGGCGATTGGGTATATCTCAAGCTACAACCCTACCGGCAACTGTCAGTTGCTGGCGTGAAGAATCAAAAGTTAGCCCCCCGCTACCACGGGCCCTTTCGGATACTGCATAGGGTCGGTGCAGTGGCTTACACCTTGGAGCTTCCGCCGGACTCGCGGATTCATCCTACGTTTCATGTATCAGTGCTCAGGAAGGCGTCCTTGGGGAATGTTCCCCCGGTTAGCCCCTTACCGGAAGTTACCGAGCTCGGCGAAGTTCGGCCACAACCAGAGCGTGTCGTGGAAGCAAGGGTTAAGACGGTACACGGGAAGCCCACCGTGCGGCTGTTGATCCATTGGAAGGGCATGGCCGAATCGGATCGCACTTGGGTGGCGTACGAAGAGCTCAAAGAGACTTATCCAGAATTCCAGCTTGAGGACAAGCAGTTTTTCGAAGATGGCGGGAATGATATGACCCGGGGTCGTTTCGGCTTGGTTTATCATCGGCACGGGGCAAAGAACCGCGGGACTGAACCGGATGGTTCAGTCCCACCGCTCTCCTAATCAGAAATGGCGGGCCCGGCCGGTCCACATGAAGACCGGGTATATGTGGGGAGTCAGGCGGACTCCCTAGGGCATCGAAGATCATTACGCAGGTTAGTCTCTTTTCTCTCGTAGGAGTAGCCGTTCTTATCAAAATCATTACCTATGACTACCATAATTAGGCCTTCGGCGAAAAACCGCCCCCTCATGGAGACCAAATTGCCTTTACGGCGACATTATGCTCATGTTCTTCCAATAAGTCCGAGGGCTTTAAAATTGTATGCTCCCTATGTGTTGATAGTGTAAGTTTCCCATTTGGCCAGAAACTATAGTTTTTTACATCTCAAGTTTTAATGTAAAAATCTGAAATCTTTTGACCTGTGTGGCCCAAAATTCTAAAACTAAGAGCACATCTTTCTTACTTCAGCAGTTCATTATAATTTATTTTTGGGATGCAACAATTTGACTTTGTGGGAACCTTTATAGTTAACTCAATTTTTCATTACTTTCAACGGTGCACACAATGTTATACAATGTTATGGATATCGTCTGACATGACCGACATATCTGTCAACCTAAAGGTTTCATGGGCAAAACGACACGCTTCCGATATTGTTTTGCAAAATATCATTTTGGAATATATCCGCCGATATATCAGCTATGGACCGATATATCCATCGATGTATCACCAATATATCTCAACAGTATATCAACTGAATTTTTTTAAATTTATTTTATTTAGCGTCTATGGTTTAATAGAAAGCAAAACGAAATCGTTTCGTTGTTGAACGAAAAAACCGACATCTACTTGAGGTTGCTCATTGTCTTCTCATCTATATGCATTTTCCTAAATCTTATTGGTGCGATGTTGTTCTAACCGCTGCCATCTCATCAATCGTCTACCTTCACGGGTTTTAGACTATGCTACTCCTATCGTCCGTCTCTCCACCACTTATGTTGTTCATACCTCTCATCTGCCACCTCGTGTGTTTGAGTGCGTGTGTTTTGTTCATGCTCATCGACCACATAGTGGCAAACTTGACCCTCGGGCTCAACATTGTCTTTATTGGCTATTCCTCCACCACGTAAGGATATCGACGTTACCACCCTCTGCCATGACGTATTTTTTTTACCATGGATGTTACCTTCCGCGAGGAAGAATCCTACTTTTTGAATCCGACTCACTCCCTTCGCCAGGGGGAGATTGGTGACAATGCATATGATATTTCTATTCCTCCCTCTCATTCCTCCTACTCATATTATCCCTTCCATTATAGCAACGCCTCCTACCTAGTGTCCTCCATCTCTGATTCCTCCTCTTCCTTTTGTCTATCACCGTCGAAAAATAGTTAAACAAGCCACTATCGTTCCACCTCTACCAGTGCCTGCTTTAGACTCAGATTATGGTGATGATCTACATGTCCCACTTGCATTACTGAAAGGTAAAGCGATCTGCACGCACCACCCAATTTTCAACTATGTTTCTTTTCACCATCTTACCCATGCACATCAGGCCTTTGTTACATCATTATCCTTGATTACCATTCCCAAGACGGGCATGAAGCTTTACGTATCCATGCATGTACACGTGCTATGGAAGAGGAAATGTCAGCCTTGGAGTCTTGGACAAGAATCACATATGGGACATCTCTCCCCTTCCTCCTGGGAAGAAAGCTATTGGATCTAGGTGTGTGTTCTCCGTTAAACAAAACCATGATGGCAAGGTTGAACATTACAAGGCACGACTGGTGGCTCGTGGATACACCCAGACTCAAGGAGTGGACTACCAGAAGACCTTTGCTCTGGTGCAAAGATGGGCTCTATTCGAGTTCTTTTATCATGTGTTGCTTGCTTGGGCTGTTATCTTCATCAACTGGATGTGAAAAATGTATTCCTCCACGGTGAGCTGCATGACGAAGTGTACATGACATTCCTACTTGGTTTGTAAAAAAAAGGAAAGGAGGGCTAGTCTGCCACTTAAAAAAGTCATTATATGACCCAAAACAGTCACTCAGGACATGGTTTGACAGGTTTCACAAGGCCATGCTCAAGTTTGGCTACAAGTAGGGACAGTCGGATCACACCATGTTCATCCGAAGACGTGATCAGAAAATCGTGGTTCTCATTGTTTACGTGGACGACATTGTAATCATATGTGATGACCCAGAGGAAATTGCAAATCTCAAGGCACTTTTGTCTGCAGAGTTTAAAGTGAATGATTTAGGGAGATTACAAAACTTTATGGGAATTGTGTGACTAGGTCGAATCAAGGTATCTTTATATCCCAACACAAGTATGTTTTATATCCGCTAAAGAAGACTGAGATGTTCGGTTGTGTCCCAGCAAACACTCCTATGGAGGTAAACCGTAAGATTGATGAAGACAGTGATGGTGACTGGACGGATACTTCGAGTTATCAGAGATTGGTTGGGAGACTCATATACTAATCCCACACACGTCCCAAAATTGCATATGCTTTAGGTACCTTGAGTAGATATATGCATGCTCCCAGGATCAGACATCAAGAGGCCGCATATCGTGTTCTGCGGTACTTGAAGAAGGCTCCTGGTCAGGGACTCTTGTTCTCTAAGAACAATCACTTGATAGAAGTCTTCACTGACGCAGATTGTGCTGGTAGTCGTGATGACAGGAAATCTACAACGGGGTATTGCACCTTTGTTGGGGGGGAATTTGGTAACCTGACGTAGCAAGTAGCAGAATGTGGTAGCCAGATCATGCGCGAAGGCTGAGTATCGGGCAATGTCTCAAGGTCTCTGTGAAGGTCTATGGTTGCATATTGTATTACAAGATCCGTGACTTCGGGAGCATGTCCCACTCTCCTTATATTGTGACAACAAGACTGCTATTAGTATAACTCATAACCCAGTACAACATGACAGGACTAAGCATGTTGAGGTGGATCAACACTTTATTAAAGATCACTTGAACAACGGGAATGTGATCACTCCATTTGTTCATTCCAAAAATCAACTGGCAACACACAATAGGATCACATGAAGGAACACATTCTTCACATCAAGTTGGCTGAGATTTCATCCCTTACATGCAACACGCGATAGGAGAACCCTTATAAAATTCATCTTAGCGACCGGAGCATAGGTTTTCTGGTAATCAATTCTTGTTGTCTGAGTGTAACCTCTTGAGACCAACCTTGCATTGTATCTCTCCACGACATCCAGGGTGTTCTGCTTGACATAAAACACCCACTTACATCCCACGACAGTCTTCCCTTTAGGCAACTGTACCAGGTCCCATGTGTGATTTTTATCAAGGGCATGCATTTCTTCAAGCATATCCGCCTTCCACCTGTCATCAGAAAGGGCATCCTGCCACGATGTAGGAATGAAAGTAACAGACAAGGAAGAGACAAAAGCTCTATGGGAAGCCGTTAGAGACAAATAAGAGCGAACTGAGATAACGGGTGTTGTGTAGAAGTACCTTCCCTTAGAGTAATGGACCCCGACGACCGATCAGATGTCGGCTCTAGGATTCTGATAGGGGCCCGCGTGGTTGTTCCTTTAAGACGACGAGAGTAAACTCACAGTGGTTTCACCACAGGAGCAACAAGAGTTGGCACAGGAGCAATATGGGACAGAGTCGAGTGAGATTGATACAACAGAGGAATGAGTAACATAATGGTAAACAGAGAATCAGTGGGAGTTACGGAGCTCACTTCCATCATAGGAGTTGTCCTCCTCTGAAGTGAGGGCCCATAATAGCTCTCAGATTCAAGGAACGTGACGTCCATGGTTATAAAAACCTTCTAGTGAACTGGATCAAAACACTTATAACCCTTTTGAGTAGGAGAATAACCTTTGAAGACACTTGTGCGCACGGTCATCAAGTTTAGACTTTTGATGAATATGAACAAAACAAACACAGCTGAATACACGAGGTTGCAGATTGGTAGGAGACACCCGAAGAGTGTGAAGGGGAGCGTTATGCCCTAGGACACGGGAGGGCATACAGTTAATAAGGTAGGAGGCAGTGAGAACGACATCCCCCCAATAGTACTTGGGAAGGTGCATTTGAAGAAGAAGACACTAGACAACTTCCAGAAGGTGACGATTCTTGCGTTCAGCCACTCCATTTTGAGCAGGGGAGTAAACACAAGAGGTTTGGTGGAGAATGTCATGATTAACAAGATAATGTTCAAAATGAGAGTCAATGTACTCGCGACCATTGTCAGTCCGAAAAATTTTAATAGAGGTATTAAATTGCGTAGAAACCATTTTGTGAAACCGTTGAAATAAGGGAAACACTTCAGTTTTAGCCTTCATTAGATAGACACATGTTGTGCAGGAGAAACAATCAATAAAAGTTACAAGCCAACGACAACCAGAAATAGAAGCAGCGGCGTAAGACCCCCAAACATGTGTATAATTGAAATGGTGCAGAACTAGAAGATGAAACATAATTAAAAGAAGCACGATGGTGTTTACCAAGTTCACAAGCATCATAATGAAAATTATCAACTAATACAAAAGGTAGAGTAGGAAATAAACGTTTCATAGACATAATAGAAGGATGTCCAAGGTGATAATGTCAGGACTCCAAAGTGGCCACCTGATCAGCATGAAGGGCCTGGGGAGGAGAAGTAGGAGTGGAAGAATCAAACACGTAGAGCCTGTCCACCAGACTACCAGAGCCAATCACCGTTCCCGTCGTTAGGTCCTGAAAACACAAGAGGGGAAGAATGTCACAAAACAATTCATAGAGTTGGTCAAATGACTAACAGAGAGAAGGTTGCGAGTAAACTTGGGTACATGAAGTACAGAAGAAAGAGTGAGAGAGGAGCAGGAGATGGATTCTTTCCCAGCAATCAGAGAGAAGGAACCATCCGTAATGCTCACCTTGTCCCTACTAGACAAAGGAAGGTAAAGCACAAAACCTGAAGCAGAGCCGATCATATGATCCGTTGCTCCAGAATTAATAATCCAGTGGGTAGAAAGACGAGAAGATGCAACATGAGCACCTGAGGGTCCCCCCTGCATCAGGTGGCGAAAGGCATGGATCTCATCTTCAGCCAGAGCCAGAGGAGGAGCATACTGGACAGTGAGAGTCGAGGTCTCCTCGGAGGCATCAGACAAGTGGGCAGAGCGGGGCTGAGTAGAGCGACCTTGAGAGCGACCATAACCACGACCTCCACGCAGAGCAGAACCCCCACAGGGGGTGGGAAAGCCATGGAGACGAAAACAGGTGTCCCGGGTATGACGGGATCCCGGGTATGACGGGACTTCCAGCAGTAATCACAGAGCAAATGATCTTTGTCGGTGGGCTTTGGCCTAGAGTCTCGAGGAGCTCTACTGCCAAACTGAACAGCCAGGGCAGAACCTTCCGGAGCAGTGTCAGGGGTCCAAGTCTGACGCCTATTGAATTCGTACTGAACAGGACTAAAAACCTTTGGAAGAGAGGGCAGAGGAGAGTGCCCAAGGATCTGAACACTGATTTGATCAAAGTCCCGATGCAGACCATGAAGAAACTCAAAAAACTCTGTTCCTGTCTTCCCGAGCTTGGACAAGGAGCTCATCCTCAGGAGACACAAGAGTGAGGGAGTCAAAGTGATCATACTCTTGATAAAGTTGAGTGAACTCCAGGTAGTAGACAAACATAGGTCGATCACCCTGACGAAGGAGGAAGATCTCACGTCGCAGCTGGTAATTCCGGGCAGCATTGCCCCTGCAGGAGTAAGTGGCCTTGGCCCTCTTCCAAATATCCGCCGCGGTCTTGAAAAACAGATAATTTCGGGCAATAGAGTCAACCGGGAGAATTCTCAGACTCCCACTGAGGCCAATTAGGAGAATTCGGGGTAGGTGTCGCGGTAGTACCCAGAACATAACCAAACAAACGCCTGCTCTTCAAGGAAAAAGTAATAGCCCGAGACCACGGGAGAAAGTTGGTGATGTCCAGGCATATAATTGTGATTTGAGGAGTATTGTGGTCATGAATTGACCGAGCCGATCCACCGGTCATCACGGAGGCGGAGGAAACTCCGGCACCGGAAGAGATTGTGGGAGATTCACCATTCCCCGACATGATTATCCAAGAATAAAAATCAAGGAGTCGAGGGAAGGAACACCACAAACGCCTAGAGAGAAATTAGGTTTTTTTCATGGAAGGAGGAATGAGACCAAATCCATGGAGGAACGCCAAATAAAGACCGACACCGGAAATGCCGTCAAATTAGGGCAGCATGTCCGGTGCCAAGTGAGAAGAGGCAGCAAACCGCTGGAGAAGGCCTCCCCTCGCGCGACGTCTGGGACAGCTGGAGCTGCTGCTGCTGGAAGGGAGCTGCTTGTTACGATCTCCTCATCTTTGGGGTTAATGCATGAGAAGATTCTAGAGAAATCTGGAGTCTTGTACATAGGAAGGCAGTAGAACACTCTAGAGAGTCCATGACTCTTGTATATACCGGAATTGTATAGAATACTCTAGAATAGTAGGGATCTAGAATATTCTTTGGTTTGGAGGGAAACCTCTTTGGGGCCTATAAAAGGGGAAGACCCCCTCATTTGTAACCATCCAAGTTTGGAATAAGCTTTTGAGTTCTCTTGCTTACTTCTTCTCTTGTGCACTTGTGCTCTTGTGTTCTTGTTCTCGTTCCCATTCCCACCACAGTTTTCTTAGAGTGAGGCTGACTTAGCTAGCCGCGAGGGGTGGCAAGAGGAGCTAAGGCCGTGCGCGACATAGTCAAGGGGACTAGTCCGTGACAGTTGGTATCATAGGGAGGTTGACCCAGGTTGGCCCAGGTTCAATTTGGTTCGTGTGGTGCTGCTATGGCGAATGAGGCAAACAACTCAAGCATTGTTGACGAGCGCGGCAGGGAGGTCGTAGATCAACAAGGCAGGAAGAGGGATCATAGCAAGACGCGTGAAGGAACTCATTTGGATCAGGCCGTCATGATGCTGGCCGATCGAGTTGAGAAGGTGGAAGGTAACTTCGAAACTCTTGAGGCCCATGTTCTTGAAGAATTTGAGTCCATCAAGGAGTCTACCCAGACTTGTCTTGATGCTCACCCGGCGTTGGAGGAACGCCTCGCTAGGATGGAAGATGTCATTCAAGCGATGCAGATCGGCTTTGAGGATATGAAGGAAGAAATCACCGTTTGTCGCCGAGCCGTGGCTAATGGTGGAGGCAACATGGCAATGGGCAATCCAAGGATGGAGGTTCCTAAGCCCAAGCCATTTGTGGGCAAGCGAGATGCAAAGGAGGTAGAAAACTTCATTTGGCAAATGGAGCAGTTCTTTGAGGGGTGTAACCTCGTCGACGAAGCCGCTAAGGTACGACAAGCCTCTTACTACTTATCAGATGTTGCTTCTCTTTGGTGGCGAAGAAAGCAGGCCGACATCGAGAAAGGCTTGTATCGTATTGATACATGGGAAGAGTTCCGGCGTGAACTCAAGCGGCATTTCTATCCAGAAAATGTCGTTTATGAAGCTAAGAAGAAGCTGAGGGAGTTGAAGCACAAGGGGAGCATTGCGGAGTATGTTAAAGAATTTACCACCTTGATGCTGCAAATTCCTAGCATGTCGGATGAAGACTTGCGATTCTTCTTCGTAGATGGTCTTCAGCATTGGGCTAAACAAGAGTTACAAAGACGAGATGTCAAGACATTGGATGAAGCTATTGCCACAGCTGAGTCCCTTATTGAGTACCAACGACACACAGATGCAACAAAGCCAAAGAAAGATAAGGGTGATTATGGGAAAGGTGGGGGAGAGAAGCGGGATGGCAAGAAGACCAACTTCCAGCGGCATGACACTCGGAAGGAATATGAAGAGAAGAAGAAGACCTTCATTCCGAAAGGGGGATGCTTCTTATGCAAGGGACCGCATGCAATGAGCAGCTGTCCAAAGATGGGAACGCTTTCAGCAATTATGGAAGACAACGATGCGGGGAATTTTGGAGAAGTTACTTCTGCTCAAATGGGATCATTACAATTACTTAATGCTTTGAATGTTAGACCTACTCCAGCCCCATCGCCAAAAGGATTAATGTTCGTGGAGGCGTATGCAAATGGGAAGGCCACCAAGGCCATGCTTGATACAGGAGCAACACATAACTTCATGACTGAGGAGGAAGCCAAGAGACTTGGTCTTCATGTCTCTAAGGGTGGAGGTTGGTTGAAGACGGTGAATGGGAAGGCGAGACCGCTGCAAGGAGTTTCACGCGGAGTGGAGTTGCAGTTGGGAACTTGGAAGGGCCAAGTGGACTTCTCCATTGCACCGATGGATGATTTTCAAGTTGTACTTGGGATGGATTTCTTCGAGAAGGTACGAGCTATCACTATGCCTTTTTGTAGATCCATGTGCATTATGGAGAAAGGGTCTCCATGCATGATCCCAGCGGTGGAAGGGCCACCAACGAAGGGAAAGCAGCTATCGGCTATGCAAATAGCCAAAGGCGTCAAGAAAGGAGAGGTGACTTACTTAGCCACCTTGAAGGAGGAAGTTGCGGCAAAGGATGAGGAGGTACATCCTTTCATTGTGCAAGTCTTGGAGGAGAATCAAGACGTTATGCCAACAGAGCTTCCGAACAGGCTACCGCCTCGGAGGGAGGTGGACCATGAGATTGAGCTGGAACAAGGGGCGAAACCACCTGCGATGGCGGCATATCGCATGGTTCCGCCCGAATTGGAGGAACTCCGCAAGCAGCTGAAGGAGCTACTTGACACAGGGAAGATTCGTCCATCGAAAGCACCATATGGCGCACCGGTGCTCTTTCAGAAGAAGAAAGACGGATCTTTGCGGATGTGTGTAGACTATCGGACACTCAACAAGGTAACAGTCAAGAATAAGTATCATATTCCTTTGATCGCTGACTTGTTCGATAGGATGGGGAAAGCCAAGGTCTACACTAAGATGGACTTGCAGAAGGGCTATTATCAAGTCCGAATTGCTGAAGGAGATGAGCCGAAGACGACGTGCATCACTCGTTATGGGTCCTACGAGTGGTTGGTCATGCCATTTGGCTTGACTAATGCACCGACAACGTTCTGCACTTTGATGAACAGGATATTCCATCCCTACCTGGATCAGTTCGTGGTGGTTTATCTGGATGACATTGTGATCTACAACAACTCTATGGAGGAACATGCGGAGCATCTCCGCACTATCTTTCGAGTCTTGCGGGAGAATGAGTTATATGTGAAGAAGTCAAAGTGTACGTTTGGCACGGTGGAGGTCTCATTCCTTGGACATGTCATTGGACATGGCCAGTTGAAGATGGATGAAGCCAAGATCCAAGCGATCATAGATTGGGAGCCACCTACTAAGGTAACCGAGCTAAGATCTTTTCTTGGACTCGCAAATTACTATCGTCGGTTTATCCAGGGCTATTCAAGGAGAACAACCCCATTGACGGATTTGCTGAAGAAGGATAGATCGTGGGCTTGGGATGATGGATGCCAACAAGCCTTTGAAGATCTAAAGCAAGCAGTGAGCACCGAGCCGGTGTTATCATTGCCGGACTTTGGAAAGGAGTTCGAGGTCCAGACGGATGCTTCCGACTTTGCCATTGGTGGAGTCTTGATGCAGGATGGACATCCTATTGCATATGAAAGTCGAAAGCTGAACGAGACGGAGCGGCGGTACACCGTCCAGGAGAAGGAAATAACTGCTATCATACATTGCTTACGGGTGTGGAGACACTACTTGCTCGGGGCGAAGTTCGTGGTCAAGACGGACAATGTGACCACAAGTTACTTCCAGACGCAAAAGAAGTTGTCTTCAAAGCAAGCAAGGTGCCAAGATTTTCTAGCAGAGTTCGACTATTCGATGGAGTACAAGCCCGGGAAGGCGAACGTTGTTGCGGATGCCTTGAGCCGAAAGGCTGAACTTGCAGCTATGTCCACGGTGAAAGGGGAGTTGCTAACCAGGATCAAGGAAGGGTTGCAACAAGATCCGTTGGCTATTGAGCTGATGAAAGCGGCAAGGGAAGGGAAGACCAAACAATTTTGGGTAGAGGATGAACTCCTTTACACCAAGGGGAAGAGACTATACATCCCAAAGTGGGACAATCTACGGAGGGAATTGATCAAGGAGTGTCACGACATTCGATGGGCAGGTCATCCTGGCCAAAAGAGAACCATGGCGCTAGTGGAGATCTTGTACTACTGGCCGAAGATGAAGGAAAGCGTGGACGTATATGTGAAGACATGTCTTGTGTGCCAACAAGACAAAGTGGAGAATCGGCAACCAGCGGGATTGCTAGAGCCTCTTCCAGTTCCAGATCATCCATGGCACACCGTGACGTTGGACTTCATCAGCGCTCCTCCCAAATCAGAGGGATTTGGATCGATTATGGTGGTCGTGGACAGATTCTCCAAATATGGGACGTTCATCCCATGTACGAAGGACTGCACAGCGGAGGAAGCGGCCCAAGCATTCTTCAAGCAAGTGGTAAAGCATTGGGGGCTTCCACAAAACATTGTGAGCGATCGAGATCCTCGCTTCACGGGAAAACTTTGGACGGAGTTGTTCAGGATGATGGGATCACAACTAAACTTCTCCACAAGTTTCCACCCGCAGTCCGATGGGCAGACCGAGAGGGTAAATGGCTTATTGGAGTGCTACTTGCGGCACTTTGTGAGTGCGAACCAGCGGGACTGGGCAAAGATCTTGGATGTTGCTCAGTTTTCCTACAACTTGCAGAGGAGCGAGTCTACGGGAAGGAGTCCCTTCGAACTGGCGACCGGGCGTCAACCGCTCACACCGCATGCACTAGCCATCAACCCTGGAGAAGGAAAGAGCCCAGGAGCACTTCAGTTGGCAAAGTCTTGGGAGGAACAAAATGACTTGGCCAAAGTCTGCCTAGAGAAAGCAAGGAAACGCATGAAGAAATGGGCGGACGTGAAGAGAAGGCCGCAGGAGTTTGGCCTAGGAGATAAAGTGATGGTAAAACTCCTACCCCAACAGTTCAAAGTAATGCGGAGCATGCATAAGGGATTGATAAAGAGGTATGAAGGGCCGTTCGAGGTGATCGGCAAGGTAGGAAAGGTGTCATATCGCCTTGATCTACCTAACTCATTGAAGATTCATCCGGTCTTCCATGTAAGCATGTTGAAGCCTTATCATGAAGATCAGGAAGACCTGAGGCGAGGAGAATCACATAGAGCGCCTCCGATCATGACCAAATCATTCGAGAAGGAGATTGATCGGGTGCTATCTCAGAGGGTGGTACGGCGACGCGGAGTCCCGCCAAGTACACAGTACTTAGTCAGATGGAAGGGATTGCCAGAGTCCGATGCTACTGGAGACATTAGAAGACTTGTGGCAGTTCAAGGACTTTATTCAGCAGTACGAGGCGACGAGGACGACGCCATGATAGGTGGGGGAGAATGTTACGATCTCCTCATCTTTGGGGTTAATGCATGAGAAGATTCTAGAGAAATCTGGAGTCTTGTACATAGGAAGGCAGTAGAACAATCTAGAGAGTCCATGACTCTTGTATATACCGGAATTGTATAGAATACTCTAGAATAGTAGGGATCTAGAATATTCTTTGGTTTGGAGGGAAACCTCTTTGGGGCCTATAAAAGGGGAAGGCCCCCTCATTTGTAACCATCCAAATTTGGAATAAGCTTTTGAGTTCTCTTGCTTACTTCTTCTCTTGTGCACTTGTGCTCTTGTGTTCTTGTTCTCGTTCCCATTCCCACCACAGTTTTCTTAGAGTGAGGCTGACTTAGCTAGCCGCGAGGGGTGGCAAGAGGAGCTAAGGCCGTGCACGACATAGTCAAGGGGACTAGTCCGTGACATGCTGCTGGAAACTGCGGTTAGGGAGCAGCTGGAGCCGTCGTATTTGAAATACCCACTTGGGGTTATTATTGTCTTCTATGTCCTTACTCATGTATATGTACGACTAAAGACCTTGTCTCAATTATTATTCTAACCTAATTTCTCATTCTACTCATACTGCTAATTTGTCCTGCATCTCTTTTGTTGAGATGTACATATTTTTAGTATTAGTGGCATGGATTTGATTAAATAATATCCTCTTAAAAAATGTACCAAACTGCTTGTTCTCTTTACTCAGAATACGGAGAAAATTGGAAAGAAAGAAAAAGAAGATTGTGAACCACTTGCCAGGGCAGATTCTGCCTTCAATTAGGAGTGCTTCCTCTGCTTCTTCATTTAGGAGTACATTTCTTCATGAAATTCAAATGCATAAGTTTGGATCTGTGCTAATTTCATTTCATTTCTTTCCAGCATCAAGATACTATGCTCAGGATCGCAAACGATATGACTTGTTTGGTGATAGAACTCCTGGTAATCAAGAGTTCAGAAGAGCTTGGACAGATGATGTGGGTGATGATGATGCCTTATGGACAGGTAGTGATGAAGATGGAGATGCCAGTGCCAAAGAGGACGACGGCAACCTAAAGAAAGAAATTATGAAATTAAAGAAGTCAGCCAAGGAAAAAGCAGCCCTTATTGATGCCGATGATAGTGATGAGCTACGAAGTCTTATATCTGAAAGTGACGAAGAGATTAATCTTTGGAGTGGCACCGAGGATGACGATGACGATGATATACCTACGGACCCACACCCAAATGAGCGGAGTGATGCTTATCTCGACAAGCTGTTTGATTTTGAGGAAATGCCTAAGAATCGAACTTTCGCTGATGTGATGAATGCTGTGAATGCCGAAAATGAACCTCCTGAGCTATCACCTGGACAACAAGCCAGAAAAATTGCCGTTGAGAATGCGTTCAAGAAATTAAAGAAAGGGCCGGATGGACGATACATAAATGTATGGGAGGTGATGAGTGATATAGACATTCTTATTGGAGCTTTTGAGAAGATCGTTTCAGGTCCAGAGTATGCGGATTTGCGTGAGGGTGGGCCAAAAAAGTTAAACATGCAGTTTTTCAAGGATATACAGGCAAGAATGAGAGACCAAAAGTTTGAATTTTCTCCTGAATTGAAGCTAAAACCAAAGAGCAAGTTAGTACCAAGAAAAAAATGGCAAAAAGCACAGTCTAGAAAGAGAAAGGCTGAAAGGCGCTAGGATGAGGTATTTCCTTAACTATTGATTTTGTATTCTGCAGCAGTTTCCTAGTTACATCAGCTGAGTTCATCATCATTTCTCATCTTGTAAAAATTTCCTTGTGATTTCAACGATCATATTCTTACCATGCCTGTTGCTTGGTGAATTTTGTTATACTATGATAAAGAGTTGATCCACGACGAATGTATAGGCGGCGACTCACAATGTCCGAATCCTACATGCAATGCAAAAATTCATGCAACGACTGCAATGAGACCTAGACTCCTTCTAAAGTAGGGTAGGGTACGTGATAGCACAACTAGATTTGCAAACTTAATGTGACATGTGTGGTAGGATAACTCAAATTCTTACGACTAAATGCAACACATACTACGACCGGCGGAGTAATCAAGTTTAGGCTTTTCTCCGCGTGGAAGGACAAAGCGAGAACGCGCGGCGAATGGTTCCTGCAAATCACAAAATAATCTAGAACAAACAATCACGATACTAGCGATCCAAACAAATATGAAGTCTCATCATCATATATTAATATTGAAGATATTGTTCCATACAACAAAGAAATACTCACAAAAGTATGAGGGCTGCCCAAGGAGGAGATCCGGCGATGCATGACAATAGCGGTGAGTGGTCAGGAGAGGACTCGGTGGCTGAAATGGCGGCAGGAAGGGGATCGGGTGGCTGCTGGACAGTGAAAAACTGCAGCTGGGAGGGTAGGCTGCTGGATTTGGGGGGAGGCTGCAGGGTATTTGTGCAGGGAAGTGGGTGGCGGCAGGATTTTATTGCTGGATCTGGGCGGCAGCAGCAGGAAATCAGCGAAGGGTGGCGGCAAGGGATTTTGGAGGGGGGGGGGGGGGGGGGGGGAAATGTAGGTTTTGGATGGGGGATAACTTTGGGGAGCGGGAAAACATCTAGGAGTCGTTACCTAGGGCCACACGGAGTCATCACCGTGAGGGGATCGCCGGAATCCAGGAATAAGCTTCTCCAAATTCTGCAATAGTTATGACAGCTGCCCCTACTCTCTTATTTATAATAAAACATGACTTATGACAACCATCTTGGACGGCTATGATTGGCCGTACACGATGGTTGTCCGATCTCACTAAATATAACAAAAAATACATGAAAATATCGAGACATCGATCCAGACGCATCCGCGGAGTCAGATCGTCGATCCGGAGACGCCATATATGACAAGTGGCCAATAGACCCCGACGGGTCCAGAACTCGTCCTCCGTCGCGGGTCCGCGTCACCATTCCGCATCAAGAGTCCTGAATGGTTTACTCTGAGTAATGATTATCGTCGCAGCACCTTAGACATGCCTAACAACATTTTAGTCCATTTCTAGATACAATAATGTGAACATTTTGGAAATAACAACTTAGAACTACAAAACATTGTCGCATGAGGGGTAAGTGCACTCACATTTGCCTACCAACTGATTTCAAAGTTGGGCTTTGACGTTCTAAGAGAGTAGGAGCAATCTCATCCGAGGATGAGAAGGTGAAGATTGACAAATATGACAGGATAAAATTTAAATATTGGAAGATACAAATCGAGGTTAACGGTACGATACAACGTTACATCCAAGTCAGGACTAAATTTATATGCATGAATGAATTGAGAGTTGTACAGTTGTTTGTTATGGTCGGAGGCGGAGGTGGTGGCCGAAATGGTGGTCGGGGCGGAGGGAATACTTCGTAGCCGGAACTGCGGCTGCCTAGGAGGGGCTTACTCGGGAAGAGAGGGCTACTAAAATCTCTTTCACAAGACAAGGAAATTAGAAATACTTCTTTGATAACATTACAAGACCCACACTTGCCTTCAAATAGGCTACAAGAGAATTCTTAAATGAAAACCTAAACTAGAACAATTAATAATAATGAAGGCCGAATTAGATAACTAGGCCCTTGGGCCATGACCCGTAACATCTAACAACTAAGCACAACTAATAATAATAAAAAAACCTAAATATACAATAACGGGATTGAGACCATAACATTGTCATGGAAAGAATGTTGCTTTCTCTATATCGCATGATAAGATCACATGTGAAGTGATACCTCACATGTATAAGAAGCCCTGCGATGACTGAAGTATTTCTAACTAGAAAAACTATCTCAGCATGAAGTGACTTCTACAATGGAGAACATCATCAATGTGACCAGTTGATCTCCTTTGATCTAAACTTCGACAACGAAATTCTTGCCTTGAGTTTGCTATCACCGAACTCAGAAAGACGGTATGGAACTGTGATGGAGGCCAGCGGTCCGTGGGAGTCTACTGTCTACAAAACTGAAATTGATTTTCATGACTTGGTCTTGAGTGAGGAAATCAGGCTGAGGGAACCAAGAGGAGACACATATTTCCCGCTCTAGTATTAGGATTGTAAATATGCTAGGAAGAAGAGGAGAAGGAGAAGAACCCTTGAATAAATTGGAAAGATAAGTTCACCGTCCAACTGAAGCCAAATACAAACTATCAAAGGCTAGTTCCCTCGCCCAATACAAGGTTGAAGACCATATACAAGATATAAGATGATGCCCTCAACCATGACAACTCACTCCTTATGTAGACTCATGGGCACAGCATAAGGAAAGTTTTCTAATTATTTACTACATTAATTAATATTCATTCCTCTTTCAAAAGAGTACGCGGGCCGACGCCCATAATTACATTTGCTTTAATAATGAGGTGTTCCCCAATAGGCTAAAATGTAGGTTCTGATTTCTTATGTAATGTCCCAAGGCCCCAGACTTACCATCGGGACAACGTTCACCGACAGCCTCGCTTGGCGACCGTTACCGTGTTGCAGCCCAAGCACCCCAACGCCTCCCCGCGCCTGTTTCTCAGCAGCGGTACCCCAACGCCTCCCCTCGCCCAATACATGAAAATATCGAGACATCGATGAGGAGTGGTTTGAAGGCTCTTATCAAGGGGGTTGCGGGTTCGAGATCCGGCCTCAACAACGTACCGCTGCTGAGAAACAGGCGCGGGGAGGCGTTGGGGTGCTTGGGCTGCAGCCCGGTAACGGTCGCCAGGCGAGGCTGTCGGTGGACGTTGTCCCGATGGTAAGTCCGGGGCCTTGGGACGTTATAAAAAAAGTGCAGCTCAATTGGTGATGAGGAGTGGTTTGAAAACTCCTTATCAAGGGGGTTGCGAGTTCGAGACCCGGCCTCAACAATGCGTCGCTGCTGAGAAATAGGCGCGGAGAGGCTTTGGGGTGCTTGGGCTGCAGCCTGATAACGGTCGCCAGGCGAGGCTGTCGGTGGACGTTGTCCCGATGGTAAGTCCGGGGTCTTGGGACGTTACATAAGAAATCAGAACCTACATTTTAGCCTATTAGGGAACACCATCTGGGTCTCGTCCTCTAAACCGTGTCGCCAGGGCCTGCCCCTCTCACGCTCGCAAACGGTTCGAAGCGTTTGCCCTTCACTGCTACTATCAACGACATCCCCCAGGTCGGTAACACGAACCTCCCACTACCTGGCTCAAATCGCTCGTCATTCGCCCACGTAGTAGGTTCCAACATCATCTAGGTCTCGTCCTCTAAACCATGTCGCCAGAGTCTGCCCCCCTCGCGCTCGCAAACAGTTCGAACCGTTTGCCCTTCACTGCTACTATCAACGACATCCCCCAGGTCGGTAATGCGAACCTCCCACTACTCGGCTCGAATCGCTCGTCATTCGCCCACGTAGTAGGTTCCAACACCATCTGGGTCTCGTCCGCTACTATCAACGACATCCCTCAGGTCGGTAACGCGAACCTCCCACTACCCGGCTCGAATCGCTCGTCATTCGCCCACGTAGTAGGTTCCAACACCATCTGAGTCTCGTCCTCTACTATCAACGACATCCCCTAGGTCGGTAACGCGAACCTCCCACTACTCGGCTCGAATCGCTCGCCATTCGCCCACGTAGTAGGTTCCAACACCATCTGGGTCTCATCCGCTACTATCAACGACATCCCCCAAGTAGGTTACGCGAACCTCCCACTACCCGGCTCGAATCGCTCGCCCTTCGCCCACGTAGTAGGTTCCAACACCATTTGAGTCTCGTCCTCTACTATCAACGATATCCCCCAAGTCGGTAACGCGAACCTCCCACTACCCGTCTCGAATCGCTCGTCATTCGCCCATGTAGTTGGTTCCAACACCATCTGGGTCTCGCCCTCTACTATCAACGACATCCCCCAGGACGGTAACACAAACCTCCCACTACCCGGCTCGAATCGCTCGCCATTCGCACACGTAGTAGGTTCCAACACCATCTGGGTCTCGTCCTATAAACCGCGTCGCCAGGGTTTGCCCCTCTCATGCTCGCAAACGGTTCAAAGCGTTTGCCCTTCATCGCTGCTATCAACGACATCCCCCAGGTCGGTAACGCGAACATCCCACTACTCGTCTCGATTCGCTCGCCATTCGCCCACGTAGTAGGTTCCACACCATCTGGGTCTCGTCCTCTACTATCAACGACATCCCCCAGATCGGTAACGCGAACCTCCCACTACCCGGCTCGAATCGCTCGTCATTCGCCCACGTAGTAGGTTCCAACACCATCTGGGTCTCATCCTCTAAACGCCAACTCCGTAAAAGCAGAACATAATTTGCCGAGCAAAACGTCGGTTCAAACGCCACAGAAACTCTACTACTACAAGAGCTAAAAGCTAGACTAGTTACACAAGCGACGCAATCTGTCAACAACAATACAGTCAGCAAATGATACTCCACAAATACAGAGATACAAATATATCATCTCAGATACAAATATAACCAAAAGGGAAAGCCAACAAAATAAAGGAGAAACTACTCCTCGATGTCAGAAGCAGAATGCTCATCTTTGGAGAGATCTCCGACACCCAATCCGGACACATCGCAGACTCGTGTCCTTGCAACCAAACGGAGGGCCTTCCCCATCCCACTCAAAAAAGCCACATCGCGCTCATCCTCAAGCTGGGGCTCTACTTCCTTGCTCCATATTTCCTTGCGAACCTCCTCCGAGATCAAAGAGCAATCCCTCACATACTCTATGGAGGCTTTGTACTCAGCAAGCCCAGTAGCCTTCAGCTCTGCAGCCCGCTCCTGCGAAGAAAGACGCTCCACCTCCGTCTTCAAAGACACCAACTCGGCCTCCAGACGAGCCGCTGTAGCTCGCGAATCCTTTAACAAACGAGCCGAACTCTCCACAAGGGCCTTCTCCGTCCGGACTTCAGCACGGGACTCATCCAACTCCGCCCGCAACCCAGCCTTGATCTGTCGAAAGCGGGACACATCGCGATCTCGTCTGCCTTTCAAGTCAGAAAAGGAACTCCGCGCATCACGAAGCTCCTCCTGAAGGACGAGATAACTATCTTTCAGGCCGATGTAGCAGTCGTTCCACGTAAGAGCAATGCTAGTCTGAACTCTAATCTGAAAAAAGAAAGGAAAATCAGGCTAATCACAAGGCAAAACAACGAACAAAGATAAAGTTACAAATCTTACCGCAACATTCATGATCTCAAGAGAAGAAGAAACTCGTCTCGCCCTAATCGACGGCGGAACAGAAGCATCCTCGGGAGCCTGGGGGGCAGAAGGAACCCGGGGGGCAATAGAGTCAAGTACTTCCACATCAAGATCGATGAGAACGTCATCAACTCTTGAGCTACACGGGGCCGCCTCGTCAATACGCCCCTCCACCTGGCAAGAGCGACGAGGTGCTGAATCCGAACTATCATTCATGAAAACCAATCTCCTCTTCCGGCCTCGATCTAATGGAACTGCTGTGGAGCGCTCAACATCGATAGAAAGACCGCACGGTAAGAGATGATTTTCCTCAACAAACACAGAAATGACAAATAGAGGGTTCGCCAACGCGTGAGGCTCGACAAACCCCAACACTGGGGTAAACTCTCGCCCGTGACCCTTCAAACGGCGGCAGCGGTTAGGAAGTGACCTCCAAAGCTCCGGCAAGCCCCAAGGATTCCTGATATAGCCAAATAAAGTATTCCTGTGGGGGCGGTCCTCTCGGTTCTCAAACTCAAGTTATTGCTTGTTGCTGAAGACTTCAATCCGTCCGCCTCCATCCGAGCGCACGTCACACCACTGCCTGAAGAGATCTAGGGTGAATCTCGATCCATGCTCTCTAAAGAAGGCGATCAGGCCCACAATTCGCGTCATCCCAGCAGGAGTAAATTGGGACACCGACACGCCACAATGCTTCAAGATTTCGACCAGCTCCTCACAGGGAGGCAAGCGAAATCCAGACCTCAGCGACGACTCGCACAAAGTCATCCAGCCCCGCGGAGGATTCTGAGCACATTCCTCAACTTGCAGGATCTTTACCTCTAAGTCAGCAGGCAAGCCGAACCGCTTCCTCCAGACGCCAATATGTTCGACACGAAAAGAAGAACGCAATCGCACCTGCGTAACCGCCAGTGTAACCACCCATAGTGGGCGGGTGCAGATATCCGATTTCACATTGGTTTGCGCTTAGAGAAATTTCTAATTAATGCGCATCGTAATTCTTGTAGAATTGGTCTGCTTTTAGTATTTATGGTGGTTACAGCCTGCGATCATCCGCATAACCACCGTAACCACCTCTGGGGCCTATAAATAGAACCCCAAGGCTTCTCTTTTTTCTCATTCGATTCTCCTCCTCCTTCCTCCTAAGTTCGAGAGAGAGAGAGAGAGAGCTCTTTTGACGATTTCTCTTCTCTTCAAAGCCGTGCTTGAAGGAATCTTCAAGCACCTCGAAGACAGAAGAAGATCTTTGTCCTCCTTCAAGCATTCCGAAGGCCGTCCAGTAACTCGCAGGCCCCAAGTTCCAGAACGCCTAAGTTCCAGAGTGCCCAAGTTCCAGAACGCCAAGTTCCAGAGTGCCCAAGTTCCAGAACGCCAAGTTTCAGAGCGCGCCGAGTTCCAGAACGCGCACAATTTCCAGTACGCCAAGTTCCAGAGCGCGCCAAGTTCTAAAGCGCGCACAAGTTCCAGAGCACGGTGCTCCCCACCGCTGCGAAAAAGTAGTCTGATCTTCGAGCGTGGTGGTCTGTCACCCTCCGAACGCCTCTCTCTCTCACCCTCAAAGTTGTAACGTGGAGCGGCCTGCCGCCCTCGGTCTTTCAAGAAAGCCTTGTAAAAAAACAGCAAATAGTGAAGTTTGGTCGGCACCGTCCCGACCACGTGTTTTTTTATCCCTTTCCGGGGTTTTCCACGCTAAAAAGACTCTTTGTCATCCGTCTCGTCTCTCAGTAACTGATTGCGTGCTCGACCGCTCCTGGGCTAAGACGGTTCATTCTGAACCGGTTTTATGAGCCTTGAGTAGACCGCAACACTAACTATTGAATACAGAGGAGTAATCTGGACCATCGCTCTTTAATGCCTGAAGATCAACGGACACAAATTAAATCAATATCAATGCTTAATGTAATGCCATGAAATATGTAACGGCACTTTCTAGGCCTATATTAGAATGTACTCTTCTGTTATCAATTATCTGAGAATGAATTGAAATGATTTCGCTCTTCTTCTTCCTCTGTTTTTTCGTTTACTGCCTTACACTAAAAACTTCGCTCTGACACCATCAGCCAAAACTACAATCACAACTGTGGATCAAATAAAAAAATGGACGAGCCAAAAATAAAGCTGCAATTTTTATGCAAAAATAATTGTGTTTACATATATGAACAGCATCATCATCATCAAACTTTATTCAAGGGCGTTGCTAAAGACTCACCTAAACTGGCTGCATGCACACCAGTGATAGATGCACACCACTATATTTTAAATGAAGGATGTTTTGTTAAATGCACATCAAGACAAAAAAATGACAACTTCATCCTCGACCTCGCCATCACAACACCCCTATGCTTCTCTGGCGATGCCTTGCCCATGTTTGCCGGTATTAGATCCAGCCGGCCACCTCTCCAGTTTGCACATACCCGGAAGTTCAGTTTTCGTCGGCTTTCCGGTCACCACCACAGACGAATCCAAAAGCGTGGGCCTGCATTTCTCCCCTTTTTTGTACCGGAGACTTGGACAATACGCAAACGTTTCTCAGAATCTTCTTATTGATCACGAAAAGCATATCAAGTGAGAAACTCCCCAAGATTTTCGCATCAAATTAGGATTTTGTTCCTCAATTTTTTTTCCTTCCAGTAAGCAGAAAACTTGGAATAATCCCGCCTCCCGTCCGCACCACGAATCTGGTAAGCAGAAAACTTGGAACGGAAGCTAGGTCTGGAACGAAGGAGAGGTTCGTCGGCCTGAAACGGAGGAGAGGTTCGTCGGCCTGGAACAGAGGAGGGGTTCGTCGGCATGGAGCGGAGGAGGGGTTCGTCGGCCTGGAGCGGAGGAGTTCGCCGGCCTGGAATCCGGCGGGTGGAGCGACCGTCGACTCGATTAGAGGAAGAGGACGGGTTCGGGCGACCTAGGGCGAGAAATAAGGAATCGTGTCGGTATCGGGCGGAAATATGTGGGTGTGCCTTTAACTAGTACTGAATAAAGAGAAAAGTATGGTGATTTTCTAAAAGTTGGTGTGCATGTAGCCAGTTTAGGTGTGCATTCCCATGAAAAACAATTGGATTGCATTCTATGAAGTTTCTGATTTCTCTGTATTGCTTAGATCCTCCTAAGGGCTTGTTTGGGAGGGCGGTGTAGGTTGGAGATTATGCAACTGCGTTTCTATACTTGACCCCTCCGTGCGGTTGAAATTAGACATAAAACAGTATTCTTGGGATTCTCGGTTACAAATCGGTGGTTACTCAAATCTAGAAAAAACAATTTTCACGTGTAATTTTTAAATCGCAATGGAAAAAATACACACCAATGGAGCCTAAATAGTTAATATGTTTCTCTGTTTTGAACAATTTTTTCCTTCACTTTTCGCGCTATTTTTTGTTGCCATGTTTGTCTGCTTACTTTTGCTTTGTTTGGGACGGTTGTTGTGGTGATAGTAAAAGCGTTGATGTAAAAATAGTGTTGGGATTAGAGCTACTAGAAAAGAGTTTAGGAAAAAGTAGTAAGAGTAAGAGAAAAAGGGGAACGTTGATCTATGAGAAGAGAATCATGAAAATGTGGAAATCTCTTTTAAGCTTATTTGAAATTCGAAGCGTTCGTTGCTTTTCAAAAAGTCCCGAAAACACTTTTTTTGGCCCAAGCACTTTCTCCCACTGACAATTTGAAGACCAAAAAAAAAGATTCTCTCATATACACGAAGTATTTTGTACTTAAAAATTTTATTCACCGGCCGTTGGCCCCCGATGACATCCCCTTTGCAACTTACGACCCTTCCCCTCCTCGCCGGCCCCGCCGCTCCACTCCACGACAAGCTCAAGTGGCGGTCGATATTGTCCTCGTCTCACACTGTGCATTGTGGAGCCCCTACATGACCGCCAGTATATATCTGTACATCTATACTCTTATATAAAAATATATTCCCTTATGGTGTAATAGTGTAATGGTGTGGATCATCAAAACAATCTTACCCCTCCATTCAATCATCCCCTTCTCTCTTTATTTTTTATTTCATTAAATCAAAATCTCTCCCTCCTCACGATGCCCTTGCGATTACAATCGTGCGCTCGGGGGGTTGCGAGTGGCAGGAGTATCATCGCGCCAGGGCACTGTTGTGGAAGAGGTACTGTCATTGGCCGCACATGGGGCCCTCATCCACTGTCACTTGATATCTTAATGATGTAATGATGTAATGGTGAGGCCTGTCAATCTGTCATTGATTCAAAATAAAATAAAAAAACCTCCCATAAACACTCCCCCCATCCCTCAACCTACTCTTGATCCCCCTTGGACACCGACCCCCTCTCCAGCCGTGAGCCGACGACTACCCTTTCACGATCCACTCTCCTCCCGATCCACCGCACGCTCCACCCACCACCATCGTTGTCGCTGTCCCCGAGGGCAGGCTGCCGGGGGACAACAATCGTGCGCTCGGGGGCATGCGAGTGGCCGGAAGTGTCATCGCGACGGGGCACTGTCGCGGATGGGATACTCTCGTTGGCCGCACGAGGGGCCACCCGCTCACTATCACTCGCTTTCAAAAACCAATTAACAAATCAAGAAAAAAAATCATTAGTGCCACATTATAATTAACGTATCATAATCAACTTAACTAATCAAAAGATTAGGTTTGATTAAGGAACGTGTCAACTACAAAGTGGTCCTGATTTGTCCGTACAAACTGTCCCTCTTTTTTCCAAAAAAAGAATATTCCGGTCCACCAGACCACCACCGTGAACTTCAGGACTTTCACCTTTTAGGAAAGGGCAATATTATAAGCAGTCCTATAATGGCTGAATGCAGTCCATTGATATTTGCAGTCCTATAATGGCTAAATGCAGTCCATTGATATTCACAGTCTAATGAATTTAAAGCTTTATTTGGTAAAGCTGCACAGCAGCGGCACACCGCAACAGTGCAAAAATCAGCGCCAAACAGCATTTTGCATTTTGCGATTTGGCTGCAGCTTCCGCGTTTAACAACGGCAGAAAAGAATCGCAAATCGCATTTTGCGATTTGCCCTAGCGCACAGCCTCCCGATTCTCCAACCGGCGATCTCTCTCGCGTTCCCGTCCTCAACGCCGGCGTTCTTCTCGCGCTTGCAGATCGATCTCTCCTCCGGCGTTCTTCTCGCGCTTGCATCTTCCTCGTTTAACAGCGGCAGAAGAATCGCAAATCGCATTTTGCGATTTGCCCTAGCGCACAGCCTCCCGATCTTCTCCAACCGACGACCTCTCCTCCGGTAATCTCTCTCGCACGCAGGCCTTCTCCGGATCGACCTCTCCTCCGCTAATCTCTCTCGCACGTAGGCCTTCTCCGGCGACCTAGAGCACCGACGATGCTGTAGATCCGCTGACGATCTTCCTCTCACACGCAGACCTTCTCCGCCGGCGATCTTCCTCGCGCACGCAGATCGCCGATCTTCTCCGCCTCTCCTCCGACAGGTAACGGCCTCTTCTCCGCGAGATTTCTCCTCCGAATTGGTGTAAAAAAATTATATTTGTTACTATGGAGGAACATTTGTGCCCGATCCAGCACATTTGTGCCTGTACTCGATCATTTGTGCCAGATTTCTCCTCCGAATTTGTACTTGTCTTGGATTTTTTTTGCAATCTGAAGAGGTTCATGGATTTTTTGCCATCTCCAAAGGCTATGCAATGTTTGAAAATATGCAACGATTGAAAATAATGCAATGTGATGTTTCAAAAACTTTCACCTGGTAATGCAATGTTTCAAAAACTTTCACCTGTTTTGAGTAGAAATGCAATGTTTGAAAATAATTAGAAAACTTCTAACTCATTTTTTTAGGCGAGTCATGGGTAAACCAAATGATGGTGTTATTTCGGCACAATGGGAGTCTGCGCACGTACACATATTTTGCGACATATGTATACAAGAGATTGAATTAGGCAATAGACCCAACACCCATTTCAGCAGAGATGGTTGGCTAAATTTGATTAAGAACTTCAAAGAGCGTACGACATTAAATTACACTCGCGCACAATTGAAGAACAAATGGGATCAGTTGAAGCGTGAGTGGAAGCTCTGGCGGGATCTCAAAAGAGGGGAGACTGGTTTGGGTTGGAACCCAACAAAAAGAACAATTGATGCATCAGATGAATGGTGGGAAGAGCGCATTAAGGTTAGGAAGTGTACATTTTTGATTATTTAACTTATATACAATTATATATATTCGTGTTAATATTTTACCTCATTTTAGATGTTACCAGCCGCCAAGAAATTTCGATATGGCGGCATAGCACCCGAGCTTGAAGACAAAATGGATAAGATGTTTAGCTTGATAGTTGCTACGGGAGAAAATTCATGGATCCCATCCATGGGGGAAATGCACCCTTTATTTTCTGAACCTGAGCCGATTTCCGATGACGATGATCATGTAGTCGAGAGTATTGCTACCCCAGCTGATAATATGAATGATAGTGGACACACACAATGTGATGGTGGCACGAGTGGAAGTAAAGGAAATGGGAGTGGCTCAACTTCAAAAATGACGGCAGGCGTAAAAAGATTCCGTAAAGGTAACATAAAAGAAGTAGGCACAAAAGATGCCATGATGGCACGAGTTGATGGGTTACTGGACGTAACACGATCTGTGGGGCTTACAGTTGCAGCACCGATTGTTCCTCCCAGTATATATATGTTGAGTGAAGCAGTACACGAGCTAGAGAAGTTTCCATGCTATTCAATGACGAGGACTTGTACGATTTTGCCACGTTGTACTTCATTAATCTCAACAATAGGATAATTTTCATGAATCTCCCAGATGATAGGAAGGTGTCGTGGTTGAAGAAACGTTACATGGAATCGCTGAAGTAAAGCCTTTATAGTTTTGTAGAATGATATTTTGGGATGATGTGCTTCCTTTTGTTATTATTGTAGTGACATTTTGTGGGATCATGTACTTCATTGTAATATTACTGTGATATGTAACTCATGTTTTGTATTAAAAATGTCATAGTTGTAACATTTTGTAATATTACTGTGATATTTGTTATTAATGTTATGCATCCATGCCTAATTATTTTGGGATGATGTGCTTCCTTTTGTTATTATTATAGTGACATTTTGTGGGATCATGTATTTCATTGTAATATTACTGTGATATGTAACTCATGTTTTGTATTAAAAATGTCATAGTTGTATCGATGTTATGATTGATATTTGTTATTAATATTATGCATCCATGCCTAATTATTTTTTAGGTTATCACCATGGAAGAACAAAACAACGATAACGATGTTATGATTGATGACGAAGAGCTCATGTTAATTCACCAAACGAACCGGCAACGCCGATTTATTATTTACCAGAGTCTCGTTGCGACGACAGCTTCTGTAATAGGTGAATACGTCTTCCCGTCTCCTAATAAGATACCTTGCATGACCTCAAAGCAAACTGGGGACAAATGGGTCGCAGAGTTATTAGAAGGGCATCCAGGAAGATTTTTCGATAATTTTCGCATGTCGAAACAAATCTTTTTGGACCTATTGAACTTATTACAACAATCATATGGCTTAAAAGGATCCAGAAGGACTGCAACCCGGGAGGTGTTGGGAATGACATTATACATTCTTGGGCATCATGAAACTATGAGAAAGACGTCTGAACGCTTCCAACATTCAACCGAAACAATTAGTCGATATTTTGAGAAAGGGCTACGTGCACTGACACGCCTTTCAATGGATATCATAGCACCTACTGATCCACAGTTCAGACATATTCCCTCCCATATTGAAAATGATGACAGGTACATGCCTTATTTCAAGGACTGCATTGGAGCAATTGATGGGACGCATGTAGATGCTTGCATTCCAGTACATGAGCAAGTCGCATATATTGGCCGACATGGATCACCAACTCAAAATGTAATGGCAGTGTGTGATTTCAATATGTGTTTTACATATGTGGTACCTGGATGGGAAGGTTCAGCTCATGATAGCCGCATTTATCACAGAGTTGTGCGAGATAGAAGGTGTAAATTTCCATATGCGCCTCCAGGTAAATTTATCACCGCATTTAAATATTTATCACTTAATATTTTGAAAAATTTCTTATATTTAATCATTTAAATACAGGGAAATATTATCTGGTTGATGCTGGATATCCATTAGAAACGGGTCTTCTGAAGCCATTCCCAGAAACAAGATATCATTTGTCGGACTTTGCTCGAGGTGACCGTCCTATTGAAGGTCGCCGGGAAATATTTAATCAAGCGCACTCATCTCTGCGTACTGTTATCGAACGAAGCTTTGGCGTATGGAAAAATAAATGGCGCATCCTTAGAAAGATGCCACAATACTCATTCTCAAAGCAATGCATAATTGTGGTGGCTACAATGACCCTCCATAATTACATAAGAAGACATCCGTCTAGGGTTGATCCAGAGTTTAGAGCATGTGATCTTGATGAGACCTTCGTGCATCCAGAGGCATACGAACATAGGGCACAACGTCGACGAACCGACAGAGTCACAACTACACATGAGGGGACAGGTGCACCTGAGATGTCTGCTTTAAGAGAATTCATTGCGGACCAATTAGAAAATGCTCACGGGTAATTCTCTTTTGCAGATAAACTACTTATTTTATATTAAATTTATCTAATCTAGCGTAATTTTCTTTTGCAGATGATATTTACTTGCGTCGGAGAAAAGAGAACGGTATCTAATTGAATTATATTTATCGCAAATATTTGTGTCGAGCAAATTGTTTAATTTTTAGTTGGACTTTGTAAATTATGCGTACTGTTTAATTTTCATTACTGTTTAATTTCCATTACTGTTTAATTTTCATTACTGTTTAATTCTGCACCACTGTTTCACACAGCACTGCAAATACAGTTTTCCAAACAATTTCATGAATTTTTCCACCACTGCAAAACAGCAGATTCCTGCACCACTGTTTCCCACCACTGCTTCTCCCAGCGCTGCAGCTTAGCCAAACAGGCCCTAAGTGTTTTTGGACTGCGAATAGCTGTTTTAGAAATTTTTAGGACTGCGAATAGCCGTCATAGAACTGCTAATAACATTGAGCTTTAGAAAAATTGTCTATTTTTTTTTGCAGAAAATTATTATTTTAATGCATCTCCTCTTTGAGTAAAGTATTTCTACCTCTCTCTACGACTAAAGAGATGCTTATCCTCTTCGAGTAAATTTGTGCGAGAAAAAATTAACACAATTTATATAAGGAAAGATCACGTGTCACAATCGCGACACTTCAACATCCATTCTTTTAGTTTTTATGTCCTCTTATTCGCCGTTCTATACTCTTGCGTATTTTGATGTATTTAGGCTTCGTTTGACGCAATGGTGGCGGTCTTGAGTGCTGTGGTCATGAACCGTCGTTTGTGACTGCCCGATCTCACCTAAAAAATTCCATGCATTTTATGCTCAAAACTAGTTTATTTTCTTGGTAGCGGTCATAAATTTTGTAATGTCAAACATGTAAGAGTATATTCGGACGAATAACGAGCTCGGGGGCTATGCGTGTGGAAACCCTAGGTATTCTGCTATATATACCTAGCTGGAGGCAACGGAGAGTTAGTTCCACCTTGACTTTCCTCCGGATGTTTCGAGCTCCCTCTACATTCTCGAAACAGCCCTAAGGGGCGCTCGTTCCCGTCGTCCGGAAGAGCCCGCCGATCGCGCCCTCGCCTGCTGCCGATCGTGTCTTCCCCGCTCCCGCTGCAGCCGCTCGATCGCGCTCGTCCGCTCCGCCGTCGCTGTTCACGCGAAGGATTCGCACCTCTCGCCGCTGTTGCTGTCGTTTCCTGCGAAGAAGATCCGCAAGCCGTTCGTCTCCTGTTCTTCTTCCAGCCGCTCGCAAACGACGAAGGTAGAGGAAGGAGGTCGCGATCCCGTCCTTCCCCGCAACCCTCCTCTCGCGTCTTCGCCGTTGTTGCTTGCTGCTGCGTTGTCCAGATCTGCCGCTGTTGGAGTCGAAGCCGTGCCCTAGGACCGCCGCTCGTGCGAAGAAGACGAAGTCGCTGCTAGCAAAAGAGGAGTTCGCTCACGACTGCTGATCGTGCGCTCGACCCCTCGCGCACGGCCGCTGCTCGTGCGTTTTTCAGCAGCCAGCCAGTACATTCGCGCACGACCGCTGATCGTGCGCTCGACCCCTCGCGCACGCCCGCTGATCGTGCGCTCGTCTGCCAGGATCCCGCACGACCGCTGCCCGTGCGCTCTTCAGCAATAGTGCCCGTGCGCCACTGTTCTCCCGTGCCTCCAGATCCCCCTCAGCCGTCTTCCGCCTCTTCCCGCCGCCGCCGTCTCCAAGCACAATGATGAAGGGGAACTCCATGGCGTCCCCCATTCCGATGATAAAGCTGGAGAAGTTCACGGCGACTGAGTTCAACGCCTGGAAGTTGAACACTCAGTTCGGGATGAAGTTTCTGAACGTGTTCTACACAGTTCAGTCTGATGGTGTTGAGGTCGTTGAGACTGCTGATGAGGCACAGTGGTTTTCAGATGAAGTCTTCTGCAGGGACTACCTGCTGAACTGTCTGTCATCCAGCTTGGCCCAGACCTACATGAAGATGAGCACCGCAAAGGAGATCTGGGATGCGCTGCAGGAGCACTTCAGGCAGGAGGAGGACATGTCCAAGACGCACCTAGTGGACAAGTTCCACTCTTTCAGCTTCGACGAGGAGAAAACCATTCTCCCTCAGGTATCAGAGTTTGAAATTTTAATTGATTCTTTGCATAGTGAGTCCATCAGTCTGCCCGAAAGTTTTGTTGCGGACACGATTGTGTATAAATTGCCCTCCTCGTGGTACAATTTCAAAACGGAAATGTATCGCAAGAAGATGCAGGTTGGTCTGAACGACCTCAAGCGTTTCATACACATTGAGGATGAGAACAGGACGAAGAACGCGTTGGAAGCTGTTGGCAAGCAGAAGGCTGCTGCCAACATGATTTCAAGCTCCAAGCGGCCTCCGCCCCCCTCCCAAGACCAAAACGTCTCGTAGTAGCCCCCAGGTTGCAGGCCCGAGTAAACCCTCTAAGAAATTTAAGGGTAAATGTTATAACTGCAACAAGTGGGGACACTGCGCATCTGACTGCAAGCAACCGAGGAAAGAGAGAACCCGGGCACCACAAGAAGGCAACCAAGCCCATTTGGCCCGCCAAGCTGAGCCATCCGACTTTGTTGCCATGGTCGGACACGCGCAGGCCAGCACAGAGTGGTACCTGGATTCGGGGGCAACGTGCCACGTTTGCAACAATGCTAATCTTTTGACAGAGCTGAATGATGCAAAGGAATCAGTTACTGTGGCAAATGGAGGCACAGCTGACGTGTTGAAGGTGGGGAATGCAACTCTACTGCTCTCCTCGGGTAAGTCTTTACTTTTAAAGAATGTTAAATTTATTCCTTCTCTAGCTGCTAACTTGGTGTCTATTAGTTTGTTATGTGATGCGGGTATGTCGCTTAGCTTCTGTAGCGGCAGGGTGACTTTGTCAGTTAACTCGCACTATTTTGGATGTGCTTATGTCCAAAATAGGATGTACCGTCTGAGTCTAGCAAGTGAGGTAGTCCAACAAGTTCAATTGAACTTAGTTAGCCATAGGACTCTACACGAGAGACTAGGACACGTAAACTACAGGAAAATGTTCCAAGTAGCTAGAACTCACAAGATCACATTAAACACTAAGTCTCCACTTAAAAAATGCGAAGTGTGCGCTCAGACTAAGATCACTAGGAAACCTTTTGGGACGGTTACTAGGAGCACAACACCTCTTGAGCTTATACATTCCGATATTTGTGACTTTAAAAGTTTTGTCACCAGAGGTGGGAGGAAGTATATGATCACGTTCATAGATGACTGCACGAGATTCTGTCATATCTCGTTGCTTAAAACTAAAGATGAAGCGTTTGAAAAGTTTTGTCTTTTCAAAACCAGGGTAGAAAACCAACTAAGCATGAAAATAAAACGTTTTAGGAGTGATAGAGGAGGAGAATATATGTCCAGTGAGTTCAGATGCTTCCTTGCTTCACAGGGCATCATAGCAGAAACCACTGCTCCTTACTCCCCCCAATCTAACGGCATAGCCGAGCGCAAGAATAGAACGTTAACAGAGATGTTGAACTCTATGCTGCTCACTGCAGGCATGCCTTCCGCTTATTGGGGTGAAGCAGTCTTGACCGCGAATCACATTCTGAATAAAGTCCCTCATGCTAAGTTAGAGGTTACTCCCTACGAACTTTGGTTTAAGAGACCCCCGTCGTTTACTCGACTTAAGACCTGGGGTGTATAGCCTATGTCAGAGTTCCTGACCCTAGAAGGCCTAAAGTTGGACCTAGGATCAATACTTGTGTCTACTTAGGTTGTGCTGAGGATAGTGATGCAGATAGGTTCCTTGATATTTCTAATAATATCATAATAGAATCTAGGGATGCGGTGTTCTTCGAGGATAAGTTCCTCAAAGATAAGAACTTAACAATCCCAGGTATGCAAGTAACTATTACTGAAGAAGATCCTACTTCAGTACCGAGCACCTCCTATTTCGTTCCGGTAGATAACTCTGGCCTAGAGTCTAGGAGAACTTATGTGAGAGAGCGAATTCCACGAACCTTCGGTAGTGACTTTGTGACTTACCACGTTGAGGCCGATCCATCCACCTATAAGGAAGCGATGAGATCCAGGGATTCACTACTCTGGAAAGAAGCTATAGATGAAGAGATGAGTTCTCTTCTTCAGAATAACACCTGGACGTTGGTTGATAAGCCAATAGGGGCTAAAACCGTAGGGTATAAGTGGGTTCTGAAAAAGAAGTTGCATCCCGATGGTAGCGTAGCTAAGTATAAAGCACGCCTGGTCGCTAAAGGTTTCACACAAGTAAGCGGAGTAGATTACTTTGATGTCTACTCACCCGTGTGTCACTTGGCAACCATTCGGGTTCTCCTTGCTATTGCATCTATTGAGCACTTTGTTGTTCATCAGTTGGATGTTAAGACTGCGTTCTTGAACGGAGATTTGACCGAAGAGATCTACATGAGTCGACCTGAAGGTTTCATTGTAGACGGTCACGAAACGAAAGTCTGTAAACTTCTTAAGTCTTTATACGGACTAAAACAAGCACCGAAATTATGGCATGAGAAGTTCGACTATAGTGTAAAGAACATGAGATTCATGTCGAGTCTTTCGGATAAATGTCTTTACATACGTAATAGATCGGATAAAGTCGCCATAATATGCTTGTATGTGGATGATATGCTTATTCTGGGGTCTGATCAATCCGAAGTGGATGACGTTAAGTCAGATCTCATAAAAGAATTTAGCATTAAAGACCTAGGTATAACTAACACTATACTAGGCATGCAAGTGAGCTTTGGGAAAAATGGTATTTCCCTAAGTCAAAGCCACTACATAAAGTCCTTGTTGGACACGTGGGGATACAGTGCCAGTAGAGCATCTGAGACACCATACGACTACACTAACCGCCTAAAGCTCAATGAAGGAGTTATGGTTAGACAGTTAGATTATTCTAAACTGCTTGGTAGCCTCATGTATGTCATGGTCTGCACTAGACCTGACATAGCCTTTACGGTCGGCATGTTGTGCAGATTCACTAGTAATCCGGGTAAAGACCATTGGAACGCCTTGGGTAGGCTCATGCGATACTTAAAGCACACTCAAAAGTATGCTTTAGTTTACACTGGTCAGCCTTCAGTTCTTGAAGGTTATTCTGATGCATCATGGTGCTCAGAATTAAACGACAGCAAGTTCACTAGTGATTTTGTGTTTACACTAGGAGGAGCAGCTGTAGCTTGGAAGTCCAAGAGGCAATCATGTATTGCTCTCTCTTATATGGAATCCGAACTCTACGCTCTTGCGTCAGCAGGAGAAGAAGCCGAATGACTGAGAGATTTGGTGATGGACATTCCTTTGTCGAGCCTGAAAATGAGTTCTGTTGCAGTTTACTGCGACAATCAGGCTAATAAAACGATTGCTACGAACACTTTGTTCAATGGCAAAAGAAGGCATCTCAGGCTGAAACAATCCTGGTTGACCTCTCTCACAAGTCAAGGGATAATGTCCCTTATTGATGTGAGATCGAAAGATAATGTTGCAGACCCTTTGACCAAAGGATTGAATAGAGCTCTCACATTCAAAACATCGGGGGAAATGAGATTAAAGTTCATAGAAATATGAAATTTTCCTCCGCAGTTTATGTTTTAACAGTGAGAACCTATAGTCGCAACATTCAAGCATCTAAAAACAGACTGAAAACCCAAATAATTTCTTGATGAAAACCCAAGATGGTCTCGTGCCGGTTATTCCACATTTGATAACTAAGCAACTTTCTCATTGTAAGTTGATTCAAGAGTTATTCAACTGGAAATTGAAAGTCGTTGTAAATGTTAATCTAAACATTATTGGTCACAGCACATTATTCCACATTTGATAATGTTGCACGTGATGTGTGCCCACATGTGTTGGTGAGGCACATAGTGATCAGTATGAGTAAGATAACGGAACTAGTCCTAGTTAGACTGGATGAGATGCTGACAGAGTTACTTCACCGTTGCTAGAAGTGCTAAGCTCATTTAGTAAGAGCTAGTTTACTTTAAACGTTACTGCATACGATTATGAATTCATAGAGTCTGACTCGTGAAATTCCTTGCAGACTACAGTGGAGATTATGGAGGAGATGTAGACCTGGACATGGATGACGATGATCTACTAGACGAGTAGAATCATCAAACGTTTAATTTCATGTTATGTTTTGTAATAATTATTCAGACTATATTTTTTGGGATAGAATCTGTGGTTTTCTGACTTGCCGTTTAGGCCAAAACCTTTTCATATGTTGATTAGTATGATCTATCCTAAATGCTTTGTTTAGTTTGTTTATTATTTTGTCTACTCTCCAGCACCCTGAAACGTTACGTTATTTGCCACGAATATAGGAGGAGATTGTAAGAGTATATTCGGACGAATAACGAGCTCGGGGGCTATGCGTGTGGAAACCCTAGGTATTCTGCTATATATACCTAGCTGGAGGCAACGGAGAGTTAGTTCCACCTTGACATTCCTCCGGATGTTTCGAGCTCCCTCTACAAAACATACATTATATGATAATTGAGTTTTTGTCCAAATTCACCGGAGCAAATAAGCCACCCGAAACGAAGCCTTAATTAACAGTTTTATTTAATATTAGGTGTTTAAACTATATTTCATTATTTTAATTATATTTCTGAAGTATTTATAAAGTTTATTTATTTATATTTATTATTATATAATGCTCTTTAGAGTAATTGCATATTAAAAATGTATAATTATGTGAAATTAATATAATGACGTGACTCAAGAGCTAGCAGATAGTTGTGACTAGAACAGTACTGCACAATAAATAATGACTTTATCTGGTGTACACAACTGTGACTAGACGTACTGAGGTCAATGCGTTCACACGGGGACCTTTCTAGTTCCCGTTAGTAATATATAATAATAAATTTAAGAAAAATATTATTTAAATATTATGTATTTACTATTTATGATAGTATAATTTAAAAGTAAAAATATCATTTCATTATACTATTCAAAAATATAGTTTATATTTTATATTGTTGGTTAAGAATTTGATAACCTATGACCAGACCCATTATCACCACCCACAACCAAATCCAGTATCGCGTGGGCCAGATCGATAACCCGTCATCCGCTACACTAACTAGTTTAGCCACACTTTCTCGCCGCTCCACTTGATTACTCAACTCGGTTACTTCCCGTCGCACCTTCTCACGTCTCTACGCGATTATTCCGTAACTCGCTTTTTGCCACATCTTTCATGAATAATTGAATATACAAGAGTACTCTATTTATAACTTCTCGGTGAGCACATGTAGTTCTCGCTCCTCGCCTTGTTCTGCGAATTGTTACTCACCATTGATGACGATTTCTTCACCGACTTTTCTTCGATCTCATCTCATTAATACAATGATTTCTGTCGCTAATAAAATCGCTGCTTGAGTCAACATGTTCCAAGCATTCCTCAACATCATTCAACAACACACACGACAAATGGTGAGCGATTTCCTCAGCTTTGGCGTTAGCCGCTTACCGGAAACACGCAGAACAGTGGATCCTCGATCCGCGTATTCTAAGTAACGCACAACAAAAAGAAGGGGAGATTTTGGTACTTCGGGAGAGCGAGCTCTTAAAAATAAATCTCGGGTATGTGTTAGGATCTCTAAGAATTTCCGCCGTCTTTATCGTTCTCAGTAGAAAGTAAGGTATTCTCCGGTTCACCGATCGATTGTGGCATTGTCGTCCTCTGAAAGTACACTCAGACTCATCACAACCATTCGATTGATATATTATTATTTTAGTTTAAGTTAAATAAAATATAAAACTTTTTCTACGAGAGGAGAATTTGGGGTGGGGAGATTGATTGTGCTATAATCGGAGAGCATTCGTCTCTGTAAATTTAGAACAAAAAATTTGTACGCTGCTCGTATATGGAGCATCGTATGGAAAATAGATTTATATGGTATATTTTTTATCTTTTTGTAAAAAAATCACAGAATATTGATCAATGTATTTTTACGGTCATTTTAAGTACCCATATGCATATATTTTGGGATGTAAATACACCTGAATTCTTTAAACTAAATTACAACTGTAGTTTATAACTGAAAATACAGACATTTACAACTGCAAATGACTTTACAATTGTAATTTTACAAGAAAAAGGTACCGCACGAAGGCATCGTGCAAGAGCGTACCTAAAAGTTTCTCATAAATTTAACCTCAGACCTTAGGCACATGAAAATTATTATCGTGAATATTATGCACGACAATGTGCTCTTGTTACAATATTTTTTATAGCGCATAACACAATTTTAGGCTTCGTTTGGCGCGACATTTTCGCTCCGATGAGTTTGGAGAAAAATACCACCGTCATAGAATGCATGTTTGGCATGACAAAGTTTACGACCGCCGCCAAGAGAAGATTACTAGTTTGGCGCTGCGTTTTTGCTCCGGTGAGTTTGGACAAAAGCGCCGCCGTCATAAAATATATGTTTGACATGACACGGTTATGATCATCACTAAGAAAATAAAACTAGCTTTGAACATAAAAGTGGATGAAGACTAAATGAAGTTCTTTAGGTGAGGTCGTCAGTTCCCGAACGACAGTTCATAACCTCCGCGTTCACGATCACCACCGTCGTGTCAAAGAGGCTTAATTTTTGGGTCCGAATCCCGGAATCAAATTTGGATCCGAGATTTACATCTCAGACATGTTTTTGAACTAGACGGGACATCTTAGCGACATCTCAGGGAAATCTCAGGGCTGACTTACTGTTGTCCCCGAGATATCCCATCTAGTTCAAAATTAGATTCGAGACCCAAGACCCAAAAATCTTCCTTGAAAGAGAGCCTTAGTTAATTTATAATTTCCTAGAAGCATTTTTTTTATTGCAATGGCTCAATTTTAATTACTTTATAATTGTTAGCTACAATAATTACAAAAAAAATGATGCATCATCGTGTCTGCCACGAAGCTTTAATACATATATATATAATTTTGATGTCACGATTATTAAAATATACTGGTGCTAATTTTACATCTCAGGTCCTTCAAAAAACACGTTCTCAATTCTGGATCGGATGCCGGATTCTGATTTGCCAGCGAAGACCCATCTCTGATGTTGATCAACGCGAGCTCCTCCGGCGATCTCGAAGCATGCGCCGTCGGCCTCAGACTTTTAGAGACGCAGCGGCCGCCGACGGAGCCAAGACGAGCGAAGCTGAAGAGCTGAAATCTCGGCGGCGTACGCTGCTACGATGCAGATTCGGTTATCTCCGAGCATGAGAAGCATTAAGATATCGACAAGAAGCAATGGATTCATCGATTTGATGAAGGTTAAAGTCGCCGCCCGCCATATCTCTTACCGGACTCTCTTCCACACCGTCCTCATCCTTGCTTTCCTCCTCCCATTCGTATTCATCCTCACAGCCGTCGTCACCCTAGAGGGTGTCAATAAGTGCTCCTCCTTCGGTGAGTAGAAACTCCGTTGTCCTAGCTTGTTGATTTGGCGATATAGATTTTGGATCAAGAAAACTGGATTGTTATTTGATGGGGCTTATTAATCTGGAATTCGCGATGATTTGCATTTATAATAGGATCATGTGCTTGTGTATCTGTCTGTTTGTTAATTTTCTTTCAAGTTCTCTTCTCTTATGATCCTTGCACCTGCTGAATTCCTAAGATGAAGCTCTATAGAATACAATTTCGTTTCGCCTATAGCTTAATGTCAACCTTATAATTTGTGCTTACTTGGGCTCCTTGGGGATGATTTGATTGGTTGACTACTAAGCGCTTCTTCTTCTTGATCCAAATTATGTATGCAGAGATCACTCCAAATTGTGTACGCGGAGTTACTCTTCCTTCTATTTTGAAGTTGTATATGGTGTCTCATTTTAATACTTTGTTTATTTTCCTCCATGATCCTATCTATCAAATTCCTGTTTAAAGATGTTTTGGATATTCTTGTAATCATTGTCTTGGAAATCGCTGACTCTTGATCGACGAGCTAGCAACCGTCGCTAGAGAGTTTGAAAACATAAAATTGGATCATAATCTCATTAAGACTTAAGAATGAAGGTATTTATGGTTACATTTGGGATACACCCTATATATGGTAAAATAACAAAGAATAAAGATAGAATGCAACTTACCATGATGTGCTACTGAACTTGTTCATATACCTAGTCAATCTTGTTTTGGATTCCCCACTCATTATTCCTCTCCATTACACTCTCTAATAATACTATTTCCCCTTCAATTATTATTAAATTTTGTGTTAGTTATTTAATTCAAAATGGTAGTTTATACTCATTTTAATTGTCATATTTAATTTATAAGTCTATTATAATTATGAAGGATATGAATTTTTATCATAAAATATTATCACACATGTACATACATATATCATCATCACCATTCATCAACAATAGCCTTATCCCAACTGTTTGCTATTCACTTCAAAAAATCCTCATTTTGCATTCGTTCTTGTCTAGGGCTATCTAAGGCGATAAACCTAAACTATGCAAATCATTTTGAACAAATTTCATCTATATTACCTTGGGTCTACCTCTCTTCAAACTAATTCTTCAACGCCAATTCCATCTACTCATTTATGCATTTTCTAATTTTCATTGAACATGCCCAAATTATTGAAGTCTATTTTTATTTTCTTTTATAGGTGTCACTCTTAGTGTTCTTCTAATGAAATAATTCTTCAATTAATCTTTTTTAGTTCTTTTGACATTTGCATCCTATCATTCTCATTTCTGTTGTACTCAACTTAGATATCAATGATCTTAAATAGTTTTTTTACTGCCTAACACATCCATATGCACAGACATGCACACCCACACACTCATAAGTGCACACGTGTGTGTGTGTGTGTGTATGTGCGTTGCGTTTGTGCGTACACTTGTGGTTGTGCACGGTGGTATGAAAAAATACTTGACCGTCACTCGAGCGATGACCAAGTACTATGGCACTGCACAATGCGTATGGGAGAACCATGTGCACGACCACTAGTATCTATAAACATCTAATATAGTGTTTAATTTTATACTAACCCAATGTACACACGTTCTGTTATATCAGATGGATTAAAATTGAATGGTCTGATACATTTGATGATCATATATATATATGTGTGTGTGTGTATAGTGTCGTATCCAACTCATGTTCATTCCTGTATTTCCCCAAAAAATTATATTCAACCAGAGGGGTGGGGGTGGGGTCGGATTTGGGTTAGATACAACAATGGTCAAATCCATATTCAACCAAAAGCTTAAGCCTAAGGGTGAGAGAGCTGAGGGCCCGTGATATTTCTAGACCAACATATTTCCACATATTGAGTATGAGATTAAACCAATATTCTTGCATGCTTTGGCAAACTTACACTAACGTTGGATTGAACCATATGCTCTTATACCACTTGTTAGGGTGCGGGAATTAAAGGGAGACCGATGTTGGGCTAGCAAGTAGACATATTTTCAACCCCAAAGCTTAATCCCATAGGTTAGGCCAAACCACATGGTATTTCTAGGCCAACATATTTTCACCTACTCAATTTGTGGCTAAACCAATGTTCTCGCTTGCCTTAATAAATAGATGTATTCTTACAATTTGAAAAACAAAAAGCTAGTACTACATGCCGAGCCCATGCGTAATTCTTGGTTGTGGATATGGGTTTTTATTTATACCGACAAATCTTCATATTATCTGGAACAGTTTTAAGAATTCTTCATCAACAATCCTCAATGGGATCATAGGTTTTTTTAAACCTTTGATCTCCTAGCCATACCTCCGTATCATGCATGGGTCTTATGATCATGGTGCTGAGATTTAAATACAAAATTTTCAGCTTGTTTTATTAGAAAAATAGCTTGCTTTATCTTGGAAATATTTACTTACAGTGGTTTTAACTTGTTCCTCCTTACAGGTTGTTTGGGAAGGCGGTTGGGCCCAAGATTTCTTAGGGGACTAGATGGTTCAGAGGTATCCAATGACTTTTATTGGCGGACTTCTTTAACATCTTCACCCAATTTTCATGTCCGGTGATTTTCTTTCAATTTTGCAGAGACTTCTGGGAGATCTATATTCATTGCTTGAGCGGGCAAATTATGTGGAAATCCCAGTTGGCCTAAAATTTCCTGAGTCCTATGACGAGTTCCTTAATGAAATTAAGCATAACAACTATGATGCAAATACATTTGTAGTCATGGTGAAGGGAACGGTATATGGTTTACTTTATTTATATTTGTTTCTCTTAATTTGATGTTAAAATTTATAAATTTGGTCGTTCCTATAGTAGACTTGTTTGTTCGTTAATAGTGTGATGGATGTTTGCTTGAAACTGCTTGTTGTAGGGGGGAAATTTGTTCCTAGTAATTCCATAAAGAAGTATTTAGTAGATTGTTTAGAGTAAATGCAAGTGATTTGATTCCAATGCATCTCTCATGACGCTATTAGTCTTATCCCAAGTATTTGGGGCCATTTTTGTGCGTCCTCATTTTCCGTTTGCTCAACAATTATTTACTATTAACACCCGAATCTATATATATCATCCAGTGTAAAATTAGACTTTCCTTTAAATCTCTATGATATCCCCTTGTCTATAATACTCTTGAGACACTTCTTCATCTTAACCACCCAACCTTAGTGGATATGTTAGAAATAATTATCAATCAATGTTATTTTAAATGAATCGATACCTAGGCGAGTAGTGATGAGGATCACGGATCGAGGGCAGACTGATACTTACCGGAGCCCGCACGAGTCTACATATACAAGAGGTGAGATAGGATTTCTTATAAATGATCTGAGGCGGTAGTTGCATTCTGAGTGATGATGACATATTTATTATTATTTTGTATTTTTATTTCATGTTTCGGACGATCTAGACCTTACGTAATAAGCTATTTGCCTATATAAATAGGGGTCTAGGGGGCTGATTTCATTATTGCAGAATTTGAAAAAAAAATCGGGTTCTTGCGATCGCTTGATAGTGCCAATTCCATGGCATTCTAGGTGCCGAAACCTAGACTGCCCTACTCCCTCATTTGGCCGTCCACTGCCCACCTACCACCACCACTGGCCGCCGACAACCACCAGCCCTGCCGCTGGCAGCCCCCCCATCTCCCATAACCAGCACATTAACTACCCTTTCCCCAACTCATAACTACCACTATCCAAACCCCGTAACCACTCACTTCCCCACTCAATATCAATTATAATTACCTCAATTCATTCATTCCTGCAATACCTACCAACCTACCCAACTTCCCAACCCCATATAATCGAACAGTTTCCTTCTTCTCCATTCACGACCAGAGCCCACTCCCTCCACGGAATTAGGATTGAGTCATTCAGGAAACCATCCCTTGTAGTCAATTCATGCAGTCCTGTTTCTGCCCCAGTGCCCGGGAACCATCTTCCCAGTGCCCAGGAACCATTCCAGCAGCCTAAACAGCCCTCCCCATCTCCTCAATAGCCTACCACTCAACCCAAGGTCCTCCATCGTAGCAGAATTCTACTTGGAACCCTGAAATCCGTGCAGAATTTCAAGGAACCTACTGCCCAGTCTCTTAAATCAGCAACGTAGCACCTTTCCGGGCTCCGATTGCTTATGCAAGTTCTTATTTGAAGTCAATTTTACTTATTGTTGCATATTTGGTGAACATACATATTAATTGAGATATTAATTCATACAAGTTTACCCATTAAGTGTTTTACTGGCATGGTTCGTTTGCCTAGAATTTAATTGAAGCGCTCTTAATCTTAAATTGACTTTATTTTGCTTGTTTATTTAGTGTTCTGATCTCAATCATTGTTTCTTGTGGACCTCTATTAATTTATGAAATTATTGTTAATTAATCGTTGGACAATTGCTTGTGCATTGCATCATTTAGATTCCTCACGACACCACATGAACATCAATTTATTAGAGTTTCCGTAGGTCACACATTCAGTACATTAGTTCCGCGTCAGAATGGTATCAGAGCCTCGGGAATGAATTCGTCGCATTCGTGACAAATTTTCTTACCGGTGAGCTACCTGATGAGTTTTCCCCTCAGGGCGACATTTGATACATCCTAATGTGGTATTCTAGTGTCGATATCTCAGACATTATTTTGGGTGATCGCCGCCTTCGAGACGAATTTTCCCATAGATCACCTAGTGAACCTCTTGACGAGTCACATCCTCAGAGAGACATCTGACATGTCATGAACTCATACTCCAGCATTGTTGCCTCATGTAAACATCTCGGTGTTCGTGGCACACTCGATGAGTATTTCTACACCTCAACTAAAAAGTTTCATGATAAACCACACTCATTAGGGACATACCTGTCGTTAGTGAGTCAATCGAGGTTGAGAGTGCTCTTGATAGCTTGGGGAACTATTTTATCATTACCAGCGCTCTGGGGGACATTCAACATACTATAGTATCATATCTGATTGTCGATGTCTTGAGTGATTATTTGAGTGATCATCGCACTCACGATGAATTATTCATCATTAGTGATTGCCACTCATGATGAATTTTCATACATACCACATGGTGAGCATCCTAACGAGTCACATCTTTGACACATCATGGACTCGTGCATGAATGTCGAAGAAACACAATTATTTAGGTGTTCATCACGCATTGGATGAATACTTTTACTCCCCACCCAAACAACCTCCTCATAGGCCACCCCATTTTAGAGATATTCACTTCGTTGTCGGACCTCCACCTAGAGAGTGTGTCATATATGTTGTGCTTCCTATGCATCATTTACGTGAGTCTGTCAAGTTTTTTGTTCGTCATTTACATGAATCTAGTGAGTCTTGTGTTCGTCATTTGCATGAATCTGTTGAGTTCTTTGTTCATCATTTGCATGGGTTACTCGTTTCGATCCGACACAAAACTGTATCTATTAATGATATGTATAAAACTTATGCAAATATCCACAAGCGGCAACCGATTTTTCACAATGGTGAGCAGACGATCTGTGCGAAGAGGCTCCTTAAGGGGCATGCTAAAAAGTTAAATGTCAAGTGAATGAGTCTCTACATTGTCGTGGGAAGGATCAAAACGATTCCCCCCCCCCCCCCCCAATCCTCATCCCACCAGCCCACCGATTTCATTCCAAGCCCTCCACCTCCTTATTCCCAGCGGTCCACTACCCTGGACAACCACTTACAACTCTTTTTATCGCTGTGGATAGCCGCCGCAGCATTGACAATCACCGGATCTCCGAACCATCACCCCGACCTCTTATTTGTGGGTGTTTATTGTACGATTGTTTTCTTTTCAGCATTGTTTTACAGATTTGACTGCCTATATTCTCATGGAAGTCATACATTGTTAGTGTTTTATTCTCTGCGACTAATTATGACTTGTAGGACCCTTTTCACTTGCATATTAGCTTTTGGCCTTCCAATTGGAGGAGAGCCTAATTTACTTGCCTTTTAAATATTGTTTGCAACTGTTTGTGATAATTTTCTGTGTTTTATGCTCTGGTTATTATTTGTAATTTGTTGTTGGATCACTGGCCACATGCATACATTGTTACCCTTTAACGTTTCACCGCTCCAATCCGAGAAGATTAAGAGGAAGGAAGAGAGGAATTCCAAGAGGGACTCTTGGCCAACCCTAGGCAAACATTTCATTCCAAATGATCAAAGATACAAACTGCAAGAGGGTTGGGGTATTAGAACCCCTCCCCGGGCAAAAGCGTAAATAAGCAAGAAATATGAAACACAACCTAAATAAAAGATAAAACACCCTGCCCGGGGCATTAGCAATTACGATGGTGTCTCCGTCGTGGCCCTCTTCCTCCTGGAGTAAACACGTCACGCTATCGATTCCCCTTCGAGCTACGTGCCACCTTCCGCATCCGTAAGAATCTCCCATCTGGAAAATTTATCTTGTCCTCAAGGAAAAACTCAGAAAACTAACTGCGGAAATTGTCGTGATCCAACCAAGTCGCGTCGGAAGGACATTGTCGCCATGCCACCAACACCTCCTCTTGAACACGGTCGTCCTCTATGAAGGTTTTACGGTCCAAAATGGCTTCGGGAAGGTAAACGGTGGAGTCGTCGGATGCAATGTTTGTCGGCAAGGTATCCTCGACGGGGTGATTGCCCACCACCCGTTTGAGCTGGGTGACATGGAAGACCGGATGAATCCGGCTATGGAGAGGAAGGCGAAGGTGGTAGGACACTTCGACGATGCTGGTAAGTACTGTAAAGGGCCGTAGAAGCGGGCATACAACTTGTGATGGAGGCGATTCGCCACCGAAGTTTGGCGGTATGGCCGGAGCTTGACAAAAACCGCGTCTCCCACCTGGAACTGGACGTCATAGCTTTGTTTGTTCTCCTGGTGGAGTATCTTCTGTTGTGCGCTCCGAAGATGGATCTTCAAGACCCGCATTATCTCATCCTTGTCCAAGAGCTGCGTGTGCACCGCGTCGACATGACATTCACCTGGTAGATACTGGATCATGGAGGGCGGTGGGCAACCTTAAACGGCTTGGAACTGTGTCATGCCGACGGAATAGTGGAAGGAAGTGTTGTAGGAGAACTCGGTCCACCCCAACCATTTGCTCCAATCACACAGGCGATCTGAAGTAAAACAACGCAGGTAAATCTCTAGGCAGCGGTTTGTACCTCGGATTGGCCATCCGTCTTGGGATGGTAGGCGGAGCTCATCCGTAATCGTGTCCCTTGGAGTTTGAACAATTCCTAACATAAGGTGCTTATAAAAACCGGGTCTCGATCGCTGAAGATCGAACGTGGAAAACCATGCAGTCGAACCACGTCAAAAATAAAAGCCTTGGTCACCACTGGCGCCGTGAAAGGATGTCGCAAGGGAAGAAATGACCATACTTATACAGGCGATCCACCACGATGAAGATGCAGTCGTATCACGACGAGCGCGGAAGGTGCGTAATGAAGTCCATCGTCAGATCATCCCAGTGAGATCAGGTACGGGTAAGGGCTGCAAAAGACCCCCGGGAAAAGTGGCCTTATATTTCTCCCGCTGGCAGACCAGGCATGGTGAGACATATTCCTGCCATCATCCCTCGCCAATAAAGCGCAATGGCGAAGCGGCGGTAAATGCGGAACGCGCTCGTGTGGCCCGCGGACGGCGTATTATGGAACTCATCGAGGAGGCACGAAAGGCTAGACGACGAGAAAGAGAGGACCAACCGACCCCGGTAGAACAATCGACCTCCCACAAGTGTGTGTGTGTGTGGGGGGGGGGGGGCAAGCTGTGGCATTCGTCTGCAAGCTGTCCCTGATAGGTAGGAGGGTCGGGTCGGCCTCCACCTCCCCCTGTATGGTGCCCGCCTCCTGCCAGACCGGGCGGGAGATGGCCGTCAGCTCGGCCGAAGTCGTCTGGCGTGATAAGGCGTCCGCCGCCATGTTTGATCAGCCAGAACAAAGCTCGACGGAAAAGTTATAGCCCAACAGCTTCGCTGCCCAAACCTGTTGGGATGGGTTGGTCATCTTCTGGCTGAGCAGGTATCCCAAGCTGTGATGATCTGTACGCACGATGAAGTGCCGCCCCAATAAGTAAGGTCGCCATTGCTGCACTACCAAAGCGAGCACCATCAACTTGTTTTCTTAAGCGGAGCGGGAGAGGATGGTGGTGGAGAAGGACAAGCTGAAGTAAGCTATGGGGTGCCCGGTCTACATGAGTACAACGTCGATGCCTATCCCCGAGGCATCACACTCCACGATGAAAGGTTGAGAGAAGTCGGGCATAACTAGAACTGGCGGCGTCACCAAGGACCGTTGAACGGCTGTGAAGGCGGTGGCCGCTGTAGAGGGCCATCAGAAGGAGTATCGGTCGTCTTGCGCAGAAGGCTCGTAAGTGGCTGTGCCAATGTATCGTAGTTCTCGATGAAACGGTGGTTAGTAGCCCGTCAAATCGAGGAAGCCCCGTACCTCGCGTAAGGAGGGTGGCTGCGGCCACTGCAGCATCGCCGCGACCTTGTCGAGGTCCATAGCCACCCCCTTTGCTGAGACGGTATTGACCAAAATAGGAGATCTTGTGCTGAGAAAAGACACATTTCTTCAGGTTGGCGACCAAAGAGTGGCGCCGCAGTCTCTCCAAGGTGGTCTCCTAGTGATGTAGGTGATCCTGCCACGTCAGGCTGTAAACGAGGACGTCGTCAAAGAAAATGAGAACATACTTACGAAGCACCGACCGGAAGATGTCATTCATCGTGACTTGGAAGATAGCTGAGGCGTTGGTGAGGCCGAACGACATCACCAAGAACTCGTAGTGGTCATTGTGGGTGCGGAAGGCGGTCTTCTGGATGTTCTCGGCACATACCCGGATCTGATGGTAGCCCGAGCGGAGGTCAATCTTGGAGAACTTGGTGGCTCCACATAGCTCGTCCAAGAGCTCCTGGATGACGGGAATATGATATTTGTCTGCTACGGTGTCTTTGTTAAGCGCATGATAATCAACGCAGAAGCGTCAACTGTCGTTCTTCTTCCGTACTAGGAGAACTGGACGCGAGAACGGACTCGCACTTGGTCGTATCAGTCTGGCAGCTAACATGTCGGACACCAAGCGCTCAATCTCATCCTTCTGAATATGGCGGTAGCAGTAGGGCCGAACCGAAATCGCATGTACACCATTCCGAAGCGAGATGCGGTGGTCGGTGGCGTGGGGCGGTGGAAAGCCCGGAGTCTGCGAGAACACTGACGAATAAGTCTTTCGAAGGCGAGACAACTGAGACAGAGGGGAAGAATGCGGAGGCGTCGGGGACACTTCCGTCGGTGAGGTGATCTGTCATAAGAGTGCATGAAGGCTGAAAGTACACAGAGTGAGTATGTAGGGCGGCACGCGATGTGACGGTGACCCGCTGAAGGGAGGCGTTTTCCAGGAGTGTGTAGGTCCGATTAGCCCACTGGAAGGTCATCCGCATGGAGGCCGAGTTGTGGTTGACGTCGCCCAACGTTTGTAACCGTGTAATGCCTAGAATGACATCCACGCCGCCCAAAGAAAAGACACAAAAATTGGCATAGACACTGTAATCAGCCAACTGGAGCGGAAGGCCACGACGGAGACCACTAGTCGGGGAGCGACGACCGTCACCATGGTAAACCAAAAACTCTGTCGTCGGGTCGGTGTCCAACTGCAAGCGCGTCATCAAGTCGTGGGAGACGAAGTTATGGGTTGCCCCACTATCAATCATAAACACCACGAAAATCCCCTGCAGAAGTCCCAACAACTTCATGGTGCGGGCCCCGAAATTCTGCCGGTGGAAAAGAGAGCTACAAATGCTGAAAGGAACCCATTGCCGTGTCCGCCGGAGGGACATCATCAAGGATAAGGGCATCGAAGTCGGCGGTTGTGACTTCGTCCTCATCGTCACACATGAGAATCCGCAGCTCCTTGAGCGGGCAGACGTGCGTCAGGGAGTAGGGTTGCCTGCAGCAAAAGCACAAACCCTTACTGCGCAGGTCATTATACTCCTGTGACGAGAGGCGGTTGGGGGCCGAGGAAGGATGGCCGGCTTGGGGGAAGGATGGCCGTAGGTGGAGGACCCCTCGCTGGAAGCCATGGCGGAACAGAAGGAATGAACGTGGAGCGAGTTGAGGAGTTGGGTGTGGCCGGCTGAAAACACGGTCGGTCTACCGACTTAACTGAGAAATCTGCGTCCACCAAGCGGGAGACCTCCATAGCGTCGGTAATATTCCGGGGATGGTGAGTACAGAGACGTAAGCGAATATGGGGTTGGAGACCCTGAAGGAAGAAGCCCATATAGTGATCGGGAGGAAGACTGGGGATGTGGTTGATGAGCTCGATGAATTCGTCAATATATTGATCCACCGAAAACGTGTGGCGGAGGCCACAGGTTCTCGACGGCATTGCCGGAGTAGTGACGATCGTAGAGTTTGAACAAGGCCAGTTTGAGGTCACTCAACGAGAGGAGCGAGGTGGAGTTGCAAAGCCAACAAACCCAGTGTAAGGCGGAGCCCTCTATGGCAAGGAGCATCAAGGAGACCTTCTGCATCTCTGGGGTGCCCTGGATGTCAAAGAATTGTTCGGACTTGACAATCCATCCCAGAGGATCGGTCCCGTTGAAATGAGGAACTTCGTTGGTGCGCGGTGCATGTGTCACGACAAGTGCGGGGAGCGATGAAGGCGTTGTGGGGGTTGTTTGGCAGCCCACTGAAAGAGGGCGGGTTCTCCAAGGACGGCGGCGTGGTGGAGTGCGAACGGGCATTACGAGCCTTCAGGCGTTGGAAGCTGGCTTTGATGGAAGCGAGGATGCTCGCTTGATCGTTGAGGCGGCGTTCGACGACATCAATGTGGGCGCCGTCATGGCGCGGGTGTTCGGTCGTCTCGGCGAAGGCGCCAGGAACAAGAAGGAACCGACGTCGGTGCGATCAAAGGATGCGCTGGGAAGCGCGATTGGACGCACGGAGATGCACTGGAGGACGGGTCGGGAAGGAGCGTGGCTGGACGCGTCGAGAAGAAGCGTGTCAGACACGCACGGGAGGAGGCGGCTGGACGCATGGGCGCGAGCGAGATCGGGAACGATACACGTGCGCTGGACTCGAGCGGGTCGGGGAGCTGTTCGGGTGCGGGACGCGAGCAAGGGTCGTAGGAGTCCCGACAGCTAAGGAAATAGCGTACAGGGTCAGCAGGTCGGACCAATGTTATCCCTTATGGTTTCACCGCTCCAATCCGGGAAGATTAAGAGGAATGAAGAGAGGAATTCCAAGAGGGACTCTTGGCCAGCCCTGGGCTCCAAAACATTTCATTCCAAATGATCAAAGTTACAAACTACGAGAGGGTTGGGGCATTAGCAATCACATCGGTGTTTCCGTCGTGTCCTTCCTCCTGGAGTAAACACGCCATGCTGTCGACGCCCCTTCGAGCTCCGTTCCACCGTACGCATCTGTAATATACATCATCATAGGGCTTGATAGGATTTTTTTTCCGACACCACGCCTAGGGTTTGCATATTTAGAGTTCACTCACCTAGCATACACTCTATAATACCGCAGAATCTTAGTGTAAGGAGTTGTCCATGTGTCTTATTCATCATTTGCATTTGTGTCATGACCATTCATATGTATTGCATGACTCACCTGTGTTGTATGATTTACATTTACTGTATGTTTTAATCATTTGCATGAACTGCATGAATTTTTCCGACATAAATGACAATACGTAATGAAAAATCTAAAGTTTACGTAGACGTTCACAAGAGAGAGTAGAGCGTTAGAGAAGATGACCAAAGTATGATTTGAATTAGGACTGAGAGGTTCCCTCTGGGAGTAGCGGCAAAATTAAATGTCAGGTGGATTTGCCTATATACAGTAGTATAGAGAATTGAGATGACTTCCTGCGAACTAAACATCCTTAATTGTATGCGAATTCATGCAATATTCAATATTGAGGATTTGGTCGTATATTAGGTGCCTCATGAATATGAGTCCATCCTCTGACACCACCTCTAAGTCTCAGCCACCACCTTTACTAAATACTCATCCTCGTCTTATTGCCCATCTACTAGCAGACTAACCCATTCCTCCTTCGGCACCCGAGAGCATACACCATTCTTTAGAGTGCATAATGGACATAGTGAGTCGTATGCTTTCAGTGGCACCGGAAGGATTCACGTTGAGGTACGTGGTTCATTGGAGAGGACGGCCTATTATTGACGATACTTGGACAATGCCAGAGGTGTTTGACCTACTTACCTCTGGAGTTATTAGAGGGTATGATCATCTTCATTTAGCGGAGATGAATGCGCTTATGCCGTGTGGAATTGATATGGATCATGGATCGAGAGCGGGCAGACACTTACCGGAGCCTGCACGAATTTACATACATAGGAGGCGAAGATAAGATCGACATATAGACGATCTGAACCTGTAGTCGCGTTCAGAGCAACGAGAACATATTTGTGTGTATTTTTATTAATTTTTTGTTATCCAGACAATCTAGACCGTTCTTAGTGTCCTCATTGCCTATAAATAGGGTCCATGAGCATACTTTCATTGTTGTAGAATTTGGACAGGTTTTCAGGTTCTTGTGATTGTTCCACGGTGCCGATTCCATGGAATGATTACCCTCCTCCCTTCATTTGGTTGGTCACCACCCATCCACCACCACTTTCGGCTGCCGACCACCACCAGGCTTGCTGCCGGCAGCCCCTCCATCTCCCCTGACCACCACATTAACTACCCTTTACCCAACTCATAACTACCACTAACTACCCAAACCCACATAACCACTAAATAACCACCCACTTCCCCACTCAATATCAGCCATAGCTACCTTAATTCATTCATTCCTGCAGTAACTACCTACCTAATTCCCCCGCCCCACATAATCAAACACCTTCCCTCTTCTCCATTCACAACCAGAGCCCACTCCCTCCACAGAATTAGAATTCAGTTATTCAGAAATCCATCAACCGTGACATTCCTAATACTCTGCTAAGTCAGGAAATCCAAAATTCACTTTCCTGCACCCCTTGTACTCAATTCCCGCAGGCCGGTTTCTGTCCCCAGTGCCCAGGAACCATTCTCCCACTTCCCCAGATCCATTCCAACAACCTAAACAGCGCAAGAACACACACACAACCCTCTTCAATAGCCTGCCACTCAACCCAAGGCCCTCCATTATATCATAATTCTACCCGGAAGCCTGAAATTTGTACAGAATTTCGACGAACCAGCTGTCCAGTCCCTAAAATCAGTAACAGTGCCTTTCCAAGCTCCGATTGATTATGAAATTTCTTGGTTGAAGTCAATATTACTTATTGTTGCATATTTTATGAACAATCATATTAATTGAGATATTAATTTGTACAAGTTTACCCATTAAGTGTTTTACTTGTAAGGTTCATTTGCCTAGAATATAATTGAAGCACTCTTAATCTTAATTCGACTTGAAATTGCTTGTTTATCTAGTTTTCTAATCTCAATCACAGTTGCTTGCAGACCTCTTGATTAATTTCTTAAATTAGTATTAATTATTTATTGGACAATTGCTTGTGCATCATATTATTTAGATTCCCCACGACGTTGCACTAACACTTAAGTCCCATTAGGGCACGATCACACCACAATCACTTCATTCACCCTGCATCAGGTAGACTTTTAAGTGTTAACTTTTCTGCATTACAGCATTTTAAAATTGAAACCTAATGTCTTTCCTTACATTGCTAGGCTGCAAATTGACTAATTAAAGTGGCCATTCGAAAGGCTTATCATAAATATTTAATGGATGACCAATTTCTCATTTACAATCTTCAAGGCTGCATTTGACTAAGTCGAAAATTGCAAAAACCAATTTTGCAGTTGCAGCATGCCTCTTCTTTTGCGTCATCTGGAAATTGCATCTACCACTGTGATTTTTTTGCAACTTTCGATCCATTGAAGTTGTTTGTAATTCGATTATCATGCACATGCTGTACATCTTTTCTCCTCTACTATTTTAGAAATCACCTTCTGTTTAACGCATTGGAACTTTCTTTTACAGATGGAATATATGAATAGAGAAGTAAAAAAAGCAAGACTAGCAGAACAGTTAAATAAACATTACGCGGCAACTGCTATTCCTAAAGGCCTTCACTGTCTCTCCTTGAGGTTAACTGATGAGTACTCCTCCAATGTTAATGCACGGAAAGAGCTACCACCTCCTGAATTGTTGCCTCTTTTATCCAATAATTCCTACTACCATTTTGTTGTGGCCACTGATAACATCCTCGCAGCCTCTGTTGTCGTTAACTCTGCTGTAAAAGCTTCATTGAAGTCCGATAAGATTGTCTTCCATGTTATCACTGACAAGAAGACCTATCCAGCCATGCATTCATGGTTTGCATTAAATCCTATTTCTTCAGCCATCGTTGAGGTGAAAGGTGTTCACCAGTTTAACTGGTTGACAAGAGAGAATGTGCCAGTGCTTGAAGCTATAGAGAGTCACCATGGTGTAAGAAATCATTATCATCAGAATGCAGTAACAACAACCAACATCAGTGATAATCCAAGGGTTTTTGCTTCTAAACTTCAAGCGAGGAGTCCAAAATACATTTCTCTACTCAATCATCTTCGCATTTATCTTCCCGAGGTAATATTGTTATCATCCACCTTTTTTATAGATTAAAATGCAGAAAGTAGATCTACTTATTGTATCGTTGTGTTTGAACTCAAAATTGATCGAGAAAATTTTAATAACTGAATGCTTGTGAAAAAGGAATACGATTATGCTAATAGTTAAATAGTGTCGAGACGAAAGAGTGCCGGGCAGGGGTGAGTTTTTGATTTAAAAAAAGAGAGTCAAAATTATATAAGTGGGGATGACTAGGGGCCGACTGTAATAGAAGAGAAGATAGTGTCCATCATCTGTTGGTAGCTGGGTGAGTTCGGGAGGAGTGTGGGTGGCGCTCGGTAAGGAAATGAGGCTTGGAGGGGTTGTGGGGACTCTCGATGGGTTGGGGAAAGGGATCTAGTAGCAGCGATTGGGGGTGGCGGCATGAGCTAGGGCGGCGAAGGCTGGAGGCTTCGACACCTCCAAAAGGGGACTGCACAGCTTTGAAACTTGCTTGTGACTGAGCGGTCTCACGATGGAAAACGAAACGCTCAATCCCTCAAGCCCTAGAAATCAATTGTTGTAAATAGATGAGGATTTATGTTAAATGTATCTGAATGCTCATATCGCCGGATCGGTTCTTTTAATCTATATTTCAAAATATCACTTGAATTACAAAATGGGTAATTTGTCCCTTAAATTCATGATGTGTTTGAAATAAGTTCTATTTTTTAATTCAATGAAATATGTCCCTAAAATTTAAGTCTTCTTTGAAACATGTCCTCAAACTAATCTTGTCAATAATACTAACAAATTTGGCTTAGCTGTCATTGATTATCCCCTTACTAGGTTGTTGACTAGATTAATAAATAGAAAATATCTAAAAATCGTAATTCCTATCATCGATCTTCCATCAAGCCGAAGGACTCCATTTTTTCTCATCGATGACAACCAACACTTTTCTCCACTCATTGAGATGTTGACGGAGTCTTGGGAGCTTCTGATGACAAGAGCATGAAGGGCGATCTGCGGTTAGAGGTAGGTGCCAAGCAAGAGAGAAGAAGCCGAGTCAACCTAGTTTGAGGAAATTAAATTAAAAATGACTTTTAAAGCGTATCTTAATTATTTATGTAATCAACACTGAATCATCGCCACATGACTGGATTCATTAGTATTATAGACGGAAATTGATTCAAGGACTTATTTTTCATACAAAAATAATGTTGGGCCTATTTCAAACTCAATTGAAAGGGACCAATTTCCCATTTTTGCCCAAAAAAAAATAAAGATATGAAAAATCGCACATAACGTGATGAAGGTATACTCTGCCACACTCTTGAGGGTTGGTTCCCTCGAAGAGTCCTCTCCAAAAGTGATCCTAAATCAAGACATCAAAGATGCAATATAACTAGCTCTACTCCCCTTTATATAGTAGGGGCATAAGGTATCATGTGCCACAAATGCGACTTAACTAATAATAGACTAGCACGTACGTATCAACACCCCGCTCTTCAAAACCAACCTTGTCCTCAAGGTCGAATAACGGTGATGGAATCCTCGAGCTTTAGGGCTTCAAAATCAGCAATTGTAATATCATTGTTTTCGACCACGGGCAGCAATGACAGTTTTTTATGGACACCATTTGTGAATGGGGGAGTACGACTGTTTGCAGCAGAAACAAACATCTTGGCTACGAAGGCCCATGTAATCCTGGTAGAGAGGCGGTGTTGGAGGATTCAGCTTTGGTGGTGGAATTGGAGGCGAATGCTGGAGACGAGGTGCCGAAAGGGGCTGTGACGGGGAGTTTCATGTGGTGGCAGAGAGGGCGCGTGCTTGTTTGGGTTGGCCGACATGCGATCGCGACAACGTGTGTGTGAAGGTTCAGAGTCCGTAGGTGGGCGCGGATGTGCGGTTGTAATCCATGCTTGAAGTACTCGAGGTAGCCCGAGACATGATATGTCAACTCCACAAAATCATCAACATAAACCTCTACTGAGTCGACTTGTTGAATGACTCAAAGATGCTCAAAGGCGTTGCAGGGGCGACGCGTGTCGTAGTGACGAATGAGCTTCTGGAGCATGTGACCCACGTCATTTGCGATGTCGATTGACGAAGCCAACTAATCCAATGAAGGGCAGACACTTCCATGTAGATCATCACAAGGGGGATTTTGTTTGCTCTGGGAAGATCTGTAGTTCAAAGGATTGTTCTGCGCTGGCGATCCAACTGAGCGGTCCAGGCCCGTCGAACAAGGGCACCTCTATCCGTCGAGGTTCCATGTGCAGGGGAAGCAATGTTAGGGAAGATCCAACATAGGGGTCGGTCGAGGTACCGATGCCAGTCAGATCGATGGGCCCAAAAGTGGTGGTCAGAGAGAGGAGGGGGCTTTCTTGGTGGCCAGTTGGCCTTGACGGAGGAGTAGCATGATGCCGGTAAGGGTAGCTTCGACCACATCCATGCAGGAAGAGAGAATCCTCATCGAACGCTCTACCTCGTCCAGATGGTCCGTCATGGAATGGGTCAAGAGCATTCACCCAAAGCAGAATCTTGAGTCCGGTTCGTTGCACGAGAAGGATGCCACAACGAAGAAGAAATCCGTCGGGGAAGGGCAACTCGCGCTTCCAAGATGGGACAATGATCGGGTACCAAAAAATCCGTTGGCTGGAGACGGAGCACGAAAGGCGACGAACGTGGGGTGGGCTGACGGTGTAGGAGAAAGCTATTGATGCATGGGTTGGACTCTGTTACGCACCGAGAAGGCGGTAGGGAGAGGAATTTGCTTCTGGTCGACGTAGTGGGAGGCAGTGCGTGAGACAGATATGGTCAATCACACATGGTGTAGGCCGCAAGTGCCGACGCACTCGATCACAATCGATGCAGGGGAGTGCGACGTAGCCGGAAGGGCATGAATTTGTCGAGGGGGACACATCAGAACAAGATAGCAGACTCTCAGACAGTGTCTTCTACGATGGACTGTCTCAATCGACAACCTGATTAGAGTCGCTCGTGCATCGGGAAGCAGAGAATGAATGCAGACTTAATCATGAAAGGAGTGGGGATGAATCACACCTGGGGTTACATAGGGGAAGGTGGACAGGTTGGACCAAGTTGGTACACCGAATCAAAATGCAATAAAATATAAGAGGGATACGATCGCGAGGTATACTCACGCCACGCTCTTGAGGGCTAATTCACTTGAAGATATTTCTTCAAAGAAAGATCCTAAACCAAGACACCAAAGATGCAAGATAACTAGCCTTACTCCCTTTTATATATAGTAATGGTACAAAATATCATGTGTCGCATGCACGACTTAACTAATAGTTGACTAATATGTACGTATAATGATCCTATAACTGACAACGGCAAAAATAGTCTGAAGGACCCATGATACTTGTTACCCTGTAACCTGTTGGAAGCAGTTGATCTCCATCAAAAACTTTGAGCCACTTATAATCTTAGTCATTCAAATTTGTTGACAAAATGGAAGGATGTATATGAGTTAGACAACTATCATTTAGAAGAACATAATTATTTTTCTTGATCATTTTTACCCTTCCTATTATTTTTTTGTAGCTACTTAAATCTTAAAACCTTCCAAAAGAATCAGTCTGACTTTCTCTTTCTCTCTATATACATATATACATATATATATACATATATACATATATACATATATATACATATATTATATATATATAATATGTGTGTATGTGTATATGTATGTACATATATATGCATACATATATATTTACACACACACACAGGGTTATTTACCGGGACCTCCCCTCAAAGTTTGCGTAATTACAACTTGCACCCCCTCTAACTTTCGAAATTACAAAAACCTCCCCTGTAAGTTTATATTTCATAACCACCATGCACAAAAGTACCCCTTGGAGTAAATCTTCAGGGGGTCTTTTTGTGCATGGAAGTTATGAAATGTCAACATGAGGGGGTGTAATTGTAATTTTGAAAGTTAGAGGGGTGCAAGCTGTAATTACACAAACTTCAAGGGGAGGTCCGGGTAAATAACCCTACATATATACACACACACATATATATATACACACACACATACATATACAATATACATACACATGTATATATACATATCTCTCTCTCTCTCTCTCTCTCTCTATATATATATATATATATATACACACACGCACGTATAAATTTACCTTTAGATTATATACAATGTTGAGCTACATTAGTCGATTTGTTTGACTATGTTATTAAGGTTAATTTAAACAGATGTTCCCAAGCCTCAACAAGATCGTATTTCTGGATGATGATGTTGTTATTCAGCAAGATTTGACACAATTGTGGGATATTGATCTTTCTGGAATGGTAAATGGTGCTGTAGAAACTTGTAGAGGAGAAGATAGATGGGTTATGTCTAAGCGTTTCAGAACATATTTTAACTTCTCTCATCCCCTGATTGCAAATAACCTGGATCCCGACGAGTGTGCATGGGCATATGGGATGAACATCTTTGACTTAAAAGAATGGAGGAAAACAGAAATCAGAGAGACTTATCACCATTGGATAAAAGAGGTACTCACTGACTCTTGCTGTGATAGTATGCTTTTGTCCATGTTTTAGATGCGTAGAGCACATTTGGTTGCTTATAGATTTGAAAACTTATTTTAGAATATAATGATTTCACACTTGTGGTGGGACCCTTCCCCGGACCCTTGCTGCGCGGGGATGCTTTTTGCACCGGGCTGCCCTATTTTATGATTTCATTTTCAATCATTTTTTGGGATTAAAAATGAATTCATGATTTTTTTTGGAAGCGTTTCGGAGGTTTTTGAGGTTTGAATTTACTTTTACTTTTTTGAGTACATTCAACCAACTTTTAGATTTAATTTATTCAGTATTTATATAAAATGCGTTTTCCAAGTTCAAGCAACCAAATGAGCCTCTACTGAGAAGCAATAATGGCCTGCATTTAATTAATATGTCATAGCAAGAGGGCAGAACATGTTTCATGGATCTTATTTGATCAAATATTTTTTCTCTGGAATGAATTCAGAGGTGGGAAAATCATGAATCTTATTTAATGGATTGAGTTTTTAAATGTCGGATGTCGGAGACATGTCAGAGATATTTTAAAATATATGATTTTCATATCTTATACAAAAAATTATTTTTATGCATACAAACCATAATTATATGCAATAAAATAAAAATAATAATATAATAAATAGATAAAAAATAAGTCATTTATATTACAAATAAAATCAAATAGTATCTAAGATAAGATATTATTAACAAATATAAAATGATACATTGTAAAATATATTTAATATTATACAGTAATTTTATTTTGATAACAATAACTTTATTGCAAATAAAGAAAAGTTAAAAGTTAAAAATCTTTGATTGATTATAAATCTTTTCAAACATATAAATTTATATTAAAAACATACCAACAATCAACTAATAAATGTATTAAATAATTTCATATTTTTTGTAATATGTAATTAAAAAATTGTGAAATAATTATATAAAACGGGTTGTAAGAATAAAATGTTACAAAATTGAAACAATAAGTCTAATCGATTTAAACATACATAATATAATATATAGGTGATTTAAATATATGTTGCTAGTCTGCTAATATAACATAGAGTAAAATAACGGATGATATATTTAAAAGTCGTGTCGACCGATATATCGGAAAAAACCGGATATGTCAGCCTATATTTTACAAAAGGACATAATTTTTTTTTTTAGAAAAACATATCGTTTTGCCCTCAAAAATGACACGTCGGGATACATGTCGGATATGTCAAAGGACGTTTAAAACACTGGCAAAAATATGTATGATGAATTTCTTAAGGCTCCATTCGTTTGGAATGAATTCAGAGGTGAGAATTGGAATTGAGACCAAGTCTAATTCTGTTGGTCAGCTATAGACAGGAATTCAGATACATTAATTGAAATTAACAATTTTGTTGTTTGGATGCATGTGGGAATAAATTTTACAATAGTGAGCAAGAATAAGGCTATAAATTGAAGACATGTCCAAAATAAAACACAAAATGATATCGTCCACAAAATAATATCGTTCAAAAAATAAAATGTATAAAAAAAACCTTGCATACCTACATATCATACAAATATGCACACATACCCACAAATTCACACAAACAGAAACGCGCACATACGCACAATCACAAGTTGAATATACACTTTATTTTTATTCTCGCATGTTTGTATCCACGCGATATGTCACGTGTTATGGGTCTATATATTGTATTTCTGCCCTGATTAGGGCAGGGGAGTAAGAGAGGTTTTTTCATTTCCACTTGGTATCAGATCATAAGGCGTCTCCCGATCCCGATCCCGATCGCGCTCGACGTGCCCCGCCTTCCGCTCGCCCTTCGGCTCACTCGCCGCGCCGCTCTCCTGTCGGCCCGCTCGCGTCTCCCGTCTCCCGTCTCCCGTCTCCCGATCCGCCGTGACCTAGGCCGCAGCGCCTCCCGCTCCGTCGAGCCCTAGCCTGCAGCGCTAGTCTGCCGCGCTTCTTCCGTTCCGCGCGCCTCTTCCGTTCCGCGTCCCTTTTCCTCTTCGGCTGTCTTCTCCGCCCGGTCTTCCGGGCGACCCCGTGTCTCCGGCCGTTTTGTCCTCCATGGGGACTGCCGGAGACCTCACACTCACATCCTCCGGTGTCCTCTCCGGCGGCATGATCTAAGGGACACCCGTAGGATGTGGTTTCGTCTGATTTGAGTGATCGTTGTCTCTCCGATGGGTGATCCATCTGACACCTCCTCTGCTTCCCCAGCCGATGTTCTTTCCAGTACCTCTGCCGATCCTCCTCGGAGTCATGGCCAGTCTGGCTCGTTGAAGATTACCACTGTTGCCTTGGATGACACGAATTATCTGGAATGGTCTAGGGCAGCCCAACATGCTATTCGCAGCCACCAGCTATACAGACATATTGATGGTACCACTATTGAGCCACCACGTACCGATCCCTCATGGAGAAAATGGGATGCGGACAATTCCTTTGTTGTCTCGTGATTACTTTACTCGATGTCCCCTCAGGTGTATCGCAGTTATATGTTGTTGGACTCCACTCATGATATTTGGACCCGGGCTTGTGATACCTACTCTTAGGCCGGCAACTCGATGCAAGTGTATGAACTCACTCACCGTGTTCTGGAGCTGAAGTAGGGCACTATGACCGTTTCTACCTACTATTCTGAGTTTGAGCGTATTCATCAGAAGCTGGATTTCTTCAACGTCTTTACTGCTGCTTGTACTGTTGATGCGCTGTCCCTTCAGAAAGATAAAGATCGATTCCGGGTTCACATCTTCCTTATGGGACTCAACATGGAGTTTGACGTTGTTCGCTTGCATGTCCTTCATCGTGAGCCTCTACCATCTCTTCGGGAGGCCTTCAGCATGCTCCTCAGTGATGAGAATCGTCGTCGCACTCTTGGTTCCGCTACTGATAACTCTGCCCTCGCTAGGATTTCTCGCGGACCCCCTCATGTTTGCAGCCATTGTGGGAAGAAAGGTCATACCAAAGACTCTTGCTTTCGTCTACACCCGCACCTTGGCCCTGCTGGTCAGGGTTCTCGTGCTCGTGGTAGAGGTGGGTACCGTGGTGGTGGTCGTCAATCTGGTGATCGCACTCAGTATTCTGCGCACTCTACTGAGGTTCTGGAGGACATTTCTTGTTACCCCCGCGCATTTACCGGAGGAGCCACCCCTCGTCGGGACCACTGGAGCGCGTATTTGAAAACCGCCGTGATTAATTATTGTAATTAACATGTATCAATTAATTAATTAATATTAATTATTTAATATTAATTAATTACTTAAATATTTTTTATTTTCTTGTATGGGTCCCCTCCCTCGTCTATATATAAGGGGGAGAGGTTTTAGGTGTTGGTTTATCTTTTGTGATTTAGGGTTTTGGTCTCTCATTCTTGAGAGAGGGATCTTTGGAGGACCCAGCCTCCTTGATCTTGGCCGGAGTTCGCTCTGGATTGTATCGGTGTTCCTGATTAATACAATCTTGTCTCGTTGTTCATTCTTAATCGTAACAATGGTCCGACCTGCCGCCCCCGTCTACGTTCCAAGCCGCCGGGGATCGAACCACGATGGACACCCGCCCCTCCGCCATCTCCGCCTGTGCACGCCTCGATCGACAATCTGATATGCTGGCCAACATCCTCGCCTTGGCGCAATGCATCAACGCCAAGCTCGATCAACTCGAAGCGATCGATCGACCCCCCCCCCCCCCAACGACACTTCTCCGACGCCATGACGACATCCTGATCCAGCCCGCGCCGATCCTAGCAGCAGAAGCCCGCACCTCCAGCGACGTTTCCGCGCCGATTCCGACAGCAGCAGCAGAAGACTACACCTCCAGCACCGTTACCGGCTGAAGCAGCAAAAGCCCGCACCTCCCTGCCCCCCGCAACTCTATCGCTGATGGCATGGATCCCTCTTCCGCCGTCGTCTGCCAATTCCAGCCCGCACCACTTCCGACAGCGGAAGCGCGCGAGCTCAGCGAGCCCGACGCAGCCACGACGGTCGCAGCCCGTGTAGCTCGTGCCTCAGCCTCCGCCAATCGCCTTCGACCCTTCGCCGCACATGCGGATGGCGTGCCATTGTCCCCTCGATGTAGCCGACATGGTCTCCCCCACCATCGAGCCCGCGTCGTTTCCTTTTTCCAGATCCACGCCCCACCTTTGCATTTCTTTTCCTTGAAACCATCTGTCCACGCCAGCCTTCCTGTTCTCGAGCCCCCATAAAGCAGCCCCCTCCCACTTATTGTTTTGTCTCTTACTTGTTTGTCTTTTTGCTCTTGCCCCATCACATCCCACATCAACTCTCCTCTTTCTTCCTTGAAACCCACGCTAGCTGCCAATAATTCGCCATCATAAACTCTCAACTTACACCTCTCTTCACCCTCTCACTACTGCCAATTTCATTAGATCCTTTTCTTTTATTTTCCTCCTTGCCCAAACAGTCACCACCCGAGCTCGGCCGCTTTTTCTTCGTCGCAATCAACACCGCGCCCGACGAACTATTCAAACTCGACCTTGCAGGCAAGGTCGATTTTCAAGGGCGATGGAATGTTACCCACACACATTTACCGGAGGAGCCACCCCTCGCCGGGACCACTGGAGCGCGTATTTGGAAACCGTCGTGATTAATTATTGTAATTAACATGTATCAATTAATTAATTAATATTAATTATTTAATATTAATTAATTACTTAATATTTTTTATTTTCTTGTATGGGTCCCCTCCCTCATCTATATAAGGGTGAGAGGGATCTTTGGAGGGCCCAACCTCCTTGATCTTGGTCGGAGTTCGCTCCGGATTGTATCAGTGTTCCTGATTAATGCAATCTTGTCTCGTTCTTCATTCTTAATCGTAACATCTTTGGAGGCCTGTCTGCTGTCGAGTTAGAGGCTTTCCGCCGTATGTTGCGCTCCCAGACCGACTCTACTACTGCTGGATCTCATGCTGTTGTTGCTACTTCAGGTCTGTCCAGTGCTCATGTTGTGTCTTCATCTCCTTCCGAGTGGATTATCGACTCAGGTGCGACATACCACATGACTGGCTCTGCATCAGGTTTTACCTCATATACTCCTCTTTCTGGTCGTGATAAGGTTATTGCTGCTAATGGTTCTCTCTCTGTCATTGTTGGTAAAGGGACTGACACTTGTTCTCCCGATCTCTCACTGCCTCGGTGTTGCATGTCCCGTCATTTCTTCGCAATCTACTTTCCATTAGTCACTTGACTACCTCTTTAAACTGATATGTAATCTTTTTCCCGGATGCTTGTGTGTCTCAGGATCTGGATAAGAGGCGGTCGCTTGGCAGTGGTAGGAACGTTGACGGACTGTACTTGCTGGATCAGTCATCTCCCAGTGCTCTTTCTTCCACCAGATCTGGATAAGAAGCATCGTGGTAAATTGGATGCGTGTTCCCTCCGATGTTTTTTCGTTGGGTACTCTCCTACCACCAAAGGGTATCGATGCTATCACCCTCTGACCCGTCGCTACTATTGCACTATTGATGTTACATTTCGTGAGGGGGAGTCATACTTTGGTCCTCGTCAGGGGGAGACTAGTAGTAACGGTGACGCGACCATCGACTGTCCTCTTCCAATTGTTGCCACTCCTCATGTCTCCTTCCCATAGTCCGTCTACTGCTCATGTTCCTTCCATCTCCGCTCCTACATTATACACATACTTCCGTCGTCCCAGGACTGTTGAGCAAGTGCAAACTGTGGATGTTCCGCCAGTGTCGGTGCCTGTTTTCGCTCCAGATTCTGATGATGACCTCCATATTCCTCTTGCTCGTCTTATAGGTAAAAGGGGTGGCACCAAACACCCCATTGCCAACTACATTTGTTATACTCACCTCTCTCAAGTTCATAAAGCCGTTATCTCATCTCTTTCATCTATTATGATTCCTAAGACATGACAGGAGGCTGTTCAGATACCTGAGTGAAAACAGGCAATGGAGGGGGAACTGTGTGCCTTGAAAAAAAATGAAACATGGCGGCTTGCTAGTCTTCCTCCTGGGAAGCGAACGGTTGGGTCCCGATGGATCTTCACGGTTAAACAGAATCAAGATGGGGTGGTGGAGCGGTACAAAGCTCGCTTGGTGGCTCAAGGGTATACTCAGACTCAAGGCATTGACTACCAAGAGACCTTTGCCCCTATTGCTAAGATGAACTCAATTCGAGTGCTTCTCTCTTGTGCTGCTAGTCGTGGATGGGAGCTACAGTAGCTCAATGTCAAGAATGTGCTCTTACATGGTGATCTGGAAGAGGAGGTCTACATGAATATCCCCTCGGGCTTCGTTACCGAAGGATCCAATGGGAAGGTCTGTCGTCTGCAGAAATCCCTGTATGGCCTGAAACAGCCTCTGAGAGCGTGGTTTGGACGATTTAACAAGACCATGCTTCAGCTAGGCTGCACTCAAGGACAAGCTGATCATACTCTCTTTATCAAGAGGAGAGGAACATAGGTTTCTATTCTTATTGTATATGTGGATGACATCATCATTACTGGTGATGATCTGGAGGAGATTATTCACTTGAAGAAACAACTGGGCAAGGAATTTGAAGTCAAGGATCTGGGGAAGCTGAAATATTTCTTGGGAATTGAAGTTGTGAGGTCTCAACGAGGGATCTTCATCTCTCAAAGGAAGTATACCCTTAACCTTCTGGATGAGATTGGGATGCTAGGTTGTGCTCCCGTGGATACTCCAATTGAAGCTAATCACAAGATTGATGTGGATACTAGTGGGGAGAAAGTTGATACTTCGCAATACCAACGATTGGTTGTCAGACTCATATATTTATCTCATACTCGCCCTGATATTACATACATTGTAGGGGTCCTAAGCAGGTTTATGCACTCTCCCTCAGTTCGCCATCAGCAGGTTGCATTCAGAGTATTGCGATACCTCAAGAAGACACCAGGACGAGGGATTCTATTCAAATCTAACCAATCATTGGAGATTGAAGTGTTTACAGATGCTGATTGGGTCGGTAGTCAAGATGATAGAAAGTCTACCACTGGATATTGCTCGTTTGTGGGAGGCAACCTGGTTTCATGGAAGAGCAAGAAGCAGAATGTCGTTGCTCGCTCAAGTGCTGAAGCGGAATATAGGGCTATGACACAAGGAGTGTGTGAGGGATTGTGTTTGAAGACTATCCTTCAAGATATGGGTCTCCAGGTGAACAAACCAGTTACTGTCTACTGCGACAACAAGGCAGCCATCAATATCGCTCACAATCCAGTACAGCATGACAGAACAAAACATGTTAAAGTTGACAGACATTTCATTAAAGATCATCTTGACAAGGGGAACATCTACACTCCTTTTGTGAGCTCATATGATCAACTAGCCGATGTTTTCACCAAGGGGTTAAGCAGCGACAACTTCCAGAACAATACTAACAAGTTGGGAATGATCAATATATATTCCCAATTTGAGGGGGAGAGTTGAATATACGCTTTATTTTTTATTCTCGCATGTTTGTATTCACGTGATATCTCATGTGTTATGGGTCTATATATTTGTATTTCTTCCCTGATTAGGGCAGGGGAGTAAGAGAGTTTTTTTCATTTCCACTTCACATACACGCGCAAACACACACAAAACACATACAAATACGCATACTCTTGATTTTAAAAAATGTTATCATTATGAGCACACACATACAAACAAACACAACAAAATACACAAATGAACACAAACAAGCAAACACAAGCAAAAACATACCCAAACACATAATAAATAAGACCAACATATTCAATCCCTAGATTTTAAAAATAATTTAAAATAATCATAAGACATAGATTCACTCATCTATTTTACACAACACTTCAAAATGAAATTTCATTAAGTACATACATTTATCTATTAAAAAAACTTTGAATTTTTGTTTTCAAGAAACCATCTAAAAACTTCATAACTAATATTTCTTCAAGGATTTCATAAAAGTCATCATTAATTTTCCAAAACTAAAAATGCACTTCCTAAACATCATTAGAAACACTCATTCTTTATTAGTTCATGTTGAGTGTTGTTTGAGGTGTTAAATTTAAATTACATAAGTCATCAAATTAAGCCAAATGCTCCAGCGCTTGTTGAATCCCATCAATTTCTTCTTGAACAACTTTTTCGATGTTACCTTTTCTCCTGCTTAATCCTTTGCGTTAACTCTATTTGTTTATCTAATTAGTGCAAAATGTTAACCTTTGATATGCTTACATAAATCACTTATGTTTATTTCTATTAGCTTACCTTCAATAGATGTCACTTCCACTTTAGTGCAATCATATTCCTTATTTTATTTCTTTATTTTGTTGTCTTTTACTACTTACCACTTAAATCCATATATTATCATTGGAATCATTGCTGTTGGAACCCGGATACCGGTCCAACTGTTCGAGACTTGGGGGTGACCAAAGGTTACTCGTTTAGTGATCGACCCATGTGAGACAAGGTGATAAGAAGCTAGAGAGCATGCAAAACCACTCCAACCTGCCTATAAACAAGACCCGCATGCTGCAACGAGGAGGTCCCGCCACATACCCGGAAGTCTATAGGAACTTCCCCTCCTAAAGCCAATGCTGAGCTTGGCACAAGAGAGGCAGGCAAGGTACTCGCCCACCATAGGGGGGGTGAAGGTGCCTTCTACTTGTGCCTTGGGGGTCATATTTATAGGCAAATCCAAATGGACTGCGAATAGCTGCTCCCGCCTTCTGAAATGGGCTGCGGATAGCCGCTCTCGCCTTTTGACGGGGTGAAAGTTTGTACTCGCCCCAGGTGAGGGAGGTCTTCTGTACTCGCCCCAGGTGAGGGAGGTCTTCTGTACTCGCCCAGGTGGGGGAGTCTTCTGTACTCGCCCAGGTGGGGGAGTCTTCTGTACTCGCCCAGGTGGGGGAGTCTTCTGTACTCGCCCAGGTGGGGGAGTCTTCTGTACTCGCCCCAGGTGGGGGAGGTCTTCTGTACTCGCCCAGGTGGGGGAGTCTTCTGTACTCGCCCAGGTGGGGGAGTCTTCTGTATTCGCCAGGTGGGGGAGTCTTCTGTACTCGCCCAGGTGGGGGAGTCTTCTGTACTCGCCCAGGTGGGGGAGTCTTCTGTACTCGCCCAGGTGGGGGAGTCTTCTGTACTCGCCCAGGTGGGGGAGTCTTCTGTACTCGCCCAGGTGGGGGAGTCTTCTATACTCGCCCAGGTGGGGAGTCTTCTGTACTCGCCCCAGGTGGGGGAGTCTTCTGTACTCGCCCAGGTGGGGGAGTCTTCTGTACTCGCCCAGGTGGGGGAGTTTTCTGTACTCGCCCAGGTGGGGGAGTCTTCTGTACTCGCCCAGGTGGGGGAGGTCTTCTGCGTTGTCCTCATGCATTTTTGATCTCTACGAATTACGGGTTATACAATTGCAGTTTTTAAATTTACATTTTAGGTCCTAATGCCATCATCTCCCTGCATTGTAGTCTTGAGACACTTCTTTATTTTAACTATTTTGTCTTAATTTTAAAGGCTAACTGAATATCTATCCAAGTTATTTAAATGGTATCTTTCTAATCATCAATATTTTTTATTATGAGTTTATGCCCCCATTAAATTTACATATCTACTCCATCTTTGTAATGCTATTTCGAAACTCATTCTTCTAAATTCAATTTATTGTTCTATTTTTTTTACTTTACTCAATAAATGCCTCAATGATTATAGTTATATCATATTCGAAAAACACATCAATGCATATCACTTTGGATATCTTTTGTAAACATCTCCATAACTATTATGAAACAAGGTTTATACTTAAATGCTGATCTTTGATGTAAACCTGCCACATTTGAAAATTCTTTTATCACTGCAACCATTTCTAATACTAGCTAGTGCTCCGTCAAACGCCAAGTCTCATGAGGCATCTATCACATATGGCCTCATTACTCACCTAATGTGACCTCAAAATACAAATCAAGTCTCTATGGAGTTGGCTCAACATAGCTCCCAACATAGCGACTCTAGGAATACTCGATTCTCATCCCAAGTCTATACTCACGACTCACACATCAACATCAATTCATAATCTCGAACACAATTTCATCACGATAGCCCACCCTCTCTAAGCAATGCCATCACCGCAGTTCGTAGTCGTCAAAATCATTCATGTCCATATACGGTATATCCACCAAACTTCATGTGACTTCACCAATCCCAGTATCCCAAACACCCATGAATTAGGATAAATACTACCTATCATTATTCAATTTACTGCATCATCGATCCATGTCGAGGGCTTATCCCTCTAAAATCTCTAATGTATGTTTTCAGGCTCTACGGAATCCCATGGCAACTTCCAAATCCCAAGACGTACAAGCAAAACTCTAAACATCACAAAGCATAGATCCGCGCATAGGTCATCAATTGACAATCTCAACAGAATATGATTCCAAGTGAACACCATGGGTCCCGACCCACAGACCTACCCGATTTCATCACAAAATACCTAGGCTCAAGGCTTCATTGTGGAATTCTAACAAATCATTATATGCAAAAGTGGTTACACACGCCCGTGAAAGAAAATACAGAAACTACACTGTATCACGCCTAAGGGCTCGATTCAACTATGCCATCAAAACTAGGATTCGTTGAATAGATTTAGACATCCCAACTCGCATAAGAGTATCACGTTTAACTAAGGGTTACACACGCCCGTGAAAGAAAATAAAGCAACTACACTGTATCACGCGTTGACGAACCTATTTATTTAAGGTCTTATTGGTTGGTTGGGTCAATAAGCCGATATTAAAACCAACATACATTGATAAATGACGAGCATACGATGATGACAATCATGCAATTTGTCGACGAACACGAGCAATCACAAAAGAACTTAAATGAAGAAAATCCAAACGGATTAAATGGATGCGCCATCGGATGCATTAACATGTCACCAGTCGTGCAGTCCGCCATCAAAGAATCACGCGATCAAAATGAAGGGAAGAAATTGATTGGGGTGTTACATTAACACTTCCTTCAAGTTGGGCATGAGAGTCAATAATGCTTAACTGAGGACATTTTTCATGAACAATGGTTCACTTTATTCTTTTGTGAACAAATATATAAGTTGATTCATGTATAGTACGCCTAATATAAACTGAGTTTGATATTTGAAACCTAATATAGTCCCACAAGGACTGAATACATGGAAAAAAAACCATCAAACCCACCCTTAATAGCCTGAATAAGGCAAAATATGATATTGATATTTGATTTACACGACTAGTGATGGAAATGAGACTAATGTTGGCAGGTTCTAATGAGGCTACAGGTATTTTCTAAATGCTGACAAACATTCCGGCAAATTTTAACTTGCAATAATTTTTTTATAAATCAATATATATGATATGCTACAGTAGATAAAGCGTACAAGTAATGAAATAAGAGAGGTAGTATAATTGCAAGAGGAATCAAAATCAAATAGCTAAATAAATATGAATGTACAACGCTTCAAAAGCTTGGGAACAACGATTACAAACAACTATTCCTTAAATTGGAAATTAACACACAATTTAACATAAAAAGAAATGTCTTCAAACTAATAAACTCACACAATTCAGAAATAGGGGAGGACTGGATGAATATTCGGAGGACTTTGGGAGCCGAAATGTAGGTACTGCTGCTGTATGGAGGTCAGCTGGGGACTGGTGGGCTGTGGAGACAAAGGGCTGCAGGGACTGTGCAGGAATTTCACTGTCTAGCTGCTGTAGAGTCTAGGCCGCAGATGGAGGAGATAAAATCAGGCAACGAAGGGCTGTGGGGCAGGAATTTCTGCTTGGGATTGAACTCCAGCAGCTGGAGGAGTGGTTCCACGAGGGGGATTGCTGTGTAGGGTTATGGCCGACTGACAGAGGAGGGAGGGGGTTCGAATGAGAGAGGGAAGAGGTGGTTCGACCTGGGGTAGGGCTGCTGTGGGATTTGAGGGGAGGATCCACGTGAGGCTGCTGCTGTAGGATGTGAGGGCCGACTGATTTGGAGAGGGTGGGGCTCGGTTAGGAGAGGGGGAAGGAGTGGAGAGGTGGTTCCACGTGAGATGAAATGGGGGGATGCTCAATGGGAAGTGGGGGATCGGTTAGGAGAGGGAAAGGTGTGGGAAAGTGGCTCCACGAGGTCTGCTGAGAGAGTGGGGGACGGCTGAGATGGAGGAGGTGAGAAGTGGAGGAAATTAAGATCTTAAATTTTAGGAGTGGTGGAGTTAGTTGGGTAGGGGGAGGTGGTTATGTGCGGTGGAGTGGTGGTTGGACGGAGGTGGTTTCCGGCGATCACCGGAAAGCGGAAAATGCATGGAAATTTGTGGAGGTGGTGGTGGTTGACGTAGGATGCCGGAAATGTTTTCCGACGATCACCGGAAAATTGAAGATGGGTGAAATTTAGTGAGAGGTGGTGGGAAATTGTGGAGAGGAATTTTGGTAATTGGTGGAAGGGTGTGGCCGGCTAGTGAAGGGGGGTAGGTTGTGCCGTCTAGGGGTGAATGAGGAGAGGGGTGGGATGTCCAAGCTTCGCACTTGGAGTTCTGGCTTCGGCATCGGATGATCAAAAGGAGGCTTCTCCCCGCAATCTTTCAAATTCCCTCCATGGAACTCTCTACACCTTATTTATAGACTAGCGGGGGTGGGGGGGGGGGGGGGGGGGGGGGCAACATACGGTCATGACTCACCGTTCGCTGTATCCCTCAAAATATACAAAAATACTACAAATAAAATAATGTTTCGATGGGCGATCCGCTCGGGATGAGCGGTCCCAATCGTCACTGGGTGCGTGGTCGTCGCGAGTAGACCCTCACAGGTTGTATGGCAGGATCCCCATCAAATGTGTTGCAAAACTACAAAAGAATAACAATGAGTGATTATAATAAATGAGCAGTCAAGTTGAAGTTGAGGTAATTGAAAATAAATTTACATCATTCAGACATGTCGATGAAGGATAAAAATTGCATCGATTAACAAAACATATAGAATTAAAACTGAAGGGTTATGAAGGTGGAGTAGACCTAAGCTATCTTTAATAGAGTTTGTTAAAAAAGATTAATTTTTAACTCCTCGAACATGACTCGACAAGAAGAAATGAAAAATAAAGATTCATAAAGGTGAAGAGTTTAGGATCTGATTACCACGGCAATGATTGCATTTTATCCCTCATTCTACTCTTATGTTCTTGATGGTGATGATTGCATCCGATCATGAAGGTGAAGGGTTTATTCACGCTTCCCGATAGATTTTACGCCCACAACCAAATATTTTTGTTTCTTGTTTTCCGTCGTTTCCCTAATTTATCTTTGCCCCTACTTTTTTCAAATAATTCATAGATCCCATAAAGAAGAAACTCATAAAACTTGAGGACCATATATCCTTATCTTTTCTATGGTTAAAACTATTCTCTGACATCTCCTTTAACCATCTGTTGCAGAATATAAACTCAAATCTGACTCTATGGAAGCTCGGAACACTACCACCCGCTCTAATAGCCTTTAGAGGATACGTTCATCCAATCGACCCCTCGTGGCACCTGCTCGGCTTGGGTTATCAGGAGAAAACAAACCTCGACAGGATCAGAAACTCCGCCGTCATCCACTACAACGGGCAGTGCAAACCGTGGCTAGAGATTGGCTACAGGCAATTCCAGCCTTTCTGGACAAAGCATGTCAACTACTCGAATGAGTTCGTAAAGAATTGTCATATATTGGAGCCAGCAGATTAATTTGGCAACAGGATATAACTCCCGCTTCTTTCAAGTCGATACATACTACACCAGAGGAGAAGGGTTTCATCGATTCCGGGATTTCGTCTCCTCCGTTGGAGATCATTTTTCGTGAGCACGATGAATCTCAACCTGCGGTGAGCGTAAGTTTTATGGATCACATTTTCTATTCTAATTTCTAAAAGCAGCTTCTTTAGAGGAAATTATGAGGGAAAAAAAGTAAAGGATGAATCAAGTCGCCATTTTGACGCCTGCTTTTTCGGCTTTTCCTTACCAGAAAGCAGGTAGAAGCAATCTGGAATGAAGCTTCTTGGTTTTTTGTTTTGCCTAACAGTTTTTTTTTTACCTAATGCATTTATATAATTTTGTATTCATCTGGTTATGTAAAAAGAATGGAGATCCTTGCAGATGGATCTCACAAAAATTTTCATAGGAATTGGGGGGTTTTGTTAAGATGATAAATATTTTTTTTGCGGGGCCCAATTTGTGATGACATAATCATGTGAAGTTTCTATGCTGATAATAATAGGCCCGCGTTGAGAAATTCTTGTAGTCTCGTGCACTTAATATAGATTATGGACTGATCTACTTACAAATGCTTTCACGCGTGGCTTATTTAAAAAGAAGTCCATGTGTTGGGCGTGTGTGTGTTGAGAACAATCATAACTCGTAAAATCTTCCGCGCTTTATATAGATCTTGGGCTCGTTCACCTATAGCGAATTGATTTTGTGTTGGACGCGTATGTTCTAACATGGTATCAGAATAGACTAAACATAACTTTATAGATAAAGAGGCGTGTTGCTAATGCAACATCTTGTGCATTAGCTTTATTATGTTCAAATTTAATGTCCAAAAGGAACTCCAAAGACTAAAGGTGCACTCTAAGGCTCCGTTTGGCACGGTGGTGACGGTCATGAACGCGGTGGTTATGAACCGTCGTTCGTGACTCCCGGCCTCACCTTAGGAACTTCATCCACTTTTATGTTCAAAACTAGTTTTCTTCTCTTGGTGGTGGTCGTAACCTTTGTCATGCCAAATATACATTCTATGATGTGAGCAAAAGCGCTGCGCCAAACGGAGCCTAAGGGTATTTTTGTTTAGAAGGATCAGCTGCTTATCTTTTTGGCCAATAGGGAAGCTCGCAGTTTTATGTGTTTGAGGGCAGCTTTTTCCAAAGTTCCGTTTTTAAAAACTAAGTCCCGTCTAGGTTATTTTCCAAAAGTAGCTCCCCTGAGCTTTTCATCCGCCGCTAAGCGTGTCTCGCCTCCTCTCGTAGACGGACCGCCCTCGTTCGGCTTTCTCGGCAGAATAATTTGGCCGGTAGATCTACTCATCGACGCAAGCTTGGCGGCAGACCTCCTTCCAGATCGTCGTCTTCCATTTTTTTTTCAAATATACTCTGTAATTCCGGTCATTGTGTATGTTTTTCCGCCCGCTAGCACAATATGTTAGTTTTAACATTCATTTGCCATTAGAAATTGTAACAATGGAGATCAAAAACCTCTAGATTAGCTATATACTTATAGTAGATGCCACTGAAAACTGAAATAGCAACTTCCTTCACCTCTTCCTCATACAATTGCTTTGTGCTACATTCACTTACAAATACACCATCTAGCATGAAAGCAGGCAAGAGCTAGAGTTGAATTAACTGCTATTGTTAAGAAAAAATAAGAATGCATGGATGTTGTGTGCTTTCTCTCACAATGTAATTGCATTTGGATGCCTTTTTTTGTGCACCTTTTGGTAGAAATTTACATGTCACACATAATTATACTTGGGAAATATGTAAGCTATATTGGAATCTTTTGTAAACTGAACCCAAACGCTACTCGGCTGTTGTGGATTTCAAGGAAGCAGTTGGACCTGCCACTGAGGAATAGCTTTGTTATTTTTTTATGTCGTGTAACTTAAAAATCTGTGTTATTTCGTTCTATTTTGTGAACTGTTCATAGTTTTACTTTTTTTATAAACAAACAGTTTTTATGCACTGTTTTTCGAGCAGCTCTGCAAACTTCATTTTACACAAATAGATTTTTACTACAAATTTTATTTTTCAAAAACAATTACATTTTCAAACTTGATTTCTAACAGCACCTTTTGGATCAGTAACAGCCGGAACAAACGTAACCTAAATGATTTGCTAATTTGCCATGTCAAGACAACTTTTTTTTTCAAGAACATGAGTACAACTTCTAGAATTTGAATTTCTTTATGACCATGGCTTCTAATTCAATTGTTTCATCTTCTAACATCTATGATTTATTTGGCTTTCATTTTCTAACATCTTTAGACCTTATCCAGTAGGCCGTTCGTTGCTGGCGGAAGAGATTTTTACATACGGGTAGCGTATGAGAGAATTGTGCGGGTGAGGTCTTGTCCGTCTAATCTACTATCAGACCCCCAGCAAAATTCAAAAGAAAAAAAAACGCGATGTCCGGCCGGATTTAAACAAAGCCGATTTTGTTTTTAAAATATTTATTTTATGCATTACTAGGATCTTAAAATGTTTGTAAAAGTCCATAATTAATATTCACTAATTTTTTAATAAAAAACAATTTTCATACCATTCTCTCATATGCTACCCGTTGAGAAAATTTGTCCACGACGGTTTATTTATTACTTTTAATATAAAAATAATGCATGCAAATCAATCGAGCTTCCTAGATGGTTGTGTTTGTGGAGAAAAGGCGTCCGAGCTCTGATATTGTTGATTGTAGCGGAGAAAGGTCTCAGCCGTCCACGATCGTTATAGAAGAGATGATGAAACAAAAATTGGACGTGAAAACTGGGTCAGTATCCCAACCCGTGGCCTTGATGTGCTCCAATCCATACGTGTAAGTACCAAAATAGCCTTCAAACCCACCCGCAACTTCTGAAACCACATCCACAAAACCTAGGTTCGGTTCCTCCACGCCGTGCTCAGTCTCGTCTTTATCGGGCTCGCATGATTTCTGCTCATTTATTATGTACAAAGGCGAGATTCATCACCGGTCCAAGGAATACATTACTAGAAACCCTATAGAAAGGAAGATGAAGCGCTAATCGGACATGGGAAATTGGGTGGAGTGATTGGATTCGGCTAATAAGAGCGGCCATGTAACCCCCTTAGAGATCCATTGTTGAGTGATTTTTATAAAACAATTTCTGGGTTGCGGTTAATAATTTTTTTTCATGTTGCAATTAACAAATGATTGCAGATATCTATAATCAAGAAAGCATGGGGTTTTGCCGCTATCCTAACTGCGGTCGTGATGGGGATCTGCTTTTATGAGAGCACGTTTTTAAAATTAAAAAAATGGGTAAACAACATATCACTTCTTGAGTTTTCAAATCAATGTCAAATTAATCCCTAAAGTAGTACTTGAATTTTTCATCTAAGAACTTTTTTTAACTCTTAAATTGCACTCAAAATGAATCCAGATGTTGACCCAAAAAATAAAAATGACAACTTCAAATTTTAGGGACTAAATTCACATTATCTTATGACCTCGGGGATTAAAATGATTTTTACCCAAGAAAAAACATAGAAACTAAAATAAGTGGAATTTTTGTAATAGAGGTAAAATTAAAAAGATGAATAGTTATATATATATATATACACACACACGAGCAGCTCCGCACGGGCTTCGCCCGTGCTCGCTGACTCTTAGCGGGCTATGCTTGCATTCGAGCGGGTTATATATGAGTACTCGATCGGTGATGGCCGGCTTCCCGCGCAACTTATATATATGAGTACTAAAAATAACCGTAAAAAATATACATCAATATTTTATAATTATTTTGAAATTAGTTTTTGGAGGCATAATGATTACCTATCATAATAGGTGTAGGAGGTCTACTATTTTTTTTTTTTTTTTATAAATTTCTATGATTATTTTTATTATTAGTATATTGTGTAATTACACAAATAGCATTATATTTTAGGATTTTTTACTTTTTTTCATAATATATATTAAGTCATTAGAGTAAAAGAATGAGGTTATATTTGACACTTTTAAATATTGTACTAAAGACAACTTTCGTATATAATAGTTAAATATATATAAATATATATATATATATGCCTGTGTGTGCGCGCGCATATTATTTTGCCAAATTTCAAATAAGGGTCGAGGCAGCGAAACCTCATATAAATTTGCCTGTATTAACTTAATAAACATTAATAATTATTACACAAATAAATAATTCAAACAGAATATTATGGACTTGGAAAAATCAATAATGAATAGATAATTATTTTGGTAAATACATTACAAAATGCAACATCATGAATGCTAGTCATTGCGCAAGAGAAGAGAAATAACCGCGCGATATACTACTCATATTAATCAATTATTAATTCAACCATGATGATTTAACACAAATATAAATCTGTTTAAATAATTATTTAAATAATAGTCTTTATAAATTTCTTATGTTATAAAAAAGTTTTTAGATAAATATTAATTATCAATTTTATAAATCCATATATATCATACACCCAAATTATAATAAATTAAAAACCTGACCAATTCATTTGCTCTCATCGGTCTAGTTTGGCGCCGCTTATTACCGCGAAGGCGCGGATGAATGAATTCCGCGTGGCAGGCAACCTCGGCGCTGATGAAATCAGCGGGAATCCGCACAGCGGCCACAACCGCGTGGGGCGGGCTGCAGCCAAACGAGCTGATTGTCAGCAACTTTTCACGATAATAAAAATGTAAAATTAGACAATTATTTTGGTAAATAAAATGCTTTTCTTCACGATAATAAAAATGAAAAAACAGGCAATTATTCATGTATAACCGCGATATACTATTCATATTAAGCACGTGAAAAATCTCAGGCATCCTATAATCAGGATTTAATACATGAATTTATAAAATTAAGACCGACTAAAATAAATGCACTAGAAATAAATTTTATAATATAAATTTATTATAACGCTACTATATATGATGTTGACCGCCACGTGTTAGAAATGAGCAGGTCTACCATTACACAATATAGATCATTAAATGTAAAAAATAAAATAAAAAATCATACAAGCTGGAGCTCCACAAGAGAGAACTGCACTTGACTTTTGAAATACCCCTTCTTAAAAACAATTTTAAAAAGTAAATAAAAATAAACTAAAAAAATTTTAATGACCATTCAGGAACTGCATCTTATCCACAAAATGATACACATTTAAGATTACAAATAAATTCAACTTTCCTTTCAAAAAAAAAAAAAAAAAAAATTTTAAGGACACCCACACAACCAACCCCCACCCACATAAAAGACCAAAATAGGAAGAAATAACCATAAAATGGGGAATAGTGGGGAGGGGTAGATTTTACCTAACTGACTAAAACCATATCTTCGGGCGGAGAAGGTCTGGCGGCGGCGGCGGTTTCCAGTCTTCTCCAAGCCATTTGCCGCCGCTCCTCCTGCGACTTCGCCTTGGCTTCCTCGTCCACGTGCTTCTGCTGGCACTTCTCGAACAATTCGCTGTCCATGTCGAGGAACATTTTCCGCACGTTCGCCGTCAGGCCGTGAACCGCCTGGTTCCAGTGGCCCTGCATGTTCTTCTCGAGCGCAACGAAAATGATGGGGAAGATGGCGCCGCGATTCTGGGCAATCAGGGTCACGATGTGGTCATTGTTCCACAAGAAGAGGGCGCGCTCCGCCACCTGCCAAAGCGTAAATTGTTCCATAACAACACTCAGAATTATTAATCAAGCAATATTTAACAATGCTATTGTTTGATTATGAAAGGTGGAAAAGAATGAAGAGAAATTGAGAATTTATAGAATGGACCCAAAATGATTGCCCAGGTAGCTATTATAAGAATACAATGATGATGGATGGAAAATAAATATAGTTTAAAACTTGAATGATTTGAAACATTTTAGCTTAACTTATACATCATTAAAAAAGCTGACTATTTACACAGACTACTCAGAGGGCATTTTATCCGAAAACGCTACCGCTTAACACAATAGTGTCTGGCACGCTGCTGTTGCGAATGCTCCGGCTCCAAAACAACATCGAAAGCGGCACACGTCCCATTAGGAATAGCGTTTTGCCGCTGATTTTGAGCCCTTCCTTTTTCGGATCGCCTCCGCTTTCTTAAACAAAACTGAAAGCTCTGACAAAATCTAACCGATAAAAAGTGCTTAAGAAACTAACTACGACTTCAATTTTATTAAGACTATATGACCACTGAATATTTGAATTTGGAATGCACTGAGGAGAGAAGAGAAAAGTTGCTTGTACAAAACCTACCTGACTTCAAAACTGAATGTTTAAAAAAAACATGTGGGGATAACATCCAGAGTGATTCAAATGGGAAAACATTGGTGTGTTTTGCCTATTAAAGGGCCTGATGATGTGAGCTCTGACATGGGCTATTTCTGTGCAACAAAATCTAACCGTCTAATTCTAGTAAAAAAAACAAATATACTTATGTAAATAATTCTTATTAATTACCCAAACCACCCCTTGGAGTTAGCATAATTACAAGTTGCACCCCTCTATCTTTTGAAATCACAAAAAACTCCCTTGCTAGTTTACATTTATAGCATGCATACACAGAAATACCCCCTTGGAGCAATCATTCAGGGGGGGGGGGGGGGGGGGGGGGGGGGGGGGGGGGGATTTTGTGCATGCATAGTATGAAATGAAAGCTTATAAAAAAAGGGCAGACCGGTGCACAAAGCATCCCCGCGCAGCGAGGGTCCGGGGAAGGGTCCCACCACAGGGGTGAAATATTGGCAAACCTTACCCTGCATTTTTGCAAGAGGTTGCTTCTAAGACTCGAACCCAGGTCACACGACAACACCTCAACCGGTGCGCCAAGGCTTATAGAGGAGATTTTTGTAATTTCAAAAGATAGAGGGGTGCAATCTGTAATTTTGCAAACTTACAGGGGAGGTCCCGGTAAATGGACCTAATTAATTTTGTGAGACATTAGTGCGATTTATACTTCACCTGTTCACCACTTTTGATTCATGTTTACTATTTCTATGCACTTTACCAAATCAAACAATAATTTCACATCAAACTGAACATTTTGATTGAATGGTAACTGTTAAGTAGAAATAGTTGAGTGCTATAAATGATGGACAAAATGTAGTATCTGTAAAATAAATAAATAAACCTGATTTGGTGTAGGGCAATGAATTTCATGTTTCCAAATTTAACTATTATAACCAAGTATATAATGCACATCAAACTGGAAGCAGGCTATTGTTAGATATGGAGATATGCCTTAGGTCTTCTCCACCATAAAACATAAAATTACCAATCATAGAGGAATAAAGTTTCTTCTAGCGCCCTATTTGAACGAGTATTTTGTCGGATATGTGCATCGAAGTCTAATAATCACTCGCAGAGAAATCAATACAAAAAGAGTATAAAATTATTGCATTTGCCGCCGCCTCATTGTTAGTTATAAATAGTTATGATGTAAAGTATGTTATTATTGCATATCCACAAGTCTAAAGTTGAACATTTTCTTCATGAACACTTGGGTTCAAAGATGTAATTGACCCAAAGGTAGGAAGATGATATTATTTATTATTCATTTATTTTGAAATATTATATTTTTAAGAAAATTATTTGCTTGCATTATACCCCTAAATAAAAAAAAGGACAATTCTTTTCCTTTCCTATTTTTTAGAGCAAAACCACATTTTTTCCTACAAAAATAGATTATGTTCTTTTGTAAAATATAAACCGACATATCCGATTTTTTTTATATTGGTCGGCGTAAAATTTAGTCACCTTTATGAATAGCCGACCCCATTATGGTTGGATAAAGGCTTGAGTGGTGCTGTTCTTGTATATTGGCCAACACGACTTTTTGAAAATTTTGTCTGGTTTTATATTTTATATTACGTAAGCAGTATATGCTTCATTTTTATGTATTATATTATATACATGCTTAAATCGATATGACTTATTTTTTGACCTTTTTAATGTATTATTCTTATAATCAATTTTTTTATTGTCTCTCACTAGGCTCTGTTTGGCGCGGTGGTGGCGATCGTGAAGGAGGTGGTGAAGACCTGTCGTTCGTGAATGCCAGACCTTACCTGGGGAATTTCATCCACTTTTATGTTCAATACTAATTTCTTTCTTGATGGCGGTCATAACCATTGTCATGCCAAACATACATTCTTTGGCGGTGGCGTTTTTTTTCTAAACTCACCGGAGCAAAAAAGCCGCGCCAAACGGAGCCTATATCTTTCTTATTCCATATTACAAAAAATATTACAAAGCATATTTATTAGTTGATTTTTTTATTTTTCACATAAATTTGTTAAGTACGAAAATACTTATAATAAATAAAAAATATTTAGGTTTTAAACTTTTTAAATTTGCAATAAATTTAGTGTTATCTTAATAAATTTATTATATAATACTAAATATATTTTACAATATATCTATTTATACTTGTTAATAGTAGGCATAATGTATTACTAATATTTTATTTTGGATACACTCTTGAATATATTTAGGAATATATATGCCTAGTTCGTAAAGTTGTTATATTGATTTTTAATTTTAGAAATATAATTATAATTAGTATACATAAAAACATTTTTTTATTTAGGAGATGAAAATCCAATATTTTAAAATATCCTCGACATGTCTCCGACTTCTGATATCCGACATTTAAAAATTCAATCTGACACATGGCCGACATCCAAAATTTACAAACTTGATTGTCATCTTCAATTCAAAAGCACAATTGTTTTCATATTAGATCAGACATCTTTAAAGAAGGTAAAACTCCTAATTATTAGTAAAGTTGTGTTTTGTTGCATTTCATAACATTATTTTCGTTTTTCTTGCGTCGAAATGTTGGACATCTTATATGGGGTCCTTCGGATTCATAAATCAAATTTCTTTGCATGTACATCAAATTATGAAACTAAGTTTCTAAATTAAATTTTTTGGGAGAACAATATGGAAGAAATTAAAAACTACACTTTAGTTATTAGAGTCGAGCGGAGCGGTGGAATGAAAAAGTTTTATTAGATAAAGCAACTACACCATACAAGTGACCTAATACAATATATAAGCGGAAAAACAACCCACAGAAGACATGTGACATATCATGTGCGACACGAAAATATCACATATATTCAACTCTCCTTCAATTTGGGAGTATATATAATCATTCCCAACTTGAATGTATTGTCAGTAAACTTTTCATTGCTTAACCCTTTGATGAAGATGTCTGCAAGTTGATCTTGAGAGTTTACAAAGGGTGTACAGATATTGCCCTTGTAGAGGTGATCTTTAATGAAATGTTTATCCACTTCAACATGTTTTGTCCAATCAGGTTGAACTGGATTGTGAGCAATATTAATGGATGCTTTGTTGTCGCAATAGAGAGTAATAGACTTGTCCCCGAAGATACCCAAATCCTGAAGAGCTGGTTTCAACCACAATCCCTCACATACGCCTTGTGTCATAGCCCTATATTCCGCCTCAACACTAGATCATGCTACAACTTTTTTGTTTCTTGCTCCAAAATACATAATTTCGACCCACAAAGGAACAATATCATGTAGTGGATTTTCGATCATCTTGGTTACTTGCCCAATTAGCATCAGTAAAAATTTCAATTTCAAGGGTTGGTTTGCAGAAAACAGAATCCCACATCCTAGAGACTTCTTGAAGTACCTCAAGAGTCGGTAAGCTGCTTTCTGATGGCAGATCCTGAAAGCATGCATGAATCTACTCAGAATGCCAACAACATATGTAATATCAGGACGTGTATGAGATAAGTACATGAGTTTACCAACCAATCTCTGGTAGTTCGATGAGTCAACTTTATCTCCTTTCGTGTCTTCATCAATTTTGTGATTGGCCTCAATTGGGGTATCCACAGGAGCACATTCAAGCATACCAGCTCCCTCCAGAAGGTTCAGGGCATACTTTGTTTGGGATATGAAGATCCCCCGGCTAGACTTTTCACTTCAATCCTAAAGAAAGATTTCAACTTTCCCGGATCTCTAACTTCAAATTCTTTGCACAAGTGCCCTTTCAAGTGCGCGATTTCCTCCAAATCATTTCTTGTAATGATGAAGTCATCCACATATACAGTGAGCACCGACACTTTAGTTCCTCCCCTCTTAACAAAGAGGGTGTGATCATCATGTCCTTGAATATAGCCTAGTGTAACATGGTTTTATGAAACCGACCAAACCAAGCTCTGGGGGATTGCTTCAGCCCATATAAAGATTTCTTTAAATGACAAACCTTTCCATTAGACCCTTCTTTGGAAAAACCAGGAGGAAGCGTCATGTAAACTTTTTCTTCCAACTCACCATGTAGGAAGACATCTTTAACACCTAGATGTTGCAAGTCCCACCCAAGACATGCATCATATGAAAGGAGCCCCCGAATAGAGTCTATCTTTGCAACAAGAGCAAAAGTTTCTTGATAGTCAATTCCTTGAGTTTTGGTGTACCCTTGAGCCACTAATCGAGCTTTATATCGCTCCACAATTCTCTCTTGATTTTGCTTAACTGAAAAATCCAACGTGACCCAACCATTCTTTTTCAAGGAGGAAGATATGTAAGTTGTCATGTGTAATTTTTGTCTAAGACATGCATTTCTTCCTTCATAGTCTGTTTCCATTCGAGTATCTTGATAGCCTCCTGTCGGGTCTTGGGAATCACAATAGAGGAAAAAGATGAGATAAAAGCTTTGTGAGCAAGAGAGAGGTTATAATATGAAATGTAATTGGCTATAGAATGTTTGGTATTACCAGTGTTACCTTAGAGATGAGTAATGGGAATATGAAATTCATCATCAGAATCTGAAGCAGAAGCAAACACTTGGAGGGGTTGAACATCTGGGGACTGTACATGCTCAGCTTTATGGGACTTGCGAGAGTATGTATGCAACAAAGGAGACAGTGGTCGCGAAGAAGGAATGGGAGTAGGAGGAACGGGAGTATAAAGGATGGGAGGAGGGATGTGTGAAGAAGTAACTATCGAAAAGGAAATGGTTGAAAGAGGAATTCCAGAGATCCTGCCATCAACATTACTCCTCTCTCACTGACGAGAACCAAATTAAGACTTCCCCTCACGAAAGGTAACATCAACAATACAAAACAAGCGACTAGAGGGTGATAACATCAATAACCTTTGGTGGTGGGAGAATACCCCACAAAAACACATTTAAGAGAATGGACATCCAGTTTGTCACGATGAGTATGGACATGAACAAAACAGACGGACCCGAATATACAAGGAGAGATGTGAGAAGCATGAACAATGTGTTACAGGAAAAACAAGAAAGAGGAGTAGTGTAGTTTAGAGCGGAAGGGAAGCCGATTAATGAGATGGGCCGCAATCAAAACAGCATCACCCCAGTAGGACTTGGGAAGGTGCATGGTAGCTAACAGGCAACGAGCAACCTCCAATAAGTGCTTAATCTTTTCGTTCCACAACTTCATTTCGAGTGGAGGTGTGGACACAACTGGTTTGGGTGAAGAATTCCGTTATTGGCAAGATATGTATCAAACAATCCCCGATCATCGCCTCCACCATTATACCAATGCAACACACGAATAACTCCCAAATTATGTCAGTCATTCTACGAAAGGTGTGAAAGCAACTAAACACTTCACTCTTCCTTTTTAATAAGTAAACTCACGAAGCATGGGGAAAACAATCAATAAAGGTCTAAACCCATTTATAGCCAAATAAAGATAAACACGTGAGAAGGACCCCAAACATTTGAGTGAATCACATCGAAGCGAGAAGAACTACGAAGAGATACATGACTTGGATTGTGACGAACATGTTTCGACAGTTCACAAGCAACACAAGAAAAAGACTTCAAGTAAGCAACTGAAAGCAGGAAAAAGTTTGGTAAGGTATAAAGAGGGGTGCCCAAGGCGTTGATGCCAGCGTCGGATGTCATGGATAGTAGGAGCACTGGTGGTGGAGAGCGCACTGGGGGGCAACGGTTGGTTCAACAAGTACAATCCGCCAAAATTTCTACCACTGTCAATGTTCCGCTTCGTAGCCAAATCCTGAAAAACACAAACGTCGGGAAAGAAACTCACCGAGCATAGGAGAGGTGTGAGCGGCAGGACCGCGACCAAGCCCAACAAGAGTTGATCGGTCTGAGAGATAGGAGCAGAAGAGCGGCGACGATTCTCATCACTGAGAATCATGTTGAATGCTTCCCTAAGAAAGGGAAGAGGCTCGCGATGAAGAACATGTAAGCCAACAGTATGAAACTCCATGTTGAGATCTATAAGGAAGACACACTCGAAAATGGTCGTTGTCCTTCCGACAGATGACGTCGTCTGTAGTGCATGATGGAATGAATGTATTGAAGTAATCCAATTCTTGATAGAGACGTTCAAATTCTAAGTAATAGGCAGATACAAACAAGGATCCTTGTTTCAACTCCAAAGCGCGGCGAGTGAGCTCATAGATTTGCATCGAGCTACCAACCTACGAATAGGTCTCACAGGCTCGAGTCCAAATTTCACGGGCAAAGTCCATAAGCATATAACTACGGTACACCAAAGGGGACATGGAGTGGAGTAACCATGAGACAACCAAAGAATTATCCGCATCCAATTTCCGCCATGGGGATCGGGTCGTGGTGGTTCAACAATGGTTCCATCAATATGCCCATACAACTGGTGACTACAGATAGCATGTTGTGCGACACTGGACCATTCAGGTTAATTCGTGTCATCCAAATCCACTGTAGTGATCTTCAACGATCCAGATTGCTCGTGGCTCAGAGGGGGTCAGTTCTAAGAACAATTCGAGGAGTGGACAAAATATCAGAAGCACCCATGAGACCCACTAGAAAGAATTAATCAAAAAGGATAGTATGAAAAGTATCACATCCTACAAGCCTCTCGTAGATAGATCCATCGGAGAGGACGCCATAGGATGTGACCATGATGTCCCCGATGGCTTTCATGGAGGACAAAATGGTCGGAGACCAATGTCCGGACGATGGACGGGAGGAGAGAACTCGGTTATGGCCCTGGACAGGAGTGGCGCTAGGTAGCGGAAAAGGAAAGGCTGGAACCTGAAGAGAAGTTGTTGTTGTGTTGGAGAGAAGCTATTGCAGCCCTGGATCGAAGGAGTGACGCTAGGTAGCGAGAAAGAGAAGAAGGGAACGTGTGGCTCGCTATAAGCGACGAGAGGTGGAGAACGATGCGGAAAGAGGCTGAAATCGATGAGCGAGAGGAACTAGTTGATCCGAGCGGCGAGAGGCACCAGAGCAAGAGTTGAGCGGCGCTGGAGCGGAAGGGCCGGATCGGGTGTCTCGTCGCTCTGATACCAAGTCGAGCGGAGAGGCGGAATGAAAAAAAAATTATTAGGTAAAAACAACTACACCATACAAGTGACCTAATACAATATATATAAGCGGACAAACAACCCACACAAGACACATGACATATCACGTGCGACATGAAAATATATATCACATATATTCAACTATTAGTGCATATCATCCACACGTAGTTTAACAAATTGAGGTAGCAAGCAGGAGCTTGATATTCTAGTTACATGACTAGTGGCGCAAAGATAGGCCAAATAAAATTTAATACTACCACAAGTCTAGTTTTGCTCATAACAATGCAAAAAATGGCCCACTAAAAATATAAAAAATAACATTTGGGAACACCTTCTAAGAAACCTTAAAAATAAAATATTCTCATATCCTAGATACATTTCCATAGTTGTGCAACATATACTTAGATTAGTCATCATGTTCAAAAGGCCCAAAATAAAGTAATAGAAAACTCTGGACATCAAATGCTAAGTATAATTCAATGGTCAATGAACACGTGAAAGAGAAAAGTTGTTATATTAAAGTTATATAACAATTATTTCAAGTTCACAGACATTACTTGTATTAGAAAGGGCAGTTGATGACTGTCTATTCTTCAATCGAGATGCTAAGTGATGCCGCACAGACACATATCACAGAGACTTTGTTGTCAGGAGACAAAATTTTCATCCATGGGCAACTGATATACACACAGATTATGATTTTGAGCCCATATTTTTATGTTTATTATTTTTAGTTATTCAGAAATTTTAGACATTTGGATATTGTTGGTTATTTTATTATATGAAGATTAAGTGATATGCATTTTATGGTTATCTTATTTCGCTGTAGAATGAAGTGGCATATACTCAGATGTTGTTATTTACTCCGATCACACCCTTATTTTGATTAGATAAGTCTTGATTATTTGTGTTTGGTAGGGTCTAGGGAAAAATTGGTACCACGTGATATTTGTGTTGTAAAAGAACTGTTTTTTCCAGAGAGTTGGCATAAATATTTATACGGTTGAAATGTAATATTTTGACATATTCATAATGTGGTCATACATAGACATATCCTATTGGTTGGGAGACGGTTGGTTAGGAGTTACTTTCTCCCGCAGTATATATCGGATAGAAGCTACAATGCTACAGTCCGGGTGGGGCCGGTACACTCATTGATGAGTGGAGGGCCCCCATTCAACAAAAGTGCACTTTTGTTGAATGGGGGCCCGCCACTCATCAAAGAGTATACCGGCTCATCCGGCCCCACCCGGACGGCAGTCCGTACACTTCAACCAGCTCTCCGCTCTTCTCCTCTGGGCGCACTAGTGAGCGGTAGGTTGTTGAGGCCCTCCCGGGATCAAACACCTGACCTCCTATATAAGAGGGTTTGTTGAATGAGGGCCCGCCATTCATCAAAGAGTATACTGGCTCATCCGGCCGCACTCGGATTGCAATCCGTACACTCCAACCAGCTCTCCGCTCTTCTCCTCTAGGCGCACCAGTGAGCGGTAGGTTGTTGAGGCCCTCCCGGGATCGAACACCTGACCTCCTTTATAAGAGAGGACTTGCTCCACCTCTTATACCCAACCGCGGTTTTTTTTGGTGTAATAGGACATGGCTGAATGTGAATCTTGTGGTACTTTCATCGTCTTCTAAAACCTCCCCCACTTCTTCCAGTGTTTCTACACTTTCTTCCTTATCCACAATTCTTCTCTCTAACACATGTATCCTTCCTTTTTCCCCCTTGTTTACAGCCACTATCAAGTGCTATTTCCAGCTGCCATCAAGTCTACTTTCGTATGCTGTCAAGTGCTACTTTCGGATGCTGTCAAGTGATTGTTACCCATTGTCGCCAAGTGTTGTTTCTAGCGGTGGGCAAGTGTTACCTATGTTGTCAAATGTTATTTTTTGGCTGTCTAGTGTTGGCTCGATTGTTGTATGTGTGATCTGAGTTCGAATGGTGTCTTGGTGTTGATTTTGGGGAAGGAATTTTCTCAAGGAGTTATATAGTTTCCGTTGGGCTTTTTGAGTGAGTGTTCAATGTTTTCAGATTTTCAGTCTTAGGTGAATCCTTCCTTGTTTAATCAAAGCTTCAATTTTTTGGTCGTCAACTGCTACTTCTTGTTTTTTGCACATGCAATTACAATATTGATAACTTAATTTAGTACTTCATTGTTTGTCTTGATTTGCTGTTTTTAAATTATATCCGTTAACAGATCTCTAAAATGATAAAGCCATTTAGATTGCATCAATTGGTATCAAATCATCTTAGGAAACTAGGGTCTCATCAAAGTAATATCAAAGCATCTTAGATGACTAGGAGCGCATCAATTTGATATTAAAGCATCTTAGGCAACTAGAAGTCAATCAGTAACCAAAATGGGAAAAAATGTCAAGAACATTGTAGTAAGAATGTAACAGTGCTGATACATTCACACTATCATCTCCCAAACTTGTGTAGATTATGCTTCTTCCTAGGGCTGAAATTAAAATTTGAAACTAAACTCGAAAGACGGTTGAAATCACTCGGAATTTGGCCCAATTTGAAATGATTCCGATTCAATTTGACTCGAATAAGATTTTGTAATTATTGGCTCGAATAGCAGCCGGGCCAGCAACAGCTCTCAAAAACAGCCAACCAAGGTCTTTTTACTAATTATCGTTGTTTTATATCCACTCCTCGTTGGAACGCGATCTTGTACAACACTAGTGTAGAGCAGTGTGTAGTGTCACTTGTGGTGTATTATTGACTCACGATGAGGGGGTGTCCTTTCTTGGTGTCTAGAACTCGCCCCTAGCGATTTTTGAAGCATTTGCATAAAATTGTAATTAACTCTACGAAAATGATCTAGGTCTCTCATTGGATAGTTTGAGCCTCTTTATCCAATCCTATACTCACTACCATTGCTTGCCCAAGTTGTGCCTACACCCCTCCTTTTGTTGCACCTACACCTCACTAACACTAAGTCGAGCTATGGCCGGCTCGCTCCTTTTGTAGTAAGAATATAACTGTCATCTCCCAAACTTGTGTAGATTATGCTTCTTCCTAGGGCTGAAATTAAAATTTGAAACTAAACTCGAAAGACGGTTGAAATCGCTCGGAATTTGGCCCGATTTGAAATGATTCTGATTCAATTTAACTATAATAAAATTTTGTAATTATTGGCTCGAATAGCAGTCGGTCAGCAACAGCTCTCAAAAACAGCCAACCAAGGTCTTTTTATTAATTATCGTTGTTTTAAATCCACCCCTCTCTAGAACGCAATCTTGTACAACGCTAGTGTAGAGCAATGTGTAGTGTTAATTGTGATGTATTATTGGCCAGTAACACCTCACCCCTCCTTTTGTAGTAAGAATATAACTATCATCTCCCAAACTTGTGTAGATTATGCTTCTTCCTAGGGCTGAAATTAAAATTTGAAACTAAACTCGAAAGACGGTTGAAATCGCTCAGAATTTGGCCCGATTTGAAATGATTCCGATTCAATTTGACTCAAATAAGATTTTGTAATTATTGGCTCGAATAGCAGACGGCCAGCAACAACTCTCAAAAACAGCCAACCAAGGTCTTTTTACTAATTATCGTTGTTTTATATCCACTCCTCATTAGAACGCGATCTTGTACAACGCTAGTGTAGAGCAGCGTGTAGTGTCACTTGTGGTGGCGTGAGCACAAAAAACCGTAAACCGCAAAAACCGACCGCACCGCAAAAATCGCACCGAATTTTAAACCGCACCGCGTAGTGTAGGTGCGGTGCGGTTTTGAAATTTTATAAACCGCGTGCGATGCGGTGCGGTTTTCAAATCTTAAAAAGCGCAAACACCGCATTGCACCGGTTATTTGGGTACCTTTAATTTTTATAATTTGGTGTCTATTACATTTTAATATATTAAGTAAAATATTCACATTTTATTCGTGCACAACCCTCATATCACCTATTCACCTATTTACATTTTCTTATATATCAGATTCATATCACCTATTATTCTATTTACATTTTCTTATATATCCCTCATATCACCTATGCACCGCACCTATTTACATTGATATCACTGATTCACCTAGTCACGAATCACGGGCGCTGAAAAGGGTCAAAAGTTATCGGCCGAAGGTGGTTTGCGAAAAAACTTTCCTGTTTCCAGCGCGAGTGTTTTAAGGCTTCCTATTCCGCTCTTCGGCGATCGGCGATAGCTTTACGTTTCCGACTACCTTAGGGGCGATAAATTGAGGAATAGTTATACTAGAGGGACAGTGGAGATATCATATTTTGATGATAGAATAATATAAAATAAATTTAAGAGGTTTGAACGTGTACAACTAAATGTGAAAAACTGACCTATTAGATGGGTAAAGTTAGCCTCGAAGAATTAGAAATTTAGGACTAAATAGTGTAAAATAATATTGATAAAAGTTATTCAATATTATTTGAACAAAATCTTCAAGACCTGGAGCATTGTGAATACAATGTAAAATGAGCTGAGTGCGTGCAGCAATATCAGGAATTGAGTCAGGGGAATCAAAGCGTGAAGACAGACCTGGAGCAATCCGGTCCCACACCTGATGTCAACAAAGAATATAAGATAATATATGGTGTCAAAAAACTGCACCGAAATCGCAACCGTACCACAAAAATCGCACCAAACCAAAACCGCACCGCGTAATTTCGGTGCGGTGCGGTTTTGCTCGGGCCAAAAATGCGCTCTTGCGGTGCGGTTGCAGTTTGGGCCAAAATCGCACCAAACCGCACCGCGCACACCCCTAGTATTATTGGCTCACGATGAGGGGTGTCCTTTCTTGGTGTCTAGAATTCACCCCTAGCGATTTTTGAAGCATTTACATAAAATAGTAATTAACTCTACGAAACTGATCTAGGCCTTTCATTGGATAGTTTGAGCCTCTTTATCCAATCCTATTCTCACTACCATTGCTTACCCAAGTTGTTCCTACACCCCTCCTTTTGTTGCACCTACACCTCACTAACACCAAGTCGAGCTATGACCGGCTCACTCGAAACTTGATTCGAATCGGCTTGAAATTAAATTCGATCGTTCGATTAAAAATTATGTGCAACACTTGATTGGTCATGAATTTAAATTCTCGTTAGAACATCAGAAATTATGTGCACTCATTTTTTATTACATAACTAATTTGAAATTTATACTTTTAATCAATTTTATTTGATAATCTTCAATGATACGTAATTTTTTTAATATGAGAGTAATTTTAACGCAAAAAAAGACAACATTATGGCAAAATTGGTCAAAATAATTACGTCAAAAAAGGTCAAAAAAATATGGCAAAATAATTGGGCTTATATATATATATATATTAAAAAAAAGGCAGCCCAGTGCACATACATATATAGATAAATTAAATCATTGAGTTGAGTCGAGTCCGTATAGCTCGAACTTCAGCCCTACTTCTTCCTTGTGTAACCTAATATATACCACAATTAAGGCTTCGTTTGGGGCGGCGTCTGAGAGCTGGTGCAGGAGCAGACGCCGCCGCAAGGCGGAAAATCAAACGGCGCTTGAGGGCGCACGGCGGCGTTTGCTCCTGCGGATCTTCGCAAAAGCTGCCCCACCGCTCCGTCTCCAATCCCGCCTTCCCACCTCCGGTCCCATCCCTTCGTTCCCATCCGCCGCCCCAAACAAACCCTAAATCTCTTAGAATCCCATTGTAGGCTAATCCATACAAAAATTAGAAAATATCTTCAAACTCTATAGAGAAAAGAAATCATTCAACTTTCATTCAGTCTGAATCACGTAAAAAATAATGAGTAAGATGCCATAACCCAAATTTATAATAAGTAATTTTTTGATAATTTAAGTTAAATTCTAAACTAGTCTATGTCGGACCCAAGCCCGGAAGAAAAAATGTGAGGGTTGTGTTAGATAGACAGCCAGCGTAAAATTTAGTCACCCTTATGAATATGGATCTTTTGAGAAATTGTGCAAAAGTTAGGTTGTTCCCCCTAAGGAACGCGTCGTATGGTCCGAATGCGGCGTCTTGGCAAGAACCACTACATCTTCAGGACTTGGGTGCAGTGTTAAATATGCATGAGTCATCGTCGTATGGTCCAAATGCGGCATCTTGGCAAGGACCGATGCAACTCCAGGAGGACTTGGGTGTAGTGTTAAATAGGCAAGAGCTCTCACTTATATTAGACATCCTAGGAAAGTAGATGGTATGATTTGTGACCGACTTAGGTTTGAAAGTTGGAATATAGGTATGTTGAAAGAAGGGAAAATAAAACTAGTGCAATCTTATTCATCCACAAGGGGGCATTATATAGGAACTACAATAGGACTCCCAACACCGATAGGCGGTGTGGGACTAAACTCCAACAATATTAAAATACTTAAAACTTAATAACTCTAACACTCCCCCTCAAGCTGAAGGGGGACCCTTCAGCTTGGACACATCAAAAAACGGCAATGGAGGTGGATGATGTGGGACAAAACATCAGATGAGCCACCGGGGGAAATACCAAACCGGGGAATCAAGTCGGGGACATAGCCACACACGACACTGACCCACACACAACGCAGGACCCACACACGACGCAGACTCACTGGAAACCGGTCAACCAACATCACCAACACACACAACATGCGACAGAGAACGAAAAATGTGGAGCAAATCATCAAACGAGTGATCGGGGATAATCCGCCGGGGATAATCTGTCGGGGATAATCCGCAAGAAGGGCGGTCCCACACGATACAGTCCCACACGACACAGTCCCACACGACACAACTCGATGAGACAAGAACACCAACATAATCGCTTCCTAACACATGACCAATCGAAAGACAAATGGGGAGACACATACACACATACAACAAGCCTAGAGGCCGTGTGGAACGAAGGCGAAAAGTCGGGAAAGATCATCCGAGTCGCCTTCATCCCAACACTCCCCCTCACGTGGATAACACGTGCATATAGGCAAAGACACGCATCAAACACCACACATAAAAAACAGCAAAAAATAAACACATAACTTCAGCATTCTTGAGAGACCAGCAGCAAGAACCGGCTCGGAAGAGAGCGCATCAGGCGCAACAACATCAGGTAGAAGCCCGGGCATAGATGGTTGCAGGCACAAGCGGCAGACAGAGGCAGCAGCGGCACAGCAGCGGCAGATCGATAGCATCAGCAGCGGGAGAAGCAGCGGCTGGACCGCAGTGGAGCAAGAACAGCAGCGTCGACGGGAGAAGAGGAGGGCCCGGCAGTCGTCGTCGATGGCAGAAGAGAACGACGAGATCGGCATCGTCGATGGAAGAGGGTAGCATCGTCGATGGAAGACGGGATCGGCATCGTCGATGGAAGACGGGATCGGCATCGTCGATGGAAGACGGGATCGGCATCGTCGACGGGATCGGCATCGTCGATGGAAGATGAAGCAGCCGTCGATGAAGATGAAGCAGGGATCGTCGATCGGCATCGTCTGCGACGGGAGAACCACGCATTGACTGCGACGGGAGATGGCCCCCGCTCCCGTCTCTGGAATCAAAAATACGATCCCATCGACGGGAGCGAGGGGAAGAGGGCGCCGCCGAAACCCCAGCAGCCGAGCCGGAAGCGGAAGACGAACGGTCGGTCGGGCTAGGTCGCGGGATGAGCAGCAGGGAAATAAAATATTTAGGTTTTCATAATCGTTGGCTCTGATACCATGTTGAAAGAAGGGAAAATAAAACTAGTGCAATCTTATTCATCCACAAGGGGGCATTATATAGGAACTACAATAGGACTCCCAACACCGATAGGCGGTGTGGGACTAAACTCCAACAATATTAAAATACTTAAAACTTAATAACTCTAACAAGGTACACTAATGGGAAAATCGATGGAGGTAGTGGATACGAATATACGATGATTAGAAGAAAGATAAATATCTTATGCCTGCAAGAGACTAGATGGGTGAGTGAGAAAGATAAATTTTTAGATAATTCAGGTTTGAAATTATGGTACACAGTAAAAAAGAAAACAAACAATGAAGTAGGTATTATTGTGGATACTACTTTGAGGGATAGAGTTGTTGGGGTAAGTAGAAAAGCTGAAAGAATCTTAGCACTTAAATTGGTCATAGCAAAGGGAATAATTAATGTGATTAATGCTTATGCGCCACAAATAGGATTAAGTGAACTGTTAAAGTGCAATTTTGGGAAGCCTTAGATGATTTAGTAAGGGAAATCCCACAAATAGAGAAAATTTTCATAAGAGGAGACTTAAATGAACATATAGGGAAGTAAAATACATATTACACAGTCGTTCATGGAGGATTTGGGTATGGAGAAAGAAATGAAGAAGGAAGAACAATTTTAGACTTTGCTACAGCACATGAGCAAATTGTAACAAATACGCTTTTCATGAAAGGGGAAGAACATTTAATTACGTTTAAAAGCGGATTAAATAAGTCACAAATTGTTTATTTTATGACTCGCAAAATGGATAAAATGATTTATAAGGAATGCAAAGTCATACCAGAAGAAAGTTTGACAATACAACATAGGTTAGTGGTGTTGGACGTGCAAATTAAATATAATAAATTTAATACAGACAAAAGTGTTGTCAAATATTCGGTGGTGGAATTTGAAGATGAAAAAACAGATTGCTTTCAAGACAGCAGTTATAGAACAACTAGTTGACGACCCTTATCCCGATCCTAGTGTCTCACGGGAAGTTAAACATTTAAGGATAAGTGAAAAGAACGTAATTGGAGAATCAAAAGGTTGTGTGGCCCCAAATAAAGAATCTTGGTTGTGGAAAAAGAAAAAGTAAGACAAAGTGAGGGCAAAAGGGTCAGCTATAAAAGACTTTACGCTTGTAGGAATGATGAAAACTTGGCAAGGTATAAAGTCGCCAAGAAAGAAACTAAACATGCAGCAAGTAAAGCAAGAAGTCAAGCTTATGAAGAATTTTATAAGCGACTAGATACTAAAGATGGAGAGCGTGACATATATAAAATTGCTCGAGCTAGAGAGAGGAAGATAAGAGATTAAGCCAAGTTATATGAATTAAGAATGAAACGAATATAGTTTTGACGGATGATGTGGCTATTAAAGAGCGATGAAAAATATACTTTTACCAGCTTTATAATGAAACAAAAGACAATGAACTGAACTTGGAAGAGTTAAGTAAATCAGAGGAGTATAGGAACATAACGTTTTATCGTAAAATTCAAGTATTATTGGTAAATGATGCTCTAAAGAAGATGAAAATTGGAAAAACGGTTGGGTCAGACGATATACTCATCGAAGTATGGAAATGTCTAGGTAAAGAAGGAATCTTGGCGAGACACTTTAGAAAAGAAGAGTTTTAGGTTGAGCAGGGCAAAGACGGAGTATATGGAGCATAAATTTAGCAATGCAAAAAGGACGGATGACTTCGTTATTAAGTTGGGTGATCAAGATATTTCTCGCAGTGAGTGCTTTAAATATCTTGGATCGATAGTTCAAAAAGATAGAGGTGTTGATAAAGATGTGACGCATAGGATCCAAGCAGGTTGGTTGAAGTGGAGAGGCGCGTCAGGGATCTTATGTGATCGTAAAGTACCATTAAAACTTAAAGGAAAATTTTATCGTACTGCAATTAGACCAGCGATGCTCTATGATTCTGAGTGTCAGGCAATGAATTGTGTACATAAGCAAAAAATGAGAGTTGCGGAGATAAGAATGCTTAGGTGGATGTGTGGACAAACGAGACTGGATAAAATTAGGAATGAATATAACAGGGATAAGACAGGAGTGGCAACAATTGCAGAGAAGATGCGAGAAGCTCGACTAAGATGGTTTGGACACGTACAAAGGAGACCATTAGAGGCACATGTTAGGCGTTGTGAGAGTTTAGTCACTGGGCATGTTAAACGGGGGAGGGGTAGACCAATAAAGACTTGGAGTGAAACTGTAAGGAAATACATGATATACTTAGGCATTAGTGAGATTATGACTAAAGATATGGTACAATGGCGACAAACGATCCATATAGCCGACCTCACTATAGTGAGATAAAGGCTTGAGTGTTGTTGTTCAAGTTAAATTCAAGCAAATAATTTCGCAAACTGACGCATGACGAATCTACTGTTGACCAGACACACGATATCTTAACCCTAGATGCAATGCAAACAACCACGACAAATGCAATGGAACCACAACAAACCCTAAAATGAAGATGTGGAAGAATGCAAGTACGCAATCCGATGAGCGGACTGACACAATAAAAAATCTAATGCGATGCAAACAAATGATTCAATCATGCAAGTATTTCCAATGCGCAATTAATTAAATAATAAAGCATGTAGCTCACACAATACAATCACATTCGATCACAAATTCTTCAAATTAATTAAACAAATGATAATTATAGATTAATTGAGATTGCACTGAAAGTAAATGCATTGTGAAAAAGTAAAACACGTTTAATGGAAGTAAAAAAAATCAAATTAATATGAGCCAAATATTTCAAGAACTACAAGTAGCACTCATATAATGCAAATGAAATGAAAACTGAAATGCAAAACTCACCAAGGGATCGGTACCTATGGTGGGGAATCCAATATGCGGGCTTAGGAATTAGGATGTCGTAGGAGATATGAGTTGGTTCCAATGTGTGGTTGACAGTAAATGAGATGTGGAGAGCTCTAAGCTTTGACGAATTTTGGGATTTTGGAGGCTCAATGGAAGGGGGGATGTGGATTGCAATGAAGGGTTGGGGAAGGGCTGAGGGAGATGGGGCTTGGGTGGGGAAGAAATGGAGGATGTACAATTTTGGTAGGGTTGGTGGGTGGAGAGGTGTGTGTGGAGGGGGGGGAATCCCGTGGCAGGGGAGGAGAAATTCAGCGGCTGGGGGGCTCAACCGGGGTTGGCAGGGGTGGATGGAGGTGGTGGTAAGGTTGAAGAAGGAAGGATGGGTGGATGTCGGTGTCGGGGAATGCGGTGAAGGATGGCCTAGAATCGGAGGAGGAGAAACCAGGTGGTTGAGGGTCCTAGCGGAAGCTCGCGAGCTCAGATAGGGCTGTTGGAGGGAGAGAGCTGGTCGTCAAGGGTTTTCGACGTGGCATGAAGTGTCGTCGGAGGTTTGGAAGGTGAGAGAGGGCGACGGAGTGGCGGGTTGCTCCACAGTGTCGCACTGTGGAGCGATGGAGTCAGCGCCAGCAAGACAAAACTAGATCCATTCTAAAAAAATCGTAAACTCTGTAACCTAATGGGAATACAAATAGAGGGAGTTTTAGGTTAAGTGTACCGAACGACCATAATCATCTGATTGTATAACTTTAACCTAACTCTTGAAATAAAGCTCATAAAATAGAAAAAAATACATAGAATTAGGAAAAATCAAGTCGATCGCAATTACGGTCTCCGATCATCCGTCCGACAATCCAAAAATGTCACTAATGAGAAAATGCCCAAATTAGGCGCGATCGATCTCCATCACAAACATAAATCCTGCATTAAATTATTAAAGATCATAACACAGATTTTTGACCATCCCATACTAGAGACATTTTATCTGAGACAATGGGAAGATTGCCCGCCCACTCACTGCCTTGCTAAAAAAACAAGGAGACTGAGTTTTGTTGTACTCCAAGGTGGCGCAACCCTTCGACACTCTCCAAAACGTCTTGGTGGCCGCACCCGTCCTCGCAATGCTTTACTCCTCCAGAGGCCTACTACACCCGCTTGTCCTCTGCCACAGTCCGCTCGCGCTCGACGTATGAGAATGAACTTATGGAACTCATCCTCGATGTCCACTATTGACGCTCATACCAACTTGGCCGCCATTTCATCGCTCGCACGAACCACAACAGTTTGTAGTATATTCTCAACTAGAAGATTGCTACCCCGGCGCGGCAACTTTGGGTGGCCAAAGTATCGGGGTATGACTTCTCGGTCAAGTTCCGCTACGGGCATTCAAACAAAGTCGATGACTCTTTTGCGACAGTTGAACTCTGTCGCTCTTCTAGCCATCTCTCGGCATGTATGGTATGATGTGGCGATCGTACAATGGGAGGTGGAGGCCAACCTCACACTTGGTCAAATTCGAGCGGCCCTGTAGGTTGATCCGACGGCGCACCCACCGTACACACTAGTCGATGGCCTCATATTCTACGAAACTGCTTGGTCCTCTCTGCATCATCCTCATGCATCCCTCAATTACTCGCGGAATTCCATTGTACCCCAATTACGGGGCATGTCATGGCGTCTCGCACCTACCGCCGTCTCGCTGCTTCTCTTCACTGGGTCAGCATATTCCGCTAGATCAAGCAGTTTGTCGCCGCATGTCTACCATGCCAACAGGTCAAGTATGAGACAAAATATTTGGGTGGGTTGCTCCAACCCCTCCCGAAATCGGACAAAATTTGGGAGGACATTGCGTTAGATTTTACCACAGTCAAAAAGGGTATGTCTGCATCTTGGAGTTGGTGGACCAGATCATCAAATACAGACACTTCTTCTGCTCTGACATCCCTTTTCAGGGCCTATGATGTCCACAGCGTTCATTGACAGCATCGTGCGTCAACACGAAATTCCGAGATCCATTATCAATGACGGAGACCCCCTCCTTCAAGCGTTTTCTGGCAAACCTTGTTCCAGCTTCAAGGAACCTGCCACTGAATGAGCGACAACTACCATCTCTAATCTGACGGCCAATCATTAATCGCTACTTAGAGACGTACTTACGCTGCTTCGTGTGTGATCATCCACAAAAATAGGTGCACTGGCTTAGTTGGGTGAAATATTCCTACAACACGGCCTTTCATCAATCGGTGGGAATCACCGCTTTTCGGGTAGTCTAAGGTCGCGATACGCCATCCATTACCCAACATTTACACGACAAATGTTATATAAGGTCCCTCGCCGTCCAACTTCATGAGCGGGATGAGATTTTTCATCAGCTGAAAGAGCACCTCCAGCAGGCACAACAGTGCATGACCACCCACGCCAACAAACGTCGACAGAAACGGTTCCAGGTGGGAGAATCAGGTTTTCAAGCTCCAAGCATATTGACAAACTTCGGTGGTCAATCAGACGCACACCTTAGTCACACTCTATTATAGGTTGTTTAAGGTGATAGGGAAGTAACCTACCACCTACAGTCGATGCAAGAATGGCGCGTCCATAAATGTCACGAGCCCAATTGCGAGGCGTCGACACCCAGTCAACAACCACTGCATGTGACCATTGTTTGTCTCGCGACAAATAATTATCTTCCCTATTTTCGTATTATGAGAATTTTATTATTATTTTTTCTTTAAATTTCTTAGTTGCATATTTATGCTTTCGCCACTAGGTTAAGTGTATATGGACTTGACATTGTAACAAGGAGGTGTCTTTGGAGTAATTAGAAATTGATTAAGGTCGATTAGGCCTTTTGGATTCATGCCTCTCTCTCTCTCTCTTCCTCTGTCCCTCTCTCTCTCTCGTTCCCTTCTACTTTATCTCTCGTCTCGCTGTCGGGCGGTGTTTTCTTGTCTCCTCCCCCCCCCCCCCCCCATCCATGTGATGTGCCGGGAAGGCCCCACTTCCTGATGTGGTAACAAATGTCCAACTGCTACTGGCGGGAATCTTCCGATGCCAAGGGACAAAGGTACAGATGAGCACAACTTTCCACCTCCAAAACCATGGAGGTGATCAAACATTAGCTCAAGACTTATCAGCCTCGGTAATGGGACACCTGAATTCCATGGGTTAAGTACTCTTACAACACATCCAACCACTACACGGTGAGTGCTTGACCATCTCAGATAGTATACAGATGGACACCCCAAATTATTCCTCGCATGCCCAGAGAGTGTTTGGATGCCTTCGCCGCACACTTAGTCTACAAAGACAAGATCCTCCCTCAACTGAAATTCAATTTGCAATAGGCCAAACAACACTTGTCCATCCAAACTAATAAATGTTACTACAAGGTAATTTTTGATCCAGAAAACACAATGTTCATCAAGCATATGCCTCACCGTCGACAGATGGTAGCCAAATGGGTCCACTCAAAGACCTATGCACGCTAATTTGGCTATTTCACCCCTTGAGCGCATTACATTTGTGGTATATCGCATCAACTCGTCGAACATCAAACACTCACTCAGTGTTTCCTTTGTCACAACTCAAGATGTCAAACCTCAAGGTGGTCATCAAACCCAATGGAAACAACACTTACCCTCCACCTAGAAACAAACTCTACTTTGAAGTCGAAGAATATTTGATGCAACTTGCGGCGCATCATCATAGCGGGTATTATTATTTATGCATTTTTTATTTTTATCGCATATGTGTCGCACATTTTTTCGCACATGTGTTTGTTCGTAGTTTTTTTAATTGTGCATGTTATTCACATTCAATTATTTTTGTTCGCATAACGCATATCACTCGAGCTTGTTAGTAAGGCTTATTGGAGTGAATAAAACTCCAAATAAAAAGGTCCATCAAATGAGGTCGTAGTGGCAATTGGGGCAAGCGAAATTCAAAATTAAAAAAATTATTATAAAATATCATGGATAATAATTTTGAAATTAAAAAATTAAACAAGAATTCATCTTTTAATTTCCGAATTATTTAATGTTGTAGAATCCCCAAATCGCTAAACTCCTAGAATTCCCTTGTGTTTTAATTCCTTATTAATTATTCATATTCTACTTAAGCCAACGGTATTCACAGTAGAGAGGTGATAAGAACAAGAACATGTGGTTAATTTGGTCTCCTCCTTCAAACAGAGATCGGCTTTGCCTCTCCTAGAGCCCGCCACCACCATGGTTCATTTCCAGAGCAATCGGCGACCATTCATCCACCTTCACCCAACGAATCTGACAAGTCCAAGCGTTTCACCCTTCGTCTTTCACCTCCCTACCAAGATCTACCACTTCCAAATCTCCAAGAGATGGGCAGAGACTATTGATGATTGCGGATTCCGTGATGGACTACTATAATTCTGGCATTGATTGTCTGTGCATAATGGTGATGAACTGAGAAATGACATACTTCGTGAGGCTCACAACATGAAGTGCTCTATTCATCTCGGGATTACAAAGATGTACAACGATATTCCACGAGCATTATGGTGGTCAAGCATGAAGAACATTATCACTTATGTCTCTCAATGTTGGGCATGTCAGGTGGTGAGGCCAAGTACAAGAGGTCGGGTGGCTTGTTACAATGACTACCAGTGTCGGAGTGAAAGTTTGGCGATATCTCCATGAATTTTGTGCATGGACTACCACATTCCGGGGCAGGGGAACGATTTCAACTTGGTGATAAAGGTTGCACGGTCAATACCAAACCACCGTGACGACGGTGTCGATGTTATGGTGTGGTTATAAGTTGAGCAGATGGTCTGATTTTACGGGGTGTTGAAGACCATGTCAGACAAAGAAGGTGTGGGCCTAGGCATTAAGCATAATTTCAGCACAATCTTTCATCCGCAGACAGACGGGGGGATATAGAGAACGAACCGCACTATGAATCTCAGCATGATGTGCATCGTCGATTATGGTGAGTCTTGGGAGAGGCTTCTTCCTCTGATAATGTTCTCAGACAGCGACAGATATCATCTTTTATCAAGATGGCTCCATTTGAGACTTTCTACGGTAAGAGGTGGCGTACTCTGCTTCGATGGGCATAGGAGGAGGACAATGATGCGTTGGACATTAAATACATTGATGATATTAATGAATCAGCGAGGCTCATCCGGGAATGCAATTTTGGAAGTTCAGAGCAAGCAGACGGAGTATTTTGATGTGAGGCACGGGATGGTAGATGTTACAGTGGGGGATCTGGTGTTTCTGAAGATTTGGCCCGTGCATGGTGGTTTTCGAGTCTGTGGACATTGGAAGCTCGACACCCGTTACATGGGGCCTTACCCATTGTTGGAAAGGATAAGACTTGTGGCCTACAACATCGAGATTACATATAGAGCTTCGCGGCATGCACGACGTTTTCCACGTGACGTCTCCGTGGAATGCCTTGTGTATCTAGAGCAAAGGTCTAAACTACAGATGTACTGGTTTAGGATGACAGATCAATTTTACTAAGCAAGTGTGTTCCTATGGTTGAAGTTATGGATGAACTGTGGTCGAAAGGAGTATGCTTGGTGACCCCGGATCTTGGACTTTGGACTTGTACTACTCAAATTATACATTGGACAATGTAGGTTTTCATGCAATTTGTTTTTACTACTTTCTATCTTCTTTTCATTTAATTGTTTATGTTGTGGTGTTGCGATGTTTAATATTCCGCTATTTATAACTCTTACTTCTGCAATAAAAATGTGATGGTTGATTCACTTAACACCACCACTGATATGCGACGGGTAGAGTAAATGATGGGAGAGAGGTAAGACGTTCATGTTTCTGCTCTTCCAATAACCACTTCGACCTTAGGGGTTGGTAGTGATGTGTGATAAAAATTCCCATCGGCGCTTACTTTATGTGTGTATGTGTGTGTGTTGGGGTGGGGGTATTACATAACTACTACCAAACAGGTTAGAGTCATAATACTAATACACTACAACCAAACTCATCTGCTTCAACTAAGTAAGCTCAATGTCGTCAGACAACTAATACACAGTAACTACACTTATTAAAATTCATCGTACATTCATTCAATTCATTTGCAAACAACATATGTCGACATAGTAGGTAAAGAGTATTAGTGGTAGCTAATCACGCAGGTCTTGCACGTCGTGGTCAAACAGTGATAGTGGATCAGTCGACTACACTTTTAGGACAATGTCACACAACGGTCCTAGGTCTCAACGTACAACAGAAGGCTTGTACTATTAATCACCCTCCAAGGGTTAAGAACGGGGGGTGTAGGTTTTGAATTATACCTCATGAGTAGCTAAACACCTATGAAACACGGTCCAAACCTAGAACTCCCTCGTTAGTCTAGACAGTGGTAACCTATCCAAAATAGTCTGGACTAAGTTCTCCGTCAGTGTGCCCTCTTCGGCATAGCCATCCAACCAACCACACAGATAACACTACGTCATTCTAATAAGGGTAAAAGTATCAGGACAGATCATTGTAACCCTACCACTAGCCACCAAGGCTCCCAAGTGATAACTATACTGACCTACACATGTTATGTTGTCACCGAGTGTGAATATCCCTAAGGCCAAATAATTCGTGCAGACGAGGTGACGCACGACGAATCTTAGGTGATCGAAGGCAAACACACTAACCTTAAATGCAATGCAAGCAAGCACACGACGAATTTAATGGACCTACAACAAATCCTCAAATAAATATGCGAACGAATACACGCACACAATTCTGATGAGCATATAATGACTAAGGTTTCGTTTGGCGCGGTTGTGGCGGTCGTGAATGTCGTGGTCATGAACCGTCGTTCGTGAACGCCCAACCTCACCTAAACAAATTCATGCATTTTATGCTCAAAACTAGTTTATTTTCTGTATAGCGGTCATAATCATTGTCTTGCCAAACATACATTCTATGATAATGGCGTTTTTGACCAAACTCACCGGAGCAAATAAGCCGCATCATACGAAGCCTAACTCTAAACTCTAATGCGATGTTTGTGAGTGATTTAATTGTGCAAGTATTTTTGATGCGCAATTAATTAAATAATATTAATTTTAAAGTATTGCACTAACACCACAATTGATCGTAAATATATCAATGTACGTAAATAGATAATAAAAAAGGGCAGCTCGGTGCACAAAGCATCCTCGCGCAGCGAGGGTCCAGGGAAGGGTCCCACCACAAGGGTGAAATGTAGGCAAACCTTACCATGCACTTTTGCAAGAGGCTGCTTTAAGGACTCGAACCAGTGACCTCAAGGTCACACGACAACACCTCAACAGGTGAGAGTGCACTGAAATTGGAATATAGGGCGAATAAATAATGTGTCTAAATAAAGATCCCGAATCAAAACTAATAAGTCAAATATTACTAGCAATAAAAGTTTATCCATACAAATGTAAAAAAACATGAAAATAAATGCGGGTCTCACCAAGGGGCCGTTGGCGTAAGATTGGAGATCCGGTGATTGTTGGAGTGCTGGAGACGATCCGAGAAGATAACAGTTGTTGGATGGTGGTTGAGGAGTGGATGGTTGTTTGGAGGGGCTGGAAGGGTTGTATGAGGGAGGTAAGTGCTGGCCCGGGGCTGGTGGGGATGTTTGGGAGCAGATTTCAGCGAGAGAGGGGCTATGGTGGCTCGGTCGGCGGTTTAAGGAGAGGCAGGGTATCAAACATGGGCTAGAAGAGGAAATGGAAGGGGGTTGATCGGAGCTTACTGGAGTGGTCGAGGGCTTGGGGAGAGTAACCAGAGGTTGTATAAGTGTTTTGGGAGACTGTGTGAGTGGCTACGGGGCTGGTGAAGGGTGCAAGAGGCGACAAAGGATCTTTCCGTGGCTGGGAGGGGCAGTGGGTGGTCGTGTAGATGGAGGAAGGTTGTCGACGGGTTGGAGGCATCACGGATCCACAAGCTGCAGGAGAATGGCTGAGGAAGGCTCGATGGAGGCTGTACGTGCGATGGGAAGCAATGTACGGGGCATCAACACCCCGAAAAGCGGGAACATGTGGCGTCGTACCGCAGGTGGCTCTCGACGTCGCATCGAGAACGGAGATCGGGAGATCCTCCTCTGGAAACCTAAATCCTCGATGCCTCCTTTGTGTCGGTTGTTGGTGGTATATAAAGATAGGAATTATGTTAAAGTAACTGAAGACCCAAATCGGTCAATCTCATTACTTGACATAATTCCCAAAATATGTGTCCAAAAAATAAAACATATACATGAAAAAATTCAGAAAAATAAGTCTGACGCGATCACGGTGTCCGTTCGTCCATCTGACGATCCAAAATGTCGATCTAAACATCGTCCTCAATGTCGCGTGAACAATCTCCATCACAAGGTAATATTGATCACTAAGGAACAAGCTATTAAGGTCGGGCCAATAATCTTGAAATGTCTTGGGTTCGAGTTACAAATTTTGATACATGTGCTACTCAGACAAAAGTAGGTGGGAAGCGGGCATGTGACGTTGGTGGGCCTAAGAACGTTGTCAGTGCGCGAAATTGGAGTAACAGATCTACACTAAACTGCCGAATTTAAGTATGTGAGTACTTATTTAATTTCACAATAACGGTCGTAGGACAAGGACACAGAGTCCAACTGAAGGGTCCAAGTGAACACAACAAGGTCAAATTTTCATTTTTATTCCACAGCCATTGAACCATCAATTGAGGGACCAAATGGCCTCTAAAAATTCTCAACTTTTTGTGAAACATACATCACAAAATTATCTACAACTTTGATTTAGGGTTCTGGGCCAAAGGACCTGTCTAAGGGCCTCAATAAAATTCCTCAAGGTAAACACTCGTTGATTGTCTAACAGCCATTGGATAATCAATTTGATGATCTCAAAGGTTCCCAATTAACCCCATTTTCTATGTGAATCTAGTTTTGATAGTTGGGTTTGTGTCATGATAAGGTCTCTAAGACCTCCAATTAATTACATTGATTAAATCACATTCTGCTGTCCAAACAGCCATTTGAAACAACAATAGATGTCCCATTGCCATTTGGCCTCCAATTAATCCCAAATTTTGTATGGATCTTATTAACAACCTACAACTTTCATGTGGGACGCGCCCTAAAATAAAGCCTCTAGGAACATCAATTAATTCAAATTAGGAATCTAAATGGATACAACTTTACTGACCTTTGATCACTAAATCAAAGGCCATGATGGCCCTAGAATATTTAGTAAAAATATGGATAAATTAATTTAGAATGTTCTCTACAATTTTGTTGAAGGCGCCATTTTCAGAAAAATTCATTAAGGGCACCAAATAAATGAAATGAAATTACAATGTAGATTCAATAAGTCACGTTTTATATTAAGTCCAATAATAGCATTGCACAAATCTTGGAACCATCACGGGGCTCAGATCGGTAGCAGTTCGGGGATTAAGTGACCACAGAGAACCACATCGGATCAATCTCGATCCGCTACGGGGCCAATGATTGATTTGCTTAATTTAAGAATGTCGCGCGGCTAATATTAATCTACTTAAGATTGGATGGTTATTAATATTCCCAGGCTAATACTTATCTTTTCCAACAAGCTCGAGCAATCCGCGACCTGTATCTTTCAAACCGATGGGGGTGAGCTTGTTGGAAGATTCTCTGGCGGCAAAGGCGGACGCCGGAGATTCATCGGAGCTCGATCGATGGTTGGCGGTCGGAGGCGACGGGTGACAGTCGGGAAATTGGTTCAAGATTTTCAGAAGCAATAGCTCTTAGACGCCGAATTTCAACTGACTATTCCAACGACAAAATGTGTTCCAAAGGTCGCCAGAGGATGACACTTTGACCTCCTACAGGTAGGAGAAGTCCATGGGATCTAAGGATGGCTCGGTGGCCTCCGGTGGCATCGACTAGAAGCTTGTATGGCCATTATTAGTAGAAAGGGAGTTCTAATCATGATTAACTAGATCTAATACTCATAGGACGGAGGGGAACCCACTTGAGCGATTTATATGCGAGTGGATCGTCGTGGTAGTGGGTATGACCCTTCTCCTTCTTCAACGACTAGGTTTCCTTCATAACTCATCCTCAGAGAATGGTGGCTTGCCGGTGGAGGCGATGGCAGCAAAGATGAATCTCCAAGAATTGATGGCAATGAGTGGGAAAGGAGAGATGTGGAGAAAAAAGAGAGATGGAGGGAGAGGGGCGCCCACTGACTATGATCAATTTGGAGTTCATTTACTCCAAATTCATTTTTAGCCTCAATCAGTTCAAATCCAATGTTCATTGAGTTATAATCGGGTCAGTATGTCAAAAGGGTCACATTGACCCAAACTAAGCTCATTAAGAAAGTCAATTGAATCAACTAGGGTCACTATGTGGTTCAATTAACAAAGTTGGAAATGTGGGATGTTATATATTGATCCCAGCTATAATATACATAAAGATGACTCATTTGATGTAGACAAGAAATAAAAGTTTCAAAGGCTGGTGGGAATAGTGATCTACATATCATTGTCAGGCATGAAACTTCATTTTTTGTTAGTCTTAATGAGTCAATTCATGCATAAGCCCAAAGTTCGTCATTATGAGATTGTTCTCTAGGATCTGAAATACCTAAAGGAGGCACTTAGAAAGAGAATTCTCGATAGAAATCAAGAACATTCACATGTTTCTAGATATTTTGATGTCGATTGGGTAACTTCTACCTCTGATGGAAGATCTATGAGTGGCTACTCATACATTTGTTGGAGACAACTTGGTAACTTGGAAAAGTAAGAAGTAGATCATTGTGGTTGGTTCTTCCCTAGAAGCTGAATATAGGATCATGGACTTTACCTATGAGCTTATATGCTAAAATCTATCTCAGGAGAACTAGACTATGCCCTCTGCTATGAAAATTGGGTAGCAATTCATACATAGTCTAATCATATCTTCCATGAATGTACGCACATATTGAGATTGACTGCCACTTTATAAGTGAGACTGCTCAACAACACTACTCTTTTATTTCCTTGGTCGCCCAGTTGTCAACAATTTCATAAAGGTTGTTTCTGGAAAGACATTCCGTTAGGGACCGACTTGGAGGTCGCCGGAAGAGTAGCCGGAGGTGGAGATGACGAAGGAGGAGATACTACGGAGCCTTGACCGTGGCTGCCTAAGCGGGTCGTGCTCGAGAGAGAGAGCTTCCAAGATCTCTTTTAGGGTTTGGGAAAATAGACTTCTTTATTTCCTCCAATACAAGACTCACTGAGTCCTTTAAATAGGACTTACAATCGACATCAAAAGGAAAGAACACGAAAGGAAATAACGACAGACTTGGACATGCGACTAAAAAGGACACCTTATAACAACACGACATTAGTAACGACGTCTTATAAGGACGTGACTCTTATGACATAATAATTGCATATTAAGAAATAATTAATACTAAATATCACCATAAGATGACCCGTAACATCTCTCCCGCCTTTCAAAACGAGCTTGTCCTCAAGCTCGAGGGAGATCAATGGTGTCCGCGTCAGCCGACACCCTCATCATCAGAGTCCTCGATATGCAGATAGAAAAGCCGTTTGCACCTGTGGCCGCAAGTGTGTTGTTCGTCGCAGTTGAAACATAAGCCCTTGGCGCGCCCTTCCATCATTTCGTCCCGAGATAGTTTCCGGACTGGTGGGGATGGTTGTCCCTCTGAATGACCTGGTTGAATGCCCGTGTCAGTGGGCAAATAGACCTCTTGTGCCAGTTGGAGGCGACAATCACATATCCTAGCCAGACTCATATCAATCACTAAGTTTGGAGGAGCCTCAAATTCGACATCAAGTCACAGACAATCGCGAAGTCCGGCGGTGAAGATGTCGACTTGCATCTCTGGGGAAAGCGCGACGTGCGCCAGAAGAAGTTGAAACTGGTCCAGATAGTCGTCGACGGAGCCTTTCTGGTGTAGTGTTGTGAGGGCACCAAGGGGATTGCTGCGGATGGAAGGGCCGAAACACAGGTTGCAAAATCGCTTGAAGTCGTCCCACGTTAGGCCAGACTGAAAGTAATTAAACGTTTCACAAGTACTAAACTATATTTATTGTCATAACCAATAATTTCCACAGTGAGGAGACGAGTGGCCCAAAGCAAGGCCGAGTCGAGAAGGTGGAAGGAGGCCAGAGGGAGCCGTTCAGCTGCCGGAGTTTGTTGATGGCCAAAGAATTGTTCGCACCTGGTGAGCCAGCCCAAGGGATCAACTTTCCCATCGTATGTGGGGAATTCCAAACGGGGATAATGCAGTAGAATAGCAGCTTCATGGCGTAAAAGGGTCTGCGGTGGCGGCTCTTGGCGAATGAGCGGCGGTAGTGGAACTAGACTGCTGCTGGCGTGATCCGTGGGTGGGGTGGTAACCACTGGAGGTGCTGTTGTTAGCCCGTAAAGTTTGGTGGTGAGGGTTGTCATGTCGTCCTGATGTCGTGCGTCGGCGTCCCGAAAGCGTGCCTCGACGTCTTGAAGGTGTGCATTCATGGCGGATATAACTGTGTGTAGCCGGTTCATAGCATCCAAGAAGTCGGTCGGGTCTACCATATTGTGGATGGAGGTAGCACGAGATAAGGAGTGAGTGACGGGATGACTAGATTGCTCAGAGACGGTTGTTTGGGAGGTGCCGCGAGATCCACGCAGATTTCCAATGATGGAAAAAAAAATTTACTCTAATAGCCGAAATAATGCCCCTAATGTGGTCTTGGTTGGAAATAAGTATGTGGTCCTGCGTGACTGTTGCAGCGGTCAGAAGGAATTAATTCCCCCGAACCAGATGGATGCGTGATTGGAGCGGTTGGTTGGAAAGAATAATCGGTGCGCTTCGGATGCGACGGAAGACCGCAGACGTGCGGGGAAAATGTCGATCGCCTGGAGCAGGGAGCGAGCGTTGTTGGAATCGTCGAGCGTTGTTGGAATCGTCGAGCGATGTTGCTGCTGGAATCGTCAAGCGATGTTGCTGCTGGAATCTTCGAGTGGAAGTGTTGCTGGATTGCTGCTGGAATCGACGCAAGGAGACCGCAGTGGTTTCGATTGGAAACGACGACCCTGGAGTAGGCAATCGCCTGGAATCGACGCAAGGATCTGGCGGGATTAGGTCGATGCGATCAAGGAGCGCATACAGGGAAGCTACGATCGATGTTGGTAGGCGGAACTGTGGACTCTTGGAGTGCTGCTGCTGGAATCGACGCAAGGATTCCGCCGTGTTTTGGATCGGAAACGACGGTAGCTGGTTCACCCGCCGAAGATGAGGAACCTGGCTCTGATACCAGGATGTTAGGGACGGACTTGGAGGTCGCAGGAAGAGTAGACGGAGGTGGAGATGACGAAGCAGGAGATACTACAGAGCCTTGACCGCGGTTGCCTAAGCGGGGCGTGCTCGAGAGAGAGAGCATCCAAGATCTCTTTTAGGGTTTGGGAAAATAGACTTTTTTATTTCCTCCAATACAAGACCCACTGAGTCCTTTAAATAGGACTTACAATCGACATCAAAAGGAAAGAACACGAAAGGAAATAACGACAGACTTGGACATGCGACTAAAAAGAACACCTCATAACGACACGACATTAATAACGACGCCCTATAAGGACGCGACTCTTATGACATAATAATTGCATATTAAGAAATAATTAATACTAAATATCACCATAAGAGGACCCGTAACACATTCATGGTAAAATATCTTCATAAAAGCTTTCTTGTTCTTCGGATTATTGATGCTTAAGGTGTTAAAACTCAAGATAATATTGACCCCTCGTTACGCTTATTATGAGGTCATCCTGAACATGAATTTAATAAGATTAAGATACAATGGATTAGGGAAATGACTTCATGGCTTCATTTTTACCTTCTCCTATGCCGCACGAAGTACAACTTCTCATATCGAACAAATAACATCCTATATGGAAAGAATCAATGAAAAAATGACTAATTTAAGAAAATAAAATTTATCTGTTAGAACATATGCCAAAATATTTGAGAAATTACTGATTGAAGTATTATTGAGAGTTAAGGAATCCTTGGTTCATAAAGTGGTGATCAACATGAGTTACATATTTCTAATGGAAGTTGGAAGGTCATAGGTAATTAGGTATCATAGGAACAATTTACAAGATAACATGGAATGCCCGCTTACTCTTTTCTCACATGACTTGATTCCCAAGTCTGCTGGACTTGGAAATACTTAACTTCTAAACCAAGTCTTCTATCTTCTCAACTTCAATGTTGGGGTGGCAACTTCTCCACTCTTTAGTGGTGTCGCCATAGTTTGATCATCTAACTGCATGATGATCATGAGCTCGATCAAGCTTAATCAAGCCCAAGTTTGAAGCCCAAATTTGGAGGAAGCCCAAACAAAAGAATATGAACGTTCATTCCTTCTTGGGGTTTAGTGGATAATCCAGCCCTTGATTCCGTCGAAGAGGTGGTTATAGAAGGGGTTTGAACCCCTTGGTTCAACAAAGGGAATTTGGCCATGACTTCGCTAAGCACTTCCTTCAAGTGAAGCAAGGAGAGGGAAAACATTGAGAAAGTTACATGGAGGAGATTACACCACCTCCTCCTCCATGATTTTTAGTGAATACTCGCTCATCTTACTTTTCATCTTCCTGCGATGTCACAAGACAAAAGGGGAAGTGGGAGAAATAATGAGAGAAATTATAGATTTTTCTTTCAATATCAGGTTAACTAATGAGTGAGAAATAATGAGAGAAATAATGAGCCTTGGCACACCGGTTAAGGTGTTGCCGTGTGACCCTGAGGTCATGGGTCCGAGTCCTGGAAACAGCCTCTTGCAAAAATGCAGGGTAAGGTTTGCCTACATTTCACCCTTGTGGTGGGACCCTTCCTCGGACCCTCGCTGCGCGGGGATGCTTTGTGCACCGGGCTGCCCTTTATCAGGTTAACTAAAAAGTTCTTATGTGTGTACTCCTCTTGTTTTAATGAAAATATTGCTTCTAGCATTTTCTTTTTCTATCTCCCTTATACGTGAAATTTCTGTGTCCGAGCTCCGGGTAGAGATCGCAGTCCAGGACTAAAGGGATCTTGACACGTGGCGAGCATTTATATTTAAATATGTATACACAGATGCATGAACCATCTTGTATCCTCATATGCATGAACCAAAGTTCCGAAGATATCGCATAAGACATCTATTATGACACGCGACGAGCCCGACCCGCACTAGGGCCGCACGTACCAACGTCGTCTACATGCAGCGGATGTTTGACGACACGTTTTGTTATCTTTTATCTACTTATGTCGTTTGAATTATTTTAATGGTATCTTTTAAATTCAGAAATTTCTCCCATATGTAAGCCCAAATGGGGGACAGTTTGGTGAACCACTCTACTTGGTCGTCCGGTTGGGGCCTCTTGGTTTATGCAATTTTAATTCCTAAATCTCTCTCTCTTCTCCTCTCCCTCTCTCTTTAACAGACGGAAACCCCCCCCCCCCCCATCTCTCGCGTGACCTAGTAGCGACCGACGAATTCGCAGTCGCTCGGTGCCTCCTCACCGCCATCCTAGGAAGCACCGGTACGGGTACGGGTACCGGGTACGATACGTACCCGGTACGGCGATACGTCAGAATTTAAAAAACAAGGATATGGGTACGGCGGGATACGTTGTATTAAATATAATAAATATATATGTATATATTAAAAATGCAATTATAATAAATATATATGTATATAACAGAAATTTCTGTACATAACAGAAATTCTGTACAAAAAAATTCTGTACAGGAAATTTCTGTACAGAAATTCTGTACAGTAATTAATAAATATAATAAATATATAAGAAATATATATGTATAATAAATATAAAACAAAAGAAGAAGAGAGCGGCAGCAGGGCAGGGCGCAGCAGCAGGGAGCGGCAGCAGCGACACTTACAGAAGAAGGGCCGCACGTGCTGAATTTCTCCCATATGTAAGCCCAAATGGGGGACAGTTTGGTGAACCACTCTACTTGGCCGTCCGGTTGGGGCCTCTTGGTTTATGCAATTTTAATTCCTAAATCTCTCTCTCTTCTCCTCTCCCTCTCTCTTTAACAGACGGAAACCCTCCCCCCCCCCATCTCTCGCGTGACCTAGTAGAAGAAGAAGAAGAAGAGCGGCAGCAGGGTAGGGCGCAGCAGCAGGGAGCGGCAGCAACGGCACTTACAGAAGAAGAAGAAGAAGAAGAGAGCGACAGCAGGGTAGGGCGCAGCAGCAGGGAGCGGCAGCAGCGGCACTTACAGAAGAAGAAGAAGAAGAAGAAGAAGAAGAAGAAGAAGAAGAAGAAGAAGAAGAAAAGAAGAGAGCGGCAGCAGGGCAGGGCGCAGCAGCAGGGAGCGGCAGCAGCGGCACTAACAGGCTTACAGCAGCGGCAGCAGCGGGCGCAGCAGCAGGGAGCGGCAGCAGCGGGAGCGGTAGAAATGAACCCGACAAAACCTGAAAGAGCGGCAAAAATACGTATTGTGGCGTACCAAACGCGTACCCGTACCGAAAATGTACCCGGTACGGGACTGTTTTTGGCGTACCGGTGCTTGCTAGCCGCCAGCCATAGCACCTCCCGGATCTAGGAAGGGACATATCCTTCCTTCCTCGCAACCCCCTCCTTCGAGGCCCTTAACGAGTTTTCAATCGGAAGCCCAAACACCTTGGTATCAGAGCCAAATGTCGGCGACTTCCTTCTCGGCACTTCTTCCGCCTCCTTCCGCCCAGTCCGCCACACGGCGACTGTTCCGCGGCCCTGCTCATTCGCCGGTTTGCATCCGACCCCGAGCCCAGCTCTAACGCCGTTCTCTCTGATGGCTGAGGGTGGTCCATTCCTGTCCCAAGTGGTGGAACTCTGCCAAACCATGCTCACGACTTAGAACTCCAAAATAGAGGCCCTCAACGCCCGCTTGGATGCCCTACATGGTGCATCAACTCCTCTGTCGTGAACGATGTTGATATACCCTCGGCAAGCCGGGTAGACATCGCCGCTACTCGTGCGGAATACCCTGCATACTCTCGTTCCGTCCATATGGATTTCCCCATATATGAAGGCCGCGAAAAACCCCTTCTTGGCTTACCCGTTGTGACATCTTCACCAACCAACGTACGTCGGATGACGAACGTGTCGGCATCGCCTCCTTCCACCTACTTGGCCCAACGCAATTATGGTTCACACAACTGATGCGAGAACACCCGAACTCCTTGTGGGCGGATTTCAGTGGCTCCTGCACCTTGTGGTTTGGCCCCGCTCTACCGGGAAACCCGTTAGGAGACCTTGTTGCCCTCAAACAAGCAGGCTTCATCGATGCCTATTTGGAACATTTTGAAATTTTATTATCAAAGGCGACGTCCGTTTTACCGGAGCAACAAGTTCCTCTCTTCACCGTCGGTCTTCATGAGCGGTTGCGTTGGGATGTGGAATTCCAGACACCGCGTAATCTCACCATGGCTATCAGCCTCGCCCGGGCTTGTGAACGGCGGTTGCTCTTAGATCGTCCACCCATGGGACGTCGTGACCATCAGTCTGCCTGTCCCCCTTCAATTCGGACGACTCCAAGGCTACACTCGGTGAAGAGCAACCCCGGCCTACTTTTCGTCGACGTCTTTCCCGCGCCGAAATGGCATCCCGCCGTGAAAAGGCATGTGCTTCAATTGTGATGAGCCTTTCACACCGGGTCATCGGTGCAAGCAGTTATTTTGGCTCGAAGTAGATGATCCTTTGGACGATGACGATGACGGCGAAGACGACCCGGGAACGCTGCAATTCTCCATTCATGCGATTGCGGGACCCCAAGAGGGCCAAACGATCCAAATGTATGTGTTGATAGGAGGGACACAACTCCTAGCTCTCATGGATTCTGGTAGTACCCACAGTTTCATTCGCCACTACACGGCTCTCCGTTTAAGCATTCCTTTTGTCGCTCGTAGCCACGTCAAGGTCTCCGTGGCCAATGGACATCAGATGATGTTCCCCGAAGTATGTCAGAGGGTGGACCTTACGGTGTATGGGTACCCACACTGCGCAGACCGATTTATTTGTGGTGGATCTTCGAGGCTTCAGAGTAGTTTTGGGTGTTCGTTGGCTTCGAACATTGGGACCCCTCACATGGAATTTCGACCGTTTGACCATGTCTTGGTATTCGGGTGCCCGTTTAGTACAATGCAAGGCCATGACCCTTGGCCGCTTCCGTCCTCCTTTTTGGTGCAAACCGAGCCTCTCCACACTTTCCTTCCGAAGGGGGACAACCACCCTTCCGATCTCTCGGATCTCCTACAGGCATTTGTCGGCATATTCAGCCCTCTCCCCGGCCTTCCGCCTCGCCGCCGCCAAGATCATCGCATCTGCCTCCATCCAGGAAAGGCCCAGATCGTAGTACGAGTGTACCGATATTCCTTCCATCAAAAGGATGAAATCGAAAGACAGTGTGAGATTCCCCTTCAACAAGCGCTCATCCGACACAGTGTGTCCCCATTTTCCTCTCCGGTCCTCTTAGTGCACAAGAAGGACAGCTCGTGGCGGCTTTGCGTTGACTATCAGGCCCTTAACGATCATATCGTGAAGGACATGTTTATGATTCCCGTGGTGGAAGAACTCTTGGATGAAATGCATGGAGCAAAAATTTTCTCTAAATTGGACTTATCATCAGGATATCATCAAGTCCGCATGGCCGCCGCCGACGTGGAGAAGACCGGTTTTCATACCCACCCTGGTCATTTTGAATTCTTGGTCATGTCGTTCGGGCTTACGAACGCTCCCTCCACCTTTCAGGCACTCATGAACGAGGTATTCCACTCTCCTTCGGAAATTTGTCCTAGTTTTCTTTGACGACATTCTAGTCTACAGCAAGTCCTGGACTGAGCACATGCAACACCTTCATGCAGTCCTCCAATTGATTCAGTCTCATCAGTTGGTGCTCAAGGCCTCCAAGTGTTCCTTTGGACAGACTTTCGTTGCCTACTTGGGACATATAGATCATTGCCAGGGGGTTTCAGCTGATCCGGACAAGCTACAAGGGGTGGCGGCATGGCCCCTTCCGCGGTCCCCCATCGATCATTGCAGCTTCCTTTGCCTCACAGGCTACTATCGTCGTGTCATTCGTGCCTATGGCACACTGGCCGAGCCGTTGGTAGGGCTCCTACGCAAAAATGCGTTCACTTGGACGGAAGCGCCAACCCAAGCCTTTCGCACATTGCAAGAAGCCTTAATGACCGCACCGGTCCTCAATCTTCCAGACTTTTCTATGGAATTCCAAGTGGAATGTGATGCGTCCGGGAGCGGCTACGGCGTCGTCCTACAGCAGGAGGGTCATCCCATTGCATATTTCAGTCGCCGGACTGCCCTGCACCATCGCAAATTGTCGGCCTACAAACAGAAGTTGATCGGCCTCGCCAAAGCCGTCCAGCACTGGCGTCCATACGTGTGGGGCACTAGGGCTGCAATTTTCTGATTCGTACTGAACTGACCACTACAGTTTCAAGTACTTGCTCGAGCAACGTCTCTCTACAGTACCGCAACAGCGTTGGGTGAGAAAACTCCTCGGTTTTGACTTTCAAGTGGAGTACAAGGCGGGAGTTTTAAACCGCGCCGTCGACGCCCTTTCTCGCCGGGATACTCAAACTAAGCCCTCTCTATTTGCTATCTCCTTTCTGACTGCTGACCTCCTCTCCATGATTCGCCAAGAGATACAACTATCCCCAAGCTTGTCTGAACTCTTCTGTCGAGCGGCCGAGAACCTCACTGATCCACAGTGGACAGCCCACAACGGCCTTATTCTTTACTGGGACCAAGTTTATGTGGACTCATCATCTACTCTAATTTCAGCTATCCTCGAAGATACTCACGGCCGCAGTCATGAAGGCATTCACCGCACGCTCCAACGCCTCTGTGTTGAATTTTATTGGAAAGAAATGCGCAAACATGTACATGACTTCATCACGGGTTGCTCAGTGTGCCAACGAAACAAAACAGATCATCTTCTTCCCGCGGGCCTCTTACAACCTCTTCCGGTACCTACGCAGATTTGGTCAGCATTGTCCATGGATTTTGTCGAAGGGCTGCCCACCGTCCGCGGAAAATCCGTTTTAATGGTGATGCCAGATGGTGGATCGTTTCTCAAAGGGGGGCTCATTTTATTGCCATGGAACGCCCACTACTTGCTGAAAATGTGGACCGGATTTTCTTCCAGGAGATCTTCCGCTTGCACGGTATGCCGGAGACTCTTGTATCGGACCTCGACAAGGTGTTTACAAGCAACTTTTGGAAGGAGATCTTCACACTAAGCGGCACCAAACTCTCTTTTTCGTCGGCCTATCACCCCCAATCCGACGACCATACGGAGGTTGTAAACCGGAGAGTGAAAATGTATTTACGTTGTATCACTGGAGATCGTCCGCAGGATTGGCCGCGCTGGCTTACTTGGATCGAGTATTGTTACAATACCACCTACTATACGGCGCTACAAACCACCACATTATGTTTGATCTATGGCCGCGAGCCACCCCGCCTCTTATCCTATGCGGGTGGCACCGCCCTTGTGAACTCGGTCGACCGCGAATTGGTGGATCGAGATGAGTTCCTGTTGGCAGTCCGGAACCGTCTTTTTCAAGCTCAACAACGGATGGAAGTCGCTTACAACCGGGGCCACCGCAAGGTAGTTTTCTCCACCGGCGATTGGGTATGGGTACGCCGGAGACCTTTCCGCCAAGTCTCTGCCACGAGGTCGTCCTCCAACAAGCTAGGACCGAAAGTTTTTGGATTGTTTCAGATCACGGGTCGCATTGGAGATGTCACTTATCGCCTCGGCCTTCCCCAGATGCTCGCATTCACGATGTTTCCCATATCTCTCAGCTGAAGACATATGTGGGCTCACCGCCACCAACGCCCTTGGTCGACATTCCAATCCAACTTGAGGACAAGTTGTCTTCCGACGAGAGCGGCGATGTTATGACGCGCGACGAGCCCGGCCCGCGCTAGGGCCGCACGTACAACGTCGTCTACATGCAGCGGATGCTTGACGACATGTTTTATTATCTTTTATCTACTTATGTTGTTTGCGTTATTTTAATGGTATCTTTTAAATTCAGTAATTTCTCCCATATGTTGTAAGCCCAAATGGGGGGCAGTTTGGTGAACCACTCTACTTGGCCGTCCAGTTGGGGCCTCTTGGTTTATGCAAGTTTTAATTCATAAATCTCTCTATATTCTCCCTTCCCTCTCTCTCTCTCTCTAACCGACGAAAACCCTGCCCCCCCCCCCCCATTTCTCGCGTGACTTGGCCGCGACCGACGAATTCGCAGCAGCCGCTCGGTGCCTCCTCTCCGCTAGCCATAGCACCTCCTGGATCTAGGAAGGGACATCTCCCTCCTTCCTCGCAAATGGCATCTAATTGGGTTGAGTATGGACTTTTAATTTAAATCATCAAGTTTATCATTTATGCTTGAACCAAAGTTCATGAGATGTCGCATAAGACATCTCTGAAATGTCGCATAAGATATCATTAAGAGCACATGAAATATGAGATGTCTCATATGACATCTGAGTTGTCGCAAATGGCATCTCATATGTCTTATAAGACGTCAAAGGTCTCGAAAAGACATCTGAGATGCCCTAAACTGCTGCATTTATGCAGGTAAAGCATCCCAGAAATTTTTTGACATTGTAATAGGGCTGACGACATCTTCGTCTAGGGTTTTAATCGAAGGAACTCTACACGAACACATCGTTCAGCACGGTGACATGTAAATGCTAGAATAATCGAGGAAATGCAGGAATCAGAGACGCAATAGTGCCTTGATCGTAGAGAAAATGCTGGACGAATATCTTCACGATGGCCGAAAAATATGTTGACGACAAACGACGGTGAGGACCTTACACTCCATCGTCGCGGAAGAGCTATCTGAGATGTCGAATGGATGTCCCGAAGAGGAGTAAAAGAGCGTTACACGACAAGCCCTAACCCTTTAAAAAATATACATATTTAAATATAAACGCTCGTCACGTGTCAAGATCCCCTTAATCCTGGACTGCGATCTCTACCTAAAGCTCAGACTCAAAAAATTTGCCTCTTATACGTCGTCTCCAATCTAGTATTTTCTCCACTAAAAAAAACCTAAACCGTCTTCCTTTGAAGCTCTTCAATCCAAATAACTTGCCTCACTCCTTTGCCTTCAGTCTTACTCTCTTTTAACATTTTCCTTTCTAAGTTCCTTCTTCCTAGTTCCTTCTTCCTAGTTCCTTCTTCCTAGTTCCTTTCTCTTAAGAAGATTAATGAAGGGGATAGAAAGAAATTAGTATCTTATGCACAAAGGTGACGGTGGGAACTACTAAGATGAGTGTGAGAATGAAAGAGAAATCATGCCTAAATCTTAGACCCTATTTTTCTTGTACTTGGAGAAACTTATTCCACAAATTTTCAAGTAATGACAAATCACATAAGGTGATAATTCTTGAGCAAATCCTTTTGCATATATCTATCCTTGTTATATTTAATGTACCTATCTTATTTGTGTGATTCAATCTTACATGCACAACATCTTTTTTTTCAATCTAACCACCTTATTTTTGCTCCACATCCATCTCAAAACTCAATTTGTACAATACTCAACTTGACTACCACTAATTTCTTCATCTCTTATTTGAATTTGAAATGTCCATTATATTCTATTTTCGAGAAGTACCCCTAAGATGCTTCTACCAATTAAACATTCCTACTAAACTCTAAAATCCATACTATTATTCATGTCCCAAATTTATCCTAGTAATTAGGTATGTCCTACGAATGACGAAAGCAACTTGACAAAGTTACACTGCCACGCACCAAAGTGAAAGATAAAAATAACTGCAAATAGTTGACATAATTCTTGTAAAACAATATAGAAATTCATGAAACAAATTGGTAAGTCCCAACAATACCACAACATTATGATCAAAATCATATTGCTATCATGCAATTAGGATATTTGTCCTAAAAAATGGCAACATAATGCCAAACCATTGTGGTTATCTCTCAAAGAGATCCATTGCCATTTATAATATCATGGACCTATTTAAATAATCAATACCACAGTATTATCATCCCAAACAGAATCATTTAATCTGTAAAACAGATAATTAGTATCTGCGAGCTCATTACCTCGCTTTTAACAAGACATATGCACATAAAAATTAATCTAAAAATACAAAAAACCACCTCATGACAGGGACAATCAAATAAATTATGTTTATGGAAAGGATGATTCCATCCAATGAGTGACGATGATAGCAATACTGAACAGTAATGTCTTATGAAAATATGCCCAGGGAAACTATCAAGTTACCTTTCCTAATGTTACAGGATCAAATGCCAAACAGACTATGTAAGAAGAAAACTGCAGTAGGAGAATTGTCATGCGAGTATTAGGTCCAATATACCTGGAAATGAGAGCTATTTAAGCATCTTCCAATCTGCTTGAATAGTTGAACCATGCAACGTTGAAACTCTGCTGACTGAGTCGCCTCCAGAACCTCTTCGAGTTCTCCTAGGAAAAGTACCTCCTTTTGGCAGTTGGTAACCGGCCAATACTTCAACAGGCCCCTTATGACAGTATCCGCTAGCTTAAAATCCTTCTCCACAAACTGGGTGATGCAGTAGGAGAGTTGTTGATGGTAAGCCGACATTGACTTTGGCTTGTGAAGAGGGATGAGTGCTCGGACCAGGAACAGCTTGTGCTCCTCCTTCATCGGCAGAGCAAACCCGTTGATTATGCTGCCCAGAATCTCGAGCAACTCCCCAATCCCGCTGTGCCTCTCAGTTTCAAAAATAAATCGATAAAAAATGTTGTTGATTGCCTTCCGAATGAATGGGCGGTGGACCATGAATTTGCCATAAATGCGGTGGAGGATAGTCTTGAGATACTCACGCTCTCGGGGGTCCTCGGAGTCGAAGAGGTCCAGCAGGCGGAGAACGAAAGAATGATCGATATAGCGTTTGGCGACTTTAGTATCGGTGTCGGAGGAGACGACGTAGCGGTGAAGGAGATCGTAGATACACTGGAGATGAGGCCAAGATGGATCGAGGTAAGAATCCTCTTCCTCGGGATCAGCGCTTTCAGAGCCGGTGTTCTCGTGGGAGGCCGGAGGCAGGCAGCGGAAGATGTTGGTGCCGATCATGCGGATGAGCTCCTCCTGAACGAGCTCGGAGAGTCGGCTAGAGCCGGGTTGAATGAAATCGAAGAGCTCGACGAGGGTCTGGCGCTTGGTCTCCTTCTCACGAGCGAACTTGAGGGAGTCGGAGAACTCGAACACGATGGAGCAGATCTGGAGTTTTCGTAGGAACAAGGACTGGCGGTCGGGAATGGGCACGTCGCGGAAGAGAGGGAGGTTCTCAATCTGGGGAAGGACGCCGGGAGAGCCAGCGTAGCCTGCTGGCGCCTGCAGTTGTGGGCCGGCAGTTGCGGCGGTAGAGCGAGAGGCATAGTTGACGTTGACGTTGACGTTGGATGCGGCCGCGGCAGGGCTGCCGGTGGATGATCGGTAGGCGGTGGAGAAGACGGTGGGCTCGTTGGCTTCGGATTTGGGGCCCTTGCGGCCCCCGCGTTTCATGATCTTGTTGAACATCTTTCGTTAATTCTACCCGCTGCTCTTCTGTTCTCGCCCTTAACCGATCGCGAGGAAACCCTGATAATTGTAAACCCTGGGGCCTAGAACGGCCGAGGGCCCGGAACCCTAGCTACAAGCGGCGATATTAAGGAATGGGTCGTCGGATGAAAGCGGTCCGCCGGGAATCATCGGAGAAGGACCTGCTTTCTACGACGCATTGAATCCCATTTTGATCGACCCGTGTTGTGAGAGTGACAATAGGATGAAGGACGACGAGAAAGCGAAGAAGGCCGCGGAAGGAGATGACGCAGAGATTAGGAATTAGTTATTTCAACTTCATGAAATTGTTAATTAATGTCATTTGGGTAATAATTCACTTCAAACTCGCCCACGAATAGTTTGAAAATTTTGAATTATTATTTGCAGAGTTTCACAAATCAAATTTTTCCATTTATTTGAGTTACCATTCTTTTAGCTTTTTGAATTTCTTTATTTTGCAATTAAACCAACCCTAAGACTGTAGTATGATCTGGCATCCTACGGCCGAGTTGTTTTCGGGAAATACTGACAGTATTTTAATCGACAAATACGACAGTATTTCGATTGATCACGGAGAACCAACAATTTGATGCGCACGAGCACCGTGATCTTAGGTGAGAGAAACCCACCTAAAAAAATTTCCTTTCTAAGGGGGAATTGTTGGTGCGTTACTCGCACTAGCATCACAGTGCACGGAGCACCTATCCAACCGTATATTCCCGCCAGCACGATTTTTCGCGCATGATCGATCTAAAATACGGTCACTTCTCGATATGACCAAACAATCAACACCATTGATTTAGAAATCATACGGCTGTATTTGCTTAGGTAGAGTGATCTTTTTTTATCACCGATCATGTGTTAAACGTACGTGAATATTTCTCCTTTCTCAGTCCACCCTTCATGCAACCGTTTGCGCCCGATCCTTCGCCGGTGAAGCAGCCCTCTCCGAGCCCGAAGACGGCTAATCTCCCGGCACAGGCATTCCCTTCGTTCGGACGACAAGTAGATTTTTGTGCTAAGAAAGTTATTTAGGTGATTCCTCGTCTTTTTCTTTTCGCTCTTCTCCATCCTCGCATTCATTGAGGCGATTCCAGAAGTATATGTAGGCAGAGGGTTGCTTTTTCTTCGGCTTGCTACCAATGTGTTAGATTCTTTTTATCATTTATTTCTTTTACCGACATTTTCTCCTTCCAAATTTTGATTTGTGAAGCAATTGAAATCTAATTTTTGGATTTCATGACTCTGAATTTTGTGAATCTTGTTGCAGATTGTCTGCTCATTTGTTTGTAAAGGGGATTTTTTTTCTAGGTTCAATGATATATTTGTTAAAATGAGGATTTTAATATATTTTTTTGTGGGAAGAATTTGAAAGCTGAGAAAATTTAAGAGGTTTAAAAAGAGAAATGGAGTCATTTCAAGTGGAAACTAAGGGTCAGTTTGGGTGCGTTGTGAGAAGGTTTGCTCGAAGCATCCGGAGGAGGATCAAGGTGGAATCCACTCCCCGTTGCCCCTAGCGGGTATATATAGGGAAAATCCTATGAGTGTCTACGGGGATGGGTATCCGTGTACCCAACTGACCCGTTATACCTTCGAACCCGTTATTTGACCAAATATACATTAACAAGTTGTTGTTGATGAAAAGTTGATGATGAATAGTCTTTTTGATAAGTTGTTTTGTAAAAATTGTTTGGCAAAAAGAGAATTTTTTGGGTTAATTTTTTCTAATTAATTTAAATTTTTTTGTTCAATACCTGAAATAACTTTAAACATTTAAAATCAACATCACACGACATACAAATAAAATTTGAATGTTTTTCAGATATTACAAATCAACGTTACAGATGGAATAAAAACAGCTTCTCCACTTTAACCTATAATCTGCTTATTTTAAAAAACGTCGTTTCCAGCTTATTGTTCCCAAACACATCGTATTTTGGAAACGGTGTTTTTGAGCTACTGAACCGGAGCCGATAAGCTGCCCCAAATGCTACCTAAGATCTCCATAAAAAGCTACTACTACTGTGATGAAAATGGAAGCAAAGCGAGCCCACTAAAGCGCTCAAGATTCAACAGGAAGCTTTTCACATTGACATTCCTCGGTTCGAACTCAGCGGGTTGAAACATGAAATCACTCTGAAATTGCAGAAAGTATACAAAAGTTTCAGAACTAGATGACAGCTTGCCTATTGTTAGCAAAGATAACTTCCTTAGCACTCAAAAATAAACTTGGGGAATTTTTTTTATTGTCAATGTTTTTGAGCTACTAAAATCTACTATTCATTTATTAATATGTTTTGTACAATTGTAGAACGAATGTCTTTTTTTCTATCTTTTTTTTATCTGCAAATAACAAAAATATCTGCCACCGCCGTGCCAAACTGACCTTAAGTAATGGCTTGAGATTAAAAGAGGGTGAACAAAGTCGATTAAGGATATTTCTTTGTAGGATGATCGAAAAGTACAATATTTTATTGTAGGCTAAACATAGTCAACCTAGGAATGATAGGGGATTAAAAGGTAGTAATTTTGAGAAACAATCTAATCAAGTATCCACCTCACTTATGTCCAAAAGGTATTTCAAATGCTCTATAAGAAATCATTAGGAAAAATCGAGTGAGTTTTTTTTTTGGGAATTGTTATTCGCAGAGTGAATTCATCTATTCGCAGGTTCTTACTATTAGCATCTCTAAACAGAGTAAATTTTGTTATCTTGAACATTTTTGTTATTTGCAGACAAACACAAACAAAATGATAGAAAACAAAATATATTCGTTCATGTAATTACACAGTCCATATTAACAAAAATAGTAAATTTCAGTAGCCCAAACCATTGGCAATGCAAAAATTTCCCCAAGCCTATTTTTGAGTGCAAAGAAAGTTATCTTTACTAACAATCATCAAGTTGTCTTATAGTTCGGGGATTTTTGCACATTTTCTTCAATTTCAGAGCAATTTCATGTTTCAACCCGCCCAACTCAAACCGAGGAAAGTCAATGTGAAGACCTTTCTGGTTGGATCTTGAACGCTTTAGTGGGCTCGCTTTGCTGCCATTTTCATCATAGTCGAGAAATCTCTTTATGGAGATCTCCGGTTCCACTTAGAATGGTTTCATTTCTATTCTTTTAAAACTTCTTAAATTTACTTAGTCTTCCAATTGGTCGCATAAAAAAATCCCCTTTTTAACAAATGTACCATAAAACCTAGGAAAAAATTTCTCCGTTACAAACAAATGAGCAGAAGTTCTCAAGATTCACAAAACACAGAATCATGAAATCCAGAAATTAGAATCCAATTGCTTCGAGAAATCAAAGTTTGGAAGGAGAAATATTGGTAAAAGAAAAAGCTGATTAAAAAAATCCAACAAATTGATAGCAAGCTGAAGAAAGAGCAAACCCAATGCCTACGTATGCTTCCAAAATCACCTCAAAGAATATGAGGAAGGAGATGAATGAAAAGAAAAAGATGAGGAATCGCCTAATTAACTTTCTTAGCACAAAAATGTTGTCGTCGGAATGAAGGGAAGACCTGCGACCGGGAGATTCGTCATCGTCGGGCTCAGGGAGGGCTGCTTCACTGGCGAGTAGGGCTCAGTAAGAGTCGGGCGCATGAGGGTTGCGGCTGGACTTAGAAAGGGGTTCACAATGAATGCTCTGGCGATAGTTTTTAGGGTTGGGTTGTTGTCGTAATTTAACTGTCACAAAGACAGAAGTCTTGAAAGTTAATGTACCCAATGATTTGGACTTATGTAAAGAAATGACCGCCATAATTTGTCATCTTTTAGTCTACAAATTTCTCAGATTTTTACAAAACATCGACATGACAATCTGTCACATAACCAGAAAAAAGAAGATCCTTCGATCCAATGTGTATTTGACACACAAATTTTCCCATCACTTGAACATGTGGTTCCTGCAATTGATATGCAAATAACAAAGTTCAGTTACGATTTAACATATAAATTATAATATTCATATCATATCTTGTGAGTACGGAATTCATGCGGGAATGGATAAGATCCCTTTGTTATGAAGATAGTAGCATCATTCCGGGATAATCTTCAGGATATGCATCAGAGACTTCGACCTTCTTATCAGTAGAACTCTCAATATCTTTATACGTTGAGTCCTTTGTTATCATAATACCATGGGCAGCACCTGCGGAGGAAGTAGGTGCGCTAGAAGATTGTATGTGCACTTAGTGCATCTATTTTATTATTCACCTTAGTAACATGAGCTAATATACAATATAGTTGAGCTAACATATTGTCATCTACTTTAGTAACATAAGATAAAATATTGATTAAGCGAACAAGCATTCTACGCTCTAAATCTTGCAATAATTGTTCATGAGCAGGAGGTGGGTAGTTGCATAGTGGAAGGTGAGGACGGCCGTGTTGTCCACGACGACATTTTCATCTTCTTTTGAAGTAGTGGAATTCATGTGAGATTTTTTCACTTAGGCTTGAGTGAGGAGAGTTAAACTGGTTGCTCACCATCATCACATCATAATATCATTTGCTCGAGTAATATCCACCATCTTGTAGCAATCTAGTTTTTGCGATTAGGATATAGAGTGAGAAAACTCGTAGTATACTCTAGGAACCATATCTGAAAGTGTATTCAAAGGGTTATTAAAAACTATCTTATAAAAAAGATAATAACAACATAACAACATATAGAACGCTCACAATCAATGTATCTGTGATGTTGTTCAGCAGGAATTCACGGATGGTCTTCCACCAATTATGTTTTCTAAACTCTTCTGGGTCGCATAGGTTCTCAAGTGCCAGTGGAATGCGCTCACCACTGAAAGTGAAGAAAAAATTGCAAAAAAACTATAAAATAAGATATTTCATATTAACAATGTTATTCTTCCTTGTCTTCTGAACCAGTTGGTTCTTTAGATCTGTTTTACCCCTGATGACATATGATCTTAGCTTGAACACGACTTCTTCCCTGTGGTTGGGCAATCCAAGAATAAGTGCAATGTCACGGGGGGAAGAATGTCAACTCTCTCTCGGTCTTAAAGAGAGTATATCCCCGCTAGAATCATAACAGGCCAATAGAACATAGATTCTTTTATTCTCTTGGTCTAAATTTTTTGCAAAACTCATGCAACTTTTAGTAGTTTTTATTCTCTTGGTCGCCCAGTTTGCCAATGATGTTGCACACATAGTCACAGAATTTGCAAAAGTATCATCTAAAACTTAAAATATGAGGCCCGGAGTAGGTTTTCCTTTTATTCATTTTCCTATAAATTTTTTTAAATAATTCATATATATAACAATAAATCGACAAAAATAACTTAGACATTAAAGTGATCTCCATGGAGATCAAAAGATAGAAATCACATTTGATCTCCATGAAATAATGAGATCGTTCAAAAATGATCTTCAAGGAGATTATTAATCTACAAGGAGCTCAAAGGTGATTTCCAAGGAGGTCATTGATGATCTCTAAATTTCCGCGGAGATCATTTTTGATCTCCATGAAGATCACCACTGACATTTTCATCATTTCAAGCGGTGAATTAAAAACCCAACCCTAAAATAGAACCGTAGATAATAAAATAAAACCATAAAAAAAAAACTCAAGCCTTTATCCCACAATAGTGGGGTCGGATATAAAATAAAACCATAACGGTAAAAAAAAGGCGTAGACAATGGAACTCACCAATGGATTCTTGCCGACGACCGAAGAGATTAAGGTGAGATATCCATCGATGTGATTTAGTAGACATAAGGTAATGAAAATGAAAATGAGGACAACCACTGTCATTCTGAAGAAAAACAATGTAGACAATAATGAATGACAAAAAATGTGTATCGACTATTTTATCATATATACAATCTGACTTCGCGTGGACAACGACATCAGAATGGAGCCCCGATCAAAAAAATTTGCCTCCCCTGACATTAGATATTTGAGTCGGTTTAAGAAATATAGGAAAACATTTTTTTCTCGTACACACAAATTCTCTCTCTGTCTCTCTTCCTCCTCTCTCATGTAAAGATCGAATGACTCATGTGCTTTTGATGGTCTTATACAAGGAATGTGAACTCTTCTAAAGAATTTCCTTTAATGTAGTTTAGATAATGTTATAAAATGATATATAGATGTTATTACAGAATTTTGACAGAGAGAGCGGTCGAAAAGACATTGGATCTCCTATGTTTCAACTTGATGCTTACATTTAGTTATTTTAATTAAAAAGTAGCATGCCTTGGAGGGCAAATTTTTGGGTCTGGGCCCGTCTCCAGATTTAGAGATGGGGTCACTGCGATGCTGCCACGTGGCAGCGCGTGTTTTAATAAAAATCACTCTTTTATGCATTAAATTGATATTCGCACGACTCTTTTATGATCGCATTGCCTCATCTTCCTCGTTACGTTGAACCTAGGGCATCCGACAACCCTCCCGTCGGCTTACTGGACCAAAATTTGAAAACCGGGCTCCTTCTCGCCGCCTCTCGCCCTTTCGAGTTCCACATGGCTTATAAAGTGCACTTTATTCTCTGTTTCATCATTCCTTCATTCCTGCCTTGTAGATGTGGTTTATGGTATAGCAGAGTGACCCATTTCTGATCGCAGAAGGTCTGCCTTTATAATTGATTTTATGGCGATCAAACATGTACGTCTTTCAATAAGTTATCTAACCCTAAGAGCATAAATGCACGATTGTGATTGTTTTTTGATTATATTGATTTCACAATAGGATCATCATGCGATAACTTTGTGATCACCTTGCGTTAACTTTGAGATCACCATGTGATAACTTTGTGTTCTCCATACGATCACATTTCGATTTTCATGCGATCAAGTTGAGCTTGTTACAATCATAAGCTATACTAATGTAGAGTTATACTTTGATGTTATTTTTCAGATGTGGAGAGGAGTTTAAAGAAAAGCAGAACACACTTGTTGAGCACTAGATGTTTTGTGTCTACATTTTGTGAACTAACATTACATGTTATATCCAAGTTACAAGGTGAAAGCAAGAAATTAATTGACGATTGCGGTATTTTATACCTATTTGACCTGCCCAGGATGCCCCAGAATGTCCCTCTACTTTATGCGCTCAGAATATGCTTTAGTCTTAACGATTCTTCATTCTACTTAGGCGGCAAGAAAATTAAATTAACAGTCAATGAAGTTGCAACAATCTTAGGTTTGTCGAATCGTGATGAAGAAGTAGTTATAAAACAAAACCTTTTACCACAATAAGCAGAACACACTTGAAGGTGAAGATGAGAAATCTTGCTTCAGATGAATACATCTTGACAGTCAGTGATACCAACACTATACAGTTTTATCTACTCAATGAATTATTTTTTCCATTTCCTGGAGAAATCATCCTCGAGTATATGGTCCAGCTTGCTGGCCCAACAGAGTTTATAAAATACAACTGGTCGAAGGCAATTCATAAGTGTCTGATTGATAGTTTCTACCTTATTTTCTACGAAGGAGTCCCCAAAGATCTTGCTGGTTTTCTTGTTCGACCGAAGAAGACTCTTGAAACAATGCATGGATGCTCAATTATTTTAGTGGCGCTCTATTTCATAATGTCTATTATTATGTTTAATATCATACTTCACAATGTTTAATCTGTTATGTTTCAACAGATTTGGTTCATAGAGCACACCACAGTAAACTCTCCCACTGCTCTTGATGCGCATCCCAGAATTTATCAGTGGACGTCTCAGGTTTCATACACATTGAAGAGCTTGTCGAAATTATTGTTGAAGTTGCAACCTGAGCAAGTTACTTATGAATATTGTTACACTTAAATTCATGGAACACCCCATATACTTACCTTGTTTTTAATATAATGCAGGTTCTTGATAGTTTTATTGATACTGTGAAGAAAGATGAGGAGGTATGTGATGACATGAGCCTGATTTGCAATAGTGCTCCAACTTCGCACCTAAAGAAAGTCAAAGTAATTGAGCCAACTCCCTCCCCATAACACAAAAGCAAGAGATTAAAATATAAAGATAGCTCACCATTATGGTTGACGTATTTTAGGAAGCTAGAGAAGCAGATGAAGGAGGTGCTTTGTGAAATTGGAGAGAGTTTAAACACCTTAAATTACAAGGTAGACGTCCTATCGCACAAGCTTAACGCAAAAGATTTGATAATGGTCGTGATTACAGACTCACCCTTGAAGACGTACAAGAAAACTAAAGTGAAGAAAGAGGATGAGATAACTGATTTTAGGTCAGATACCTACCCCAACTTAGATCTCCTCAATGTTGAGAAGAAGGCATTTGTGGTAAACAAGATAAATTATATTCCCACAAAGTATAAAACACTTATTTTAGAGGTTGGTTTTCATTAGCTCTACAAAACCATTAATTGGCTGACTGTCCTGAGTTGTATTTGCTGGCTCCACGTAGCCTTTAAGCGGAGAAATATTATTGGAATGAGAGAGTCCATGGAATATTTTCTCTTTGGATGGTACTTGGCTGAATGTCATGTGGATGCATTTGCCAAAATACTAGCAAGTTGGAGGAGAACTAACACAAAATTATGGAAGTCTTTCTTGTATGTTTCCCCAAATCTTTGGGTAAGTTTAATAATTTAATTTAAGTTGGCAAAATAGTAGTTGTTATCAGTTGTCATATATATTTTCTATATATGTTTTCAGTTGCATAATTTGAATATGGCAAACAAGGATCATGATTACAGTACTAAAACATATGTTCTTCATGTAAATGATGTTGTCGTAAGGAGAACTTATAAATTTTTCCTTCTCATATGTGATAAGCAACACTGGACTCTACTGGCCAGCTATCCACGGAGAAAATGTTGGGTATTGCATGACTCACTTTCAAACCCACAACGGAAGGAAATGGCTAAACAACTGGTAATTACGGCACTACGACATAGCTACATGAATACCAGATATTGTTTTCCTACCCGTTTGAGAACATTATTTTTTTTGCATATCTAATCTCTGAGGAAGGCGATAGGGGCGAAATGTTCATAAAATTTTAGTAATTGGGACTTAATTACAGCAACAGAAATTCCACATAAAAAAAACTCAGTAGACTACGGCATATATGTAATCAAATATATGAAAGTTCTATGTCAAAATAAGAATGCAGACTGGAAGGAATGAGGGATTGGGCAGATAAAATGTTACAATTTAGAGCCGAGTTGGCTTATGAAATTTTCAAGCACTTTAAAGTAGAAGAAAGCACATTGCGAAGTATTATATATCAAACGCAGTGCAATTGTACACATCTTCGATCCATCTCTGACTTTGAGCAGGATTCATTAAGATCAGGAATATTTTACATTGGGTCTGTACCATAAACTCATAAAATCTATAACAAACATTGGTTTATGTTTTTGGCATTGATGAAATGTGTTATATAAAATAGTAGATGATCTTTTACCATTATTATACTTGTTTAATTGTGTTGTTGTAGATGTATTTGCCTTCCACTTGTGTGATTGTGTTGATGTTGTTGTTTTCTCCTTTCTTGCTGTTTGAATCAAATGATTACGAATAGAAAAGATGAAATGTTTAGTGTAGCATTTAAAAAAAAACAATACTCACCTGGTCATTCTCAATGATCTTTTATCCTGGAATTTGATAGACCTTTTGGTCGTAGATGCGGAGGATCGATCTTTTATTATTATTTTCTTGCGACCATATTAAGTGTCATTTTGTTCTAATAGCTGATCTGCATAGAAAGAGATATCTTTTAATGCATCCACAACATAAGCTCAAGCAATCTCACATTTATGCACGCGCAAAGCCAAATCATATGCGAAATGGCTTATATGATTGATAAATATCGGCCCCGAGAACAAATCGTTTGTTGTTTGGTTCATGTCAATGTAGATATTTTTTTGCTCTAAGTATCCATCTTTTTAATAAATATTTCTCTAGAATAGTTGTCACATTTTTATTATTATATACCTTTAAGACATGACACAACCTTCCAGTCATTTCAAATCCACTGCATGAACAATTAAATCATTGTTCATTGTATTCATCCTTACGACCCAATGCTTATTATTTTCTGCTCGGTCGCAGCATCTCAAAATTACCATACATATGTTGTCTTCAATCATCATTTCCTCCTTTATTTATAATCCAAGTGCACCTTGTTTGAAGGCTTCGTAAAACTTGTCATACATAGTACGTGTATATACTTTTGAAGTTTCCCTTAAAGGTGGCAATTTCTAGCATCCACTTGTACTCTCCCTTGCATGCATTTGTGATCTTCCTCAAGTTCCTTTTCGTGACAATTCTTAATTAGTTTTTTCAACTGTGTAAAGCAGTCTACAGGTGAACATGTTACTTTTATTACACCATGACATGCACTATTCATTGCCTCACTCATTTGGGTAGACAACATGTCATGGTTTGTGCACGTTTTGTTAAAAGTTGTAGATCATTTTTCTTTTAATTTATACAAATCAAGAATCCATCTATTGTCTTCTAAATGACCTATTTGAAGCAACTCAACCCAATATTTTTCAAATTTTCCAGAAGAATCACATTTGCCAAGACACATATAAAATAAAGAACATGCATGAATATTGGCATTGAACGTGGGCACCTTAGATGGAGCTTCTTCGCAATGTGCCACTGGCATAAACGATGTCTACTCTAATTCATGACATTCTGAATCGCAACGGTCATTGCTTGATCTTGGTCGGTAAAAGTGGTTATTGGTTGTTTCTCACCAACAAATTTCAGAAATTTCAAAACAACCAAGTAAAGGTTTCAATTGTTTCCTCATCAACAAAAGCAACCGCAATTACTATATTTTACCAATGATGATTAACATCTATAAATGGAGCACATGCAATGTTGTACCGATACAATCTATAAGTAGTATCAAATGTTATCACATCCCCAAAACATTGATATTCTATTTTTCCATGACCATCAATTCATGTTTATATTGACTACTTGAAAGTCAAATGAAAACATACTGTCATGGCATTGTCGTTCCTTCAGTATTTCTAGCAATTTAGACGCATCAGAACCGTCAATTTTTTGATCTTCTAGCCTTATTAATAAAATTGTATATTAGAAAAACCTACATTTTGAGAACCTCCAACTTCATCTACAAGGTATATGTATGCATCTACAAGTCGTATTCCCACTTTTGTCATTGACTCTAAGACATTACCTCAATTTTCTATGACACGTTTATGAGAGTGGAGTAAATGTTATTCTGATGCATCACACAATGGAAGATTGTGTTCTTGTACGGATATTCCCACAACTAAGTTTTTGTCATCTTCGTCAGCATTGAATACTATGACTGTTGGACAATTAGTTCTTATATCCAAACGACGAAACTTAACTTCAGAATCTGGATACTTGGGGGCTCTTGTTTTCCCGGATCATGAGTAAAAAAAATTTCTGAACTTTAAAATCTTTGTGTTGGGCCAACATATTTTGTGCTTCTTTTGAACGCTAAATCCAACTTTGTGAGCATAAATGCATTACATTTCATATGTTAGCTCTTCAAACTGAACTGTTGGCCCCTAAAAACATTAATGCTTATTTTGATGCTAACAAACTATTGATTAAGTTGCTAATTCAAGTATAAATAATATGCAGGTTATACTCGTATTGAGCCATTCAAGCTGGTTAATCTGAAATTGCAGACTTATGCTTAGAATAGGCTGAGAACTTCATATGTAAGAGAGGTAGTTCATTTAAATTTTAAACAAGCATGTCAAGTTTGCTCATAGGATCATATTTATTATATTACACTAATTTATTATTATTATTAATTATTTTCTTATATCTATACATCTGACAAGATTGTAATATTAGATAAAATATAATTTTTTTATATTAAATTCTTATAAATTTTAATATACATTTCTAGTATTTATTTAAAGCCTAAAAATTATTTTTATAGTTTTAATAAGCTCTAATCTTTATTTATGATTTACTTATGTTAGATAAAATATTTTAATTTTCAAACATCTTGAAACTTTAATATATTATTTTAGATTTAATTCAAAAAAATTTATATATATTAATCTTAATTTTTTGACGTGCTTTGATATTTCATCAACAATTTATAATGTATTTAAGTTTAGTAAATTAATAAATAATATTTGTAAATAAAAATATTCTGAAAATTTAATAAAAAGTTATATATAAAATATTTGATATTTTTCATATTTTTCGAATTTTTCATCAAGCTCTTTTAATAACAACATTTGATTTTATTCAATTAGGTTGTTATTATCCCAATTTTTAACCCAACCGCCATCTCAGCAGCATGTTTACTTGTCATCACCGCAACAATCACTTAAACAAGTCAGCACCACATCACTTATCTTTTTTTCCTCTAGCCTAGGTTAAATCTAAAAACCACCAATCTTGCTCGAGTTGTATCTCCGCTATTCGGCCACCTTTTTTGACATATAAATAGTTAAAATTGACTGCCTCGACGAGAGGAATTTGATTCACCATCCATTTTGCATTATCTCGACTCCCATCATTATTGGTATGCATTCAACCACTGCCTAACTTCTATGCCGCCGTATTCGACTAATTGTCTATCAAACCTCTTTATTTAAAAGTCTATTTTATTTAATTTTTCATTGTCTATCTATCTATCATATCACATAGACTTTTTGGAGCCTCCAAAACATACTTCTCCATCTATCCGAAATTTTTATTATTTTTACTATTTATCATGTGATTTATTTAGCTCTCATTTATAATATAAAGACAAATCTACCATTCTTGATCTTCAGAGAATCAATCTAGACATTTAATTTGATCTGAAAAATCTTATATCTAAATCCACCATTGTTGACCATTAAATTATACCTCCATTTTTTACTTCATATCCATATTCACACCTCAAACCTCATTTGAGCTGCATTCTTTTTCCTTCTCCCCACACTATAAATATCATATTACTCTCCTCTTTACAACACACACAAAAACTCACTCTCTTGCAATACTTCTAAGTGTTCTTCAAGTTTTGGTGATATGCTTGCAATTGCAAAATCTAGTTTTATTTGTAGATGCTTATTTCTCATATTGCTTAATTTCTAAATTTCTTATTTTGTACTTGTGTAATTTAAAATTAATTAGAATTTATTTTTCATTTATTCTTCTTTTAGACTCTTTAATAATAATTATTTTGATTGTCATATTTTAATTATTATCGGCATTTAATTATTATTGTCTTAATTACATTATCATCATAATATATATTCATATGTTGAAAATTCTCAATTCTCATGAATTTTATCATCACAATAATTATTTTTAAATATTGAAGATATTAATTTAAAGATAAATCTTTTTTAATTATTATCATTAATATATATAGTTTATCAAAATATTAAGCTATCTTTTAAAGAAAAATGTTTTAAGCTTATATTATTATTTTTAAACTTATGTTTAAAACTTATATTACCGTCATTAAACTTATGTTTTAAACTTCTATCACCGTCATTAATTACGTACTATCATAATTAATATCACAATCTTTAACTTATTATCTTCATTATATCATTTAGATTTGAACAAAATCATTTTGGCTTTACCTTGTTTATCATTTCAAATGAAATAGATTTTCATTGTGAGGATAATTCTTTGTATTAAACCACATCTCTTACTTTCATTCGAAAGAACCTAATTACTTTGGGTTGCTCTTGACCCATGAATAAGATTTGTGAAGGTTGCTCTTGACCTGGAATAAGATTTATAATCAGTGGATTATAGCAGACTTTTAACTGTGTTGCTAAGTGATTTGGAGGTCATTTAGCAAGTGAGTAGGATCCAATTGGGTGTCGAACACTTTATATCTTGTGTCATATTATTTCTTTATCTCTTGTGATTGTGATGTGCATATTCTCTCGTTACTTTAATATTTGCATATTATCACAAAACATAGTTTTTATTAAGACAATTTTTAAACACCAATTCCCCCCTCCCCCCCCCCCCCCCCCCCCCTGCGCGTTTTTATTAACAAAAAAAAATTTAAACTCAAATCCCCCCCCCCCTCTTGTGGTTTGCGCTATAAGTATATTTATTGTACTTCATGAACAACTTTGTGTTAGGTATTTAATTAATATGTTCGCGCGTGTCGAGACCGACTAAGAGTGACCTAATGGGTTGCGTGTCTACCTAGGGCTACTCTTTACGTTTGAGACAATATAAATAATCATTCCAAATCTGATGCGATATTATGAACTATCTTGAGCGAGCCTCTCCCAACATTCTCAAGATACGATTAGGTTTTCCGCTCAGCGCTCCCACTCCCGTGCTTGCCCCAACATCCATTTGTCATTTCTGCTCGCGTCGTCACTCCCATGGAGATCAAGTCATCGTTGCTCGATCGTGGAAAGGGGATCAGTTGTTCGTCTTTCTTGTTTGTTCTCGCCACTGATCGAAAGGGAGAAAGAGACTTTCTATCTTCGTTCTCGTCGCCGCCGCCGCTAGGAGGAGATCTTTCTCTTGCTCCACCCGTTACAGATCTACCGTCGTCGATGCCAGATCTAGTTTTTTTTTTTGAAGATCTTGTCGGCTGAAGTGTTGTCTTCTAATCAACAGTGGAAATAATATCGACGACAAAGAGACGCTGACTTGTGATCTCGACAATATTGGTCAGTCCTCCCACTCGTCTCGACGATATCAGTCATCCGTCTCGATGATATTCGTCAGGTCTCGACGACATTTGGTGGTCTCGACGGCATTTGGTGGTCTCAATGACATTTGGTGGTCTCGACGACATTTAGTGGTCTCGACGACATTCAGCAGGTCTCGATGACAAATTGGCAGTGGTCTCGACGACATTTGGTGGTCTCGACGATTTTTTGGTTGTCTCGACGATAGTGCTTGTTCTCAACCAACTTGGAGGAGCAAACTTTCTCTGAATTGGTTCTGAAGACATCGGATCGTCTCCGCACAGATCAGGTGACTTCTTTTCAGTTTTCTATTTAAAGACAAATCCAAGATGTCGAAGCGAAGCACGTACGACATCGTCAAGTTGCAGTCTTTTGACACCACTGACTTCATCGGTTGGAAACTGCGCGTCCAACTGGGAATAAAAGAACGTGAGATCTTCTACAGTTCTGAGCGATTTCGCCACTACCCGTGAGGATGTGAACGAATATCAGTGAAGAAAAGACGAGGGTTTCTGCAAGGACTACGTCATGAACTCCATGAATCCTCGACTTACTATGACCTACAATGTGTATAAGACGTCGAAGGAGATATGGAGTCGCTTGAACGCGCACTTCTAGAAGGAAGAGGGACTGTCAAAAACTCTCATTAGGGAGAAGTTTTTCAATTTTAAATTCAATAATAATTCGTCAGCCACCTCTCAAATCATTGAACTGGAAAATTTGCGTCTAAAGCTGGAAGAGGAACAATCTGAAATGTCCGATAGTATCTTTGTGAGTCTAATTTTAAGCAAACTGTCTCCTGAGTGGATCACCTTCAAGATTGAAATGTAAAGACTGAAGGAGAAGATCGCACTTAATGAAATCAAAAGGTTTATCCACATTGAGGATCAAAGCATTGCTGCGAAAAGCTTGGAGAAATTGGTCAGCCCTCACAGGCTGTCAACTTTGTTTCTCAATTCGGCAAGCCTCATCGGAAGCTACCGACACCTAAAGGTGAAGTCATTGCACAGTTAACGGCCAAAAAACCTTCTTTCAAAAGGAAGAAGAGCAAGTGTCACAACTGCGACAAGTGGGGTCACTGGGCTGCGGAATGCAAGACTCCGAAGAAAAAGAATGAGGAAGCCCCATAAAATGCGGCAAACATGCTGGTCGATAACTCCGATCCCAAGTCCTTTATGGATATGATTGGGAGTAATCAACGCAATACGTCTTCTGAGTGGTGGCTGGACAACGGTGCTACCTGTCATGTGATAAATGTCAGAGGTCTCCTGACTGGGGTCACGGAAGTCAAGCAAAAGGTGGAGAACTGCAATGGAGAAGAGACCGACGTTACACATGCTGGGACAGCAGAGCTGGTCCTCTCTTTAGGTAAAACTTTAATTTTAGAACATGTTAAAGTAGTTCCTAATATAACTAAGAATTTTCCATGAGTTTGCTAGATAAGACTAGAATGTCCTTCACAACCCAAAACTGTAGAATAACCCTAACGGTTAATTCACATTATTTTGGTTGTGCGTACATGATCAACGAAATGTGTTGACTTAGCCTAGACAACGAAAGCATTAACCAAGCGATTTCAACCCTTATTGATCATAAGTTATTACACAATAGACTTTGACATGTGAATTATAGGAAAATATGTGATCTAGCTAAGAGTCACAACATCCCCTTAGATCTTTCTATTCAATTTGATAAGTGTGAGGTGTGCACAAACCAAGATCACTACAAAACCTTTTAAATCGGTTTCTAGAAGCACACAATTTCTTGAATTAATATATTCCGACCTCTGTGACTTTCAGAGTCATGCCACTAGAGGTGAAGGAAGTATCTCATTACTTGCATAGATTATTTTTTGAGATATTGCTATATATACTTATTGAAATCGAAAGATGAAACTTTTGAGACATTTAAGATCTTCAAAGCTCGGGTGGAAAATCAATTAAATTTAAAGATTAACAGATTTAGAAGCGATCGAGGAGGAGAATATACTGAAACTGGGTTTAGGGAATTTTGTGCCTTTAAGGGTTTAATCCTTGAAATCACAGCTACTTACTCACCCAGTCCAATGGTGTTGTTGAGCGTAAGAATAGAACTTTAACATAAACGTTGAATTTCATGATCCTCACAGTTGGCATGCCTAATTCTTTTGGGGATAAGTAGTTGTTGGGAATTGTATCCACAATTACCTTGATTTGAAGAAGTCCTCTTGAACTAAGTTGAATTGAGATTGTATTTGATGTTGTTTTCTAGTAATGTGTTTGCAGGTTTTAAGTGGCTAAGTACAAACCAATGTCAGGTTTCAATAAGTCACTAAACAAAGGCCTATGCAATGTAATTCCTCATTGTATTGACCAAAGTGTTGACTCATGTGGAATCTCTCTATTGGGATGTACTTCATATTCAAACACAAAGGAAGAGCCAAGAGAATTTGCTGATGATCTGGAAGAAACATTTTTCCTAAGTATTCAGGATTTCGTCGAACGCAAGAAGGAGTTCGTCGAGTTTCGTTCGACGAACTGAAGAGCTTTCGTCAATCGCAATTTTTCTGAACTGAAGAGTGTTCGTCGAACGCAGAGAGTTGGCCGTTCGTCGAAAGCAGAGAATTGATCGTTCGTCAAACGCAGAGAAGTGGCCGTTCGTCGAACGCAGAGAGTTTGTCGTTCGTCGAACGCATAGCATTGGCCGTTCGTCGAACGCAGAGCATTGGTCGTTCGTCGAACGCAGAGTTTTGGCGATTTCGTCGAACGCTGTTCCGTTCGACGAATTTTTTTCCGTTCGACGAATTTTTAACAGACGACATATTTGCTCTGCGTTGTTTCGTTTTTCAAATCCCGTCGGATTTAAGGAATGTTTTCCTTAATTCCTGCTGATAGCCGTTGGAGAAGATATTTCCCTTAATTCCTGCTGATAGCCGTTGGAGATGAAATCTTCCGTAAGTCTTGCTTATAGCCGTTGGAGAGGAGGTCTCCATATATATTTCTTTTGGATTTTTCGTACAGGTTAATCGTTCAAAATATATAGATTTTTTTCTCTCAGTCTGTCGGCCAAAAATTCTCTCACGCAAGCTCCTTGCCTCCGACAAAAAAAAAGTTCTGCAATTCTTCATCTCCACGAGCAGTCGACCAGATCAAAGTTAATCAAAGATTTATTCTCTTCCTGATCCAGTTGACTCTAAGTTTCAGATCAAGTCTTCATCGTCATTCGCAAATCAAATAGAAGAAGATCTGAAAAGTTCTGTCGGCGCCCAGTTCGTTCTCGCAAAGTCTTTTGCCGCTGCCGACAAATATGTTGGTGATTCTTCTTGAAGAAAAGAGAAAAATAGATCTCTGATTTCTGTTTCTATAAAGCTTCTTTCAGATATAGTTTTTCTCCTAAGTTTCAGATCAAGCTTTCAAGAAAAGATTTCTTCTTCCTCTCTCTAGATCCAGATTTCCCATTCTTTCAAGGAAGAAGAAGTTCTCTCATTTTTCAGATCTGATCAAGTCAAATCTCAAGGAGATTTTAAGAAGATTGTTTTTCAATCTAAAGTTTTGTAAAAATCCTTTACATATCTTTGTAGGAAGTTTTACTTCCGAGTTTTGTAGATCATTGTTTAAAGGATCGAGTTGTAGGAGTTGTTTTGCTCCGAGTTTGTAGGAGTTTTACTCCGAATTGTAGGAGCGTTGTCTCCGAGCTTGTAGGAAGTTTTTCTTCCGAGTTTGTAGGAGCTTTGTCTCTGAGTTGTAGGAGTGGTGACTCCGAGTTGTAGGATTATTCATAATCCGAGAATAGTGTAGTAGCCTAGTCTAGACGGTTGTGCTAGGTATGTGAGGTGGAAAGTGGACTACCCACATCGGGGAACCACTATATATCCGTGTGTTGTGATGTGCTCTTTTTGGTTTCTGTGCGCTTTTATTCAAAGTTTTTAATTCCGCAAAAAGCCATAAAATCCACATATTCACCCCCTCTAGGTGATTTAGGCTCGCAACTAGTCAGTAGTCCTAACTGCAAATCACATTCAGAATAGAGTGTCTCATTCTCAGCTTACCTCTACTCCGTATGAGTTGTGATATGGTCATCCTTGTAGATATGATTCTCTAAAGACTTGGGGTTGTATTGCTTATGTTAGAATACAAGACCTTAAGAGACCTAAGGTGGGACCTAGAAAGACAACCTGTGTCTATCTAGGTAGTATAGAAGATAGTGCGACTGACAGGTTTCTGGATCTATCTACTAACTTAGTGGTAGAATCTATAGATGCTATATTCTTTGGAAATAAATTTGTCAAAGATCATAGTTTAACCGTCTCCGGGTCTACTGACATGATTTCAGAAATATACTATAGAACCTGAAACTGACCCATCTGGCATTGTTCCCCAACTTTTAGAGGTTGAACTTGTTCTAGTTAGAGCATATGCAAGAGATATATATAATCCCTAAGAAATTTGGTGAAAATTTCATCATCTACCGCTTAGAGGATGATTCATTCTCCTACCAGGAAGCAATTAGATCTAGAGATTCGTTGATGTGGGCAGAAGCCATAGATAATGAGATGGACTCGCTGCTACAGAACAACACTTAACATCTAGTTGACTTGGGATAAGAGCTAAAGTCTTGTGATGCAAGTGGGTGTTGAAGAAGAAATTGCGTAGTGATGAGTTTATAGCCATCCAGATATAAAACACATTTAGTAGCTAAAGGTTACAAACAACAAGGGGGATCAAATACACTACTTTGATGTTTATTCACTTGTGTGTCACATATCGACTATTAGAATTCTTCTCTCTTTAGCCTCTATCAAGAACTTTATAGTTCATCGGATGGATATAAAGACAGTCTTCTTAAATAAAGAGCTTGATGAAGAGATCTACATAGCACAACCTGAAGGTTATGTACATAAAGATCTAAAAGATAAAGTGTGCATGTACATAAAGATCTACATGGCCTCCGGGTACCGTTTGCCCTGTCAACTAGAGAGAGCCTGACAGCGGGATCACCTCGGGTCGTGATGTCAATCTATCCTCAGAGTGTTTTCCCGCCCTGCCAACTAATGAGAGCGTGGCAGCTGGATAAACTCGGATAATCCAACATAACCTTTCCCTTGCCAGCCTCTCTGAAGATCGACCTGACCCACCGACTAATGAGAGCCCGACAGCGGAATCATCCAGGGAAATCCAGCATAACCTTCCCTTTTCCAACCTCTCCAGAAATTGACCTGATCCACTAGCTAATGAGAGCCCGACAACAAAATCATCCGGGGCAATCCAGCATAACCTTTCCCTTGTCATCCTATCCGTAAATCCACCTGACCCACCGACTAATGAGAGTCCGGCAGCAGAATCATCAGGGGCAATATAGCATAACCTTTCCCTTGCCAGCCTCTCCGGAGTTTGGCCTGACCCACCGCAAATGAGAGCCCAACAGCGGAATCATCTGGGGCAATCCAGCACAACCTTTCACTAGCTAGCCTCTCCGGAGATCGACCTGACCCACCGGTTAATGAAAGACCAACAATGGAATCATCCAGGGCAATCCAACACAACCTTTCACTGGCCAGCCTCTCCAGAGATCGACCCGACCCACCGGCTAATGAGAGCCCAACATCGGAATCATCCGGGGCAATCCAACGTAACTTTTCCCTTGCCAGCCTCTCCGGAGATTGACCTGACCCACCGACAAATGAGAGCTCAGCAGCGGAATCATCTGGGCCAATCCAGCATAACCTTTCCCTTTCTAGCCTCTCCGGAGATTGACCTGACCCACCGACTAATGAGATCCCGGCAACGGAATCGTCTAGGGCAATCCAACACACCCTTTCACTAGTCAGCCTCTCTGGAGATCGACCTGACCCACCGGCTAATGAGAGTCTGACAGCGGAATCATCTGGGGCAATCCATCACAAATTTTCACTAGCCAGCCTCTCCAGAAATCGGCCTGACCCACCGGCTAACGAGTGCCCGACAGCGGAATGATTCGGGGCAATCCAGCATAACTTTTTACTAGCCAGCCTCTCTAGAGATCAACCTGACCCACCAGCTAATGAGAGCCCGACAACGGAATCATCCGAGGTGATCCAGCACAACCTTTCACTAGCCAGCATCTCTAGAGATGGACCTGACCCACCGACTAATGAAAGCCCGACAGCGGAATCATCCAGTGCAATCCAGCATAACATTTCCCTTGCCAACCTCTTCGGAGATTGACCTGACCCACCAGCTAATGAGAGCCCGACAGCGGAATCATCCGGGGCAATCCAGCATAACCTTTCCTTTGTGAGCCTCTCCGGAGATCGATCTGACCCACTAGCTAATGAGAGCCCGACACCGGAATCATCCGGGGCAATCCAACATAATATTTCCCTTACCAGCCTCTCCGGAGATCGACCTGACCCACCGGCTAATGAGAGTCCGGCAGCGGAATCATCTGGGGCAATCCAACACAACCTTTCACTAGCCAGCCTCTCCATAGATCGACCTGACAGACCGGCTAATAAGAGCCCGACAGCAGAATCATCCTGGGCAATCCAGCACAATCTTTCACTAGTTAACCTCTCTAGAGATCGACCTGTCTCACCGGTTAATGAGAGCCCGACAGCGGAATTATTCGAGGCAATCCAGCATAACATTTCCCCTGCTAGCCTCTCCGGAGATCGACCTGACCCACCAGCTAATGAGAGCCCGACAACAGAATCATTTGGGGCAATCCAGCATAACCTTTCTCTTGCCAGCCTCTCCGGAGATTGACCTAACCCACTAGCTAATGAGAGCCAAGTAGCAGAATCATCTGGGACAATCCAGCACACCCTTTCACTAGCCAGTCTCTCCGAAGATCGACCTGACCTATCGGCTAATGAGATCCCGTCAGCGGAATCATCCAGGGCAATCCAGCACAATCTTCCACTAGCCAGTCTCTCCAGAGATCGACCTGACCCACCAGCTAATGAGAGTCCGGCAGCGGAATCATCTGGGGCAATCCAACATAACCTTTCACTAGTCAGCCTCTCTAGAGATCGACCTGACCCATCGGCTAATGAGAGCCCGACAGTAGAATCATCCGGGGCAATCCAACATAACCTTTCACTAGCAGCCTCTTTAAAGATCGACTTGACCCACCAGCTAATGAGAGCCTGACAACAGAATCATCTGAGGCAATCCAACATAACCTTTCACTAGACAGCCTCTCTAGAGATCGACCTGACCCACTCGTTAATGAGAGCCCGATAATATAATCATCTGGGGCAATTCATCATAACCTTTCCCTTGCCATCCTCTTCGGAGATCGACCTGACCCACCGGCTAGTGAGAGCCTGATAGCGAAATCATCCGGGGCAATCCAACATAACCTTTCCCTTCATATAGACCTTAGCCAGTTCTCCACTCGCCTCACGAGCTTGTTGACCGGGCCCGCGCTCGCCGAACTAGGGAAAAGCTCTTGCCCGGTCAGGTCTCGCCCCGGCGCCTCGCCGGGCTTCTCCTTGTCGGACCTCTGCCCCGGGGCATTCTCGCCTACCCCCAGCGGCGGGACGACCTGGGCTGCAAGGGTCGAGAATTTGCCTCGTGTCGCAGCGAAGACGAGGTTGATCGTCTATAGTACTTCCCTTCGGAAGTCCACCAGCATCCCAAATGTTGCCGGCGAGCCGCCGTAGCCGGCACCTTGCTCATCCTCTCCAACCATATTACTCCCCCTGGAACTTTCTTGTACAAGCCGCTTTCCATGCTCACCGCACCAAAAATGTTGGAACTGAGAATCGGTCCAACGAGAAGTTCGGACAGCAAAGAGAGGGCAGCTAACACTCACTTATCCCGTAAAAAACTTGACCGAAGATTCATAACTAAACACCGACCCTTGACTGCAGCGCGAAAGTCTCACCACACACCCGGAAGATCTTAGAGTGTTTCCCTTCCTAAGCCAAAGCTGCAGCTGAGCACTTTGGAGAGCCTTGGGAGCTAGCCAAAGTCCTGAGGAGGAAGAAGCCAGAGAATCTCGAATCCTCGTGCCCTTCATGGTCTATATATAGTTTTTCTCTATTGGTCTGCCAATAGCGCAATTCTGCCTTTCGATTTTGGTAAACGCACCTCAAAATGGTCTGCCAACAACTAAACTCCGTTGTTTGAAGGGCTATTGGCAGTCTCCCAATGGTATCCAGGTAAATTCACCTCCATATCTCACTGGGTGAGTGGTCCGTGAAGGCACCACGCGCCTAACTTCCCGCACACCTGGCTCTATATCCTATTGGGCGAGTGGTCCATGAAGGCACCACTCGCCAAATCCTTAGTCCTCTGGGCGAGTGGGGTTCCGCCCCTCACTCGCCTGGTCGTCTGCACATCTGAATACCTAAGCGGGTGAGTGCTTAATGAATATGGATTACACTCGCCCCGAAGCTTGCTTGCCTCTCCTGACCTGGGCGAATGCCTCCCCGACGCTCTGGGCGAATGCAGACTAGTCCGTTTTGTTCATCCTTTTTGACGATCTTGGGCATGGGGGCCCACTCGACGAATACAGGGTTGTACAGTGCAAACTAGACAAATCAATCTATGAGGTTAAGCAAGCACATAAGATGTGGCACATGAAATTTGATCAAGTGGTAAAGAGCTTTGGATTTCAGTCCGGTTTCTCTGGTAAATGTCATTATCACCGCTCAATGTCAAATAAGACAGTTATCATATGTCTATATGTGGATGACATGTTGATTCTGGGGTCGAATCTTGTTGTTGTGAGGGATATTAAATTCACTCTCGCACAAACATTTGATACGAAGGACCTCGGTCCTATTGATACCATGTTAGGTGTGAAAGTTATAATTGACAAGGGTCGTGTTACTCTTAGCCAGACTCTTTATGTTGAGAAACTTCTTTCTACCTAGGGATATAAAGACTATATGCTAGAGGAGACACCATCTGATCACAACGTTAAGTTGAGTCCTAATATAGGGACCATCGTTGATCAAGTAAATTATTCAAAAATAATATGTAGTCTCATGTACGCCACAAGTTGTACAAGACCAGACATTTTCTTCTCTGTTGGCATGCTGATTCGTTTTACCAGTAGTCCAGGAAAAGAGCATTGGGATGCTCTAGATATGCTGATGAGAAACCTGAGAGGTACTAAAGATCATGCTCTGTGCTACACTGGTTACCCTTCTACCGTGGTTGGTTTTTTTGATGCCTCATGGTGTCTAGAGTTTAGTAACAACAAGTCTACCAGTGGATTTATATTTACTTTGGGTGGAGCTGCTATCACTTGAAAATTCAAAAGACAGACTTGTATAGCTTTGTCGTCTATGGAAGCCGAGTTGTTTACCTTAGCTTCGGTTGGTGAAGAGACAGACTATATCAGAAACCTGATTTAGACATACCTTGTCTAGGTTATAAGTCAACTTGTTGAGCTTGTACTATGATAATCAAGCAGCAGTTCAAGTCGTTCAAAATGCCCTCCATAATAGTAAGAGGAGACATGTAAGACTGTGACATACTGTAATGCCTCAATTTATATGAAATTGGTTTTGGGGTGCGATTAGAAATTGGGGTGCGAATAGTGATGTTTGGGGTGCGGATAGGTGCATGGTCTGCGGATAGCAGGGATAGGCTAGGGTTTTAATAAAACCCCTAAAATCCCCTCTCCCTCTCATTCCCGATCTCCCTCTTCCCTCTCCCTCCCGATCCCTCTCAGATCGCGTGAAACGGCGCAACCCCCGATCTCCCTCTCGTCGCGCAAAGCCTCCCCCCGATCTTCTTTCCCGTCGCCGCCTAGGGCAAGGAGAGCCCCGTCCCCCGATCTCCTCTCCTTCCCGTCGACTGGAGCAGGGAAGCCGAGCTTCCTCCTCCCTCTCCCTCTCTCCCGTCGGCCGGGACCAAGGAGGAGCCGCCCAAGCAGCCCTCTCCTCTTCTCAACAGCAGCCCCGAACTTCGTCGGCCTGGAAGGAGAAGCCCGAGCTCCCTTCCTCTCTCGTTTTGCTGTTGGAAGGAGAAGCCCGAGCCTTCTCCTCTCCTCCTCTCTTTGTCCTGGTCGTCGCCGATCTGTAGGAGGAAGGCCTCCGTCACCGTGGAAAGATATTTTGGAGCTAAACTCGACGCGCGGAGAGCGGATTTCGTGCGCGGACAGCCGCTACGATCGTGCTCCATGGTTTCGAAACGCGCGCCAAGGGTAACGATTCTCTTTACTCTCATTTGGACACGTTCTAGTCCGTTCCTTGCATCGTTGAGGCCCCCTACCCAAAAGGGTGAGGTCGTGGCCTCCGACGGGTCGATTCGTGTTATCCCCGTCAAATCTTGCATACATGTAGAGTCCATACGTGAAATGGACGTAGGCGCGCTGTGTGAAGCCCATCCGAGACGGTTCGTCCGGATTGGTGATGCTTTTTGGTATTATGCGTGCCGGGGAAAACTCCGTGTAGATATACTGCTTCGTAGGACTAGAGGGTGATACTGCATGCGCAGCAACGCCTGGGGGTGTGCCCCGGGAAGCACCCGAAGTTAGAAACAGAAATGGAGTTTCTGTTCACTACCGCCGGCGTTAGCGTTATCGCCGGGCGGTAGCTCCCAGACTTGGATCTGGTGAATTTTGGACGTTCTGAGGCAGTGGGAGTGCTACTGCATGTGCAGCAATGCCTGGGGGTGTGCCCCGGGAAGCACCCACAGCTAGAAGCCAAAATGGGGTTTTGTTCACTGTCGCTGACGACATTGAATGTCGCCAGGCGACAGCTCCCAGACTGAGTTCTGGTGATGTTGTTGTGCCCACCTGTTGAGAGGACCTGAGGCCTTTGTGCCCGACCCGTGAGGGTGTCCTGGTGGATGACTTAGCGGCCCGTAGGGCCGGCTAATTGAGAATACCTGGGCTGAGGGAACGCCATACCCGCTCTTCGTGTTGTACAATGAGAGCTGTGAACAACGGGCATTTGGCGAACCTGAAACCGCACCATTGCAGCACCTGATTAGTGAGTCTCGTACAGCATGTCGGGAGGCAATAGGAAAGAGTCTTCGGACTACGGTATGTTCACAATTAAAGTACGGGGGTGCCCTGGTATTCGGGCCACCGACTTTAGCCTCGAAGGGCAAAGCCATCAAGAGTGGATGGTGGTGGAAGGCGGAGTACACCAAAGAGTGCCTGAGAGCACGGAACGTGGGGGCCATTCCCACGTTTGTGATTGTTGCATATGTATGATCTGTTGTGGGCTTTGCTAGTCGCACTCTTATATATATATATGCTGCGGAGACTGTTTTGCAGGGATGGTTAGAACTGCCACCCCCTCGAAGGGGTGGGGTCGGTACAATTTGGTCAGCTTTAGCTGACCGTTGCCCTATTTTGCCACCGTTTTTGGTGGGCTTGTTGTACAGGTGCTGGACCGAGCGGGAACATAGCGGGATAATAGCGGGCTGGAGCCCTGGTGCTGCTGCGGCCCTTGAAGGCCTTTTTATGTTCTTTTGCTTTTCATGTATGGCCGGCCTGCGCGCCGATGTTGGTAAACTATTAGGCCGTCGTGCCTCTATTGTTGTGTAAACACATTTTATTCCTATTAGTAGAAGTGGACATACCCGGGTTCGGGTTTTGGTGGTTTATATATTTCGTCTCGCTCTTTTGCTTCCGCATAGAATGCTCTGAGTTAGGTTCGCTCTTTAGTGTCATTTGGTATTTCAATTAAGTGACGTTCCCGTTTGTTTGGTAGTATATGGCGTGGGGCCCCGGCCGGACCTTCTGTCATATGCTTCTTAACGGATGGGGGTGTTACAAATTGGTATCAGATTCTAAGGTTTCCGTATCCTTCTAAGGAATTCGTGGACGAATTCTTTTAAGGGGTGGTGAGGACGTGTGTGCACTACCGTCGAGACATAAAATAAACCCAAAAATGTCCACTTAGGAATAAAATGTAACAACAAACCAACAATTATTGCATGATTTTGGAACCCGAGTGTTCCTTTTGTTGTTAGTTGCGACTGTGCTGTCGCCTAACTGTGTGGTGCACTTGTGTAGGGCACTCGAAGTGCAGTGGGACCGTCGCGTCTCCGTGACGTGGTTGAGAGTAGCGGGTCTGCTGAGGCTCCTACACCCCCGTCTGCTGAGTTGGTTCGGCAAGTTACAGAAGCCGTTCTAGCTGCGTTGAATGGCCAGCCTGGAAGGCAAGGTCAACCGCTGGTGCAGGAAGTGGCCCCAGAGCCACTAAGAGCGGAGCAGGTCCCCGTAAGGCGTGCTGCTGACCAGCAACTGAAGCACTTCCTTGGATTTCGACCTCCTCCGTTTACCGGGGTTGAATCCCCAGCTGAGGCCGAGGACTGGCTGTCGCATGTGGAGCGAATCCTGACAGCGACACAATCGGACGAAGCGCAGAAAGTGACCTTCGCTACCTTCTTGTTGGAAAAGGAAGCCAGGCGGTGGTGGGATGAAGTTGAGAGGCGCCAGTTTGCGGGAAGGCAACTGGTTGATGTGCCGATGGAAGAGTTCTCGAAAATCTTCCTGGCAAGGTATGTGCCTCCGTCGCAGCAGATCGCGATGGAGAACCAGTTCTTGGCTCTGACGCAGGGTAATAGACTGGTTGATGACTACCTGTACGAGTTCACCCGCCTCGGGCGTTACGCTGGGACTTCTTTCGATGACGAGGGGAGAAGGGTGAACAGGTTCTACGGTGGACTGCGTAGTGAGTTGCGGTACCTTCTGACAGGGCCGTTGACGCAGGGTTTCACGACCCTCGTTGGTTCTGCCCGAGCGCTTGAGCAGGACATGCTCAGGGAGAAGGGCAAGGTGGCTGCGGTCGAGGCAGTGCCGGAGGGCAAGGCGCCGAGTGCGTCAAAGATGCGGAGGTTGAGTCGCTGGAAGAAGGCTCGAGTATCTGGGCCAGCTCCCTCTGCTTCGGGCGCGTCGTCTGGACGCGGCCCGCTCACTTGTTTCACTTGTGGAAAGCCTGGCCATTTCTCTCGGGAGTGCCGCAGTGGGCTTCCAAGGCCAGAGAAGAAGGCGGGGCCAACTTATTCTGAGAAGGGGAAGGCAGCTGAGTCCACTGCCTCCCGTATGGCTCCCCCGCAGCCCAGAGTCTTCAATCTTGGTCAGCAGGAGGCTATCAAAGCCAAGGACGTCGTGACAGGTATAATTTAAGATACAGTCCTTACTATTTTATATACCTGTTTTATTATTCATGCTAACCCTGTTTAGCGGCATAGGCTTTGTAAATGTTTTAGGCGTTCCGGCGACAGCGCTTTTCGATACTGGAGCTTCGCACTCCTTCTTATCGTCGGACTTCGTCCAACGTATTGGTGCGCCGTCGATTGCTTCTGCAGATGGACTGGAGGTCCTACTGCCGAATGGATATTCGATGCGTGTGGAGATAAGTTGTTGCGTGAAGGTTCTAGTCAGAAGTCAGGAGTATGACCTGAAAGCATCGTTACTCCCCCTGGTTGAGTTCGATGTAATTTTCGGCATGGATTGGCTGTCGGAACAGCGTGCGTGCATCGATTGCGCCACCAAGGAGGTGAGGTTTGGGTAGTGTGCCGATCGTGAGACGGTCTTTGCGGGCATGCGTGGATCGAGCAAGACGCTGATGTCTGCTCTCCAGGTGTCCAAGGCAGTGCGACAAGGAGCAGAGTTATTCTTTGCTCTTGTGGAGGCTTCAACGCCGATGCCCAGCCTAGCGGATGTTCCGGTAGTTTCAGAGTTCCCCGATGTGTTCCCGAGCGATCTCCCCGGTGCTCCACCGCAGCGGGAGATAGATTTCACGATTGAGTTGGTGCCGGGCGCTAAGCCCGTGGCCCGCTCGCCGTATCGTATGGCTCCGAAGGAGTTGGCGGAGTTGAAGATGCAGTTGCAGGAGCTGCTTGAGCAGGGTTACGTGCGTCCGAGTTCCTCACCTTGGAGTGCGCCGGTCCTCTTTGTCAAAAAGAAGGACGGTAGCCTGCGGCTTTGCATCGACTATCGGGAGCTAAACAAGCTGACCGAGAAGAACAAGTATCCTCTTCCGAGGATAGACGACTTGTTCGACCAGCTCGTTGGTTCGACAGTATACTCGAAGCTGGACTTGAAGTCCGGCTATTATCAGGTGCGGATCAGGGAGTGCGACATCCCGAAGACTGCCTTCAGTACAAGGTACGGGCAGTATGAGTTCACCGTGATGCCGTTTGGGCTGTCTAATGCGCCTTCGGTGTTTATGGACTTGATGCACCGGACTTTCCGAGAGTACCTCGACCGGTTTGTGGTCGTCTTCCTTGACGACATACTGGTCTACTCTCAGTCCGAGGAGGAGCACGATGAGCACCTGCGAGTAGTCTTAGAGGTTCTGAGGAGGAACCAGTTGTATGCCAAGTTCTCGAAGTGCGAGTTCTGGCTACCTTCCGTGGCGTTCTTAGGCCATGTGGTTAGTGGATCGGGTGTGGCGGTAGATCCGGTGAAGGTTGCGGCCATCAGGGAGTGGCCTGTTCTTTCTACTGTAGCGGAGGTCCGTAGCTTTCTCGGGCTGGCCGGCTATTACAGGCGCTTCGTGGAGAACTTCTCACGGATCGCGCTGCCTCTTACGACACTGACACGGAAGATGCAGGAGTTCATTTGGACGCCCGCGTGTGCGCAGGCTTTCGAGGAGTTGAAGCGGCGGCTTACGACAGCTCCGATCTTATGTTTGCCTTGCGGCACGGAGGGCTACGAGATCTACACCGACGCTTCTGGGAGCGGCCTTGGCTGCGTTCTGCAGCAGCATGGCAAGGTTATAGCGTATGGCTCTCGCCAGCTGAAGGTGCACGAGCGAAATTATCCGGTCCACGACTTGGAGTTGGCGGCCGTGATATTTGCCCTGAAGCTATGGCGGCATTATTTGTATGGCTTGAAGATCGACATCTTCACGGACCATAAGAGCCTTAAGTACTTGTTGAATCAGAAGGAGTTGAACATGCGACAAAGAAGGTGGATGGAATTCCTCGGGGATTACACCTTCGAGATACACTACACACCCGGGAAGGGGAACGTAGTCGCTGATGCTTTGAGTCGCAGAACTCCAGCTCGAGCAAACTGGTTGCGCATTCATGATGAACGTTTAGTCCTGGAGTTGGAAGCCTTGGGTATTACCTGTGTTGACAGGAGTGCTAGTGCAAATGCATGCCTGAACTGGACGGAGGTGCAGTGTGACCTCGCGGACAGAGTTCGGAGAGCGTTGGAACTTGATGAGAGCATGAAGCGCTATGCAGCGGAAGGGCCAAAGTTCTCGGTTGAAGACGGTCTTCTGCGGAAGGATGATCGTTTGTGCGTCCCAAAATCCGGTACTTTACGGGAGGAGTTGATGTATGAGGCTCACAATACCAAATACTCAATCCACCCAGGGAGCACAAAGATGTACAAGGACATGAAGATACTGTTCTGGTGGCCAGGCATGAAGAAGGACATAGCCCTCTACGTGGCAAAATGTCAAACGTGCGCGCTAGTGAAGGCCGAGTGCCAACGGCCAGGAGGTTTCTTGAAATCGTTGCCAGTCCCAGAGTGGAAATTTGACGATATTTCCATGGATTTTGTGCACGGTTTGCCAAAGTCACTGCAGAAAAATGACTCTATCTGGGTTATTGTGGATCGGTTGACTAAAGTTGCACACTTTATCCCGAATCAGAAGAGCGATCCAGTGGAGAAGCTAGCAAAGATGTATGTAGAGAACATCGTTCGATTACACGGCGTCCCTCGCAGCATAGTTAGCGACCGTGATGGGCGGTTTACGTCCGGTGATTGGAGGCATGTCCATCGGTTATTGGGCACAAAGCTCAAGTTTAGCACAGCCTTCCATCCGCAAACGGATGGGCATACCGAAAGGACAAATCGGACAATGGAGGATATGCTGCGAATGTGCGTTTTGGACTTCGGGCAGCGTTGGGAAGATCACCTTCATATGGTAGAGTTCGCCTACAACAACAGTTACCAGGCGAGTATCCAGATGGCCCCGTATGAGGCATTATACGGCAAGAAGTGTCGTACTCCGTTAGCGTGGGCGGAGACCGGTGATACCAAGCTGCTGAAGCGTAAAGAAGTTGTTGACGCGAATGAGTCGATACGGACTATTCGAGAGCGGTTGTTGACCGCCCAAGACCGACAGGCGAAGTATTACAACGCCAAACACCGGAACGTGGAGTTCGCGGTTGGTGATTGGGTGTACTTGAAGATAAAGCCTTTCAAAGGAGTGTCGAGGATCCGACGCTTGAAGAAGCTGAGTCCGAGGTATGTAGGGCCATTCGAGATCACCGAGCGCATCGGCCAAGCAGCTTACCGACTTGCCTTGTCGACGGAGCTGAGTGGGTTGCATGATGTCTTCCATATCTCTGTGTTGAGGAAGGCGGTGCGAGAGCCCGATGCTGTGTTGGAGGTCGTTAGTGTGCCGGTGGAGAGTAGCCTAACTACCAAGGTGACTCCGGTTTGTATCATCGATACTGATATTCGGCAATTGCGGAGGAAGGCCATCAGGATGGTGAGAGTCCGTTGGGACAACTGTGGCCGCGAGGAGCTCTCTTGGGAGCCAGAAGAGATCATGCGCGAGGAGTACCCTGATCTGTTTACTCAGGTATGACGAATTTCATTTCGTTGTTTGTGCTTCAAATTTCGGGACGAAATTTCTTTAAGGGGGAGAGAATTGTAATGCCTCAATTTATATGAAATTGGTTTTGGGGTGCGATTAGAAATTGGGGTGCGAATAGTGATGTTTGGGGTGCAGATAGGTGCATGGTCTGCGGATAGCAGGGATAGGCTAGGGTTTTAATAAAACCCCTAAAATCCCCTCTCCCTCTCATTCCCGATCTCCCTCTTCCCTCTCCCTCCCGATCCCTCTCAGATCGCGTGAAACGGCGCAACCCCCGATCTCCCTCTCGTCGCGCAAAGCCTCCCCCCGATCTTCTTTCCCGTCGCCGCCTAGGGCAAGGAGAGCCCCGTCCCCCGATCTCCTCTCCTTCCCGTCGACTGGAGCAGGGAAGCCGAGCTTCCTCCTCCCTCTCCCTCTCTCCCGTCGGCCGGGACCAAGGAGGAGCCGCCCAAGCAGCCCTCTCCTCTTCTCAACAGCAGCCCCGAACTTCGTCGGCCTGGAAGGAGAAGCCCGAGCTCCCTTCCTCTCTCGTTTTGCTGTTGGAAGGAGAAGCCCGAGCCTTCTCCTCTCCTCCTCTCTTTGTCCTGGTCGTCGCCGATCTGTAGGAGGAAGGCCTCCGTCACCGTGGAAAGATATTTTGGAGCTAAACTCGACGCGCGGAGAGCGGATTTCGTGCGCGGACAGCCGCTACGATCGTGCTCCATGGTTTCGAAACGCGCGCCAAGGGTAACGATTCTCTTTACTCTCATTTGGACACGTTCTAGTCCGTTCCTTGCATCGTTGAGGCCCCCTACCCAAAAGGGTGAGGTCGTGGCCTCCGACGGGTCGATTCGTGTTATCCCCGTCAAATCTTGCATACATGTAGAGTCCATACGTGAAATGGACGTAGGCGCGTTGTGTGAAGCCCATCCGAGACGGTTCGTCCGGATTGGTGATGCTTTTTGGTATTATGCGTGCCGGGGAAAACTCCGTGTAGATATACTGCTTCGTAGGACTAGAGGGTGCTACTTCATGCGCAGCAACGCCTGGGGGTGTGCCCCGGGAAGCACCCGAAGTTAGAAACAGAAATGGAGTTTCTGTTCACTACCGCCGGCGTTAGCGTTATCGCCGGGCGGTAGCTCCCAGACTTGGATCTGGTGAATTTTGGACGTTCTGAGGCAGTGGGAGTGCTACTGCATGTGCAGCAATGCCTGGGGGTGTGCCCCGGGAAGCACCCACAGCTAGAAGCCAAAATGGGGTTTTGTTCACTGTCGCTGACGACATTGAATGTCGCCAGGCGACAGCTCCCAGACTGAGTTCTGGTGATGTTGTTGTGCCCACCTGTTGAGAGGACCTGAGGCCTTTGTGCCCGACCCGTGAGGGTGTCCTGGTGGATGACTTAGCGGCCCGTAGGGCCGGCTAATTGAGAATACCTGGGCTGAGGGAACGCCATACCCGCTCTTCGTGTTGTACAACGAGAGCTGTGAACAACGGGCATTTGGCGAACCTGAAACCGCACCATTGCAGCACCTGATTAGTGAGTCTCGTACAGCATGTCGGGAGGCAATAGGAAAGAGTCTTCGGACTACGGTATGTTCACAATTAAAGTACGGGGGTGCCCTGGTATTCGGGCCACCGACTTTAGCCTCGAAGGGCAAAGCCATCAAGAGTTAGGTTCGCTCTTTAGTGTCATTTGGTATTTCAATTAAGTGACGTTCCCGTTTGTTTGGTAGTATATGGCGTGGGGCCCCGGCCGGACCTTCTGTCATATGCTTCTTAACGGATGGGGGTGTTACAAAGGTCAATTGGTGATGAGAAGTGAAAGAACTCCATAGTTAAGCGTGCTCGGGTTGGAGTAGTACTGGGATGGGTGACCTCCTGGGAAGTCCCCGTGGTGCATGCTTGACTATCGAGTTTAGCTCATCAAAAGGGAGGCTGTGGCCACCAACAACCCGCCAGTGGGCGGAGAAGGGTTGGGGTGCTTGGGCTGCAGCTCGGTAGCGATTCCAGCTGAGGACAGATCGTGGACTGGGTCCCGCTCGAACGCCAAAGCTGGGTCGTTACATAAAAAAGTGCACTTTTTATTGTAACGACCCAGCATTTTGGCGTTCGAGCGGGACCCAGTCCACGATCTGTCCTCAGCTGGCCTCGTTACCGAGCTGCAGCCCAAGCACCCAACCCTTCTCCAGCCCACTATCGGGTTGTTGGTGGCCACAGCCTCCCTTCGATGAGCCAAACTCGATAGTCAAGCATGCACCACGGGGACTTCCCAGGAGGTCACCCATCCCAGTACTACTCCAACCCGAGCACGCTTAACTATGGAGTTCTTTCACTTCTCATCACCAATTGACCTTTCCCAGGAGGTCACCCATCCCAGTACTACTCCAACCCGAGCACGCTTAACTATGGAGTTCTTTCACTTCTCATCACCAATTGACCTGCAGGGAAGTCCCCGTGGTGCATGCTTGACTATCGAGTTTGGCTCATCGAAGGGAGGCTGTGGCCACCAACAACCCGACAGTGGGCTGGAGAAGGGTTGGGTGCTTGGGCTGCAGCCCGGTAACGAGGCCAGCTGAGGACAGATCGTGGACTGGGTCCCGCTCGAACGCCAAAATGCTGGGTCGTTACACATACTTTGCTGAATTATCTGAAAGAACAAGGAATTATCACTTTGATCGACGTGCGATCGAAGGATAACCTGGCTGATCCATTGACGAAAGGAGTGCCTAAAGACCGATTAATCAAAACAGCGGGGGAAATGAGACTAAAGGAGATTTAATTCAGTTTAGTTCAAGGTTAGGCGATTTAGTTCAGTCTTAGTCAAAATGTTTCGTTTTTACTGCTTTCATTTGTCAAAGCAAGTATATTGTGTTCTGTTGATGTTCTTGGTTGATGAGTATGAATCTGATGAGTTATTTCATTCAAAATCTGATGTTACTAACTTCACCTAAATTCGACTTTCCTACTTAGGAGGAGATTGTTATTCCAATTTTGATAGCACGATCTGACTGAGCTTGACTTTTCTTATTCTGTTAATTGGTTTCATTCTAAACTTGATGATTTACAATTAACTTTAGAAGAACAGTAACCGTGACATTCGATATTGTAATACAAATATAGTTGAGGTGTCCAGAAGTCCATGGAATCGTTTCGTTGGAAACAGATAATGGATTCTGAGATAAAATCTATAATACCCTGTGTAGGTATCCTTTTAGCTAATTATAAAGTACTACACTCTTACAGTAAAACTAGATACATGTACATTTTCAAAGATTTTGAATTCATTCTAAATGAAATTCTCTGTTGGAAATTACAAGAGTTGCTGATATAGGAGAAGCAGTTGCATGTAGTCTAGGATTCTGATCAAGATGATATGCTGGATATTGACAGTTAGAGTGTTATTTGATTTCTTTTGTTTTATCTTCTGTTTAGAGCATTGCTTAGCTCTCTTGCTGGACACTTGTTGATTGTTTTTGCTCTTTGTTGATCTATAGCCACTAGGTGTGTTGAACATGTACTATGATTGTACTTTAGACTGTTATGTGATGCCGCTGAGTTTTGTTTATTCTTAAGCATGCATACAATTTTCTGTTAGCCTAATATGTTTAACATGTGTATGGACACGGCTGTGAATGATTCACATGTTGATGAACATTGCACAAACCACCAAATCCGACGCCGGGTTTGCGACGGACATAAGAGAAGATTGTTAGATATTTAATTAATATTTCCACATGTGTCGAGACCGACTCAGAGTGACCTAATGAGTTGCGTGTCTATCTAGGGCTAGACTATACACTGAAGATACTATAAATAGTCATTCCAAATCTGATGTGCTATTGCGGACTATCTTGAGTGAGCCACTCCCAACAATTCGAACATTAGTATATTGCCCTATTAGAATACTTAATTGTTATAAAAAATAAACTTGCAAAACAGAGTGCAATGACCACGCATATTTGATTACCGGAATATCGTTTATGATATCCAGATCAAATACGAATGCAAGTATAATAGGATATCACTTCCAATATCAAAAAAATTAACACGTTAATATCCGACGGTTAGCAATAGTTGATCCCGTTACGTTAATTATTGGCAATTGTTATAAGCACAACAGTTTTGGCTATTCGCACATCAATTTCTATGAGTTATTACGCGTCTTTTGAAAATATGTCTTGTACATGCATTTTTAGGAAAAGTGTTCAACACGAAAATTGCAGATCTGGTCGAGATCTACATCTTTCGTGTTGAAAACTTTTCCTAAAAATGCATGTACAAGGCGTATTTTCAAAAAATCGCTATAGTTACGATCAATTTTTAAAATACGCTTTGTGCGTGCATTTTTAGGAAAAGTATTCAACACGAAAGTTGTAGATCTTGACGAGATCTACAATTTTTGTGTCGAAGACTTTTCCTAAAAATGTATGTACAAGAAGTATTTTCAAAAGGCGTGTAATAACTCATAGAAATTGGTGTGCGAATAGCAAAAACTGTTGTGCTTATAACAATTGCCTAATTATTTCGCATTAATTTTTTTTTACCGAGGAGGTGACGTTCGAAATGTTTTGCTGGTTTCGGCAATTGGCTCGATGGCGGCTACTGTAGACTGAATTACATATTTAATAATTAATACGATTATTATCTCCTCTCTCTCTCTCCTCTCTCTCTCTCTCTCTCTCTCTCTTCTTCATACACCTCCCTCGCTCTCTCCCACCCTGTGTTCGATCCCTCGCGCACCAAGCCCTCAGTCCCCGTCGCTGCCCGAACCCCGCCTCTTCCCCAAATTCCGGCCAGGAAATATACTCAAAGGCAATCTCTCCCTTCGCTGCTGCTCATCCTTTCCAGGCCCGCCCCACCGGCCTCCCATCTCCCGCTATCAATTGATTTCTCACTACCAGATCCTTTTCGTAGCCCTGTTTCTCCGACGTCAATGTCGATCGCGGATCGCTCGGGCATCTGCTTCGCGCTTCCATGCAGGGGAGAGCGCTAACGCGCGAGGCCGCGAGTTAAGCGACGTGGTGGTCCGAGGGTTGACATGTTAAGTGCTGGAATGGTGGCCGGGACGATGCAGGTTGTGAGGGTGAAAAGGGAGCTTCTAGCCGCTTGCATGACGTGCCCACTATGCCATAAACTCATCCGGGACGCTACCACAATCTCGGAGTGTCTCCATTCATGTGAGTCGTTGTTCCGATTTCATACCCAATCAAGGGCATTTTGAACGATGTATCGCGGTTTCACGTAATAGTGGCCCTTTTACGATATGGATTCGTCGTAGTTTCGGCGATCCGAGCTATTCCGGGCTATTCGTGTTGTGATTTTCTTTTTCTTTTCGAGGCATTGAGAGATTACTGGGACTTTTACGTTGAAAAATATATTTTTCTCTTTTGTAATCACTTCGATCTGCTTTTCTTCGTGCTAAGGCGGTCATTTGTCTACGGATCTTGAAATTCTTACTTATCTAGACCGTCAATGCATAAATTTCACGTACAGATGCGTCCAGCACGAACATTTTAGGGTCCAATCAAGCATTTCTTCGCTCTATTCCGCCGATTTCATATACCTGTAGCTAATTTATGTCTAATGAATCTATATTTAGCATTACTGTCGATTGGTGATTTAGCTGAACTTTTGCTACAGTTACTATAGTTAAGCTCAGCGGTATCTCTCTCTATCTCTATATATATCCACTGCTGTAACCATCAATTTGATTATAGTAGGAATTCATTTCGGTTAAATTTATTCTTTGATATGTTATCATCCAGTGTTAGTATTAAGCATCATTTGCTGCTAGCATACATTAGGAGCAGTGTCCTTTAGTCATGTCTTCTTAGGCAAAAACTATGGTGACTGTTGACATAGTGTTTATGTAATCAGTTTGCAGGAAATGCATTTTTAACAAACTAACTGATGAGGAGGCAGATTGCTGCCCTATTTGTGAAATTGATCTCGGCTGTCTTCCCGAAGAAAAGCTAAGGTAATAAACTAGTTACAAAAGAATCATTATTTTAAGTTTTTATTTTCATTGTGCTTTGGATCATAAAAATACATTGATTTCTTGTGATCAAGGCCTTTTCAATGACCACTTTCCTTGCAAATGGTCTTAGAAATTTGCCATGCTGTTCTTTTAGTGTTATGCAGCATCATGATGATTATGTTCACATTGTTACTATTTTAAATGCGATATGTTGATGTCATACTCGATGAGGGAAAGCGGGTTAGACCAAAGATCATAATCAGCCATCAATAATTATATTTTGTTATTGTTGATTTAATCAAAGTTTCAGGAGATTTGAAAGTTTTATCTGGCTTTACTTCTAATCAAATTGTTACATTGTTAATTGATTTTTACACCGAGCTTCCGGACTAAGTAATACTTTTCTTCTATCACATGTGTTCATTTTCCTTAGGCATCTTTTGACTTTGTTTCCTAAACTATTGTGACGGGGATCACTACACACATATGACCTCACGACGACCGGAGCCGTCTGTTTTGTGCAGATCGATGATCCGTGGATTTTAGTTATTTTTGTATATTTTTTATTTTATTTTAATGTATTTGAGGGTCGTCATGATCGGAGAATTATTACCGTTCATGACGGCTCCTTAGTCTATAAGTAGGGATAAATGGTTCATTTGGAGGGCATTGACAATGAGAGCAAAGAAGCCTTCTTTTGATCACTCGGTGTCGAAGCCGGAACTCCAGTCAGTGGTGGAACTAGGAATTTTACGAAACCCGGGCACAATAAATTTAAACTTAGAATTCATTAGCAAGAATATCACAAAATTTATACATCAACAATGATTAGATGAAAACAAACATAAATAACTAAATTCTTAATCTTTAAATAGTATATTGTAATTGTAATTGTTGGAAGTGAATACTTCTCTTTCAGATAATAAATATACTCGAACAACATTTAAAAGGAGTAATATGTGTACAATTATGCATTTTAAAGGAATAAGAACAACAGAACATGATAATTTCAAAAGAATTCCATATAGAGATTAGAAATAAGTCAAACAAGATTAGAGATTACCTTTTGTTTTATGATAAGGAAGGAAAAGGCACGAAGCCATTAAACAACAAGAAGATGAATTACTTAAGCGGAATCGCTGGCGTCTTCATCGGCATTGGTCCCAAAAGAAGTAAAGTGATGGCGTGAGGAGGAGGAAAGTGCCTTCTGCTTCCCGCCTAAGAATTTTTGATCTCATGTTCTGGCCATTTGGATTTTTCTAAAGAGACTTTGAGAAATCGCTGGTGGTTACTTCTTCTGGCAGGTAAAGAAGAAGCGGGGAGGAAAGAAATGGTGGGAGTTCTTCTCACGCATGTGGAGGAGGAAGAAGAGCTTACCAAAGCAGGATGCCAGATCAGGTGAGAGAGAGAGAGAGAAGAGGTGGAGGAGGAAGAAGAGCTTGCCAAAGCAGGTTGCCGGAGCAGGTTCGGAAAATTTCAGATTGGGTGAGAGAGAGGAGAGTAGAGACATCAAACGACAAGAAGATGAATTACTTAAGCAGAATCGTGGGCATCTTCGTCGGCATTGCTCCAAAAATAAGAAGCAGAACAGATAGCAGTCACCGTTGTCATCTTCGCACGTAGCAATTTCCGCGAAAATGACCTAGCGCGAGGGGGGCGGCTAATTTCCGCGAATACACACCCGAGCACGTGCCCGTGTGTGTCTAGGTGTGGGTCCGCCTATGACTCCAGGTGCGAAACTTGGAGTCGTGAGCCCCTCCCAAAACCAGCCGACAACCTTCCCTTCACCACCCTCTTTACAGTCGATTATCCCATTCACCCCCACCAAACCTCAAGCCAATTCCTCCCCTACCACCCCCTCAAGTTCTAGTCGTCTGCCCCTCTTTCCCTCACACATCCAACCAGTTGAGTACCTCCATTACCCCTCCCCCAAACCACCTGCCAGTAGCCCTTCCAACTCGTCCCCGTACCCCCTCCAAAACCGACTACAAACACCACCTAATTCCCCCATTTTCAGTTTTTCGACAATCGCCCAAAACCGCCTTCGGCCACCTCCGTCAAGTCACCACCACCACTCCTCAAACCCCTTCATTTTTGATTTTTTGGAGATCACCGGAAACTACCTCCAGCCACCACCACCACATCCGAACTATCACCTCCGCCACCTCCGACCACCACCACTCTCACATTAATAACTACTACACGTACTCTCTAATTTTTTCTTTTATTGTGATTTTTTTTGCATTTTTAATATAAATCATATTTATTGCTAGTTAAATATTTCGAAATTGAGTCTGCATTTAATAATCATCAATTATCCCCTGATAGGACCGTTCTGCGTCAAATTGGTATCAGAGTGATGTTTGGACTTAGTTTAGGATATGCGGGTCTAGAGTCTATATATCACATATGTCATATCATAGTAGTCGTTGCTACTCCAATCCTCTATTTAAGGAACCAAATCCGCGTATGTTCCAGCATATAGAGTACATTCAGAGAGCTTGTCACACTGTTATGATGATTATCCTCGTCCCCGACCCATCACTCATAGAGATCGTGTTGACCCTTCGACATGAATCGACTATTGTAGAAATAGTTAATGTGATGAACATCGTTTTGAGGAGAGTCTCAAGTATAGGTTTTGTAGGGTTGCCCCGCCATTTGATGGTTTGTTGAGTCCCGAGGCCTTAAAGCTATTATCTTGTGGACATGAGATATTATCGAGAGCACTTTGAGTTATTCAGTGAGCGTCACGTAAGGTTTGCGAAGCTTAGGTTGCTAGGTTAGGCAAAACAATACTGGGATAACATTGAGAGGACCCTTGCGCGAGATCGTCTTCGCCCATCATTAGTTGGGTGGAGATGAAGCGGAGATTGTATCTTCGGTATTTGCCAACATCATATAAGAGACGTCTCCTCAAGCAAGTATTTTCCCTCAAGGAAGGATCCATATCTGTTGCTGAGTATATAGATTACTTTGATGAGTTAACAAAGAGGAGCGACATTCGCGATAAGCCCAGTCGCAGCCGCTACTGGATTCCATTCCGGACTTCGATCTACTATCTAAGTAACACTAATTGGTCATCAATTTGATTATGCCAAGAAGACATTTCATCTTTCCCTCCACTACTAGTAGTTCTTAAGAGTCACTAGAGTTTGTCGAATGGATTCTCACCCTGACTTCACCAGTACGAGTCCTTCCACAACCCAGTGTGCTACAAAGAGTCCACATTTGGGTAGTGAGAATGAGTCTACCCCTGACCCAATAGTAAAAGCTGTGGATGTGACCTGCACCCATGTTCCTGAGAGCATCATTAGCATAGATCATCTGGTACCTATGCTAGCCATATTGAAAATGAGACTCAATAAGAAACTCATCCGCAAGTGTAGAATCTTTGAAATTTCTTCCAGTTATACCTCGAAGCCTACTCTTCCATGAGGACATGGAATCTAGTATTGTGCACGAAGGGCCCGACTTTCCCACTCTGGACCACAATCCTGATTTTTCGGGAACCTATCATATTACCCATTGCATATACGATGAGGTCTCTTATATCCTACTAAGTGAGCCACTGTGTGAGTTTTCCACCTTTAGAGACATTGGAGATATCTGAATGCTAACTTATAGTTTCAATCTCTTAGGCATTTGTTCGAGTGATTGTCCCATACGCGACAAATTTTCCTACACACTTCCTAAAGAGCCGTCAGATAAATCACCACTAATTATGGACTTGTCTACTACCTATGAGTTACTCGAGAGTGAGAGTGCTCTCGATATCCTGGGGATCGATTCGATCACCATTAGTGCTGACACCTCGGATGATTGTTTAAATGATTATCACACCCGCGATGAATTTTTTTTACACCCCACCCACTGAACCACCTGACCATGTGCTCCTTTGGAATGAATCCTAGAGGGTTGTCGAGCCTATGCATAGGAAATTCGTTGTGTCTGTCGACCATCATTTATCATCATTGTGTAGCATGCATGAGTATGTTCGACGTAGGATTACTTGCAATAATGATATTTATAAATCTTATGCTGATAGCTACATGAGATTGCAATGCTTCAAAGAAGGAGAACATGTGTTGGTCCGTATACACGTTGAGAGGTTCTCCAAGGGAATTGTTCAAAAATTAAAGGTCAAGCGAACGAGTTCTTACACAGTTATCAAAATGATTGTAACAAATACTTACGAACGCAATATTTTGCAGAATATGAGAATTTCACCTGGATTGCATCAAGTCGATGATCATAGGGGTGTAAACGAGTCAAGCTCGAATCGAGCTTGGCAAAAATCCCAAACTCGAGCTCGAGCTAAATATTTCGAGCTCGAGCTCGTCGAGCTCATCATGCTTGAATCGAGCTCGAGACCAATATATTGAGCTCGAGCTTTCGAGCTCGAGCTTTCAAGCTCGAGCTTTCAAGCTCGAGCTGCTCGCAAGTTTTTTGCTCATGAGCCTATTTTTATTTTTATTTATATATATTTTAAAAAAAAATACCCCAAAAAGCTCGCGAGCCGGCTCGCGAGCTCATGAACAAGTGCAATCGAGCTCGGCTCGAAATCGAGCTCGAGCTCAACTGGCTCGAGCTCGAGTCCAGCTTTTTTCGAGCCGGCTCATTGAGCTCACGAGCCGGCTCGACTCAACTTGCACCCCTATCATGATCACATTATACAACATATGGGTATGCCTTGCAGTAAGTCCATGCAGGTGTAAAATACATTAGATTAGCACAATGTACAAGACTTAAGCTTAGACAAAATATTCCATGGCTGAGAAGATGTTGGAAGTCTCCAAAAGATTGGAGAGAAATCTTGAAGATGACGGAAGATTCTAAAATGATAGGGAGTCTTCCAGGGTCATGTAGAGAATATTAGAATTGTATAGAAATTCCTAGAATATTCTAGAAGAGTGTAGAATAATGTAGAATATTCTAGAAGAGTGTGAGACCTTCTCGAGAACTAGAATGGTAGAGAATTTTATAGATGTGGGGAGTAATCTAGAACTGTCTAGAGTACTCTTGAATGTTGTAGATTAGTGTGGAGGCTTGTACATAGTAATGAGAGGTGTACAATAGTTTAGAAGAGTTTAGAGTAGAGGATTTCTAGAGTCTTCCTTTTTTGGAGGGAAAACCCCTTGGAGGCTATAAAAGATGATGAGTGTACCTTTGAAAGTAATCAAACAAAAATCTGAAATCCAAGAATTCAAGCAATCAAAAGTTATTTCCACTCCCTGCTCTCTCATTCGAAGTGCTCTCTTACTCTTTTGCCACAACTATTATCGGAGGAGGCTGACTTAGCTAGCTGCGAAGGGGCGCGGAAATGAGCTAAGGTCGCACACGACATTGTAAATGGGCAAGTCCTTGACAACGTGTTCTCTAATTTTTGAAGTTTTCTTCTATTGTGGTTTGCATTTAGTAATCATCCATTATCTCCGTATCGGACTGTCCTGCATCATATTGTTTCTTGATATTCTCTTTCTATGCGTTATAGTTGAGGCTGTTATCCATACTCTTTGAAAGAGAACTGCGAGTGCTAGAGGAAAAGTTGGTATAGACCTCACTTACATCATATTGTTACCAAGTTACGCATTGCTTTTTTATTACAATTTACAACTTCAAAGATCAGGATTTCTCTATAAAGTCAAAAAGTAAAACTAAACTATCTTAATTTTGTTATTATTGTTCTGAGAGATTTTTAAATAATAATTATGTTCTTTCTTTTTCCAATGCCACCAAGTCACCAAGTTTGGCAGTGTGTTTTCTAAAAGGGCAGCCCGGTGCACAAAGCATCCCCGCACAACGAAGGTCCGGGGAAGGGTCTCACAAGGGTGGCAGTGTGTTTTCTTCTAAGAAGGAAAAAAATGAAGCAGGTTGAGGATTTATGAAGATCATTTAATATATATTTTCTATGACAAAAACTAGAATAAAAAAAGTGAAACTTTAATGCAATTTACAAGTTCAAATTATGATCCACAATGCATATGGTCGTCTCGTGGTCCAACAACAACAACAATACCTGGTCATTGCTCGCCATCTCCCATTTTGCATTCTGCAAAAAGAATTTCTGTAAGGAGGACGGCAAACAACTATGAATATTGTTTCTGCCGGATCACAGGGGACCCTGTGCATTGTGGATTATTTGTTATAAATTTTTTGGTTATTATTAATTTTTGGATCTTTGAAGTAGCACATTTTTCCTTTCTTGCATTGATAGATGGTTTTTTCCCCTAAAAAGACCGCACAACTTTATTTCTTCTGTTAACAATGTCAAATTTGTCTTTAGTGTGCGTTACATTCCATGCTTGTTAAAACTAGCTCTTGCCTAAAACTATGCTTAGTGCAGGCCTGATCACAACCTACAAGATGTGAGATCAAAGATTTTCCCCTACAAAAAGAGAAAGGTTAATAATTCAGAAATCATCCAATCTATTGTATTACCTGTTCGAAGAAAGGAAAGGTCACTATCTTCATTAGTGGTCAGCACCCCTCGAATGGTAGCACATACAAGCTTAACAGGGAGGAGAACCAAAGCTGTAGCTAGGAAGGCATCTACATTACGTGGACCAACTCCTGTTATTGATGAACCTAAGAAGAAAGAATGTTATAATGATGATGATGGTGCAGATTCTAGCTCAACAGAGACCTTGAGCAGAATGTCTCACAGTAGAAGGCTGGTAAGTAATATGCATATTTCATGATTTGAAGGGCAGGTTCTTTCTTAACTTATCCTGTCAAGTTCTTCCATGTATGTTGCTATAATCTTCGCAGTTATATGGATTCTCTCTTATCCACTTTGCAGGCTTCATCAAATATAGAAACATTGAACCATACCCTTAGTAAAGATATTGAGAACACTCCAGAAGTTTATAAATCTGAGTTGTGGAGACCTTTGAATTGTCTTGTAGAAGCTGCCAATAGGACAAAGGGTCTCAAGTCCAATCTTCAAACTCCTACTATTAAGGTAGAGAAAACAAATGGACCGAACAACGAAAGTCATATTCAAAGAACAAAGTTTCGGGAGCATCCAAATAAAATAAAAATGAAAGATGAGAAGAACAACCACATTTCATCTTCTTTAGCAACTGTGAAATCTAGAAGAATGCAATGCATTAGTCGGAAAAGGAAGGATCAAGGGCCTTCAGCTCAAGCAGTGCTTGATGTTGCAGATGCTGCACGTGAAAGGAAGATCTGTCCAGTTTGGCTTTCATTGCTTTCCTCATCTCAACAGTGAGGAACTAAACCCTTGAAACAATTACTTTATTGTTGTATTAAGAGTTTTGTCTTTAAAGATGCTTTCTGTATTGCAGAAAAGGAGATTCGCCTTTGCCTCAGATATCAGCACCGTACATAAGAATTAAGTGAGTCTGCTTCATCCATATTTATTCACAATGAATATAACCAATTGGACTTAGATGCAGGATGTCCTAAAGTTATAAAATATAATAAAGAAGAGAGATAAGATAAAAAAGAGAAAGAAAAAGATCTTGATAAACAAGCCTTGTACTTGAACTAGGAGATTGCCTCTATTTAATAAGGTCGGTTTCACATCTAATCATGGGATCATATGTAAGAATACATGAAGAAGTAGAGTATTCTTGTCCAATGTAGGAGTTTATTCATGTCATAATTTGTCTTATGTAACCAGAATTTTCATATTTTTAGATGAAAAATAAAGAGAACTACTAAGAAATTGCTAGAGGTTGCTGACTATTAACAAGTTGTTAATGAGTTGCTGACTAACAAATAAATTGCTAATAAATTTTAACAAACTGTTGAAAAATTGATGATATAGCAAACTATTAGCAAAAAAAAGGGCAGCCCGGTGCACAAAGGCATCCCCGCGCAGCGAGGGTCCGGGGAAGGGCCCCACCACAAGGGTGAAATGTAGGCAAACCTTACCTTGCATATTTTGCAAGAGGCTGCTTCCATGACTCGAACCCGTGACCTCACGGTCACACGGCAACACCTCAACCGGTGCGTCAAGGCTCCCCTTCTATAGCAAACTATTAGCAAATTGATGATAAATTGTTAACACATTTAATGATATTGATTAGTATAATCTTTACAAAATGATGAAGTTTGAAAGTCAAAATATTTATAATATATGTCCATTTCACTTCCCACGGCTGTAAATCACTCTAATTCTGAAGTCGTAACAATAATATACACAAAGTAAGCATCATACCCCAACTATGGATCAATAAAAAATGTGATATGATCATAATTTTTTAGTATTATTAGTAAGATTTTATTTAGTTGTATTTGAGATTTATTATCACATTTAGTCTTTTATGTCGCATTTGGATATTGTTAAATTTTGTTCCATTGTTTGAACCTTTTTGCAATTTGTCTATGTTAGTTGACTGATAGCCCTTTAGGGCTTTTGGAATGACAAACATGAAATTTGGCCCTTCTCCATGTTACGACGAGTTCATAAAAATTTGGTATAAAAGCCATCCGTTCTCTGTTCTACCATCATTTGTCATTTCATAGTAACGATAAATAACGTAGATCCATTTTGTTGCATCAGTTTTCTCTTATTCTCATCCACGAGTTCACATTCAATGTTTAAGGATTCCTCCTCCTCGTTGCAGATTCGACAACTGGCAATCTTTACAGTCTCTTTCCCACACCGGAATAGGTTATCATTGCAAATGGTAGATCCCGCACTAGACAACCCAGTTGATCCTTGCCACATATCGGTCCTCGTTACAGTCCTGCTCGACAACACACAGTCAATCTCCTACAACTGTCACCTCAAATGACAACTCGTCCAACATGTCTCTTCTGCGGTTGAAAAACAGTTTTATTCTAGATCAATGACAGATCTACAATCTTCCACATTTGACCCTTAGTCAATCTCGTTTTCCGCAAATTCTCCGTGAGCAATCGATTTCAATTTTCATTGGCCTTTCAGGACAATGTGATACTGGAGAAGGCTCGACTGGAATAAGCGATGGCTCTGACGATGCTGCATGAGGACTCACAAATGTCGTAAATCCCGGCGTCATATAAGATTGGGGAGGCTTGCATATTTAGAAGTGCAGTAAGCGATCAAGTTAACTTGGATGAACCTTATGATAGTAGCCCAGGAGCTCCAAGAAGCCATGACAACATGGTGGCATTGCTAATTAGAGCAAAGAAGAACTGATGAAACTTTGTTTGAATCCATGGTTACCACATGTGCTAAAATAGTGTGCGACAAGCAACTAATCACTTGTTGACTAAATGTGCATTTCGTTGATTTGGTATTAGGTATCGCTTACTGAACAGGGGGGAGTTAGGGCACGGGAGTCCACCACTCTAGTTCATTCCAATAATGAGATAATGCATAAGGTGGATACAAGACTTGGACACCTCCTTTATATACTAGAAGGGTCTACTACTAAAACATAACAATATAAACTACGACATATAAAATAATATAATAAATCCCTTCATTCTGGCGTCGTGGCTGAAGCTCGTGCACGTATCGCTGATTGAGGATGGGATCGCCAATGTTCGTATTAGTACCTCTGGGTTCCACAATGACCTTCTCATCAAGGTTGAAATAGGGGAACTGGGCCTTGATCTCCTGTCATGATCCATGTGGCTTACTCTAAGGGCAGTCCCTTTCGTTGGATAAAAACTTGTTGTACCGTTTGACCCTGAATATCCTCGGTGTGAGACCCCAACATTGCAACAAGCTCATGTCGAGGGACAGAGTCGACCATCAGTCTCTCTGGCTGGGTGGCTTGGAGGGGGTGATTTCTCAACGCCCTCTTAAGCTGGGAGACATGAAAGACTGGGTGTTTGGGCCTGGAGAGAAGCAGTTGTAGTCGGTAGACCACCTCTCCTATCTTCTCCAGGATCAGGAAAGGGCCGAAGTAGCTGGCATATAATTTGGGATGCAATCGACCGATGAACGAACTTTGACGGTGGAGCCACAACTTGACAAACACCTTCTCGTCGGGCGAGTGAGACCACGTTCCGTCGGTGTCGATTGGCTTGCTGGATCATGCGATGTTGAGCCCAGAGGAGATTTCTCTTCAATTGGATAAGGGACTCATTGCAGTCTTGTAGATTTGCAACCAGTGCTTGCACTTGGCACTTGGCACTCGCCATGCAGACTATATGGGAGCTGGCGGCGGTCACTCGTAGACCATCTGAAAGGGAGTCGAGCCAGCGGCGAATTGGTAGGAGGTGTTGCATCAGAACTCTGCTCAAGCCATCCACCAAGTCTCGGTAGCGAAACAACGCAAGTACGTGCCGACGCAGCAGTTGAGTACATCGGTCTGCCTGTCAGTTTATGGGTAGTTGGCCGTGCTGAAATGAAGTTTGGTGCTCTGTAGGCGAAGCAGCTCATGCCAGAAGGAACTCATTGTAACGTCCCAAGGCCCTGGACTTACCATCGGGACAACGTCCACCGACTGCCTCGCCTGGCGACCGTTATCGGGCTGCAGCCCAAGCACCCCAACCCCTCTCCAGCCCACAGACGGGTTGATGGTGGCCACCGCCTCCCTTTGGTGAGAAATGATCCAGTTAAGTGCCTCTACGGGGCCTTCCCAGGAGCTCGGGCTGGAGTAGTACTGGGATGGGTGACCTCCTGGGAAGGCCCCGTAGAGGCACTTAACTGGATCATTTCTCACCAAAGGGAGGCGGTGGCCACCATCAACCCGTCTGTGGGCTGGAGAGGGGTTGGGGTGCTTGGGCTGCAGCCCGGTAACGGTCGCCAGGCGAGGCAGTCGGTGGACGTTGTCCCGATGGTAAGTCCAGGGCCTTGGGATGTTACACTAATAAACATTGAGTTGCGATCACTGATAATGGAACAAGGAAAGTCATGCAGGCAAACCACCCCTCTACGAAAACCAGGGTGATAGAGTTGGTCATGTATGAATGTTTGATAGGTATGAGGTGCCCGTACTTGGACAGGTAATCCACGACGACCATAAGGAAATCGTAGCCCTGAGAGCGAGGTAGGGGAGTGATGAAGTCCATGACGATGTCCTCCCAAACGACGTCGGGTACCGATAGGGGCTGGAACAACCCAACAGGGGCGATGGTTTAATACTTGTTCTTTTGACTTGTCAAACAATTGGCGACGAACTACTGCAACACAACATCATGTCGCACCATTAAAGGGTGGTGTCGTGGTGGCCAAGTGCCATTGGTAGGATATGAGTCTGAGTGCCCCACCTTAGAGGTGGCATGTACCTCGTGGACGAGGCGCAAAATCCACGGAGGTTAATCAACGACCACCAGTCGATCACGGTAATATAATTGTTCGCCCACGAGGAGAAGGGGGGATGTGGCTCGAGATCTCGCTGGAATACTTGGATCATGGCGGTGTAGTGGGGATCTCTTCGCGCCTCAGCTGGGATGGCGTCAACATCAAGCCACCGCAAGTGGGAGATGTCCAACAGAGCACCATTAACATCCTTGCGGGAAAGGGCATCCGCGGCGGCGTTCGCTGACCCCGCTTTGTACTCAATGGAGAAGTTGTAATCCAATAACATGATGATCGAATGGACAGACTCCATAGGTAGTGCAGACTGCGTGATCTGTATGAACGACGAATGGACGAGAGAGCAAAGAAGGATGCCAATGTTGGACGGCTAACACGAGTGCCCGAAGCTCGTTATCGTAAGCCGAGACTTCATATCGACGATCCGTAAAGGTTTTGCTGAAGTAAGCAATGGGGTGGTCCTCTTACATAAGGACGACGTCCACACCCTTTTCGGTGGCATCACACTCAATGACGAATGACTTGGTGAAATCAGGTGTTGGGAATTTGCCCTCAAATTCTCTTGATTTGAAGAGGGGTCACTATGCAATGCTAAGTACAAATGTATTTGATAAAGTCATGTTTTTGTAAGATATACAGGCTTAGGTGCTCAAAGAGAAAGGACCAATCATGACCTAAGATCAGGAGAAATCAACTCCTAAGAGATGGAGATTTGTCTCAGCTGAACCGCTGAGACGATGGGTCAGATCCGCTGAGACGAGGAGCCGTCTCAGCGGAACCACTGAAAAGGAGTAGTTGTCTCAGCTTGTGCCAACCGCTGAGAAGAAGAATGTCTCAGCTGTTAATCCGCTGAGACAAGGAGCTGTCTCAGCGGATCCGCTTAGACAGAATCAAGCATGTTATCCATTGACTGGCGCCGCCCAGAGTTTGATAAAGGCACAAAAAGTAATAAAGTAATGCCTTTGTCGGCATGGGCAAGGGAGGTCGTGCAGATAGTCGTTGAAGATGTACAGTGCTATAAAAGCTAAAGTTAGGGCAACAAAGAGAGCTCTCCTTCATTATTGAAAAGTTGTTCAAGCTGTAAAAGAAAGCCGGCTCCATCTTCCTGAAGCTGCAACAACCCTCTTGCCTTGAACAACAGTGGTTCTCTCTTTCAGTGATTCAAGCTTTCATTCACAAGAGAGACATGAGTCTTCTTTCTTCCTTCTGAAGAAGAAGACAATGGAGCTGCTCTGAACCAACCAGTTTAGGAACAGCTCTAGATCAGCATCTGCTGAGATATTCTACTGATACCTTAATCCAAAGCTTCCAATCAGATTGAATCAGTAGTGGAGGTTATTGTTCTATCATTAATTTATTTTGTAAGAGCTATTTAGCTCTGAGAAGATTGTAATAGGTTGTTGCCTGAAGTAGGACCAGGAGGTGGTCTGAGTTGTAGGAGGTGGATTCCTCTGAGTTGTAGGGCTGCTGTGCCTGAGGTAGGAGCTGGTGATAGCTCTGAGCTGTAGGGACTATTGTCCTGAGGTAGGATCATATGTGATCTGAGAAGTTCTGAGGAACTTGTGGTGTAAGCTCAAAAAGCTGAGAAGATAACTTGGAGGAGTATCTTTGACTCTATCTAACATTGGAGTTAAAGGGGTGTAGGGGGATAGTGGACTACCCATCACTTGGGGAACTACTATAAAATCCTTTGTGTTGTGACTGTGATTTTATGAGCTTGAGTTAATTGGTTGTGTAGGCTCATTAGGCTACTAACAGCTCTAAGCTTAAAAGAAATAAGAAAAACCTATTCACCCCCCCTTTAGGTGATTTAATCTAAACCCCTAAGTTCTTTCATCAGGCATGTTGAGCAATGAGGTGGAGATCTGCTGTAAGCAAGATTGTAGATGTCGGATGTCGGGTTCATGTCAGTTTGATTTTAAAATATCGGATATCGGATTGCGTGGGATATGTCGAGGATATTTTACTGTCGGGTTTTAATATTTTAATAAATTTATTCATATATATTCATATTATTTTGTAAATATGAACAATTGTACACATAATATATGTTTATAAATTATACAATAAATATATATACATAATGTATATTCATAAATTATACAAGAAAGAGGCGTCGATGGCAGTAAACGACATAAATAGTACCAAATGAGTGTGAGGCGAGAAAGTCATCAAATCAACTTAGAGAGATGCATGAAATGAAGCACAATACAAAACATTACCGCTCGATCGCCTAAAAGAAATGAAAACAAATATTTTTAATACTCTCACTGATATATCGGCCGAGATATATCGCCCGATATATCGGGGGATATATCCAAAAATGATATTTTTGTTTAAAATGTCAATGTCGTGGCGTTTTCTGCCCAAAGTCTTTATTTCGCTCGACACGTCAGGCATGTCGGGCGAGCTACAAGACTGGCTGTAAGCACCCCTTCTTGAAGCGGTTGGTAAGCGGGCGTGCAAGCGCGCCATAGTTGCGGATGAAGCAACAATAATATCCTGTGAGGCCCAGGAAGCCTCGCACTGCTCTGGTGTAGGAAGGCATCTCCCACAGTCCCACTGGAGGACGACCGTCACCTTGGCCGGGCCAATGGCTAATCCGGTGGCGGAAATGATGTTGGCCCAAATAGTCAATCTATATTTGTCCAAAGTGGCACTTTTGTGATGTTCTACAAACAGATTGTCCACTAGGAGTTAAAGCACAATCGCTAAGTGGTCGAGGTGGAGTTGCCAAGAGGGACTATAAACCAGTATGTCGTCAAAGAAAATCAAGACAAACTTACGTAGGTGCAGGTGTAAGACGTCGTTCATGGTAGATTGGAATGTTGTTGCGTTATTCAAGCCAAATGGCATGACTAGGAACTCGTAATGCCCGTCATGGGTGCAAAACACCGTCTTGGGCACGTCATCGACTCAGACATAGATTTGATGGCAGCCTGACGTGAGATCCATCTTGGAGAAGTAGGCCACCCCCTATAGTTCGTCCAAAAGCTCTTGGATGAGTGGGATAAAATATTTGTCAGGGATCATGAGCTTGTTCAGCTCCCGATAGTCCATGCAAACCGTCAACTACTGTCTTTTTTCCACACTAGAAAGACCAGACTCGAGAAGGGGCTTGCATTTGACTGAATGATTCCTGCGTGTAACATCTTCTCCATCATCATCTCCATGGCATCCTTCTGAGCATGTCCATAATTGTATAGACGAACAGAGACTGCGGTCACGCCGGGCTGGAGGACGCGATGGAATGGTCTGAAGCTCAGTTCGGCAGAAGCCCATAGGGTGTGGAGAAGAGGGACACATGTTTGTCCAAGAGGAGCTGAATATCTGTGTGTGTGAGGGGGGGGGGGGGCATCGCCAAGAGCGAGTCAGCCTCAAGGTGCCACAGTAGGACACAAAACTTCAGATTTATGGTCTTGAGAATGGAGTGCAAGCCGGGCGATGAACGTGCCATGGTGGGGCCCCCTTGCAGAAGGTGGGAGGCATGGTGAGGCGATCTCAGCTGTGCTTGATGTTGCCCAAAGTACATAGTCAGGCCACCCAGAGGATGACATCAAGGCCACCAAGTCTGAAGACATAAACATCCGTTGTTCTCGAGTACAAGTCCATGGTGAGGGAGAGGCCCACACAGCGGCCCGCCATGCATGCGCGATGGCCGTTGCCCAAGAACACGTGAAAGTCATGGGTTGGTGTCACCTGAAGCTGTAACACGACAACACGGTTGTGGGAGATGAAGTTGTGGTTCACCCCACTGTTTCTATAATCACCATTCTGTGCCCGTGGATGGAATCCTTAAGCTTCACGGTGCAGGGGTCGATCATGCCACCCACCGAGTAACAGGAGACGTCGAGGCAGTTGAGTTGAAATAGCTGTGGGTGAATGGTCATCCTCATCCAACTCCAGGGCCTCAAAATCGGTCAAACTGATACCCCCCCCCCCCCCCCCCCCCCCGCGATAAGCATATGAAAATCCTTATTCGGCAATCATGAGTGGGGGAGTAGGGTTGTTTCTTACGGAAACAAAGGCCTTTGGTGCAGAGGTCCAGGTACTCCTGGTGGGAGTGGCGGCGAAGTGGCGCCTTCGACTTAGGTGCCAGTGGAGGAAGTCGTGACTGTAGACGGCTTGGGGCGGGTGGAGGTTTGATTGGAGGACGACCTGTAGAGACGGGAGTCTTGAAAGAGTGATGAGGGGACCGATGGCTGGACGCTGGGCTGGAGGTTCACAGAGGGGGACCGAAGGAGAAGGTGGCAAAGTCCTACTCGACATAACGTTCTTGCTACATAACCCGGTGAGGGAGGTCGGGTGCACATGTAGACTCCCCAAATATGTGGTTGTAGGCCGACGAGAAAGTTATTCAAGTAGTACTATGCCGCGTGCTCGGGAACATGAGTGATGATCTCTATGAATTTGTCGATGTAGGAGTCGACTGATTCCGTTTGTCGAACGGTGCTCAGATGTTTGAATGGATTGCCGGTGTGGCATATATCATATTGACTGATCAACTCATCTTTGAGTGACGACCAGAAGAGGGCAAGATTGGATTGGAGTCTCCAATGGACTTAATGGATGGCTGAGCCCTCCATGTAAATGGTGGCGTGTGAGACCTTTTAAATCTCGAGAGTGACCTAAAGGTCGAAAGTATTGTTCTGTGCGGGTTAACAATCCTAGGGGGTCATTCCCATCAAGCACGAGGATGACAAGCCAACGCAGGTGGGCCGCTAAGGCGTCGTACGACAGCTGAAGGAACACGAGGGGGTCGACTGAGCTACTCACAGAGGCCGCAGGTGGGCGTGAGGGTGTAGGAGGAGGCAACGCAACTTGCCTCGTGGAGAGGGGCAAATGGATGTCGCAGATGGAGACCTGCAGATCGAAGATGGTAATGTTCATGCGCTCCATACGCTTGAATAAGGTTCCGAATATAGGAGTAACATCCTTATCGTGCGCCATCCGGCGAGTGACAGGCATGCACAAAGGGAATCTAGGAAAATAGTGCGGCGCTGGAAGAGGGGGAGCACAAGAAGTGCATTGAAGCGTGGCGTAGACGCGCTAGAAAAGATCAGGGAGTCGTGCGACGAGCGCGCAGGCAGCGGAGGCGAGCGAAGCACGCGGTGGAAGCTATGATGCGTGGAGACGCGAGTGCTGAAATACACGCGCGTAGGGCGCCGAGCGGAAGGCGGACGTGGACGAAAGCTAACGGAGATGAGGCGCCATGCGAAGCGAGGAATTTGTGGGATCACACGGGACATGCGCTGACGTAGGCAGGAGGACCAGTTGTCAGGTATCGCTTGCCGAACATGAGAGGAGGTAGGGCATGTGAGGAATGCTGAGTCGTCCACTCCCTCCAGTTCATTCCAATAAAATGAGATAATGCAAAAGGTGGATACAAGACTTGGACACCTCCTTTATATACTATGAGGGTCTACTACTAAAACGTAACTACATAAATTGCGACATGAAAAATGATTTAATAAATCCTTTCATTCTAGTGCCATGGTCGAAGCTCGTCCACGACGCGAGTAAACACTCACATATCGCTGATCGAGGATGGGATCACACGTGTTCGTATCAGTTGCATAAAAGTGATGATGCTGAGCATCCCGAGAGTCATCATAAAATGCTTCAAGTGGTCCTGCCAGGAAGGAGTGCACACCAATATTAAAAAACAAGTATGTGCTTATGGAAATGACTAAAACCTCACAGTGGGCATCGCATGTGTGTGTGTGAAACGCCTTCTTATTTTTTTGTGCGATCATATTTAATGGTAACTGCACTGCATGCTGATGCAGGACAGTACACCTGTCTGCCACCCCAGAGGCCCACCAAGGGGCCCACCTTGGAATACACCAAGACGGCTTTATCAGGGCTGCAACCCGTACACCCCAACCCGTCTCTGGTCCCACCACAGGGCGCAACGGGTTGCTGAGGCCGGGGATCGAACACACGACCTCCTTGATAAAGAATTTTCAGACAGACTCTCATCACCAACTGAGTTGCAGCCCTGTGGTGTTCGATCCCCTGCCTCAGCAATCCGCTGCGCCCTGTGGTGGGGCCAAAGATGGGTTGGGGTGTACGAGTTGCAACCCTGATAAAGCCGCCTTGGTGGATTCCAAGGTGGGCCCCCTGGTGGGACTCCAGAGTGGCAGGAAGGTGTGACGCCTGTCCTGCATCACATGCCCAGTTTAGAAAAATGCGTTGTTTTGCAGAGTTCATCTAAAAAGCTCTTGCACGATTGGTTTAATGAAATTATAAGTGACGCGACGATATAACGAAATAATTTTATTACTTCATTTAAATGCAATATATGTACACATATTTATAAGTGGGAGGAGTGACACCTTAACTCCAAACACAATGTGGGACTAAACTATACAGACCATACAAGATTCTCGTAATGGGCCATATAGGTGGGCCTTTACATTCTGTTTTGCAAAACTTTTCTTCTATGCTCCCTCACAAGCTAGAGCGTAAAAATCGTAAGCGCCAATTAGAAACAAACTGACGATAGAGTGGGTGAGGCAAGTCCTTGGTGCAAACATTAGAGATTTAATCAACAACGAGAATATGTCAAAGATCAATTTTACGGAGTTGAACTTTTTCCCCAATGAAGTGACACTCTACTTCAATATGTTTGGTGCGTTCATGGATCATTGCACTCTCGGTGATATGGAGAGCTGCTTGATTATCATAGTAGAGAGTTGTGGGAGATTGGAGAGAGAGACTGAGATCAGTAAAAAGACTCTCTAGCCAAGTGAGTTTAGAAACGACAGAGGTCATCGAACGATACTCAGCCTCCAGACAGGATCATGTCACAACTGTTTGCTTCTTGCTCCGCCAGGAGCCCCCCCCCCCCCCCCCCCCCCCCCCCCCCCCAATGTGTAATAACCACTTGTAGACCGACGATCATTGAGGGAGTCTGCATTGTCCGCATAAGAATGTACAATCAATAAGAGGGGAGATGAGGGCTTATACACAAGCCCTTGATTCAGTGCTTTCTTCAAATACCAGAGGATCCGCTCGACTACATGATGGTGGGAGTACGTTCGAGGAGCATGTATATACGGCTAACCGCTCCAACAACAAATGAGATATCTGACTGCGTAACAGTCAGATTAATATGTTTGCCAACTAGGCGATGATATTTAGGTAGAAGATGATCAGAGTCAATACTTGTGAGCATAAAGCTTGTGGTTTGCATCCATGAGTGTGTCTGTTGGCTTACAACCCAAGTAGTTGGCAATTGGCATCCTTTAAAAGACCTATGCAGTATTTTCATTAAGAACACAAACCATTAGGTCGGCGAATTACCTCAACACCCAAGAAATATCGGAGGCACCCCAAATCCTTAGTCTGAAAGTGTGAGGCCAAGTGATTCTTGATCACAAAAATACCTTCAGATCATCGCTCCTGATGATAATATCATTAACATACACAACAAAGATCATCGTGTCTGCTTAACGATGACGTATAAATATGGAGAAGTCTGCTGAGCTCGAAGTGAATCCAAAATTCCGAACGACTTGACCAAATTTATCAAATCAAGCTCGGGTGATTGCTCTAGGCCATAGATAGTTTTTTTGAGGCAACAGACAAGAAACTGCCCCGTGTTCTCATTTCTAGGAGGTTGCTTCATATAGACAGTCTCCGTTAAATCACCATTAAGTAATGTATTCTTAATATCAAGTTAATGCGTCTTCCAATGGCGATGGGTTGTCAAGGAGATTAGTACCCACAATATATTAAGCTTAGCTACGGGAGAGAACATATTTTCATAGTCGCATATTGTTGAGTAAAACTGCGGGCCACAAGAGGTGTTTTGATGGACTCAACCGTCTCATCCGGACGGTGTTTAACAGTGAATACCCATTTACATCCTATGTGGGATTGACCGGGAAGAAGGGAAACGAGGTCCACTTCTGATTAGCCCACCTCCATTTCGTCATCCATCGCGGCTTGCCACCCCGGATGTTGTAGAGATTCTTGCACATAAGATGGGTGGAAAATAGAAGACAGGAGACCTCAAACTTGTGAAATTTTTGAGATAATCAGTGGAAGGAGACATAGTGAGAGAGTTGGTGAGCTGTAGATGGATTTGGGTCCTCAGTGGGAGCTACAGGCGGATCATCTGGATGAGGAGCGACATTGGTAGGGGCGACTGTCCCATGGCATTCAAATGAGATCGACGACGAGTGTACACCTTTAAAGGAGGAGGAATCAGTAGCACATTTAATGGTGGACAGTCAATAAGGACGTTGGGACATGTGATAATATGTGTTAAGTCGTCAAAGGAGACGGGGAATAGAAGTGTTGATCCTCAATGAAGGTAACATCAGCGGATGTCACCGTATTTCGATATGTGGGAGAGTAATACACATCCTTTCTGGGTGCGTGAGTACCCACCAAAGATATATTTGGTAGCCCGTGGTGCAACTTGTCGATAGGAGGAGCCAGATGATGTACAAAGCATACACACCCAAAATCTCTAGGAATTACGAGGAAGGGAGGTGTAGATGAGAACATGATGGAGAAAGAAGACACGAAGTTCAGAATGGTCGAAGGCATGCAATTAATTAAATAACACGTGGTAGTGATATTGAAGTGTCAATAGACCTTGGGAGCCTGCATTTCAAACATGAGAGATCTTGCAATCTCAAGAAGGTGTTAGTTCTTCCGCTCTGGCACACTATTTTGTTGTGGTGCGTAAACACATGATGTTTGGTGAATAATACCCAAAGTATTACAGTTTTCCTAGAATTCATGACTAATATACTCGCGAGCCAACATCATCGTTATGCCAATAACTTCCTTTTGAGCCCTCTGGGTTGCTAAATCCACAGTCGGAGGATGGTTGAATCCAGCCTCCTTGAGGGTCTTATATTGTGCCACAAATGACGTCACGTTACCATCAAAACCAAATTCCATAGTTTGGAGGTCCCGAAATAGATTGAACATGTGTTGAAGGCAATCTTTCCCTGAGGAGAGACTTAAGTTCATCCCATATAACTTTTATAGTTTGTGTTGCATAACCATTTGATATGACTTGCTGTCCATAGAGTTCAGAATCCAGGACTGAACACAACTATCATCCCGAAGTCATTGCTTGGTAGGCTCAACTGATGGAGTTCGCAAGTTAGATGATGGAGACCTTAGTCTGGAGTACTCGACAGACCGAGTGGACACTCAACAAAGTTCTTCTTCCCAGTGAGGGAGATAGTAGTAATTTTTAGTTCGTCTCGAACTTCATAGATGGGAACTAGAGCAAGTGTGGCCGGAGTGGTTGACAAGGCGGACACAACATTCGTCCCCATGTTATAAATATACGTAAGAATCGGGCTTGGCGGAAGGTGTTGAGTTCAAGCAGTGAGCTGGCGACAATGGCGAGCTCAAGATGGAATCCAATTGTTACGAGCTCAAGCCTCGAGTTTAGTGAGCACGCGAGTAACGAGATTAGAGGACCCGTGAGCACGAGATCGTTGTTAGAGGAGGCTAGCTATGTTCTCACTGTTAGAGGAGGCTAGCTCTGTTCTCACTGTTAGACCTACTCATCGTAATCTTAGGGACTCACAACTCTTTCAGCGGAAATCATGTTGTGGGTGAGTATGACTACTTACAGCAGAAGCATTGGCCTTGCTGTGGAGGTCATTGCATTCTTTTTGGTATAAGCGTCGAGTGGGTGGTTGATGAGGAGCATTGCTGGAAGGAAGTGGAGGTTTATGGAGGTAATGGTTGAATGTTGGGTGGACGATGATGTGGGTTTGTGGTGTCAAAGAGTGGCAGTTTGGTTGTAAATTTGTTTTAGGTAGACTAGGGGTTTTGTGGTACAGGTGGAAGAGTTGCAGTAGGTGCTCAATGGTCGGATTGAAATTGTCATCAACCAAGTGGGCGGTATCCATGAGTTGACTGATGGAGGTGGTTGGAGGTAGTGGAAGCAACACATATGTGCGGTTGGAGGTCGTGCATGTAGGACCCCAAGTAGTGGTCTGGCGTTAGACCAAGGATGTGGGTAAGAAGATCGATGAACTTGCCTATGTACTCGTCGATAGTATCGTTTTGTCGCATGTCACAGAGATGCTCCACCACATTGCCAGAGTAATGGTGGTCATAGTGTTGAATCAAGACTTGTGTGAACGAAGTCCATGTCATGTATATGTGGTGTGGCGTAACCACTAGACCCAATGAAGCACCGATCCTTCCACGCCGACAAGCGCGACAAAAATTCTTTGGTCGTTGGTGATGCATTGGTTCTAAAAAATTGTTCAACGCTGGCGATCCGCCCCATAGGATCCTACCTATTGAAAGTGGGCACATCAAAACGATGAGGAAGGTGAGCAACAACAGTGCTTTGTAGTCAATCCAAAGGAAAACCCTTGATTGTGATACCTAAAGCAGACACATGAAGAGCGGTAGGGCTTGGTCACTCGAGTTGTAATTGAGAAATGCTTTAAGGGAGTTGAAACACTCCATTGAGCGTATATCGACGGTGCCAAGGCGTGCTTAGAGAGCAGCCTCAAATATCTCAATAACATCGAGGCGGTCAACCATCCGACAAACTGTACACTAGGAGTTCTATGCGAACAACAGTGTGTGAATCATGTGTTGTGCGGACTGGATGTGATTGCGGAATGGCTACTAAGGTGTCGACGCAACAATGTGTGAGGCCAACAATTAGCGAAATAGGGTTGTTAAGCATCACCGAGAATGTTGGTGTAAGAAAGAATGAGCTCTAAGGGATACAACTGCAGCAACTAGTGAGGGAATGATTGGACCCGTGGTAGACATCCCTTATCGGGTTTCCTGCCAGCGGAGAAGGGTGGATGTCACACCTTGGCCCGGTAAACTCGAATTAACGAGGCGGGAACAGTAAATGTGAGGTGAGGATCTTTTAAATGGTTACACAATCCAGAGCAAGAATCAACACAACCAACATTTTTTTATTCATATTCAAAAGTTTACATAATTACATCATATCTGATGGACCATATTTGATACATCTAGTATAAGAACATACAAAATCTTCCTTACTGATGGACCATATTTGATACATCTAGTATAAGAACATACAAAATCTTCCTTACTGCCCATGGTCGCCCATATCCGCTTCGGTGCCTAAAAACATAAGTAGACTGATGAACATTCTCGTTCACCCTGAAAGAATAACACAATACAAATATGTATGCAGAATGAAGTAAATAAACAAATACATTTCTTTTTATACTCAAAATACTTGATTTACTGATCATGCATATGGTTATCATATATTCTTTATTTATTTTCATCGTGTACATTTCATTATACTGTACACTATTATTAATATCATCGTGTTATTCCTGCACAATAACACTTACATAGCATCATGTATGTTACTGCATAATAGCATTTACATAGCATCGTGCGTGTTACGACACAATGACGTTTACATAGCATCATGCGTATTACAACACAATAGCATTTTCGTATTCTTGGTATGCATAATTTCAAGGTTTCAGAATGCATGCATGAATATTTAAACTCGGGATGTCATTATCACGTGAATGCATGTAATTCTACCCCTCGTTGTACTTATCCGAAATTTTGGCCTTATTCTTGCATGTTAATGGATTCGTATCATAATTTCGGCATTATTTCAACATAATAACTGTTAATAATCGCGTAACATCTAAGCATTGCATTATTTTTCGCCTACCTCGATTTCAACGCTTGAATTAATATCAAGCAGTATCTTGACGCTTTTTAGGAATTTGGGCTTCAACTCCAAAAATAGCACTTGAGCAGCACTGCGACACTAATTACGGCTGAAATCTTTCTCTAGAAACTCTCCCGAAACTTCCTCTCTCTCTCCTTCTTTCTTGATTTCCGAGAAACTGAAAAGAATTTGAAGTGATTTGAAATTTCATTGGATCCATATTTATAATACCTTTCCAACGCCACCAAAATCGCCTAAATCGGAGCTCTAGAACTCCCAGAAACCTCAAAAAATCACATTGCCCTTTACTGGGCTTCTCCGGGCTTGACAGTGGCACCTCTGCGCTACATGTCGGCGCCATGAGCGCCAGCGCAGCCGCGTGGCTGCCGTGTGGCAGTGCCTCATGAAGAGGCGTTGCGTGGCCTCCATGCAGCCTGCCTTGTGGCACTGCGCCACGTGGCTCTTCAGCCAGCCGTGCTATCCGCAGCGCCTGCGTGACATTCAATTACAGCGCCACATGGCGTTGGATGCCACGTGGCGCACTACGTAGTAGCCACGTGGCAAAATTCACCCATTTTCTTTTCGGGCTCTATTTTTTGGGTTTTTGGACCTCTAAAATTATGAAAATATCTATCTTTGGGTTTTTCGACGTTCCGAACCCGTTTTCGGCTTCCGTTTCGCCAAAAAATTCCAAGCGGTTATTCCCTAATTTGCACCTTTTCCATACATGACCTGATTTTGACGAATAAAATGCCGATTTTTATAGATTTTGTCGTTTCAAGTCTAATGGCGGACTTGGTTTCTCGAAATTCGCATTGGTTGGTCTAAAAATCGCACTTTTTCTTATGAACTCCATGTTTGACAAATTATATATCGATCACTATGTTTTTCGACATTCTGAATCTATTGGCGGACTATATTCTCGAAATTCGTGTCGGTTGCGCCAAACATGTGTTGTTTCTAATGATCTCTGATTTTATCAAATAATATGTCGATTCTAAGGTTTTTCGACCTTCTGAACCTAATGGTGGACTCCGTTTTCTGAAATTCGGCTTCGTTGGATAATTTAGTTCTCGAAATCATTATGAATTATCTCTAATTCGGATTATATAAAAACAGGATATTAAAGTGGAGATTTGATAGATCGAGAGGAGAATTTCCGCGGAATTGCACCGTGAGAGTCACGACTAAGCTTATCCTCTTTTAGGATTCTCATGCATAAAAACGTACAGGATATAGCATGGACTATATATAGTTCTCTCTGCAAAATTCTAAGTGGGTATTAAGAAATGAAGCTAAATCTTAAACTCAATTAAAAAGCAATAAAAGATAAATGTCATTGGTGCTTTAATCATGCCGCTCCGTTCGTCACTTTTGCCTAATGGAAATACACACACCAAACTTGGAATGGGTTCTTGTTTACGGGCCAGATCATATCATGTTTGCTCTCGTTGCTAAGATTATTATTGTGGGAGTTCTATTATCATTGCAACCAATTATGTCTGAGATATGAAACAGTTTACTGTTAAAATGTCTTTATATGAAGATCTTTAAGAAAAAAACTATATGCAAGTCTTACCTTAATTTGGAAGTAATATTGACACTAATTTAGCGTGTGAGTCTGATAAACACTTCATCCCAGACACCACCTGAGACCATAGCTCCATCTATTACCTAGTCCTTACAACTAACCCTACCACAATTCACCACCATTTTCAATCTACTTTCGTCCTTTTAGTTTTGTTTTCTTCACATTGTATAGGCATGCATGTATTGCTTAGTGATATTTCATTTATTTGTTCTCTTTCTTTTGTTGGATGAAATCTATTTCTTGTGTGTTTTAGTTTTGGCACTCGTTTGCATGCAAGTATTACTCGTAGCTTTTATTTGTAATACTTGTGATCAATTTTAACCGCTTCTTAAGTTCTGAAGCTTAGTAAATTAATGCAATCACATGTTAGATTTTATCAAATGACGAGTCCTGCAATTGTGCTGCATCATTGTTAGGTTTGTGTTATCCTTATTGCATGCCATCATGCATCATCATACATACTAAGTTCAGTGTCGGTCTCTATAATCTTATCTTGAGTCCGCTGTTATAGATCAGCTAGTACACAAATATATAATCATCATAAACTCGAGCAATGAGTCATGCTGAAGAAGATATTACTATAGATAGAGAGATGTATCAACGCCTAATAAAAAGACTCATTTGTATTATACTAGTCCTGACATAGTTTATATTTTTGGAATGATTAGTCCGTTTATTCATAGTTCAAAGAAAACCCATCTATAAGCAATCCATTTAGTGTTCCATTAAGTAGAAAGAATTTTGTTTAAAAGGGATGCGGGGCTAGTTGCTTGAGGCATGCATATATGCTGACTATGTTGGATATGTCTATAAAAGAATTTTGTTCATAAGGAAGATGAGTCTAGTTCTTAATTAACAGATATGTCTACAAACCTTTGTGTGACTGCTTTTTGTCAGCTCACAAACACGCTTATGAATGGAACATTTCACCGGCTGGATGAGGAATGCGGCAAAACATGATATTTTAGTAATTAGTAATTCATGAGTATTTTTGTAATTCAGTAAATTCTATGTCATATCGAACTCCCACTTCTACTGTCACTTACGCGAATGTGATAAAAGGGGCATCACACATTGGCAATCGAAAGTGCGGAACAGGAAGAGGTGCTCTTAAACTCACATTCACTCTGTAAGAAAAGTTTCTGGTTAGAGTATGGTATTTATCCTAGTGCCAGATCTAGATAAAGGATGAACAGATTGATAATCCTATAGAATCAGATCTTATGGTTCGTCTACCATCCTTTGATTTTAGCCTGGGTTTGCCCTCTGATACTCATACGCCTAGCGAGCACAGACGTGGCAACCGTTATGGGTTATATTATTCGCAATTAATTATATGTCTTTAAGTATTTTGTCCTGTAGTGGGGGCTCCATCTATATAAGGAGCATTAAGTTGTGAGTTCTTTTCATCTTTTGAGTGATTGTCATTTGGGATCTCTTGGGAGAGAGGAGTGCCTTGGAGGACCCAGCCGCACATTTAGGGTTTACGACAGAACCCTAATTGGATCTTTCTCCTCTGTCAGCTGTCTTTTTTCCCCTTCCGCACGCGTCGACCAATGCCAGCGGCTTCCAACGACGCGTCTTCGTCCCCGCACGCGCCCGATCTGTCTCGACGGGTCCTGCGCAGTTCACCACGCCCATCCTGCATCGACCTGATCCGACATCTGCGAGCCCGACCTCCGTTAGCCGCATCTGAGCACTCGCACTTCCGCGGCTCGCTGCTCAGGCGCAACCATCTTCTAACCGCACCTGTCTTTGCGTGACGCCATCGACGTCGACCGACTGCGTCGCGCCGACCTTCCGCGCATCCACCACATTCGTCATTTTCTTGTACGTCATCGTCTCCTGGCGTGCATCCTTCTCCGCACAGCCATCCACTCCTTGGGGTTTTTGTCGGACCCCCAAGTGCTTTTCGCCTCCTGTTCCCAGCAGATGCCGGCTCGTCGTCTTCCCTACCCCATTTTGCCGAGGCTAGCTTCATCCAATCCATGGCCCTCACGCCCGCAGTGTTGCACAACCGCTTCGATCGGCTTGATGTCGTCGTAAACGACCTCTTAGCCATGGCACGCGACCTTCATCGATGCCTCTGCAAGTCTGCATAGCTCTGTCGGTGCCCGCCCCGTCATCTTCTCTTTCCGCGCCTCTCTCACGGCCCCTACTTCCATCCATATCTTCCACGAGGGCACCAACTCCATTCGCCACTCCGCCAACCGTCGCTCTCCTCCTCGACAAAGTCCGACACGTTCAGGATCCCCCAACGGTGCTCGTGCCGCCACTTCTACTACCGTCGACTGCATCCTTTCCCCGTTTGCCCGTCCTGGCGTTCCTTCCCCTCCCAGCTGACTGACCGACCGACAGCAAAACACCCTCCTCTCCTCTTCCGGCTCCGCCCGCACATGCCCCGTCTTCATTCACACCCCAGTCCCCCTCGCTTTCTTTTTTCGACCCCCACGCCTCGTGATCCCAGCAGGCGTTGCCCCACATAGCCTTGTCATGTCTTCACCCACATCCGCCCCCAACTTTCCTTTCCATTTAGTGGACCACATTCTCTCACTTAATATTTCCCCATTCTCGTGACCTCATTGTTATGGGATGTCATCATTATATGTTATGGGATGTCATCATTATATGTTATGGGATGTCATCATTATATGTTAGGGGGTGTCATGATGTTATGGGATGACATCATTATATGTTAGGGGGTGTCATCATTACTCCTTTATCTAGTTAATAGGAGCTATAGGCCTCGAGCCCCGGGCCTAGTTCATCATTGCTAATTAGTATTAGGTATCATTATTGTTGTTTATCTTTTATGTGTTGTAAAGCCTATATAAAGGCATATGTATGGGTGTATGAGGTAAGTAAAAAGAAACTAATTTCTATTGTATGAGATATTTGGTGGTTCTCTCATCTAATGAGCAACTTCGTATAGGCAGCCGCGGTCAAGGGCTCCGTAGTATCCTCCACCTCTGTCATCTCCGACTCCGACTACTACTCCGGCCACCGCTCCGAGTAGGGTCGTAACAACTTTGGTATCAGAGCCTACCTCCTCCTCTTCTGCCGACACCGCTATCTGTCAACCCTAACTCCTCCAACCCACCCACCCACTGTTTCTTCCAAATTGTCCATTGATTCCACATCGACAGCAACAACCGCGAAGCTTCATCGACGCTAACCGGCGACAACTTGTCCTTCGTCACTCTGCAACAACATCCCACACACACACTGTTCTTCCATCCGCCACTGCTTCCTCATCGCTATCCACAATCAAACACAGCTTCATCGACGCAGACGACGACAACCCCACCTTTCCCTCACACCACTCTCACTGAAACACTTCTCCCTGCGGCGTCTCTATCCCTCGTCTAGCACGCTGCTTCCACCAAACATCCCTCGATCTTCCCAGTTGATGCCAGCGACGCATCCTCAGTCGTGCCCCGTCCTCGCTGAACGCACGAAAAAGAACGACTCTCGAGCCCCGCGCCTTCAGTCGCACAACACACCTACAGTTGCCCATTCCTTCTTGAGCTCATAACTGCCAGCCACGCCTTTTGTCCGTCTCGAGCCCATCCCTTGCACATCAGCGTGCAGACTTACTCCCTCCGGTAATCAATAAATCTTAATTGGGTCACTATTGGGCGCCGACGTGGCTCTCGTGGTCATTCCCAATCGGCCTCCTCTGTGCAATTAAACCTTCCTGTCACTCGCTCGTTATCCTCTGCCCAACACAACATGGACGAGACGGCAGCTCAACTCAACCAACTTATGACCATGGTAGAAACTTTCATAGCACAACAAAATACCATCGCGGAGCGTCATCAAGAGGCCATTACTGCGCTCTCCAAACACATCGATAATCTCTCTACCGCCCTCGCACATGATCAAGCAAGCAGTAGTCAGGCACCGCCACTTATCCGCAACGCGCCGCCGCCACTAATCCTCCACGAACCGCCACCTTCGGTCCTCGTCCGCCCCGACGCTGCTCTTCGACCACGCTACTCCAGGTTGGAATTTCCAACATACGATGGCAAAAGTGATCCCTTGAGCTGGCTCACTAGATGCGAGCAATTTTTCGGCCACCAACAAACTCCGGCAGCAGAACGTCTTCACCTAGCATCCTTCCACATGCTTGACTCAGCTGTATTGTGGGTTTCTCGCCTCCTCACAGACCAGCCGAACCTGATGTGGGAGGACTTCAAATGGTACTGCAACTTGCGTTTCGGTCCTCCTTTCCGCAGCAACTCCCTCGACGAACTCGCGTCTTTACGACAAACGGGGTCCGTGGATGAGTACCTGGAACAATTTCAGCTTATTTTGGTGCATGTTACCCTTACCCCGGAAATGCAAATCGCCATTTTCACCGTTGGACTCCGCGACCGCCTATGACTGGATGTCGAATTTGAGGGCCCTCCAGATTTAGTGACTGTTATGAGTCTGGTCAGGCTGTGCGACCGTCGCCTCCAACTGACACAAGAGGCATACCTGCTCCCCAACAACAACATTCAGCAGGGCCGTCTCGAGGGTCCTCCAGCCCCATCGGTCCGCCGATTATCTCTGACCGAGATGTTGGAACGTCGTGCTCAGGGATTATGTTATAACTGCGACGAGCAGTACAATCGCGGACACAGGTGCAAAAAGCTTTTCTACCTGCACGTCGAGGATTCTGACGAGGAAGGCATCAGATGAACTGTACACTATCATGGGCCTCCCTCGAGCTTGAGGTCAAGCTCGTTTTCAAGATCGGGTGTGATGTTATGGGATGTCATCATTATATGTTATGGGATGTCATCATTATATGTTAGGGGGTGTCATGATGTTATGGGATGTCATCATTATATGTTAGGTGGTGTCATCATTACTCCCTTATTTAGTTAATAAGAGCTATATGCTTTGAACCCCGGGCCTAGTTCATCATTGCTAACTAGTATTAGGTATCATTATTGTTGTTTGTCTTTTATGTGTTGTAAAGCCTATATAAAGGCATATGTATGGGTGTATGAGGTAAGTAAAAAGAAACTCCTTTCTATTGCGTGAGATATTTGGTGGCTCTCTCATCTAATGAGCAACTCTGCATAGGCAGCCACGGTCAAGGGCTCCGTAGTATCCTCCACAACCGTCATCTCCGACTCCGACCACTACTCCGGCCACCGCTCCGAGTAGGGCCGTAACACTCATCTTTTTCCTAGTGCGGCACACGTATGCAATCCCCGCGTCTCTTGGTAGATTTTCTCCACTTCTTTCATCCCCGCTCGTCTTGCCGCATTCGTTATGACACCGCTCCTCCACTACCCCTTTTTGTTGGTGGAAATTATTTTCGCACCTCCGAGTCTTGGGACCCGGTCAAACTCATTTTGCGCTTAAGATTATCAAAGCCCTTTATTTTGTCACTCTCGGCCAAGGCATCTTTTCACTTCACGGGCTGGGCCATGACGCGCTTTGCTCTAATTTTGGACAGAATTACCGCAGTTCTGCAACAACCAGGTCGGCGCGGCACCTCCAAACTCCTGAGGTTTCACATGTGCCGCCCTCCAGAGGAGCTATCCAAATCTTGACGACGCACCCATGGGTCCCTCACGGGCTCGACCTTGGGGACAAGGTCGCTTTTCAGGATGGGTGTATAGATACGCATACGCCTAGTGAGCATAGACGCGGCGCCCGTTATGGGTTATATTATTCGCAATTAATTATTTGTGTCGTTAAGTATTTTGTCCTGTAGAGGGGGCTTCATATATATAAGGAGCATTAGGTTGTGAGTTCTTTTCATCTTTTGAGTGATTGTCATTTGTGCGGGAGGTTGTCTCCGAGTTGTATCTGGTTCTCTTTATACATTGCAATTTCCTCTTGTTCGTGAATCTTGATACGACACAACCTCCACGTATCAGACTCTGTTCTCAATTTAAGCCTTTGTGGACCTGCAGTAGGAAATAATATTAGGGTCCGTTCGGTTCGCAGGTTTTGGTTTTGAAGAATTGGAATTCAGTCAAAACCAAAACCTGCAGGTTTTGGTTTTGCATAAAAAATTTGAAATTATGTTTCGAAGTATAAAATTGCAACACAGGTCCAGAAGGAGGATATGGGTAAGGAAAAACAGAATCAAACCCTAAATCCAGAAGGAGGATATGGGAAAAAAATGAGGAAAATCTCTGAAAACAAAGAGGAAAATCAATATCAATTCTAAAATGGTGGAGGAGAATCAGTATTTACAAACCAGGGCCGAAAGAAAATAGATGAAGATCAACACATGGAAGAAAATAGATGAAGATCTAGGGCCGAAAATAGATGAAGATCCTTGTGTAAATCTAGGGCCGAAAGAGACGAAGATTTCCAAAAAAAAAGCGCGATGCGAGGAAAATATGTAGATGGAGTTGCGAGGAAGAGGAAGCCAGAAATTTTTACCGGCGGCGAGTAAAACTCCGGCTGCAGCGATCGAAGGGGAGGGAGGAAGGAGGGAGCCGCTGCGTCTTCGATGCGCCGTCCAAAACCACAGAAAAAACAGCAGAACCCACGTTTTTTGGTAATAGGCATTTAAGAAAAACCTGGGTTTTCAAACAAAAACCAAAACCGGTCCAAAACTGACTAACCGAACACATGTATTTGCTTTATTAAAGCCCAAAACCAAAAACCATCTTCAAAACTGTTGAACCGAACGGACCCTTAGAGATTGCACAAATATTAGTTGGTATATAATTAGAGAGAGGAAATATGGAATTGGAGGCGAATAAGTATCTTTTTATCTTCCCCTTTCTACTTGTATGTTACTTGGCATTTGTGCCAAGACCATGGAATACATATTCTTGATATTAGAGGACTATAGACCAAATTCTTCAGTCTCGATTTGGTGTGCCCGTGTTCTAACGTTTTATCTATTCATTATGTGAATGAACTCATATTACATGGCAATTCTTATGTGTCACTTGGATGTAAGTTTTTTTAAATGAGGATCTCTACATGGTCCAAATTTGCACCGTCCAAATACTACTTGAAGGCAAAATGTCCACACAATAGCATGGAATTACATCCATGCCATTGTGAGGCAATTTGGAATGTCTAATTTGAACCATAAATTCTTATCGTTCACATTATGGTAGCGATTAAAGATAGCTGTAGCGACTAAATTCTTATCCTTCACATAACTGTTCTGAGGTTTCAACAGAGGGAACTTGATGCGGAGCAGAGACGAGGACGAGTTTTGGGCCCATTCAGGGCTGATTTGGCGACTTACCATATATGACGTGCCCGGATCGACGATCGGACTCCACAAATGTGTCCGGATTCGCGTTGCGAATCGATTTGATATATTATTTTACTATGTTTGCATTTATTTTGATGTATTTGGGTAGCCTCACCTCCGGCCAATCATAGCCGTTGATGGGGGATGCCCTAACCCTCCTTTTATTATAAATAGATAGGTAGGGGGCTGATTATTGGCATTGCAGAATTTGGAGAATAGAAATCCCGAATTCCAGCGATCATCCCACGGTGCCGACTCCGTGGAACCCTAGGTGACGACTCCTAGGCTTGTATCTTCCCCCCCAAGGTTTGCCCTAACCCTAGGCTCCTTCTCCCCCTCCCACGCCCCCTCTCTCAGTCTCCACAGACCCCAAACAGCAGCGGTTCCCCCCATTCCAGCCACTACTTCCCAGAAGAAATTATCTATTTATATGTACTGTTCAAAAATGAAATGTACTATTCATTACTATAGTTTTCTTTTCTAAGCGCTGGCTGCCTGAAAATCTCCCGGAGATCATCCTCCGCCTGATTCCCCTCCTGGCCTCCGCCTGATTCCCCTCCCGCCACTTCCTTCCTCCAGGTCTACAGCCCCACCTCCCTCTACCGCCTCCATCTCAAAACGCCAGCCCACCCCTTCCCGTGGATCCACCCGCGCAGCCCCTCCCGCACCCTAGCAGCCCGGATCTGGACAAATCCAGCCCGGATCCGGCTTTCTCCCCATCCATCCACCATTCCCTAACCCGGATCCGTTATCAAATCATCGGATCTATCCACCCCCGTCCGGATCTCTACCCACGTGGCCGGATCCATCCATTTTCGGTCCGTTTTCATCTCCCATCGCCGAGGACAGCCACCGCCATCATTTCCACGCCTTCGGTTACACCTCGGATCGTCTTCCACGCATCTCCGGTTCCGAATTCTTCAGTGCCTTGGTCAGCCCACTACTTGGTGAGTTCTCGTTGTATTGGATTATTATTTTCAGCATATTTACATTGGATTGGATCTTGTACTGGTTTGAATATCTTGCATGGTGGTTGTTTGTTAGACTATTATTGTGATTTGCAGGATTTAATCGCCGCGCGCTCGTGCTTTGGCCCTCCACGCGGAGGAAAGCCTAACCTTATTTTCGCCCTAATAAATATTATGTCTTGTCTTGAATTATCTGCATGGGATGATATTTTAATTATTATCTAACTGTGGCTTATCAGTCGGGCTTTGCATAGCATGTAGGGTTAGGTCACGATTTATCCGCCGCCTATAGATTCGTCCTGCGTCAATTGGTATCAGAGCGAGGTTGCGCGCACTTTTCGAGATCTGGACAAATCCAGCCCGGATCCGCTCCCAAATCATCGGATCTATCCACCCCCGTCCGGATCTCTACCCACGTGGCCGGATCCATCCATTTCCGGTCCGTTTTCACCTTCCGCCGCCAAGGACAGCCACCTACGTCGCTTTCCCCCCTCCGGTTCCACCTTCGATCGCCGATCTACATACCCGGACCCGGATTCTTCATTGCCTTGGTCAGCCCACTACTTTGTGAGTCTTATTTGTATTGGATTATTATTTTCAGCATATTTATATTGGATTGGATCTTGTACCTGTTTTGAATATCTTGCATAGTAGTTGTTTGTTAGATTATTATTGTGATTTGCAGGGTTTATTCGCCGCGCGCTCGTGCTTTGGCCCTCCACGCGGAGGAAAGCCTAAACCTGTTTCGCCCTAATTTAATTATTGTGTCTTGTTGTGAATTAACTGGTGGGATTTCATTGTTTATTATTCAATTGTGATTTAACCCGTCGGGCTTTGCATGGCATGTAGGGTTAGGTCGCCGATTATCTCGCCCCCTATAGATTCGTCCTGCGTCAATTGGTATCAGAGCTAGGTTGTGCGCACTTTTCGATACGCAGTCGTAGAGTCTATAGGATATTTTTTTATTATGTCTAGGTGTCAAAATTATGCCTCCCCTCACCTTAGAGGTCTCGAGTCCACTAGCACCCGCTTTCACAGAGCCCCGTCAGGGAGATCTTCACGTTACTACGACGATTATTCTCGATCGCAGCACACCACTTTTAGAGATCGTGTTGACCCACCGACACGTGACCACTACACTAGAGACGATCAGTATGATGGTTGTCATCGTTCTTATCCGTACACGCGAGCGGATCGTGTCGATCCTTCGATACGACTCGGTTACCTTAGGAATGATTATTATGAGGATCGTCGTTGCGAGAGAGATCTTGAGAGTCAGTTTCGTACTGTTGCCCCTCCTTTTGACGGCTCATCGAGTCCCGAGTCCTTCAGTTATTGACTCGTGGATGTGGAGTATTATTTTGACCATTTTGAGGTATTCGGTGAGCGTCGCGTCAAGTTTGCGAAACTTAGACTTTTAGATCAGGCGAGAGCATATTGGGCTAGCATTGAGAGGACACGCGAGCGAGTCCGTCTACATCGCGTCACTAGTTGGGTGGACATGAAGCGTACATTGTGTCAGAGGTATCTGCCTTCGTCGTATCGGAGTCGCTTGCTCGACCAATTATTTTCCCTTCAGCAAGGATTCATGTCCGTCGCTGAGTACAAGGATCGCTTTGATGAGTTAGTTGTGAGGAGCGATATCCGAGAGGACCCAGCCATGACCTCTTGCAGATTTCGGTCTGGCCTTCGATCAGACATTCGTGCTGAGGTAGTTTATCATAGCTCGAAGTCCCTCGAGCAGACATATCAGCTTGCTCTTCGTTACGAACAGTCTTTGAGATCCGCAAGAGCTGGTCGGTTGGATCCTCACTTTGACCTCCGCAGTACGAGCTCCTCCCACACCGAGGACACCACTTTGCCTACCATTGTTCCGTCAGACATGACAGAAGTGATACCTGATACGGATTGCTCTCACCCCAGTGAGGTGCTTAGTCCAGCGATTGACCTATCTCTTGTGTCTGACCCGTCTCTTGTGTCCCCAGCTGAGAGTGAGCCTGAGCGACCTATTGAGTCTGTAGTGTTGTGTCCCTCACCCACACCTCTTCTTCTGCCATCCACCGGGCTAGTTAGCACCCCAACCACAGACTCACTTCCTGACACCGCACCTACGGATCCATTCTTGAGTCTAAGTCTATGTCGCTCTCCCATTATCATGTCCCTGAGTCACATCGCGACCGAGAGCCCAGAGCTTAGTGTTGATCTCGTAGTGGCCATGTCATCCATTCACGGGGACACTACCCTTTTTGTAGGTACTCATCTAGAGGACCTTGAACCTAGTGACGAGTCCCATGACGAGCCCCCAGTTGAGCCTCCTGATGATCCACCACATCCGGGTGAACATGAGATTCACGTGAGGCGCTTGTTTACGAGTTTCGAGTTATTGACGTCTCCTCCCCTATCATCTTTGGCCTTGCCCCAGAGGATGGGTCGTGAGTGGAATAAGACGTATGTAGGGCCTACCTTGAGCACACTAGAGTCTACTCATATTTTGAGGACCCACTTTATGACACATCACACTCGTGATGAATTTTGGGACACACCACCCGCGGACCCACCCGATGAGTTCTTTGTTGTCGGGGACACTCACCACACTATAGCGCCACGTTTTCTAGTCGGTGCACATGATTTTCACTCAGGCGGTCGTCGCATCCGCGATGACTTTTCTTACACACCTCCTGGTGAGCCCCCTGATGCGTTACGCTCCCTGAGAGTCATGTTGCTCTTCATGAGCTCGCCCTTGAGTGTAGATGTTTCGCACGGTCACCTGAGCACTCGGCGCACACGAGATGAATTTTTCTACACTCCACCGAGGGAACCACCTGATCGGCCACCACATTTTAGAGACACCCCGGTCATTATTAGATTCTCTCATAGAGAGCATGTTGTGTCAGTCATGTTTCATTTACATCATTTGCATAAGTTTGTCGAGTCGTTTCGTCATCATTTGCATGAGTTTGTTGTGTCGTCTGTTTCTCGTTTGCATGTGTGTCATAAGTCAGTCCGACGAATAATCCATATTGGTAATAAATCTTGCAATTCACATGCGGGTGTTCACTGGCAAGTGCAGGTACTTCATGAAGGCGAGCAGGTGATGGTGAGAATCTGCGTTGTGAGGCTCCGTGCGAGGCTTGCTAAAAGCTCGAGCGTTAGGCGAATGGATCCCTATATAATCATGAGACGGATCGAAGCAAACATCTACGATCTTGATATCCCTGCAAGTATGGGTATCCACCTGGTATTTAGTGTTGAAGATATGACGTCGTACTACGAGCCTCGTGAGTATGTGGACCCAAGCAGTGGGGACTTCCAGCCGCCCACACCTCCACTCCCGTTGCCTTACCACCCTCATAGCCCACCCACGTTTGATGGTCGCTGTTACTCACCCACTTCTGACACCCGCCCACCTGGGAACTCATCTTCTTTGGTTCTACCTACGGCGCCGCCGATCGCACCGGGATCCACCACTCGTGAGTTGAGCGTTGATAGCTTCATGGAGACCAGATTCCGCCAGTGCATTCCTACTACAGACGTTGGTGACACCTGGGTACTTGCAGCAGAGCGTGATCGATTCACCCCTGGACTTCGACTTCGGTACGGTTGTCTCCATTTACCGGAGATGACAGCTTTTCAGTTGGGGAGAGTCGATCGGCGTGGACACTCTTCCATTGACGACACTTGGACGACCTCCGGTGGACCTCTTCGAGTTGTACCCAGCATTCATCGAGAGAATTCCGATCCCAATTCATCGGGAGATGAATTCTTTCAAGCCGGGGAGATTGATGCGGAGCAGAGACGAGGACGAGTTTTGGGCCCATTCAGGGCTGATTTGGCGACTTACCATATATGACGTGCCCGGATCGACGATCGGACTCCACAGATGTGTCCGGATTCGCGTTGCGAATCGATTTGATATATTATTTTACTATGTTTGCATTTATTTTGATGTATTTGGGTAGCCTCACCTCCGGCCAATCATAGCCATTGATGGGGGATGCCCTAACCCTCCTTTTATTATAAATAGATAGGTAGGGGGCTGATTATTGGCATTGCAGAATTTGGAGAATAGAAATCCCGGATTCCAGCGATCATCCCACGGTGCCGACTCCGTGGAACCCTAGGTGACGACTCCTAGGCTTGTATCTCCCTCCCCAAGGTATCCCCTAACCCTAGGCTCCTTCTTCCCCCTCCGAAACCCTCATCCGCAGACCCTACAACCCCCCAAAACCCAGCCAAATTGGCTGTCCAGAAACTCCAGCAGCAGCCCCCTCCCTTTTCTATTCACTGTAGATAAATGAAATTCACTGTTCACTAATAAAGTTTAGTGAACAGTGAACCTCCCATTTCAGCCGCCGGCCTCCCCAATTCCTCCAGCAGCAGCCCGCCCCTTCCCTTGTTGCCGCCAACCCACAGCCACCCCTGCCTCCCTGCCGCCAGCCTTCATCCACCCCTGCCTCCCTGCCGCCAGCCTTCAGCCACCCCTGCCTCCCTGCCGCCAGCCTTCAGCCACCCGCCCCTTGCCTCCAGCCCTCCCTCCCCTTGCTCCCAGCCACCACCGCCCCTTTCCCCTACGTGGAACCACCTCCAGCCGCCCCTTGTCTAGATCAGTCCAGATCTGGACAAATCCAGCCCGGATCCGCTCCCAAATCATCGGATCTATCCACCCCCGTCCGGATCTCTACCCACGTGGCCGGATCCATCCATTTCCGGTCCGTTTTCACCTTCCGCCGCCAAGGACAGCCACCTACGTCGCTTTCCCGCCTCCGGTTCCACCTTCGATCGCCGATCTACATACCCGGACCCGGATTCTTCATTGCCTTGGTCAGCCCACTACTTTGTGAGTCTTATTTGTATTGGATTATTATTTTCAGCATATTTATATTGGATTGGATCTTGTACCTATTTTGAATATCTTGCATAGTAGTTGTTTGTTAGATTATTATTGTGATTTGCAGGGTTTATTCGCCGCGCGCTCGTGCTTTGGCCCTCCACGCGGAGGAAAGCCTAAACCTGTTTCGCCCTAATTTAATTATTGTGTCTTGTTGTGAATTAACTGGTGGGATTTCATTGTTTATTATTCAATTGTGATTTAACCCGTCGGGCTTTGCATGGCATGTAGGGTTAGGTCACGGTTTATCCGCCGCCTATAGATTCGTCCTGCGTCAGAACTGTAGCTGAATATTCAACTTCCTTCCATGTGGTGAAATTGAATTGTGGTGTTTTACTATGGTTGAACTAGGATTTTAGTCTAACCCAGACACAAGTAAAAAATAAACATTTATGCAAAAAATTTAAACAAATTTTTTATTAAAAGGATCAAACAGATAGAGAGATTTTTTTTTGAGAAATTATGTAGCAAATCAAGAACAACACAAAGATCATTCTAATTGTGCTATCATACTCTAAATAAATTTTAATTTCCAATCAATAACTTTCTATTTGTCTACAATTTTAATTTCCAGTAAGTAACATTCTATTTTATAAGAACTAGAGTTGCAATCCTCAAACCAGCAGAAATATTTTAAGGTATCTTAACAAGTTTTTACAAACTTTAATTATCGTATAGCCGTACAAGACTTTGTTACCGTCTTACTGATAAGCACAATGATTTTTACTCTCTTACTGCTCTTGCAGACAAGTTTTTTTTACAAAAAAAGCAGTATCTTATCTAATTTTTAACATTTTTTTACTGTAATATAACTGGAAGGTAGAAGACATCAAGTGAAATAACATTCTAATTGAATAATTTCTAAGTGCTAAAATTACAGTTTGCAAACTATGCCAGAAATAGTAGCTGACTAGTTGCAGCCTGCAGAGTGCAGAATCAGAGACTGGAAGGTGGGCTCTCCAGCTTCCAAGTTTCTCTCTGGGTTTCGCTAGGGATTAGGAGGGAGGGCCTTCCAGACTATGAGACTAGCGACGGACGACGACCCAAATCCCGTGATGTTGGCTGCAGAATCAAGCCGGTAAACACCGGCGAGGTAGGGCAGAACCCTATAGGAGCCGATGGATTCACGGTGTCGGACCAGAAACAAAAGGGGAGGGGGGAAAGGCGGTGAAAGATTACTTGCTGAACCAAAACAACTGTGGGTACAAATAATACTATGATGCATTCAGAGGGCTTCATGATGAAATGGGCATATGAACGAAGCAGGATCACAACAATGAGCGTCTTTCCAGCCCATGTGTCTAAGAAGACTACTGTATTTCGTTTCTTCGCTCGGAATAATAAAGGAAGAAAAAGTGATATACACGGCTAGGGATGTCGCCTTTTGGGTGGCAGATCGCAGAGACACGGACTTGGGCAACCAGATTTGAGATTACGTTAGGGAAACTTCGGGGATTTGGGAAGCCCTGCATGGCTATTTCGAGATTTTAACACCCAGACACGTGCGTGGGTGTGTCTTTGCTTGGGTCTGCCCATGATGCTTTATCCTTTCTTTTGTAATGTATGATCTGCTGTTAACTGTTATTCACTATGCTTCGTCCTGTAATAAATATTTTGTTTAGAAAACTATTTGAATTTCATTGAAATTTGAACTATTGTTTTTGCATGATTCGTATGTTTATTTAATTCCCATTTCAGCAAGTTTTCTGTACTGTTATCATTCTTGAGGTTTATAATTCATTTAACATATATGTTTTATTAATTTGGTGATGAAACTTGATATGCAGAGAGGGCAACGTACCTGTTTCTTCACTCCAGAAATACCTTGTAAAGAAGCTTAACCTTGCAAATGAGGATGAGGTAAGATTTATTAATTTGTATTGATGTAATCACTTATTAAATTGTTTATTACGTTTATAGCGTGCATGAAATTCTATGTTTTGTATTTTGAAAATATAGTTTCATATCGGGAAACTCGTATAATTGTGGGCACTTAATTTAGATCTCGGGTCTCTCCACATATTACCAATTGGTTTTAACCTTATGTACTTGTCATTCTCTGATCATCTTTGACAACCTTTTCTCATTAGGACACAAATCTGCTAATGTATATAGTAAGATAAATAATGAGATAGTTATGAGCTGTGTAATGCATAACCCTTACTCTACTATGATGCTCAGCTTCTTATGGAAGATTTGCTAATTTTAATTCAGTGATGTTAAGTAGAGGGATCATCTATATTTTTAATTAAGCTGAGGATGGAAAAATAAGAATGCTAAGAAAGGATGTGCTATAAAATTAGAATGATTGATTTAAGAATAATTATGTTACAAGAACGATGATAGTTGTACAACCCTCATATTTGCCGAGCTGGTGTGACCCGACGCAGGTGAGATCGCAATAGTGAGGGTAGCCGTGGCACGACGAATCGACCTGTTGAAGGGGTCCGAAGCCACCCAAGGCAAAAGGAGGGGGAGATAGACGTTTCGGTCCACTCCCCCGCTTTCCGCCAAGGCCTAGGGGGCGAGTGGACCTAGGGGCGACCCTAGGGGCGAGTGGACCTTCTCGCCCGGCTCTAGGGGGCGGGTGGACCGAAGGTCCACTCGCCCAGGCCTAGGGGGAGAGGGGCGAGTGGACCTTCGGTCCACTCGTCTGCTCTCTATGCTAAGGGAGACGCGGGCTGTCCCGGCAAGGGGGGAAGTGGACGTCTCATCTCCACTCGCCTCCCCCCCTGTGCTGGTCGTTCAGGTTCGTTGTTGAGCTGCGGATAGTAGATTTTTGGCTATCCGCAGCCCAATTTTGGGAAGTCTATAAATAGACCCCCATGGGCACCTTGGGAAAGGCTGGTCTCCCCTCTCCCTCGCGTGTATCTTGTGAGCAAGCACTACCCCCCTCATCCCCCTGTCAGCTAAGATTGACGGTGAGGTGGTCCTCAGTGCCCTCCGAGGTGCCCAGGCTCAGCATTGGCTTGGGAGGGGAAGTTCTCCTTGAACTTCCAGGTGTGTGGTGGGACCTCCTCGCTGCAGCTTAAGGGGTTCGTTCTCAGCTTCAAGTGTTCTTCAGGGGCAAGGTCTTTCGGTTCTCAGCAACTAGTCAAGGGTTCTAGCTCGGGTCAAGTATGGGTTAGCTGCATCCCCCTTCCGAACGTCGAAACCGGTTCTCTGGTTTCAACAATAGTATCATCTATTTAAGACAAGGATAATGTAAGTTAGATTTAGGGTTCATTTGATTATCTAAAGTTAAAAAACACGAGCGGGGGTGGCACGGGTATCCTACACACGAAATACCTCCTACATGCAATTATAATTTGTGTTCCATTTCTCATAAATGATTGTACCAAAATGAGAGCAAAATGGGAAGCCGTAGCGTTATACCAATATGGATGTTCCGAAAGATGACAAATTTACTAGATTCCATCATTTGATTGTATGCGGGTAGAAATCAATATGAATTTTAAGTTCTACATTTGCCTACAAACTTCCATTAACTGCGATAATTTCATTTTCACATTCAAATGAGCGAACAAGAGATCAACAATTTCTAAAATAAATTTTATATGTACAAATGACCAAACGAGCCCTTATGTAGTGATGGGGATTGCCGTCCGGATCGCGTCACACCCGCATCCGGCCCGCTGCCTTACGTTTTTGGGGATTTTTATTTTCAGTTCATTAGAGTCTATTTTACGGGTTTAGACGCCCATTATCAATGTGCAGTCTTAGCTGTTCATAATGGAAGCCCCAAACCCCCCTCCATCCTTATATATATTAGTGTTAGGGCTGCTTTGGACGAATTCGGGTTTTTGGAGCTACTTTCCTCCAAGACGGTGGATTATCGTGGCGTCGACGCCGCTCCTCCTTGTTGTTGACTCTTTGGGCAAAATCCCTCAATCCATCTCCCATCTATTCACTGGTAAACCCCCCCTTCCCCCACGCTAAATCCCCCCCCCCCCCCCCCCACACACAAATTTCTCCCCTCCCTCTCTGTTCGATTTCGCCCCAGGCCACAGTTCCTCAAATCCGGCATCTCGTTCCGTTGAATCCTGTAGCAGGGGCCCTCGCAACAACTCCCCCTTCCTGAACCCGACCCGTCAAGCCTCGCCGACTCACGACCATGTTACCCCGAGCTTTGTACCTCTCGTCATCCACACTCCCAACTCCCGCCGATCACGCATCCGCCGCCTGCTTCCTCCTCCGCCCACACCGCCACATCCCGTGATCCATCAGCCCTCGCCCCAACCGACACCTTCACAACCCCTTCCACTCCACGTGAGTTTTCCCCGACATCTCCACCGCCGCCGCCCATAGCCGCACCGAGCCAACTACCCGAGCATCTCAAAACAGCCCTAACACTCGTAAGTTCATAGTTTTTGGTTGCATTGTTTCTTTATTGTATATTGTGTATGTTTGCCTTACTTAGTGGAGATTAACTGTCGGTTGTTTGTTTTTCGATTTATTCTACATATATTGTTTGGCTTATTCACCTCGTGTTGTAGCTTGTGCACTCCAATCGAAGACGAAGTACAACTTGTTGATTTTCACTATATCTGTGAATGTTACGGACGGTTAAGCGACTAGTTCGAATGCGGATATGTTCCCAGCAGATCTTCAAAAATTTCTCCTATACCGGTTCGATAGGATCGATGTTGGATTCGATAATCTAAGAGATGAAGTTGCCACTTTAGCTACTAGGGTAGAGGCCTTAGTAAACCCTAGGGGTTCCGGTTAATCCACCCCGAGACCGCATGAGCCGGATATGTTTAGGAATGGTCATTTATTTGAATGAGGATCGTGATACCCCCCGCTCAGACCGAACGATCTGAGAGAGAATTGCCAGCTAGGGTCCTGATTCCTCCTGCGAGGCGGAACCGTTAACTCCCCTACAATCACCATCCTCGTGCTACTCCCATTAGGTCCCTCCACCCTCAGGATGAGTATCGACAACCCCAACCTCGTATAGATCGTTTTCCTCCTTAGGCTCTCTATGACTATGATGAGTATGAGGATTACCCACCGATTTCCCGTCGGGGCCCCCGACTGAGGGCGATATCACATGTCGTGTCCGCGTCGATGCCCCTGTGTTCGACGGTCAGCTCGATCCTAGATATTTTAATATCTGGTTATTGGACATGGGTCACTACTTCGACTGGTTTGAAATGACTGAGTTATATCTTCGTTCATCCACTCCTAAGCAGGTTATGTCTCGACCTGAGGGTCCAACCGTCAAGAAGCCTGCTTCCTCACTTTAACTGCTCCCGTCCCCTCTCGTGCCCCCATTGACACGAAAGGGAAAGCGATTGCTCCTCCCAACGCCAAGCCGAGCAGAATTCAATGTTTTATATGCTCAGGTAGATGTCACGTGGCGGCAGAATGCCCCACGAAGGATCTACTCATTGAAGAAGAAACTAACGCAAGCGCCGAGAATAAAGTGACCCCCGAGGAGAGCGCTAGAGATGGAAGTTATTCGACGTCTCTTACACACTCTTCATGCCGACGAGGACTGTCGGCGCACAACCATATTTTACACGCACTTCCCCAGTGCGGGTGGTGCATGCAAGTTCATTATCGATAGTGATAGCTACGTGAACATTGTAACCCAGAAAGGCTTAGATCGCTTAAAGGTCACCCTGAGCCACACCCGCACCCCTATAGAGTTATTTGGGTCTACAAACCACGATTCTGGTCACCTAGAGGTGTTTGGTTCTGATTAGTCTTCCATCCATTTAGGACCAAGTATGGTGCAGCGTGATCCCGATGGATGTTGCGCACGTATTACTAGGAAAACTCTGGCTCTATGACCGGGACATGACATGCTTTGGGAGGTCGAACACGTGTCATTTACGACAAGGGACGCAAGATTACCCTTATCCCGACCCAACCCAAGGATTCCCCCGGGGGCAAGGTCTCACCTTTAGTGAGTACTAGTGCATCGAGGTCCCTCCAGCTCATCAGGAAAGGATAATTCTTGTAGGAAAGTCGTGAGACCGACGTCATCTATGTTGTGGATTCCTCTCAAGTCACTTTGGACTCCATTGAGTCTAATATTATTCTTCCTGACGTCCATAGTATATTGGATGAGTTTGCGAAGGTCCTACCTGACGAGTTCCCCGATGAGCTACCTCCCACCAGGGACATCTGGAATGCCATCTATCTCATACCCGGTGCATCTTTTGCCAACTTGACGCACTATAGAATGAGTCGTGTTGAGCATACCGAGTTGAAGTGGCAGGTAGACGAGCTTCTTCAGAAGCAATTCATCCGAGAGAGTCTTAGCCTTTGTGTCGTCCCCAACCTTCTTACCCCTAAGAAGGATGGTAGCTGGTGCATGTGCATCGATAACAAGACTATCAACAAGACTACTGTGAAGTATCAATTCCCCATTCTCCGCTTAGATGATCTCCTAGATGAGTTAGCTAGTGCCCAAGTCTTTTCCAAGATCGACTTACGAAGTGTGTATTGCCAAATCAAGATACATGAGGTGGCGAATGGAAGACTACTTTCAAAACTAGAGACGACTTATATGAGTGGTTAGTGATGTCATTTTGGCTCTCCAACGCCCGAGCACATTTATGAGGATGATGACCCGGGTTCTGCAACCGTTCATGGGTAAGTTTTTGGTAGTCTAGTTGGATGACATCCTCATATACAACAGGACACACGATGAGCATCTTCACCATTTATGTTCCGTGTTTGATATACCTCGTGGGGAGCATCTGTATGTCAGCCTAAAGAAATGTATCTTCTTATTCGAGTTCGTCCACTTCTTGGAGTACATTGTGCCTGTCTCGGGCGTCTCATTCGACCCTTACAAGGTCAGGTCCATTCTTGAGTGACCCGTTCCATCAAACATCCACGAGGCTCGTTGTTTTCATGGACTTGCCATCGGAGGTTCGTCAAGAAATTTATCAGTATCATGGCCCCCTTTACAATTTACAAATTGCCTCCGTAAAGGTAACTTTATATGGACCAAAGCGCACACTAAGGCCTTCGAGGAGATCAAGGACAAATTTTCCTCAACTTATGTTGTGAGATTACCCGACTTTAGCGAGGTGTTTGAAGTCGCTTGTGATGCTTCAGGGTAGGTATATGTGGAGAAACTGAATGAGGCCCGACAAAAGTACTCGAACTATGATCGAGAATTCTACCCATGTGGTTCAGGCCTTGCGTTATTGGCATCATTATCTCCTCTCAAAGGAATTCATCTTATATTCAGAACACCAAGCTCTAATATATCTAGAATCACAACGGAAGCTGAGTCATCGACACGCGAAATGGATCGAATACATGCATGAGTTTCACTTTGTTTTCAAACACAAGACAGATGTTGAGAATAAGCCAGCAGACACCCTTAGTCGTCGAGTTAGTCTTTTACATACGCTCAGTGCGAGGGTGACTGGTTTTGAACGAATCATTGATGACTACCCCTTTTGTCCAATTTTTTTATATGCATCACTCGGTAGAGTACCCCGAAAACCCATTAATGGGTTCCTTATTGCTAACGGTTACCTTTATCGGGTTTTTCGTCTGTGCATCCCGCTTACTTCATATCGGGACTATCTAATCTGGGAAATGCACGTTGATGGTGTTGCAGAACATTTCAACAGGGATAAGTCGATTGCTTTGGTTGAAGATCGCTTTTTTGGCCAAACTTGAAGAGGGATGTGGTACGTGTCATTTACCCTTGCCGAGTATGCCAGACAGCCAAAGGGACCCAACAAAATACAGGCTTATACACACCGCTATCGTTTCCCACCCAGCCTTAGGTAGACATCAGTATGGACTTCATATTGGGACTTCCTTGCACCTTTAGAAAGACCGATTTCAAATTCTTAGTTGTCGACCAGTTCTCTAAAATGTCATTTTATCGCATGCAATAAGACATCTGACGCCTCTCAGATTGCATTGCTCTTCGTTCAAGATGTTATTAGGATGCACGATATCGCCAGACCATAGTTTTTGATCTTGACGTTCGCTTTATGAGTTACTTCTGAAAGTCTCTTTGGCGAAAGATGGGAACGACCCTCAAATTCTCCTCCGCTTACAATGTAACACCCCTACGGTCCTACCTAGTTCCGCAACATTTTAAATTCCCGGCCGACACTAGTGATATGATGCAAGCTAATCAACAATAATAAAATTGGTACCATAACAGAAATAACTAAAGCGTGCAGCGGAAACAAAAGATTGCGGCTAAGGTTGATGAAATAACTCAAAATTTGATTCACAGAGCCAACTAGAATTTGTAAAGTACAAGAAGTCTGAATAACTGACATGCCCTAGAAAAAAATGTTCAAACACAGGGTCAGCCCATCTGGTGAGTAAAAGAAGTTCTTCTTAGTGACACTAAAATGACATAGGAAAACATGTATGAACATCTATAAGTATGCAACAATTAAATCTAGGTATCGTGATTTCTAAAGGGTAATTATGCATTACGAGTTACATTCATAGTTTCAATTCTTTGAAATATAGAAGTCTCTGTGTTCTGAATTCTTTTTTAAATCTAAGGTAAATCAATTTGATATTGCTCTTGTTAATTTATGTTTCATGGCTTGCTTAGCACATTCTGATTATTGAGTCCCTCATGGAAACCCGAGGTGCCCTAGCCCTATATATCTCTTGAGAGGAACACAAACTATCATTTTACTGTTTCCAAGTATGGAAGTGTGGGTCTGTTACGATCTACGGGGAAGAGGAGAGAAAGAGAGCTATGGCTACAAGAAATTAGGGTTAGGGAGAAGATGAACCTGAATAATACTTCATTATATAGCACCCAGACCCATGGGGGCCAGCCGGCCCCCATGGGGGCTGAACCGGTGCGGTTCAGCCCCACTGCTCCTTATTTAATATTGGCGGGCTGAACCGGATGGTTCAGCCCGGTCTTCCTCCGCCTTCTCCTTTGGTCGACGTGCACAGTAATCTTCGGAGAATCTGGTAATGACGTCAGGCGTAACATTCCCTCCCCCATCAAGGGCCAGCTTGTCCTCAAGCTGGAGGCGGAGAGCGTGCGGCTCTTGGAACAAGTCAGCTCTGGCTTGCATCTTAGGCGAGACCTCTGTTGGAGCCTACGGCTCTGCTCTACTCGCCGTAACGATGGTCATCGTACTATCCGGTGCCCCTAGTCGTTCCACGATGCGGAGTGAGATCTCCTTTACCTGAGACGACTTGAGGCCTTCCAAGCAATACCCCTTCTCGTGCTTGCTGAACTCCATAGCCATCTGGTCCCAATCGAAAGTCACCCGCCGAAGTCGCCGCAGCCACGGTACACCCAACACCATGTCAGAACCCCAGATTGGCAATAAGTATACATCAATATGTCCAGTGTAACCCTGTATCCGGAGCTCCACCCCCTTCATCACTCCCTCGCACTGCAGTGTACGTCCATCCGCTACCCTGACGTGGAAAGCTGCGCCGCGATCTATGTCACACCCCGTCTTCTGGGCCACAACGGGTTGGATGAAGTTGTGAGTGCTCCCGCTGTCCATCAAGATCGTCATTGTCTCCCTGCCGACCCTCCCGGCTAGGCGTAAGGTCGGAGATGGGGTACCCCCTCCAGGGCCTGGATGGATACTCCAAAGTCTTCAATAGTCAACTCTCCCTCCTCTTCAGTGCGAGGAACATCTTCCATTTCCTCCTGCAGCATGAATACCTGGACCTTCTGGCATGCGTGCCCTCGGGTGTACTTCTCATCACAGTTGAAGCATAACCCCCTCTCCTTCCTGCTCTGAAGTTCCTGCCACGTAAGTTTTGTCACTGTCGGCCGGCCCTCGGCCGGGGGAGCCCCCCGAGGAGGGTGTACAACCGTAGGAGCTCTCACCGCTGTACGGGTTCTCTGCCGGTTGAATCTCTCCTCCTGTATCCTTGCCAAACTGATGGCATGGCTCAGACTTCGTGGCATATAGGCGTGGACCTCATCCCGCAACTCATCCCGCAACCCTGATATGGAGCAACTGAGGAGGGTCTTTTCCTCCCAACTGACCCGATTGGCCAGCTTCTCGAACTCTGTACGGTACTCCATCACGGTGCCTTTCTGACGGAGTTTTTGTAACGTCGCCTCCACATCCTCGTACTCCAAGGGTCCAAAACGGGCCGAGAATCCCTCCACAAAATATGCCCATGGAGCATATCCATATTCCCGTATGAACCACTGTGTCCACTGGTATGCGTCGTCTTCTAGATGGAAGGCCGCGAGTTGTACCCACTGATCTTCGGGAATGTCTTGATAAGTAAAAAACAGTTCCGCCTTTTGCACCCATTCCAGTGCGTCTTCGCCCCGAAATTTAGGAAAATTCATGCGGGTGCGTTTGGGATGCATGTAAGGCCGCTGGTTTGCCATCCCGTAACCTCCTTGCCCATGACCAGCTGGCCACCGTTGCTCTCTCGGATGGTTGGGTGGCCCGGGTGGGGCTACTACGTACCCCGCCGCCTGCCCCATTTCATGAAGTCGTCCTCGTTCCGGTCCGTTGCCCAATTGCTGTCCGCCGCCCCATGGATTGGCCATGGGAGGTCTTTCTTGCCACGAGTTGCCGTTCCCGTACCCTGTAGGCGGAGCCAAGGCTGGTGGGGGCGGAAAAATTCCGGCCATGCCTCCCATCGGCACGCCCTGCGCTCCCGTAGGTCGAAGGGGACCTGTGCCTTGACCCGACGGCCGCCAACCGTGCCCCGGCTGCTGTCCGGCTCCACTCCAGGCCGGCTGGTAGCATCCGAGACCCGCTAGCCCAGACGCCGTATCTGCCGATCTCCAGACTCTCGATTGGCTGGTGCCGCCCTCCATGCGGCCTCCTGGAAGATCTCCAGGCTCTGCGTGATATGCCGGAAGTCCCTCTGTCGAACGGCCCTGAAGGTCGACGACCCTGGACGGGTCGGAATCGCATCCCGCGTTCGTCGACGGCATCGATCCGACGATTACCTGCGCGGGCGAAGTCTAGACGTGTGTCTGCCGCAAGTTTTCGGCCATTCCGCCTCCGATGTGTGGTGCGGGCAGTTGATAGGACGCTTCGGCCTCCGATCCTTCAGCGACAGCGGCTTTCCCTTTCAGATTCTGCACTAGGAGGGCTTTGATCTCCTCCATACGCGTATCCAAGCGTTCCTCCAGATTTGTTTGGGACGTTTTCACTTGTTCTTCGATCGCTGCCACCGAATCCGCCAACCCTATATAGTTTTCTTCGATGGTGGCCAAGCGCGCATTCTCGGCTTCGGTGCGTGTCACCAGGTTGGAGGAAAGATCCTCTGATACCAAATATTACGATCTACGGGGAAGAAGAGAGAAAGAGAGCTATGGATACAAGAAATTAGGGTTAGGGAGAAGATGAACCTGAATAATACTTCATTGATGCCTTCTCCAAAGAGGGTCCGGTATTATATAGCACCCGGACCCATGGGGGCCAGCCGGCCCCCATAGGTGCTGAACTGGTGCGGTTCAGCCCCACTCCTCCTTATTTAATATTGGCGGGCTGAACCGGATGGTTCAGCCCGGTCTTCCTCCGCCTTCTCCTTTGGTCGACGTGCACAGTAATCTTCGGAGAATCTGGTAATGACGCCAGGCGTAACAGGGTCGTCGACCCAATGTCTGAGGCTCATACGACCTGCTAGACCTTATGAGTATGATGGTGTGCATCCATCAATCATGAGGGAAACACCTCTCATGCTCCCCATGAACTGATCACCTTGTGGTTAGTACGATCATTATATTACGTCACACCATTAGTCTGAGGCTTATTACATGTTTTAATCATTTATTCTTCGTCTAGTTGCATTCATCATCTTTAGTCATTTTTGTTCTTGCTATAAGATCTAAGTATTCATACATTGATCTGTGTGTCGCGGCATGATAATTTACTTGGTTGTTAATATGCAATGAAATGCTACGTGTAATTTGATTTCATGTGTATTCTGTAACAATTTACTACTTGATTGGTAACATGTAGTTAAAGGCTATTTGTAATTCAATTTCTCTTGCATTCTTACGCGATCTAGGCAATGCATCTAAATTAAGTGATATGTCTAGCTAAGAGGAAGGAAATTTCGTACATAGGGGTTGCGACGTTCATAGATATGACGCGACGACATAGTTCCTCAGGCGAACTCCTTGCAGGATTCTTTCTTCAATCTACACCACGATTAATCGACATCTGAAATCAAATGGAAACCCTTAGATCGGACCAATGGGTCGAACCTCACAAGATCATCTCATCCCTCTAGAGTTTGGTAGGAAACCATTTAATAATCATTATATATGTTGGTTGAAAACAAAGGAAGTATTGAAATGACGAAATGAGAACCAAATTGGGCCTTTATCTCGTCCCCAACATTACAAGAGTCGGCGGTCCTCTGATTAAAGAAATACGGAATTCTCGATTCCTGAAATTAAACATATTCCTATGAAAACACAAAGTGTGATGTTGGAGGAGAGGAAAATAAAGGGAAATCTCATGGAATTCCACTAAAGCTTGCAAGATGAAGTAAGAAAGGAAGCAAATTACCCTCTCCCTCGAAACGAAAGCCAGAAAAGAGGGAAATTGGCTGTTGCAGGACGAAGAAGGATCGATCGGACTTACTGCACCATTCCGCCGACAGAGATGCTGCAGATGAATGTTGAGACTCCGCGACTAGCATGAGGCGGTTGACGGTGGCTTCTGGAGAGAGGAGAGGGGTCGGCATCTCCTATCGAGCAAAAGGGGGAAGCCCTATCGCGATTCTCTACTTTCGGCTTGGGCGCTCCAGACGGCAGGAGGAACTATGTTTACAATCAAGGGCGGCTTAGCGTAAAATGAATAATTATGAAACCTCAAATCTCTTAAAATCGTGGGTTATACAACTATGCATATATTATGAAAATGGCATTACTCATTTAAAACCTCGTTATTTCAACAATGAGCGGTCCCCTGAAACCCTAAATCGCGCCTAATTAAATTTCATAGAATTTCCCACTAAAAGTCTTTGTTTAAATTATGAATTAACGATGACACCGATCAAAATTTCTCGTGATCGGATCCTGGATTTAAAAATGAGACGATGCGTAAATTTTGGATGTTACATACCACACTCAGACTTATGGTTAAACTGAGGTGGTCAATAGGAGCCTGGGAATTTTTTTAAGATGCCTAGTGGGTGAGCACGCGTCGAGTTGGAATTCAATCTTACCCATAACTGAATTCACATATAATAACACGGTCAACAGGTCCACGGGTCTAAGTCCATTTCATGCAGTCTTAAGGTACGGGCCTAGGACTGATTGATCTGATCCTTATTCCTATTGAGTTGCGTCCTAGTGAGTCCCCTGAGTCATTCGTTCATCATTTGCATGAGTTGCTGAGTCAATCCGTCAAAAGATAGCATCTAGTAATGAAATCTATAAGACATGCAGATACTTACAGGCGTGAGCAGATATTCGGTGAAGGCGACAAGGTGATGGTTCACATCCGCATGGAGCGGCTCCCCCACAGGTCTGCCAAAAAGCTGAGTGTTAGGCTAATTGGTCCTTTTACAATCTTAAGAAGGATTGAGACAAACGCTTATGAGTTAGAACTCCCTAAGGATATGGGCATTCACCACTAGTTCAATGTAAAGGACCTGATACCACACTGTGAGCCGCATGAGTACATGAATCCGTATTCCAAATCCACTCTTGATTCTCCTCAGCAACTTCCATCTTCTCGCCCTCCTCAGTTCTCTCATCCCACCTTTAACGAGCTTCGCGCACTCCAGGGTACCAGGCACCGCTTGATCCATTGTTTCCACTAGAGCATGGCAAGAGTCACTAGAGTGCAAGACAATTGATGGAGAGTATCCTTAGGCAAAATCCCTCAATCCATCTCCCGCTTATTCACCGGTAAACCCCCTTCCGCCGCCTGCTTCCTCCACCCACGCCGCCACATCCCGTGATCCATTAGTCACCCCCCCCCCCCCAACTCCACGTGAGTTTTCCTCGGCATCTCCACCGCCACTCCTCCGCCGACACCGAGGCCATAGCCGCACCGAGCCTCCTACAACAGTCGAGCTCCTTTTGCATCCACCGAGCATCTCAAAACAGCCCCAACACTCGTAAGTTCGTAGTTTTTGGTTGCATTGTTTCTTTATTGTACAATGTGGATGTTTGCCCTACCTAATGGAGATCAATTGCCAGTTGCTTGTTTTTTGATTTATTCTACATTGATTGTTTGGCTTATTCACCTCATGTTCTAGCTTGTTCACTCCAGTCGGAGACGAACTACAAATTGTTGATTTTCACTATATCTACAAATTGCCGTGAATCTCTCTCAATGTTTATTGTTTTAGTATTGGCTTGGTAATCTGTCGACGGATTATCTTAAAGTTGCTTGCATTTAATTTCAAACTACACACATTATCCACAAGCTCATTTTGCACGTCACTCTTCACTAGGCATTGTGTCCTTAGGTGCCCGAGCACACTCACCGAGCATACCCTACATCACGTAGTTCATACATGCAAACCAAAGGATAGAAAATGCATTCATATGCATTCATAAGATAGATATAAAGTCAGGATAAAAATGAAAAGATTTAGACTGAAGACTTGCAATGAATATGCTTGTAACCCCATCCAGCTCTCAACATGAATTAATGATGTATAAAAATTTATAAACATACATGAAATAATAAGAGCAGAAATAATGATGTTTCAAAATATACATTTTGCAACCTTTTGTTATAAATCTTCCATTATCTTCTTCTAGTGCATTTGTGGCTGATATGCTGACTAAGTTGGAATAGCAGGTTGAAATTGCTTGCAGAGGCCAGCTGGTGAACCCCACATTATCCCTTCATGACCTAATAGAGCAGTGGCTCCATCATGGACCATCACAGAGAGTGCAGACTTCTGTTGGAACTTCAGCTAAGGATTTTATAATGGTTCTCACATACATGCGGAAGACTCTCTCGCCCTAATCGGATTCGGATCCTCTGTAGAAGGCATGCAGCTCTTACTCCCCTTCCATTCAATCCACTTTGGATGGATAGGATTCATTCGTCTTAGACCTGGGCATTGACACGACAAGGATTCGACTGCTAGGATTTGGTGACCGCAAAAGTTCAGTTAGGTTATTCTGGAAGAGTCTGAATCTCGCCGAGCTGCGTTTTGAGATCAACCCCGACGAAAGCCTCTTGCACGATATTCATAGTATTTCCTCTTCCCTTCCCTCTCCATTTGATTATATTTGATTGTTTTTTTTCGCATACACTTCTAGTCTCTCTACCGACAAAGCGAGCCCAAATTACTCGAAGCTATCAAAATAACCCAAAATACAAAGCTAAAATAGGAGTCGTAGATAGAATGCTAGAATGTCAATTAAAATATAGAACAAAGAAGGGCCTCCTCTTATCCGCACTAATGACATACGACAGAATAAAAGGACAAAGTGATATATATATATGGTCATTTACCCGTGCCTCCCCTCTAAGTTTGCTAAATTACAGGTTGCATCCCTCTTACTTTTGAAACTACAAAAACCTCCCCTGAAAGTTTACATTTCATAACATCCATGCACAAAAAGACCCCCATGAAGAAATGTAAGCTTAGAGCGGAGGTTTTTGTAATTTCAAAAATAAAAGGGGTGCAACCTGTAATTATGCTAACTTCCAAGGGAAGTTTTGGTAATTATTCATATATATACATAGATATGTATGTATGTATGTATGTATATTAAACTATGAAATAATGAATACAACTTTTAAGCATAATTCGTACATTCAAGAAGACAATTTTCTTATTTAAAAAAATGAGAGAAGGTATCTTACGGGTTCGTAAATTGCGTATTGATCCTTGGAACCCCATATTACACTTTCTAATTATTTTAGAAAGCTGCGTATTGAAATGTGTGAATTATACTTAGAAGTTGTACTATATTAGTTCATAGTTTAATATAAATATGATATGCAACATATATACATACAAATATGCCCCCAATACCTTGCAGGGTCATTTATCCAAATCTTGTGTATGTCATTATTGCTAATTTAGAGACCCTTTCATACTTTATAGTTCTACAGGTATTCTATCATTCTATTTATGACTCTTATTTTGAATTTTGTTCTCTTTATTGGGGGGGTTATACTTTAGCGTTTTAGGTGATTAGGGTTCAATTTCTCCATAGGGAGGCAAGGAATGTAAATGCGTATTTTTATATAGAAAGTGCGCACCGTATTGGTGTCTATTTCGCTATGTATTTTCGTCTGCAAACATAAACACACATCGAAACACATGGCAGTATATTCTCGTGCGAACATTTTCGATGCATTCGAGCACTTAACTCAAATGCAACTCTTCAGATGGTGTGATTAAAGACTTCCTGATCTTTTCCATACGCATTCAAATTCTCATTGCATGTATAAATTTATGATGTTCTGGCCCTGAAGGGGCTCCAGTTCTTCCTGTAAACTGTATGATTCGCAATTAATTCAATAATTTCTGTAAATTTTATTATTTTGTAGGGTTTTTTCTTGTCTTTTTTAATATTTTATGGGCACAGATGTATTTTTAATGTGAATATTTTCGGACCAAGTGTACAACAACAACAACAACACTCGAGCCTTTATTCCACCATAGTGGGTTCGGCTATATTGATTCTTTGTCGCCATTGCGCCCTATCTTTAGTTATGGGTTCTGTTTGGCACGGTGGTAGCGGTCGTGAACACGGTGTGAACACAGTGGTTATGAACTGTCGTTCGTGAACGCCCAACCTCACCTAAGGAATTTCATCCACTTTTATGTTCAAAAATAGTTTTCTTTTCTTGGTGGCGGTCATAACCATTGTTTTGCCAAACGTGCATTCTATGATGATGACGTTTTTGTCCAAACTTGCCGGAGCAAACAAACCCTTAAAATAATTTTGAAAATAATGGTGATTACAAGAATAGAAGCACGGAAATTCAAGCATATCATTTTTAGCTTTTGTGGAAGTGTTAGTGTTAATTGTTTTTCAAAAAGCCCTTGAAATATTTTATTGACAAATATCATGAACATAACAGGCGAAGGAGAGGCGTGCGAGTGCGGTTATCCGTATTTGAAGAGAAAAAAAAAAGATCTAAAATTAGAGTGTGAATAGCCAAAACTGTTGTGCGGTTAACAATCGGCATATTTTACTGACAAACTTTTCCCACGACTGGGAAACAAGAAATCTCGAAAACAGCAACGGTGGTGGGAATTAAATTTTACCCGCCGTTCCAAATAGGAAAAAATGTTAGGTGCGTGTAATGTATCCTAGATCATTGTGCGCAACTCTTGATTCCATTGTATATTTTCGTCGGCATGAATTTTCACGCATGATTGATCTAAAATATGATCTTTTTTCAATATGACATCATTATGCAAATACGATCATATATTTTCGCAAACAATCTACACCTTTGAAATCATGGATCACACGGTTGTATTTGCTCCCGCATGGTGAGCTATTGTGTTCACCGTGCCTCACACGTACCTAAATATTTCTTAAAAATTTGGGGAGTTGATTTAAAAAAATAAATGTGCTGAAATTGAGTTGTTGATTTTGCATTTTTTTTACTTGTAGTTCAAAAGAAGAAAATAATAAATAAGGATTACTTTTAATGGTAAATGGAAGAAAAGAACGGTCAAAGTTTGACATTATTTTCGTTCTCATGAAATCTAAGGCGAGTGTTAGTCGCAACCCAAAATATTAAAAAACACATCATTTTTTGTGTTTACCGCAACCCAAAATTTAAAACTCTAACCCTCGCGTATCCCGTTTTCAGTCACGCACAACCCCTCGCACATCCCCTTTCGGTTCCGGTAACAATGGGGTGCGGCAAGCTAAATATCGGGTTGCGGTTAAACTTTTTAAAAATTTTAGGTTACGATTAACATTAGGGTGCAACAAATCAAAATCGAGAGTTTTAAGATTAACAATTGCCAATCGTAAACCTCCGCATAAAACTGGCATCCTTTAATTCAGTAGTAATAATCTAACTAAAAATAAATCAAACTGACTACTTTGGACTTATGCTGCACACACGTTGCTTCAAATGGAATTTATTCGGATTGTGTGTATCTCCACATTCTAAGTGCCGCGTTAGGCTTCGTTTGGCACGGCTTATTTCCTCCGGTAAGTTGGGTCAAAAACGTCATTATCATAGATGGTATGTTTGGCAAGACAAAAGGTTATTGTTGGAAGAAATAAAAGGGAAATAGAAGTTATGATATTCATCCTCAAAGGAGCTTTTTATAGGATTACAATCAGACTCATAAACACCGACACAAGATGTGGGACAAAACCCCCACACTCCTAAAGACTCTAATAAACCAACATTGACTCGACATATTAATTTAAAACTAACAATTCCAATAGTTATGACCGCTACCAAGAAAATAAACTAGTTTTGAATATAAAATGCATGAATTTTTTAGGTGAGGTCGGGCGTTTACGAACAATGGTTCATAATCACTGCGTTCACAACCGCCACCACCGCGCCAAACGAAGTCGTCGCGGCTTATTTTCTCCGGTGAGTTTGGTCAAAAACGCCATTATCATAGAATGTATGTTTGGCAAAATAGGTTTTGAGTATAAAATGCATGATTTTTTTAGGTGAGGTCGGGCGTTCACGAACGACGGTTCATGACCACCATGTTCACGACCGCCGCCACCGCGCCAAACGAAGCCTTAGTTTCTTTATATACTATCCGCTCTAAGTCTCTTCGTGCACTTCACAAAGATAAATTTTTGGGTCTGGGTCCGGGCTCAGGGCACATATCGAGGTCGGGGATTCATGATATAATGTATTTCCTCGCTCCCTCTTTTCCATGCTTAGCCATCCCGCTTCATCTTTTCCCCATTCACAGGATATCAATAAGTGGACGAATGATTGAGATTGAGGTGTTGATTGTTACGAGCAAACCTATTTTGGATAGGGGCAAATCAATTATGCGGGCAAACTAATAAATTATATGTGCAAATCAAATTGTTACGTGCAAACCAATTATTTTTTTATAAATTCATTAACAAAAAACTATCTAATAGTTTGCATTAATAGTCTAAATGTTAACATATATAGAAAGCCTTAAAGTAATCATAGAATTTCTCTTTTCGCAAAACTGAATCAAAATCAAAGCAGACAGCTCTTTTCAATTGTCACCGTTAGAGAAATATATCAATGGCGCCAACAAATAAACCAAAATAACCATCCTTATTCATTAAGGCATTGCATCAAACAGGCTAAAGGCATTCCGATTTAATTCTAGGCAAAAATTAACTTAGCAAAGGAAGATGTCAAAAACACAAATGGCATGGAATCATTGCTTAATCATTACAGAAATTAACTTAGCAAAGAAGATTTAAGAAATAAAAATGAGTTCGACGGTGATGAAGATGTTTGAAAATGCCAAATGAATGAGCATGGTTTCCTAACTAATAGAAGAGAAGAAATGAGATGCTAGGAGAATGAGAACCGGCGATGGGGAAAATACCTGCAGGCGACGATAGCCCGTCGGACGGTGGCGAGAACATCAATCGAAATAATAGAGAGGCGGAAAGTACCTGCAGGCGAACAGGTAGGAGCAAAGGAAGCTCGGCGACAGCGCGGGAATCAAGAGGCGTGGGCAAGGGTTTTCTGAGGGCGAAACAAAAGTGGTTTGCCCCTATCTATTTCACGCATGAAAAAGAAATATTAATTTAATATTTTGTTTTTTTTATTTTGGTTTGCCCCTAGCCAATATAGGTTTGCCCATAACAATCACCTAACTTTATGCAAATCAAAAATTTCTTTTCGCTTACAATTGAGCGCACTTTCTTTGACGGACACGTCGACAAAATTGGTGACAGCCGCTGTCACCAAGAGAGCTTGAGGACCTCACGATCGGGAAAATTGTATAAACAAAACCTCGAGAAAATGCTGGGAAAAGGATAATTGTGTTGGATAGTTGCTAATGTGACCTGAAATACTTAATTTCGCCTTAAACAGACCAAATCTGGCTTCACCAAAAGATAATCAAAGAATTAACAGGATACATCCATGGGTGACAGTAAATGTTCAATATGAACTCTATTTATACTGACATTATATAGTATACATTATATTATGCTGGGAAAAGGATAATTGCAAGAATTGATGCTGATATTTTCAATTTATCAACTTACAAGATCATGATAACTCTACTTATACTGCAATTAACAGGATGTTGTAGATAATCAAGCAAAGAAAGAAGACGCAATGAATCACACAACACAAGAAATCACATGGTTTGTAACACTCGTAAAATCCAAACGGTGGAAAGTTATTGCAGGTTCTGATCGCGAGCGGATTTGATCGCGATTTTGGCGTGTCCAGGTGTGGTTGCCGACCCGAGGTAGTCACTTTTGCAGCGACCTCAGTTATATTAGTATTTTCCCATATTTTTATTAGACGGAGTCGTTTAGAGTTCGCGGGGTTTATATGCTCCTAATTGTGATGTTTTAATGAGAGGGGGCAAACATGTAATTTAGTCAAAAACCCTAATTCACGTTATAGTTTGCGAAGCCTTGGCAGTTCACGCAGTATCAGCCGCACAATAAGGAGCGGAAACCTTCTATTTTACTTTAGAAGCCGTCGAGGCGTCCCTTTAAATCGCTCCCAGCGATACAGAGTGCGGAAACGGTCGGGCTGCTCCTCTTTTGTTTACGCTCCCAGCGGCGCATCGAAGCCTGACGCCGTCGACGGTGATAGTCCTACCTCTGGACGCCTTGTGCCGCCCTTCCTGGATCTGCCGAACAGCCATTCGTGCCCTCTAGTTGGTTGGAAGCATCGACCAACCATTCCAGGGGTATTCTGAGGCTCGGCAAACCCTTTTCCCCGCACTGTTTCCTCCAGGTAACCGTGGGACTTGTCTTTTTTTGGGGTTATAATGTTTTTCCCTCCTTTCCTTCGATTTTTTTGACGAACAAGTTATGGATCTGGGGGTTTTCTGAGTTTGCAGAACTCCTTCAGGTAGCCCTAATCGAGTCCTTTCAGCGGGGTTGAGAAAGATTAACCATATTCTTCCCTTCACTCGAGTATCGTTTTATTCTTCCTATTCTCAGCCAACGGTGGAGTAATCTCATTTAGAACATTCAACTAAGCCTTGTGAGAAGTGTAGGGGGCTGATCCCTCCTCAGCTTGAGTATTTCCAACGGTTCAAAGTGGGAGGGGGGTTGTCCCGTTTCTGAACTTGTTAGCCTCCACTGATAGAGAGGGGGTGAGTCGTTTATCTCACCTTCATGTTAAATAACGTGCCGTTGATGTTTAAGGGAAATGTTAAGTGTTTGTTCTTAAATCCGTGTTAGGACCCTCGAGGAGAATTATAGAGTTACACCTCGTGGAAGTCGGAGAACAGTTCGTATTTTCAAATAAATCCAGCAGAAAGTCATGCCACCGCGTCAAGTTTACGAACGCCGTAGCACCGTGGTAAGAGACTGTGCTCAGTTTTTTTTATAGGTATTTCAGATATTATTCAGTAGTGTTTAGCCCCTTTTATTCAGACATATAGTTTCATGTAGCCAGGCGAGTGTATTCATTTTTGAAGTACTTGCGCATACCCGCTTAAAGGAAGCGTGGTTTAAATAGTATTCAGTTTTCAGTTTTCTTTCCCCTACGTAGTCATATAGCAGCGCCCAGTAAACCCTGAAGGCACAGTAGACCTTGTGGGTTATGTTGATGCGGGGACAGAACCCGGACATCATGCAGTAGGTTCGAGCCCGTGTCCTTGTGACACTAGAACGTTTCTGTTCGTTAGTAGAGGCTCGGACCGTTAGATTGCGCGTCAGGAAAGCTATATTGATGATTTGGGTGATGCAGTAGCATCGAGCCGTCTCGAGTGGACGATAGCATGTGTATTAGTTTCGCAGTCGAATACACAATAGTACACCTAGCAGTGAAACCAAATACTTATAAGAACTGTCATTTGCAACGGTAAAGTCAAGATATAATTTCATGCATAGTAGCTTCAGTTTAATTATTTTTACACGTGCAGAAAACAAGTTAGAACTGCTTCAGTCATTTTTCCTATGCAAAAACTATTTTTCTTAAAATGCCACTTAAAGAAAAAGTCTCTTATTCACCATTAGGCTGACCCATTTTTGGGCTGCTTTTGCAGGGGTCACAGGTGGGGTTTTACGCTTAGGATAAGCGCCACAGTCCTCCTGCTTAGTCGGTTTTATTTTTACTTTGTATTTTCATCCAGAGCATGTATTTTCCTTTAAGATGGAAAAACTTGGACTAATTATTTTTAGCAGTGTAACTGACTATCATAAACCGTTTCAGTAATTCAGTTATTTGCCAGTTTCTTTTTAGTTGGCTCTGTGAATCAACCTTCGAGGTACATTTTACCCTTTTTTTTAAAAGTGCTTCCTCTGTTGTAAGTATCTCTGTTATTAGTCGTTCTCTCTTTAACCTTGCTTGTTACAAATGGTATCAGAGGGAGGTTTAGGATCCCATGACCCAGAATATTCACAGAGCCATAGGATTTCAACTTATCCAAGTGTGACGTCAGAGTCATTAAGTTCTTAACGCTTAGCCGTGTTGATTCCTATGAAAATCTCCCCAGTTAAAGATTTTTCATATCCAGTATTGATCTTTATGTTACATCTTTTAGGCACCTCGAGGAGGCGAGACAGGCGAGCCCTCTCGACAGAACGCTACGCCAGAGATTGGAATGGATGACGGAGGTGCGCCAGCAGCACCCGCAGCTCCAGCAGCACCTGCAGCTCCAGCAGCACAAGCAGGGCCGGACCCCAACGATCTGGCAACGATTGTCGCCAGGGCAGTAGCAATGGCCCTACTAGAGTTCAGGAATGGACTGCCTGCAGGAAACCCAGAAGTAGCTCCTGCACCCTTGGCTGCTGATTTAGGAATGGATCGCTATTTGAAGAATTTTCGCAGTCTCCAGCCCGCAAATTTCGACGGGGAAGAGAGCCCGATGCAGACAGATGACTGGCTCCTCAAGACCCGAGACTTATTAGAAGTTATGCAGTGCCCAGAGAACAAGAAGGTTCCCCTCGCGGCCTTCCTCCTGCAAGGTGAAGCCAATCTGTGGTGGACTAGGCATCTAGCAGACGATCCTGCTGGTAAGGGATTTAATCTGTATGTTTTGTGTTCATTTAGAAATGATCACCTTTCAATGTAATAATAGTGCGAACCGTGAACTTGACAGGTCGGACAGCTGATATGTTCACCTGGGCTGAATTCTCCAGAGCACTAGCTAGCTGGTTCGTACCCCCATCTGAACGCCGCAGCCTCCAGGAGAAATATCTCAGGCTGATTCAGGGGGACAAGACGGTCATAGCATACGAAAGAGAACTGACTCATCTATCACGCTACGCGGGAGTTATGCAAGGAGATGAGGAAGACAAGCGCAACTGATTCATAGATGGGCTGCGTGATTCTCTGAGGCATCCTCTGATGACGATGGTCAATGCGGATTACAGGAGTTTGGTTGACACTGCTAGGAAGCTGGAAGCGGACCAGCAGAAGGTTCAGAAGAGGAGAAACTTCCGTTCTAAGCGCCCTCAAGATGCACCTCAACAGCAGCATCATCAGAGCAAGGGCAACCAGGGAAGAGACTGGAACAAAAAGCACAAGACTGAGGGCAGGAAAAATGAGCAGACCGGATCAAAGGGCAAAGACTATCCCCTCTGCCCGAAGTGCAACCGACACCATCCGGGTGAATGCTTGCAAAATGCTGGTGTCTGCTTTAAGTGTCAGCAGCCGGGACACATAGCCCGCTACTGTCAGGGGACTCCGATGATCCAGGTAACCAAGGCTTTTTTACCAATGTATGATTTTTTTGTAGATCCTATCATTACCAATACCTAATACTAAAACTTGTATGCTCAGCCGAAGTTTGAGGTTGGTGGTCCAAGTGGGACTGTCAAGGGCAAGACACCGTTGGGAGCAGAGGTGAAGCCACCCCCAGGGGGTGGACCAGTGCAAGCTAGGGCTTATGCTCTTAGCCAGCGAGAAGCCAAGGAGCAGGAGGACGTTGTGACAGGTACGCTTTGGTCTTAGAATTCTTAGTACTTACCTCCTAAGTGGCAATTTAAGAAGTTAGTTTTTTTGCTTATTCATGCACTTAGGTATCCTCATGGTACTAAATTTCGCTGCGAAGATCCTCTTTGACACGGGTGCCTCGCACTCGTTCATATCAGAGTATCTGGCGCATAAATTGGGCCTAAAACTAGAAGTCCTCCCGAAATCAGAAGTCTTAGAAGTCACGATGCCAAACGGGTCGATTTTGCTTACCAGGCACAAGTGTCGAGTCCCGGTCCGTTTTGGAGAAACAGAAATCCTTTTAGAAGCCTCCCTCCTCCCGCTTGCTGAATTTGATGTGATCATTGGGATGGAATGGCTAGCTGTCGTGAATGCCAAGATAGATTGCAGAAGAAAGGAAGTTCAGTTCGAGGGACCCAATGGGATCGTCATCACCTTCCAAGGCATGAAGGGAGTATCCAAATTGATTATTTCCTCCATCAAGGCCGTCAGGTGCATCAACAAGGGTTGTGAGTCTTTTTTGGCACTGATGAATGTTGAAGCTCAAGTTAGTATAGCAGAAGTACCTGTTGTTCAGGAATACCCAGACGTGTTCCCAGAGGAGTTACCTGGTGCCCCCCCTCTCCGAGAGATTGATTTCCAGATTGACCTAGTGGCTGGAGCCGCACCAGTAGCCAAGACTCCGTACCGCATGGCTCCTAGGGAACTTGCAGAGTTGAAGGTTCAGTTGCGGGAACTGCTAGACTTGGATTTCATTCGCCCCAGCACTTCACCTTGGAGTGCACCAGTCCTTTTTGTCAAGAAGAAGGATGGCAGTTTGAGGTTGTGTATTGACTACCGCGAGCTGAATAAGTTGACAGTGAGGAATAAGTACCCTATTCATAGAATAGATGACCTGTTTGACCAACTTGAAGGGTCCAGCACCTTTTCCAAACTGGATTTGAGATCAGGTTATCATCAGCTGAGGATTCGTGATGCGGATATTCAGAAGACTGCTTTTAGTACTAGATACGGGCACTACGAGTTCGTGGTCATGTCGTTTGGGTTGACTAATGCCCCGTCTGCGTTTATGGATCTGATGAACAGGGTATTTCGGGAATTCTTAGATCAGTTCGTGATCGTTTTTATAGATGACATCTTAGTATATTCGAAGAGTGCTGAAGATCATGCCACTCACCTCAGAACTGTGTTGGGTACTCTCAGGAAGAATCAGTTGTACGCCAAGTTTTCGAAGTGTGAGTTTTGGCTTCCTGAAGTTGCATTCTTAGGCCATGTTATCAGTCGGAAGGGTCTTGTCGTTGACCCGAAGAAGATAGAGGCCATAAAGGGGTGGCCAAGACCTCGGGCCGTCGCCGATGTTCGCAGTTTCCTTAGACTGGCAGGCTATTATAGGAGATTCATTCAGGATTTCTCAAAGATAGCGCTACCGATGACCACGCTCACCAAGAAGGGTCAAGCTTTCACTTGGACAGTCGAGTGTGAGTTTGCTTTTGAGGAGCTGAAGACTAGACTGATGTCCTCCCCGATTTTGAGCCTACCGTCAGGTCCAGACGGATTTCAGATTTACAGCGATGCCTCGGGTCAGGGTTTGGGTTGTGTGCTTATGCAGCATGCGAAAGTCATAGCTTTCGCCTCCAGGCAGTTGAAGGTGCATGAGAAGAACTACCCTGTGCACGACCTAGAGTTGGCAGCAGTCATTCACGCACTGAAGATTTGGAGGCACTACCTTTATGGGGTGCGGTGTGAGATTTTCACCGACCACAAGAGCCTTAAGTATATCTTTTATCAGCAGGAGCTCAATATGCGGCAGCGGAGATGGATTGAGTTTCTCTCGGACTATGAGGTGGATATTCAGTACCACCCGGGAAAGGCCAACGTGGTGGCTGATGCTCTTAGCAGAAGGGGTTCCAGCTATTCCTTGATCACTCAGCAGAAAGAATTGGTGCGAGCCTTAGAAAGTTTGGAGATCAGTGTAGTGCCACACACCAGTCGTGGTATTGCAAGCCTGAATTGGATGGAGGTCACTTGTGACATCAAAGATAGGATCCGGACAGCACTACCGCTGGATCCGAAGATGGCAGTTATCTGGGAGTTGACCCAGACAGGTCAGAAGGAGGGATTCATCATCCAGGAGGGTCTTTTGTTGCACAGAGGTAGAGTGTGCATACCTGATGTGGATCACCTTCGAGAGGATGTTCTGTTCGAAGCTCATAACTCTAGATACTCCATCCATCCGGGAAGCACAAAGATGTATGCTGATTTGAAGAAGGTGGTTTGGTGGCCCAGTTTGAAAAGAGATGTGGCAGAGTATGTTGACAGATGTGAGACCTGTAAATTAGTTAAAGCAGAATGTAAAAGGCCGGGGGGCAAGCTGCAGCCTCTACCCATTCCAGAGTGGAACTTCGAGGACATCTCGATGGATTTTGTGCATGGTCTTCCCCGATCTCAGAGTGGGAATGACTCTATTTGGGTCATAGTAGATCGTTTGTCCAAGGTTGCACATTTCATCCCGAATAAGAAGACAGACCAGGGCCCGATATTGGCACAGTTATATATTGATGAGATCGTCCGTTTGCACGGTGTTCCGAAGACGATCATCTCAGACAGAGATGGCAGATTCACCTCGAGGGAGTGGAAGCATGTACATGAACGTTTGGGTACGAAACTGAACTTTAGCACTGCTTTCCACCCTCAGACAGACGGTCAGACGGAGCGCACCAACAGGACTATGGAGGATATGCTCCGGATGTGTGTTTTGGACTTTGGTGGCAAGTGGGAGAAGTACATTACTCTAGTTGAATTCTCCTACAATAATAGTTTCCAGGCAAGCATTGGGATGGCACCCTTCGAGGCACTTTATGGCAGGCAGTGTCGGACACCGTTATGTTGGGCTGAAGGTGAAGAAAGAGCTGCCAACAAAGAATCTTGGGTAGGCAAGACCACAGAACGAGTTAAGCTCATTCAGGAGCGCATGAAAATAGCACAAGATCGTCAGGCCAAATATCATGATCAGAGGCACAGATCTGTGGAATTCAGTGTTGGAGACTTTGTCTATCTAAAGGTCAGACCAGTCAAGGGCGTTTCTCGAATCAAGCGGATGAAGAAATTGAGTCCAAGGTTCGTTGGTCCCTTCAAGGTGCTTGAACGCATAGGTGAGGTCGCTTATAGATTGGCCCTACCTGAGGATATGAGTGGTTTACACGATGTTTTCCACGTCTCCTATCTGAGGAGAGCAGTTAGAGATTCTAATCAGGTGATCAATACCGAGGAAGCACCAATCGAATCAAATCTCAACATCAGTATTAAGCCAGTCAAAATAGTGGACTCAAGAATTCAGAAGCTCAGAAATCGAGAGATCCGTTTCGTGAAGGTACTTTGGTTAAACTGTGGAAAACCAGAGTATACGTGGGAAAGAGAAGATGAACTCAGGAACAATGAAGAATATGCATTCCTTTTTGCCCCAGGTATGTTTTATTTTTCGTGGACAAAAATCTTTTAGGAGGGAAGATTGTAACACCCGTAAAATCTAAACGGTGGAAAGTTATTGCAGGTTCTGATCGCGAGCGGATTTGATCGCGATTTTGGCGTGTCCAGGTGTGGTTGCCGACCCGAGGTAGTCACTTTTGCAGCGACCTCAATTATATTAGTATTTTCCCATATTTTTATTAGACGGAGTCGTTTAGAGTTCGCGGGGTTTATATGCTCCTAATTGTGATGTTTTAATGAGAGGGGGCAAACTTGTAATTTAGTCAAAAACCCTAATTCACGTTATAGTTTGCGAAGCCTTGGCGGTTCACGCAGTATCAGCCGCACGATAAGGAGCGGAAACCTTCTATTTTACTTTAGAAGTCGTCGAGGCGTCCCTTTAAATCGCTCCCAGCGATACAGAGTGCGGAAACGGTCGGGCTGCTCCTCTTTTGTTTACGCTCCCAGCGGCGCATCGAAGCCTGACGCCGTCGACGGTGATAGTCCAACCTCTGGACGCCTTGTGCCGCCCTTCCTGGATCTGTCGAACAGCCATTCGTGCCCTCTAGTTGGTTGGAAGCATCGACCAACCATTCCAGGGGTATTCTGAGGCTCGGCAAACCCTTTTCCCCGCACTGTTTCCTCCAGGTAACCGTGGGACTTGTCTTTTTTTGGGGTTATAATGTTTTTCCCTCCTTTCCTTCGATTTTTTTGACGAACAAGTTATGGATCTGGGGGTTTTCTGAGTTTGCAGAACTCCTTCAGGTAGCCCTAATCGAGTCCTTTCAGCGGGGTTGAGAAAGATTAACCATATTCTTCCCTTCACTCGAGTATCGTTTTATTCTTCCTATTCTCAGCCAACGGTGGAGTAATCTCGTTTAGAACATTCAACTAAGCCTTGTGAGAAGTGTAGGGGGCTGATCCCTCCTCAGCTTGAGTATTTCCAACGGTTCAAAGTGAGAGCGGGGTTGTCCCGTTTCTGAACTTGTTAGCCTCCACTGATAGAGAGGGGGTGAGTCGTTTATCTCACCTTCATGTTAAATAACGTGTCGTTGATGTTTAAGGGAAATGTTAAGTGTTTGCTCTTAAATCCGTGTTAGGACCCTCGAGGAGAATTATAGAGTCACACCTCGTGGAAGTCGGAGAACAGTTCGTATTTTCAAATAAATCCAGCAGAAAGTCATGCCACCGCGTCAAGTTTACGAACGCCGTAGCACCGTGGTAAGAGACTGTGCTCAGTTTTTTTTTATAAGTATTTCAGATATTATTCAGTAGTATTTAGCCCCTTTTATTCAGACATATAGTTTCATGTAGCCAGGCGAGTGTATTCATTTTTGAAGTACTTGCGCATACCCGCTTAAAGGAAGCGTGGTTTAAATAGTATTCAGTATTCAGTTTTCTTTCCCCTACGTAGTCATATAGCAGCGCCCAGTAAACCCTGAAGGCACAGTAGACCTTGTGGGTTATGTTGATGCGGGGACAGAACCCGGACATCATGCAGTAGGTTCGAGCCCGTGTCCTTGTGACACTAGAACGTTTCTGTTCGTTAGTAGAGGCTCGGACCGTTAGATTGCGCGTCAGGAAAGCTATATTGATGATTTGGGTGATGCAGTAGCATCGAGCCGTCTCGAGTGGACGATAGCATGTGTATTAGTTTCGCAGTCGAATACACAATAGTACACCTAGCAGTGAAACCAAATACTTATAAGAACTGTCATTTGCAACGGTAAAGTCAAGATATAATTTCATGCATAGTAGCTTCAGTTTAATTATTTTTACACGTGCAGAAAACAAGTTAGAACTGCTTCAGTCATTTTTCCTATGCAAAAACTATTTTTCTTAAAATGTCACTTAAAGAAAAAGTCTCTTATTCACCATTAGGCTGACCCATTTTTGGGCTGCTTTTGCAGGGGTCACAGGTGGGGTTTTACGCTTAGGATAAGCGCCACAGTCCTCCTGCTTAGTCGGTTTTATTTTTACTTTGTATTTTCATCCAGATCATGTATTTTCCTTTAAGATGGAAAACTTGGACTAATTATTTTTAGCAGTGTAACTGACTATCATAAACCGTTTCAGTAATTCAGTTATTTGCCAGTTTCTTTTTAGTTGGCTCTGTGAATCAACCTTCGAGGTACATTTTACCCTTTTTTTTAAAAGTGCTTCCTCTGTTATAAGTATCTCTGTTATTAGTCGTTCTCTCTTTAACCCTGCTTGTTACATGGTTTGCCTTAAAAAACAAAATATGCGCAGGGACGGCATCAAATGCTCACTATAAATATCAGAGTTACAGAGAGAAGCAGAAATGCATGACTAAATTTGGCACAATTGAAAGCCTTGCAACTGTAGGAGTTTATATATTACTCCGCAATACACATGTGCTTCTCACAAATAACCTCAAATAGAACTATTCTGGAAAAGAATAGAAATATGGTTAGTGCAAGATTTGATGTTGATATTTCAATGTATCGAGTTACAAAAGAGCAAACTCTAACCTAACGTTCGTTTGGACGGAATTTGGGCGCTGGAATTATAATTGGAGGTTCATTTTCATTTAAATAAGACTCTAATTCCAATTCTAACACCTCAATTCCGCCCAACCGAGCACCCTAATTGAATTTCAGTTAAGGAAAACTGAAGAGTTACCTACTACACCTTCTCTAATCCTGGGGTCACAATTTGCAGTGAACAAGGTTTGGTTCATATAACAGTTAAATAACAGGCGAAATCAGTAATGGTGTTATCAAGATCTAATGAAAAAAAGAATGATGAGAGGAATTAATTCTAAACCCTAAAAGCAAAAATCGTGCTCATTCGTGCATTCTATGGAGGAGGAGCCCGAATGTGATTATGAATATTCGTGATGGAGAAGTGATACAGTACAAATGTAAATGGGGGCAATGGAACTATAATACTCCTTACCAGATGAAATAAGCATACAAGGATCCACAAACTGAAAGCATGAAACAGGACTCTGATAACACCCAACCAGCCCTAAGGGAACTCCCTGAACAGGCGGCAGAAAACCAGCGAGGGAACACTCTCCCAGCTGCTTGCGGACTCCAAATCACACAACAAAATAGCATAACCTAATACAACCCTCACAATTGCCTTATATACTGGCATACAAAATGACTAAGATACCCTCCCCAAAAACCTCAAAATAAACCTGGCTGAACCCAAACCTGGCTGAACCCAAACCTGGAACGCATCAACTACCCTCCCCTCCACAACATCCTTGTCCTCAAGGATGGAAAGTTTGGAACTGCTCTTGGACCTTCCCGAGATCCTTCCAGTCGGTTGGCCACGGCTCCAAACCTCTCCCGTACTTGAAACGGATCTTGAACCTTGTGGGCGGCACATATGGACAACATGTTCAATTGGCCCCCAGTGGTAATCATGTTGTCCCGGTTGTGTTGGTGCAGCTCTAGTCCTGACCTTGGCTTCGCTCCCCGCATCGAGAGCTTCCGTCCTTGACTCGTGAAGTCCATTCGGAGGTTGCCAAAGTCCCAGTGTATCACCCCCAACGTGCTCAACCATTGCACCCCTAAAACCACATCACACCCGCCGAGCGGTAGCACCAACATATCTGCCGTGAAAAATACCCCTTGCATCCTCCAAGTAAATGCCACCACCTTGTTGGAGATTGATGCCCTCCTCCGATCCGCGATAGCTACGTGCAACGGAGTGATCGGAGTTAAACGACAATGTAACCGACGAGCCGCGCCCTCATCCACAAAATTGTGTGTACTGCCCGAATCTATCAGTATTTGGATGGTGTGCCCTTGATAGCATGCTTGTACCTTCATGGTGTGGTATTGAGGGATGCCCATAAGGGTATGTACAGATAGGTGTGGCACCTCCTCGCCCTCCTCACGTGCCAGTAAGTCCTCGACCATACTCCCTTCCGCGTGTGCGGGGGCCCCATCGTCATCATCCAGAATGAGCTCCAATGCGTAGGACGCCCCCCGTGCCGAACAACGGTGGTCCGGCGTGTACTTCGTATCACACCAAAAGCATAGGCCCTTTGCTCGCTTCTCTGCCATTTCCGCCGCCGTTAAACGGCGATGATTACTTTGGGTACTGAGGTGCGGAGTATGGTCGTTGTCGCGTGGTGTCGCAAGAATAAGCGTAGAAAGTGGCTTGGTGAAGGACATTCTACTCTCAGCAGCCCCACTTGTCTCGGTCGTGTCCAACACCATACAACGTTGAGTGGAGGCAGTCCGCCTCTCCTCCATCCGAGCTAAAGCAAAAACCTCTTGAAGGGTTTTGGGTTGAAACATGCGTATGGCGTAGCCAATTTCATCCTTAAGCCCCGCAATGCAAAAACTCATAGCATACTCCTCCGTAATGGTGACCCGATGTAACAAGATATCAAATTCATCCAAGAAGGTTTGAACCGTACCCTTCTGCTTCAGATTCTTCAGTTCGGCCATTGGATCATCAAAGAGGACCGATCCAAATCGCGCAGCCAAAGCTTGAGTGTACTCGGTCCACCGTGGCCACTGTCGCGTAAGTCTCGATTTCATATAAGTTTGGTGCCAATACAAGACCTTCCCTTCGACATGTGCGGAAGCGATCTTCACCTTGAAATCCTCCGGAGTTTCATCCAACTCAAAAAACTGCTCCGCTTTGTATATCCACTCTTGCAAATCGTCCCCATAAAACCGAGGAAACTCCAACCGATGGGGGCGGCTTGTAAGGTGGGTGTCTTGAGACGGAAAACGATGGGCGTCGGCGGCGGGAGTGCGGCTGCCTGAGGCACTAGCGGCGTTTCCCCACTGGGACACGAGCATGTCCATCATCGCACGCAGCTCCTCCAATGTGCGGCCTTGATGGTCCGATTTGGCGGTGAGCGCTTGAACCGACTGAGCAAGGGAAGCTTGCTCCTGCCGGAGCAACTCCATATCCGGCGCCGCGGTGTTGGAGCGGGTATTGTCGGAGACTGGCATGGCGGACGCTGCAGCGGTGATTCGCGGGAGGAGGGCGAGTGAACAACTCGCACAGGCGAGAGGAGAACCTGGCTCTGATACCAGTGATACAGTACAAATGTAAATGGGGGCAATGGAACTATAATACTCCTTACCAGATGAAATAAGCATACAAGGATCCACAAACTGAAAGCATGAAACAGGACTCTGATAACACCCAACCAGCCCTAAGGGAACTCCCTGAACAGGCGGCAGAAAACCAGCGAGGGAACACTCTCCCAGCTGCTTGCGGACTCCAAATCACACAACAAAATAGCATAACCTAATACAACCCTCACAATTGCCTTATATACTGGCATACAAAATGACTAAGATACCCTCCCCAAAAACCCCAAAATAAACCTGGCTGAACCCAAACCTGGCTGAACCCAAACCTGGAACGCATCAAGAAGTCACAGCCACATGCAGGGGAACGGATTAGTGTCTCCGGGCCACCTGCAAAAGAAGGGATCAGTGTCTCATGGCAGCTAGAAGGATGAGGAATGAGTGTAGGGCTAGGATTAAAATTTAACTCATCATTCATATTTTATGCTTAAATGAATGGCTAGTTTAGGACTAAGTATTCATTTAAACTTCCATTCTAATAATGCAAGTACTAAAGTAATAATAATATGATAATATCTAAGGAAAAACTTGAGTTGATCAGGTCTTGAAATAAGACCATCAAATGAATCTGAACCCTTCGATTATCAGTCGATTATGCGATGGTCAAGTGCTATCACCGTCGCGTACTGCCCAGAAGGGATCCCGTGCATAGTCTCTAATATGTGTGTATATAATTATACCTGCTTATAATTTATCTCAAGAGTGTCAGATCTCCGAAATCTAGTTTAGGGTTTGAGAAATCAATTTAATAGCTTCGAGCAATTTGCTAATCTCTATCGGCTTTGTCAAGTGGTAATCCATTCCACAAAGAAGTGATTTTTTTACTTCCTCGGGTGCAGCGTGAGCGCTTAAAGCAATGATAGGGATGTGGATGTCATATCCCTGTACTGAGCGTATATTTCGTGTTGCTTCATATCCATCCATGCCCGGCATCTGTTGAAAAAATAATAATAAATGAAATGATTTCACAAGAATATGTTGTAAAAAAAAACCTACTATTCAATATGAGATTCTTTTAAACAATTTATAATAAATATTATATGAGCATATCCTTAGAACCCATGCAAAAGAAGGAAGCAAAAATAAAGTCCGTACAAAATATTCAAGGATAAAATCAAATTTTAACGGGCATTATTTTCAAATGGTTGGACTTACAATGATCTTTCGGAGCGAAATACTTGTTAAATTGAGTATTATTTTACCTTTGTGTGGTGTTACTGATGCTTACAAGATATGAAAAGCAAGGTGTCTTAGTACATGTTTTTTGTGAATAAGAGAGTTCTAGTTGTTGAGACACATTAAAGTAAATGAAAAATTCTAACAATGGATATATTGTTTAGAAGATGGATGTCTTAGAATTAGTAGAATAAAGACCAATAGTAACAATTAGAAATATCTCAAATAGAGCCATTGCGACTCCCATAAGGGGTGTAGTCCCCCACTCCAGAGCTACTTTCCCATATTCCTAATTCCATGGTTTCAATAAACGCCCTACGCCAGTTCTTCTTGGCCCAGATTTCAAACTACTCTCAGCAGTTTTTGTAGCTATAAATCATCTTTCGTCATGGGTTGTAATGCGTTGACTTTGTATGCCATTTCGTTGTAGTTGTAAATAAACAGCATTATTGTGATCCATTGTGATCTTGAAATTTTTGGAAAAAAATGGGAACGGCAACCCTAGTCGTCATCACCATAACTGTTTACTTGTAAGCTTTACTGGGTAAGCCTTATATACCGGTTTTAGGAGATTATAGTAGAAGATAAAAAAGATACCTAGGCATGCTAGGTATAAATACATTAGATTTACTACTCAAAATAATAAAGATATTTACAAGTGATAGAGTGAATGAATGAATAGAATTCCACAATAAGGATACATATGTATATATACACAAGAGGGGTTCCCAACACCTAGAGGTGAGCCTAAGAGAGTCTACCACCATAATATACAATATAATGCATAATACATCTAACACCCCCCCTCAAACTCACGGGGGTTCATACACCGAGAGTTTGGATAATAGATAAGCATGTTGAGACCGAGTCTGCGGCTTAGTCATCAAGTCTGCAAGCTGCTGCTCAGAAGGAACAAAGGAAGGAGCAAGAGTTCCCCGACCATACTGCTCACGAAGGAAGAAAGCATCCACCCCGATGTGCTTGGAAAGAGAATGCTTCACCGGATTCAAGGTGATCTGAATGGCACCGGTGTTATCACAGTGGAGTGGAGTGGGATCCGGAGAAGAGACACCAAGATCCTCAAGGAGCCAGCGGAGCCAAATAATGTCCTCAGTAGTAGTAGTCATGGCACGCAGCTCAGCCTCAGTACTGGAACGAGAAACCCCGGTCTGTTTCTTGGACTTCCAGGCAATAAGTTAAGTACCCAAGAATAGACAGAAACCAGTAACAGATCGGCGGTCAACGGGATCACTGGCCCAAGTGGCATCCGAGTAAGCACGAAGGAGCAGAGAACGGCTACTGGAGTAGAAGAGACCACGTGAAATCGTCGCCCGGAGATAACGCAGCAGCCGCAGTAGATGACCGTAATGCACAGAGGTGGGCGCACCAACAAACTGGCTCAAAACATGAACAGCATGTGCAATGTCGGGCCGAGTAATAGTAAGGTAGACGAGGCTCCCGACAATGTGACGATAACGAGTAGGATCAGAGAGTGGAACCCCATCATCCGGTCGTAACTGAAGGTGAAGCTCCATAGGGGTGTCCACGGTGCGAGAGTCAGAGAGAGCAGCCCGAGCTAAAAGATCTGATGTGTAACGCCGCTGAGAGAGCTGAAAACCACGGTCTGTAGAGGTGACCTCAAGGCCCAAGAAATAGCTCAGCTGTCCAAGATCAGTAATCTGAAATTGCTGCTGGAGGTGATGCTTGACGAATGTCACATGAGTAGGGTCATCACCAGTAATAATCATGTCATCCACATAAAGTAATAGAAGAGTCCGGCCGCGAGAAGAGGAGTGCACAAATAAGGCTGGATCATGCGGGCTCGGCTGAAAACCGGCGGCAGTAATGGCCGAACTGAAACGAGCAAACCACGCGCAGGGCGCCTGCTTGAGCCCGTAAAGAGCTCGTCTCAAGCGACAAACAAGTCCTGGAGGAGAGGAAAGACCGGGAGGAGGGAGCATGTACACCTCCTGCTGAAGGTCACCGTGAAGAAAAGCGTTCTTCACATCGAGCTGGAACAGAGACCAGCGACGAACAGCTGCAACAGCAATAAGAGTGTGGATCGTGGTCATGTGAGCAACAGGGGCAAAAGTCTCATCATAGTCACGTCCATGCTCCTGCTGAAAACCACGAGCCACGAGGCGGGCCTTGTACCTCTCTACAGAACCATCTGAGCGAGTCTTCACCTTGAAGACCCACTTGCAAGTAATAGGAACAGCGCCAGGGGGGAGAGAAACAAGCTCTCAGGTACGAGTGTGCTCAAGCACCTCCAACTCAGCAGACATAGCAGTCTGCCACTCAGGTATCTGGGCAGCCTCACGATAGGAAGTCGGCTATGGAGTACCACAGGCGGTAGCAGGGAGAGCAGGCAGGTCCAGAGGAAGTGTAGCAAGACTGAGGCGGTCGGGAGGACGTCGCTCACGAGGTGGGTTGCGACGAGCAGGAGGGTCATCCACAGGGACCTCGCTGGAGGAGACGGGCACTGAGTCGGGGGGCACAGGAGACGAAGGACCAAGAGGGGGACGACGAGTGTAGTGATATGGAAGGGGAGCGACGAGCGTATCAGAAGAAGAGGTGGAAGTAGAGATCGGAGAGGTCGGAGATGTCGGAGATGGAGTGGCCGGTGGTAGGAGGAGAGGAGGACATACCGGTGGAGAGATGGGAAGTGTGAGAAACTGCACATCAGATGGGGTCACAGATGAGTGTGAGGTCGGAGAGACGGATGACACAAAGAATGGGTGAGACTCATCAAAAGTGACGTCACGTGAGATACGAAGACGACGAGCAACAAGGTCATAACATCGATAGCCCTTGTGCTCAGTACTATACCCAAGAAAGACACATGGCACGGACTGAGCAGAGAGCTTAGTTCGCTCTCGTGGAGGGAGAAGGACGTAACACCGACAGCCAAAAACACGAAGATGGGTGTAACGTGGAGGTCGAGAGTACAAACACTCACCAGGACACTGGCCCTGAAGGAAGGTGGATGGCTGCAGGTTAATAAGATAGACAGCAGTGGAAACAGCCTCAGCCCAAAAGTGAGGAGGGACATGAGATGAGATAAGAAGAGTGCGTGCTGTCTCGACAATATGACGATGCTTCCTTTCAGCGATGTCATTCTGAGCGTGGGCACCGGGACAAGAAAGCTGGGGGAGAGTGCCATGAGTAGCCAGCAGATCGCGAAAAGCATGAGAGAGATACCCCCCCCCCCCGGAATCGGAGCGAAAAATACGAATGGAAGCGGAAAACTGGGTGCGCACCATAGCAGAAAAAGTAGCATATATCTGGAAGAAATCAGAACGAGCATGCATAAAGTAAATCCAACAGTAACGAGAATAATCATCAACAAATATAACATAATATCGATGACCGCCCTTTGATACAAAAGGTGCGGGACCCCAGACATCAGAATGAACTAAATCAAAAGGACGCGAAGATCTTGACTCGTTAGACGGATAAGGGAGTTGGAGCTGTTTACCAAGCTTACAACCCGTACAAGAATGAGACCGATCAACAGAAACACGACCCAGAAAACCATGACTAATAAGCGACGCAAGGCGTGGGCCACTGGGATGACCAAGACGGTGATGCCACTGAGAAAAGGCCACCGACGGAAGACAAAAGGTGACAGCAGCCGGAGATGACGAAGTGGAAGGAAGATGGAGGCGATCAAGGACGTACACCCCACTACGGCGACGGCCAACTCCAAGGAGTGTCCCTGTCAGACGATCCTGCACACGACAAACAAACTCATCAAAAACAACAAGGCAACCATGAGATGTGAGTTGGCTGGCGGATATAAGATTCATGGATAACTTGGGTATGTAGGCAACGTCGGGGATATGGAAATGGCTAGTATGAAGGAGGCCACGACTAGTAATGGGGAGAATAGTACCATTGGCTACCATGATACTAAGGGCAGGGGAAACGGGCTGGCAGGATGAGAGGTGTGTGGCATCATGTGTCATATGAAAAGAGGCTCCAGAGTCAAGCAACCAGTCGGAGGAAGAGATACCTGAAGGGGCGGAAGCTGCCGGCTGAGAGGTAGAAGCATCAGAAGCATCCGGTGAAAGAACTGAGACAGTAGAGCGAGACAGGGATCCCTGAGAGAGCTGCTGAGCAATCTGCTGTGCAAGCTCAGAAATAGAGAGAGACTGTGCCACAGTAGAGAAAGGAGCACCGGGAGCACGTTGCTGACCAGATTGTTGAGCTCGCTGAAGCTTGCGACACTCAGATTTGATATGACCCAGGCACTGACAGTAGTGGCAGCGGACAGATGAGCGACGGGGAGCACTGGACTGAGCCGAAACGGGCGCCGAAGGACGAGGAACAGGGCGCACCGGAGCACTATAACCTGAAGAGGGCAGCAGAGGAGCACTGACAAGAGATGTATGCGGTGGAAGCTGGGGAGCAGCCAGAACAGCGTGAGGCATCCCACCATGAGAAATAGCGGTGTCCAAGGAGTTGAGGCGAGTCTCCTCAGCGACCACCAAGGACAAAGTATCGCTGAGAGACGGAGGGGGATGCCGGTGTAGAAGCTGAGCGCGAATGGACTCGAACTCGGGGCGTAGGCGCATAAGAAACTCAAACAAGCGCTGACAGTCGCGATCCCGAGAGATAGCAACACACTGAGGGCATGTAGCACAGGGGGAAGGAGCCATCTCGTCGCACTGACGCCAAAGATCAAGGAGCTCGGCAAAGAAGGCCTGAACAGACCGATCACGCTGGTAGCAGACGCTAAGGGTCTGAAACAGAGAGCAGCGTAGGGCCTGACTGGACGGCTGATAGAGACGGCGCAAGTGATCCCACATCGCCTTGGCCGTAGGGAGCTCGTAGATAGCCATCTGAATGGGAAGCTCGCAAGACTGACAGATCACGGCAATCGTGCGAGAGTCGTCAGAGCGCCATCGCGCTAAGTCGGAGCCCTGGGCGGAGGCGGCCGTGCTGACAGTGGAAGAGTCGGTAGCAGGAGCAGTAACCATCGGAGCAGGAGCAGGCACAGAGCCGTCAATGTGACCCCACAAATCTAGGCCACGGAGAATGACACCGACCGTGGCGGACCAAGCTTTGTAATTTCGCCCATCAAGGATGACGTCAGCCCGTTGAAGGAAGGCGGAGGATTGAGACGAAGCCATCGATCGGTGACTGATCGGAAGCAGTAGACGGATCGATCGCTCCGCTCACGATCGGAAGCAGTAGACGGGATCGGTGAGGAGCAGGAGACGAGATCGATCGGAAGCAGGAGACGAGATCGATAACGGCTCTGTGCGGGATCGATCGGAGCAGGAGCACGGGATCGGTGACGAGCGCAGGAGCACGGGATCGATCGATCGATCGGAGCAGTAGACGGGATCGATCGGTGCGGGATCTATCGAATAAGGAGCACGGGATCAGAGCAGGAACACGGGATCGATCGGAGCAGGAGCACGGGATCGATGAAGGAGTAGCTGTGCGGGATCGAGGACGAAGGAGATGAGCTCGACGGGATCGGCGGAAAACAGCGGGATCGGGAAGACAGGCTGCCGGAAAAAAACCCTAATGCTTATCGCTCTGATACCATGATAGAGTGAATGAATGAATAGAATTCCACAATAAGGATACATATGTATATATACACAAGAGGGGTTCCCAACACCTAGAGGTGAGCCTAAGAGAGTCTACCACCATAATATACAATATAATGCATAATACATCTAACAACAAGGATGTAAGTGGGGGATTAAAATAGAGAAATGCCCCGGATAACACAACACAAGGCTATAATATTCTACGCTGACCTAATTTTATAGGAATGCAGGTGAGCACACAATCAATAAGTAGGACTAATGCATATCCTAAAGTTGGTGTGATGCAGCTACATGATCAAGCAATAAAATCAGACACTGGATTGCATTAAGTAATTGACTTTAAACAGAGTAGAAATACAATTAAACTTAAAGATCTAAATTTAGAGTTATAGATAATAATTGTGAAACATAGCAAGCACAACGAAATTAACTGTTGAGTAAATAAACAATAGATGTTCAATCAAATAAAAGGGCAAATGCAATACAACTTAGGCTCCGTTTAGTTCGGCTGATGCTGATGGAAAGTTGTTGATAGGAAATGGAGGTTGAGATAAGTGTTGTTTTTGAAAAAACAGTTTTGTTAAAAAACTGTTTTGGTGAAATGGAGTTTGCAGAGTTGATGGAGATAGAGTTTTGGAAAAGTTATTTGGGAACAAAATGAAGTTTTAGGTGATTTTTTTTTATTATCGCAACATAACATTAGTGTCATAACATTACTTGAATCAGTTATAAACAAATAATCATAAACTTGAATCAGTGTTCTGCTCTATCGAAAATTTGTTCAGAAACAAAGCACCAAATGTCTGAAAATTTCAACACCATATTTGTGGGAAAAAAACACCAAATTATTTCTGATCCAAGGAAAAAAGCATTGTTCTGGACTTTCGTCCCCAGACAAATTTCTGAAAATCAACCAACTCTTGAAGAGAAACAACCAACTCTTGTTGTGATTCTCTTCATTTATCTAGGTCAGCTAGGAGATGTCGCGGGTGAAGCGGCGGCTCTGCGATTGAAGAGAAACAACCAACTCTTGTTGCGATCCAATGAAGAAAGAAGAACCCGGGGAAAGGAATGGTTTGCCGATGCGGATTGTGTTAGAGTTTTTGCTAAGGGAAAGGGAGATCTAGAGAAGAAAGGGAGAACAAGAGAAGAATTAGGGTTAGGGTGAGAGAAGAGAGTAATACCTTGATAATAGATTGCCTGCCCAACATGAGGGAACCCCGGGCCTATTAATACCCGGGGTTCATGAGGGGGCCGGCCGGCCCCCATATGGGGACTGAACCCAGTGGTTCAGTCCCCCCTTGGTTCACTTCATTGGTTGGGGGCTGAACCGGATGGTTCAGCCCCGTTGTTTAGCTCCCGCTCCTTAGGTCGCTTAGAGTACGTCCGACCTGTGAATTGTAGTGGATGCGAGGACGTAACATTCCCCAGCTCTTCAAGCACAGACTTGTCCTCAAGCTGGAATTCTGGAAACCTTTCTTTGAACTCCAAGTAATCAACCCAAGAGTTGTGTACTGCTGACATCTGCTCCCACTTAACGAGCACTTCCAATCGGTACTCGCTTCCCCGACGTTTCCATTTGGTCAACAGAATGGACTCTGGGGAGGGCCGTAGTTCACCATTGGCCGTAGCTGCAGGTAGGGTGGGAAGAATCGCCGTCGAACTGCCGAGCTTTTTCTTCAACAAGGACACATGAAATGTGGGATGAATGCGCGACCCTTCCGGGAGGGCCAGGGTGTAAGCGACGGGTCCCACCCGACGGAGAACGCGGAAGGGGCCATAGTATCGAGGTGCGAGCTTCTGATTTGCCCGCCGAGAGACCGAAAGTTGCCGATATGGCTGTAGCTTCAGGAACACCTCATCTCCCACCGCAAACTCCCGTTCCGTCCGGTGTTTATCGGCTTGGAGTTTCATGCGGTCTTGGGCGATCCGTAAATTATTCCGTAGCAGCGACAGCGTCCGATCTCTATCTGAAAGTGTCCGGGCGACCGCGGGCAGGGCGGCGCTGGCTGGTTCATACGAGCTCAAAGTAGGAGGAGGACGCCCGTAGACTACCTCGAAAGGGGTAAGCTTGCTGGCGGTGTGGAAGGAAGTGTTATAGCAATACTCCGCCCAGTGGAGCCACCTCGTCCACGTGCGGGGCTCATCCATGACAAAACATCGCAAGTAAGTTTCAACCCCCCGGTTGAGGACCTCCGTCTGCCCATCGGTCTGAGGGTGGTGTGCGGTGCTCATGCGCAGGGAAGTCCCCTGTAACCGAAACAACTCCTGCCAAAACTGACTGATGAAAACAGGGTCCCTATCGGAAATGATGGCCCTAGGGAGTCCATGGAGTCGAACAATCTCTTTCGCAAACAATTCAGCCACCGTCTCGCCCGTGTACGGATGGCTTAAAGCCAAGAAGTGCCCATATTTGGACAATTTGTCCACCACCACCAAAATGACCGACTTACCTTGAGACTTGGGCAAGCCGTCAATAAAGTCCATGGATACAGTTTCCCAGATCTGTCGAGGAATCTCAAGCGGGGTCAGCAGCCCTGCTGGGGAAGTGGTCTCGTACTTTTGCCGCTGGCAAACATCACATTCGCGGACAAACTGCTGAACGTCCTTGCGCATGCCCTTCCAAAAAACATTTGCCCGGACCCGCTGGAGGGTGCGAAGAACCTCGGCGTGACCCCCCGTGGGTGAAGCATGGAACTCCCGCATCATAACTGTCCGCCACGTCGAGTTGGCCGGAATGACTATTCGGCCATGATAGTGAAGCTGGTCGCCGTGCAAATGATAGCCGGCCTCGGCCGGTTCCCCCCGTCGCGGTGTCTCCATGATGGGCCGCAACTCCGAATCCAACTGAACCTCTGCATGTATTTCCCCCAAAGCTTCAATCACCGGCCCCGAAATGTGGTGCGCAGACCCTTCTGGTATGCGGGAGAGTGCATCCGCTACCACGTTCTCCTTCCCCTGTTTATACACGATGTCATAGTCGTATCCCAACAGTTTGGTAAGCCACTTCTGCTGCAACGGAGAGGCCAACCGCTGGTCAAGGAAGTGCTTCAGACTCTGATGATCCGTGCGAATCTGGAAGTGATGCCCCAACAAGTAAGGTCGCCACATGGCGACCGCGTGCAGGATCGCCAACATCTCCTTTTCATATGTAGAGAGACCCAGAGTCTTTGGTGCCAACGCCTTGCTGAAGTAGGCTAAAGGCCTGCCCTCCTGCATTAAGACCGCTCCGATTCCGACCCCGGAGGCATCCGTCTCGATGACGAACTCCTTGGAGAAATCTGGTAATGCGAGCACCGGGGTGGAAGTCATGGCCCTCTTAAGGGCCTGGAAGGCGTCCTCCGCCTCGACACTCCACTGGAAGGCGTCCTTTTGTAGCAGCTGGGTCAGAGGACGGGCTATCTTCCCGTAGTCTTTCACGAACCGCCGGTAATAACCTGTCAGGCCGAGGAAACCCCGTAGTGCTCGAATCGTCGTGGGGGTCGGCCACTCCACCATGCTCGCGATCTTCTTTGGGTCGGCCTGAACTCCGTGGCCTGACACCAAATGTCCCAAGTACTCGACCTCCTCCTGCCCAAAAGAGCATTTGGATCGCTTGGCGTACAACAGATGCTCCCGTAGAAGCGTCAGGACGACTCGAACATGCTCCAAATGCTCCTCCCAGCTCCTGCTATAAATAAGTATATCATCAAAGAACACGAGCACGTACCTTCGGAGGAGGGGGCGGAAGATCTCATTCATCACCGCCTGGAAGGTAGAAGGTGCATTAGCCAACCCAAATGGCATCACCAAAAACTCATAGTGGCCATCATGTGTGCGGAAGGCCGTTTTATGAATGTCTTCCTCCTTCATGCGGATCTGATGGTAGCCGGATCGCAGGTCCAGCTTGGTAAACAAGCGCGCGCCATGAAGCTCATCCAGAAGTTCCTCGATCATCGGGATAGGGAATTTGTCCTTGATGGTGGAGCTGTTAAGCCCCCTGTAATCGACGCAAAACCTCCAAGACCCGTCCTTTTTCTTCACCAATATGATCGGTGAGGAAAAAGCGCTCGTGCTGGGGCGTATAATACCAGAGGATAGCATCTCGCGCACGCTGCGCTCTATCTCAGCCTTCTGAATGTGCGGGTAGCGGTATGGTCTGATGTTGGTGGGGTCCGTGCCCTCCTTAAGCTGAATCTGGTGATCGCGGAAACGGGGCGGGGGCAGTGTGCTTGGCTCCTGAAAAACATCTCCGTACTGATCCAGGAGTGCCCTGATCTGCTCTGGCTCCACACTCGTCTCCAACCCCATAGCGGACATGTCGACAATCATAGTCACCTCCCCACCTTGCTCCTCCAGCCTCTGTAGGCTCCTGAGTGACACCTCCTTAAGAGGCGATGTCCTGATGCCCTGCAAACAGTGCTCTTTCCCTTGTTGGGAAAACTCCAGTGTCATTCGGTCCCAATCCGTGGTCACCCGTCGTAACTGCCGAAGCCACTGCACTCCCAAAACCATATCTGAGCCCCGTATAGGGAGAAGGTAGATGTCGGTGTGGCAGCAGTACCCCTGCATCCGCAACTCAGCCCCCTTGAGTACCCCTTCACATCTCAACTTGCTCCCATCCGCCACCATGACCTGGAAAGCGGCCTCACGATCGACTTGGAGCCCGGCCTTTAGGGCCACATCGGGGTTGATGAAGTTGTGGGTGCTCCCACTGTCGACAAGTATCGTCACCTTCTCCGGGCCCACCATACCGGCGATCCTCAAAGTCAGTGGTGCCGTGCATCCGGCCATCGCCTGTAGGGATATACCAAACTCCGCTAGATCAAGGTCATCCTCCAGAATAGTAGTGTCCTCTTCCTCATCCTCCTCACGTAACATGAAGACTTGGACCTTCTGACATCTATGCCCCGGGGCGAACTTCTCATCACATTTGAAGCAAAGACCCTTGTCCTTCCTGGCCTGCAGCTCTTGCCATGTCAATCTCGTCACCGTGGGTCGATTCCCCGCTGGTTGTTCACGGCGGGGTGCTTCAGTTGTCGGATTGGTCCGGATGACCGCTCTGGTACGCTGCCGGTTGAACCTTTCCTCTTGAATCCTCGCTAGGCTGATGGCGTGGCTCAAGTTGCGGGGCATGTATGCATGGACCTCGTCCCTCAAATGGTCCTTCAAACCGGAGACGAAACAACTCAACATCGTCTTCTCTTCCCAGTTAACCCGGTTTGCCAGACGCTCAAACTCTGTCCTGTACTCGGTAACTGTCCCCTTCTGGCGAAGTTTTTGCAACATGGCTTCAACATCTTCATATTCAAGAGGGCCAAAACGGGCGGAGAAGGACTCCACAAACTCGTTCCAAGGCGCGTAGTTGCGTCCCCTGAGGAACCACTTAGTCCACTGATAGGCGTCATCTTCCAGATGGAAAGACGCCAACTGCACCCATTGCCCCGCCGGTATCTCCTGGTATCGGAAGAAGAGTTCCGCCTTTTGAATCCACTCAAGTGCATCTCCTCCCCGGAATTTAGGGAAGTTCATCCTCGTCAATTTGGGCTGCATATACGGCCGGTGCTCCCCTGGTGCTGGTTGGTATGGTGGTTGTTGAGCGATAAGGTTCCCTGGCTGAAATTGGTCCATTCCGTACCCTCCTTGTTGCCCTCCGGCCCCCGTGTTGCCATTCCCATAGCCTGGTGGCCCTCCGAGAGGTCGCGGTAGCGGTAGGATACCCGCCACGCCTCCGATTGGGACCGCATTCGCCCCCGTAGGACGAAAGGGCGCTGTTCCCTGACCTGGGCCCCTCCAACCAGCAGCCGGCTGCCATTGGGGGCCGATTCCGGCCGCCCAGGGACCGGCGGCTTGGCTCCAGGTCGCCGGCGTCTCCGGCGGCCGCCAGGCCTCCTGCCGAGCCTGGCCGCACTCCCCCATACCACCGGCGGCAGCCGCGGGGCCCCCAAACCCCTCCGCTGGGTTTCCGCCCGTGCGGCTGGGCGCAGGGCCGATCCTGGCGGGATCGGCTTCTGCCGCGCCGGATCCCGTCAGGGATCCCCCTGTGGACGTCGACCCGCTTCTCGGCGGCCATCCCCCTGCTCCGATGTAGAATCCAGCGCCGTTTGTCGCTGCCGGGAGAAAGGATGCCGCTCCGGCTTCGGATCCTTCAGAAATTTGAGTTTTTCCCTTCAGATTTTGTAAGAGGAGGCTCTTGATTTCTTCCAATCGCAGATCCATGCGTTCTTCAAGTTGATCCGTTGTTTTCTTCAAGCGTTCTTCCATGGAGTTGACGGTGTCCGCCAACCCTACGTAATTTTCTTCCATTGTGGCGATGCGTGCGAGTTCCGCTTCGGAGCGAGTAACCATGGCCGAGGAGCGGCTGCTCTGATACCAAATGTTAGAGTTTTTGCTAAGGGAAAGGGAGATCTAGAGAAGAAAGGGAGAACAAGAGAAGAATTAGGGTTAGGGTGAGAGAAGAGAGTAATACCTTGATAATAGATTGCCTGCCCAACATGAGGGAACCCCGGGCCTATTAATACCCGGGGTTCATGAGGGGGCCGGCCGGCCCCCATATGGGGACTGAACCCAGTGGTTCAGTCCCCCCTTGGTTCACTTCATTGGTTGGGGGCTGAACCGGATGGTTCAGCCCCGTTGTTTAGCTCCCACTCCTTAGGTCGCTTAGAGTACGTCCGACCTGTGAATTGTAGTGGATGCGAGGACGTAACAGATTGCTGCTGGAAATCGGAGAAGTGAGAGACGGGAAGAGGAAAACCTTCCCGGAGAGGAGTCGGCGTCCTATGTCACTCGCCTCTCCTCATATCGCGATGAAACGCCTTCCGCCTTTCCGCCTTTTCGCTGCTTCTATCGGGGGAGATCGGGAGGAGCAGCGGGTTACGGCTGGACTGGAGGAGAGCACCGCGTCTGGAAAGTAGGTCAAAGTTGCGGTGATTAAGAAACGTAGGTTCGCGAAACGCCGTCCCAAACGCCGCTTATTCGAAGATCTCCGTTTTCTCCCTGCCGCACCGCTGCCCATAAGCTGAACAAAACGACACCTTAATAAAACTAAGACAACATTGGAATGTCGGTACAAAATAGAGAAAATGAAAACAACTAAAAACTACGCAGTACTACCGCGGAGGTGGAATGAGAATTGGAAGCAATCCCAAGAAGAGGAAGAGGGCTCGACTTGTGTGGTAGGGCTGTGATTTATGGTAGGGAGGGAGTATAGGAGGATGAAGGGCTGGGGGAAGACATGTGGAGATGATGACTACGAACAGGTAGGGTTAGGTCGGCTGAGGAAGGTGTTGTCGGCTAGGGTAGTGAGGGATAGTGGAGATGATTTAGGAAGGGTCTTCGAAGCAACTGGTGGGGATTGGTGACAGTTGCAATGGCATCGAAGTAAATGGCGGTCGTTGGACGCTTCAACACCTCCGAAGAAGCGTCACACGGGCCTCACATTGTAAGGGCTTCTATTGAATTGGTAGCTTCAGATTAAATCTAACTCTGGATACTCCAAATCCATAACAATTGATGGATATAAGTAGAGGATGATAAAGATATTTGCTGATCAGATCATCTGATCGAATCATTTAACCTAAACCTCAAAATATCACTCAGAAATGATAATAATAACACATTAAAACATTATAAAGAATCACCTGAACATTATGCAGACTCCGGTCATTCATATGACAATCCAATAATTGTCAATGGTGAATCGACCGCCAAGGAGTCCTAATGCATGCTCAAAATGATGTGATTGATCCCCCATCATCGGGGATATTACGCGGTAAAAGGATAACGTGAGCTTAAAGATAAATTTTATAATTTGAAATAAGAGCGTCATTGATGTATGAATATGAGTGTTGGGCAGTAAAAAAAAGTAGTTTCTATTTAAGCCGAGTCGGGAAGTAATGCAAATGCTAAGATGGATGTAAAAAAACTTAGTATGTACATTAAAGATCTGAAAATGCACCGTTAGACCACTGAATAGAATTTGCTTTGAAGGATTAAGAAAGTGTAGGGGTTGACGGGTAACTGGATGAAAGTTATTTGAAATAATTTGTTTTGTTTGGATGTGTTGAAAGGTTGGGTCCAACGGGTAATCACGCCACCAACCCGACTGCAATCGGAGAATCCCAACCAAATCCCCCACGGTGGTATGGAGGTCATTTAATCCCAGGGTAGGTTGTTGAGCCCGGGAATCGATCCCGAAACTCCTTTATGAGGGTGTTGACATCACTACTTTTGGAGGCCCCACCTTTCAACAGGATGCAACACATCTACTAGCCTTCAACAAGAACAAACACAAAATGAGAATTTATACATCTGACTCATAATACTTGGCATAAGCCTACTGATGATGATGATCATGATGATGTTGATGATGAAATTGATGAGGACGATTGTTAAAGCCAGGAAAATCCTAGCTCCAAATGTTTGGACCTAAGTGCAGCCTGAGGTTACTGATTCCGCGATCCGGCGATTTGGATCTGAAGTCTAGCGCTAAGAAGGAAGAGAAAGACCACAAACAGACCCCAGGGAGCTTCAGCAGGGAGGTCCCGCCACGTACCCGAAAGTTTAAGTAAAAACATCCCCTCCACGACCACAGATGGCTGAACTTGGTACTAGGAAGGCACTGACTTGATGAGAATCTCGCCTGGATGGGGGGGGGGGGGTTGATCTCTGATTTTTCAAGTGTCATTTCTGGTACCCCTGAAGGTCTATTTATAGACAAATTCTAAAGGGGGATGCATGCGACTATACCTGGCCCCTGCGAGATTGGATAGTTGAACCTGGTGAACGGGCGACTATTGAAGGATCTCTCCCACGCCTGGCGAGATGTTGTTCATAGTCACCACTTAGGAAGGATCTCGCTCACGCCTGGCGAGATGTTGTTGATAGTCGCCACTTAGGAAGGATCTCAACTACGCCTGGCGAGATGTTGTTGATAGTCGCCACTTAGGGGGGAGTAATCCTGATACTCGCATCTTGCATTGAATGCCCCTGTGAATTGTTGGTTGTCTTTGACTTAACCTTTGACTTTGACTTTTGCCCACATGGCCTGAACGGGTCCTACCCTTGAAGAATATGGGTTATACAATGATGGTAGCCAACATCACACCGCCGATGATATTACATTGCACTAGCTAAGATAATAAAAAGTGTAATTTGAAAATTAAGATGCATTTACAAAAACTATGCACTTTGTTTTTTTAACATAATTTTTTGTTTCATTAAAAAGTTGATTTGGTCTCAACCCTAATGATTAAGGTGCTTTTGTTGCAGTTCTTAATTGTAGATTATTCTAACAAACTTTCCTTTGTTATGCTGGAGCACAATAAAAATTGTTTCTTTATTATTACACGGAAGGTTTAAACAACAAAATCAAAGGTACAACCTTCAATTGTCTAGATTCAAATAAATATTAGAATTACAATGATATATTTGAAATTCAATATAAAATTATGAATGCACTGGTTAATGCCTCAAATAGCCAGCTTTCCAGTTGAGCGGTTAAAAAAGTTGTCAATAATATACTAAAATTAAATTAGCTCAACACCCATTAGTACTAAAATAAAACACAATTTCAATAAGATAATGCTCATTGGTAATTGGAATACATCATGCAACTTTCACTGGTTTTTGCTCTTGTTTCATTGTTTTAAGCAATATAAAACTTTCTTTGTATGGTAATTTAGAGTAGTACATAATCTAATCCAAAAATGTAAACCAATTATTTCTTTAGTCCAAATGGCAAAGGATAATTGTACATTACCTGACAATCCATTAGAATTAAATCAAATGGCAAACGCTTCGAGCTTCCTTCAGAAATACGGCTTGTTACTACTTCCAAAGCTTTTGACCCATTATCAACAGATGTGACAATTCCGCCAGCACGAGAAAGCACTTTCTCTGCAATTTGACGTAGAAGAAGCGTATCTTCAACCAATAATATCTTCATACCACTCAAAGGTTTTGTATCAGTTCCATCCTTGAGCACCTTACAATTATTTTGTTGGAGACATGCAGAATTCAACAATTTTTTTGTTTCCAGCTCAGTCGACTCTCGCGCAATCTCTAATTTCAGTTCATCATTTGTTTGTCTGAATTCTTGCATAAGTCCTAAGATCTTATAAAAACGTGAACCATGAATGGGTTTATGTAGCAGAAGATCACACGGAAGTTTTAAGCACGATGCAGTTGAATCAGTCAAGCATATGACTTTATACTGATGAAAGTGATGATTGCCTTTCGCAAGACAAGTTAAAAAGTTATGTATCTCAGAGAAATTCCCAAAATCCAAATCAATAATAACCAATAAGTACTTATTTGAACCTTTCAAGCTTGCTTTCTTTGGGTCATCTTTCATGCTGAATGTCAAAACTTGTCCATTCTCATCTCTGGGACTAGAATACTCACTATTTATACCACTAGACCCTATACTTGAATCGCAACTTCCAGACGCACTGTAATTATGGGTCATCTTCTTCAATACAGCATACATGTGCACAGGTTGCTCGGCTACACAGACCATGATTCCAAGGAGTTTCATCCAATCTTTCAAAATCCTGCTTGTTTCGCTTCTACGAATAGCAAGTAGGCACTGAATTCCCTCCACGGTAACGCCTTGTGAAATTGCTAGGGCATGAATATTTGATTGTACCTTAGCTTTTGTTTTGGTGGAAAATGAATGTAGCCTGTTCAATATTGGAATATTGCAAGAGTCAAAACCTTCTTCATCATTGTTAGAAGAAACATCATTAGACTCCAAAAAAATATTGAACATAAAACAACTTCCTCTTTCACCGGGCTGTTTCTCTTTAATGCTAATATTACCGCCCATCAATAGCACCTACAAAAGTTGAAATTAAATGTCACGTCATAAACAGGATTTAGAAATCCTTGGACAGGAGGAAATATACTGATTGCAAACAAAATTGAGAAATGAAACTCAAATTGAAATGGATATATAAAATTACATAGGATTTGACTATTCCAAGCCCCAAACCGGTGCCTTCGCAGCCTAGGTTTGACTCTTTCACTTGAATATAGTTCTCAAAAATGGAAGCTCTTTTCTCCTTTGGGATTCCTGTGCCTGTATCATCTATCTCAAAAGTAAACTCCATATCACCTTGACCATGATAAATAGATTTAAGAGGCTTTTTATTTGGATAAGCACCACCAACATAGCAAAAGCATCTAGATAGATGAACCCATATATTAGGAAAGTTCCCTTGTTGGATTGAAGTGAACTCTGGATCTTTTGAACCAACCTTCTTAGCCCAAGCACGAACAACAACATGACCCTCCGATGTAAATTTTATCGCATTGCTGAGAAGATTGTCTAAAATTTGCTTAAATCGTCTGCAATCACCTCTGACATTTGAAGACATCAAAACTGAGAAATCACAAGGATCCCATATTACCTCAAGACCTTTCTCAAGTGCAACTACATGGAAAATATCAACAGATTCCTCAATAGTCTGAGCCATACTAAATTCCACATCTTCAAGTTCCATCCTTCCAGCTTCCACTTTGCTTATCTCAAGAACAGAATTCAGAATCCCTAATGCCCATAAAAATACTAGTTAGTGGAAGGATTTAACAACTATTTTAAAAAGAGTACACATCAGATACTTTTGTTTGGATTTGAAATATTTGTTGTTTTTCAGAGTGTTAAAGCACAAACTTGATATCATAAACTTATATGTTCACAAACATAAAGTTAAAAGATTATGACAAAAAACAAAATCAAGTAATTGATTCAGTAAATGAAAGAAACAAATACTCTATACCACTCACCCAACAGCTTTGCTGTGCAAGAATCCATTTGTATTAGGTTTCTATACACATCAGAATCTGGAAGAACATCAACACAGCACAATTTAATTAACCCTGTAATGCAAGCAAGAGATGCCCTTATATCATGACTGGCACTGACGAATGCAATAGATTTATTCATACTTTTTCTCTCAGCTTGTTCAGTTGCCTCCATTTGTTTGATAAGGTTAGCAAGTCCTATTGACTTATCTCTTTGCAGTCTTCTAAAAAGCTTTGAAGAGATGCAACTACCGATAACGCCAATTAGAATATAAAAAGATAACAGCAAGCCTATGATAACCTTCAGCTTTTGTAGTAAAAGTAGAAAAAATTTCACTGGAAATGCCATAACTATAACCTGCAAGATGAAAATGATCATACTCAGTAAAGCACTAATTACAAAAAAGAATATACAAACTAAATCACAGGGCCTTTTTAAAACATAAAAGACGAAAAATAACACAATATCAATCATGATGTACAATAGTTAATAGCATTACCATTTGGATTTCAGCAATATGGATAGGTGCACAGTGGAGCACAGTTTCTGCACCCTTTCTTAGAAAGTGCTTTCTGCTTGATGAATGAGAAAATAATTGTTCATCAATAATACCACTGCATGAATTGCTAATAATCCCTCTCACAGGCAAGATGTCACTAGCATTTATTGGAGTTAAGGTGCCTGTATTGTGGTCTAAAAAAATACCATCTTTTGTCAACAAATAAGCACGTGCATCATGAAGATTGGTGGAAAAGAAATAATTTATGAAGTCTTTCAATTTAATGCCAAGAGCAACCACACTAAATCTATCAGCTGGAGCAGTAAAGAAGAGCATTTCATCTCTATCGTATCCCCATCCATATCCATATGAAGGCCCCCTGCTCCTGCCTTCCAGTGCATCAAGAAACCATTGTGAGTTATTTGGTTGAATGTGAGGAAGAACCAGTACATCACCGTAACCTTTTCCCGTATGATTATCCACTATTTGGGTATACCATGGATGCAATGTTGAATTGAATGACTTGGATGAAGCATTGGAGAATATTACGCGAGTATGATTTCTTTCAAGTAAATAGGTGAAGATATCTCCATGAATGTTAACATAAGAAACCTGTGATGCCAATCGAATTGTACTAAATGCTGTGAACAAACTTAAGGCAGCCTGCAAGTTGAAAGCAAAATCATTAATTTATCTTTCAGCTTAACCCTAATTCTTCAAGATACTATTACTAGATGGAACTTTACACTGGTCTTCATGGCAGAAGATAAAGACAACTTTTTATCAAGAGCAGAACCCACAATTTCAGCGACATTGTGAACTGACAAATTTGCTTCAAAAAGGTGAAAGGTGCGCTCTTGAAGATGCTCCATTAACATTTTTTGAGTATCACCAAAATCACTATGTAAGAGATCTTCAGTATGTTGAGCTAAGAAAATAGATGCAGAAATAATGCCAATACCAAGTACTATGGTAACCTGAATAGATAAATTAGTAAAATAAGCATTCAAGCAAAAAAAATACTGTTTTAGCAATTGTATACATCATTAAATTTAAATAAGTCACTGCTTGATGTTTAAATAGTTCTATGAGGAGACCAGAGATTATATGAAGGGTGAGAGACGCTAAGAGAAGTGACTACCACCGGCGTGATTATCCATATGTGAGAAGCTAAGTTAAAGAGCGCCATGATCTTCTTTGCACTGCATTTCAAAGAGAGAATTTGTTGAACAAAACATACATGAAAATGAATGAACAATAATTAAATAAGGCATTGGATGAAATAATTAAGCAAAATAATAATTTGTTTGATAATAGAAATCATTTGAAAATACCGTCATACAATCTCTAAACCCTAAAACCTTAAACCTAATTCCATTATGCTATGATATTATAAATGTTTTATGTTTTCATTGTGCTGCAGGTTAAGCATAAGAAATGCAAATACAAAATGTTGAAAAGTAAACAGACAAGATTAGTAGGAATGGAGGCTTAAGGAAGGTTCACATTTTTTTTATCATGCGTTAGTAATTGGATTAACAACACAGCTATCATTAACACAAATAAAGCCACCAAAAAAGTTTTAAGCAATACATACATTTAACTTAGGCTTCGTTTGGCGCGGCTTTTTTGCTCCAGTGAGTTTGGACAAAAAACGTCACCACATAGAATATATGTTTGGCATGACAACTGTTACGACCGCCACAAAGAAAAAAAAACTAGATTTGAACATAAAAGTGGATGAAGTTCCTTAGGTGAGGACGGGCGTTCATGAACAACAGTTCATAACCACCGCTTTCACGACCGCCACAGCCGAGCCAAATGGAGCATTATTGAATTATTGTTAACATAATTTTGGTTGCATAACTTAACTGGGTTGTCGACTGAAATTCAAACACATTATAACACGCATGCTTAAAGAGGGATAATACACATACTTAATTTCACTTATATATAGAAATTAAAAGCTAGAAAAAAATAACTGGTGTGTAAATGAGCGACATTAAATATTTTCAAAAACATAATCATTATGTTGATTACTTGATTCATGCCAACTATGTTTCTTTAAGGTTGTTTTTCTTTAATTCAATTTGTATAGTCTCCATTGGACGCTATCTTCTACGCACACAAAAATCATATTGAAATGTTCTTCCTAACTTCACCATTTTTAAGGATTTGATTAATCATAAATACTCATTTTAAATTTTACTAATGAGTGATTGGTAGTACCGGTTGAGGTGTTGCCGTGTGACCGGGAGGTCACGGGTTCGAGTCCTGGAAGCATCCTCTTGCAAAAATGCAAGGTGAGGTTTGCCTACATTTCACCCTTGTGGTGGGACCCTTCCCCGGACCCTCGCGCAGCGGGGATGCTTTGTGCACCGGGCTGCCCTTTTTTTTAGTGATTGGCAGTAGACAAAATTAAGTTACTACTTCAAATAGGATAATTTAGGAATCACTCCGAAAGGATACTTGAAAACTTGATGTGGAAATAAACTCCAAACTGCTAAGCCTTAGCTGGTGTGGAAATAAACTTCACAAACTGCTAAGTGTTAGCTGGTTTCGTTCTTTTTTTTCATTTCCTTGTTTGTTTTTAAAAGTAAGAAATAAAATAGAACATATTTCCATCCTATTTCTTTAATGTTTTGCAAAAATAAAGTTTTTTTAACGGATTAACAATAAGGCTAGTTCCTACGAAATGTTACTATTAGAGCCTTCATTTGTTAGCGAAAATTTTCAATCCGAGCTCCGTTTCCAAATCAGCGTACGGGATTGCCGCGATGCTGACACAGGGCGGAAAAAAGATAACGCGAGACGGCGAGAGGCTTAACTGCACCCAAAATTATTAGTGATCTCCGTGGAAATCACTCGTTATCTCCGTGGAGAACACTCTTGATATCCGTGGAGATCAAGCATGAACACCACAGAGATCACGCATGAACACCACGGAGATCACACGTGATTTCATGTGTAGTTAAGTCTTTTCCTTTTTTCCCGCCACGTGTCAGCATGGCGGGGATCCCGGACACAGATTTGGAAACGGGCCCGGATTGAATAATTTCTCAGACTTTTTCGTGAAAATGAAAGCCATGCGACATTATGGTTAAACCCACCAATGAATTAGCTAGTGCATTAGAAAAGGCAAATTTCTTCTTGGCATGAAAGAATCAGCAGGCATAAACCACACAAACACAATCAAAGCAAAAGTCCATATCATTAATGGGGTTCTATACTTACAGCATGCACCAAAAAGCTCTTGAAAAAATGCTACAATCTCAATTAATAGGATTCTATACGTACCTCGGGGCGGAAGAAAAGTATCTAATATTTAGTTGCGTGTAACGCACAGTGATCATAATAAATCACCATGCGGGAGCAAATACAGACGTATAATCCGTGATTCAACGGTGTCGATTGTTTGCGAAAATATTCATGTAATACAGTCGTATTGAAAAGTGATTGTATTTTAGATCGATCATGAGCGAAAATTCATGCCGGCGGGAATATATGGCGTGATAGGGGGTCGTGCACCGTGATCTAATTTTTTTCCTAAACACCACCTGAAAAACCACAATAGAGCAAGCCAAAACCACTGATATAGACCAAATAAAAGATCTTAATCACCTGCAACAACAAAAAGCAACTCGGTACCTATAAATATATTAAGAAAGTAAGAGAAAAGACACAGAGTAGTAAGATATTTCCTACCGCAGCAACAGGAGATGAAAAAATGTGCAATATTCATGAAAATGAAAATACACAATGTTAAGTTATACTTACCAACGTAGTTCACAGTAATATATTAAAAAAATTTGACTTAGATTTGAGTTTTGTGAGCGCGTAATCAGTCTCGACGTTTGAAAATTCATAAGTATAGTTCGAATCGAAGCGGCCTTTGTATTTTCTCACAAGCTTAATCACAAATAATAATTTAGGAATAAAAACTCTATTTTTAATTAGTTTAGCAAGCAAAGCTACGGCGAGGAGCGAGAGTGGGCGAGTTTACCAATCAAAGCTACAGCAAGGAGCAGGTCGCCTCAGGCTCAACTGTACGCAAATTTCAAAGCTGCGGTTGTCGGTACTGGAACTTCCGGTCGCCGAAATCGATGGCCAGAGTCGACGGATATCTGGGCGGCGGCGGATGAGCGAGGAGCGCCGGCCGCGGGACCAGGTGACGCCGAAGACGATGTTCTTGTAGGGTAGAAAGTCGATCTCCCTTGGAGTCGCCGATACTGAAAGATTTCGTTGAAGTCGACGGGGAAGGAGAATGCGGCGTAGTCGGGTGGCAAGCGGTGCTCGCCGGACGCCGGGTAACAGAGGGATCGCTCCTCTGTTTTTGGCGGGCTGGGCTGCCTTCTTTGTTTTTCACCGAGGCTTTTATGAGAAGCCAAATATTTTCTTCTTTTTTATTTATTTCCAAAAGTTTTATTTCCTAAATTTCTCTCTCGTGACTTCTCATTAATAGAGAATACTCGTAAGATATTCTAATTTTAAATTATTTCCGATTTAGACTTATGAATTCTTAACGGGTTAAAGCCAGGGGCGGATTCAGACAGGGGCCCGAGGGATACTGGCACCCTCGATATTTTTCAAAATTGTTAGTGAATTTAGATTCTTCTCGTCGAGACAGTGAATTTTGACTACTTATATGTTAAAAACGACGGTCAGATGAGAGAGAAACAACTCTGATAAGATAGAAGCATTCTCACGTCACGTGACTAGTTTGTTTTGGGACAAATATTGGCTATTCGCGGACCAAAGTTGGCTATTCGCGGACCAAAGTTGGATATTCGTAGACCAAGTTCAGTTATGTGCACCCCCAAAATTAATTTTCAATATGTGACCCACGACCCTCCTACTCACCCCGCTAGCATTTGTGTTTAGAAATTTTTTGTGCACTCCCATTTATAATTTTCTGGATCGGTCACTGGTTAAAGCTTTTCTTTTTCGTCCTAGCTATTCACATTTGTCGGATCATTTATTCATGGTCACACCGAATAGTCATACTGAAGAGCCAGAAAACTTAAAATGAGACTTGTGCGTGGGAAAAAAATTACATTATATAAATAAAATAATATTTAAAAAAATGAATTCCTTCTAAAAAGTATAACTTTTGAGAATGAAGATCGATCAATTCCTATAATTTTCAGAAACTACTCGCAATTTATTAGCATTAGTCATATGCAATTCTTTTAAATATTCAATATGAGTTGTACATCAAAGGAAATACGTTCTTTAGATGGTAGAGAGTGACGATCAATCAAGTGGGATATGGAGAACCCATAGATAATCTTGAAAGAAGGTTTATTAGTGGAGCAAATTTTAGAATTATTAAATGTAATTTCAGCTCGTGGAAGTACAATATCTCATTGCTTTGGATTCACCTCAGTTAACCACTTGAGAAAGTCCTCGGCCCCACACTCATATTAACTACCTCAGTCTGTCCATTGGTCTGAGGGTCATAAGCGTTACTAAAGTCGAGTTTATTTTCTAGTCGCACCAAAGTGTTTTCCAAAAATATCTCATAATGCATGTTTCTCTGTCATATGTGATTGATCTAGGAATGGCATGCAACGCAAAGATACACGGGACATCGCTAGTGGTTTTTCTACACGGGATGAAGTGCGACATTTTGAAAAGTACCACGGCAAAGATACAGTCTACTTTTCTCTGAGTGTGAGGGAAACATACTGCAAAATCAATTGAAATGTCATCCCAAGGTCTCCCAGGTATCAGCAGGGAATATATAATCCAGTATTTTGGGTATAGCCCTTATACATCTGACATGTGTGCCTAATAAACTCAGTAGCATCCTATTTTATTTTCGAACAATAATATCTAGCATTGGCTAGATCTAACAGCTTCAACTGTCCTAGTCTGAATGAGTGAAACTCCCTAAGTAAAATCTCTCGAAGGGGTCCATTGCAAATGCAAAGACTGACTCCCTTAAATAAATATTCCTCACTCACCAAATACTATGTTGTATGATCAGTCTCAATATGATGACAAGAAGCTCAAATGACACACAAGAAGGAGTTAGTGGTATACAAGTCACATTGTAAATTTAAATCAATAATGTGAGATAGAAGTGTGACTAGTAAATATGAGTGGCGACTATGGTCGTCAGCTACTCGATTCGTGATACAAGTTTATTCTTTAAGTGAAAGGTAAACTCTTGAAGATATGCATCCCACTTGGCGTGTCGTCTAATCTCCCTCTGAGAGTTCAAATGTTTTAATGTTTCGTGGTCTGCATTCAACACAAACTTACGCTAAATCATGTAGTGCCTCCAGCGGCGGAGAGCCTGAATGACAACATATAACTCCATGGCATAAGTGCAATACCTTGTTTTTGTTTCGTTCAACTTCTCACTAAAAAATATTATAGGCCGACCCTCCTGACTCAATACTAGGTTAATGCCTATAATGGATGCATCACAATCAACATCAAAAATCTTATCAAAATCAAGTAGCACTAAGACTAGTGCATTGATGAGTCTCACGCGTGCTTTGCCTCCACAATCCAATAAATTGCCATTTTAAACAGTTAGTAACATATGCAATCAGTGTACGAAAATTTCAAATGAATCGTCGATAAAAAGATATTATCCCATGTAATACTCGAGCCTCAATAATCGTCTTAGGTCTATGTCAATCGCCTTAACCTTCTCTATATCAACTTTAATGCCCTCAAATTAAACAATGTATCACATATAAGTCAAGCCATCAATCATAAAATTGCATTTCTTCAAGTTTGCATATAGTTTATTAGCACACATGATCTTTAACACCTGCCTAAGATGAATTAGGTGTTGATCAGAATCAGTGTTATAAATCATAATATTATCAAAATAAACCACCATACAGACTCCAATGAGTGGTCTAAACACTTGATTAATCACTCTCAAAAAGGTGTTGGGTGCATTGGATAGACCAAAAGACATCAACAACCACTCATATAAACTCTCTCTTATCTTAAAAGTAGTCTTCCCCTCATCCCTAGGTCAGATTTGAATTTGGTGGTATCAACTCTTCAAATCTATCTTTAGACATACGCTAAACCCATTGAGGACATCAAGCATGTCATCTAATTGAGGAATCAAAAAAGCGATATTTGGTTATAATTTTATTAATCACTCGACTATAGACAATAAACTAGTCATTAACTCCTTTTTTGGGGACTAGTAATGCGAGAACGGTGCAATGACTCATTCCCTCCTAATCTGACCTTTCAATACCGGGTCGGTCACCTGCCTATGATGTTCCTCATGTTCTTTTAGACTCATATGGTAATGTGGTAGATGACGTAAGCTAACTCGTGGCATGAGGTCAAAACAATGATGGATATCTCTAATCGGAGGGAGTAGTTCGGGTAACTCCTACGACATAATATCAAACTCGTTAATAAGAGGTTGCATTGCAATAGGGATGTCTATCATGGTGGGACTAGAGTCAATGCTTGAGAGCATATACACTGCACCATTATACTTCATTTCCTCCTAAATTTGCGATGTAGTGAAGACCTCCCGGAGACTCTAGGAATAAGATTATTCACCTGGGGAGAAGAACAATCTTACATCATTGCACTCGAAAGAGTGAAAGTTCTTTACACCGCCATGAAGGATGTGTCTACCGTATTGTCAAAGTCATCCCAGTAGGATGTGACATACCTCGATAGCGATGACATGACACCAAACTACAACTTGATATGTGCTACTTATGGAAAGCTCTATGAGACATTCGTGTGTGATAAGTATCATGGTGCTACTACAGACCCATGATGGAACATAAGTTCCTCTTGGAGGTTGTGTTTTCAATTTTAATTTGTCGAGTATGTGTTGAGAAATAAAGTTATTTATATTGACACTATCAATAATGATGGAACAAAACTGTCTATGCATACAGACGGTCGTATGAAAAATATTGTTCCTTAACCTATGATCATCAATAACGTTATGTAGGATAGTAGATTGTGTTGGAGAACCCAAACTAGTTGATTAGTCTATTCTCCTTTAACTTCTAACTCGCTCTCTAACTTGGGCTCAAAATAGGGTCAGGTTAGGACTCACTAATCATACTCAGGTTCATGTTCATTTTCATAATCAATGATGACAACAAAGTGACGTCGTGTGCACTCAGAAGATTTATGACCTGGTTCCCTAAATGTAGGTTGACCTCAATCGTATTAACAAACATGTAATGAATTTATTACTTGGCTTGTACATCTCGATATTCGTATTAACACTCGTAGTTAATGATTTGATTATTTTAGTCAAATTTTTCATTTGTGCACTCAAATCAACAACACTATCTTCTAAATGATCCAAACAATTTCTCATTTTATTTTATTTTAAAAATACTTACAGATCTTTAAACAGCTTTACAAAAATTTAGAGAGAGACAATATTTAATTTTGAAATATCTTGCTTCATTTTTTAAAAATCTTTGAAATAATATTTTTTAAAACTTAACTATATCATAGTTTTTGATGAGAGAAAATAGATATATTTTTTAATTTGAAAGAGCAAGATTTCCTTAAACAAAGATCTTAATATTTTTTTAGACTTTCAAAAAATAGCAAACATTTTTTTAAACAATATGGATCGCCTGATTCATGGTACGAGTGAACCAATCCGCATTGATATCAAACTGATATAAACTGAGAGACCAAATCAGAGTTTTGTGCGCATAATCACGCTCTACATTTCAAATTCCATGATTCGTTAATCGTTATTTGTGGAAGAGATTACCGAGTGTTTTACAGTTCTAATCGAAGCGGCATTTGTATTTTCACACAAACTTAATAATTTATGAATAAAACGACAATTGAAAATAGTGCGAACATTCGAGGCAAGCTTATTAAATAATTAATTGTATCGCATAAAGCTAAGATAAATAGACAGAGCAAGAGTGGGCGGAGTTTACCCAAGGCATACACAAATCTACAACAAGGAGCGGGCCGCCTCAGGCCCAGTTGTACGGATGTTTCAAAGTCGTGGTCGACAATGCGATCCGGTAAAGAAGAGGTCGCAATCAACAATAACAGGAGTGCGTGCTGGCGGTAGTGGGACTTATGGACGATGCAATAATCAATGATCGAAGTCAACGACGACCTGAGGGAGGTAAACACCCTCGACTGGGCGACAACGGATGAGCAAGGAATGCAAAAGGACCCAGGTGTCGCCGCTGCCGATGTTCCTAGAGGGTAGAAAATCGATCACCCTTGGAGTCGCCGATCCTAAAAGCCTTGTTGAAGTTGGCGAGGAAGGAGAATGCGTAGGACTCGGGTATCAAGCGGTGTTCGCCGGGTAACAGAGGGAATGAGAAATCATCCAGCCCTCTGTTTTTTCTTCACTCCCTTTTTGTTTTTCAGAGTGAGGAGCCAAATATTTTTTTTATTTTCCCCAAAATTTTACTTCCAAAGTTATCTCCCATGGATTTTCATTAATGGAGAATACCCGGAAGATTTCTAATTTTGAATTATTTTCAATTTAGTCATGTGCATTCTTAATTAGTTAAAGTTAGTATTTTCCATCCTAGCTACTCATATTTAATGGACCACTTATTCATGATCTCACGGGATGGTCAAAGCGATGAGCCGTAAAACTCAAAATGACAGTGCGCGAGAAAAGAAAAATACACAACATAAATAAACTAATAATAATAAGATAGCTGATGCATGACGATATCAGACGTTCTTGGATGCATCGAACTATGCATCAATATCTACGAGACATTTTTATTAGAATAATAATTATTCTATTCGTAGATACATTTAGTTAAAAAATGAACCTAATTTCAATTTGAAATAACCTTCTTATAAGTTCTGTAAGTGTCGGCAAGAGAAGCATGCAGTTTAAAAGAGAAAAGGAAGGAATTCAAAATAAATTCAAATACAATTATTTACATTAATTGGTACTGTTCCAGTTCCAGGGTGTTGGAGCCAAAATTTCGCTCCGCAAGGAGCCAAGGTCTCACCTCGTAACGTACAGACTATAGTATGACTTTGTTGTGAAATCGGATCGAGTTAAGCCGCGGTAGTGCAACGGAATTTCACAAATGAGCAAGAATCAGTATCACGCAAAATAAAATACGGAACGAGATTCTAGCATACATAGACGACACAAAAGATTACGTGGTTCGGAGTATGGGACTCCTACTCCACGGGGAGAGCGCGCCGGACAAATTCCACTAAAATCAGAAAGTTACCGATTACAATGGACCTCAATGGGTCGAACAGAGAAAGGAAACAGAAAACAAAACTGAAACTGGAGCTGTCGAAGCGCTGTCGCCGGAACGTTGCTCCTCCTGAGCAACCAAAAATGCGCGCGCCAAGCTCGGCCGGAACTTCCTCCAGACCACCGTGCTCCTACGCCGCCGCGCCTGAAGCCTGTCTCGTTGTTGCTCTGCCACCGGGCCCAAGACCCGCCGCCGCTGCCTGAGACGACGCCGAAGCCGCCGAAATTGCGCCGCCTGAAGCTCTCTGTTCACAGTTTCGGTTACAGAAAAAAACCTCACTGCCGCTCCTATTTCTCTTGATCGGATACAGAAGAATACAAAACTCCAAATATATATATATATGGCTTTCTTATTTCTATTATTGCACAGCACCTTCTCTCAGTTACGAAATAATTCAAATCTCAAATATATATGGCAGCCAATCAGCCATATAAGTGAATATATCTAGAGAGAGATCTGATGCGTAGGAGAGAATAATAAGTTTCCATTTAATGAAAAAACGCTCCATCAATGGCGATCCAGGAACCATTCCAAAACTGAAATAATGTCATTAAAGCCGGTCGGGGAATCCAGGGAGGCGGCACACGGATCGGTGACATGGCGCGATCCAAACGATCTGGGCGCGATGAGGTGTCATAATCTAACAATCTCCACATTGACGCCTCACGCGACTGACTCCACCTGAAACTTGGATCTCCACTACCGGTGACTACGAGCCCCCTCTCCCTGGGGCCTGACCGCGATCAACGCGCATCAGAATGAGTCAAGTCAAGACCGCTCTTGAACTTGACTCCAGTCACTGGACTTCCTCGCAAGTCTGTACTAATATCCCTCCAGGATATCTCCCGCAACTTCCTGCCTCTACCTCTACCGAACTCCCTCAACTCCCGGTGGCGCACCCCGACAAGCTTCGCCCTTGCCCTATAGACCGAGTCTTTTGCAAGACGACTCGCACTCAACCTCTCACTGTGCGACTCCACCGTCTCCTGAGTGATCATGAGTTCCCTGGTGGGACCCTTGAGCCGGATGGCTCCCTTTGCGGCGTCTGGGCTCTCCTGAGATGACTCTCCGCCCACGGATGCGAAAACTTTACCTCCGCCAAGGTCCTTTCTCTGCGCACACGCCCTCGCCACGAAACCTGCCCTGCTCCTCCGCCGATCCTTCCTAGCTTTCCACTGAGAGCGGCTCCTGCTCTCTATAGCTCTATCGAAGGAATCGCGATCTGGGGAGATCGCATGAAATGCATATGCTACTGTGCCCTGTAGCTCGAGAGACGGTCTGACCTCTCTCCTCGTATCTCCCCTGGCAGTCGTGGTGCCAATCAGTCTATAAAGCGATCCGAAACGCTTTCCTCTCAAGACTGTCTGCGCGCCTCTCCTGACCTCCAAATATCCGTCGTTACTGGTAAAAGAATACCCGGCGGCCTCCAGAGTGCCTAACGAAATCAAACTCTTCCTCAAATCGGGCACATACCGAACGTCGGTGAGGGTCCTAACCACTCCGTCAAACATCTTGATCCTGATGTTACCGACTCCCGATACCTCGCACTCTGAAACGTTCCCCATCCGAACTCGACCACCCTCATGTTGCCTAAAGCTGGAGAACCACCCTCTGTTCGGGCACATGTGGAACGTGCATTCTGTATCCAAGATCCAGGAGCCTGTGGTCTCACTGCTGGGTGCAGCATGAAGAGCGTCGGCGTCGCTCTCATCCTCAGATGCCACCGCAGCCAAATCTGGCTCATGCGCCTGCTCCTTGAGCTTCAGCTTCGGACACTTGTCCTTCCAGTGCCCTTCCTCTTTACAGTAGTGACACGTGTTCCGGTCTACGGACTTTACCCTAGGTCGGTCTTCCCGCTTGCCTTTCCCTCTCGATCTACCACTCAAGGTGTCCTTGCTCTTCACGAATAAGCCCTCGTCGGCCCTAGGGCCCGACTTGCTCCTCGTTTCGTTCGAGAGCAGCGTCGTCATCACTTCTTCCATCTTCAGGGTATCCTTCCCGTAGAGGATAGTGGTGACCAGATGATCGAAGGACCTCGGCAATGAAGACAACAGGAGCAGAGCCTGGTCTTCCTCCTCGACCTTAACGTCCATACTCCGCAACTGGGAGACGAGCTTGTTGAACACGTTCATGTGATCTAGCAGTTGCGAGCCCTCCGACATTCTCAGGCTGTATAGCTGCTTCTTCACATACAGCTTATTTGTCAGCGACTTGGACATATATAGCTCCTCGAGCTTCTTCCACAAGTCCGTCGTCGTCTCAGCATCCACCACGTTGTACATCACCTCATCGGCCAAACACAGCTGAATCGTGCTGATGGCCTTCAGATCGAGCTCCTCCCATTCGTCGTCCTTCTTCCCGGACTTCTCCTTGCCGAGGAGAGCCTTGTGAAGACCTTGCTGGACAAGAACGGCCTTTATGCGCTTCTGCCAAAGGCCAAAATCAATCTTGCCGTCGTACCTAGAAATCTCGAATTTTGCCGACATTGTCTTGCTCGCAGAGCTACTGGGCGATCAAGATGATATTCGCAGAACCGATCTGGGAAGATAGGGAGCGGACCAATGTCGTCACCCACCGTTGACCCAAATCAGAGAACCAAAACGTCCATAAGATCACCCCCGCGGAACCTGGCTTTGATACCAATTGTTGTGAAATCGGATCGAGTTAAGCCGCGGTAGCGCAACGAAATTTCACGAATGAGCAAGAACTAGTATCGCGCAAAATAAAATACGGAACGAGATTCTAGCATACACAGACGACACAAAAGATTACGTGGTTCGGAGTATGAGACTCCTACTCCACGGGGAGAGCGCGCCGGACAAATTCCACTAAAATCAGAAAGTTACCGATTACAATGGACCTCAATGGGTCGAACAGAGAAAGGAAACAGAAAACAAAACTGAAACTGGAGCTGTCGAAGCGCTGTTGCTGGAACGTTGCTCCTCCTGAGCAACCAAAAATGCGCGCGCCAAGCTCGGCCGGAACTCCCTCCAGACCACCGTGCTCCTACGCCGCCGCGCCTGAAGCCTGTCTCGTTGCTGCTCTGCCACCGAGCCCAAGACCCGCCGCCGCTGCCTGAGACGAAGCCGAAGCCGCCGTAATTGCGCCGCCTGAATCTCTCTGTTCACAGTTTCGGTTACAGAAAAAAACCTCATTGCCGCTCCTATTTCTCTTGATCGGATACAGAAGAATACAAAACTCCAAATATATATTGTACAACCCTCATATTTCCCGAGTCGGTGTGACCCGACCCGGATGAGACCAAGACAGTGAAGGTGGCCGAGACGGGCAAAACGACCGCGCTGAAACGGCCGAAACTGATCAAGGCAACAAGAGGCCGCATGAGAGACGGAGGGAGCACCCACTTCCCCGACTCTCTTCGGGCGAGTGGGAGGAACCCTCCCACTCGCCCGGCACTCTTGGGGAAAGTGGGAGGAACCTCCCACTCGCCAAACACCTATGGGCGAGTGGGAGGTGTCCTCCCACTCGCCTGCCCTATGTGGGAAGAGTGGGAAGAGCCTCTCCCACTCGCCGCCCCCTTTGGGCGAGTGGGAGGGATCCTCCCACTCGCCCAGCATCCGTGGGGGAGGCCGGTATGACCTCCCGTGAGGGGGGGAGTGGGCACCTTGAGTCCCACTCTCCCCCCTCCTGCATTGATCATTCAGGGTCATGATCGAGCTGCGGATAGAGAAATTTCGGATATCCGCAGCCCGATTTTGAGAAGTCTATAAATAGACCCCCATGGGCACCTTGGGAGGGGTTGGTCACTACCCCCCCCCCCCCCCCCCTTGCGTGTGTCTTATGAGCAAGCACCCCCCTCCCTTGCCATCCTTCAGCTGACAGTGAGGTGGTTCTTAGTGCCCTCCAAGGTGCCCAGGCTCAGCATTGGCTTGGGAGGGGAAGTTCCGAGTGGGCTTCCGGGTGTGCGGTGGGACCTCCACGCTGAAGCTTAAGGGGTCTGTTCCTAGTCTCCAGTTGTAATCAAGTCCGAGTCTCTTAGTTCTTAGTGACCGGTCAAGAGTCAAGGCTTAGGTCAAGTAAGGGTTAGTCGCAACCCCCTTTCGAACGCTGAAGCCGGGAAACTGGTTTCAACATATATATATATGACTTTCTTATTTCTATTATTGCACAGCACCTTCTCTCAGTTACGGAATAATTCAAATCTCAAATATATATGGCAGCCAATCAGCCATATAAGTGAATATATCTAGAGAGAGAGATCTGATGCGTAGGAGAGAATAATAAGTTTCCATTTAATGAAAAAACGCTCCATCAATGGCGATCCAGGAAACATTCCAAAAACTGAAATAATGTCATTAAAGCCGGTCCGGGAATCCAGGGAGGCGGCACACGGATCGGTGACATGGCGCGATCCAAACGATCCGGGCGCGATGAGGTGTCATAATCTAACATGACTTTAGGTCTACTGTCTCGCGAGCGATCACGAAAGTAAGAGGCAAAACAAAAACAAAAACTATTTTATTGCTTGATGAGGTGGTTGTGTTACATTGTGAAAGTCCCGCTGCATACTCAAAAATGCACGTATAGGAACTCCGTCTCACGAACCAAGTGTTATGCGAGTTCGAAAAAAGTGGGAGAGATTGCCAAATTCTCAAATGGGTTAACTTTGGAGGGGTGCGAACTGTCATCCACCCGTTACAATGAGGTCATATTTACAGATAAAAAATAAAGACAAATGTTATGAGCAAACCAGTTTAGACTATGTGCAGCCCAAAACTTTAAATAAAAAACATTAAATATTTCCAAAACAAAATCCCTGGAAGAAGATAGGTGCAAACAAAAAACACCAACTGCTCTTTCTTGCGGCTCGCGCGCGATTAGTACAACCCTAGGTATCCAAGCCACGATTGGAACACCTTCGGCCAAAACTTAAGAAATCACCGCCCGCCGCTCTCCCTCGAACGCCAGCGGCGCTCACGTGCTCGCGTTCAATTCCTCCGGTACTTGGATATGTGCGGCCACCCCAACCCGCCGGCACCCTGCCCTTGTTAAGGTATATTTAGCGTTGTATCGGGTATTTAACAGAACCCTAACGGGTCCGTTAACGGGTCGTCGGGGATTTAGGGTTACGCCTATAAATACCCCGCTGGGGGCAACGGGTAGTTCATTCCAAACTTGATGTTCACTCGGATGCTTCGAGCACTTCTATCATTCTCGAAGAATTCTCTCGTGAGCGCCTGTAGCCCCCCTCCCGAGTTCGTGCGGTTCTCTCTAGTAACCACTCCTGTTCGTGCTTCGTCCCTGTCGATCGAAGCAAGGAAGGAGAACGATGATCCCTGTAGTTCCTGCGATCTCGATCTTCCTCCCGTCGAGCGTGGAGAAGGAAGGAGACGAAGGCCCTGCGCTTCTGCTCTCTCTCTCTCTCGCGTGAAAGCTGCGCTCTCCCATTCGGTTTTCTCGACGTCGCTGCCTTGTGTATGGATTGTAGCCGCTGCCCTTTCCGATCGCCGAGGATACGCCGCTCCAGTTTTCTTCTTCCTGATAGCGAAGGAAGGGTCGCTCCCTGCGCTGCTCTTCGTCGTGCCCTAGGTCGATCTCGACTCTAGGATTTGCAACCGCCGCCGTTGAAGGAGTTGCGACCCTGCTCTCCCTGTCTGATCACTACCGCCACTCCCAGTGAAATGCTGATCCAGTGAGATCTGTAGCCCGATCGTGAAGTGTCGCTTCTCCCGCTCCAGTGCATTCTTGCGATTTTCACTGCAGTGCAGTAGTCGATCCACTTGCTGTTCGCCGCAGGCAGTGCAGCGCCGCCCTCCGTTGCAGCCATTCCCGTCTACGATCGCGTGGATCGTGCGCGTAACTGCCGCTGCTACCGCCTGCGCTAGCGGTATCGTCGGGCGTTAGCCATCCCTGCTGCTACCGCCAGAGCTACCACCAGGGCTATCGCCAGGCGATAGCACCTTTTGCTAGTGGAGGTCCTCTCTTCCGTGCTTCAGCCGCTACCTCCAGATGGCCTCTCTTAAGAAGACCAGTTCTCTCTCCTCTCCTGTGGCGTTGATCAAGCTGGAGAAGTTCTCCCATTCGGAGTTCAGTGCCTGGAAGCGGAATACGCAGTTTGGTATGAAATTTTTAAATATATTTTATACCCTGCAGACTGATTTCGCAGACTTCCAAGGAGGACCCGATAAAGCACAGTGGATCAGCGACGAAGACTTCTGTCGCGATTATCTTCTCAACTGTCTCTCCAATTCACTGGCCGAGACGTTTGGGAAGTTGAAAACAGCGAAAGAGATCTGGACTGCGCTGGAAGATCGGTTTAAAGAGGAGGAGAACATGTCCAAGACACATCTGGTGGACAAGTTTATGGGATTCACATTCTCTGAGGACAGGGAAATCCTTCCCCAGATTGCAGACCTGGAAAATTTGGTGGCCAAGCTCAACATTGAAAGTGTCCCTCTGCCAGATGGGTTTGTTGATGGTGCCATCATCTACAAGCTCCCCTCAGCGTGGTACTCTTTCAAGATGGAGATGTATCGCAAGAAGACTCAGGTCAGTCTGAAAGAACTCAAGCGGTTTATCTGCATTGAGGATGAGAATCAGACAAGGGATGTAAAGGAGGTGGTGAGCAAGCAGCAATCTGCTGCTAATATGATCACACACCCGAAAAGGAAGCCTAGATCTGATCGGACTCGACCTCCCTCCAGTGCACCCGCAGTAGTAGACACCAGCAAGAAGATCAAGAAGTTCAAAGGCAAGTGCTACAACTGCAACAAATGGGGTCACTGCGCTTCTGACTGTAGGCAACCCAAGAAGCCCGATGCTAACCCACCAAAGCCTGATAACAGAGCTCATATGCTCAATCAGACTGCGCCCTCCCACTTTGTTGCCAAGGTTGGGAACGTTCAGGCCAGTACTGACTGGTGGTTGGATTCGGGGGCGACTTGCCACGTCTGCAACAACTCCGCTCTTCTGAAGGATGCCACTCCAGCCTCTGAGACAGTTACCGTGGCAAATGGAGCCACTGCTGAGGTACTCCAGACCGGGACCGTGGATCTGCTACTCTCGTCAGGTACGCATTTAATTTTGCAAGATGTTAAATACATTCCTACATTAGCTGCTAATTTAATATCGATTAGTTTGTTAAGCGATGCGGGTATGTCCTTTAACATTAGTGGTGGTAGGGTGACCTTAATGGTTAACTCACATTATTTTGGTTGCGCGTACGTAGTCAACGGAATGTATCGATTGAGTCTAGCAAACGAAGTAGTCAATCAGGTTAATTCTACTTTGATAGATCCTAAGACTTTACACGCAAGACTAGGACATGTCAATTATAGAAAACTACTCCTGCTAGCTAGAACTCATAACATCCCCTTAGACACAAAAACCAAATTTGACAAATGTGAGATATGTGCTCAAACTAAGATAACTAGAACACCATTCAGTCAGGTGTCTAGGAGTACACGTTTACTAGAGTTGATACACTCCGACATTTGTGACTATAAGAGTTTTGTCACACGTGGTGGTCGGAAGTACCTGATAACTTTTATCGACGACTTCTCTAGATATACTCACATTTATCTCTTAAAATCAAAAGATGAAGCTTTTGAAAAATTTCAAATTTTCAAAAATAGGGTTGAGAACCAATTGGATTTGAAAATTAAACGACTTAGGAGTGATCGAGGAGGCGAGTACGTCTCGGATGAGTTTAGGGATTTTCTTGCCAGCAATGTCATAATACCTGAAACCACTGCCCCTTATTCGCCCAAGTCAAACGGTATTGCCGAGCGGAAAAATAGAACTTTAACAGAAATGTTGAATTCTATGTTGTTGACTGTCGGTATGCCTGCCGCTTATTGGGGAGAAGCAGCCCTCGTGTCGAATCACATCCTAAATATGGTTCCTCATGCTAAATTGAAGCACACCCCGTATGAGCTTTGGTTTAAGAGACCGCCCAGATTTGATCACCTCAAAACCTGGGGTTGTATCGCCTATGTTAGGATACCTGACATAAGGAGATCTAAGTTAGGACCTAAGATGAACAATTGTGTGTACATAGGATGTGCGGTGGATAGTGCTGCAGACCGATTTCTAGATCTCTCTACCAACACGGTTATTGAGTCTAGAGATGTTGTGTTTTTTGAGGACAAGTTTCTTAGAGATAAGAACCTGACTCTTCCAGGTCTGCCAGACACCAGTTCTGATACCCTCGTTGAGACGGAACTATGACTCCCTGACACTGAGCCAGTTCACACTAGTGCCCTAGAGTCCACTAGGCTATCTAATAGGGAACGTGTTCCTAAAAGCTTCGGTACAGATTTTGTGACTTACCACGTTGAAGCTGATCCATCCACCTATCAGGAAGCGATGCGATCTAGGGATTCCCTGTTATGGAAAGAAGACATTGATGATGAGATGAACTCTCTCATGGAGAACCAAACTTGGACATTAGTTAACCTGCCCAAAGGAGCTAAAACCATTGGGAGCAAGTGGGTTCTTAAGAAGAAATTGAATCCAGATGGGAGTATAGCTAAGTACAAAGCTCGTCTAGTTGCCAAAGGCTTCACTCAAGTGAGTGGAGTTGACTACTTTGATACGTACTCACCTGTTTGTCACATTGCAATGATCAGGGTTCTTCTCGCTATCGCATCTATTGAACGTTTCGTCTCATCAGATGGATGTTAAGACTGCATTTTTAAATGGAGATCTAACTAAGGAGATCTACATGCGTCAACCTGAAGGGATTGTCGTACAAGGTCTCGACACCAAGGTCTGTAAGTTGATTAAGTCAATCTACGGATTGAAGCAAGCACCAAAGCTATGGCACGAGAAGTTTGACACTTGCGTAAAAGGCCTACATTTTAAATCCAGCCTTTCAGATAAATGTCTGTACATACGGACAAGTCCTCACTCCGTCGCTATAATCTGCTTGTATGTTGATGACATGCTAATTCTGGGTACCGATCAGTCTGAGGTGGAAGACGTTAAGGTTACCTTGAAGTCAAAATTTAGCATGACTGACTTAGGTGTGGTGAAGACCATCCTAGGCATGGAAGTGAACTTTACGAATAAGGGTATCACCCTTAGCCAGAGTCACTACATCAGAACTCTACTAGAGAAGTGGGGTTATGATAAGTGCAGGAAGATTGAGACTCCATACGACTATAATAATAGATTGAAACCTCATGACGGTTCACCTATTAGACAGTTGGATTACTCCAAACTCATTGGCAGTCTCATGTATGCTACTACCTGCACTAGACCCGACATAGCCTTTACGGTCGGCATGTTGAGTAGATTCACTAGTAACCCTAGAAAGGACCACTGGGACGCCTTGGAAAGGCTAATGCGATACTTAAAGTATACTGAGCAGTATGCTTTATGTAACAGTGGACACCCTCCTGTGCTTGAAGGGTACTCTGACGCCTCCTGGTGCTCAGACGTTGGTGATAGTAGGTCCACTAGTGGTTATGTGTTTACCCTAGGAGGAGCCGCAGTAGCTTGGAAATCTAAGAGGCAAACGTGTATAGCACTATCCTCTATGGAATCCGAACTCTATGCTCTTGCTTCAGCTGCCGAAGAAGCAGAGTGGGTTAGAGATTTGGTTATGGATATTCCAATGACGAGTCTAAAAATGAACTCTATCTCGATATTTTGTGACAATCAAGCCACAAAAACCATTGCAACTAATTCATTGTTCAATGGTAAGCGAAGACAACTATGGATGAAACATGCCTGGTTGACCTATCTCACCAGTCAAGGGATCATTTCACTCTTGGACGTGAGATCAAAAGATAATGTAGCAGATGTCCTTACCAAGGGCTTATGCAAGGTTCTTACATCTAAAACATCGGGGGATATGAGATTAAAGTCTATTTAGTGGGACTTAATACCTATGTTTGTTTAAGATTTTAGAACCGAGTCTGCCTACATTCACGCATCTAGACTGAGTACACTGAAGTATTCCAGATGTTACTTGATGAAGCCTGAGATTGTTTAGTTGCTAGTCATTCCAAACTTGATGACTTACACAACTACTTCTTTTCAAAGGCTGAATTGGGTATCATTTCAAAAACGAGTACTAAAGTTGTTGATATGCGTCCTGATATTATGATCATTACTTATATCATTCCAAACTTGATGATATATTGGTCACAGCTTGTTGTATCATTCCAAACTTGATGATATAATACAATTGTGAAACGTTTGGTAATAATCTTAATAATCGAAGGAACATAGCTTGGTTCTATGAAACCAAATTTCTAATTTTGTGTAAATTAGATAAGAGATGCGGACCTGTGAGTCTTTCTTCCTAGTTAGAGTATTATGTTCTAAATTGTAAGAACTAATCACTTTACTTTTGATATACATATGTATGAATTCATTGAGTTTGTTCTCATGACATTCAAATGTTTAAATGCAGATAATTGAAGTCTGGAGGAGAGAAAGTGGATTTCGACATGGATGCAGATGATCTACTATCTGAGTAGACCGTTCTGTTATTAGTTTGAGTTTTGTTTTCAGATTACTGTTCTTCCTTCTGCTTTTTTGCTTTTGCATGTTTGGAACCTGTTTGAGTTTAGATGTTTGATCTAAAACTCTTGTTGTTTTTAATCTGAAACTCATTCTGTCGTTATCTAACTTATATGCTTTGTTTAACCCGTTATGTGATACAATTGCTACAATATAGGAGGAGAATGTTAAGGTATATTTAGCGTTGTATCGGGTATTTAACGAAACCCTAACGGGTCCGTTAACGGGTCGTCGGGGATTTAGGGTTACGCCTATAAATACCCCGCTGGGGGCAACGGGTAGTTCATTCCAAACTTGATGTTCACTCGGATGCTTCGAGCACTTCTATCAGCCCTCTCCGGCAAGCATGGGGCAGCCTCGATGCCCTCATCGTCCACCTCCGCGCGGCCCTCGCCGCGGCCCTCGCCGCCGCCTCCATCTATCTCTACCGAATCTGATGATGTAAACTCTAGCTAGTTGTATGCTGCATTAATTAGTTTATGCAAACATGAACTACTTAAACAACTATTCTATGGTCGGTTTTGCTTGATGTATGTGGTTCTACCACTACTCATGGTCAGCTCGACCTTTGCATCATATCAAATGTCAAATTAGGTCTAACTGTACTCGAATTCCATTTATAGAATGACATTTAAGAAGCTAGCGTTCTAGGATGAATTACAAATTTGTTTTTAATAGATATAAGATTGAAACTATTACTTACAAATTTTAATTTTAGTTTGCACATAACAATTAGGTCTGCACTTATAATTTAGTGGTCTGCTTGTAAAATTGGTTTGCACGTATCCAAATTCAGTTTGTAGGACCTTGCTATGAGAAGGTCCTACAATGGCACCTATTGTGCCATCCTGGCATGAAACTTCCAATGGCATTCCCCCATTCTCAGATGTTACAGGCAACCCATTTTTAGCTAGTCACATTCCATGGTTAATAGCAGCCCATTAATTCCTCCTTGTAGCCGAAATTGTTATTGGCAGTCCTAATTATTTAAAAAAAAAATTTATAATAATGAAAGCATGATCAAACGATTATGAAAAAAGATCTTTGTTTATACTTTCTAGTACAAAACATATCATTCCGCATCATGTATATAATTTGTACAAAATTTGTCGCCCAATGCAACACCCTGCAAAAAACACCAAATGATGTCATTCAAAAAGTTCTATAGTATAGAGAGATTATTTTTTTTACAAAATTTGGCACCATCTCGTGATTGTGAACACCACATTTCACTTCAATAATTCATTCAGTTCCAATAGCATTTCTTACACATATCAATGCGAAAGAACATTCACAACACTTATAAGAGGATTTTCTTATATTTTGGTCAATCCACCATTTAGATCTTTGACTAAGACGTTTATATCCCCCTATATCACACCTTTTAGACCTTCTACAATAAATTTCACAATAATATGCCCTAAAATTGGAGAATGAAAATAACTTTTTACCAAATAAGAACTCTTAAATCTGTGAGGGTCCGTTCGTTTGGACAGAATTGAAATTTGATATTGGAATTCGATATTGGATTTAATATTAAAAATTGGAATTGGTCTAATTCCAATTTCATTGTTCGCCTAATAAACAGTATTAGTGAATATTGTGGAATTAATCAATTTTTTTGTTTGTCAAATAAAATTAATATAAGAATTGGAAAATATTACGAAGAAGCTAACATTCTATGACATATATTATGAAAAGTCTAACATTCTATCACATATACTGACATTAATTAACGCATAATTTAAGAACCGTGCATTAATTTCCTGCATGCATAAATGTAAGGACTGGCTGTGTATAAAAAGCATGTTTGACAAAAATGTAAGAACGTTGAGAATAAGAATTAAAAAGATATAAAAAGTAATCCTTTATGAAAAAAATGTGTGCCCGAGCGAAAAATGAGCGTCCATGCTAAAAACACGCGCTCGGGCAAAATACGCTCGTCGGGGCGAAAAATGAGCGTTGTGGCGAAAAAACGCCCGCTTGAGCGAAAAAAGTGCGCCCGGGCGAAAAACGAGCCCAAGGTGAAAAACGCGCTCTCGTGCGAAGAACGCGTGTACGGACTAAAAAAGGAGCGCCTGGCGTCTAATGTGCCTCGGGTGAAATAAACGCGCGTCAGGGTGAAAAACACGTCCCGAGCAAAAAAAACGCCCGCACGGGGTGAAAAATGTGCGCCCGAGAGAAAAACATGCGCCCAGGAGAAAAAGTATGCGCCCTGATGAAAAGTGTGCGCTCAACCGAAAAACACGTGCCTGATCAAAAAGTTTTCGCATTGGCAAAAAAAACGCGCGCCCGGGCGAAAAAATATGCGTTGTGGCGAAAAACTCGCACTCGGACGAAAAAATTACGCCGGTGCAAAAAAGCGCTACCGTGTGAAAAAAGCCCGCCCTGACGAAAAAGTTCGCGCCTGACCGTAAAATGTGTGCCCGGCCAAAAAGTGCGCGCCCAGGTAGAAACATGCGTGCCCGCGCGAAAATGAGCGACCGGGCGAAAAAATGCGCGCCCGGGAGAAAATCGCACAGGCGGGCGAAAAAACGCGCTCCTGGGCGAAAAATTGCGCTCTCGTGTAAAAAATTGCACCCGGGCCAAAAATGACCGCCCGTGCAAAAATTTGCGCGCCCGGGCAAAAATGTACGCATCCAGGTGAAAAATGGGCGCCCAGGCGAAAAACGCACGCCCGGGTGAAAAATGTTCGCCCAGCTAAAAAACACCCGACAGGCAAAAAGTGTGCGCCCTGTAGAAAAACACACGCCCAGGTGAATCACACGCGCCCGAGCAAAAATGCGCGCCCGAGCAAAAAACACGCGACCTGACCAAAAAGTGCGTGCCCTGGCAAAAAGTGTGCGCATGGGCGAAAAACGTGCGCCCAGGGCGAAAATAAACGCCCATTGCAATAAAACTCAACTCGGACAGAATTATCCAATTCTTATATAGATTGGAAAGAATTGTCTATAGTTCAAAATGAACTCCACAGAATTTATTAAAATTTCAATTCCAACGTTAAGCGTGCAAACGAACGATAAAATTGAGATTAGACCTTTAATTCGAATTTCAGGATCTCAATTCCGTCCAAACGAACAGACCCTTAATGAATTTCATGGAGAATGAAAGTAAATTATACCTTAATACTCGGCAAAATGGGACATGCAAAAATCATTTTTCTGATGAGCAAAAGGGGGTTGCATGGATTCCTTCTCAATTAGTGAACGGGGCGGAGAAGGGCTATGGATGGGCAAAAGGCGAGAAGACGACACGGTGTTGTGAGTCGGCATGGGGGAGGCGGAAGAAATCTTTTAGGGTCCGTTCAATTGTACGATATTGGTATTTAAGAATTGGCTTTAAGAATACAAAAAACAATGATCATGTTCAGATGAACGGTTTTAGGGCGCAATTGGCTTTTGAGTTCAAAGTCATTGATATTGAAGTAAGCCTACAAAACCCTTCGTCGAATGTTTAGGTGCTGCTGTCGATTTTGAGATTGAGCATTTTGAAACTACGAACTCACCAGGGCGTACATTTTCGCATCGACGCTCATTTTCGCTAAAGAACATTCTCACCGGGTCGTGCTTTTTCGCCCGGACGAGTATATTTTTCGTCCGGGCGCAAATTTTTTCGCACTGTCGCACATTTTTTGCCTGGGTTGACGTTTTTCCCATTGGTGCGCATTTTTCCTCAGGGCACATATTTTTCACCATGTCGCACATTTTTTCGCCTGAGTACGTATATTTCGCTCGGGCGCGCATATTTCTCCTGAGTGCGCATATTTTGGCCAGGCGTGCATATTTCTCTCGAGCGCGCATTTTTTCTCAAGTGCACACATTTTTCGCCCGGGTGCAAAAATTTCGCCCAGACGCACATTTTTCCGCCCGGGGGCGCTTTTTTCTCGCTGGAACACAATTTTTGCCCGGGTGCACAATTTTTTCCCGGACGCGAATTTTTGGCTATGCACGAATTTTTCGCTATTCTTTCCAATTCTAATATCAATTTCAACCTGCATCTGAACAACCTTTGTGTCTTAATTCCAATTCGACTGGACGAATTTCATCCTGCAGCAAAAAAATAAAATTGGAATTCAACGTAATGACAATTATTGAGGATATTGATTTTTGTTAAAAAGTTAATTTCAAAAGGCCAATAACCACATGCGGAAAGTGTTGAAGCCAAGAAAACCTCGACTCCAAAATTCGGATCAATGCAGTCGGAGGCTACTCGCCCAGCAGTCCGGCTAGACAGCTTGACTGGCAACGACGAAAAGGGCTAGGACAAAGAACAACAGGACCGCAGACGCTGCGGCAGGGAGGTTCCACCACATACCCAGAAGCTCAGAAGAGACTTTCCCTCCACAACCAAAAATGGCCGAGCAGGGTACGAGGAAGACACCGGCTTAGCTAGTAACGAGCAAGGATGACATGTTAGAGAATTTGAGAGTGAGAGTTCCAAAAGCTCAAGTTCAGGTGTCAATCCAAGTACCACTGAGGTCCTATTTATAGGCAAACCAAAGAGAGGGGGGGTCTTATTTATACCTCACTCAACTCGGCAACTAGGCGACATTGAGGCGACCTCGCTTGGAAAGGGGTGAGCATCACCTATGGTCGCCTACCTTTTGGCGAGTATCAGGGCTACTCGCATGAGTCCACCCATACTCGCCCAGGCCTTCTTCTGCTCCTGCTGGCTGAGCTGTCTTGTGTCTTGGACTGCTGGCCTCTGTGTTGACTTTTTGACATTGACTTCTGCCTACGTGGCTTTGAGTGAGCCCACCCTCGGAGAATGAGGGCTGTACACAATCCCCACTCTATGCAAGTAACGTAGTTGCTCGGAAAGAATCATCCAACCTTCACTCGAGCACTGATCTATAGTCGGCATCTCGCTGTCCAACGCCTTGGCCCTATATACAGAGGGGGAAGGGTCTCTGATGGAAAGGCTTTTCTGATCTCGCTTCAAGATGTCGCGAAGTGTTCTGAGGAAACTGCTGTTGATATGGCCGACCTCCTGGGATTGCTGCCGCCTCTTACGGCACCTGGTCGCGTGGACGTCGAGCTTGAAGACCTCCTCGACTCAAAAAAGAGGAAGCGTCTTGCGAAGAAGAAAAAGAAGAAGAACAAGAAATCCACCACCGAGGAGGATGTCGTCGATCCTCTAGTCGGCCGACGTCAGCAATTGCTCGACGACCCGGGCCTTTCTCGCGAGGGAAACTCGCCTGCTCCGGATCCTCCTGCGCCAACGGTCGCTCCGGACGCGAGTATGGCGGGGGCCTCGACTCAGGCTCAACCGGATGTCGCCCCTGCGCGAGGTGAGACCTACCTACTCGCCACCTTTTGGGTTAGCTTGCTAATTTGTCTATGCTGACGAGGTTTTGACGCTCTTTCTAATACTCGTAGATTCGCCGACCACTAATGCTCAGGAGGAGCCTTTGGTCGTATCGCCTTTGCGATCATCTCCGATGATCTCGCCTGGGGCCAGGGAGGGATCGCGCGGTAGTCGCTTGGTGCAGATCTTTCACAGCTCTTTGCTGGAGAAGCGGCCTTCGAGCGAGCAGAGGGCTCCTCTGGCGAGCAGCGCGCCTCCACCGCCACCGCCTCTACAATAACTGGAGCTAGCGAGCAGCTCGCAGCTGCCCGCGGGTGGGCTTCCTCCACCTCCTCCATTCCCCCTCCTGCCGACATCTAGGGCGATCATCGCCCTTTGTCTTCTGCCGCTCCCTCAACCCATCTGGGTGAGTCCTCGCGCCGAGGCGGGGTTGGGGGATCTTCGGGGTTGTTCGCCCCAAGGGGGGAGGGCGACTAGTGGATGGTCGCGGTCGGGGGGGGGAGGGGGACGCGCCTCCCGGCAGGGTGCAAACCGGCGGGACTCACTCCAGCAGGCAAGGTATTGGCCACCATAGCATCTCCCCGCATCGAGGAAGGAGCTCCCCTTCTCGGCGATCTCGCAGTCCTCCTCGCGGATCGAGGAATGATGCTCACCGACCTGGTAACTTGATTGTTGCTTTGTAGATTTTGCTAGGTCTGTCCTTTGATACTAGCCACTAAAGCCTTCTGCTCCTTTGTCTTCTTTACAGCTCGCGCTCAGAATCCTGTGGGAGCTTTGATCGATGGAGTCGGGATTCCTTCTCGCGAGTACCAGGAGAGGGCTACTCGCGCCATCTTGGATCTGGAGGCGAAGATAGAGCGCTTGACGATCAGCGAGCCTCATCGCCGCTTGACCGAAATGGAGGCGCGGGTCGAGCGCTTGGTGGACATCGAGCCTCATCGTCGCTTGACCGATCTGGAGGTGCGAGTATCCCGGCTGGAAGAGTTTGATACTCGGCTGGCTGGTGTGGATTCACGCCTTCAATTCGTCAACGATATAGAGCGTCGGGTCGCCAGGATGGAGCATCGCTAACAGCTGCATCATGATGAGCCTGTAGGGATGTGCGCGAGCATGAGCTCGGTTGGTCGGCTGGCGAGGATCGAGGATCAGCCGCGGCAGGGCGAGGATGCAATGACCCTATCCTTCGAGCACTTCAAGCGAGCTCGCAACATGGGCTGGGTTGGGCGACATCCGCAACCTCCTGATGCCCAGGCGAACCTCAAGGCCCTCCTTAGATGCTACTGTCTTTTTCCTTTGTAGTTGCAAGGTCGTCATTTGGCGAGTGTTTGTAATTTGAACATTTTATTCAAGTAATTTTATTGGGCGAGTATTGTAATCTCGCCCTTCATTCCTTGTTTGCTGGCTTGCTTGATGTGATGTCTGAATTTTTCTATCTTCTTTTTGTGGTCCTTTTGCGAGTAGTTGTTGAATGTCGCGCCTATCTGGCGAGCTTCCTTGTATTCTGATGCAGGTACTCGCGTGCTGAATGTTGATGTTTTGACGTGCGCTGCGGATTTTGGTGATTTTCCTTAATGCTCGCCACCCCTTACTCGTACTCGCGGCGGCGTACGCGACAAGCCAAGTATCCTCGACTACTATAAATAGGGGTGGGTACATATTTATTACGCTTTTGGCGATCTTCCTTCATTCCTAGCGAGTATCCTTCTTTTGCTCTCCTTCTCGCCTCTTGATACTCACTAACCTTCATTTCTGTCTTTCATGATGACTGACGAGGCGACTATCCGGCGTGCGAATCACGCCAAGAACTTTGAGGCGACCTCCTTCAAGAAGCCGATTACTCGGCCGAAGGACTTGAAGGAATTCTCTGCTAAATACCTGTCGCCGGGCTATGTCGCCAGGCTTCCTCGCGAGGATGAACGCCTAAATACCTTCTCGTCCATCGAGAGGATGTTTCCTATTCGCCACTTCGAGGTCGGCTTGCGACTACCGTTGTGGACAGAATTCTGCCAGATTCTGCGCTACTTTGGGATAGTCCCTGCCCAGATCAATCCGAACGGAGTGGCGATGATCATCGGGTTCCTTTGCTTCTTGCGAGAAGAGAGGATCGCCTTTGATCTCTCTGTCTTCCGGCGAGTATTCCACTTCAATGCCACGGGCTAGGGCGTCGTCTTTTTGTGCAGTCATGTCTGCACGCTGGCCGGCACGGAGAATAAGAATCATCATTGGGGCGAGCGACTAGTCGTCATCAAGGGCGACTTTGGGACCATCCCGAACTCGTCCTTCCAGCCGGCGGAGAGCACCTTCGTCGTTCCTTACCTGGAGGAGAGCAGGGAGAAGCTACTCGACTGCTTCCGGAATCGCCGCTTGGATGTGGTCTTCTGGAGGAAGCGAGTAGATAAGCTCACCGAGGTGTATCCGGGAGAAGGTAGTCTTCTGAGCGAGTATCAGTTATACTCGCCTCTTTTTCTTCAACTGGCGACTAATGCTCTTACATCCTGTCTTTTTGCAGCTACTCGCTCTTTGCTGCGCGAGCCTCTTCCGATGGCGGCGAAGGCAGGGGCTTCCACCCCTATTGACTTGTCGCCGACGATGATGTCGGGCCTTCTAGGAAGCGGAAAGGCAAGGCCAAGACCAGGGAGCCTGCGAGAAACAAGAAGGAGCTCGCAAAGAGGGACCTGCACGCGAAGGCGAATCCTTCAGAGGCTGGCGAGCCTCACAGTCACCCGCTCTTCAATGAAGGTGGTCATAGCGAGGATGCTTATGGTCGCCCTCTGGTGTCCTGGGCTGAGCGCGTCCACGAGGTGACCTTGAGCACCAATCTCCCAATATGGTCGGAGGATTGGGAGGATAGCGGCGAGGCATTCGACGTGATATTCACCATATATGGTCGCGCAGATGCCGAGGCCTTGCAGGAGGCCTCGGCCGAGTATCTGGCTAACCAGAGCTCGCGCTCGTACTTGCGAGCTGCCGAGCTCGGCCATGCGACAGCGAGGCTGCTGCTAGAGCATGAGCAGATGATCAAGGTGTAGAGCCAAAAACTCATCTCCCTGGTGCTACAAGCCGCCAAGTGGAAGGAGTATGAGGTACTCACTTGTCGCCTTTTTGGCTTCTGGGATACTCGCCTTTTGTGTCGATCATTCTGCTAATTGATGTATTCATGTCTTTTCAGACCACCGAGATCGAGACGGAAAAGAAGGTATCTCAGCTTGAGAAGGAGCTGGAGGATATTCGGCAGGCCTTGAAGGCCGCCCAAGTCCGCATCGCCGAGCTGGAAACTCGGCCTGCCGAGCAACAGCCTTCGGAGGCGGGCCCCTCCAGGGTCGGGAAGCAAATAAGGATGCACGACGACGAGATGCTGTACATCCACCGAGAGATCGCGCGGGCGACCGGGAAGGTTGTCCTGAGCAGGTTGAAAGTCGAAGGTCTCTTGAAGCCGGAGGCGATGAACCTGACCGTGGTGGACCTCATCCCGGCGCTGCTCGTCGAGGAGTCCACCTCCCCTAGGCGAGATCTTTCCCCGTCCTCCAGTGATGCCGAGGATGATGACTCCGAGGACGAGGATGGCGAGGACGAAGATGGCGACGTAGATGGCGAGGATGATGACGAAGATGGAGGCGATGATGATGCATAGTCGTCGGTCCTCTTTTTGACAACTGTATAGCATTTTTTGAAGATGTAATCATAAAAACAATGAATACAGATTTTTTTTGCTCGCCTTTTGTTACCGTTCTTGTCTTCTTGTTTGCATGTCGAGTAGATCATTAGGCTTGGGGCGAGGTCGAGTGCTCGCTAGGCTCCTAGGCACGGGCGAGCTTGAGTGTTGCGGTCGATGATCATACCTTACTTGCATTTTAGCTGCTCGCACCTACATGCTGGCACCATATACTCGTACCATATACTCGCACCAATATAGTCGCACCTTTTTCATAAATCCTTGCTTGAGTCAATCTGTGAAGGGTTTTTGGAGAGGGTCCTGAGGGACAAATGCTCATTTAGGCTTTCTTTTGTACCTGATGAAGAACTGTCAGGATGCTTGTAATAATAATGAACTCCAGGATGGGAGAAGTAGAGAATGACCATCGGGCTGGTCCTAGGGGACACACCATCCCGAGGTCTCCGCTCTACCATGATGTTGATGCTGGCGAAGAGAACGATAAGTAGGGACTGACAGTCGGGGAGGTCCAAAAACACACCATCCAGAGGTCTCCATCCTACTGTGATGTTGATGTTGGCGAAGAGATCGACAAGTAAGGACTGACAGTCGGGGAGGTCCAAAGACAAACCATCCCGAGGTCTCCATCCTACTGTGATGTTGATGCTGGCTAGCCGAACTTTTCCCTGATATACTCAACAATCAGAGGGGATTAAGCGCACCAACTCAAATGATTGGATGAAATAACCGGAAACAAAACACCATGCAAAGAGCCTTCATCATTCGGGGGTTGATGACACCTTTATTCAAGGGTACCCTAATGATTTAAGTCGATCGTCCTGTCGTCGAATTGGGAGGTCGGCGTCCAGACTTTTTTCTGATAATCTCCCTAGTCGGATGAGAGATGTGGTCGGAGGGAACAACGACCAACGTGCAAGGGGGGAGTTGATCTCGGCCGTCAGTGCAGAGGCTTGGTCTTAAGAGAATGCACTACCGAGGCACCGTCCCATCATCCGTTCTGGGTTTTACGAGAATCAAGTCGGAGGCTCGTTTCCCAACCTTGCGTGGGGATCGACATTACCTGCCTTTCTTCTTTTACTTTAAAACACATTTTTTGTCAAAGCAGCTAAGTACAAGCACCATTTTGGCCTCTCGAGGGAATACAACATTTTTATCTAAGGGTTCCCTGATAGGTTAAGTCAATCACTCCTTCGTCGAATTGGGAGGTCGGCGTCCAGACTTCTTCCTGATAATCTCCCCAGTCGGATGAGAGATGCGGTCGGAGGGAACTACGGCCAACGTGCAAGGGGGGAGCTGATCTCGACCGTTAGTGCAGAGGCTTGGTCTTAAGAGAATGCACTACCGAGGCACCATCCCATCATCCATTCTGGGTTCTACGAGAATCAAGTCGGAGGCTCGTTTCCCAACCTACGCGGGGATCGGCTTTACCTGTCTTTCTTCTTTTTCTTGAAGACATTTGTAATTTGAGGTAAATGTAAAAAACCCTTTTCTACCCCATGTTTCAAGGGGGTAAAGAATTTATTCATAAGTGGTGAATTTACAGGAGAGGGACGTACATACTCCCGCTCAGGGGTAAAACCTTTTCAGGTCGTCGCCGCTCCAAGTGTTCCCCAACAGCTCCCCTTCGTGATTCTGCAGGCGATAACCTCCTGTTATAAGCGGTTTATGGACGATGAAAGGTCCCTCCCAATTTGGGTTGAGCTTTCCAACGGCTGCTGATCTTCCTGCCGCGTACACCTTCTTCAGGACTAAATCACCTGCTTGGAAATGCTTGAGGCGAACGTGCTTGTCGAAGTGTTTCGCCATTCGACGCTTGATCTCTTCCTGCCGTGTTGAGGCTAAATCTCGAAGTTCTTCAATGTAGTCGAGGGATAGCTTCTGAGCTTCCTCATTCTTCAACCACCATTCTTCGTCTCCGTCTTTAGCCGCAACCACCCTCGGACTTCTAACCTCGAACTCCACTAGGATGAGAGCCTCAGACCCATGAGAGAGTTTGAACGGGTTTCCCCTGTGGCTGAGCTAGGAGTGGTCCTCAAAGCCCACAACATCGAGGGGAGCTGCTCCGCCCAATTACCTCGTAGGTTCTCGACTTTCTTCTTTAGGATGTTGATGATCAGCTTGTTGGCGGCCTCCACTTGTCCATTGCTCCTTGGATGATGTACTGACGCGAACCGGAGATCAGTTCCGAGCTGCATGCAAAAATCTTCCAGCTCCAAGCTGGTGAATTGGGGACTGTTGTCGGTGACGATGGCGAGAGGGATCCCGAATTTGCAGACGATCTCCCCCCAGATGAAGTTCTTCACGACTTGAGAGGTGGTCTTGGCCAGAGCTTTGGCCTCGATCCACTTGGAGAAGTAGTTGATCATGACGAGAAAGAACTTCATTTGGCCACTAGCTGAAGGAAAGGGACCTATCAAATCCATTCCCCAGATAGCGAACGGCCACAGAGCGGTGATCGAGCAAAGTTGCTGAGACGGCTGCAACTGAAGGGGGGCAAATAGCGGGCACTTCTGACACTTTTTTGAGAAGACCTCCGCATCCTTTCAGATAGTAGGCCAGAAGTAGCCATGCCTTAGGATTCTCTGCTCTAAAGTGCGAGTCCCAGAATGACTTCCGCACTCTCCCGAGTGGATCTCTTCCAACACTCGAGGTACTTCATCTTCAGAGACGCATCTGGCCAGGGAGCTCGAGATGGTCTTATGATATAGCTCCCCGTCCTGCAATAAGTAGTACGCTGCCTTGTATCGAAACTTCCTCTGGTCCCCTCCGTCCGCTGGGAGATGTCCAGTAGATAGAAATGCTGCGAATGGATCCATCCACGAGGGGTGCTGCTCGATCTCCATCATCTCCCCTTCTTCGATGGATGGTCAGAACAATTCCGTGAGAGTTCCTCCAGCCCTCGGTCCGTACTTGCCCAAATGATCCGTTGTCGAGTTCTCCTCTCTCAGCACGTGCTCGACGAAGAAGGATTGAAAGCCTCCAATCAATCATTTTACCTTGACAAGATACTTCTGTAGGATGGTGTCGTGTACTTCGAACTCTCCCCGAATCTGCGACGCGACCACCATTGAATCAGTGAAGGATCTAATATCTTGAACGCCCAACTCTTGCGCGAGACGCAAGCCTGCCACTATGACCTCGTACTCTGCTTGATTATTCGTGACGGGGAAGAGGATCTCGACTGCTTGCTCGATCCTAGTTCCCTGTGGGCTGACAAGAACGATGTCTACTCCCACAGAGCTCTTGCCTGAAGCTCCGTCCACGAACATCTTCTAGGGGATTGGATTAGAAACTTCCTCTCCCGGCTCTGCTTCTACCGAGAAGTCGGCTAAAAAGTCTGTCACTGCCTGCGCTTTGATCGCCACCCGGGGCGAGAAGGAAATGTCGAACTCACTGAGTTCCACCGACCATCTCGCCAGCTTTCCTGAATGCTCCACCCCTTCTAAGATACTCCGGAGAGGATGATCAGTCACGACCCAGATGGAATGAGCTAGAAAATAAGGTCGGAGCTTCCGCGCCGACACCACCAAGGCGAAGGCAAGCTTCTCCAAGATTGGATACTTCAAATCTGCCTTCTTGAGCATCTGGCTAACATAATAGATGGGGAGCTGCTTCTTTCCTTCTTCTCGGACAAGCACCGAACTCACTGCTTCCACCCTTACTCCCAGGTAGATGAGTAGGTCTTCGCCTTCTTTCGTGCTCTGAAGGAGAGGTGTCTGAGTCAACTGCTCCTTCAGCCCTTCGAATGCCTTCTCGCACTCGTCAGACCATACGAAGTCCTCGCTTTTCTGAAAAGTCTTGAAGAATGGAGAGCACTTTTCCCCTGCCTTTGACAGAAAGCGGCTAAGACCCGCCAGCCTTCCGGTCAGCCTTTGAACTTCTTTCATCGTCTTTGGCGAGGTCATCTACAAGATTGCCTTAACCTTGTCAGGGTTCGGCTCTACCCCTTCCGGGGCGATGAGATGCCCCAGAAACTTCTCCCTTTCGTCTCCGAACATACACTTTACCGGGTTGAGCCTCATCTTGAACTTCCTTAGCGTCGCGAAGGTCTCTACCAGATCAGCTACATGCTCCTAGACGCTCTTGCTTTTGATCAAGAGGTTGTCCACATACACCTCCAGATTCCTCCCCTTCTGCTCTTTGAAGACATGGTCCATCATCCGCTGGTAGGTCTCCCCTATATTCTTTAGCCCGAAGGTCATCATCTTGTATCTATAACAGCCATCGCCAGTGATGAAGGAAATATCGTGGCTAAAGAAAAATTGACGGCTGAATCAACTAGCGCGTCGATTCGAGGCAAGGGATAACAATCCTTTAGGCATCTTTTATTCATCAAAGAAAAATCAACACACATTCTACAGCTGCCCCCAGCCTTTTTCACCATTACAACATTTGAGACCCAGTCTGGGTACTGGATCTCCGACACAAAGCCTGCATCCAGCAGCTTCTTTACCTCCTCGCGGATAGGTCCGACCAATATGGTGGCACTTGACCTCTTCTTCTGGCGGACGGGCTTGACCGTGGGGTCGAGATTGAGGCGATGGTAGGCAACCTCAGGATCGATCCCGGGCATATCAGCAGCACTCCAGGCAAAGATGTCGACGTTCTCTTGCAGACACGCCGCCATCTCCATCTTCTCGTTGACCTTCAGCGATCCTCCGATCTTCAGCAACCCAGGTACTCCTGCCCCGGAGAGTACCTCGATTTCTTCAACCTCTTCAGACGCTTCCAGTCTGGCCGTGCTCCCCAGCATCCTTTCAAACTCTTCCGCGTCGGCCATCCAACTGATGGTGCTAACTGCGCTGAGATAGCACTCACAGGAGGCTTTTGGATCACTCCTGATTCTCACCTGGATGTTCCCTTGATAGTACTTGAGGCACTGATGGTAGGAAGATGAGACGACTTTGAAGGTGTTGAGAAGCGACCTTCCGAAGATGGCCTTGTAACAACTCGGGGCGTCGACGATGACGAAGCGGCAGTTGAGGGAAGTGCCACCGAGTGTTATAAGGAGATCTACTCCTCCTTCCACCTCTTTCTTCTCTCCCAAGAAGACAAAGAGGGGACCATCCGACGCCCGGACTCTACTACGACGCCCAAACCGTCAAACGTATCCTTGAAGACGACGTTCACAGAGCTACCATTATCGATCTGGATCCGATCAACGGTGAAGTCATCTACAGCAGCTTGGATCACGAGGGCATCATGAAAGCGATTCTCATTCTCCAACATGTCCTCCTCTGAGAAGGTGATTTCCTCCAACGGGGGCGGTTCCTGCGAAGTCGAAGCCACACTCCTTCAATAGATTCGATGGAGACTGCCCTTGCGGGAAGCTCCCAGCCCTGCTCCCCCGTGGATCACCCATACTCCTCTGCCTCCCTAGACGAGGTCTCCTCGACCTCCATGGTCGACTCGGTCTTCATTCCTCCTTCGAGCGACGGCTTGCATTGTCGGCAGCTCGACAGGGGATTCTATCCTCCGCTGCTCCCCTCCTGCTTCTCCTGCAGCTAACCTTCTCTTGGCTTCCCAAAAATCCGGGCAAGCCATCGTCCCGTGCCCCTCCGCCTGATGCAGATCACAGTAGAGGGGAATCTCCTCTGCCCGTGGCCTCCTCTGCCGATTCTTCCGACCTTGCCGGTTGCCGCGTCGAGCAACCGTCATTGCTTCCTCCCTTCTTCTTTCCTGACGCCTCTCTGGCCGATCGAAGCGTCTTCTTTCCGTGGATCTCCTTTCCCGATCCTGACGCTGAGGTATCACCTCCATACTTGCCAAACTGGCGAGTGTCGTAGTACCTCGCCTGCTCCTCCTCCTCGTGGAATCGGGTTCCGCTTGCTCCCTGCGAGACCTGCGGTGTTGAAACCGACAACCGGTCTCTGTGGAGTTCGGGCCCTCAACAAGTTGGGGGGGTGACCACACACTTACTTTTCCCAAGGGAGAGCTCTAGGCTAAGAGGCTAAGGAACTAGAAATGAGACCAAGGGCTTAGCGAGGAGGTCCCACCACACACCCAGAAGATCTTAGAGCGCTTCCCATCCCAAGCCAAAGCTACGCTTCGGCACCTTTGGAGGCTCTCCTCACCTACTAGAGAGACTTGGGGAGAGAGATAGCCAAAAGAGAGATAGATAGAACTGCCTCCAAATGGTGCCCCTTGGTCCTATTTATAGGATTTTGAACTTGGTCTGCCAATAACCACAATCTGGCCTACGAGATTACCAAAATACCCTCAAGATTGGCCTGCCAATAGCCAAATCCCGCCATTCCAAGGCGCTAAACGCATACCACCCCCCTCTTCGGGGCTGGGGCGAGGCGAGCTGGAAGGGTGTCTCCCTCCTGAGCTCGCCCCTGCTGGGATCTCGCCCCCCATGCTAGAGGCGGGGGGGGGGGGGGGGGGGGGGGGGGGGGGGGGGGGCGAGAGGAGCTCGTTCCCCTTGCCGGGGGCGGGGGCGAGAGGAGCTCACCCCCTGCTGGGGTCTCTCCCCCCTCTATTGGGGGCGGGGGCGAGAGGAGCTCGCCCCCCTGCTAGGGTCTCGCCCCCCTCTACTGGGGGCAGGGGGCGAGAGGAGCTCGCCCCCCCCCCCCCTTACCGAGGGCGGGGGCGAGAGGAGCTCCCCCCACCTCCTCTCGCCCCCTCTACTTGCTGGGTGAGCGAGCGGGAGGCTTCCGCCTCCACCGCTCGCCCTCCTCTCTTCCTGCCCTGGAACATGCTGAAAAGATGATGTCAAAAATACCTCATGGGATCTGGGGGCCCACTCGGCGAATACAGGGTTGTACACAATCCCCACTCTTTTCGAGCGAGGTACACGCTCGGAAAGAAAAGTCCAACCCTGCACATTCGGCGAGTGGCGCCGAAAGAAATTGGGAAGACTCCACTTCATCCCGGTGAAAATTTACTAAGGCTTTCCTGGGGGGGCCACCCTGCCGACTGGTGATAGCCCGGCTAGCGGGGCAATGTTGGGGAAAAACACTTAACCTCCCTAGGAGGTCAACCTGCCCTACCGGCTAGAGAGAGCCCGGTCAGCGGAACCATCCGAGGGAAAGAGAACTTTGCATCCCTGGGAGGTCAACCTGCCCTGCCGGCTAGTGAGAGCCCGGTCAGCAGAACCATCCGAGGGGAAAAGAACTTTGCCTCCCTGGGAGGTCACCCTGCCCTGCCGGCTAGTGAGAGCCTGGTCAGCGGAACCATCCGAGGGGAAGAGAACTTTGCCTCCCTGGGAGGTCAACCTGCCCTGCCGGCTAGTGAGAGCCCGGTCAGCGGAACCATCCGAGGGGAAAAGAACTTTGCCTCCCTTGGAGGTCAACCTGCCCTGCCGGCTAGTGAGAACCCGGTCAGCGGAACCATCAGAGGGGAAAAGAACTTTGCCTCCCTGGGAGGTCAACCTGCCCTGCCAGCTAGTGAGAGCCCGGTCAGCGGAACCATCCGAGGGGAAGAGAACTTTGCCTCCCTGGGAGGTCAACCTGCCGTGCCGGCTAGTGAGAGCCCGGTCAGCGGAACCATCCAAGGGGAAGAGAACTTTGCCTCCCTGGGAGGTCAACCTGCCCTGCCGGCTAGTGAGAGCCCGGCCAGTGGAACCATCCGAGGGGAAGAGAACTTTGCCTCCCTGGGAGGTCAACCTGCCCTGCCAGCTAGTGAGAGCCCGGTCAGCGGAACCATCCGAGGGGAAAAGAACTTTGCCTCCCAGGGAGGTCAACCTGCCCTGCCGGCTAGTGAGAGCCCGGTCAGCGGAACCATCCGAGGGGAAAAGAACTTTGCCTCCCTGGGAGGTCAACCTGCCCTGCCGGCTAGTGAGAGCCCGGTCAGCGGAACCATCCGAGGGGAAGAGAACTTTGCCTCCCTGGTAGGTCAACCTGCCCTGCCGGCTAGTGAGAGCCCGGTCAGCGGAACCGTCCGAGGGGAAAAATACTTTGAAAAACTTTCATTACATTAGTCATCCGGTTACATGCAAGAAAAACTAAGGAAATAAAGGATTTAAAGAAAAAGCTAAGCACGGAGACCGGGTGTAAGACCCCAAATTTCATGTGCACACAAAATCAAAGTGAGTTGAAGTTTTGGAGCTAGCGCCAGGCGCTAGTGATAGCGCCGGCGGTAGTGACTTTCCGAGAAGTGTGTCCTTTCTCGAGGAGGGTGGCATTTCGCGAGAAGTTTGTCAATTAAAGATAGCGCCGACGGTAGCGCTAGCGCTAGCGGTAGTATTTCTCGCAAAGTCCTTAAGCGGTAGAGCGGTACCGACTTTGTCGCTAGCGCCAGCGCTAGCCACTAGCGCCGACGGTAGAGGGAAATTCTTATATACCTCAGAATCCGACTCTTCAGCTCATTTTCTCTGAGAGCCTTTGCAGTTCTGAGGGCAGATAGCTGAGAGCAGGGAAGGAGATCCGTTGAAGTTGAGTTTTCGTCGTGCTAGGAGGGATTTGTGAAGAAGCGTCTGCATGCGTGTGCCACCGCGGATTCCAGCCATTTCCCTCTCAGTTCTATGGCGCCAAAACGACCAACTAGGGTAACAATTCTCCTCCCTAGTCATTGGACATGCGCGTCCTTTGATTTCCATGTTTTGGAAGACTTCTACTAATTAGTAGATCGGATCTTCCGGTGGGTTGAAGTGATTCCCCCATAAATTGCATATAGAGTCCGGAATGGAAGTACGGGCATAGGCATGTTGTGTGAAGCCCATCTGGACAGTTCGAGCCGGATTGGTGATGTTTATCGCGTGGAGAAGACTCCATGTATATGTTGTGGTTCGGGTCTTCTGTATTGTTTTGTACCAGCAAATTATCCTGGAGGTGTTTCCCAGGCAATACCCAAAGTTTGGTAGCAGAACTGAGTTCTGTTACTAGCGTCGGGCGCTAGCGATATCGCCGGCGGTAGCTCCAGGTGAGCTAATAACGTTGTTATCTGGAGATGTTTTCTCAGAGGTGGCAGAACTGACTTCTGTTACCAGTGTGCCGGGCAGAACTGGGTTCTGTTGCTAGAGCCGGGCGCTAGCGTTAGCGCCGGCGGTAGCGCCCAGCACACAGATTGTGTGTTTCCGTGCTACCAAAAGTCCTGGGGATTGGATTTGTAGCAGGAGAAGCTGTGGAATTTGCAAAGCCCAGCTTTAAGTGATGGGTATTAGGTGAAGCTTACCCGTATCGTGCATAGTTGAATCGCGGTATTTGAGCACGGGCCTAGCTGATCCGAACCCTCCCATAGTGGTGGTGAAGAGGTCGCCCCTCGGTGCACCGGGCTATGGAAGAGTGTCGTAACTTCGTGTGTACGGACTAGCTCAAATTGCTTGTCTAAGTTGAAATAGGACTTAGTGTGAGGGCGTAACTCAGGGAGTATGCCAAAGTGTGCCTTGAGAGCACGAAGCGGGTGGCTTGGTATGCCTCCGTTGGTGTTGGTTGCGGATATATGTATATATGCTGCTAACTCTTACTTGCAGGGAAGGAGCACCGTCGCCCCGAGTTTGGGGTGGGGTCGTTATAAATCTTGGTCAGCTAAAGCTGACCGGTTACTTGTTTTCCCACCACTTGGTGGATTTGCTTATACAGGTCCCGGTGAGACTAGCGGGAGATAGCGGGCTGAAGCCCCTGCTGCTGTGCTGTGCTGGCCCTTGAAGGCCAAAGCTTTTCTTTACTTTTGTTCATGTGTGGCCGGCCTGCGTGCCGATGTCTGGAAGCCACCTATATTATGTAAACAAACATTGTAAAGAGCTTGTTATGTCTTTCATTCCTAGTAGCTATTGTGGACAATGTGTATACTGGTTTTAATTGAAATTATATGCTTCCGTTATGCGACTCTGTGCTGAGATAGTTATATCTTTAACTGTTAAATGCTAATTTTAGTACCGCGCTCTTCTGTTCATCTCATATGGCGTGGGGTCCCGGTCGGACCTACTGTTATATGTTATGTAACAGGGAGGGTGTTACAAATTGGTATCAGCTACGGGTCTCGTTCCCTTTCCGTCTGAATTCGTGGTCGAATTCTTTTAAGGGGTGGTGAGCACGTGTGTGCGTCGCCTTTAACTCATATAAATAACCAGTAATTGTCCACTTTAGGAATGAATTACATGTCTATGTGTAGCATTCAGATGGAACTTTTGTGTTCCTTTGTCGATTCATGCCTTCTCCTAGTCGCTAATTGTGTCTTGTGCACATGTTTAGGCGGCTGGGAGTGGAGCGGGGCCTTCTCGACCCCCTCGTTCGACTGCAAGTAGTGCACCAACTCCGGTGCCGACTCCTCCTTCGGCTGAAACTGTAAGGATGATCACTGAGGCAGTATTTGCGATGTTCACGGCGCAACCAGGAGGGCATGTCCCTGGACAGCCTCCTATTCCGGGAGCGGCTGCAGTGCAGGCTCCAGCAGTCGAACCTGCGGTGGAAAGGCCAGTGCCATTGAGGGCACGAAGAGCTCCAGATCAACAGCTGCAATACTTTTTGAGTTTCCACCCTCCCGCGTTCATGGGGGCAGGAACCCCGACGCAAGCGGAGGATTGGCTATCAAGGGTGCGCAAAACCTTGAAGGCCACAGATACAGAGGAAGAGCAAAAAGTTACTTTGGCAACCTTCCTATTGGATGGGGAGGCGTAGCTGTGGTGGGACGAGTTGGAGTTACATCAGCTAGCGGGAAGGCAACTGACAAATATCTCCTTTGATGAGTTTTCCAGACTGTTCTTGGCGCGGTATCTTCCACCGGCCCATCAGATAGAGATGGAAAAATCAGTTCAACCGTCTGACTCAGGGTGATAGAATGATCGACGACTATCTACATGAGTTTACACGGTTGGGGCGCTATGCAGGCGTGACGTTTGCGGATGAAGCTCGTAAGACAAATCGGTTTTACGAAGGCTTGCGAGAAGAGTTGCGGTTCCTTCTGTCGGGGCCAATGACGCAGGGGTTTATGACCCTGGTCAACTCGGCTCGTTCTTTAGAGAAAGATATGAAATGGTCCCAAAGCAGGAAGGAGCTAGCAGTAGTCAAGCCAGAATTCAAAGTAGCGAGCTCGGCAAAGTCGGGACGAGGCAAATGGAAGAAAGGAGCGCGACCATCTGGGTCAGCTCAATCTTCAGCATCGGGAGTGACTGGGCATCGCCCAATCATCTGTTACAACTGCGGCAAGCTGGGACATATTGCTCGTGACTGTCATAGTGGGAAGAAGATAGTTGCGGCCTATGCGGCAGAGAAAGGGAAGGCGGCAGAGTCAACCGCATCCCACGCTGCTCCAGCCCAGCCTAGAGTATACAACTTTGGCCAACAGGAGGCCATCAAACAGAGCGATGTGGTGACAGGTATGCGATAGTATATAGTTTTTATTGCTTTTTATACTTCATACCTTATGCATTGCTTGTTAACCATTAATGTACTAGGCTTTGTTCTGATCTTTAATTATCCAGCGAGAGCACTATTTGACACGGGTGCTTCATATTCCTTTCTATCGGAGGCCTTCATACAGCAACTTGGAGTGCCTTTGTCATTTAGACATGAACGATTAGATGTGATGCTACCTAATGGGTGTTCGATGCGCGCGGATCGAGGTTGTGTGGTAAAGGTACGAATAGGGAGTCAAGACTTTGATTTGGAAGTACTGATACTCCCGCTTTCGGAGTTCGATGTAATCTTTGGTATGGACTGGCTGTCAGCGCAGCAGGCCTACATTGATTGCACGTCTAAGGAGGTCACACTGGGACGGAATACCGAACGTGCGACTACATTTGCTAGTTTGCGTGGATCGAGCAAGACACTGATGTCTGCTGTCCAAGTGGTCAAGGCGGTTCGGCAAGGCGCAGAGTTATGTGTTGTGCTAGTGGGGGCTGCAAAGCCTCAACCCAATTTGAGTGATGTTCCTGTGATTTCAGAGTATCCAGATGTGTTTCCGAAAGATCTCCCTGGGGTGCCACCTCAGCGAGAGATTGACTTCACTATAGAGCTGGTGCCAGGTGCCAAACCTGTGTCACGCTCTCCGTACCGAATTGCGCCAAAGGAGATGGCGGAGTTGAAGGTTCAATTACAGGAGTTGCTAGAGCAGGGTTATATACGTCCAAGTACATCCCCTTGGGGTGCTCCGGTCCTTTTTGTGAAGAAGAAGGACGGAAGCCTGCATTTATGCATTGACTACCAAGAATTGAACAAGCTGACCGAGAAGAACAAGTATCCGATTCCTCGAATCGATGACTTGTTTGATCAGCTAGTGGGGTCAACTGTGTATTCAAAGTTGGATCTCAAGTCCGGTTATTACCAGTTGCGAATTCGGGATTGTGATATCCCCAAGACAGCATTCAGTACTCGCTACGGACACTACGAGTTTACAGTGATGTCGTTTGGATTGATGAATGCGCCGTCAGTATTTATGGATCTGATGAATATGACCTTTCGAGAGTACCTTGATCGGTTTGTCATTGTCTTCATTGACGATATCTTGGTGTACTCTCAGTCTGAAGAAGAGCACGCGATACATTTGCACGAAGTTTTGGAAACCCTGCGACGTAGTCAACTATATGCCAAGTTCTCTAAGTGCGAGTTCTGGCTAACCTCAGTGGCGTTCCTTGGTCATGTTGTTAGTGGCGAGGGTATCACAGTGGATCCGGCAAAGATTGATGTAATCCAGAAGTGGCCCGTTTTGGCGACAGTAGCGGAAGTCAGGAGTTTCCTTGGACTTGCCGGCTACTATCGGCGCTTCGTGAAGAACTTTTCGCGGATCGCTCTACCTCTCACCACCTTGACGAGGAAGGATCAGAAGTTCGTTTGGTCACCGGAGTGTGCACGGGCTTTTGAGGAACTGAAAAGGCGTCTGACCTCAGCACCAATTCTGTGTTTACCATCTGGTGCAGAGGGTTATGAAATTTACAGTGATGCGTCAGGGAGCGGCTTAGGCTGCGTACTTCTTCAGCATGGTCAAGTCATAGCTTATGGCTCTCGACAGTTGAAAGTGCATGAGCGTAACTATCCGGTCCACGACTTGGAATTGGCGGCCGTGATCTTCGCTCTAAAGTTGTGGCGGCACTACTTATATGGTGTAAAGGTTGACATCTTTACAGACCATAAGAGCCTTAAGTATCTTCTAAATCATAAGGAGCTCAATATGCGACAACGAAGGTGGATGGAGTTCCTGGGGGACTACACTTTTGATATACATTATACTCCAGGAAAGGGGAATGTCGTCGTAGATGCTTTGAGCAGGAGGGCTTATTCACAGGCCAACTGGATTCAGATGTATGATCCACGTCTGATCAGGGACTTGGAAGCCTTGGAGATCTCCTGTGTGGAGAGGAGTTCTAGTGCAAGTGCGTGCTTGAACTGGATGGAGGTGCAGTATGACCTTGCAGACAGAATACGACAGGCCTTGGAGCTTGATTGGAGCATGCAACGCTATTTAGCAGAGTCTGGGGTTGGGACTGCTGCAGAGTTTGTATTAGACGATGGTCTGATGTGGAAAGACGGTCGGTTGTGCGTCCCAAATGTTGGTAACTTGCGGGAGGAATTGATGTACGAAGCGCACTTTACAAAGTACTCAATTCACCTAGGGAGCACAAAGATGTACCAAGACATGAAAAAGCTGTTTTGGTGGCCAGGATTGAAGAAAGACATCGCCTTGTACGTGGAAAAATGCAAAACCTGCGCACTAGTGAAGGCGGAATGTCAGAAACCTGGAGGTTTCCTGAAGTCGTTGCCTATACCGGAATGGAAATTTGATGACATTTCGATGGATTTCGTGCACGGTTTGCCGAGATCACAGAGTGAGAATGATGCCGTATGGGTGATCGTGGATCGCTTGACGAAGGTACCCACTTTATTCCAAACCGGAAGGACGATTCAGTTGAAAAGTTGGCAAAACTTTATGTAGATAGCATTGTCCGATTGCACGGTGTGCCCCGTAGCATCGTCAGTGACCGAGATGGGCGCTTTACTTCCAAGGATTGGAGGCTAATCCACCAGTTGTTAGGTACAAAGCTGAAGTTTAGCACTGCCTTCCACCCTCAGACGGATGGACAGACTGAACGTACGAACAGAACTCTGGAGGATATGCTCCGAATGTGCGTCCTGGATTTCGGTAAAAAGTGGGAAGATCATCTCTACATGATCGAATTCGCTTATAATAACAGCTATCAGGTAATGAATATAAAGATAGCACCCTTCGAGGCGCTCTATGGTAGAGCTTTCCGCACTCCCTTATCTTGGGCGGAGACAAGTGAAACAAAGCTGTTTAAGCAAAAGGAAGTCGAATAGGCAAATGCGGCGATTCAAACAATCCGGGATAGATTGTTGATTGCACAAGATAGGCAGGCAAAGTACTACAATGCCAAGCACAGAAGCGTCGAGTTCGCCGTGGGCGACTGGGTTTATCTAAAGATCAAACCTTTCAAGGGTGTGTCCAGGATTCAGCGCTTGAAAAAGCTGAGTCCAAGATACCTTGGACCGTTTGAGATACTGGAACGTGTTGGCGAAGCTGCCTATCGACTCGCTCTTTCGACAGAGTTGAGTGGTCTGCACGATGTGTTCCACATATCGGTGTTAAGGAAAGCTGTACCAGAGCCTAGCCAAGTGCTTGTAGCTAGTCAGGTGCCGGTCGATGATGGGCTGAAGACGTTGGTCACGCCTATTTGCATCGAAGACACTGATGTCAAACAGCTGCGGAAATAAACTGATCAAGATGGTCAAGGTCCGCTGGAACAATTGCGGTCGTGAGGAGCTTTCATGGGAGCGTGAGCAAACTATGCGTGAGGAGTTCCCCGAGCTGTTCCATTGAGGTACAAGCTGGATTTTGTATCTTTTTGATTATTTGCACTGTTAGGATTTCGGGACGAAATTCTTTTAAGTGGGGAAGAATTGTAAGACCCCAAATTTCATGTGCACACAAAATCAAAGTGAGTTGAAGTTTTGGAGCTAGCGCCAGGCGCTAGTGATAGCGCCGGCGGTAGTGACTTTCCGAGAAGTGTGTCCTTTCTCGAGGAGGGTGGCATTTCGCGAGAAGTTTGTCAATTAAAGATAGCGCTGGCGGTAGTGCTAGCGCTAGCGCTAGCGGTAGTATTTCTCGCAAAGTCCTTAAGCGGTAGAGCGGTACCGACTTTGTTGCTAGCGCCAGCGCTAGCCACTAGCGCCGACGGTAGCGGGAAATTCTTATATACCTTAGAATCCGACTCTTCAGCTCATTTTCTCTGAGAGCCTTTGCAGTTCTGAGGGCAGAGAGCTGGGAGCAGGGAAGGAGATCCGTTGGAGTTGAGTTTTCGTCGTGCTAGGAGGGATTTGTGAAGAAGCGTCTGTGTGCGTGTGCCACCGCGGATTCCAGCCATTTCCCTCTCAGTTCTATGGCGCCAAAACGACCAACTAGGGTAACGATTCTCCTCCCTAGTCTTTGGACATGCACGTCCTTTGATTTCCATGTTTTGGAGACTTCTACTAATTAGTAGATCGGATCTTCCGGTGGGGTGAAGTGATTCCCACATAAATTGCATATAGAGTCCGGAATGGAAGTACGGGCATATGCATGCTGTGTGAAGCCCATTTGGACAGTTCGAGCCGGATTGGTGATGTTTATCGCGTGGAGAAGACTCCATGTATATGCTGTGGTTCGGGTCTTCTGTATTGTTTTGTACTAGCAAATTATCCTGGAGGTGTTTCCCAGGCAATACCCGAAGTTTGGTAGCAGAACTGAGTTCTGTTACTAGAGCCGGGCACTAGCGATAGCGCCGGCGGTAACTCCAGGTGAGCTAATAGCATTGTTATCTGGAGATGTTTTCTCAGAGGTGGCAGAACTGACTTCTGTTACCAGTGTGCCGGGCAGAACTGGGTTCTGTTGCTAGCGCTGGGCGCTAGCGTTAGCGCCGACGGTAGCGCCCAGCACACAGATTGTGTGTTTCCGTGCTACCCAAAGTCCTGGGGATTGGATTTGTAGCAGGATAAGCTGTGGAATTTGCAAAGCCCAGCTTTAAGTGATGGGTATTAGGTGAAGCTTACCCGTATCGTGCATAGTTGAATCGCGGTATTTGAGCACGGGCCTAGCTGATCCAAACCCTCCCATAGTGGTGGTGAAGAGGTCGCCCCTCGGTGCACCGGGCTATGAAAGAGTGCTGTAACTTCGTGTGTACGGACTAGCTCAAATTGCTTGTCTAAGTTGAAATAGGACTTAGCGTGAGGGCGTAACTCAGGGAGTATGCCAAAGTGTGCCTTGAGAGCACGAAGCGGGTGGCTTGGTATGCCTCCGTTGGTGTTGGTTGCGGATATATATATATATATGCTGCTAACTCTTACTTGCAGGGAAGGAGCACCGCCGCCCCGAGTTTGGGGTGGGGTCGTTATAAATCTTGGTCAGCTAAAGCTGACCGGTTACTTGTTTTCCCACCACTTGGTGGATTTGCTTATACAGGTCCCGGTGAGACTATCGGGAGATAGCGGGCTGAAGCCCATGCTGCTGTGCTGTGCTGGCCCTTGAAGGCCAAAGCTTTTCTTTACTTTTGTTCATGTGTGGCCGGCCTGCGTGCCGATGTCTGGAAGCCACCTATATTATGTAAACAAACATTGTAAAGAGCTTGTTATGTCTTTCATTCCTAGTAGCTATTGTGGACAATGTGTATACTAGTTTTAATTGAAATTATATGCTTCCGTTATGCGACTCTGTGTTGAGATAGTTATATCTTTAACTGTTAAATGCTAATTTTAGTACCGCGCTCTTCTGTTCATCTCATATGGCGTGGGGTCCCGGCCGGACCTACTGTTATATGCTATGTAACAGGGAAGGTGTTACACCGGGACTTGGACTTCTACTCCCAGACGTGGTCCTCCTCGACCTCCTCTGGTTGCTGACGTTGCGACTTCGGACGCCTTGCCTCCCTCATCTCCAAGAACTCGGGGCAGGTGGATGTCGCGTGACCCTCCTCATCGTGGAAGTCACAGTAAGGTAACTCCACCCGAACACCTCCTCTTCCTCCCTTACGATTTCTTCTTCTTCTTCTGTAGTCGATCTCCATGGTTTGCTGGGGTGGTGGAGAGGGTGCCTTTGCTCCCTGCCTCCATCCTGGGAGGTCGGCCCCCTCTCCATGGAATTTGTCCTCCTCTTGGTCGAACTTCCTCTTGGGAGCCCCTGCCCTTCCCCCCTGCTGCCTTGCCTCTGGCTCACTTAGCTTGGCCAACCTTCTTGCGAACTCCGGGTTGGCCTCCCCACTCTCAACTTCTTCCGCCACCCATTCCATCAACTCCTCAAAGGACAAAGGAGCTCTCCTCTTGAGGTCCATCTTGAAGAATCCCCCCTGCAGCCCCATGATGAAAGCGAGCTGGAGGGTGTAGCCTGGCACCTATTGGGTGAGGAGAACCTCCTCCTGGAACCGGTCAACATAGTGAGCCAGTGACTCCACTGGCTCTTGCTTGATCTTGAAAAGTGCTTCAGCATCTTTCTTCCTCTTCCTTGACGTCGAGAAGAGTAGCAGGAAAACTCGGCGCAAGTCTTCGAAGGCATAGATCGATCCCGCAGGGAGCTGGTGGAACCAATCTCTAGCCTTCTCCTTCAGAGTTGTCGCGAAGAGTCGACACTTGAAAGCGTCCGACATGGGCCTGATGGAGACCATGTCCTCAAACCATTGTAGGTGCAGGACAGGGTCATCCTTGCTGGAGTAGTGAGACATCTCCAACCTTCCGAACCCCTCTAGAACTGGGGCTGAGAGGATCAACTCACACAAAAGACTTCCTATGCTCGCCCCCTTTGGGGCTGGGCGAGTGGGTGCTGGCTGCCTCCCCGCTCGCCCCCTTGGGGCTGGGCGAGTGAGGGTCTGGGACCTCCCCACTCGCCCCCTTGGGGCTGGGCGAGTGGGGGTCTGGGACCTCCCCACTCGCCCCCTTGGGGCTGGGCGAGTGAGGGTCTGGTACCTCCCCACTCCCCCCCTAGGGAACTGGGCGAGTGGGGGCCGAATGCCTCCCCACTCCCCCCCACGGCACCTCCTTCCTGGATTGCTGGCCGAGAGTGCTCTCGCCCACCTGCTGAGGCGAGACCTCCGGACCACTTCCTCTCCTGCCTTCGCCTATCGTGGCGAAAGTTACCTGCAAGGTCTGCAGGACCTCCCGCTTGAAACTTTCAAACATCTCCAACGTCACTCCAGCCACCGGGGGCTGCGAGTGGACTGGGTCAGATCCTCCACCTCTGGCCATGGAGCTCATCTTGAGAGTTTCTTGAGTTTGTCACTCTCTACGCTAAGCTTGGGCACCTTTGGTGGCTCTCCTCACCCACTAGAGAGACTTGGGGAGAGAGATAGCCAAAAGAGAGATAGATAGAACTGCCTCCAAATGATGCCCCCTTGGTCCTATTTATAGGAATTTGAACTTGGTCTGCCAATAACCACAATCTGGCCTACGAGATTACCAAAATACCCTCAAGATTGGTCTGCCAATAGCTAAATCCCGCCATTCCAAGGCGCTAAATGCAGACCACCCCCTCTCTTCGGGGCTGGGGCGAGGCGAGCTGGAAGGGTGTCTCCCTCCTGAGCTCGCTCCCTGCTGGGATCTCGCCCCCCCCCCCCCCCCCCCCCCCATGCTGGGGGCGGGGGGGGGGGGGGAGGGGGGCGAGAGGAGCTCGCCCCCCTTGTCGGGGGCGGGGGCGAGAGGAGCTCGCCCCCCCTGCTGGGGGCGGGGGGGGGGGGGGGGGGGGGGGGGGCGAAAGGAGCTCGCCCCTCCCCCCCCTGCCGGGGGCGGGGGCGAGAGGAGCTCGCCCCCCTGCTGGGGTCTCGCCCCCCTCTACTGGGGCGGGGGGGGGGGGGGGGGGGGGGAGGGGGGGAGGAGCTCGCCCCCCCTACTGGGATCTCGCCCCCTCTACTAGGGGCGGGGGCGAGAGAGGGGCTCGCCCCACCTCCTCTCGCCCCCTCTACTTGCTGGGTGGGCGAGTGGGAGGCTTCCGCCTCCACCGCTCACCCTCCTCTCTCCCTGCCCTGGAACATGCTGAAAAGATGATGTCAAAAATACCTCATAGGATCTGGGGGCCCACTCGGCGAATACAGGGTTGTACATGCGGGTAGAACTGCGACCTCCTTGGTCGCTCCGGCTCTTCCTCATGCTTCATCCCTGCTCGCCGAGGGGGGACACCTTCCTCGGTTAGAATCGGACGATGAGGCGAGGTCGCCGCTCCTTCCGCTCGAGGTTGTAGAGCTGCTCGCACGGTCCCTTCGAGTCGCCGCGCGAACTCCTCAAAGACCGCCAACGTCACGAACTCACCGCCGTCGGCCGAGTTACCGACTACCTCTTCGTGGTCGCCAACTACAACTATCTCGCCCTTCCATCAAACTTTCTCCCTCTGGCTACGATCCACGCTTACCGCACCAAAGTGTTGAAGCCAAGAAAATCTCGACTCCAAAATTCGGATCAATGCAGCCGGAGGCTACTCACCCAGCAGTCTGGCTAGACGGCTTGACTGACAACGATGAAAAGGGCAAGGACAAAGAACAACAGGACTCCAGGCGCTGCGGCAGGGAGGTCCCACCGCGTACCCAGAAGCTCAGAAGAAACTTCCCCTCCACAACAAAAAATGGCCGAGCAGGGTACGGGGAAGGCACCGACTTGGCTAGTACCGGGAGTAACGGCCAAGGATGATGGGTCCGAGAATTTGAGAGTGGGAGTTCCAAAAGCTCAAGTTCATGTGCCAATCCAAGTACCCTGGGGTCCTATTTATAGGCAAATCAAAGAGAGGGGGGGGGGGGTCTTATTTATACCCCACCCAACTCGGCAACTAGGCGACATTGAGGAGACCTCACTTGGAAAGGGGCGAGCATCGCCTATGGTCGCCCACCTTTTGACGAGTATCAGGGCTACTCGCACGAGTCCACCCATACTCGCCCAGGCCTTCTTCTGCTCCTGCTGGCTGAGCTGTCTTGTGTCTTAGACTGTTGGCCTCTGTGTTGACCTTTTGATCTTGACTTCTGCCTACATGGCTTTGAGTGGGCCTACCCTCGGAGAATGAGGGTTGTACAGAAAGGACCTTAAGGTTTAAGCTACAAATAGTTTGAAATGAAGAGATATAAAAGATGTGAGACTTTTGAAATTATTGGGTATAATAGGTATAATTTGTAGGTACGTTGTACGCAAATGAAGGATAGTACGCGGATTGCATCTGAGCCGTCGATCAAATTATGCTTTTCTTTGATGTATGAATCACGACTGTTGAACGTACCATGCTCGAGTACGTTCCAATGGCCCTCTCGTAATACCCACTTCCCCATTTCCCACCTTTCTCCAAGAGAAAAAGAAAAAAAAGAGAGTAAAAAAATACCCTTCAAACAAAACATTTCTCTGCGCAACGGATAAAGCAGGACTCGAGGGACTTTTGCCCAGTAAAGGGAGAACAGCAGGAGAAGGGGAGGGTGGAGCAGCTATTGAAATGTTAGCAAGTTCTGGGTTCCACGGCGGAACTCCGGCGCCACTACCGGCATTCTCCTCGCGGCCTCTTAGAGGGAGGAACTTTTTTCCGAGCTTGTCATACTGCTGCATTATCCCTAGCAAGAGGACGGCGCGTTCACACCGCAGCTCCTTCTGTTTCCACCCCCCAAGTGCAAGCAGAACTAGACTAAGAGTTTCTCCGGCGACAGAAGCAGCACAGATTGGCGGAGAAGAAGGCTCGTCCGCGCCGCAGAAGCACTCGGTCAAGATCCCCGTGGGCGACCGATATGTGAGATTTTCCTTCATTCTCTTTCGTAGTTTGCGCACGATTACGGTGCCATGATTCATGTTTGGCTCCTAGGGCACCGGGAAACAGTAACTTACCTTGGTCGGGATTGCAAACGAACTGTTGCTCTAATTTTTTCAGCTTTTCCTTTCATTACAGTTCTGAGCAGTTTTAAAATTTCAGTAGTTTTATTCAACCGATGGGTTCTTTTTTCGATTCACATTTGGCTGATGTAATTTAATTTTAAACGGTGTTCTTATTTTGGTGTAGATATTGGTTGAAACTGGTCATATTGGACGGCAAGCTAGTGGTTCTGTAACAATTACTGATGGTGAAACTGTAAGTTGTGTTCTTATCCGTTTCCTGATAGATGCAGAAGGTTTTCAATTGAAAATAGATTTCTCCAGGTTTTCTGAAACTCATCTTTTGTATGTGTTTTGCATTGAGGTATACGTATATATTTCCTTTTGAAGTGGTTCTTCATGCTTTGAAAGGTACCATTGCCTTCCTGCAGCCGAACTGTCTCACTACGACGTCCTGAACCCAGCTTTAGATTGAGTCTTTCCTCTATTTATTGAGAAAATGTTGTTTTAGTCATCCTAAGAGAGAGTTCTCTTCGCCACCAACAAAATCATTCCATTTATCAATAAACTAAGCCATCAATAAATCCCTGGGTCTTGCTTATACTCGAATTTTGTCTTAAATCTTTTCAAAGTTAGTTTTTGGCCACAAAAGTGTATGAAATATATTTTTGAACAATTTGCATATTTTTTTTTTCATTTTGGACCATTTATTTCGCTTCTATACATATACAATACGTTTAGTTATGCCTTGGCGCGCTCACACCTACGCGCTTATGCTCTGTTTGCCTTGGCGTACGTCCACATACGCCCATTTAGAAAGGGGCGTATTGGTCATAGGTGAAAGTATGCTCGGACGTCGCTGAGCGTATGCGTGCATATTTGACATAAAATGGCCTAAAAAGTTCTCCAAATTAGAAAAAATGTAAAATGTTTGCAAATTTTTTTCATGCACTGCTATAAATTTTTTTTTAAATTTCAAAAATTATAACTACAAAAAATAGATAATAGTCTCATTTTGAGCATAAAGTAATTGTCCAAAGGGAAGTCTTTCTTAGGACAGGACGAGTGATGGAGATCAATCGCGTCGCATTTGAGAGATGTACGAAATCGACATTTTTGGATCGTCAGATGGACGATCGGAGTCCGTGATCGCGTCAGGCTCATTTTTCTGCATTTTTTCATGTATTTGGTTTTATTTTTCGGATGTATATTTTGGGAATTAGTTCAAATAATTCGATCAGTTAATTTGAGCCATTGGATCATCTAACCTAATTCCTCCCTCTATATTATCTTATTGGCTGGTTAGGGCAAGTTATCGAAAAGTTTGGTTTCCAGGAGAACTACTCGGTCATCCTCGCTCTCGGTGCGACGCCAAGAGCCGCATGCAGTGCGACACCGCAGGTTCTCGTCTCCAGGGGTGCCGACGCCTATGTCCACCACCTCCTTTGCCTCCACCCAGTTCCGAGCCTGCCGTTTCTTTCCCCGTCCTCCTCGACATCGCCAGCCGCTCTAGTCCTCACCTAATCGCCTGTTGCGGACATTCTCCGCCTCCAACAACCACACCCCCTGTAATGGTCTGGAGACCGCCACAATATATCAATATTCATTTAAAAACAATGTTTTAAATCTTCATTTTGGCTCTGTACAATAACATACATCACATTGAGTACCAAATATGTACATCATCACCTAACTTGTCTTTGCATTAAAAGTAATACATGTCTAAAATTTCACTCTTAATAAAATGGACATACTTAATTGTCACGTGTAGCCAAGCTTCAAAATTCTCTTTTTGCCAATCATTTTTTCCTAAAAAAATAGACAACTAAAGGATTAGTCTTTAATAAAGACTAACTGAGAATTTACCTTTTAAGCCGCTTGTACATGCAAACAAGGTGAATCAATTACAATTTATATACATATTTCATTATTTCAGTTGGATTAAACAATATCAGTATAATTAAATAAACATGATTTACTTAACATAGATCAGTGTAAAGGTAAGACATGTAGCCAAGTAATAATGAAAGCAATAATAAACATTTATCAATTACGTTGCCTATGAAGTATTGTATTTGCATATGAATCGTATGTAATAGTAACTTTCATATTCATTTGTTGTATTTCATATACCATAAAGCCCGTTGTTCATTTCTTTTCATTTTATTCATCTACCCTTTGTACTTATGTATTCGTTTTCAATATGTTTTCGTTTCATTTTGTTAAGGGTCGTTGCTTTTATATCAGTTTTCAATCTTGGGCCCGTTCCACTTGGGTCAAACTAAGTGCGAACAACTCGCTTAAGACCCGTTAATGCCCAACTGAGTTGACCCGGGAGTTTGATCAAGTGCACACAACTCGCATAAGACCTATTAATGTCCAACTGTATTTAAATTAGTCCACAAATACCCTTAACGTATGCATCTATGCAACAGTGTAATGTTCTATCATCAGTTCTCTTGATTAAGATGTTAATCATATAGTTTTCCCTTCCATTATAAATTGCTCGTGATTCCCTTCATTCAGTTGTAGGGATACTATTTGTCAGTAATAATGAATTGCAAATTTATATAATTTCATAAACATTTAAGTTCACATGCAGGAAGTAAGACCGCTATGAAATGTAATAGCAATGTATATAATGAAAATACTTGAAAATAAAACATAAATTAAAAAAGTAATCTTCACTTTTAGTTTTTCGTTCTCTTTATCTTTCCTCGGGGCACCGTCGCATCTATCATGGGATGTCATCCTCCTTAATATCGGTTATTAGACATCCGATTTAGTTGGGTTGCATCTTTAAAATAAGAGAGTTGATATTAACAATCCAATTCTCACTATTCGCACCCCCAAAATTGTAAAAATCATAATTATATTCACAGTCCAATTCTCGCTAATCGCACCCCATGAAATAACCTCCTCCTCTCCATCTCTCTCCCGTTGCCTAAACCCTAGTCGTAGTTCTATCGGTCGCGTCGTCTTTCCCCCTCTTAGATTCACCTTCAAAAAAGAAGAAAATTATCCAGCGGAAATCCCAAAAAGCAGTCAAATTTCTGGTTAGAGGAATGTTTGCATGCCATTTAACTTGGTTTAGAGTTAATTCCTTACTGCATGTCATTTAACTTGTTTTCCTGCTAGGTTTTTAGATTGTTTAGTCTTTAAGTTATTTTTCTAGGCTTCTAGTACTTAATAAATCAACAAAGTGTTTCACTTATTTGGGATAAGAGTGGGGTGCAAATATAATTTTGGACTACAAATAAAATTTATGGACTACGAATAGCGTGGACTGCGAATAGCTTGGACTGCGAATAGCCAGTTCCGGACTGCTAATATCAACTCTCAAAATAAAGGCGATAATGATTCCATTAAATGATTAAGTTTTTTTTTAATTTCAATTAACGAGAAATTGGACCATCAAAATTCAAATGCGAGTAAATGCGTGAAAACTCGACTCACACTATAATATGGAAATCTTTTGCTTAGGGAAATAAACCTTTCCCAAACCATAACAACTTCCCACAAAACTCATTGATTAATGTTATATGAAAACCCACTATGTATCTAATATGGCATTAAAGCCCAAAATCACATTCATATGCCAAATTGAAGCCCGCAATCACCATATTTATGCCAAAAACAGTAAGTACTATAGGAGGATAACTCCCACCATAAGTGAATCCATTAAGTGATTAAGTTTTTTTTTAATTTCAATTAACGAGAAATTGGACCATCAAAATTCAAATGCGAGTAAATCCGTGAAAACTCGACTCACACTATAATATGGAAATCTTTTGCTTAGGGAAATAAACCTTTCCCAAACCATAACAACTTCCCACAAAACTCATTGATTAATGTTATATGAAAACCCACTATGTATCTAATATGGCATTAAAGCCCAAAATCACATTCATATGCCAAATTGAAGCCCACAATCACCATATTTGTGCCAAAAACAGTAAGTACTATAGGAGGATAACTCCCACCATAAGTGATAGGGAAAGAAATAAAACTACATATGTTATTTAAATGCTCTGCCACCATAACTACCCCCCCCCCCCCCCCCCCCCCCCCCCCCCCCCCCCCCCCCCCCCCACACACACACACACACACACATAATAATGAACTGAAACTCCACGACTCTCAATAGCTCCAACGGCCAGCCACATGAAGAACAAAACCATGCACTTAAGCTCTCACTAAAACCCCTTGATGCAAGTTCAGCACAACCGGCTATAAATCAACTACCAACAGCCACATGTACTAAAGAAAGCAAGCCAACATAACCCTAGCTTCATGTAAACTGAAATCCCCAACCAGGGAAAGAAAAGAAGAGGAAGAAAGAGGAGTAAGGAGTGCTTACAGCAAGGAAGAATTAACTAGGGCACAATCCGGCACTCACACCACCAAACCAAAAGCAATCGGCTGGCTAGGGCTTTGCTGTCATCGGCACTAGCACAAGAAAGAGTCGCGGCACCGAAATCCCGTTGATAGCGAGAGAGAGAGTAAGAGGGAGAGACGTGAGAGGATCGTCGAGAGCTGCAGGCAAGAACAAGCAGAGAAGAGGCGTGACGTGCGAGATAAGAAGGGCTCGAGCAACTTAATAAGAGGAGCCACACGCTTCTCGATTTCTCAGGAAGACCCAAACCGACTTCAGTGAACCATCTTTTAACCGACCTTAAGCAGTGACATTCATAACCATTCTATAAGCCCTCTTATTAATCCAAAGCATATTAATAATATAAGCTTAAGTTGGCTCACATAATCAAGTCACCATATATCAAATCCTCAAAAATATTGAGTCAGTAAAAGAAACACTGACAATTCAAATCCATTTGAAAAGTTCGTCGACTCGTAAAACAATTGTCGAAAATAAATTCATAAAAATAAATGATGGAAAAATTCCGCTGAATTTATTTTAATTTTATCATCATTGGGGAGTCCCATTAATTTTAATCCAGGTGTCCGTTGTTACACCCCCGTCGACAACCACCTCCCCTTCTTCGACCTCAACACCACCTTCTCTTGACCCCGCCAGTGCTGCCTCAACCCACATCCGCCCCAAAACCCCCGTCCACCCACTGCCAATCTCTCCCAAACCTGCTGTCGCCCTCCTCTTCCCTCTCTAGTAGAGGTGCAAATAAAGCCCGAACCCGTGTTTGGTTAGGCCGGGGCCTAGGGAGCCTCACCAGGCCCCCTTTTCTTGCTTGGGCCCGGCCTGTGCCCGCTTGCTGTGCGCCCTAATATTGGGGTAGGCATGCCTTTATAGCTGCCCAGGCATGACTTTATAGCTGGGGCGGTAACCCCAATATTCAAAATGTTGGGGCATCCGCCCACGGCCCATCATTATAGCTGGGCAGACGACCCAACTTTATAGCTGGGGCGGTAGCCCTAGTATTCAATATGCTAGGACAACCGCCCCAACACTTAATGTTGGGGGGCCAGCGCCCAGCATTCCCAGTTTTGCTGTTGCCAAATATCAGCAACAGGGGAGCCAAGTTAGACCAGACCTGGGCCTGGTTGGGCCCAAATGGGAAGGCTCATGAAGGCCCATATTTTGTAAGGGGGACCCGCGCTCGGTTTGACCTGGTCCCGATAATTTTAAAGCGCGGGCCTGACGATTTTTTTTTGCATTACCACTTTCCAGCCACCGTAACTTTCTTCAAGATCCTCCATATCTGCCCTTTGCCTTTTCCAGTGACTCCCTGTTGCCTTCTTCCCCCTCCACCAGCCCCACAAACACCTCCCACAACCTCCAACCTCCTTTACCAACCCTAATTCAGCTCCAAACCCTATGCAACTACCCCCATTCCTCCCTCAAATCCTACATTCCACTTCCCAAACCACATTCTAGTCCCCAATCTGAGTCTATCCAGCACCCAGGGGAACCTTACTCATGCATGCATGTTCATACTCATTGCCCCACCGATCCCTCCAAGACCCTTCCAACCAATTCTAGTCCACAAATATCCCGTTTTCTCCTTTGATAACAACAACGTCTACACATCCAGACAACCACCACCATCAGATATCCATCCACCACCTCCGACATCGATTACTTGGTGAGTTTTTACATTATAGTTTCATTTTCTCTGCATTTACGAGAACTACTTGTATTCCTTGAAATTATTTGGCTCGTATTTATTTGACTTGCAACTCTCTTAATTGTGCATTGTTTATTCACATGCATTTACTTTCAACTCAATCTCAATTAATCTGTAATTGTTGCTTGCTTACATTGTAATATTTGTAATCAATTACGACACATGCACAAGATAAATTAATTTGTTTAATTAATTGCGCTTCGGAAATAATTGCACGATTGAATCATTCATTGAATTAGAGCTTAGGGTTTGTTTCCATAAGTTCATCAGATTGTGTGCATGCATTCATCCATATCCTCATTTTAGGGTTTGTTGTAGGTCCATTGCATTTGCTCGCTTGCGTTGCATCTAGGGTTATGGAATTCACGCGTCCGCCACCTATAGATCCGTCCTGCGTCAACGAGTAACCCAACATTTTCTCTTATTTATTACGTTGATCGGATCTTTGAAGTGTTTAGCAAAAAAAGTTGGCAACTGCAAGTTTTTCACGAGGTGATGTTAACCTAGCTTAGGGGAGAGAAATAGAAGAGAAGTAAAAAAGAAGAAGAGGAAGATGAGAGAGAACCGTGCGGGAGAGAGAGAGAGAGAGAGACGACTGCTCGAAGCTTTATTACTCAAAGTTTGAGACGGTTCATGAGCCAGCTTGTTTATTGTTGAGAGAAGAGTATAGCCATCTGAGGAGTTGAAGCAATGAAATAATGAAAAAAGTGGAAAATTAGAGAAATAATGAGAAATCAGTTGAAAGAATGAATATAATTTTTTAAAAAGATTTTCATTTTATATTTGTACTCAAACCTTTGAATTTTAATATTTGTATAAATAATTTGTATTAATAAGTACGAACAGGCAGGTTTAATTACTCACGAGTCAATGTGCTTGACTCAACTCATCATGCTCTGCTTGACTCAGTTATACTCTTAGCCACCATGGTCTTAATCTTGGTGTGTTGGTTGGCAAGTTTCATAACGGTGGAGATATTTTAAACTGACTTGGCCATCTACCATTCCTCGCAGTAGAACCAGCGATTGACAATATATCAAGAGATCCATTGGAATATCTCACTGTAGCCAAGATCACATGGATTCGGATAAAGAAGAGGCAGAATTTTGTGGCCCAGTCTTTAATTGACCGGGGCTGTGTGTTAACTTGGTTAAAGATGTATTGGGTTCTGTTGTATAGACTCTTCACATGATAATAGGGATAAAAATTGAAGAACATAACTGTGTTTTAGGGTTTGGCGATGTGTTGATTTGCTTCAGAATTGCATTTTATGTGCACTTTTAATTACACTGATTACAAGTCCATCCTATACTAAGCACTAGTTTTTGTTCTACAAACCCGCCATGCACTTTTGCCCATTGGAATATGTAGCGGATACTGTACTTATCTTGGGTAGAACTATTTAATAAATATCATGGTTTCTTTTAATGAAGTGATACTTTATCTACAATTTATCACCTGTTGTATGTTTCTTCGAAATGAATTTAGTATCTTCATGGTTCTACCTACAATTTATCACTTGCCGTACGCTTCTTCGGGATGAATTTAGTTTTTTCATGGTTCTGCCTACTTATGTGACCATATTTTGTTAAAATATAGGTTTATTTTGTTTGTCATGAATCTTTTAACTAATAACAACCCAATATTTACTTAGTACGGAAATATCTTTGTTAATGATTCATAAACCATAGTATTTCAGTTAGAAGTTCTATAGGTGCTTACTAATTCATTTTGTAGTTTTTTGTTCAGCTATCTTATATCCATTTTCATCTTAGCCTAATTGCTTATTTTTAACTTCTCTGTAGATAGTTTATACTTCTGTTTGTTTAGCTGATGTTCCCAGCGAGCCTTCTGATTTCTTCCCATTGTCAGTATTTTATCAAGAGAGGCTTTCAGCTGCAGGGCGAACCAGGTTTGAATTGCATGAGCTTTCAATCCTATGCTCTTTTAGTGCCTTCAAATTGACATATTTTTCTCACATTTCTTATTATTTGTTTCGTTTAGTGGCGGATTTTTTAAACGGGAGGGCAGAGCAAAAGATCACGAGGTTTAATATTTTTTTTTTAATAATGTGATCTAGTTCAATTTCACTGTTTTATCGCTGATGCTCCAGTATATTTAATTGTACATTCAAAATTTCAATTTTCATTTACACTTCAGAAATTTTGTTATAACACAACACTAGTGTTGTTCACATTCTTCCGATCTTTGGAAAAAGGCTGAAATAATGACATGGGAAATTGGTGTATACATTTTCATAATTGCTCTAACAAGTTAGAATTTGATACCTTGAGTGAAAAAAGTGAAATGCTAAAATATAAACACAAATATATATAAAGGTACACACATTTTAATAAGTGCTCTAACAGTATATGTAAATGTGTGGTGATTTCATATAAAGAATGTGGGTATTTCAATTTTTGTGCCCTCCCGCAAATTTGTTTCGTGATAACTGCTACATTTCAGGATCTCCCCCCTTGGAAAAAAAACTCGATAGCACCACAAAACTTTGAAAAAATTCAAGTGCAACATTGCTCTTAAGTAAAACTTTGGAAAAATTATCCAAAACAACCTTTTTTTTAAAATTTCATTTCCTTTTCTATATTTGTTTTTTATTAACTTTATTTCCTTTTCTATATATGTGCTCTCTCGAATTGTTTCCAAGCAAGTGAAATTACCTATTTAATGTTTCGAGATTTTCAAACAAGCAAACATAAGAAGTGAAAATAGGAAATACAAAAATATCCCTAGATATAGAGATGAGAAAGTAGAACAATATGAATCCATTCTGTCCTAGTGCGCTATCATTTTTTTAAATGCTTCCAACTAAGTTTTTTGGGTGGCTACTTGCAGGTTCTTATTTGCAGATTGATAGATAGACCATTGAGGCCAACAATGCCAAAAGGTTTCTATCATGATACTCAGATTCTATCATGGGTATGCCTCTACTGTATGCTTTCTTGAATAATGTGATATCCATACAACAGTAATATCTTTTGTTTAAAAGGGCTGATATCTTTAGGCTCCGTTCGTTTCAAAGGAATTTAGAGATGAGAATTGTAATTGACTCAATTCCAATGTCTGCCAATTCTGTTGTTCGTCTGAAGATGAAAATTATGAAACAGAAATTGGAATTAGCAATTCCGTTGTTTAGCTGCATGTAAGAATTCAGTTGCAGGAATTGAAATTTAAGTAACCCAAGTAAGATTAAAAAACACGAACTAAAGGAGACTGAATCCCATAATCAATCAACTACAACGAATAACATTTCCAACTTAAACAAGCCACATACAAACATAATTCTAGGAAAATTTGAACAGAATTAGGGCAAAGTTTAAGACCAAAATTTTCCATGCATTATAAGCTTGAGCTGAAATTGGAGCTTTTGTTTTTGCATCACACCATAACGATTGCAACCAGCTAGTTAACCTCTAGCAAAACGAAACATGAGAAATTGATACGGGCTAGCCGTATCAAGATCTAGAATGAAGAATGCGACTTGTACTGCATGAAAATAAAGATACAATCGAGAGGCAATCTCTCGCCAAACACCTGGAGGTTGGATCCTCCAAAACACTCCTCTCTCTAAGGAGAGTCTAAGACACTAAGTGGTGGAGACCAGCCCCGATTAGGTCGATGCAAAAGTGCCCGACGCCGCACCCATCCGGACCTTTACCGGCCCTGACTTATTGCATTTTAATTTTGTTATTTTGTAATTTTAATTTGTATTTTATTATTTTTGCACGCCTGCGTGCGTAGCCATGTTGGGAGCCTTTATCGTATTCTCCATTATATGTATATATATATTTACACTCACATATAAATATAAATATATATATATGATTTATATATCAGTTAATTGCAAGGTTAGGAGCCGGTTCAGCCCCACACCGGTCCATCTCCCTATTTTCGACCACGGAAATTCCCGCATACGCTGATTCCGCTATTAGCGCTGCTCCAAGAGACGGCCCGCAGCGACAACCTCCTCCATGCCGCGATCTCCTCTCCGACGGGTGAAGCCAACTCCTCTATGCCACTTCTTCACGATGCCATCAGAGGTTTACGGGGGATGCTTTAATTCTCTTCCGGTGTAAAACCCTATAAAGAGGGGGAGAGAACGTATGAAGGAGGCAGTTGGAGCTCTGTAAGAAGATTGATCTGGAGTACTTGCTGTGAGGAGTTTTGCTTCCGGGGTTAGAGATGTAAAGGTGTTTCATTTTTTTTTTAATTTTTGCTGTCATTTCCGTGAGAAGATGATGAATAGTGACTGCTGTGTTTGTTTCCGTGAGAGTAGTCTTGTTGTTGAATGTGATTGATTGCTGCTGTCTCAGTTTGATAGTTTTGTATTTGCATAGTGCTTCCATTGTGAGTATTGTATTGGAGTAGGAGAATAGATATGCCTTGCCTGGTTCCAGCTTAGGTATTGCCGTGGAGTCAGATTAGGAGAGGAGTTTTAACTGTTAGCCGTTGTTTGTCTTGGAGAAGGAGGAGAACAGTAAAATCCATTTGTTGTTACCGTTTGACTGCTCCTTTGACTTCTCGTTTGGTGTGCTTGCCGAATTTTCCTAAAACAGTTAAAGATAATTCAGTTCTTGTGTGTAGAGATTTCGTGGAGCCATTCTTGAGTGAGTGAATTTAGGTTGTTTAGTTTGTGGCTTCCTTATGCTAGTGAGGGTTAGAGTTTCCGCGGAACCACTTTTGCGCAAGGGTGAGTGAAATTTCTCCTTGGTGCCCGTGTGCATTAACGACCGACCTCGGAGCGGGAGATCGAAGGTGACGAGGAATTCCTCGCTGGATCGCCGTCGACTTCGATTGCGGAAAGACGCCTCTTTCCGTGGGTAACTTGTTTCTTTCTCTTCCTTTGTGTGCGTCTAAATTTTCTCTTAGGTTATCCGATTCATCGTTGGATTTTCGCCCGGATTTTGTCAGCGAACGCTACGTCGAAAACTCCAAACGGAAACGTATTTGGAGTTCACGATTTCCGTTTGCTACAACAAGGGAAACGGAACGAAAGTTGCGAACTTCCTTCCCCGGATTTAGAACTGAATCATATTTCAAGAAAATTCATTTTAAACAAAAATATTAATTTTATGCTTTTAAAAAAATCTAGCTGCTTAATTTCTTAAAGTTCGTGCACGCCCGCTCAAATTTCAATTTTTTAAATTACATGCATTTAAGGATTCCTAGAAATAGCCGATAGGCGCGCAAACCCTACGCGCCGTCCTGCATCACTAAGACTGCAAAGATAAAAGATAACTTACATAAGGGGTTTCTTATATAGATGGAGACTCCACTACAAGACAAGACACTACATGGCACGATACGTAACAATACGTATCAACAGTCCCCTCTTGAAAAAAACGACCTTGTCCTCACGATGGAGCCCGTAGGGGTCACCGCAAGCGTCAGGGGGCCCAAGTCCCCGAAGTCAGGATCGTCGTCTTCATATTCCACCAGCACGCACAATTCTTTGAAGGTGCAGACGTGGGTGGGAGAGTACGACAGCTGGTAGTAGAAGCAAATGCCCTTGCGGCGATGATGTCCGCAGCGGTCAATGGAGTCGGTAGTCGGGTGAAGTAGCCGAGCGCTGAAGTTGGCGAGTCGTCGATGCCGTCGTGGGCTGGTCGTCGCAAGGGAACAGAGCGACACTGTCACAGATTTGCGGAAGCATCGAGTGCTCGACGTTGCGTGCGGACGGTGAGGCGAGTTGCGGGGAAGAAGACGCGAGACCGGTCGCGTTCAGCCGCGTACGGGAACGAAGACGCGTAGGGTTCGGGACGCTGGCGACGCATGCGGGAGAGAAAAGAAAACGTCCGATGAGGATGAAGATCCAATTAGGGTTCCATCAAAAACCCTAATTGAGCGGCAGGTCGGACCAATTGATACGTGCTAGCCGTATCAAGATCTAGAACGAAGAGTGCAAACCTATACGTTGAATGATAATCCACAAAAAGATGAAATTGAAGTGGTGCAAACTGCGTTGAACTCCATACACTTCCATTCACAAAAGGGGAAAGAAGGCTTTGTGCCAAGATGAACTAGAAGACGGATCAAAGATTGATGACTTGCAACAACGTAGGGATTGCGCTGTGATACCACTACGGTATCGGATCGTCGCGGGAGGGAGGTCGGCGAGAGAGAGAGAGAGAGAGAGAGAGAGAGAGAGGGAGAGAGAGAGAGAGAGAGAGATAGAGAAGGTGAAAGGGGAGCAGCCCCAAACAAGTTAATTGATCCCAAAGATGAGAATTAGGTTTCAAGGGGGGCCTCTTATACTATGAGGCCACAACCCATACATTTCCCAAAATACCCCACTCACAATAATAAAACTCCTAAGCCTGCCCTTCAGCCATTCCATCGCCGTCCATGCTGTCGCCCGCACTGTCGCCAGGCGACAGCCTCCTGCTGTCGCCCACGGTACCGCCGGGCGGAACCCCCGTGCTATCGCCTGTCCCGCTGTCGCCGCCAATGTCGCCTGACGGTATTAACTCCGGTGCTGCTTCTATGCCCCCCGCTCCGCGAGCTCGCCGCGCGTACACCCGCCAAGGCGGTTCCTCCTCCCGCAAGTCGGTAACAATGCCGCCGTCTGGGAAATTGGCCTTGTCCTCAAGGCAGTAGTCCGGAAACTCACGGCGGAAGTCGTGACGAATAAGCCACGTGCTCTCGGACTGGGGGCGATGTCGCCATGCTACCCGGACTTCCTCGGGGAAGTGCGTCCCGGAGTGAGACGAGCGGCGATCGATGATGGCGGCCGGATAGAGGGGGGCGGTGCTGGAATAGTCCAAGTCGGCGGGGATGTGATCCACGGCCGGGTGGTCGCCGATGACTCGACGGAGCTGCGAGATGTGGAATACCGGGTGGATCCGACTGCCGTCCGGAAGGCGAAGGCGGTAGGCTACCGCTCCAATGCGGCCGATCACCTCGAAGGGGCCGAAGAAACGCGGGGCTAGTTTTGGGCACGTTCGGCGAGCGACGGACAGTTGCCGGTAGGGTTGCAGCTTGATAAACACCTTCTCCCCAACTTCGAGTTGTAGGTCCCGGCGTTTGCGATTCGCAAAGGATGTCATTTTGGCTTGGGCGCGCCGTAGATGATGCTTCAAACTGTCCAAAATGGTGTCCCGATCTTGCAAGTGATCCGCGAGACCGTCCACATGGCACTCGCCGGGCAAATATCTGACGATCGACGGAGGTGGGCGGCCGTAAACCACCGCGAATGGGGAGGTATTGGCGGCGTAGTGATATGCTGTGTTATATGAATATTCCGCCCACGGGAGCCACTTAGCCCACGTTCCCGGTCTTTCACCATTGAAGCACCGCAGGTAGGTTTCAAGGCACCGATTGAGAACTTCGGATTGCCCGTCCGATTGCGGGTGATAGGCGGTGCTCATGCGAAGCTGGGTGCCTTGGAGCCGGAATAACGAAGTCCAAAAGCTGCTTAAGAACAGGGGGTCGCGGTCGCTCACAATGGAGCGCGGAAAGCCGTAAAGGCGCACAATGCCGGAGATGAAACTGTCCGCTACCGACTTCGCGGTGTACGGATGGCGAAGAGGAATGAAGTGGCCGTACTTTGAGAGGCGGTCGACCACCACCAAGATGCAATCAAACCCATCCGATCGTGGTAGCCGGGTGATGAAGTCCATGGCGATGTCCTCCCAAATACGCTCCGGTATTGGAAGGGGTTGTAGGAGACCGCCTGGGAACAAGGCTTCATACTTGGCCTTCTGACAAGTAAGGCATGCGGCGACGTAGGCCTTAATCTGGCGGAACATTTGGGGCCAAAACAAGGAGGCCGACAAGCGGCGATATGTCCGGAAGGCGCCGGCGTGGCCGCCGGTCGGAGATGCGTGGAACTCGGCGAGCAATCGAGGAATGCAGGCGGCGGAGGCGGAAAGGACCAAGCGACCGTGGTAAAACAATCGGCCCCCAATGAGGGAGTATGGAGGATGCGCCGCCGGGTCGGCGATGAGAGCCGTCCTGATTGTTGACAAATACGGGTCCTGCTCGACCCCCTCCTGGATGTCCGCACTCTCCTCCCAAAACGGCCGAGAAATTGCCGTCAACTCGGGCGCGTGCGGTTGGCGAGACAGCGCATCCGCTGCCCGGTTGGTCTTCCCGGAACGGAACTCGATTGAGAAGTCGTAGCCCAATAACTTCGCGATCCAAACTTGTTGAGCCGACGTGGCGATTTTCTGTTGGAGGAGATAACGGAGGCTGTGGTGATCCGTCCGCACCACGAACGACCGATCGAGCAAGTACGGGCACCAGTGCTGTACCGCCAGAACCAAGGCCATCAGTTCATTTTCATAGGCCGAACGGCTGCGAACCGTGGGAGAGAAAGCACGGCTGTAGAAGGCGATTGATCGTCCGGCCTGCATAAGGACCGCGCCGACCCCGGTGCCCGACGCGTCGCACTCGACCACGAAGGGCTGGTGGAAGTCCGGCATCGCCAATACCGGCCCGTGCACGAGGGCCGATTGCAATGCCGCGAATGCTGCCATGGCCGCCGCCGACCAAACGAAGGGACCCTCCTCCGATGTCTTGAGCAGTTGGGTGAGGGGCCGGGCTAAAGTCCCATAGCCCTGGATGAACCGGCGGTAGTAGCCGGTCAAGCCCAGGAATCCGCGCACCTCGCGAACCGATGTGGGCGTCAGCCAGTGAAGAACCGCCGCCACCTTGTCGGCCTCCATGGCCACGCCGTTGGCCGAGATCGTGTGGCCCAAGTAGCTCACTGAACGGGCGCCGAACGAGCATTTCTTCCGGTTGAGGACGAGGTCGTGGCCGCGAAGGGTGCGGAGGGTTGCCCGGACGTGCTGAAGGTGGTCCTGCCAAGTGGAGCTATACACCAAAATATCATCGAAAAAAACAAGTACATGTTTTCGGAGTACCGCGCGGAAGATGTTATTCATCGTAGCTTGGAAGGTGGCCGGGGCGTTGGTCAAGCCGAACGGCATGACCAAAAACTTGAAGTGACCGTCGTGAGTCCGGAACGCCGTCTTGGGAATGTCCTCCGGCCGTACGCGAATCTGATGATAGCCGGAGCGGAGATCCAGCTTCGTAAAGAAGGTGGCGCCGTGGAGCTCGTCCAATAGCTCCTGGATGACCGGGATCGGGTATTTGTCGGCGACGGTGGCCCGGTTTAGTTCCCGATAGTCCACGCAGAAGCGCCAACTACCATCTTTCTTTCGCACCAGGAGGACCGGACTGGAGAAGGGGCTCGCGCTCGGCCGAATAATACCCCCCAATAACATTTCCCGCACGAGGCGTTCGATTTCGTCCTTTTGAATGTGGCCTTAACGGTACGGCCGTACCGACACGGCTGATGTCCCCGGATGGAGGACGATGGCATGGTCTGTGGGGCGGGCTGGGGGTAAGCCGGTCGGGGCCACGAAGATTTCGACAAACTCATCCAAGATGCCGCGGATGTCGTCCGGTACCGGCTGCGGATCCTCCGGGGCGCTTGCCAAGAGCCAAAGGCACGCCGAGAAGTGGACATCCGTCGTGCGTTGAAGGGCCCGGAAGGACACCGGCGAGCGGAGGAGGGTGGAGTCGCCCGTAAGGCAGCACGGCGCCGCCCCTTGTTGAAAGTGCATCGTCATGTTGGCCCAATTTACACGAACGTCGCCCAACGTTTGTAACCAAGCAACTCCCAAGATGGCGTCAATGCCGCCCAAGTCGAAGATGTAGAAGTCCGCCGTGATGGCGCATGAGCCCGCGGTCAGCGCGAGTGCTTGGCATAGGCCCTGCGTCGGCCTCCGGCGGCCGTCCCCCAAGCAAACAGTGAATTCCGCGGAGGGCAGGTGGGGAAGATCGAGCTCGCGAGCCAAGTGCGCCGAAATAAAGTTGTGGCTCGCGCCACTGTCGATCATGAGAATGACGTCCCGATCTCGAATACGGCCTTGGAGTTTCATTGTGCGAGGACCCGTGATGCCGCCGACCGAGAAACAGGGCAGCTCCAGGCAATGGAATGGTTCTGCCGGGTTAGGGAGGGGTTCGGCGTCTTCGGAAAAAGGAAGGGCCAGCCCCTCGTCCCGTGTGTCCGTTGTTGTGTCGTCGCCAAACAAGGCATGAAACTCTTTGACCGAGCATACATGGTTGGGCGAGTACGGTTGGCGGCACCGGAAGCATAATCCTTTGCGGCGGAGGTCGTTGTACTCGCTATCCGAAAAACGATGGAGAGTGGGGCGGCCGGGGCGCTGGCCGCCTTGCTGAGCTGGTCGTGACACCACGTCACGCGGGGGAGCCGGCCGTGGCGGGGGCTGGTAAGCCGGGAGTGGATGGCGAATGCCCAAATCCGCCTCGACGGCGCGAGCCAAGTCAATGGCCGCCGAGACAGTGCGGGGATTGTGGGTGCGGAGGCGAGAACGAATGGCGCGGCGCAATCCTTGTAGGAAAAAACCCAAGTAGTGGTCGGGAGGCAGCCCCGGAACATGGGATACCAAGGCCACGAATTCATCAATGTATGTGTCGAGGTCGGAGGCTTGGCGGATGCTGCAGAGGCGCTCAATGGCGGAGCCAGAGGAGCGTGCATCGTAGCGTTGAATCATTTCATGCTTGAGCTCGTCCCAGGAAATCTGCGGTTGCACCTGACGAAGCCACCATGCCCAGTGCAACGCGGAGCCCGAAAGGCCGACGACCGCCGTGCCCACCTTGTCGACTTCCGAGGTCAGGTGGAGGTCGAAAAATTGCTCGGCGCGGGCTATCCAGCCCATGGGGTCCACCCCGGTGAAAGACGGCAACTCCAGTGCCAACGGGGGTCGGTGAACAGCCGTAACCGGGGCTGCTTGTCGCAAATCTGGCCCGAAGGGCGGCGAGGGGGCGGGGGCCGGAGGCTGCCCGAGGATGGAGCTGGACGATGCGGCGGCGGGCGAGGCGACCGGGGGTTGATCCAGGCGGGCGAGGATGGCGGCGGTGGTGGTCTGGTTCTTGAGGGCGATGGCTTGGAGCGTGGCCACGGCGGCCCGGAGGTCGGAGATGTCGGATTCGACCGTGTCGGCGCGGGGGTGGGCGTCGTTCGGCTCGTCGGCGGAGCCGGAGTTGAGGCGGGTGGTGACCGACATTGCGGGGAGATTCCGGCGGCTTGACGGCGGGCGGAGCGGCAGGTCGGACCAATGATACCACTACGGTATCGGATCGTCGCGGGAGGGAGGTCGGAGAGAGAGAGAGAGAGAGGGAGAGCGAGAGAGAGAGAGAGAGAGAGAGAGAGAGAGAGAGAGAGAGAGAGAGAGAGAGAGAGAGAGAGAGAGAGAGAGAGAGAGAGATAGAGAAGGAGAAAGGGGAGCAGCCCCAAACAAGTTAATTGATCCCAAAGATGAGAATTAGGTTTCAAGGGGGGCCTCTTATACTATGAGGCCACAACCCATACATTTCCCAAAATACCCCACTCACAATAATAAAACTCCTAAGCCTGCCCTTCAGCCATTCCATCACCGTCCATGCTGTCGCCCGCACTGTCGCCAGGCGACAGCCTCCTGCTGTCGCCCACGGTACCGCCGGGCGAAACCCCCGTGCTATCGCCTGTCCCGCTGTCGCCGCCAATGTCGCCCAGCGGTATTAACTCCGGTGCTGCTTCTATGCCCCCCGCTCCGCGAGCTCGCCGCGCGTACACCCGCCAAGGCGGTTCCTCCTCCCGCAAGTCGGTAACACGCTGCATGAATGGGTGAAGTAGCCGAGATGAACTAGAAGACGGACATCATCCAACGTCGGTAGTCGGGTGAAGTAGCCGAGCGCTGGAGTCGGCGAGTCGTCGATGCCGTCGTGGGCTGGTCGTCGCAAGGGAACAGAGCGACACTGTCATAGATTTGCGGAAGCATCGAGTGCTCGACGTTGCGTGCGGACGGTGTGGCAAGTTGCGGGGAAGAAGACGCGGGATCGGTCGCGTTCAGCCGCGTACGGGAACGAAGACGCGTAGGGTTCGGGACGCTGGCGACGCATGCGGGAGAGAAAAGAAAACGTCCGATGAGGATGAAGATCCAATTAGGGTTCCATCAAAAACCCTAATTGAGCGGCAGGTCGGACCAATTGATACGTGCTAGCCGTATCAAGATCTAGAACGAAGAGTGCAAACCTACGTTGAATGAAAATCCACAAAAACATGAAATTGAAGTGGTGCAAACTGCGTTGAACTCCATAAACTTCCATTCACAAAAGGGGAAAGAAGTCTTTGTGCCAAGATGAACTAGAAGACGGATCAAAAATTGATGACTTGCAACAACATAGGAATTGCGCTGCATGAATGGAGGAGAATTTTGTGAAGAAAAGATAAAAAATCAATTCAAAAATGAAACTGGAAGCTGTGAAGGCATCTCACGATCCGCGCTCGTTGCAAATCACCTCCTTAGAAGATCAGAAAATCGAACTCCCCCCAGAAAAACTCACATAGAAGCTGCCGGTGGAGAGGAAGGACTGCTTGTCATCGCCGGAGAAGAAGATCTTGAAGGAGGAGTTATCTTGTTGGCAGAATGGAGGAATTCTCGAGCGTCGTCGATCGCGAGAACAGGGAGACGGAGGGACTCGTTCCCGCCGCCCGAGGAGAGGAATGTTTGCTATCGTCGCCAGAGAAGGATTGGAGAAAATGGGAGAAATCTCGCCGGCGAAAGGAGTGAAGCTGACGTCTTCTTCGGTCACATGAGCAGGGAGCGTCGGGTTCGCAGGTGGAATTGCAAATTCAGACCTCGTGAGGTCGGAATTGGGGAGTAGGAAAAACGACCTATTTCAATTCTTATGGAATTGAATTCAATTCTAATACCTACTGAAGTTTAGGAGCGCCGAATAACGGAATTCGAATTAGGAGCCAATTCCAATTCCTTTCCACGAATTTCGCTCAAATGAACAGACCCTCAAATGTTTTTGATGTATTAAACTGGTTAAATGATAGATGGAGTGATACTGATAAGGAGTTTAATCCATTGCCAGTTTTAAGGAGTTACAATTTCTAATTTTAAGGAATGCTCCTTCAAGAGTTTTAAATTCCTAAAGTGAAATAATTCCTTAAGTCTGGAAGCTTCAGGAATGAGGAGTTTACATTGTCAATATATATGTAAAATTTCTAGTTTTAAATTCCAAGCCTGTGCTCCTTCCAAGCCTGTGGTTAACTTCAATTGGAGTGTCAGCCGGTCTACACCCACTCATTCCTGAAGCTTCAAGAAGTTCAAATATATATTTTCGCTATGATATGAAGATCCCATACGTGGACCTTGCGACCTCAATGCCTAAGAAATACTTTAAATTCCCCAAGTCCTTTACTTCAAATTCTTTCGTCAGTTTCTCTTTTAGTACCTGAATCTCTTCCTGATCGTCTCCTGTTATAATGATGCCATCTACATATACTATCAAAACAGTTAGCTTCCCCTTTCTGTGCTTGATAATGAGAGTGTGATCACTATTACTCTGGGAGTAACCGAAGCATGTCATGACTTTTTGGAATCTTCCAAACCAAGCTCTAAGAGATTGTTTCATGCCATATAATGCTTTCTTCACCTTGCAAACCTTACCTTCAGATCCTCTAGGAGAAAGACCAGGAGGCAGAGCCATGTAAACTTCCTCTTCCAGGTCACCATGAAGGAACACATTCTTTACATCAAGTCGGCTAAGGTTCCATCCCTTACATGCAACACATGATAGGATGACCTTTATAGAATTCATCTTAGCGACCGGGGCAAAAGTTTCCTGGTAATCAATTCCTGCCATCTGAGTGTATCCTCTTGCAACTAACCTTGCCTTGTATCTCTCCACGATACAAAGAGTGTTCTGTTTGACATAGAACACCCACTTACATCCCACAATAGTCTTCCCTTTAGGCAAATGCACCAGGTCCCATATGTGATTTTTGTCCAGGGCATGCATTTCTTTTAGCATAGCCGTCTTCCACCTGTCATCAGAAAGAGCGTCCTGCCACAATGTAGGAATGGAGGTAGCAGACAAGGAAGAGACAGACACTACGGGAGGTCATTAGAGAGGAGTAAGAAACGAACTGAGATAAAGGGTGTTGAGTAGAGGTACCTTCCCGTATAGTAGACACAGTCGACGAATCCGATGACAACTCAAAAATCTTGATAGGGGGCCGTGTGTCTGTTCCCTTAGAACGACGAGAGTAAACCTGCAAAGGAGGAACATATGAGGTTTCACACTAGGAGGAACATGAGGAGATGACACAAGAGCAGTATGAGACGAAGGCATTTAAGGCTGATACACCAGAGGGATAGGTAATGGGGTAGCATATAGAGGATCAGTCGGAGTTAAGGGACTCACTTCCATCCGAGGAGAGGACTCCCCTGAAGTGAGGGATGATAATAGCTCTCGGATTCATGGAACGTGACATCCATGGTTACAAAAATATTCTTGTGTAGCAGATCGAAACATTTATACCCCTTTTGAGTAGGGGAATATCCAATGAAGACACACTTATGTGCACGGGCATCAAGTTTCATTTTTTGATGAATATGCACAAAACATACACATCCAAACACGCGAGGTTGCAGAGTAGAAGGCGAAACCTGAAGAGTGTAAATGAGAGTTTTTTACCAAGAACCCGAAAGGGTAGACGATTAATCAGGTAGGTAGCAGTGAGAACTGCATCCCCCCAATAGTACTCGGGGAGGTGCATTTGAAGAAGAAGGCACCGAGCAACCTCTAATAGGTGAGGATTCTTGCGTTCAGCCACTCCATTTTGAGCAGGTGAGTAAACACAAGACGTTTGATGGATAATGCCATGATTAGCAAGATAGTGTTCGAATTGAGAGTCCATGTATTCGCGACCATTGCCAGTGCGAAGGATTTTAATAGAGACGTTACTGCGTAGAAATCATTTTGTGAAAGCGTTGAAATAAGGAAAAAACTTCATTTTTAGCTTTCATTAGATAAACCCATGTTGTTCGTGAAAAACAATCGATGGAAGTTACCAACCAAACACAACCAGAAATAGAAGCAACCGGGCAAGACCCCCAAACATCGCTATGTATAACATAAAAGGGAGCAAAACTACGAGAGAAAATATGATTAAAGGAAACACGATGGTATTTGCCAAACTCACAAGCATCACAACGGAAATTATCAACTAATACAAAAGAAAAAGCAGGAAATAATTGTTTGATAGACATAATAGAAGGATGTGCAAGGTGACAATGCCAAGACTTCAAAGTAGCCGCCTGATCAACATGAAGGGCCTGAGGAGGAGAAGTATGAGAGGAGAAATCAAACACGTAAAGCCCATCCACCAGACTACCAGAGTCAATCATCGTGCCCGTCTTCAGGTCTTGAAAAATACACTGGGAGGGAAAAAAGGTCACTGAACAGTTCATAGAGTTGGTCAGGTGACTAATGGAAAGATGATTACGAGTAAGCTTGGGTACATGAAGAACAAAAGAAAGAGTAAGAGAGGAGCAAGAGATGGATCTTTTTCCGGCAATCGGGGAGGAGACACCATCGGTAATGCTCACATTGTCTCTACAAGACAGAGGAAGGTAAGACACAAACCGTGTAGTGGAGTCGGTCATATGATCAGTGGCTCCAGAATCTATAATCCAGTGGGTGGAGATATCAGGACGAGAAGAGGCAGCATGAGCACCTGACCCAGATGAGCATATGAGGAGGAGACAGAAGACTATAGACTGTCCTTGCATCAGACGGCGGAACGCATGGATCTCATCGGCAGAAAAAGACAGCGGAGCAGACGGAGCAGTGAGAGGCAAGGTCTCCTCGGAGGCATCAAACAGGTGAGCAAAGCGGGACTGAGTAAAGCGGCCCTGAGAGCGACCATAACCGCGACCCCCACACGGGGTTAGAACCCCCACGGGGCGTGGGAAAGCCATGAGACGGAAACAAGTGTCTCGAGTATGACAGGACTTCCCACAGTAATCGCAGATCAAATGATCTTTGTCAGTGGACTTGCCTGGAATCACGCGGCGCTCGACTACCAAACTGCACGACAAGGGCAGAACTATCAGGAGCAGGATCGGTTGGTCCACGTCTGCCGCCGATCAAATTCCCGCTGAACGAAGCTGTAAACCTATGGAAGGGAAGGCAGAGGAGAGTGCCCGAGGATCTGGACACAAATCTGATCGAAATTCCGATGTAAACTATGAAGAAACTCAAAAACTCTGTTCCTGTCCTCCCGAGCTCAGACTAGGATCTCATCCTCAGGAGACACAAGTGTGAGGGAGTCAAAGTGATCATACTCTTGATAAAACTGAGTGAACTCCAAGTAGTAGACTGACGAAGGGCGATCACCCTGACGAAGGAGGAAGATCTTTCGTCGCAGCTGGATGATCTGGGCAGCATTCCCCTGGCAGGAGTAAGTGGCATCATCCAGTTTCCAAATATCTGTAGTCGTGTCCAAAAAGAGATAATTACGGGCAATAGAGTCCATCATGGAGTTGGTCAGCCAAGACATAACAAGGGAGTTCTCAGACTCCCACTGCAGCCACTATGGAGAAGCCTGGGTAGGGGCAGTCGTAGTACCCAGGAAAACCGAACAAACGCCTGCTCTTCAAGGCAAGGGTAATAGCCCGAGACCACAGGAGAAAATTAGTCCCATCCAGACGTATAGTCGTGATTTGGGGAGTGTTGTGGTCATGACTTGACCGAGTGGATCCACTAGAGAGCAAAGGAGCAGATGTAACTCCAGTACCAGAAGATATCGTCGGAGAGTCGCCATTCCCCGACATGATGATCCAAGAATAAAAATCAAGGATCCACGGGGAGACACACCACAAACACCAGAAAGAAACTAAGGTTGTCTCATAGAAGGAGGAACGAGACCAAATCCATGTAGAGGCTTCCAAAATAATGACCGACACCGGAAATACCGTGAGCTATGACAGCATTTCCGGTGTCAAAAAAGAGCGGCAACAAGCTCGCTGCTGGAAGAAGGCGGAGGCGGAGGCGTTTGGAAGCGGCTGCTGCTTCTGGCGTGGCGGGAGGTGACTCTGGCGGGAGAAAAGGCTCTAACGACGGGGAGAGGTCTTGATCGCTGGACGGCGGGAGAGTTCCTGAGCGGTGGGAGAGTTCTGGAGCGGCGACGGGCGCTTCTAGTTTTGGGACGCGGCTCGGGAGACGAACAAAGGCGGCGCGCTGGAGCGGGATCAGAATGGATTGCATGCGACGAGCGAGGAAGACGGAGGCGAACGACACGTGAGACCGAGCGGTTTAGCCCTATGGCTCTAATACCATGATGAAAGAGGGAGGAAAAAACTTTCTTAATTGTATTCATCCCACTATGGGGTATTAATAGGTCTTACATGGTAATATAAATAGAAAAGGACGATGTTGAACTAACCCATACAACTAAAATAAAATACGTAAATACCAACAACCTCTTATCCCTTTCACGGTTAACTGCTGTTTGACCAACCTCTACTTTTCGTACTTTTTACTTAGAACTCTCTCTCCATTCTTTATTTCTAAGAGATATGGAGAAGCACTGCAATCTACTGAGAAGCTGAGATGCACACCTTGTATAAGGACCCAACCCCACAGTATCAGATGTATTGTTTGTTTTGATTTTGCCCATCCCATACTAAGTTGAACCGCACAGTTTTATCCTTTTCCATAGATAACTTACAAGTACTTCCTAAGAGGTCACCCATCCTGAAAATGTTATGTCTCTAAAATTTGATGGTCTAAATTATTACTTTGGCCCAATAACTTTACCTTTAATTTTGATGTGTGATTCACCTCACCTTAATTTAGAAGCCAACCATCCTAAAAGCCTACCAGAAATTATCTTCTTTCGGCTTCTCAGCCCCAAAGACACTGCCCGCCTTCATTGGATTTATGATGTTACAGACCCACATCGTTGAACAACACATTGTACTGCAGGAGGTTCGACTCTGATACCATTTGTAAGAACTTGACCCACAATATCAGACATGTTATCCGCTTTAGTTCAACCCAACCCATAATAAGCTGAACAACACTATTTTATCTTTTTCCATGTGACGTACGAGTACTTCCCAGGAGGTCACTTAATCTAAGACTACTCCCACCAGAGCACGTTTAACTATGTAATTTTCAACACAACTCCACCACATGCTTCGAAAAGGTGCCTCGGATATTTGAGTTGGGTTGTTACAAATGGTATTAGAGTCAGACCTCTTACAACACGATGTGTGGCTTAAGTATGAGCATCTAACATCTAGAATCGGATGAGAGCGGTTTAATGAAGGTGAAGAGTGTATTTGGGGCAGAGAGGCCCGAAGAAAGACAACTCATGACAAATTTCTAAGATAACAAACTTCTAGGTGAAGGCATGAACACATCAGAATTGAAGGGGAGGCTACTGGGCTTAAGTAATAATTTTGAGCCTCAAATATCAAATGCATCTTTTGAGAGTAAGTAGCGGAGTGTTGTTGGAAAGTCCATACTTAAGTGTGCTCTGATGAGAGCAATCCTTTCATGAGTGGCCTCCTGAGAATTACTCTTAGGTCGCCTGTGAAAAAAGATAAAATAACGTGGTTCAATTTAGTATGAGCTGAGATAAATCAAAACGAAAAATACTTCTAATATTGTGGGTCGGGTTGTCACCCTGATGCAGGACGAGCATCACCACCCGCCTGCCACCCTGGATACCTGGCATCCCACCACGGCCCAGGGGTCCCACCGGGAGTCCACCCGATGAGCCTTATCAGGTCCCGCAGGCCGTACACCCCAACCCATCCCCGGCCCCACCACAGGGCCGATAGGTTGTTGAGGCCGGGACTCGATCCCCCGACCTCCTTGATAAAGAGCTTTCAGGCAAGCTCTCATCACCAACTGAGCCGCTTTTATGATGCAGGACGAGCATCACCACCCGCCTGCCACCCTGGATACCTGGCATCCCACCACGGCCCAGGGGTCCCACCGGGAGTCCACCCGATGAGCCTTATCAGGTCCCGCAGGCCGTACACCCCAACCCATCCCCGGCCGCGGCTCAGTTGGTGATGAGAGCTTGCCTGAAAGCTCTTTATCAAGGAGGTCGGGGGATCGAGCCCCGGCCTCAACAACCTATCGGCCCTGTGGTGGGGCCGGGGATGGGTTGGGGTGTACGGTCTGCGGGACCTGATAAGGCTCATCGGGTGGACTCCCGGTGGGACCCCTGGGTCGTGGTGGGATGCCAGGTATCCAGGGTGGCAGGCGGGTGGTGATGCTCGTCCTGCATCACACCCCCTAGTACATTTTCATACATGAGACTTGGATGAACCCTACTGGTTTGACACTTATTGTTTTCCATTGTGTGATCATGTTCAAATGTAATCCAGATGGTTTGATTGATTGCTATAAAACAGCTAGCGGTGAAAAGCTTCACTCAATTATATGAGATTGGCTATTTCAGCAGCTTTTCCCCAGTTGTCAGACTCATCTCTTTTTAATTCTCTTCTTTGTTACCATTAATCAATGATGACATTCGTATAGATAAATGTCAAAGATGTCTTCCTCTATGGTGATATTCAGTAAACAGTTTACATGGAGCAACCACCCAAATATGCTACTCAAAGAGAGAGCCATATGTCTGTTTAGGAAGGCTATCTATACTTTGAAAGAAAATTCTTGGATTGGTTTAACAAATCTTGCATCATTCTACCCAATATTGATCTTCATACTAGTAACCTTAGATCTATCTATCCTCTTTAGGCATACACCACATGGTTCAATTATTCTTGTTGTGTATGGATTATATTTTATTCACTAGAAGTGACTAACAAGGCTTCTCTGATGTGCTATTTACAAAAATGCTTTGTTACTTAGAATTTACGATGACCTAAATACCTTTTTGGAGTACAGTTTGATTACAAGAAACAAGGTCTCTCTCCTCTATCACCTAAATATGTTACCGTTCTTCTAAGGTATACTAACCTTCTTGGTTAAGCCAAGCGATATTCCCATGGATGCACAAATGACACTTGATAACGAGGGGCCAATGATGATTCATTCTATTATAAAAAGTATTTGGAAATTGATTTATATGACTCACCACTAGTCTGCCATATCTTTTACTGTAAAGTTGTTTGTTAATATAATGCATACTCCAAAATTAAAACACAGGGTAACAACTATGTGCATTCTCAGGGACATCAAGAAGTTTCAGATGTAACTACTTTTCTTCCTTTTAACTTCTCGTCGATGCATCTGCCATGCAGTGCTAACCATGTAAACCAGGGAAGATGTGATACATTGCAATCGGGAGTCCCAAAGTTAAGCGTGCTTATGCTATGTTGAAGCACATGTGGTGATGGGCGCTACTTGAATGATATTTCTTAAACAAACATATCTTGGTGGTAGGAATGTTTGGTTATTATGAATCAAAGAAATACACAACTGGAAGATGGAGCTACTTATTGAACGATACATTTGACACCACACCGGCCAAGCATAATATTAATATACTTCATAGTAGTGAGATATTTGATTCTTTGCAATACTATTATCTTCTATCATGTTATTCATGTTCATCTCCCATTGTTCTCAGGGCTAAATATTTTCATTGTTATAATAGGTTTACAGTTATGATGGTATTCATTCCCCAGATTGTTTGGCTGTTACAGCAGCAGGCATAGCTGTGTATGTCTATTTAATTTTTACTTCCTTCCAATGATATTGTTTTTTCTCTAAAATCAACATACTTATATCTTTGCAGTGCCCTCTCAGAAGTTCCAAACACAAAACTAGTTGCAGGAGTTCGAATTGGTCTGATTGGTGATAAGTTTATTGTAAACCCAACTACCAAAGAGATGGAGTCATCAGAGCTTGATCTGATGCTTGCAGGAACGGATAGTGCTATATTGATGATAGAAGTAAGTTTTTAGACAATTATTTAGACTGAGATGAAATTGGAAAATATGAAGAATCTGTTGCAATATAATCCATTGTAATTCATAAGCAATCATGTCAAATCACTTGTTAATTGAAGATCACACACACAAAAAAATCTTTTATTGAATTGCACTTGACAAATGATTAGCTATCATGTCATACCAAGAGCTAGTAATATAGAGAACACGATAAAGGATAGCGATCACCTATCCAACAATACCACCAAGTGTACCTGGAGAAGAATTTTTACTTCATCTCTGACATTCAAAAAGGCAATGATAAATATCACTATAAATTTAATTCATAATCAAGCAATTAATTTCCATTTACTGTCTCGGTCTCCTTATTTATAAGCAAAACTTCAACTAAAAAGTTTGATTTTATAGTTAGTTTCTGATTAACACGTGGAAAAGTTGGAGATGTGCCAAACTACCAATCAGTTTAATTATTGGTTTCTCACACATCATGTGCAATGGTATCACATGATGGATTTTGGTAATCACTGGCAACCATTGATGGAACGAAAGGCATTGAATGAGAGCGCCATCACCAGAGCTATCACATATGCGTGACACAACATGGCAGGAAGGCGCTCTTACGAGCTCAATGGAAAGTGGGATTGCAATTTTGTTTGCGATTTGGAAAGTTGTTGAAGATGCAACACAAATTTGGCATGAAAGAAGCAGGTTGGTCATGTTGATTATTGACGGCGTGCGAATATCACACTTAATACTACGGATTATTCTTGGTAAGCTACACAATCTCGTGATGCACCAGGTTCATGCCCAAAGGAAGGTTATGTGCATGATAACCTATGATTTGTTGAATTGGGAAAGCTAACCCAAATGTCATCTACTACATCTGTTGTAAAAGGCCGATCGACCTTGAATAGAACTTTGAACTGTGTCTATTTTGACTTGTGCTAGACTAAAAACCAAATCTAAGACTGAATAGAACCCAACTCCTAATTGAACCAAAATGGCATAGATTGAACTATGAGCAAAAGAATACCCCCTCGTTGTTTTTTAAGTAGTTCCTTGGCTTTTCTGTTCTCTTAAGGCACCTATTTAATGAATAAATGAGAAAATATTGAACAAGTTACAGAAATGTCTTTTTTCATTATCCCTTAAGCTGGTGAATAGATAGGTTTCATTCCCGACTTCGATATGATTGCTTGAAATGCCACATCCTTTAGTTCTGTTGTAAGAACATCAACAAGTTGGTAACGAGTGGTAGCATAAGGAGACTCTTACTTTCCAAGTTCTACTTAATGAAATGTATATCGATCTCTATATGTTTTGTTTGATCACGTTGAACGAGATTGTGTTCAAAGTTAATTGTAGTTTTATTATTACAGTATAATCTCATTGGTCTATCCCATTTTATCTTTAGATCGTTCAGAATTTTGTGAACCAAACTAACTTACAAATACTTTGGTTCGTAACTCGAAATTCTAACTTGCATTTGATCTTGCAACAACATTATGTTCTTTTTCTTCTTTAGGTTACTAGACTTCCTTCATGAAAAATTTAATACCCAAACTTGATTTCCTATCAGTTACAGATCCTTGCCTGCATCCATATAACTTCATGAATATGCCTATTTCTCTTAAAAAGAATCTCCTCCATTGGAGTTCCTGTAATATAATGAAGAACACAATTAACTACATTTAAATGATTTTTTTTGTACTATGCATAAACTGATTGACCACACCATTAACATAAGCTGTTTGGTCTCATATGTGATAGATTTAAAAAATTTCCTATTATTTTTTAATTAATTTTTGAGCTTTTGTTGAAAAAACCAAAGCGGATACACGTGGATAAGGAGATATCCCTAGACCTTATAACAAAAGTGCAAGACCATCAATGTGGCTTATATGTAGTTCTGATTTGTTCGAAGACCAACCAAATCTTGATGCTACGCTCTTCTATGAGTTTTCCTACTAATTATTAATACAACCCATATCTATGGGAGTATCCTTTCTATACCCCAAATTTATGATTTGGATCTTCATATGTTAAACTACATATAAAGATTCATTTCCTTGAGTGAGAAACCTCGATGCCTAGGAACTACTTTAATTTTCTGGAATATTTAATTTCAAATTTCTTGGCTAAACATTGTTTCACAGATTGTATTTTCCTTTCAACATTCCCAATCACAAATATATCATCAACATGTACAAATAGAAAGTAACTCTGTCACATGCCCTTGCGAAGTCATCAGACGTGATGCATGGAGAGAGGAGATGGGGGTTGCTGAGAATCTTGTTACCCCCTTGATCATCAGTGGCAACCTATGATGGTATTAATAGTTGCAGCTTGTCCGCAACGTCTTAAGAGGGGGACGCCAATGAGCGGAGCAAAGGGGAATTGCATGCACGAGGAGTCCTGTCGCTTAACTGGATGAAGGGGAGCACTGCGTGCATGCTGAAAGCAACTGACGGTTGCTGGAGCATGCCTGTGCGCTGGACTGAGCCGACATCTGCTGTCTTCAACAACGCGCTGTAGCTCAGACCTAAAGACGTGATCACCTGCTGGGAGGAGGTCGATAGTCGTAGGGCGTGCCTAGGGCCGGTCGATTGAGCGACATAAGAGAGGGAGAGGGGTTTGACATTGGGATGTAAAGGGAGCCCTAAATCCTCACAAGCGCTCAAATGAAATTCTTACTCAAGCTTGCCCGGTTTCTAACTAGAACCTGGGTGTAAATACAAAATTTCAGATAAACTGAAAATGCGTGAGGTACAGTCCTACCTGTGCCCGTAAATAAATGCAATCACCATGAATTAACAAAATTGCTACAAATAGAAATAAATGCAAAATAAAAGTGGATCTCGACGTAAATACGCTCCGTCGTCCTGCCTCCTAAGCACTAGTGCCATCACTCTCCTCCGTTAGATCGAGTTTGTCCTCAAGCTCGGAGTATGCATTCCGGAAGTCTTCTAATGTATCCCAAGTCTCCTCTTGTAGTGGTCCTTGTAAGTCCCTTGATTGCGGCTAAGAACGAATGGCTTTCAGTGGCCACAATACTAGTCGCCCATCGAACACTGATGATAACTCTGGAATGGTTGTCGAGGCTTCTCCTGTGGATGTCTTCAGTTTTGGGACGTGGAAGACATCATGTATCCTCGACTCGCCTGACAGTGTCGGGCAATATGCCATTGTGCCAATCCTCTCTAACACCTGTAAGGGCCCATAGTAATGTAGAGAGGGCTTGTTGCTTAGGCGTCGTTGCCTATGGGGTTGTAGCTTCAGCCACACCCAGTCATGGAATTGGAATTTGATAGTGTGTGCTTGTCGTCATATGAATTTGTTTCCCTCTCCTAAGCCTGAAGAGGTGTTCCTGGGCTGAAGTCAAGATCTGATCTCTGCTCTGAAGTAGCTGGTCCTCCCCTTCCACCATTGCTTTCTTAGGTTTGTATGTAATGATGGCAGCGGGTCCCTATAAACACTATGAATGACGTCGTCCGCAACAAGGAGTGTTAAGAAATTTTGTAGCAGTACTCGGCCCAGACCAAGTGAGTTACCAATACTTTGGGTTATCCCCCACCAAGCACTGCAAGTACATCTTGATCACCCTATTCCTGATTTCCATTTGCCCGCACACTATGGGCGGTATGCAGAGGAGAACGCCATCATGCAGACTAGAATGCATCACAGTCTAACATGATGGACTCGGGTACCCTGTGTAAGTGCACGATGCTCAAAGGAGGCGTGCGCCACATTGACTGCTTTGTGAGGGTGACTCAAGGTTATGAAATGTACCCTCTTAGAGAAGTGGTACATCACTACAAAATGTATCAACTTGACTTGTAAGCGAGGCAACCTCTCGATGAAATCTATGGAGATCTCTATCCAAATTTGTGATGGAATATGGAGAGATTGTAAAAGCCTTGTTGGATGTGTTTGTAGGCTTTTGTTTTACTAGTAGATAGTGTAGGTGCGCACAACCTCCTTGACCATGCCCTTTAGCCCTTCTAGAAAAAATCCGCCCGCACCAATGAAGTGTCTTCTCCAGCCTTAATGTGCGAGTTTGTGGATAGTGCTGATGCCGAGCGGAGCCAGTGGATGTTGGTAGGAGGTAGACTCTCTTGCTGAGTTGAATCAACCCCTCTATGTAGCTCCACTGGTTAGGAGCTCCTCCTGCGTCTATGCACTGATGTATCTGCCCCAACCCTTAGAATGGGGTTGGAGATCCCCTGCCCTTTTATGTCCTCGAACAATGCCATGCGCAGTTCGGGAATGACGAGCTAAACACCTTCCTCCTCATCACTGCGAGAAAGAGCGTTCACGACTCAGTTGAGCTTCCCAACTTGGTCTTTAATTGTGAAGGCAAGCCCCAGGAGTCGGTTATCCAGTGCTATTGTATGGAGGTAGTCAGTTTCTGTTCCAGGAGATTTTTCAGATTGTAGTGATCTATCTTGATTTTGAAATGACGCTCTCATAGGCCATAAGCAAGGGCGTCAATGTTAGACCACCTTCACCACTTCGATCATTTTCTTTTTATAAGCGACAACTTCATGCGTTGTGCGACCAATTTGCAGCTGAAGAAGCAATGGAGTGCTTCGACTGGTGTAACACCACCCCAATCCATCTTCTCGATGCATCACCATCACAGTTTTGCGTGAAATCAGGAAGATGTAAGACGAGCAAGATCACGAGGGCCGCCTTTAGGGCAAGAAATGCATGTGTCGCCTTCTGTGTCCACTGGAACCCATTCTTCTTGAGCAGGCTCAACAGAGGGGAAACAATCACCTTGTAACTTTGAATGAGACCTGCGGTATTTGCCAGATAAGCCCAGGAATCCCACAAGGCCTTTGCGTCTTGGCACCACTGCGACCACATCTCCACGACGTCTAGCTTGCCGGGGTGAGCTGAGACCCTCTGGTTACGGATAATGTGGCCCAGATATGTTACATGCTCTCTACCGAAAGTACACTTGGAATGTTTGAGTAACGAGTGGTGGTGGTGAACCTCAAAGACCATTGAAAGAGCTCGAATGACATCACTAGGAACTCAAAGTGGTCGTGATGGGTTCACTGTCTTTTCCACGTCATCGACATACATCCAAATTTGGTGGTTGCTGGAGCCAGGTTCATCTTTAAGAACAAATGAGCCCTATGTAGCTCATCAACCATTGGGATTTGGAATTTGTTTTGATAGTTTTGGCGTTCAATTCCGATAGTCCACGCAGAAATACTAGGACCCATCGTGCTTCTTGACCAGAAGGATGGGCGATAACAAAAGGGATTGTTGGGCTGAATGATCCCTTGCCGTAGTATCCCCTGACATTGTTTCTTAATCTCATCCATCCAAAGGAAGGCGTACTTGTATGGTTGGACGACCATCGATATTGTCCCAGGTGCCAGGTAGATGTGGTGTTATAGGGACCTCAGTGGGAGAAGACGTGTCCTCAAAAAGATTTGCACACTCCTCCATTAAGCCTTCCAAGATCCCTTGCTGAGAAGTACAAAGTTGAATGGTGGTGAGGCGCGTTGAGCTCTTTCTCTCCTCGCCCAACGTTACACGACTTGACTGTAGCAAAAAATTCATGGTGAGGGCGAATAAGTCCCCATGATCGTGCCCATAGTGCGGGCCAATGGACCCCCAAGTCGTCGAATCCGTCCAGCGGAATGACGTAGAGATCTACTTGGATGACACCCATGTGAACCTCCAACTGGACGTCTGTACATATGCCTGGGCTAGAAAGTTGTTCGCCTTTGGCGACGATCACGTGCATCCCATCCTTGGGCAACATAGGTAGGCCCAATGCCCGAGCCACATTCTCTTCAATGAAGTTGTCGGTGTTTTCAAAATCCGTCAAGACCTGGACAAAGTGGTTGGTCACTTAGGCATGTAGCTGCATCCGTGCCCCAGTCTTGGCAAGGAGAGAAATTTCTGGCTCGTCATCATTCGTAGGGACTGCGTCACTGTGATCTTTCTCTAACCAGAAAAGCTGTTTGTGTTGTTGTATCAATGCGTAAGCCTTATGGAAATTGAAATGGAGCCTCTTTGCTTGACGTTTTGCATGCTCTACCATCCACGAGTAATTATTAATAACAAAATAGTCTGTAGCACAATGATTTTAGTGCTGAATATTTATGTGAAACATGTCTAATAATCATATACTCTACTCTATAAACACATTTTCACAATCTTTAAATTTCTGAGCAGAAAAATAATAAATTTATTACTTTTATATTAAGTAAATACAAAACATGTATACATATTTATATGCATGAGGACTTGCATCTCAACTCAAAACCACACTGTGAGGCTAAATTGTACAAAATGAACAACACGCTTAATGTGCCATATAAGCGGGCCTTTAACATTTGAGCTTCTTATACAACATTTCTTTTATAATCCCCCACAAGTTGGAGCGTACATATCATAGGCTCCAAGCCCAGAAATAAATTGATGATAAATTTGCTCTGGCAATGCCTTTGTGAAGATATTAGAGAGTTGGTCGGCTGTTGGAACATGTTGGAGATCAATTTTGCGGAGCTGGAGTTTTTCTCTGATGACGTTAGTCTACTTCAATGTACTTGATTCGTTCATGAAAACTAGGATTTTCGGCTATCTGGATAGCAACTTTACTATTGCAATAGAGGACTGCAGGAGATGTAAGAGATACACCAATATCTGAGAAGAATCAACCAAGTACATGCTCGAAAGCGATAGAATCCATCGAACGATACTCAGTTTCGACAGATGAGCGTGCTGCAACTGCTTGTTTCTTGCTCTGCTAAGTGACAAGATGTCCTCCAAAATACATGCAGTACCCACATGTAGATCATCGATCATCAATGGAGTCTACATAGTCCGCATTAGAGCAGACAATCAACGAGAGGGAAAATATAGACTTACACACAATCCCTTGACCCCGAGCATTCTTTAGATACTAAAAAATTCGCTCAATTGCTTGAAGGTGGGATGCACGAGGAGCATGCATGTATCGACTAACCATGTCGATAACGAATGAAATATCTGTCCGAGTTATGGTTAGATATATAAGATTGCTAGTCAAGCGACGATAGTACTCTAGATTTGCTATATAAGATCATAAGCGGACTCGTGAGCACTGAGCTTGTGATTTGTATCCATGAGTGTGTCAGCTGGTTTACATCGTAAGTAGCTGACATCATGTAAAAGTTCAGTGCAATATTTTCATTGAGATACTACTAGCCTATCATGTCATCGCATTACCTAAGAAATATTCGAGACTCCCCAAATCGTTATTATGGAAGTGAGAGACCAAGTGTTTCTTGATCATGAAGATACCATTCAGATCATCGTCTGTGATTATGATATCATAGACATACACAAGGTGTTTCACAATACCTTTTTGCAACGTTATGTAAGTAAGAAGAAATCCATCGAGCTCCTCGTGAAGCCAAATGCCTGAACCACGTTATTAAAGTTTCCAAACCATGCTCGCGAAGACTATTTCAAGCCATAGATAGATTTTCTTAGGCGACATACAAGAGATTCTCAAGTGGTCTTATATCCAGAAGGTTGCTGCATGTAGATAGTCTCAGTCAGATCACCATTAAGGAAGACATTCTTGGTATCAAGTTGATGCAGCTGCCAGTGGTGAATGGTGATAAATTGCCAATGAGATCAATATTTGCATATTTATTAAGCTTCGCCACTGGAGAGAACATATCTTCATAGTCAATTTCATATTGTTGAGTAAATCCTCAAGCCACAAGACAGGCTTTTAAGCGTTCAATTGACCCATCTGGAGGTTTTTTAACTGTGAATATGCATTTACATCTAACTTAGGATTGTCCAAGGGAAAAGGACACCAAGTCCCCTTGGCCCATAGGGCCTTCATTTCATCATCCATTGCTGTCCGCCACCCCAGATGTTGAAAAGCCTTTTGTATAGAAGAAGAGGTGGAAAGGAGCATGCAAAACTGCAAAGTTCAAGAGATAACCAGTGAAAGGAGACATAGTGAGACAACAAGTGACCAATAGATGAGCGTGTGTCCTCATGGATGCCTTCAGACCGATCAGTTTGATTATGAGCAACATTAGTAGGGGAGACTGGTTCAGGACAGACTGGCGAGAATGACGACGAGTATTATGTTTAGTGGAGGAGGAGGGGGTGTTGGTGTCACAGTTGTCGGTAGATACGTTGGGATGATGGGGTGAACGTGTTGTTTCACCAAGAGGAGAGGAGGAATAGAAGGGTTGATTCTCAATGAAGGTAACGTTAACGGATGTCACAGTTTTTCGATCAGTAGGAGAATAACATATGTATCACTTTTGAGTTTGAGAGTACCCAACAATGATATAGTTGGTGGACCGTGGTGTATATAAAGGAGGGCCAAAATGATGAACAAAGCACCCCCTCCTGAAAAACTCGAGGGGTTAAGGAAAAGAGAGGTGCAAATTGAAATATGATGGGGAAAGGGGACTCAAAGTTCAGGATAGTCGATGACATAATTAAATAGCAAGACAGGCTTTTAAGCATTCAAGTGACCCATCTGGAGGTTTTTTAATCGTGAACACGTATTTACATCTAACCTAGGATTGTCCAAGGGAAAAGGACACCAAGTCCCCTTGGCCCATAAAGCCTCCATTTCATCATCCATTGCTGGTTGCCACCCCAGATGCTGGAAAGCCTTTTGTACAAAAGAAGAGGTGGAGATAGAAGACAAGGAGCATGCAAACCTGCGAAGTTCAAGAGATAACCAGTGAAAGGAGACATAGTGAGACAAGTGGCCAATAGATGAGTGTGTGTCCTCTTGGATGCCTCCAGACTGATCAGTTTGACTATGAGCGACATTAGTAAGGGGAGACTGGTTCAAGACAAACTGGAGAGAACGACGACGAGCATTATGTTTAGTGAAGGATGAGGAAGGGGTGTCAGTGTCACAGTGGTCGATGGACAGTCGATAAGTACGTTTGGATGATGTGGTGCACGTGTTGTTTCACCAAGAGGAGAGGAGGAATAGAAGGGTTGATTCTCAATGAAGGTTCAGGATAGTCGATGACATGAGATTATTTAAATAACATGCAGTAGTTATCGCAAAGTTCTAACAACTATTTAAAACATGAATTTGAAATATGAGAGATTTGGCTACCTTCAACATGTGTCGGTTTTTCCGCTCAGCCACACCATTTTGTCGTGGTGTATAAGCACATGAAGTTTGATAAATAATACCTAAGGTATTGCAGGTTTCCTGAAATTCATGACTAATGAGCTTATGAGCATTATCTGTCGAATAATTTTAATATTAGTAGAAAATTGATTGTGAGTTTCTGCAATAAACAAGCGATGATATGTACTATCTCGAATCGATCACGAAGTAAATACACCAATGTTATGCGCGAATGATCATCCATAAAGGTAGCGAAGTAACGATATCCTGATCATGTTCAACAGTTTGAAGGTCCCAAAAAAATTGACTAAGTGTTGAAGGCTATCTTTTCTAGAGTAAAGAGACTTTAGTTCATCCCACATAACCTTAGCAGTTTCACGCGACATTGCCATTCGATATGACTCACTTTCCTTAGAGTTCAATATTCAGTATTAAACTTGACCATCATCCCGAATCCATTGCTTAGTAGGCTCAGTTTGAGTGGGGGGGGGGGGGGTCTCGAGTTAGATGATGACAGAGACCCTTAGCCTGGAATAATTTGCACACACTGAGTGGACCCTCTTTACAAAGTTATTCATCACCGTAAGAGAAATAATGGTGATCTTCAACTCGTCTCAGACTCATAGACGAGAGGAGCAAGGGTGATTGGAATGGTGGAAGGAGGCTGAAACAACATTTGTCCCCATCTTATAAATTCAAGGAGAAACTTGACTAAACCAGAAGATGCACGCAAGAATCTGCGAGCCTTGGCGAGCTCATGTAGCGGTGTCAGTGAGCTCCCATGCAACAATATTGGTGAGCTCCTTGCAGTATGTCCCCACCTTGTACATATATGGAGAACTCAACTAAGCCAGGAGACTCACGCAAGAAGCTTCGTCCATTGTTATGCGAGCCTTGGCGTGCTCAAGCAAGAGTATTGGTGAATTCCGAGGAGTATCAGCGAGCTCATTAGCAGGTGTCGGCGAGCTCTACGCAGATGACGACGCGTTCCAGTCAGCGAGCTCAAGCAGGTTTTGGGGAGCTTCAAGCAGGCCCTTCTGGCGAACCCTTGCGAGCAAGAGGTTTCGGTGAACTCCAAGCAGATGTCTAGTATCATCGTGCTCCAGTCAGTGACGGCTAGTCCATCTTGGCAGTTATTGATCTGCGATTTCCAAGGAATGGTTTGCGAGTTCTACGGAGAGGCCAACGAGTTCTTCTTATGCGGAGTGCGGCGCGAAATTGGGAGCTTAAGCAGCGCGAGCGCGCTTAGGCTAGAAGAGTTTTTAGGACTCAAAATGCTATGATATCATCTGAAATTTTGAATGCAAAAAATAATTCTTTTTATATTAAGTAAATACAAACACATGTATATTTATTTATATGCATGCAGAGTGACATCTCAACTCCAAACCACAATGTGAGACTAAGTTATACAAGATGGAACAACACTCCTAATGGGCCATAGAAGCGAGCCTTTAATATTTGGTCTTCTTATACAACATTTCTTCTATTGAATTTATCATGTTGATGATTATAAATGACATGATAAAACTAGAAAGAACAAATTTTAATAAATACAACAACATTCAAGCCTTTATCCCACCATGGTGAGGTCGTCTAAATGGATCCTTTGTCGCCATTGCTGTTGAAACCAGAAAACTGGATTCAATGTTCGCAACGGGTATGCGGCTGACCCTTACTACACCTGTGTTAGAACGCGTGACCGGTCGCTGAGAGTCGAAGAACTTTGCACCGAAGAAGACTTGAACCTTGAAACAGACCCCTTGAGCTGCAGCGAGGAGGTCCCACCACACACCCGGAAGATCAAAGAGAGCTTCCCCTCCCAAGCCAATGCTGAGCCTGGGCACCCTGGAGAGCACTAAGGAATACCTGCCTGTCAACTAGTCGGACAGGGGGTAGGAGTGCTAGCTCACAAGTAACACGCGAGAGAGAGGATCAACAACCCTCCCAAGGTGCCCATGAGGGTCTATTTATAGACTTCTTGAAAATGGGCTGCGAATAGCCTAAATGGTCTGCCAATAGCCGACTTCCGTTGCCTGAAAATACCATCCGCGACCCAAATCTCACCTGGCCGAACATGGGGGAACGAGTGCAACCCAAGGGGTCCGCTCGCAGTCCACTCGCCACTCCCTTGGGGGAGAGTGGACTAATCGCCTTCCCGGGCGAGTGGGCCACTCGCCCCCGGCGAGTGGGCCACTCGCCCCCGACGAGTGGGCCACTCGCCCCACTTGCTTACTCGCCCTTCTGGCGAGTGGGCCACTCGCCCCATCTTGGGCGAGTGGGCCGCTCACCCCAACTTGGCGATGGACGAGTCTAAAAATTTATTCTGACTTGCCAATTCGTCCGCATCAAGATAGGTTCGCTCGACAAATATGGGGGCTGTACACAATCCCCGCTCTTTGCGAGCTTGTCTCAAGCTTGCAAAGAATGTCCAACCCGCTTATTTGGCGAGCAAGTAAGTCTTTTTATGAAGTATTCGAGCTTGGCACGAGTTTGGAAAAAACAATAAAGAACTTGTGTTTCAGAGAGACAGGCGCCAGACAGAAAGCCACCCATGAGCTCGACTCCGACTAGGAACTCAGCTCAACTGGAGGTGGAGGAAAGACTCAACACCTTCCAGGAGCCCAACTCAACTGTAGGTGGAGAAAAACTCAACACCTTCTAGGAGCCCCGCTCAACTGGAGGTGGAGGAAAGACTCAACACCTTTCAGGAGCCCAGCTCAACTGGAGGTGGAGGAAATACTCAACACTTTCCAGGAGCCCAGCTCAACTGGAGGTGGAGAAAAGATCTCAGGGACTTCTTTCGAAAACCTCTTATTCCCAGCTGTCACCCGAGAGGTCTACCCACCCTGCCGACTAGTGAGAGCCTGGTCGGTGGAAACGTCTTAGGGACTTTCACAAACACTCCTTCCTTACCTATCTGAGAGGTCGACCTGCCCTGCCAGCTAGTGGGAGCCCGGTCGGCGGAACCATCTCGGGGCCCTGCCTAAAAACTACTTTCCCGCCTCACGAGTGAGTTCTCCAGCCTTGCCGACATCAAGGATCCCGTTCTGCGGTCTCTTCTCGGGGCCTTAACCGAAAATAGAACTTCCTGCCTCTCGAGTGAGTTATCCAGCCCTGCCGACATCAAGGAGCCCGGTCAACGGTCTATTCTCGGGGCCTTAACCAAAAATAGAACTTCCTGCCTCTCGAGTGAGTGCATCGGTCCTGCCGGCATCAAGAAGCCCGGCCAACGGCTCTTCTCGGGGCCTTAACAAAAAATGGACTTTCCGCCTCTCGAATGAGTGCATCAGTCCTGCCGGCATCAAAGAGCCCAGTCAGCGGCTCTTCTCGGGGCCTTAACCAAAAATGGACTTTCCGCCTCTCGAGTGAGCGCATCAGTCCTGCCGGCATCAAGAAGCCCGGTCAGTGGCTCTTCTCGGGGCCTTAACCAAAAAATGGACTTTCTACCTCTCGAGTGAGTGCATCAGTCCTGCCGGCATCAAGAAGCCCGGTCAGCGGCTCTTCTCGGGGCCTTAACCAAAAATGGACTTTTCGCCTCTCGAGTGAGTGCATCAGTCCTGCCGGCATCAAGAAGCCCGGTCAGCGGCTCTTCTCGGGGCCTTAACCAAAAATGGACTTTCCGCATCTCGAGTGAGTGCATCAGTCCTGCCGACATCAAGAAGCCCGGTCAGCGACTCTTCTCAGGGCCTTAACCAAAAATGGACTTTCTGCCTCTCGAGTGAGTGCATCAGTCCTGCCGGCATCAAGAAGCCCGGTCATCGGCTCTTCTCGGGGCCTTAACCAAAAATGAACTTTCCGCCTCTCGAGTGAGTGCATCACTCCTGCCGGCATCAAGAAGCCCAGTCAGCGGCTCTTCTCGGGGCCTTAACCAAAAGTAGAACTTCCTGCTTCTCGAGTGAGTGCATCAGTCCTGCCGGCATCAAGAAGCCCGATCAGCGGCTCTTCTCGGGGCCTTAACCAAAAATGGACTTTCCGCCTCTCGAGTGAGTGCATCAGTCCTGCCGGCATCAAGGAGCCCGGTCAGCGGCTCTTCTTGGGGCCTTAACAAAAAATGGACCTTCCGCCTCTCGAGTGAGTGCATCAGTCCTGCCGACATCAAGAAGCCCGGTCAGCGGCTCTTCTCGGGGCTTTAATAAAATATTTCTACTCTACCTAGCAGAAACAAGATTCATTAAGATACGATACTCATTATTTATTACAGATAAGTAAGCAGACGTCCACGCTCTGCTAGATATACTCCCAGACCTTCTTTTGGTCCTCCTTGCTCAGCCTTCAGCTGTCCTGCACTTTCTCGGGCCTCCCGCCCTCGCCGCTGATGACTTCTTTTATCTTCACCTCCTCTGTCATCTCTATCCTGACCAAGCTCTCTATCACCTTGTCCGCCTCCACTGCTTCCTCCTTCCAAGTGATGGTGTTGACTGTCGTGAGGTAGCACTGGCGGGCCACCTTGGGGTCTCCACGGACCTGGACTTGCAATCCCCCCTATGCTATACTTCAAGCATTGATGGTAGGAGGAAGACACACACTTGAAAGCGCTGATGAGGGGGCGATCGAAAATGGCGCTGTAGCTGCTCGGTGCATCTACTATGATGAACCGACAGTTCTTCGATGTCCCCCCCAAGGTGACCAGGAGCTCGACTCCTTCAACTTCTTTCCTCTCCCCTCTAAACCGAAGAGTGGTCCATCCGACGCGACCACCCTCCTTGGCTCCACCTTCATCTTATCGAAAGCCTTCTTAAAAACCACGTTGACCGAACTCCCGTTATCTACCAGGATTCGGGAGACCGTGAAGTTCTCCACCGCGGCCTCGATCACTAGCGCGTCACAGAAAGGATCTTCATGCGCCGACATATCTTTCGAAGAGAACGTGATCTTCTCTCCCGGGGGCGGGGTTCGGGAGGTCGAAGCGACGCTCCGTCGGTAGTTGGCATGGAGGCTCCCCTTGCAGGTGGCCTCGATCCCTACCCCTCCATGGATCACCCCGATCCTGCCTAGTGCTCCAGAGTCCACTCGGTCCTCGCATCGATCCTCCTCCTCTCCTCCTTCTCTTCCTTCTCCTCTTTCTTCACTTCCGTCTCCTAGCAGCAACAACCCTCCCCCCGCATGGGCCCTTCTTCCTTCCCGAACCTCCAAGAACTCTGGACAGGTAGCTGTTGCGTGACTTTCCACCTAATGGAAGTCACAAAAAGGCAACACCCTCCTGTCGCTTCTTACTCCGCCGCCGCCTCCACCAACGCGGTTCCTTCTTCCTCTTCTTCCCTGGCCAACGTCCATCGTGTGCTGGGGCTGAGGCTGCACAGGATCCGGGCCCTGACGCCACCCCGGAGGGTTGAAATGCCCTTGTCATCCGTGTAAGTTTACACCTTGAAAATTGCCTCTTCCTTGGCCCTGAGGGGGCCCTCCTGCTGGCCTCCAGGCCGGTCGGTTGGCCGGTGGTTGGAACCCCCATCCTGGTTCCTGCACTGCGGGAGGTCCTTGAAACCATGCCTCCTTGACTCTTCCCTCTTTTTCGGTTCCAACTGCTGAGCCTCTCCTGACTTTCCTTCGCCCTCCGTCCACTTAGCCATCTTGGCCATGAACTCCTGGTTTATCGCCTCTACCTCGATCTCACGCCCTGCTCGTTCCATCAACTCCTCGTAAGATAGAGGAGGGTCTCGGGCCAAGCTCATGCGAAACAACCCTTGCCGCAACCCGATGGTAAGCGCAAGCTGTAAAGTATGCCCAGGCACCTCGTTGACGAGAAGGACCTCCTCCTGGAATCGGTCCAAATAACTTCCCAGGGACTCCCCTGCCCTTTGTTTGATCTCGAAAAGGGCCTCCGCCCCTTTTCTCCTCTTCTTCGACGTAGAGAACCTTAACAGAAAACTTGCCTCAAATCTTCGATGCCATAAATGGACCCCGACGGGAGCTGATGAAACCAGTCCCTCACCTTTCCTCCCAAGGTGATGGCGAACAGTCTGCACTTAAAAGCGTCGGTCATCTGCTGATGGACATGACATCCTCGAACCATTGGAGGTATTGGAGGGGGTCATCTTTTCCCGTGTAGTGGGACATAACTGGCTCCGTAAACCCTTTTGGAACAGGGCCAGACAGGATCAGCTCGCAGAAAGGGCTCCCCCTTTCTACCTGACGAGTCAACATCACTCGCCCGGTCTCCCCGCCAAGATGCAGAGCACTCACCGGGCTAGGAAACAACACCCCTGCGTGAAGAGTTCTATCATCTTCCACCTGCACTTCCTTGCCGGGTCGCCCGACTGGTGCCGTCTCGCCCAGAGAAGGCGAGGCGAGAACAGGAACCGATGGAGTCGAGCACTCGCCCACGGGGGTGAGTGCGAGACGCAGAGTCTCCAGGATTGACTTCCTGAACTCATCGAAATCGCTCTTTTTCACGTACTCGCCGGGAGGGGGTGAGTTCCCTGGCTCTTCACTTCCAGTCACGTGACTTACTCAGGGCTTTCCGAACCAGCTGCTTCCACGCTCACCGCACCAGAATGTTGAAACCAGAAAACTGGATTCAATGTTCGCAACCGGTATGCGGCTGACCCTTACTACACCTGTGTTAGAACGCGTGACCGGTCGCTGAGAGTTGAAGAACTTTGCACCGAAGAAGACTTGAACCTTGAAACAGACCCCTTGAGCTGCAGCGAGGAGGTCCCACCACACACCCAGAAGATCAAAAAGAGCTTCCCCTCCCAAGCCAATGCTAAGCCTGGGCACCCTGGAGAGCACTAAGTAATATCTGCCTGTCGACTAGTCGGACAGGGGGTAGGAGTGCTAGCTCACAAGTAACACGCGAGGGAGAGGATCAACAACCCTCCCAAGGTGCCCATAGGGGTCTATTTATAGACTTCTTGAAAATGGTCTGCTGATAGTCTAAATGGTCTTCCAATAGCCGACTTCCGCTGACTGAAAATACCATCTGCGACCCAAATCTCACCTGGCCGAACAGGGGGGAACGAGTGCAACCCAAGGGGTCCGCTCGCAGTCCACTCGCCCCTCCCCTGGGGGAGAGTGGACTAATCGCCTCCCCGGGCGAATGGGCCACTCGCCACACCCGGGCGAGTGGGCCACTCGCCATACTCGGGCGAGTGGGCCACTCTCCCCCCGGCGAGTGGGCCACTCGCCCCCCGGCGAGTGGGCCACTCGCCCCACTTGCTTACTCGCCCTTCTGGCGAGTGGGCCACTTGCCCCATCTTGGGCGAGTGGGCCGCTCGCCCCACCTTGGCGATGGATGAGTCTAAAAATTTATTCTGACTTGCCAATTCGTCCGCATCAAGATAGGTTCGCTCGACAAATATGAGGGTTGTACAATTGCGACCTATCTTTAGTCATAATCTCACTAATGCCTTTTCTTATAGTTTCATTGCAAGTCTTTTTTGGTCTACCCCTCCCCCGTTTAACATTCCTAGTGGATAAACTCTCACATCGCCTAACAGGTGCCTCTAATGGTCTCCTTTGTACGTGTACGAACCATCTTAATCGAGCTTCTCGCATCTCCTCTACAATTGGTGCCTTTCCCGTCTTATCCCTGTCTCGTGTGTCCAGACATCCACCTTAAGCATTGTCATCTCCGCAACTCCCAAAAAATGTTTACTTGATATCCATGGTTCTGATCTAGAGTATGCTACAATTCATTGATTAGACTATAAAGAAATGTTATAATCCTTTTTATTTACTTTTCTTTGAGTTTTGAGTTTTCAGAAAGAGAACAGGAGTGAGTCAATTAGAAAGCAATACCATGATATAAAAGAAATAATAAAGAGGGAATAACAATGATTCATTCTTCTTGAGTATCATTAAAAATGACTCGGGGTTGCCTACCTTTCAAGAAATAATAAAGAGGGAATAACAATGATTCATTCTTCTAGAATAATATCTTTCGAATATCATTAAAAATGACTTGGGGTTGCCTAGTATTCCATTTGCCTTTCAGGAAGATCGGCTCTTTGATCATATGATAGAATGGAGGCTTTAGTTCTTAGTGGTGTTGACCAATATCCTCAATCGTATGCTCAAAAATCTATAGCTGTACTACACTCTCATTGCACTCTTTTAGTTCCTGAGTGCCTTTGATTCTTCCTCTTTGACAGTATGTTTTAGGATCATGATATATGCGACTGTTCACCCTTGATGTTTTGATCTAATGTCACTTGTATTATTACTTTCCTTCCCAGAAAATAAATCATTGATCCTTTTTAATTCTATTTCTTTTTGATCCTTTTATTGTGATGGATAGAACATTTAATTCTCCTACATTTTCCATCACTGTTTGTTGATGTTCATGCTACATGCACCCAAATTCTGTTCAAATATTTTACAAGTTCTTTGTATGCAAGTACTCCACCTCCAGAGGAACCTTACAATTGGTAAGATTACCCTTTTTAGACGCTACAATTGAACCAATAGGTTCTTTGTTCGAGCTATGTGTAACACCCCTACCTAGTTTAACATCAATTCTTAAGCCTGGCCGGCACTTGTGATATGAAGCAAACTAAGCAAGAGTATATAAATAAGTACATAGCATGTAATATCTAAAGTAATAACTGGAAACTTACGGCGGAAGTAAAGTATAAAGCTAAGGGTAAATTTTTTTCTCAAATTCTGATTCATAGAGCTAACTGGAATTGAAAAGAACCATAAATCTGAAATACTGAAATCTTAAACATTGTCTAATACATTGAAAACTTTATATAACTCCATTACTTTAAGTTCATAATAAATAATACAACTGAAATGAAAGATGAATGCGAAGACAAACAAATGTGGAGGATCGTGAACGCTTATTCTAGGCGTATCTCCTCACCTGTGACTCCTGAAAAGAAATGTCTGAAGATGGGTTAGCCCAACTGGTGAGTAAGAAACGCCACTCCTCCTAGTGACACTAAAAATAATTTGAAAGGAAAATGCGTGCATGCTTTTAAACAACATTTTAGACTGAGGAAAAATGTACTATATTTTCATGCATGATTTTCTATAAAAATATTTTAAACATAAATGTCTGTTCTATTGTAATCATAACCTGAATTTTCTTTCAAATTTTGAAATCATTAAACTATAGGGATTCTAGATTTCGGCATATACTTGAGCTTTAGATGTCTCAGAACCTCCTTTTTTCTTATTCTAGGTTAAGTAATTTCTTATGCGCATTTTAACGATCCGATCCCCTACTAATGAACACAAGTGTTCTAGTGTCTCACGGTCACAGATTCACATCTACTAATCCTTTAGATGGGGTGTGTCCCCCAAACTTGAGACTCATAAGGTCTGCTATGCCCTATGAGTAAGATAATGCGCATCTATCTATCACGCGAGAAGGCCTCGATCGTGCCTCCTAATTATTTTTTATTAGACTTTGGATTGCATACTTATTCATCCTTACGTCTTAGATCTTATCTCGCACTACTTAACCTTCTCGTATACATATTCTTGTGGTTTAGTATTTTCTTACATTTCTAAAGAAATATGTTATTATATATACTGTACAGTTTCATAAGATTCATGAGGGTTTAACTGAAAGGAAAAAAACATTACTTATGTCCAAACATGATCTGCTCATATCATTTGGACGTATTAATGAGTTTATAATTTCTTATCATCATCTACAATCGAATCTCAATACATACTGTTTCACATTGTTACGTGTATTCTCTTAACTACACGAGAACAATTCATGCGATATACTATGTGGTCTATCTAGCAAAAAAGAATATAATTTCTTACTTCGGTGTTGCGGCGCTCATAAATGCGGCGCGGCGGCATGATTCACAAGGTTGAATCGAAATTTATGCGAAGTACTCTGATCCAACACGGCGCTTAAACAACACTTGAAATTATATAGAACCCTAAGCAACATAAATAGGTGAGACGAGTAGTTCTAGGGATTACTCTCTCTCTTTTGGGGTTTGCTGAAATTATTTTGTCATTCCAATATTGTAAGGAAAGGAATGCTTGAAAAGAAAAACCAATACCTCTTTCCAAAAAGTGGAAAAAGTACACGAAAGTTCTTCGATATACTCCGAAGAGTGCATCCTCAAATCTAAAATTTAATCGGAAAGTCGAAAATAAGATTATAGGCTAGGAACTAAATCCTTGGATTATCTCTTCCTCTTAGGGTCGGCTGGAAATCAAATAGATTTTTTTGTAAAAAAATAATTGAAAGGAGATGCATGATACGGTACCTGTGCAGAAACGAACCTACAAAATCGGCCTCAACAGGGGCTGTCGTGGAACGGAAAAGATGAACTTTCGATTCCAGGATCTGAGGAAGGAGAAAATCATAAGTCCTAACATCTATCATTGAGAAATAGGAGGGAGAAGATGCAAAGAACTCAAAGGAGAATCGATTGTTACCTAAAGGAGCAATGAAAACACACGCAAAAATCGACGTTAAATGTCAACGAGCCCCACGACTGCAGTGGAAAGAGGCGGCGTCTAGGATTTCCGACGAGGAACCAAGGTCCCGTGGCTACTGCGATGACGAAAATGAATGAGGAAGAGTTTGCACCGTCGGTCATCTGGAACGAGAAGAGAAAAGCCCTAAATTTCACTCGCTCGAACCGTGGGAGTGAGGTAAGAGCGGGAATGGCGTGTGCGACTCTCAGTTACCAAAAACGTGGCTATCAGGTTCTAAATAAAACGTTGGAGTGGAGGGGGGGGGGGGGGGGGGGCGTGACTTTCGTTTTAATTGAGGGGGATTTACGACTATGGAAAGAAATAAGGATTTTCCTTAATTACAACGACGCCACTGCAGATCAATACTTGCAATTTTAGTGATTCGCCCTCGTGCTCTAAGACAATCACGTTGAAATTAAACTCTTATTAAATAACACTATTAAACAAGGCGATTGGCGCATAACAACTAATACTAGCGAGAGTAAAACCTCGATTCGCCATTGACGCCAAGCTTAATCATTTGCGATTGGATCCTGCAATCACGAGGGACGGTGCGTAATTAATTTTGGATGCTACACTATGCCTCCATTAGTCTCTTTCCACAATTGGTAGATATAGGGCAAAAACTACTTGACTTAATTTTAACTTGGTATATTTCCAAGTATGATCCTTATTAAATTTGTATCAAACGATGTTTATGGCTAAAATGATCAATAAATACTTCTCATCTTAGCAGGGTCATGTATAGACATTTGAAGGACTGCTTCTCTTATATTCTGCATTGCACTTGACTTTCATGCTATACTCACAAATCTGCCTCAGTTATTTATTTATTTATTTATAAACTCTTGGAATGCAAGTAAGCCGTTCACCTCTTAAGGAACTTTCCTACTCTGGTAAAATTACTCCTTTGGATTCTAAAATTGGACAAATGAAATTGTCCTGACTCTAGATGTGACAGAGGAAATGAAATAGATTTTAACACGGCATACTTTGAAGTGAGGTCCTTATAGAATTTGTATCAGCCAGTTTTTGGTTATAAAAATCATGGACTAAATAATAATTAAACAAATAGATGGATGATGATGCTAGAACAATTTAAGCACTATATAGAAATGCTTAAAACTTACATTGACATAACAGAGAAGATATGTGGATTACTATATTAAGGGATGCCTCAAGGGTGATTCTCCGTTGGTAACAGTAAGCATGTAACATAAGGGTACTGAAATTAGAAAATTCAAACTTTATATTTGATAGGAATAACATTAAAATGCTGTAAATATCAAGTTGAATTTTTGTCATCATTGAGAACATCATCATCATAGACAGCAAATTGCACTCCGACACAACAAGCAAATTAGGCAGTAATTTTTCTTCTTCCTCATTATTTTTGCTAAATGTATTAAGTGCAAATAAATAGTTAGAAGCTCAACGCAATTGCATGCAACTACACACATCCATTTGTCATCACCTCAACATTTCATGTATCAAACTATCCAGTAACAAAGGAAAAAGATAAAAAAAATTCACAAGAGAAAAAGGTCGAGGAACTTCTTATTTACATGATGATTAGACTGTATAGCTTGAATACAATGAGAAATTTCAACCATCCTTGTTTTCGTTATCCAGTTTTCATTGTTTGAGGATTTGGCATGCTGATTCTGATGTCTTCAGGATTCAACATCAATGGCTCAAGAATTTGTTATTTTGCTTTTTATGTTTTCTTTTCTCAATCTGTTTAGTACCCTACTACCCTACATTACAGTAGTTTGAAGTCAACAAATGCCTTGGTTCCATACATTCTTTCTGAACTTTGAGGTCACATTGCTTCCTAAAATTTTGAAGTCTTGATTGAAGGTCTCAGCACAACTTGCTCCTATGGAATTTTTTGAGTAGACTGTATCTTATTTGTATTAGTTTACTTGAAACCACTGGTTCCATAATTATCAGGATAAAGATATTTCCTCAATTTGAAAACGTCATTTCATCTTTGCATAATAAGATAAAAGTTTTACTTATCAACTTGATGCTAAATCTTTTTCAGGGGTTTTGTAACTTTCTTCCAGAGAAGAAGTTGCTTCAGGCTGTGGAAATTGGGCATGTATGCTAGTTACCTGAAATTTAATTTGCTATTTTAAGATTTATTATGACAATTGTTATTTATAACGCTCACCTATTTCGTTTGAATTTCCTTGATTTTTTATATGTTCATGTAGTACCGAGTCTTTCATATTAACACTCCACCAAAAATTTCACCTTAAAAATCTATTACTAAAGCGCCCTATCGTTGAGGGGTATTCATGAAATTTTCTTTATGCTTTTCTTCATTACCTATGCTTACAACTTATTTCATGGAAATTATTTAGCCAGAAATAATTTACTTTTGTAAACCTTATGAGTTATGTCTTCTATCCGCCACTTAAAAAAACAAAAAGTTTCCATTTCCTGCCTAAGAAGTGGTTTATAATCTTCTATTTGTGAACTATGGAGTCTCTCTCTAACTACCAAAATGTGGCAGGGGCTGTTGTTAGTTGCTTTTATCGTAGATGGAATCGTTCTTTGCTGATAGGATATCTAAGCTATCAGTATTGTGTGGATGGCATTTTTGAGAAAGATGTGCATCAAACGCTTCAAACATTGTCTATTTTGATCACACAAAATAAAGGGAATATGAAATTAGTTCTACATTCAAAAGCAATAATGTGTGCAGAGATTATTATCTTTTCGTAGCTAGCTATCTAATCCACTTCTTCAGATTTGCACGAGTGACAGTGCACGGGTCCTGCGACCGCGACAGACTGCACACTTGATTGCCCACGCCACTTGTAGATAACTTGAGGCAGCGACAAAACCACTAATGCTATATATATATCCCGTGCACTATCACTCATATATACATTTAGAAATTTATTACATTTTTTGATAAAAGTTATTTAGTGTAGTAGGTAGATAGTGTTTGTGGGATACTTTTTGTCTTAGGTTCAAACCTCACCATCTTTGTTAAATTATTAATTTAAATTAAACTATTAATAAATAATTTTTTTATTTAAAAACATTTAATTAAAAAAATAAATCCAATGACCGAGATTAATCTGATGGTCCTCATTATATGCGGGCACTACAAAGTTTTTCATTTTAATATATTATAGATTTTCATTTTTTTTCAAACAACTTTTTAGGATATTATACTAAGTTATTGATACGAATACATGCTCTTGGGCCATCACTCACGATAAGAGAGGATTCAATGCCGCCTCATCAAGCTTATCCTTTATTGTATCTTTAATTAAGTATTGTCTTTTCTGTATTTACGTTTAGTGACATTTTATTAATGTAGTAAGGAGAGTGTTCTCCCCTATATAAGGGGGATATGGTGAGTTTTAGGGTGATCTTGGAGTCAGATTCCCCCACAAGAGATGGCCACCATCCATGCAGACTTCCGCTTGCTGTGTCATGAAATTCGGGCAGCCATTACAACAGAAGTACTAACTTCTCCGTCACTTCCAACACTTGGGCTCTTTATGGTTAACTCTAACTTTACACTCGTCGCTCCTTGCCTCAACCACCCTTCTTCAATGCCTTTAACTAGTGACATCCACAACCTATTCCTTGCAACATCCGCCCTTGGCCCAACAATATTGTCCACTACAAACGCAGACCCCTCTCATGCCATCTCATCCATTAGACACACTTTCACCAACGTTCCACAACCATCACTTTCAATACCGTTGTCCATCTTCCTAGCGCCATACAAGCCCCCACTGACCCTTTGCTCAATCAACCACGACTTGATCCGTTCCTTCCATCCTAGAATTACCACGACCCAAACTATGATTGCTCTTTCCCTAAAGACTTCGTCTCCTATTGTCGCTACCACTGTACTGCCTTCGTCTCCACCAATACTTTCACTACGCTCGTCCTCCAGCCCTATTGATTCCTATATGCAACCATCCATTGTTACGCTTCCTTGTGGCGCACTGTAAGCTCGCAATCCCTCTCTGCGCCAAGCAATTCACCTTTTCCAAATTTAGTCCACTACACTCCTCTGGTATCAAGCTTGTCCACTTATCTCAAAATTCCGCGCTTTATCATTACCCCTAGTGGTCCCAATCCCCACATGCTATACTACAAGCCAACCCTTTTTACACCTCATTTCAAGATACATAAAGCAACCTTTACACTGGCCCCAATCACCCCATGACATGCCAATATCCATTATCATACTCCAATTAAAATGCTACTCCAATCCAAACTCAAAATTGGTCTACCCTCTTTCAAAATACTTGTTATAAAAAACCATATATGCCTACTTAGACCCATCAAAACTTCACATCACCTTTTCTTACGTTTTTTTTGAAGATATTTCACTCCCCACATTGTTAAAGATCCGAACGAATTTGTTCCGCCGCCATCGCGATCCAGATGATGCCTATTGAATATGTTCCATTGTATTTGAGTATTGCTTCAAGTTCCAACATTGTTTTCCTCAACTTGGGGACTCTCCTCTCACATGTTCTATCATTGCCCTTGAACGAAATCAGAGCATGACTTAACACTCATTTTTTTCGAAGCTTGACCTTAGTGTCATGGTTAATTTTTTGGGATAGATGTATTGATAAATATACGAGCTCTTGAACAACCAAGAGAGGATTCAAATCCGCCTCTCCAAGCTTATCCTTTATTGTATCTTTAACCAAGTATTGTCTTTTATGTATTTTACCTTTAGTGGCAGATAGTAGGGTGGGTCTTTGAGTGATATTGGATTCTCTTGTAAGTTCTCTTGGAGAGGAACTCACGCAGGACGAATGTAGTGAGTGTAATCGTGTCGTAAGGAACTCTAATGAGTGGGTGAATGTGGAGTGTCATAGGAATCTATACTGATGTAGTGCACATGTAATAATCCAACAAATAATCACTATAATTTGTGATATTATTAATAAAGTCTACAAATATTTACGTTTGAGATTAGGCGTTAGAGAAACAAACAAGATCCAATTAAAGTGAGTGAAAGTGCTTCAATCAAATGGTAAACGAATAAGCCTTGCAAATTGAAAAATTCATGGACATACATATTCAAAATAATATCCACAATGATATGTCCTTCATTATATAAACAACAATGAGTAAAATGAACTTTAAAGAAGAACTTACACGAGAAATAGGAGTCTGGGATGGATGAATGGAGTCCGGACTGCAATTCTGCAACAATTCTGTACAGATATCAGGTCTGGTTGGGTTTTAGAGAAGGTTGTGAGGACTCGGTGGGGTATGATGAGCTGCTGGTAGTGGGGAGGGCAGTAGGACTGTTGGGGAGAATGATAGGATGGTCGACATGGATTAGAGGAGAATGGGGGTGGAGTTTCAGGAAGTAAGAAGAGACTTGGGAATGTATGGTTGGTTAATGAGCAGTTATGAGTGGGGAGGGGTAGTTATGAGCAATGTACGGTTGGTTAATGAGCAGTTATGAGTGGGGAGGGGTAGTTACTAGTGATTATAAGTGGAAGAAACGTAGTTATGGGGAGGTTGTGAGTATGATGGTAATTATGAGCAGTAGGTGGGTAGCTACCTTGGCTTCAACACCAAGGATCCACATAATCACCACGGTGGGACAACCGCGAGAGCCTAAAAGTTTTGTCCAAAATCTGCGATATCTGAATATCAACCCCACATAGACCCCTATTTATACACTTAAGACCCACTGCGGACGGTCAAGATCGTCTGAAACATTAAAAAACTAAATTTATACAACAACAACAACAACATAACCCATATAGTCCCCAATCATTGCGGGTATGGGCGGGGGAAGATTGGAAACAGACCTAACCTTTGGCACTATGCACAAAGTGGCTTCTCTCAGAGGAGAAAGACCTAACCTTTGACAATAAATGCACAAAGTGGCTGCTCATAGAGTACCACTGAAATAGTGGCCCCATATACCGTCGCGTTTGCTGCGGAATCATGCCCTCAAATCAAAGCCAAAAACATCATAGAGGGCAGACCCAAGAATCCATTTTGATTTATGTGCACATAACCATGCTTACTTCATTCAGCATCCAGAGCATTGTTGAAGCACACTAAAACAACTAAATTTATATGGAATAAAAATATAAAAAAATAAAAACAAATAAAAATATGCCTTCATCGCTCCGAACGCGACTACTGGCTGGGATCGTCTATCAAATGAACCTATTCCCGCCTCCGACATATATAGACTCGTGAGGTCTCAGTGAGTGTTGGCCCACACTTGATTTGCGATCCCCATCAGGAACTCTTAAGGGAACCAATCTGCAAGAGCTTTGATGAGTGCAAAATCACGCGAGTTTGCATCTCTTTTTTGTTTATAGTACAATCTTCTATTGAGCCATATCAGTTATGCTATTAGTGATAAAAATACAGTTGTTTACTATTACTGTTATCATGCAATTTTATGTAGTGAGAACATGTATTACAAAACTAATAATGTTACAATGTAATAGATGAACTAAGTCAGAAAATTTCATATTGTAATTCTGTAAGGAGATGACGGCATGATCTGTAGAAGTTGGCTCTAAACTAAGTAGGGACATGATATTGTAATTTCTTGTACTATTTGGGAAAGTATGAAGAAGTTCTAATCTTACTTGAATATGTATTAAGATTAATGACTTTGCTATTCTTCCATATTTTGAGATTTTGTTTTCTGTAAAGGCAAATCTTTATTATTTGGGAATTTGTAGTTTGCCACTCATAGTTCTTTTATTTATCATTTAAAAATATTTTTAACTGATTGGCTTTTCTTGCCGTTTGTTTTTTAATATATTGTTGAAATAGAAGGAAAGAAATATTTGATATTATCTTATTCTTCCACAACAGGGTAATTTATAGGAGTACAATAGACACAGTGTAAAACTTACAATATGGGACTAAACACAGGACACATACCAGAAGACTTATATGGACTAAAATATTAATATAAACGCAAACTCCAACACTCCTTCTGAAGTTGGAGGGGAAACCTCCAACTTGAAAACATCATAAAAAGAAAGGTAATGGTGGTAGTAGGCTAAGTGGGACAAAACAACAGACGAGCCACCAGAGGAAATTCCAAGCCGGGGAATCAAGCTGGGGAATCAAGCCAAGGACATAGCCACACACGACGCAGACCCATACACGACATGGATTCGCTGGAAAGAAAGCAACAGACAGGTGACCGGGTCTACTCCCATACAATACAACCCGCTGGATAGAAATCAACAGATGAGTGACCGAGGATACTCCCACACGATACAACCTGTTGGACAGAAAGGTCAACCAGCAAAGACCATACCACACCTATCCAACAACGAAGAAAAATGGGGAGACAAACAACACAAGAAAAGTCTGGAGTCCGTATGGGACTAAGGCGAGTTTCGGAAAATATCATCCGAGTCGCTTTTGTCTCAAACACTCTCCTCACGTGGAACACACATGCATGAAGGCATAAAGACAAAACACACTAACAAAAAAAACATCTCGAAGCATTATCATCGGTAGGAGGATACCACCCTAAAAGGGTGTGCGGAGACCAGAATTGATTGAGAAGCGAGCAGCGGCTGGAGTTGGATGCTCCATACATGGAGAGGAGTGGTAGATCCATAACAACAACATAAAACAGCCCAGAGAGGCATGGATGCTCCAGATCAGCATCAAGCATCACCAACAGAAGATCCAAACGGGATCAGACGTAGATGGATCGTCGATTGGAACCGAGAGAACAACCAGGTGCAGCGACGGGAACGTCGGAGCAACGACGGGAACGTTGCACGCATACGGTATCAGGAGCAGCGACGGGAACGTGGTCGACGATCTGCGACAGGAAGGCAGACAGGAGAAACAACGGGACTGTCTGCGGGAGAAGCTCCAAGCGGGATTAGAAGCAGCGACGGGAACGTAGTCAACGATCAACGATGGGCTCGACGGGTCCAGAAGATTGACTGGCCGACGGAATCAGAAGCAGCGGAGCCCTTCGTCGACGGGATTGTGGGGATCAGAAGCCTCTCCCGTCGACGCAATTAGAAGCCGGTCCCGCCGACGAGAGCGGAAGCAGGACTTGTCGACGAGATCAGAAGCTGGACGAGAACACGATCTTTAACATGAAAAAGTGGCCTAATCGAGAGAGGAAGCCATCGAAGAAATTTAGGTTGCCAACAATTAGGGCGACGAAATTTCATGGAGGAGTCAATTCCTGCTCCGATACCATGTTGAAATAGAAGGAAAGAAATATTTGGTGTTATCTTATTCTTCCACAACGGGATAATTTATAGGAGTACAACAGACACAAAGTAAAATTTACAATGCGAGACTAAACATAAGACATACCACAAGACTTATATGGATTAAAATATTAATATAAACGCAAACATAAGACATATACCACAAGACTTATATGGACTAAAATATTAATATCTATAATAATTTATTTATTTATTCATCCATCTCTCTTGATTACAGCCGGAAACTTGGACGATTTTGTATATTTGATTGTAGTGCGAAGTTTTCTTGATTTGTGGAATTTTAGATTGTATTTGTATTATTAAATATTAATTTTGCTTTGTGATGGTCTCATATAGGTTGCTGTACGTGAGATTTGCAAGGCGTTGGAAACTTTAGTGAAGAAATGTGGGAAGCCAAAAATGGTCGATGCAATTAAATTGCCACCAGAAGAGCTTTTTAGGCATGTTGAAGTATGGAAATCTTCTATTGACTCTTTTTCCGTTAAACTGAATATTTAACAAGTTAATGATTATGCTATGGTTTCAATCCCATTCAATATTTTTATTTAACATCACATCTTTTATAGTTCGTTAGCGTATTTCCGTTTATGTAAGTCCAATTGTAGGCTTTATTTACTTTTATGCCCTTATGTAACCTTTTTTAAAGGACCTTTTGGGCCATGAGAGGATATGCAAGAAGTTAGTCTATCCATTTTCCCCTTGAAGAGATTATTATAGCTCTCTCCTCCCGAGCACTCCCCCTTAGGCAGCCGCAATTCCGGCTCCACAATATTCTCCTCCACCATCATTCCCGCCTTTGGCCATCCTCCAACAACTCTACCAAAGTTCTACAACGAGCCCGTATCAACTTGGTATTAGAGCCAGGTTTCCCTCGACAGTTCCATCATTTTTTGTTTATTTCCACAAACCAGCCTCCTTCAAGTTCACTTTCACATCAGCCAGGACTTTTAATCTTCGTCTTCCAGAGCGCGAAAGAGTTACCACTCTGCTTCCTGAGAGTTGCGTTTACGATTTCACCAACAACCAACGACTCCTCACCGCGCGTCGTCGATGCCTCACCTCGCTGCTGCTTCGGCTTTGACACCTCCCCGCTCCTGCTGCTTTGGTTTCGTCTCACCCAGCAGCTCGTCGTCAGCACCAGGGTTGCTTTCGATCGTTTCTTTACTGCAGATCCTGCTGCATCGCCATTGCAAGGATTCAGTCGGCCTCCAAACTCGTAGGGATTCATGTCTCCCTGTCCTCATCTAGCATCCTGCGTCGAGCTTCGTCCAACACACCGACATCCAGTCTCCTGCTCCTTTCTTGAGCCTCCCGACACTTCCTCCTCAAAAACGTAGTCCGCTCGACCCTTCTTCCTCGAGCCACCAATTCGCTTGCTGTTCCCATCGAGCCCACCCACGACTTTATTATTTCGAGCCCTGTGCACACCGCTTGCTATCAATTTTTCATATTTAATTTATTAATTACATCTGTGTCAATTAATTACTTATAAATACTACATGGGTGATTTCTCCGCCAATCTGATTAAACTTAATGATCAGATGCACATTCTTATGGCGTCCCATGCTGCCGCTCAAGCTCGACACCAAGAAGCGCAAGCCTGACGCCAGGTCGCCCTTGCTGCAATAGCCAACTCATCAACTGTTCGAAATCTTCTCTCTCGTCATCTTATCTCTGCGCAACCATCGAGCCTGATGATTGTACCGCCGCAACCCATGCCGTCGCTCACTCTTGTAAGCCTCCTCCAGACACAACATCCGTCTTCCCTGTCGCAGATCTCATTGATTTAAGGCATGTGTCATTTGGTTTGCCAGCCACTTCCATCAAGCACACTCCACTCCAACTGCAGCCTTGGCCAACTCCAAGCCCCGTTCCTCCTGTTCCATCGGTTTCTCCCCAGCCATCAAATCAGTTCACTTCGAACTCCGCTCCATTTGCGAGTGTCACCCAATTGGCTCCACCACACCCGACCATTGTGGTCCCCGTTCCATAGGATGATTGGTCTGCCTCAATCTTCCATAGCCGCCAGACAGTAATCTTTTCGCGGCTACCAAGCCGCCCCACTCCTTTGAGCCCCTCCGACAACAATGCCATATGTGAGCATGACATGCACTCCCATCCCGCTGATGTATCTGCTTTGACCTCATGCTACAAAGAATTGTTTTGGCGTGAAGTTAAGGAACCCGAGGATCACAACGACCGGGCCAAAACTCGAGCTTGAGGGCAAGCTTGATTTCAAGGAAGGATGAGATGCTATGGTCTCAATCCCGTTTTGTATTTTTATTTAACGTCACATCTTTTATAGTTCGTTAGCATATGACCATTTATTCAAGTCCAAGTATAAGACTTATTTACTTCTATGCCCTTATGTAATCTTATTTAAAGGACCGCTTGAGTCATGAGAAGGTATGTGAGAATTTAGTCTATCCCCTTTGCCCTCCACAATATCCTCCTCCACCATCATTCCCGCCTCCGCTCATTCTCCGGCTACTCTACCGACGTTCTGCGGCGAGCCCGTATCAGATTCCTTTTTGGTAGACCTTTATAGGCATGTTGAAATATGACATCTCTTATGCCAATTTTCCATAAAATTGACTAGAAATACTTATGAAAAACTATCTTCTAACTTTGCATAATTATAGGAACCTCCCCTCTAAGTTTACATTGATTGAATGCACGAACAAAAACCCTCCTTGAAGGGTCTTCCATAATTACATTGATACATTAAAATGTTGTAGCTCCTGTGATTATGCTTTTCATTTTTTAAAGATTTTTTTTGTTAAATTTAGAAATTTGAGATTGATATACTTATCTGGTCTCAGTATGTTTATTTAACTAAGTAATTAATAATGATAAAAAGTTGGTGAGCTGTTGGATGATATTTTGATGTAGAAGTGGTGTACTATAGTTGGATACATAATTCATTTCATAATTATGGGTTTACAGTTTTGTAACCAATCATTTCTAATTTTGACGACTTACTTCTTTAAGCTGTTTAGTATGTTATACTTTTTGCCCTTCAGTAGGGCAAGTTGCAAAAGTATATGAGCTTTAAATTCATATCCAAACCTGTATGCATTTGTATCAATATTTATAATTATGTGCTCATCTCTGTGGATTTTACATTCATTTTTTGGGAAAAGTTCCAAGAAGAGGTGAAAAATGATGAGTATTTTCTTGTTCGTTCTGCTTTTCATGTAAGATGTTTTTACAATCCAGGATATTTCAGGGTACGAACTGGTCAATGCATTACAAATAAGCAGCAAAATTCCAAGAAGAAAGGCTCTTACCGTACTTGAAGAGAAAGTTATAAACATACTCACCGAGAATGGTTATGTTGCCAAGGATCAAATGCCTGGAACGGCTGACGTGGTAATTGACAATTGTGATGATGAGGAAGAAGATGAGGATGTTGTTTTGGATGGTGAAATTGATGAAGGTGATGTTCATATCAAGCCAATACCTCGGAAACCTATCCCATTGGTGAGGGTCATGTTCTTTGGGTTATTCTTTTATTTGTTACTTGCGCTACACCTTATACTAATTGTACATCTAGATTGGTCTTTATGTTTTGCAGCAGATATCGATGAAGCATTGGAAATCCTTGTTATGTGTGTGTATATATAAATAAATAAATAAATAAATATATATATAAATATATATATATATAGTATACTAAAAAGAAAACTTAGGGTGATCTTGGTCCTGAAATACGACCATCAAATGAATTTGACCCTTTCAATGTTAATTTCTCTGATCAAAAGAAAAACTTGAGGTGGTTATGATTTTTTAATATATAGGACTAGCATAAAATAAAAAAAATTTATTGTTTATAGACACTAGTGGTAGTGCACATGGTCTCGCAATGCTCATTGTTTGCTGGCGATAGTGATTGGCATTACTCAAGTGACGGTCAGGTAATGTTGTTGCCACACATTATGTATGTGCGGAACCCTGTGTACGACCGCTAGTATGTACGTGTGGCGAAGGATGAATCTATAGGTGGCGGACTTACGATGCCCTAATCCTAAATGACTGGCAAACAACACAAGTAAATGTAATAGAACCAACAACAACCCTAAAATGTGAGAAAAATGTAAGCACACACAATCCTACGACACAAACCTTAAACCTAATGCAAATGTGAATGATCCAATCATGCAAAGAATTCCGACGTGCAATTAATTAAACAACATTAATTTTGAAACTCGCGTATTTAATCACATGTAAGCATGAACATTAAAATTAAATAAGGGACAATTGCAAATGAATCAAGAGTGCATCAGAATTCAAAGCACATGACAATTTATGCGATACACGCTATGAAAAGAGATGTAATCAAATTAATTTAAGCAATATATTACTAGCAATACAAGATATCCGTACAATGCTTGAACACGAGAAATATAAAATCTAACCAAGTAATTGAAGCTGGTGGTGGTGGGAAAGACCCGGTAGTGGTGGAGGCTGTCCGGAAGTATGGCGCTGTAGTTTGGGGCTGATTTAGGACTAGTAGGGGAGATCAGAGGCCGTTTTAGAGGGACTGGAAGGGTATTCGGGGGTGATAGCAGTTGATCAGGGCTGGTAGGGGGTGTTTGGCGGTGGATTTCAGTGAAGGGCTGAGGAGGGCAGGGAAGTGCTGGGAAGGAAATTAGAGGGCTGTGGGGTGGTTGTCGGGTTGGTGGAGGCTGGAAGTGGTCTGGAAAAGGGCTGGATGCTGTTTGGAGAGGGGGATTTATTTCCTGTAGGGGATGAGACTCACTATAACAGGTAGGGGAGGAAACAACCTTTGTTGGGCGTAGGTTTGAGCAGGGGATCAACAGGGATGGTGGGAAGGTGTTGTGCGGCGGTTCAGATGATGGAGTAGAGGCGGCGGAGGGGATATCTAGTGGGTGGCGTTGCAACAAATGGCTGGGCGGCGGGTTGAGGGAGAAGCAGGTCCGGCGGCTGTGTTGGGGGAAGTCGACACTGGATTTCGAGAGAGTGGGAGCGGTGGAGGAAGGGGGCGTCGCACTGCGGGGGGTGGGTGGGGGGCTGGAGTCGCATCAGCGTGGCCGAGCGGTTCTAGCTTCAAACCAATTTCCCGATCCCCTCTCAAGCGGCTAATTGTGGGATTTAAAGGGGGTGGGGAGGAATTAGGTTAAATTTATCCAATGGCCATGATTGCCCCTCGGATAATTTAACCTAACTCTCAAAATAAATTCCCCCAAAATAAAAGAAAATACATAACAATAGGGAAATTCAAGCCTTTCACGATCACGGACTACGATTGTCCATCTGACAATCCAAAATATGCCAACTCAATAGTTTTTCACATGATGTTAAGTTATACACTCACATGTATGTGTTTGACCATAGTTATCATCACATAAACATTTGGAGCGAGGGTTTTTTCTCCTAATTTTATTTTTAAGTCTGCTACTTTATATAGTTAGGAGGAAGTGATAATTTTTTCAAATGTTTATTGATTGTTCTATATAATATGTTAATGTCAGTCTAGTGATTTCATTAGATTATTTGAGGTCACGGGTTCGAGTCCTGGAAGCATCCTCTTGCAAAAATGCATGGTAACTGGTAAGGTTTGCCTACATTTCACCCTTGTGGTGGGACCCTTCTTCGGAGCCTCGCTACGCGGGGATGTCTTTGTGCACCGGGCTTCCCAATAGGGTATAAATTATTAGGAAAGTGTTCTATATTTGGTGTATAACTTAACATTTGATGTCATGGTATTACCTTCCCATGAATTCTCATCTTTGTCTTTAATTTTTGTACGTAAATAGCATCTCTGTTATAACTATAAAATTTTTCTATTGAATACTGTAGAAAAGAGAGGAACCTTGTATATATTTTCTCAAGTATCAAATACAATGTATGAATACGTATACATAGGAGGGAGATAGAGAGAAGAGTCCCTTATACACAATGTGAGACTAAAGTAAAGAGAGAAGAACAAGAAACTAAATGGGCTCATACATGGGCCTTTACATGGACTTTTCTAACACTCCCCCACAAACTGGAGCGTACAAGTCATAAGCCCCCAGCTTGGACAGACATTGATAAAATTGGGTACTTGGTAGGGTCTTGGTGAGAATATCAGCAACTTGGTCAGTACCCGGAACATGCTTTAATTCTAGCTTCTTCATTTGAACTTTCTCCCGGATGAAGTGACAGTCCACTTCAATGTGTTTTGTTCTTTCGTGGAAAATCGGGTTCTTGGCTATGTGTATATCGGCTTGATTGTCACATAGTAAGATAGCTGGTGAGAGAAATTTTATTCCTAGATCAGCGAGGAGACTTTCAAGTCATGTAAGCTCAAAGACAACAGATGCCATCGAACGGTACTCTGCTTCAGCTGAAGATCGAGCACTCACAACTTGTTTCTTACTACGCCAGGTAACAAGGTGACCTCCAAAGTAGGTACAAATCCACTGGTAGAGTGCCGATCGTCCAGGGAATCAGCATAATCTGCATCAGAATACGCAACCAAAGTCGGAATAGAAGATGAGGTTTTGTATATTAGGCCTTGATTAGGGGCTGTTTTTAGATATCTTAGGATGCGTTTGATGACCTGAAGATGAGACATTCGAGGGGAATGCATAAACCGGCTAACAACCCCAACAACAAATGATATATCTGGTCTCGTGACCGTTAGGTAAATCAGTTTTCCAACAAGTCGTCGATAGTATTTTGGATTTTGAAGAGGAAGATCAACATCAGAGGTATGTGCACACAATTTATGATTGGCATCCATAGGAATGTTGATCGGCTTGCATCCAGAGTAGCCAGCATCCTGAAGAAGATCGAGACAGTACTTTCGTTGAGAGAGGATAAGTCCATCAGGATGTCTCGCGATCTCAAGGCCAATGAAGTATTGAAGGTTACCTAGATCTTTTGTTTGAAATACAGAGCTAAGGTGTTGTTTGACCGCTTGTATTCCCTTTGAATCATCTCCAGTGATTAGGATGTCATCAACATATACCAATAAAAAAAACCGTTCCTGTTGTTCGATGCTGAGTGAACAAAGAGAAGTCTGCCGAGCTCCGAGTAAAGCCAACTTCCTGAACAGCCTTACTGAACTTGTCAAACCATGCCCGAGAGGATTGTTCGAGACCATAGTTTGACTTTTTAAGGTGACAAACTCGGGACTCCCCCGTTGTCTCAAATCCGGGAGTCTGTTGCATGTAGATCGTTTCTTGTAGATCACCATTTAGAAAAGCTTTCTTGATATCCAGTTGATGTAAGGGCCATTGACGATGCACAACTACGGAGAGGTGGACACGAGCCGTGTTGAGCTTGGCCACTGGAGAAAATGTTTCCCCATAATCGAGACCTTGTTGCTGAGTAAAACCACGAGCCACCAGTCGGGCTTTCAGACGGTCAATTGTCCCATCAGGAGCATGCTTAATGACAAAGACCCATTTACACCCAACAGGAGTTTGGGTTGGATGGAGAGGGACCAAGTCCCATGTCTGATTAGCCCAGAGAACTGTCATTTCTTCTTCCATGGCTGCTCGCTAGCCTGGATGTTAGAGAGCCTCCTGCACAGAGTTAGGTATAGAAATATAGGACAATGAAGTAGCAAATGTTTGGAGCTGTGGGGAGAGGCGATGGAAGGATACATAGTTCGCCAAGGGATGAGCGGTGGAGGCTGGTGCTGGATCAACAGAGCGCAGAGTGTCAGAGGCCGAAGTCGACTGCATTGAGGACACAGATAAGAGGTGGCTTAGGGAGAGCAGGAGCCGAGTAAGGGGGGAGTATCGGCAGAGGAGTGGTAACCGGAATGACTGGTCGAGGGAAGGATTGTGGTGGAAGAGGTGGTGTTGGGCCGGAGAAGAAAGGTTGTTCCTCCCGAAATGTAACATCAGCAGAAACGGTCACTTTACGGGTATCAGGAGAGTAACAGACGCATCCTTTCTGAGTACGTGAATAGTCAACAAACATGTGCTTGGCCGCCCTAGGAGCCAACTTGTCCGTGGACGGACCCAGTAGGTGAACGTAGCAGGTACAACCAAAGATGCGATGTGTGAGAGAGAATGCCAGAGTGGAAGGAAAAAGGAGGCTGAACGCAGTAACATTCTGGAGGACGGAGGAAGGTAGGAGGTTAATGAGATAACATGCCGTTGACAGCGCAAAGTTCCAATAGACTTTGTTTACCTGCATGTGAATCATGAGAGATCGAGCAACATCGAGCAGATGCCTATTTTTACGTTCAACAACGCCGTTTTGTTGGGGGGTATAGGCACACGACGTCTGGTGAATGATCCCAATTTCAGAGCAATGATTAGCAAATTCATGACTAGTGTAGTCGCGAGCATTATCTGTCCTGAGAGTTCTTATGTTTTTAGAAAACTGCGTGCGAATCTCAAGAACGAAAGCCCGAAATACACGGTGAAGCTCGGAGCGATCACGAAGTAGATACAACCATATTGTGCGAGAATAATCATCTATAAAGGTAATAAAATAGCGATAACCAGATATACTAATAATTTTGTATGAGCCCCAAACATCAGAATGAACTAAAACAAAAGGAGCAGAGCTCCGATTACAATGAGAAGGAATAGAGGAACGATGTTGTTTCCCCAAAATACAGGAATCACACTTAAAAGCAGGAAGAGAGATATCTGGAAGAGCCTTCTGAAGGACAGGAAGAGGTGCATGCCCAATACGCTGATGCCACTCAATGGAGGAGACTGAGGAGAGGATGGTAGGAGAAATATCAAGAAGGTAGAGCCCATTTTGCAGTCGTCCCTTACCAATGATACTCTGCGTCCGTCGGTCCTGCATCAGAAAAGAAGAAGAGGTGAATGTTACTGAGCAATCTAAATCGACAGTGAGGTGACTGACGGAAAGTAAATTAAATGGGGAGCCCGGGACATTAAGAGCCGAGCGGAGAGGGAGAGAGGAATTGGGGAGAATATCAGCAGAGCCGGAGACAGGAACAGTGTCGCCATTGGCCACTGTGATACACTTAGGATGCGGAGAATCCAAGTATTGATGTGGTTTGAGCGAGGTGATATGATGAGTAGCACCTGAATCCACTATCCATCTTGGACTATTGGAGAGACAAGCGATACCTTCATTGGAGTTGGAGGCAACGGAGGCAGGTGGATGGCTGAGCATGCCGTGGAGTTGCTGGAGCTGGATGCGGACTTCTTCAAGATCAACACGAGTGGCAGAAGGACTGTTGGCAGCAACAGAAGCAATCAGACGGGGAGGCAGACCATGTTTGCGGTAACAAGTTGTCTCAAGGAGTCCATCCCTAACACAGAAGGAACACTTAGGACGTGGCCGGCCACCATGAACCCTTCCCCGAGGCCCTGAACGCCCTCCACGAGCAGGAGGAGGGAGAGATAGTAATGGCGCAGAAGATTGTTGAAGGAGGGCCGGCGAGGGAGGTCCCGTAGTATCAGGAGGAGGTGATACCTTAAGCAACATGGAGCACACATCAGAGAGAGTGAATAGCATCAGACGAGAGGATCTGAGCTCAAATGCTCTGAAGATGAGGCGGGACATGAGCCATCATCATGGCAATACAAACTGCTTTCTTCTGAGCACGTTGAGCAGCGAGATCCGTAGTAGCGGGCTGATGACGGATCCAGGATTCAGCCAGTGTCTTAGCCTGAGCAACAAATGAGGTCAAGTCGGCAGCACCACCGATGTCACTGAAGATCCGTGATGATGTCATATAGGTGCTGGAGACTGTCCTTGCCGGAGTAGAGAGAATGGAGCTCATTCCACATTGCCTTGACCGTCTCGTGATACATGGCCATGCGATAGGGTTCGCCATCAAGGGAGTTGAGAAGCCAAGTCTGAACACGACCATCGTCCCGTAGCCAGTCATCCGTAGGTGCAGAAGGAGGATCCTTAGTGAGATGATGCAGAAGTCCCTTAGATTGAAGGACCCTTCTGACAGAATGCACCCATTCGACAAAGTTCTTCCGAGCAAGGGAGATGGTGGTGATCTTCAACTCATCACGCACCTCCGGAGCACGAGCCATGCGGGCTGTAGGATAAGATGCAGGCAGCTCTGAGGATTCCATCGAAGATCCCTTGAAGTCACAGCGGTGAGAGAGGTGACTAGAGACCGCAGCGGGCATGGGCAGCTAGCAGAGACCGCGGCGAGTAGGAACCGCGCGAGCAGGGAGACCGCTGAGAGGCGTGAGCTGAGAGACCGCTGAGAGGCGCGAGCTGGGAGACCGCTGAGAGGCGCGAGCAGGGTCTGCAGGGACCGCACGAGCAGGGATTGCAGCGAGAAAGCCAGAAGGGGATGAGACCGCGCGAGCAGGGCTTGCAGCGAGAAGGCCAGAAGAGGCTGAGACCGCGCGAGCTGCTGAGAGAGGAGGCCGCTGGAAGATCGCGCGAGTAGCTTAGCGCGAACAGAGGGAGACAACAGCGAGAAGGAATGAACAGCGAGAACGAGACTGCACAGGAGCATAACGATCAGGAGGAGCGGGAGAGGAGGCCGCTGGGAGATCGCGCGAGCAGCTCGGCGCGAGCAGAGGGAGACAACGACGAGAAGAAGCGAACAATGAAATTGAGGCGATCAGGAGGAGCGGGGCCCACTTGTCAGAAGGGAGAAGGTTATATAAGAGAGCCAATAAGAAGGCGAGGCGGGACAGAGAGAAGAGCAGGGAGCCCGTGGGGGGGCTGTGGTCACAAAAATTGGAGACTGCAGGGACGAGGAGCTCGCAGAGAGCAGAGACCGCAGGAGAGGTGCGGTTAGAAAAAAAGGAGACCGCAGGTTCGGACCTTAGTCTCTGATACCATGTAGAAAAGAGAGGAACCTTGTATATATTTTCTCAGGTATCAAATACAATGTATGAATACATATATATAAGAGGGAGAAAGTGAGAGGAGTCCCTTATACACAATGTGAGACTAAAGTAAAGAGAGAAGAACAAGAAACTAAATAGGCTCATACATGAGCCTTTACATGGATTTTTCTAACAAATACAATACAATAATCAAGTTTTACTTCAACAATGTGTGATACACCTTAGCATCTTGACCACAACCCCACCTCTTCTCCTCTCCCCGTCCCTTCCTCCTACCTGCTGCTAGCAAATACCTATTTCTTTGCTTTAACCACGGACAGTTGTCCCTCCACACTCTAACTGATAGACTCATTTTCTTGCTCTAGCCGGCCCTGCTTCCATTGACAGCCGCCTCTTCCTGCTCCAGTCACCCCTCTCAGTTGTGGACAAGAACTACCAGCCCTACACCACTGCTGCTTCTCTTCCCTGTTTTCTCACCTGCCTAGCCGCAATGGAAATATCTAATCTAAGAGGGGATCCTATTTTCCTCTAGCGGCATACAAACACACTGTTTCTGCAAGAAAACTTTTGTCCTATGGACCCAAGGGTCCCACCACATAAACTAATTACAAAATAGATTAATTTGACCAATTTTAGAAGGATTGAGATGGACCTGGTCATTTCTTCACATTTGACTTGCCAATTCAAGAACTGGGAGGTGGATGCAACTCTAGGGGTGACACCATCTTCCTCTGAGGACACCAGCGATGGTTGGGAGGGAGGTAAAAATGCAGTGTCAGCAACAGATGCAAATACATCAAATCTCCTCATTTTCAATAGCTATTTAATATTTGATCTATCAAGCTTGGAATCTTTCTGTATCTGAGTATGCTGTTGTTGTATTAATTTAGTACGCCATTATTCTAATTTTTTGCTACATATTTTATTCTCCTGATTGAAAACGTTTTTTTCTAAAGAAAATTTCAACGGTGATCAAATTTCCTTTTGCAGTTGTTCTCAGAAGTTGATGTGAAGCTAGTTTTTAAGGAAGTTACTTCAAAATTTCTGCGCAAACGAATTGTTGAGGTTTGTTTGTTCTTCAAACAATTAGAGCTTCTCAATTGCGAGATCTTTTCTCTTCCTTTCTGTTCTGCTACATGTTTATTAAGATTATTACATACGAGGTTAATTCTATATCAGAATGTTGTGCAGCACAATTTCCAAACCAACCAATTCATAGATTCATGGATATTTTCTTTCATCTTCTTGCAGCCTGTTGCATTAAGATTGCATCCATCTTACAATGATCTTGATTGGTTTGATGTAGGATTATGATCCAATGAGGTTGACTTGGAATTTCACATTACACCTTGGGGGCTGGTATCATAATAGATGAAAAGGTAGCAAGGGAATCATCCAGGAACTCATGGAATCTTGAGTTCTTTATTCCTTAGGAAAAAGCTTCTAAATATTAGTAACAAGCCCTAGAAAGGTTCCCGGTCATCCCCAAAGAAATCAAAACGACTATAGTGTCAATGTGAGTGAATCCGTTTGTCCACCCTCCAACTTTTATTTGATTTGTCCATGGAGATCAAGAATCCTTTATTCACTCATTAAGGAAAAATCTCTTAAAGATTATAAATAAGCTTTTAAATAGTAGCTGGGCAGCTTTAAGAAGTGAAACAAAAATCGAAGTACTGAGTTAGCGGATGTAAGACTCCCCTTCGGAAATTAGGTACGACAAGGGGATCTTATCTCACACCACTGCCAATCCGCAATAAAGAAGGGAATAACGGAAGAACAGAGGTATGAACGTCTTAACCCTCTCCCGTCATTCTCTCCTAACACTACGAACCGACGATGTTGCTAAGCGAATAACCATCACACCACATATTGAGTACGCCATAAATTGTAGCATAAGAAGTACTAGCAGGAGACTAGCAACCACATAGTAGATTGCAAAAACTTAAAGGTAATAAAAAGAGACAAAACACACAACACGATGGCATGATGCCCTCAGTTCAAGTACAACCGTCTATAGAAAGTTCGCGGGCTCACAAGTAACACGTCAAACCGGATAAATACTAATATAAAAGTAAATGTAATATATAACACGATCTTTTGGAGTCTTCTATATCCACGTCAAGTCTACGTCGAGCCCACGTCATAGCTATTGGAACACCTAGGGTGTCAACCGAGGTGAGGGTTAACAATACTATGCAAGTACACATCGCTATCATCACATCCAAGCATGCACATACACACACACACTATGTCGACTTAGATCAATCATGCACGATGTCGAGACGTAATCACTCGTTCGTAATCGTGTGCAAACTAACGACTGAGATTACCTATTCGTGGGGTAGCTAAGCCCACAAACACCACCATCATTGTTGTAGATGTCACTCGACATAAAGGTTTTGGGTAGAAAACGATACGACATCGACATGCATATCACCCACTATATCGGTTTTACCTGATATATCGAGCGATATCTCGTGGCCGATATATCAACGTGAATACTAGAAATAATGTTTTTCATTTCTTTTAAGTGGTCGAGCAGTAATATTTTGTTTCATGCTTCATTTAGTGCATTTCGCTGAGTCTAGCTTTGACGATCGAGCAATAATATTTTGTTTCATGTTCATTACTTAATTATAATCATATTATTACATGTTTATTGTGTAATTTATAAACATACATTATGAGCACAATTGTACGTATTTACAAAAATTGTGTATATATATAAATAAATTTATTTAAATATTATAACACGACATTGTAAAATATCATTGATATATCCCCGCAATCCGACATCTGACATTTCAAGCTCTAACCGACATGAACCCGACATTCGACATCTACAACCTTGACCACCGTCGTGGTCAAACGGTGGCAGTGACACATTGATGCGGAGCAGAGACGAGGACGAGTTTTGGGTCCATTCGGTGCTGATTTGGCGACTTTCCATATACGGCGTGCCCGGATCGACGATTGGGCTCCGCAGATGTGTTCGGATTCGCGTTGCGAATCAATTTGATATATTAGTTTATTTATTTTGCATTTGTTTTGATGTATTTGGGCGCCCCACCTCCGACCAATCATAGCCGTCGATGGTGGGATGCCCTAGTCTTTATTTTATTATAAATAGACATGTAGTGGCTGATTTTGAGGCATTGCAGATTTTGGAGAAGAGAAATTCCGAAATCCGGCGATCCCTCCACGGTGCAGATTCCGTGGAACCCTAGGTGACGACTCCTAGGCTTGTATCTCCCTCCCCAAGGTACCCCCTAACCCTAGCCCTCTTTTCCCCCTCCCAAACTCCCTCCCGCAGCCCCCAACAGCCCCCCAAACAGCCACCGTTTGGCTGTCTAGAAATCCTCTGTTTTTCCTATTCAATTCACTATTCATTTATGAAATTTACTATTCCCTTTATATAGTTCCCCTCCCCCCTTCCTTGCCTGTTCACCGCCAGCCTCCAGGCCCTCCTGCTAGCAACCCCTCCCTGCCGCCAGCCTTCAGCAGCCACCTCCCTACTGCCCGCTTACATCCACCAGCAACCCCACCTCCAGCCGCCCTCCTCCTTGCCGCCAGCCCTCAACCGCCTCTCCCCTGCCCTATCCGACCACACCCCCTTCCTCCTCTCTCGTGGATCCACCTCTCTTTCACCCTAAACCCTAGATCAGTCCAGATCTTGGATTTTCACATCCTGATCCGTTGTTCCCGCCACCATACACCATCCCACACCCCGGATCCGCTATCGTACACCGGATCCATTCATCCACCACCTGGATCTATTCCCTAGTGGCTGGATCTACCCATTTCCGGCCCGATCTCCTTATTTTCCACCGTGGACAGCCATCACCACTTCGTCACGCCTCCGATTCCACCTTCGGTCGCCGATCTACATACCCGGACCCGAATTCTTCATTGCCTCGGATCAGCCCTCTACTTTGTGAGTCTTGTTTGTATTGGAATACTTTATTTAACATTTTATATTGGATCAGACTCTTGTACTTGTTTGAATATCTTGTATTGTGGTGGTCTATTAGATAATTATCGTGATTTGCATGATTTATTCGACGTGCGCTCTTGCTTTGACCCTCTACGCGGAGGAGAGCCTAAGCTTATTTGTCATAATAAATTATTTGTATCTTGTTGTGAATTTATCTGCTTGGGATGTTTCAAATTTATTATCTAATTTGGACTCACGCCGACGGATTTGCATAGCATGTAGGGTTAGGTCGCAGATTTTCCGCTGCCTATAGATTCGTCCTGCGTCACACATCCTGGCCACTTCTAGGACATTTAAACACAATCATCAATAGGCCTTACGTACGGCTGCCCGAGCCCGTACTCATTCTTCGCCCACTGACGGTATAAACAAAATACCCGAGGTATAACTCATGTCGAACTCCAGGTGGCTAACATCTAAATAAACAACTAGGCTATGGAACACACTATCGTTCAACCCTGAAATTATCCATGAGTCACTTTTCTAACCCTCTAGAGTGTGCTGCCGACAGAGTCAGTTGACCTGCCACATACATTCACATGCATTTTCATTTCATACACGCATAATACATTATATTCATTACCAACTAGGGGAGACGATCAACCTGCAACTCTACCCTCTCAAGGGAACTAATCATCCCCACATCTACCAATCTATAATCATGTTATCTTGTTACTTATGTACATCTAGATCTAAGTATGATAAAACATATACTATTTCAATCCAGATTCGGTTTAATAAAAGTATTGCACTAAACTAACAACTGTTTTGGTGAAAGAAACTGGTCCGTAGACGTGCAACCATTTATGTATCTCTAAATTAGATCCACTCAAGTTCCTCAATCCAACCTCAATTTGTAAACACATTAATCATACTCCATTCTATTTTCGTCGAAGTCATCTTATATATTCATAACCTCGAGATTGCAATCATCATTTCGTACTCAATCCTAGTTTCATCATAATCGCCTAAAACTACTAATTATCCAAAATCTAAGTTCATTATATTTGTTTTGGTCATTAGACTTGCCTCAGCACTTCAAAGGTTAATATCTCCAATTCTAAACAAGGAGTTGGAACTATCCGCCTCATATGCATTAATTGTTGGCGGAATCTGCAATGTTCTTGAAAGACATCATGTCATTGATTAAATATTATTGTAATCGGTGATGCTTCTGGAGCTTGGTTCATTGATTCTACCTGAAGTCCAAATTATGCAAACAACATACTTGATTTCGTGTCCATTGTAAGTCTCCACCGTAAGCTTCACCATTTATTTTCATCGCACGATCATTGTTGATTTCCATCGTACGATCATCGTTGATTTCCATCGCATGATCATCGTTGATTTCCATCGCACGACCCACCGTTGATTTTTGTCGCATGATCCATCGTCGATTTCCATCACACGATGCACTGTTGATTTCCATCGCACGATTAACTGCTGATTTTTGACCGTACGATTCAACATTATTTTCCACCACGCGATTCATTGTTATTTTCGACCGCGCGATTCAACATTATTTTCCACCGTGCAATCTGTCGTTATTTTTGATCGCGCGATCCGTTGTTATTTTCTACCACTCGATTCGTCTTTATTTTCAACCACGCGATTCAACATTATTTTCCACTGCGCGATCCGCCGTTATTTTTGACCGCATGATTCAACATTATTGTCCACCGCGCGATCTGTCGTTATTTTCGACCGTGCAATCCGTCGTTATTTTTGACAGCACGATCCGTCGTTATTTTCGACCGCGCGATCCGTCGTTATTTTCGAACGCACAATCAGTCGTTATATTCGACCACGCGATCCGTCGTTATTTTCGACCGCACAATCCGTCGTTATTTTCGACCGCACAATCCGTCGTTATTTTTGATCGCGCTATTTGTCGTTATTTTTGACCGCGTGACCCATCGTTATTTTCAACTGCTCAATTCAACATTATTTTCCACCGCGCGATTCGTCATTATTTTCGACCGCGTGATCCAACATTATTTTCCAGTGCGCGATCTGTCGTTATTTTTGACCGCGCAATTCAACATTATTTTCCAGTGCGCGATCTGTCGTTATTTTTGACCGCGCGATTCAACATTATTTTCCAGCGCGCGATCCGTTGTTATTTTCGACCACGTGATTTACAATTATTTTTCACTGCGCGATCCGTCGTTATTTTCAACTGCGCGGTTCAATATTATTTTCTATCGCGCGATCCGTCGTTATTTTCGACCGCACGTTTCAACATTATTTTCCACCGCGCAATCCGTCTTTATTTTCGACCCCGCAGTTCAACATTATTTTCTACTGCGCGTTTCAACATTATTTCCGACTGTGCGATTTGTCGCTATTTTCGACTGTGCTTCAACATTATTTTCCGCTGCACGATTTATCGTTATTTTCGACCGCGTGATTCACCTTTACCGGCAAAGATGGCTCAAGGATCACCTGAGATGGGTTCATAGACCCTCTACGGCGCCGAGAGGGCCTTGTGGAAACAAGGTTGCTCTCGCCATCGGTGAACCAAACCTTATGCGCCATTAACGGTAGAAAGCTTTAAATGCAAGAAATTTAGATCTAAGGCCCAGAGGGTGGATGGAAGAAACTAACCGAAGTTTATGCATGCTATCCGATCGCCGCGGAGGCGCCATTTGCGTGTTGCTCCCATCCATGGTCGGATCCCGTCAAACGTGCATATTTGAATCTTCAGCTCCATTTCCCTTCTTATCAGAACTAACCAAACTCAATTTGTTTTCCTCATAAGCATCCTTCAAATCTTCTGAAAAATTTGTTGGCTGTTCAGTAGAATAATCTCCCTTCACCAATTTGAATATAATGTGGAGAGTCTCCATGTTCTCCAAATCCTCATTCATTTTAAATAGACTCATCAACTTAAGAAAGAAGCTTTGATCTTGGGAGCTCAACTCTGTAACACGCAACTGATCAGTTATTCCACATTAAACCACAAGCTTCAAAATTAGTGGGAGTGTGGACATTTGCAATGGAGAGGAATATCTTTCAACTTATTGTTAACTGCATGGAATGATTCGTTACTGAGACTACTGAATTGTAGATTTCACCGCACTGTGCTTATGCTGTCCCAAATGTAGGAGCATCCTGCAGCCTCTTGGAAGCTAAGAACCAATTTGGTAGATATATCAGGATCTTCCCCATAGATAATTGTATCCTTTTGCCTTCGATATATTTCATCTCCAAATAATCCACGGTGACATGCACAGTTCCTTAGTCATTCCATTTTCTCTGGTCAGGTTGGAGTATCTTAGTACGTTCTACCTAACATCTCGTAAATTATTCTAGGGGACTCGAAATCTGTCTCGTACGGGATCGTTACGACCGTCTCGTTGACTTGCATCCACCAGATCGATCCGAGGTCAATTCTGACTTTGTTTGCTCATTTTATGCTTCCCGGAGTGTTTGCGGCCCAATTTGACTTAAACGTCGAAACTGCTCTAACGATGTTGGAATCACATGCATACGACTCCGTTGGGTTCGTATTCTCGTTACGAGTCTAATGAAACTGTCTGGGGTCGATTCCGAGGTCGTTTGCTCGATTTCACCTTTTCAGATAATTATGATACTTAAAAATTGCGTCCGAAAGTCATATTCTCCTATATTCATCAGAATTGAGTGTGGAGGGTTCTGTTGGACTCGTATTGACTTTACGAGTCTAACGAAACCAACTGAGGTTGATTCTGATGTCATTTGATAAATTTCACCTTTTTGAGTAAACATATTACATATAAACAGCGCCCGCACATCAAATTCTCCGATACTCATCTAAATTGAGCGCAGACAATTCCGTTGGGCTCATATTGACTTTACGAGTCTTACGAAACCAACTGAGGTTGATTATGAGGCTATATGCTCAAAAGTCATATTCGAGGCGCCGCGTGGCTCGACATGACCCGTTTTGGTCAACTTCTACGATACTCATCAGAATGGAACGAAATGAACATCGTTGAGTTCATACGGATCATACGAGTTCAATGCAACTGACCGGGGTCGATTCTGAGTCATTTTACCCAAAAAGTCATTTCAAAGGTCGTCACATATCTCAAAACGACCCATTTCGGTCAACTTCATAAATATGCATCAGAATGTGACGAAACAAACGTCTTTGAGTTCATATTGAGCTTACGAGTGCAACACCATTGATCGTAATCCATTCTGAATTCATTTGAATTTGCTCAAAAAGCCTGTTTGAGTCACTGTAGTTCAATTCTAGTGTAAACCAAGTTGTAGTCGGGTCACCGGGCCAACAAGGTCTCACTGGCCCCGAATAGGCTCACCAAAAGAGGTCGATTGAACCAGCTACGTCTTTTAGGTGGTTCAATTGTCCGGGTCGGAATTTTGGGATGTCACAATGGTTCCATTGCCACCAAAGACACATCAAATTTGATTTGATTTGTCCATGTTAAAGCTCAAGATTAAAAGCCCACATAGGGGCCTATTGTATTTTCTCCTTTTTGTATTTAGTCTCACATCTTCAATTGTACATTCTTTTTCCTCCTCTACTCTATATTAGGAGGGAAGTTCCCATGTAATAATTAAGAATTTTCGAAATAATAATAATTTATATTTCAAACTTTCATATGATATCAGAGTTGAATATAATTCCTCGTCGCTCCTCTCGCATGAATATTCTCGGCCTTGCATGACACCATTGCGATCTCGTGTGCACTCTCCCGGTCTCACATAACTCATAACGTAAACTCGCTAGGACCGTAATCGACGAGCTCGCCATTCTCAAACAACAAACTGACCGGATCAACACCCTAAACTGACTCCTCTCGACGAATATTTATAGGCCAAGTTCTGTTACGACCTCCCGCGCATAGTGATCCCATGTCAGCATATACTCCTCGTCAAGCTCGTCCCCGAATACTCTTCCCGCGTGTCCTCCCTCCAGCGACCTCATTCTGCGAACTCTATTGACCCAAACCTTGCCGGTTCATCTCGTCAAGCTCGTATAATCTCCTACCCAACTGACCTCGCCTCTTGCACTCTAGAAGTCGCCGATCCAAAACTATTAACCTGAGCGATTCCCCCTGCCAATATCCCGCGGGTTCTCTTGTTGTCTTCTTGTGAGTTCTGCCTTCTGCAAGCTGCGAAACCTCCCGTCCTGTCTTCCTGTGGGCTCTCCTAGCAAGTTGCACCCCTACGACACTTCCTACGGGTTCCACCTGCTCATTGCTAACCTCCTACACGTTCCACGCTCGTTACCACCCTCCCGCGAGTTCTGCGTGCTGCCAGCTCGCCATCTCTTACTACGAGCTTTTCTCGAGAACTCGTCGGCTCCTCCGCCGAACTCACCGAGCTTCCTTGTTTTTTGAACTATGGCCAATCCACTACTCCCTTCTACTCCCGCCAACATTGCTCCCACAATCATTTTTAGTGCCTCTGCAAATTTCAGCACGATGTCAAAATTAACTGGACTAAATTATCCCGATCGGAGTGTCTACTTTGCCTTTTGCATTTTCAACGCAAACGACATTATCTCACTGACGCTTCTTCTGACCCCACGTCTCCCTCATATGCTGATTGAGATGCTAGTGATGCTCTTATTCACACTGGCTTTGAAACAGTCTTTCTGATGCTTGTTTGCCATCATCCGTCATGACAACACTGTGAAGGCTGCATGAGATCATCTTGCCGCTTTTTACTCCAAGGATACCAAAACCTCTTGCATCCACACCTTGTATTTTATTCTTTTCGTTCGACCAACACTATCTCCCGATGCTGCTTTTCAGGAAGTTAAATCTCCCGGCGCAGAACTTCTCCAGCATCAACCCTTTTCTGCTGAACTTGCTACTCAACAAATATATTTTCAGTTACTTTTGGTGGTTTGCTATCTTCTCCGTCTTCTAGATTTCCATTAGATGATACGCCAATAGATCTTGGAAGAAACTGACACTCACACCTTTAATGCCATTGTCGCTCGCATATCTGTTGTTTCCCACCTTCTCCAGTGGCCTTCGATCGTGTCCCCTTTGCCCTCCAACAATTTTACTCATGCGGCCAGTCGTGGAGCTAAACATGGTCGTGGAGGGCGCACCGGGGTCGTGGGGGACCCCAACCTCTTTGCTCCAATTGTGGTCGGCTTGGTCATCTTGTCGAGAAATACTTTCTGAAGCATCCTTACCTCCATCCTCAGGCCCATGCCAGTACCACTGTGCCTGAGCCTGCTGCTTTGTCTCCACCACCAGAGTCTGACCGTTGGTTCTCTTCTGCGAATATTGAGGCTCTCATCAATATCCCCAAGCAATATGCTTCCATTGTCATTTCTTCAGGTAGCACACATATTTGTACTCAGGGTAAATGACCCATCGACTCTGATGCCACCAATCATAAGATTTGAAATTCTCTCCTCTTTTTTCCCCTTGAGAAGCATAATCGGTTAACTCCGGTCTTTGTGGCTGATGACTCTCCTGCTCCAGTTTGTGGATCTGGAGTTGTGACTATCACCTCTCCTCTCCAGTTGGACGACACTCATTCTGTCCTAAATTTTCCTTGCAAGTTGTTGTCTATCAATGCTCTTTCACGACAATTGTAATGCTCTGTCTCATTTTCTCTTAGTTGTTATTTTCAGGACCTTCACTCGCAGAGGACGATTGCTATTGGGACTGAACACGTCGATCTCTGCTACCTCGAAGATCTTACCACTTTCTCTGCTCCAACGATATCGTCCTGGTCATCTGCCGTTGCGTCTCATCTACCATCTCCAACCATCCTTCAAGACTGACTCCACATTAGAATGTGAAGCTTGTCAGTATGACAAACATCATTGTACTAGTTTCTGATGAAGGACTCCTCGTGGACGGGAACGTGGGGGATGGTACCCGCGGCGAAGCTGGGATCGCGTGGCTGGAGCGTACCGACCCACTTTGGAAGCCGCGAGCTGTTTAGCCGTTTCTACCTTTATATTTTTATTTTGGTGTGCGAATATATCTGTATTGTTTTTATTTTGGAACTCTTATTTGTGGTGTGCTGTTAGCCCCTCCTCATAGTATAAGAGGAGGGCTGTTTTGTTTGAAAAACACTTTTTGGATGAATTAAAATGCCTGAAACCTATCAGCCGCTCTCCCCTTCCGTTTGTGAAGATCCGATCTAGAAGGATCCCGCCGCTCTCGCGCCGCGCCCTCCCCTGCTTCCCGTGCGGAAGTCGTCGGCCGGAAGGCCTCCCGCTCCCCTCCTGCCTGGTGCTGCATCAGTTGGTATCAGAGGGATCTCGCGCTCGACTGCTGCGTCGACCGTTCTCCTTCCCCTGACATCTTCACCCTCGTGCGCGCATGGCTGATACTCCGCGGGACAACGCCGAGTTGTTGGCGGCGATAAATGACATCACCACGCAGTTGGCGACCCTCACGGCCGCTCTCATCGACCTCCGCCCCGCACCCGTTCCGCCTCCGCAACAGCAACCGGGGAACGCCGACGCCGACGCCCCTGTCGATCGGTTTCACGGCCAGCAATACCGCCGCCGACGGGACCCGCCACAGCAACCACGTCCGACCTCCTTTCCCCACGCCCTCTATACGACGACTCCAGTTCGGATGATGATCTACCTCCCCCTCCCGTTCCGCCACCTTGGGAGGAACATCAACGCCCTCACAGCTACCGCCTTCGAGCGGACATCCTGCATTTCCATGGGAACTTAGGCATTGAAGAGTTCCTCGATTGGATCTCGGAGGTCGAACGATTTTTTGAGATGGCCGAGGTAGAAGACCACCGCCAAGTGAAGATGGTTGCGTATCGTCTCAAATCTGGGGCAGCTGTTTGGTGGGACCAACTGCAGTTCAGCCGCAATCGTCATGGTAAGGCCCTGGTGCGGACGTAGATCAAGATGAAGAAGTTGTTGCGGCATCGATTCCTTCCACCTGACTACGACCAACATCTGTTCCAGTACTACCAGAGCTGCTCTCAAGGACGACGTTCCGTGACCGAATACTTGGCGGAGATAAGTCGTTTGGCCGCCCGCAACGGTCTAAATGAGACGGACGGACAGCGCGTCACCCGATTCCTACATGGGCTGCGTCCGTCCCTTCGTGAAAAGATTGGCCTACACGTTTTACGCACGGTGGAGGAAGCATATAACATGTCCCTGAAGGCCGAACTGATGGAGAAAGCGGCGTCCCCCTCGGGTCGTTCAGGAGCCCGCCGGCCTTGGAACGACGCCTCGCCTTCAGGCACCCGAGACCCGTCGGGCAAAGACTCCGCCGACCGGACGCAGGCCCCCTGCTCGGCACCTAGGGGCCGGCTCCCGGATATGACCACCCCCCGCGGCACCTGCTACAAATGCCAACAGCCGGGCCATTTCGCTTCCCGCTGCCCTCTTCTTCGACCTCCCGTCCAACCCGTCCATGTTGTTGAGCAGGGCGACGACGGGTGGAGGATTTCGGGGAAGCTGACGAGGTCATTGATGGCTATGACGACGAGGGCGAATTTGCCGCGTGCGTAGTACATCGCCTTTTCTTTACCCCGCGCCAAGATGAACATGTCCAGCAATGTTTTCAAAAGCTACTGCAACATCAAAGGGAAGATTTGTGACGTCTTGATCGACAATGGCAGATGCGAGAACTTCGTCGCCACCAGACTGGTTTCCTACTTACAGCTACCCACCGAGCCACACCCGCACCCCTACTCTGTCGGGTGGATCCAGCGCGGTCCCTCGGTTCGTGTGACTCACCGTTCTCATGTCCCGGTCTCCATCGGGAAACACTATCGAGCCGACGTCTGGTGCGACGTTGTGGAAATGGATGCGCGCCACCTCCTTTTGGGTAGGCCTTGGCAATATGATACAGACGTGCCCTATAAGGGCCGCAAAAGCATTTACTCCTTCACTTGGGCCGGAAAAAAGATCCTCATTGTCGCTCGAGTGGGGAGCAAACCGGAAGTCAGCCCGTCCGTGGAAACCTAGCGAAGTTTATTGGTGATGCATGAAGACACGACTCTATTCGAACGTGACATGGCGGAGGCTAAAGAAGTGGTGGCCCTCGTCCCTTACGGGCTTTACGCCATTCCCGAGCAGCCTGCGGGAGAGCTCGCGCCGGACGTGCGGGAGTTGTTGCACGAATACCACAACATCACCGCCGAGGACCTGCCCGACCCCCCAGCTTCGGGACATCCAGCATCAGATTGATTTCATTCCGGGCTCTCGCCTCCCGAATCTGCCTCATTTCCGCATGAACCCCAAGGAGCTTGACATCCTGCGCGAGAAGGTTCAAGAACTACTAAAGAAGGGTTTCATCGCTGAAAGCCTTAGCCCTTGCGGGGTTCCGGCCCTCCTTGTACCAAAGAAGGACGGTTCCTGGCAGATGTGCGTCGACAGTCGCGCCATCAATCGCATCACCATCAAGTACTCATTCCTAATACCGCGCCTGGATGATATGTTGGATATGTTGTATGGGTCTCAGCTCTTCTCGAAGATAGATCTCCGCAGCTGATACCACCAAATCCGTATCAAGCCGAGCGATGAATGGAAGACGGCCTTCAAAACCCCGGACGACCTGTTCGAGTGGAGGGTAATGCCTTTTGGTTTATCTAACGCTCCAAGTACTTTTATGCGTCTCATGACACAGGTTTTGCAACCATTCCTGGGGAAGTCGGTGGTGGTCTATTTCGACGACATCCTGATCTTCAGCAAAAGCAGGGCGGACCACCTCTCTCATTTGCGGGAGGTGTTGCAGATTTTAGCCGACAACAAGCTCTTTGTCCACCTTAAGAAGTGCACGTTTCTTGCGCCACGGTTGAACTTTTTGGGCTTCGTCGTGGGCATGGACGACATCCAAGTTGACGCCGAAAAGGTCCAGGCAATCCGAGATTGGCCGACACCTACAACCCTCACCGAATTGCGTTCGTTCCATGGGTTGGCCACATTCTACCGACGATTCATCCGCGATTTTAGAACCCTCATGGCGCCAATGACGGATTGTTTAAAGAAGGGGCGGTTCTTTCGGGGTGAGGAGGCCGGCCGGTCCTTCGAGTTAATCATGCAAAAGCTCATCTCTGCCCCGGTTTTGGCTCTGCCCAGTTTTGATAAACTGTTTGAGGTACAATGTGACGCCAGTGGCATTGGGATAGGGCTCTCAAGAAAAACGGCCGGTCGCGTTCTTTAGCGAAAAGTTGAGTGAGGCCAGGCGGAAAAGGGCCGCTTATGATCAAGAATTTTATGCCGTCGTCCGGGCCCTCAAGCATTGGGAACACTACCTCCTACACAAGGAATTTATCCTATACACGGATCACCATGCCCTTAAGTATATCAATAGTCAGAAACGCATGGATGGTATGCATATCCGGTAGACCACCTACCTCCGGCGATTTCCGTATATCATTCATCACAAGCCGGGAGCTAGCAATGTCGTCGCCGACGCTCTCAGTCGGCGGAGTTGTTTATTAGCCACTATGCACCATGAGATCATTGGGTTCGACATCCTTTCCACGCTATATGCCGATGACGTCGACTTCAAGGATACGTGGCGCTCCTGCTCGCAGGGCGGCTCCCATGGGGGTTTCCTCCTCCTTGACGGATTCCTGCTCAAAGACAACCGGTTGTGTATCCCCCGCACATCTTTACGAGAGAAGCTTATGCGTGATTTGCACGGGGGCGGTTTAAGCGGTCACTTGGGTCGGGACAAGACACTCGCTAGCCTCCAGGAGCGTTATTTTTGGCCGCAACTGATGAAGGATGTCGGCAACTTCGTGCGGAAGTGTTTCGTGTGCCAGCAATACAAGGGTCACGCCCAGAACACAGGGCTCTATATGCCGTTGCCGGTGCCCTCCGACATTTGGGAGGACCTGTCCATGGATTTTGTTTTGGGTTTACCGCGCACCCAACGTGACGTGGACTCGGTGTTCGTCGTCGTGGATCGTTTCTCCAAGATGGCGCATTTCCTGCCGTGCCGAACGATTTCGGATGCCTCTCACATTGCACGGCTGATCTTCCGCTAAGTGGTGCGTTTGCATGGTGTCCCAACCTCCATTACGTCCGATCGTGACCCCAAGTTCCTCAGTCATTTTTGGCAGATGTTGTGGAAGATGTTTGACACGTCTCTTAATTTCAGTAGCTCCGCCCATCCACAAACAGACGGTCAGACCGAAATAAGGAACAAAACTTTGGGAAATCTCATCCGTTGCATATGTCAGGACCGCCCAAAACAATGAGTTCACGCTCTCGCCCAGGACGAATTCGCCTTTAATAATGCGGTGCACAGCTCCACCGATCGGACACCCTTCTCGGTTGTATACACAAAGGCTCCTCGGCACGCACTCGATCTGGCCCGTCTACCCACGGCCCCACCGTCAGCGACACAAATGGCGGACGATGTCCGCGATGTCCAAGCCGAGATCCGGCAAAAGTTACTCCAGTCCAACGCCCGGTATAAAGCCATAACAGACAAGCATCGTCGCGAGAAAGTTTTCTCCGTCGGAGACTTGGTCATGATTTTCCTCCGCAAAGAGCGCCTACCCGCGGGCAACCACCACAAACTAATGCCAAAGGAGTATGGCCCATTCCCTGTCATCCGGAAGATTAACAAGAATGCCTACGTGGTCGACCTTCCCCCGGAGCTCAACATCTCCAAGACTTTCAATGTGAGCGATATGTCCGTATTCCACCCGGACATTCCTCTTTATCCAGAGCACTCGGGGTCGAGTGCTTCTCAAGGGGAGGCGAATGATGAAGGACTCCTCGCGGACGGGAATGCGGGGGATGGTACCCGCGGCGAAGCTGGGATCACGTGGCTGGAGTGGACCGACCCACTTTGGAAGCCGCGAGCTGTTTAGCCATTTCTACCTTTATATTTTTATTTTGGTGTGTGAATATCTCTGTATTGTTTTTATTTTGGAACTCTTATTTGTGGTGTGCTGTTAGCCCCTCCTCATAGTATAAGAGGAGGGCTGTTTTGTTTGAAAAACACTTTTTGAATGAATTAAAATGCCTGAAACCCTATTAGCCACTCTCCCCTTCCGTTTGTGAAGATCCGATCCGGAAGGATCCCGCCGCTCTCGCGCCGCGCCCTCCCCTGCTTCCCGTGCGGAAGTCATCGATCGGAAGGCCTCCCGCTCCCCTCCTGCCGGGTGCTGCATCAGTTTTCATGCTAAACTCTGTAATAGTTTTGTTCGTCTTTTTGACCTTGTTCATTATGATATATGAGGTCCTAGTCCCACCAAGTCTGTTGTGGAGACAGTCTGTATTTTGTAACTTTTATTGATCATTTCTCTAGATGTACTCTTAGTTATTAAAGGCGCAAGGCGCACCAAGGTGCAAATGAGTCTTGAAGCCTAGGCGCAAGGCTTAAGGTGCATGCGCGAGTCTGACGAAGGCAAGACGCAACCACATTCATTTTAAAAAATAAGCATCTAACATCAGTTCATCTTCTTGATCAGATTTTCATCTATTCTACTCATTGATCATTCATTAATATCATTTATATCTCTTAAAAAATAGAATTAATACGGTCATTTCCATCATATCTAAGTCTTAACACTCGATTATGTTTCACAAACACTAAATCATGCAAAAAAATTTTAGTTCTTACATTATTTCTTTCTTTCTTTTGGAAAAAAAGATTTGCAACAGAAATCGCACCCAGGTGCGGATTTTATGCTCCAAAGGCGCAAAAAAAGGCGCACGATGGCGCAAGCCTCAGAGCTTGGAGCCTTTGGCGCGCCTGAGGTGTGCCTATAACAACATATGATGTACTTGAATGTATCTTTTGAAGAATCGCTCTGAACTTATTTTTTTCTGCATTCTCAAAATTTTATAATGAAATTTGACCTCAGTTCAATTTTCCGCTCAAATCGAATTGATAATGCAAAGGAATACATGTGCCAACAGTTCTTATTTTTTTGTACCTCCAACGGTATTATTCATCAGACTAGTGTGTGTATAAGTCTCAACAAAATGTGGTGGCAGAAAGGAAAAATTGTCGTCTCCTCGATGTTACTCGGACATTCCTATGTCAGATGAATGTTTCTTGCTCCTATTGGGGTCATGCAATTATCATTTCTTGTTTTCTAATTAACCATTTCTTTTCTTCTACTCTTCAGGGTAAAACCCCATTCTCTCTTCTATATCCATCCGATACACATTTTCCCCTCATCTCGCTTGTGTTTGGTTATACTGCTTTTCATATTCCTTCTTCTGGTCGCGATAAATTCTTCGCTCGCGCCACCAAATGTATCTTTGTGGGGGTACTCTTTAATTGAGGAAGGATATCACTGTTTCGACCTTATCTCCAAATGACAACACGCCTCGGCTGACATCGCCTTTTTTGAGTCCACCCTATATTTTTCCAAGAATGAAGGAACCCTTACTCTCGATCTCTCCTCCTCTCACTACCACATCTCCTCCAACCTTTGTTTCATCGTTCCTTACCATTCATGCTCCTTCCTCAGATATCCTACAACTGGTACCAACTCCTGAACGTATACCTCCAATTTCCCCTTTCCATATCATTATCATCGACATGCTGCCTCCCCACTTGTTCTCACTCCTTCCACTCCAGAGTCCCCGACGTCAGCTCCCAGGTGCTTTCCTCTTCGAAAGGTTCTTACAATTCAGTCGCCTCGGACCTGGATCTTCCCGTTGCTCTGTGCAAAAAGAGTAAAGATGATTACACAACATCCTCAAACTAATGTTGTCTCATTATGCCAATCTTAGTCCTTCATACAACATGTTTGGATGTGCTTTCTCTACCACAATCGTTCCTACTATATGTAAGGAAGCTCTTCGCATTCCTTGCTGGAAAGCGTCTATGAACGAGGAAATCTCTGCTTTGAAATTATGGGGTTACCTGGATTCTTGCCCCTATCCTGTCTGGGGGCGATGTTGTCGGCTATCACTGGGTATTTGTTATCAAGTTTCTACCAGACGGCACTGTTGATCGATATAAAGCTCGTCTAGTTGACAAGGGGTTCACCCAGACATATGGTGTTTATTTCTTTGACACCTCTCCGGTTGCACGAATCAGTACTATCCTAGTCCTTTTCTCCGTTGTTGTCAACCAAAATTGGCAAATGCCTTAGCTTGATGTCAAAAATGCTTTCCTCTATGGTGATTTACATGAAGAGGTCTATATAGAGCAACCTCCTGTATATGTTGCTCAGGGGGAGTCTCATGTGTGTAAGCTTCGAAAGACCATTTATGGTTTTAAACAAAGTCCTCGCGTATGGTTTGACAAATTTAGTCAGGTTGTCACTATCATTGGTTTCTCCAGAAGCAATGCTTATCACTCTCTCTTTATACAGAAAGCCAACCGTGGCCTGGTTATTTTCGCTGTCTACGTTGACGACATTCTTCTTACCGGAGATGACTCATCTGGAATAGAATAAACAGAGAAACATCTTCGGGAGCATTTTGCCACCAAAGATAAGTGCCCTCAAAGATATTTCTTGGGAATTGAAATTGCAAGACACGATAACTCCATATTTTTCTCTCAACGCAAGTATGCCCTAGATCTACTTAATGAAACCGGTTTCCTTGGAATGAAACCTGCTCGAAATTTCTTGCCTATGAGCACTGACAAATTTTAGGATGAGACACCCACTTTCTTACAAGATATTACTTGATACAGGCGTTTGCTCGGTAAACTCAATTATCTTACATTCTTACTATAACCAGATCTGACATCTCTTATGCTGTGGGGAGGATTAGTCAATTCATGCAGGCTCCCAGAGAGTGTCATCTGGAAGCTGCTTTAAAAGCATTAGAATACATCAAAGGGTCTCTGGAAAAAAACTATTGGTTTAAAGAAATAATCATTTACGCATTGAAGTATATTCTGATGCAAGCTGTGCAAATGATAAAGGAGATCGAAAATTCACTTCTGGATTCTGCACATATTGTATTCTTGCTCTATTATATATAAAAAGGGGAATTCCCATTTAATAATTAAGATTTTTTAAAATAAGAATTATTTATATTTCAAACTTTCAGTCCATAAAGTCAAAATATTTGAACAACAATTTGTATTCTAATAGTGTCCACATCTTATTCTAACTACGATGTAAGAAATTCAAAGTTATAGCATTTTCTTGCAGCAATTTGCAACTGACTTTTGACCAGTACTTGCAACAGTAGTAGGCGCAGATTTTATTCTTATTCTTGATCTAAGAGATCATGCTTTTACAAGACTTCAACACCATGCCTTCTTTTCCTTTTCATTGATTGCAGCCATAAGGCATAATCATAACTTCACACCTCTGTTATGCTTATTCTTTTTTCAGTGGGAACTCTTATGATGACATATTTAACATCAGTTTTAAGCAAGCTAGGAAGGAACAACTTGAGTACATTCGTTTAAAGGGTGCATCCCGGTGCACAAAACATTCCCACGCAGCGAGGGTCCGGGAAAGGGTCCCACCACAAGGTTGAAATGTAGGCAAACTTTACCCTGCATTCGTGAGTACATTAGTTTGTGAAAAAAAGTTAGTGTTCATGGAAGTTATTATCAACTTAGGATCCCATTTGTCACATCTAAATTCCATAATAAACTAAATAGTATCCTTTTGCATGAGAATTTACTTTGGAATAGTCACTCAAGTACTTCAATAACTTTTATTTCCCTTCATTTAAGGGCATTATCAGGACATTCATTCTTTCCTCATCTTGTTGTATGAATCTTAAGGTTCACTCCATGATCAAGCACATGATCTCCCGTCACTTTTGATGTCTCCAATGCCCTTTGCTAAAGCTTAGTTGATTTAGCCCTGTGGCGTTTCTGCCATGGCTTTCTTTTGTTGAAAGTGGGCCCATCATGGGAAATCCACAGCTGGCCTGCACTTGGGTATCAGGGATGCTGCTAGTAACCTGATAATGGAGGTCGGGGGTTCAAGCCCCGCCTCAACAACCTTCCGGGGATTTATTCTTCTTCTTCCCCCGGAGAAATGAGTTGGGGTGCATGACCTGCAAGCCGACTGTGGATTTCCCATGATGGACCCACTTTCAACAAAATGCACTTTTGTTGAAAGTGGGCCCATCATGGGAAATCCACAGCCGGCCTGCAGGCCGGCTGTGGATTTCCCATGATGGTCCCACTTTCAACATCTTTGTCCCCGTGGCATCATTCATGATGTCCCACCCCTCTTGGGGCTCTCACGCTTCTCAGGCTTCATTTGCGGATGCTCTCCGATCCAACCTTTGCCCCATTTTGTTGGTTCCTGCATCTGCCATGTCTATGCTCTTCATCTAGATCTCCTCATCTCCATAGCCTAACATTGGATCCAAAAAATTGTCACTAACGGGAAGAAGATTGTTACGCACACACATTTGCTCAAGAAGACCCCCCTCGTCGGAACCATCAGGGCGCGCGTATGGAAACCGCCATGGTACATTCATGGCGTAAGATAATATTATTATTATTGAGTATTAATTAATATTTATTAGAGTCAACAACACCGCCAGGGTCGGAGGCTCTCACAACAACACTGCAATAGCCGATGGTTTTCACGACAGTACCGCCTGCCCTGGCGAACCTATCATCGCTCCAGGATATACGACCACCGAAAGCTCTTCCTTGGCCCAGCTACCAGGAGGAATCGACGCCCCTCTTCGACGAAGCACCTGCACCCCCCTTCGACGACGTCGACCTTTTTGACGAAGCACCCCCCCCCCCCCCCCCCCCCCCCCCCCCCCCCCCCCCCCCCCCTTCGCTAGTGACGCCCTTCCGCAACTTCCGTCTGCGTCCGGTCCTTTTACCATTCCGTTGTTTCTTTTTTCTTTCCCAGGACCCAACGAATCTGTGTCCTATCGAGATGTCCTACAACAGCCTGCACTTGGTTTTCTGTCTTTGTTTCCCTTTTCAGCTGCATAGCACAACAATCCAGCCCTTAATGCTATGGGCCTACAGTTTTACAGCCTTCCTCCACTAACTGCCAAAACTAGCTCTCTTCATCCCTTGTTTGGTCACATCAGTTTTTTCCCTTGCTTTATTCTTTTTCCTTTTTCCAAAAAACCAAAAACATGAGCAACTTTTCCTTCCCCTAGCTGTCGCCGCAAATTTTCTTCCCCTCCACTAGCTGCCAAAGCCAACTCTCTTCATCCCTTGTCTTGTCATATCACCCTTTTTTTCCTTTCTTTATTTTCTTTTCCTTTTCCCAAAACAACAAAAAAAGCAAAATATAAACTTTTTATGTAGTTTCTTTTTCTACCTCACTGCCCCACGTTACCTTCCATCTATGTTATTATTTTCTCAAACGCCTCTTTTACCGCACCCATTATTTCCCCCCGTTACACCCACAACAGGCGCCACCTCTTTTAAATATTTTTCTCCTTTTTTTCCCTTGCAGCTGGGCCACCACACCTCTTTATTTTTATCATGCCTACATCCAACTTAACACTTTATTTGATCCAAGGCTCATCTGTCACTCTCAATGTCATGCCGCCCTTTCTACAATTCGTGTCTGCCACCGCCATTCTATAGATTCTGAGGACTCTTGGAGGCTCGACCTTGGGGGCAAAGTCGATTTTTAAGGGTGATATAGTGTTACACACACATTCGCTCAAGCAGACCCCCCTCGTCAGAACCATCGAGGAGCGCATATGGAAGCCGCCATGATACATTCATGGAGGAAGATAATATTATTATTGAGTATTAATCAATATTCATTAGAGTATTATGTATGTGTGCTATGCCCTCTCTCATCTATATAAGGGGGAGAGGCATACGGGTTTAGGCATCCTGGAGGATCTTAGTTGTTTGGGACTCTCTCTACTTTTCTCCATCTCTCTCTCTCCACTTCTCTCCATCTCTTTCTATCTTCCTCTCCTCTTGAAACTCTCTCCCCTCTCTCTCAGATGTATCCTTTTTGATTATAATGCAACATTCGTGGTTTTTGAGTCACACAATCTCTCGCTCTCGCACGCATCGCATTGAGTGGATCGCTCATCAAGATTCGCGTTCGTAACAAAGATAGTCTTCTTAATTGATTGAATCTACTTTTAGGTAAAAATTTGCTAAAAATGTCATCTAGTTGTAAATTAATGCTCACAAATTCAACTTATATATATATATATATTAGCTTAATGTCATCTCTAATGAAAGGATGACATACGTCTTCCTCTCTCTCTCTATATATATATATATATAAAACGTGGTACTTTTATTGTCACATTTTAAAATGGCTTTTTGAAATGCAAGACAAAATCTCGAGAGTGCATTATCCATAGAGATTGAGTACAATAACTACCGATATCGATATACTCGGCCTTAGCAGTTGACAGAGCTAAATATCCCTATTTTATACTATAGACCAAGTGGCAATTTAGTGCCATAAGAATTGACAAGTACCACTAGTGCTTTTCCTATCTAGTAAACATCCTACTTAATCTGAACAAGAATAACCATGTAAAAAATGAATCACAATGATGATACCATAAACCAAAATTTGAAATACCTATTAAATAACAAAAAATTTACTTTCCAGCAACACTGCTATTCCTATGGATAAGCTTGAAAATAGAAGAATTACAATCATAGACATTGAACAATCTCTCTCTCTCTCTATGTGTATATATATTTATTTATATGTAATTAAGATGGCATTTGAATACACGAATGAAGGAATATATTGTTTTCATGGTTTTAAGTAAGATACCATGAAACAAATACCACTTCATGAAGCAAATGGTACTATTCTCTTCTTTGGTGAGCATTGGATAATTTTTGACATGTACATACTTTCTGTACTCGCAGGTGTAGCACATGATGATTTATGCTAAATCTCCTTGTTCACTTGAATTGAATGACTCATTTTACTTCCTTGCCCTTCTTGTAATGTTTCTTGCTGGCGTTTCTTACGGCCTCTCTTCTCCATGAATTTTTCAATCTTCTCATCAAAGTGCTCATTTGAATTCAACGGCTTCTTTTACTTGCCAGCTCTTCTTGTAATGTTTCTTGGTGGTGTGTTTCTCACGACCTTCCTTCTTCATGAACTTTTTCATTCTTCTCGTTAAAGTGCATGCATTAGAATCAAAGCCCTTATCTTTCTTGTTTGCGTGCTTCGGTGCCAGAGTTGCATTTCTCGTCTTAGTTTGACCCGGTAAATTCTTATATTTGGTTCAATCTCTTGGGAATTTAATTTGTTCTAGATATTTTCAAGCTTCATTTTTCACTTCCTTGGTAGCCATTACTTTTGTGTCAAAGAGTTGAGGTAATGGTCGCATAACCTTTCAGACCATTTTCTGGTTGCGATATTCTTTTCCCAAGGACTTGGATGTATTAATGATATCCGGCAAACATCTCATTGTAGTCACTTATGCCATCATCTTGAATTTTTTGTACTGTGTTTAGAAGATAAAATTTTGATTCCTTCATCTTAATTTTTGAGTGATTTCAAGTATATACCAAATATCATGAGCAATTTCACATTATATACACGATTAAGCTCAGATTTATCTAAGGAGAAATATAAGACATCAATGACTTTAGCATTCAATGCATATATATATAGTTATCTAAATTATCCCATTTATTATTTAATTTTTTTAATCGTTAAAGCATTAGTAGTAATGGTGGGTCCAATGTTTTTATTTTCTATAGATTTTTAAATTTCATAATTAGAGATTATGAGAAAAATGCGTATGCGAGCCTTCCAATTTTCATAGTCAGTGTCATTAAATAATGGTGAATCATTAGTAACATGACCTTTATGCAATGCGAGCACACTATTACTATAAGAAGTAATTTCTTACCTACTGTAATACTCGTTTAAGAGGAGTGAAGATAAATTAACTGTACCCGGTGGTGCTCATGTCATATAGGGGCCTATATCTAGATGAGGTGTTGTCATTTATAAGGTACACAGAATCAGTGAAGTTGATGGAACTCGCCAGAAGTAACAAGGTATCTCTCCTTCCAAGTTACATGGTATTAGAGCTAAAAGTCTTGTTCCTTGGCTAACCACGCCGGTGGGTCGACGAGTTTCAATCTTACAAAGATCAACAATGTGTTCCTGTCGGGTTGTGTTACACAGCGAAAACGGCTTAGGTTCTCATGACTTCAGTAACATCAAATCCTTTTCTATATATCACCGATAATTGTTCATCGCTTATTACTGTAGAAGACATCGTATACCAGTGCTCTTGCAGATGGTGTTGACTAGTGTTGGTTTTTAAGAAGGTATCGCCCAATGCTCTTGCAGAAGATGATGCCGTTGACTATCATCTCGATGTCTCCTGATATTCGGTCTATCTGCGGATAGCGAAGGTGTTGTCGTGCTGAGTTTTAGTCGCACTGGATTCCAGATTGACTCTTGTGGGTACTCTCTCATGTCTTATTCATCCACGTCTACCATGAGTATTCCTGAGGATAAAACCCCTTTGAATCAGACGACGATCACTAATGTGATTCACTTTCAACTCATGAATCACAAATTAAAAGTCAAAGAGAGTTATGCACTGTGGAAGAATGCAGTTATGGTGAGCTTGAAGTGTTGCAGCAAGGCGGGTCACCTCACTATGGATCCTCCCCTTGAATCATCTCTGGAAGGGGCAAAATGACACATGACAGTTGCCATCTTGGTGAATCTCATGTGGGGAAGTATGGACACTCAAGTGTCGGATCTTGTATCACACTGCTCTAGTGTCAAACAACTATGGACCTATCTGGACATGCTCTATTCAGTGAAGAATAATGTGTCACATATATAAGGCGTCTCAAACATGGAATAGAAGTGCCATGGGCAATAACTCTGTGATTGAGTTCTTTGGAGATTTTTTTCATTTCAATGAGGAACTGTATGCCTTACTTTCGATTACCGATGATCTAAAGTCTATGACGGTGCAAAGAGAGGTTTTGGTGATGATGACATTCTTAGGGCACATGCAACTTGAATTTAGTGCAATGCACTCTTAAATTTTAGGAGATGGATCTATGAATACTCTATCTGAAGCGTATTTTAGAGCCCTGCGTGCTGCATGTGATGATGTGTGGCGGCACTCCACCAAGAGGATTATTGATTCAGGATAATTCGACTATGTTGACACAAATGCACGGAAGAGGAGTTGGTGGACGAGGTCGAGGGCTAGCCAATGTGGATAAAGGTGGTAGGAAGCGTGGGTGGGTGTGCTACCATTGTGGTGGAGCAGGGCACATGATAACAAGATGTTAGAAGTTACATGGCAAATCCTAAGTTAGGGGTGCAAATGTTGTGGTCATTGATCAAATGAACTTCAGCTCTTTAGGGAGTAATAGTCAAGGTGTGTTGATTTCCAAAGAGGAGTATGCCAAGTTTATCCAATCCCAGAACACTTCTCAAGGTATTGCTTTTTTCCATTGCTTCATATGCTCAAACATGTACTCTCGCTGCTTTCTTCTCTACTACGCCTTGGACCCATGTCATTGACTCGGGAGCATTTGAGCATATGTCTGAGGATGCAATTATATTCTCATTCATATCTCCTTCTAAATCCATATTTACCGCTATCTTAGCGGATGGATCTAAGTCCATAGTTAAGGGTATCAAGAATTCCTAAGTCTTCATAGAATTTGTTATTTGTTAATTATACTAATTATGAATTTGTATTATGATGTTTTTTTCTTCTTGTATTGTTTAGGACCGGAAAATGAGGACAATATTTGGTTTGGGGATTGAATCTGGAGGTATTTAATACTTGATCACTAATCCTGCTTCGACCCATGACTTGATGCCATCTACGTCCATTTTGCAGCTCCATTACCAACTTGGGCATCCATCTTTATGTAGTTTATAGTGGTTGTATCCCTAGTTTAGTACAATATCTAGAACTGTGTCATGTTAGTTAGATAAGCATAAATGTGTCCCCTATGCTCCCCGTGTCAATAAGTGCGTTTCATTTATCTTTGAACTTGTTCCTATTTGGAGGTCGTGTCTTACTAATTCCGTACGAGGTTTTATGTATTTTGTTACCTTTATTTATTATTTTTCGCTATGAGAATTTTTGATGCAAAAACGATCTAAACTTTATAACAGTTTTTGCTTCTGTTGTGTTGAAATTCGAAATCAGTTGGTAAGTCCATTAAGGTATGGTGGAGTGCCAATCTCCTAGCTAAAAAAATTCTCTCCAACTTCAAACATTTGTGGAAACCAATGGCATCCTCTCATAAACATCATATGCTCACATTCCACAATAGAATGGACTGGCGGAACAGAATGGACTGGCGGAACGCAAGAATTGCCATCTCCTCGAAGTTGATCGAGTACTGATATTTTAGATGAATGCCCCAAAGATATTCTGAGACGATGCCATCCATACTACTGTTACCTCATTAACCAGCTTTTGTCCGATGTTCTTGAGAAGAGTACTCTGTTCCATATTTTGTATAATGATAGAGAGTTGTTTTCCTTACCTCCCAAAATTTTTGTATGTGCTTTGTTCATAGTTTTGATCTTGAAAGTGGAAAACTTGATCCTAATCTACTAAATGTATCTTTCTTTACTATTTTCGAACCCCATAAGTGTACAAATTCTACAGTCCTACTCAAAATTGCACATTTGTGTGTAAGGATGCCACCTTTTTTGAACCTACACCTTACTATCCTTCCATATCTATTGACATCAATCCTGAGTACCATACTGCAGCGAGCACCCATCATCTGAAAGTGTTTTCCCCTTAGTTACGTCTCCTACACTCATCGTTGAAGATATTATGATCATCAATGAGTCAGACTCTAACATTTATTGTTCTATTAAACCTCATATTATTTGCACTTTCCAGATGTGCTCTAAGACGGATCCCGCTATTCATTCCTGTGTTAACCTCTAGGAGGCTACTCCCTTACCACAAGTTCTCCAGGTTGACGATGTTGTACCTGAACTTGCCCCTTTTAAGGGCTCTATTGCTCTGCACAAAGGTAAAATATTGTGCACTAACCATCCTATTGCTAATTATTTTTCTTATGACACCTTGTCTACTCAGTTTTCTGCTTTCCTCACCAAAGTGACATCTCACTACATTCCTAAAAACTTAAAAGAGGTATCATTGATATCAACGTGAGAGATGCAATTTTAGAAGAAGTGCAGGCTTTAAAGGTGAACAAGATGTGGGACCTAGCTCCTCCACCTCAAGATAACTCTGTGGTTGGGTACCGATGAATTTATGCAGTCAAAACCAATCCGGATGTCTCCATTGTTCACCACAAGACTCGGTTTGTGGTGAAAGAATTTTGCCAGACATTTGAAATAAACTATAGTGAAACGCTCTCTCCTGTTGCCAAAATGACATCCATTAGAATGATCATTTCCCTTGCCATTAGTTTTTGCCTGGCTCTCGCACCAACTTGATATCCCTTTTGCCTTTATACATAGTGAACTTGTTTAGGAGTTATATATGAAGCAACCACCTGACTTTGTTGCTCAGGGGGGAGTGTGGGCTAGTTTGTTGATTAAAAAAATTGTTATATGACCTAAAACATTCTCTAAGAGTGTGGTTTGGGCGACCCTCGCTGTTAGAAGCATTTGGTATGATCAGATGTATGGTCGACTACTTTATGCTCTACGTGCACACTAAACATGGAGGCATTCTCCTGGTAGTGTATGTTGGTGATATTGTCATAAAGGGCAGTGATGATACAAGTATTAAAGAGCTGAAGGTCCACTCGAGCAATTAATTTCAGACTAAAGACTTAGGGAAACTGAAACACTTTCTAGGTAATGAAGTGGCTTGGAACTCAAATGAAATATCTTCAACACAGTTACACTCTGGACCTTCTTAAAGAATCCGTCATGTTGGGGTTTAAATCAACATAAACTCCCGTGGATCCTAAGGCCATACTTATGAAAGATGAAGGGGCATGGATCATATACCTGCATGCTGAAAGATATAGACGATTTACAGGAAAGTTGAATTACTTAACTATTAGGATACCATACATCTCACTTTCTATCAGTGTTGTGCGTCAATTTATGGCAAGCTCAAGGACCTTACATATGGTAGTTGTGATTCACATGCTGAGATACTTGAAGGGCACTTCAGGGGTGGGTCTAATATACCGAGACAATATAACATATGAAAGTGGAATGACTTGTTGATGTTGTTTGGGCAGAGACTTCTTATGACAAAAGATCCACAACAAACTATTGTGTATTTGTAGATGGGAACATGGTGTTGTAGAAACATAAGAAACAACGTACTATTGTCAGGTCAAGTGCTGAGGCCGAATACAGAGCGAACACTCAAACTATTTGGGGAATTAATGTTGATCAAATGATTGTTGTAGGAACTAAGATAGAAAATGACACATCCTATGGATCTTCTGAATGACAACGTGTTTGCTATGCATATTGCATCTAATCTAGCATTTTGCGAGCGTACAAAACATACTGAGATTGACTGCTATTTTGTCAGAAAAAAGATTATTGAAGGACATAGTAATATAAAGTTTATACAACAACAACAACAACAGAACCCATATAGTCCCCAATCATTGGGGGTATGGGCGGGGGAAGATTGGAAACAGACCTAACCTTTGGCCCTATGCCCAAAGTGGCTTCTCTTAGAGGAGAAAGACCGAACCTTTGACAATAGATGCACAAAGTGGCTGCTCACAGATTACCACTGAAATAGTGGCCCCCTATACCGTCACGTTTGCTGCGGAATCATGCCCTCAAATCAAAGCCAAAGACATCAGAGAGGGCAGACTCAAGAATCCATTTTGATTTATGTGCACATAACCATGCTTCCTTCATTCAGCATCCAGAGCATTGGTCGTGCACAATCAGTAATATAAAGTTTATAAAGCCAGAAAATCAGTTAGCAGATTTATTTAGCAAACCTCTTATAGGAATTAAGATCAAAAGCATAGTGCAAGCTGGGCAGTGTTAACATTATGATTGCTTTCCTGCTCCAATTTGAGGGAGAGTAGTATAAGAGTAAATATAAGGTAACTGTACCTAGTGGTGACCATATCACTTACGAGCTTATATCCAGATGATGCATCACCATTTCTAGGATACTCTGATTTAGAGAGGTTGATGGAGCTCTCCACAAGAGTCAAGGTATCACTCCTTCGAAGCCGCAGCTTGGATAGTCAAGCAGTTGGTAATATTTTGCATTGGAATCTTCCATAGAAAGTATGTTTTATAACATTGAGGGTCTTTAAAATATCTAAACCAAAGCTAGCTTTCCATATATGCAGCTAGAGAGGGCATATTGTTACCCATTGCCCTTAAGGGCTATGATCGTGGAATAACATCCTTGTGAGTTTGTTTCAGTCAATGAAAATATTGAGAATAATTTTGAATATAATGAACCCTTAATTTGAAGCATGCATGATGAAAATTTGGAGTTCTTTTAGACAATTTGAATGCTTGGTGATTCTCGGCCTCTGAAGGTGCAATGTCGGAAAAATCTTGACTTGAGAAGGCCAGTCTCATTCTTGGCCTAGTCCTGCCTTCAAATTAATGAAGTCTGAAGTGTACCTAGTGATCTTTTATATGTGCTCAACTTTTTGTGTTGTGGGATTATCTTGTTCACAATTCGTCAGAACATTAGGGTATCCTGTGGAATCTCCATTTAGCACGTGTTTGAATGTGCTGAATAGTGTGATCAGATATTTTTTACTTAAGGAGAACTAATGCCTTGTTTTATGATCCACAAGTTGGTGGTAACGGCCTTCAGATATGTAGATTATCTAAGGAATGCCAAAATCATATGTGCAGAGATTTGATGGTTGAACAATCTGCCATTATGGGACCCAAATTTGCTTTAGAAAGACCTTCAGGTTCTAATTTGTTTCGATAGTTGTTTTCCTTAATTGTATTTTTGTAAGTGTAATTTCTTAGAATAACTCAAATTCACGTACTACATCTTGCCTTAATTGTATTTTTGTATGTGTAATTTCTTAGAATAACTCAAATTCACGTACTACATCTTGCCTTAATTGTATTTTTGTATGTGTAATTTAGAATAACTCAAATTCACGTACTACATCCTGTGTTGATTTTTAACTTGCTAATTTTTGACTTGTTGATCAGCTTCAAGATGAATATAGAGAAAAATATGCCTCTTTTAATGTGTTATAAAGCTTATATTTTTTGGAAAATTGTATTCTAAATGGCGGGCTATGTTGTAGAAATTGAAGTGAATGATCTTATATGGCTTATGTTATTCTTGATAGGGTGGGAAAAGAAGTGATGGTCGAATTCCATCTGAAATTCGCTCAATTGATGCACAATGTGGACTGCTACCACGAGCGCATGGAAGTGCACTTTTCACCCGTGGAGAAACACAGGTGGGTTGCATGTGTTGTCATTGTGAATATATTTTGTGTTTTTCTTTTTCCTTTTTTTTGTGATTCCCCCCTGATTAGTTTTACTTATTTTATGCTTACGATTCGGATTTGCAGAAAAAGGTTTAATAATTGCCTAAGACATCTCAACTGATTTTGACCTACAAAATTCTACAGATATTTTTGATGAAAAGTTTTCCAATATCTTCTAAATTTTGGTTTAAGTAATGGGATTGCTTAGTGCTTTGCCAGCGTGTAAGTTTGCTGGCATCTTCACATAATCTGAAGAAGGCCTTTCATAATTCCTTGCTGGACTTTTTTATGCATTTGGACACAATAATTACCAGGTTTCATGATTTTTTGAAGATCCTTTGTGAAAACCTAGGAGTATAGGCTCTTAAAAGCTACTCAGATCTTGTGAGGATCAAAAAGTTCTTTTAGTATGCAGATTAATCAGCGGATAACACACTTCCTAACCATTTCATACATTGTAGAACTTTTTGGGTTTGTATCTACTAACCGTCAGAATAATCTTTTAATTTTTGGCTTTTGTTTGGTCTCCTATATTTGTGCAAATGTAACTCATTCTTTTCTATGGTGGTAAACTCAGGTATCTCATGGTTTCATCATTTAAGGTTTGTGGACCCCGTTTGAAGTAATTATAAAGATTTTAGGTGATTATGAATTTTTTGGCCTTGAAGTTCCTTGCTTTGATGGCAACTTCATTGGGAGTCATGAGTTTCATCATTCAAAGTGTCGATAGATTCAGGATTGGAAATATGTTAAGGTGATTAAAATTGCTGCTCAACCCAATTAATTGAGGGCTTTGTGCAGCATGAATGTGATTATGGCTTTTTTTTCTTTAAGTAGTTCTTTTCTTTGATGGGGTCAATAGGAGTCATGAGTTTCCTCATTCAAAGTGGTCTTTATAGATTCATGGTGGGAAATATGATAAGGAGACAAAAATGCAGCTTAACCCAATTAATTGAGGGCTGTTTGCGCCCTGAGGTGGATTGAGTAGCTTAAAGGCTCAGGCATTAGGACTTTGTTAGTTTTAGAGTTATTAACGATTCGGTCTTGAGCTGATCTTAGCAAACTCAAGGTCAGATCGTAGCCATTTGATCTTATCTCTTCCGAGAAAGTATGGCTATAAGTTGACTAAATTTGATCTTGATCCAATCCGTGTGTTGCTCGTTAACTTTGATTCAAGCTCAATTCAAGTTAAATTAGATCCAACTTCAATCGATTTTCGATCTTCCAAGACAAATTCTTAATCGAACATAGATCCTGTTAGAAATTATGCTTCCAACTTAAAATTTGTTGCTTATAAGGACCATGAGCGATATTAAGTGTGTAAGGCTACATGAATTTCCGAACGTGACTAGATTCTCAACAAACTTCACGTGTGTGTCGTTGGGCCTAGCCTGTTATGATATATTGTTAGAATACATGCATCTATCTTAATATTAATTGATTATAGGCGGAGGGGCTTTTGAATTGTACGTGCGTAATGCTACATGAGTTTCTTGATGCGAGACTATATTCTCAACAAATTCACACACTCATACATATAATATACATTATATAGAGAGAGTTGGATGCTAAGATAATGTCAGTTGTTTCCAAAAACTTGATTGCGATATATTAGGAAGGCTGTGCGCAAAGCGCTATCAGACCGCGTTATCGCTATCAGAATGACATTAGTGTATGAGATACTTTTCTTCATTATCGGAATCTGGCGATAGCGCTATCGGAATGTCGTTATAACACAAATTCACTATCAAAATGCTGTGATAGCCCTAACGAAATTTCCCGTTAACATCTTTCGAAATTGGTTGCATATTTCTTCACTATCGTACTGTGCTAGCAACTATCGCCAGACGTTATAGAACAAAATTTTCTTTCTCAAATGCATAGATACATTCCTGACCTTTCCGAATTTGGGGCCCCGTAATTTTCCCCAGATCAAAAGTTATGGCCATTTTAATACAGCCATTAAAAATGCGCTGTATATTTGTTGCTTTTCTTTAATGCTTCCATCTTATTATCCACATACATAAAAACTTGAAGGTATCGTTAGTATTCACCCGTATTTGTTATTCTTAAACCAAGAGACTATTGAACTATATTCCAACAAAGGAGATTCAATATTGGAAAACATGGGGCCTACAATTGAGATTTATCATTTAGTTTTGGAGTGTTTTGATAGTGTCTACGTGTAGTGTCTGGATTCAAAGCCGAACATGTAATGATGATCTTTATGGTCTCCTTTGGTTGACATGTAATGTTTGTGCAAATATAATTCACTAAAGAGAACAATATTGATGAAGCTAATTTCATGAAAAGATTTGTTACAATACCTGAAGGTGGGAGACACTAGAGATGGGTCGCCGTAGCTAGATGAGCTCTATCTAGATCAATGTCGAGGAGGATGATATGTTGAGTTACCGAAATACCATAATGTTGAAGAGGCAATTATTCTCCTCAAATTTAAATGGCGAAAGAGTTACATTATTTATAGTACCTGAATTTCAATTTATCCCAACTGTCTTGAGATATTTTCCTGATAAATCCTCAGCAAATGTATCCTCCAAATTACCCTCCATAAGAAACAAGAGTGAGATACCTTCAGCCTACACCTTATCTCTAAGAAAATAATAATCAACCTCAATGTGTTTAATCTACTCATGAAATATTGGATTAGATATGACTGATTATCACAATGCAATATTTCACTTCAATTCTAAGCCCCACTATGATGGATTTGAACCACATTAGTTCACACCCATGTTTGGTTACACACAACCATAACTTTATATTCGGCTTCAATAGATGATCGAGCCCACCGTAGTCTACTTATTCTTCCAGGAGATTAGGATACCCCCCAAAACATAATAACCCGTTGTGGATCTCTTATTGTTAGAAAGCTTTACATTACTCGGTGATATCCAAGCTCTCTCGATTTTGGTACATCAGAGTCTTTCCTGACAATCTTTTTAGATATCTCAAAATTCTGAGAACTGCTTTTAGTGATGCACGTTAAGTTCATACAAGAATTGATTCATAGTGGAAGAAATGAATGTGTGCGCAGTAGCTAGATTTTGGCTCTGCTTGGGACAGTTGATGCTGATGAAAAAACTACTGATCAAATCGATCTATGAGAATTGAGCTATTAGAAAAGCAGTGATGAGAAAGCTGCAGACTGTTTGGAGAGTGTGTGCTTAGGTGCTGATCGAATAAAGCTTTTTTTGTTGAAACTGTTTGGTAGAACAGCTGTTTGAAAGCTGTTTTTTTTCATATGAAAAACATGACTATATGTTTTGTTCGCAAGCATAATTAAACATATTAATACAACATTAATGTTTTACAAAGTTCACTAATAAATAAAAATAAACATTAATGCTCACAACACATCGGCTTCTCCATCCATTTCTCTTCAGCTGGGCGATAAAAGAACTGAGACTAATCAAACACTTCAATATTATGGCATGAAGAGTTTGTAAATAAGACGCTTGAAAATTGTACCTGCGAGTGTTTACAATTCCTCGACACTATTATCTCGTATCGCAAACATATGATCAACACCCCCAACATCAAACATTTTAGTATCAATATCATCCTCTGCCGTAGTATCATTTTCCATCTTGTGGTGTATGAATGTTTCATCAACATCATAAGCATTGAATTCTAGGTCCCACCGAGATGGATGTTTGCGGATAAAATTATGTAATGTCATAGTCGCCAGTACAATTGAATGCTGTTTTTTGAAATTGTATTGCTGCATCTTCTGTAGAATACACCACTTTTTCTTCGAAACATCAAACATGCGTTCAATTACACTTCGAAGAGATGAATGTGCCTTATTGAAATGTTCATCCCTGCCTTGGATTGGTTGACTACCACGTGCATAATCGGCTAAATGATATCTTGTTTTCGGATATGGCTTTAAATACCCCGTCTTTAGTGGATATCCAACATCCAATAAATAATATTTACCTGCGTTCATTGATAAGTTAAACATATTAACATGATAGTGAATGATTATAGCGCATATGATAATTTATTCAACAATTTACCTCGAGGGGATGCGAAAAATGTAGTCTGTCGTCTGTCAATGCGCGTGCGAAGATGCGACTATCATAAGCTGATCCTTCCCATCCAGCGAGTGCAAATGTGAAGCACATATTGAAGTCGAGTGTTGGAAGTGCTCACATGTTAATCTCATTGAGCCTCCATGTGCTAAGACGTACAATGTAATAACCAACACTTCTCGTGTTGTTGTGCATTGCGATCCTTGTAACCCATGATCATGTTCAAGCTTTCAAAGTAAATCAATAAACATACACTTTGACATTCTAAATGCGCTATGAAACCTATCTCAGTGCCCTTCAAGTAACTCTCTCAACCATTTATCACCCGTTTGAGTAGACGTCATGCATGGTCTTGTCTCGTTTATGCTATTATTTATCTCAACAATAATTGAAATAATTTTATTACAGTATTCAACATATTGCACACGTTCAGGAGAAAGATAGTTAGATGCTCCAGAATCTTCACTGGAAGAGTCATGTGCTTCCATTACCTAAGCTGTCAAAGAACATAACAAAAATGTTAAACATCTTACAAAACAGTACAATTTGAAAGCACATCGCAACACATGACAACTAATATATGAATAAGAAAATAGAAACAACACAATACATATATCACCACAACACATAACGAAACACAGATAAGTCATGTTATTCTCCATTTTATATTATTTCGACTAGTTCACTACTGACGCCCTCTCCACGTGAGAGTGGTGGCCGCGAAGTAGTCAAGTTTTTGGCGACGTCGGGGAATACGACACGTGTGATTCTTCGTTTTGAATATTTTGGTATTAAGGTTTTCTTTATTTTAATTTTCATTGCACTTGTAAATTCTGCCCCAAGTTTTTCCAAGTATTTTCTAAAATTAGGTTTTCATCAAGTTTAATTTTAACCGTGTGTAGTGAATCTCTTTTCTACTCCTATTATTTTGAATCCTTTTATGCACCATTATGTATATTCACCGGCAATGCAGTTGGTGCATATGATCATAATTTTTTTCGGGTGCGTTGCTGAAAAGAGGCAACCAAAATTTTCCACCCATCTTTGCTAAAATGGGTAGTGAACCGATTACCCAACTCGATCTCTCTAATGCATGGGTCACAAAAAATCATAATTTCGTTTGAATCCCACAATGCTGATACTCCTCCTTCCTTTGATTTGCCCATTATACTGTACAGTCAAATAGAAGGATCATACATACATAACTAAACAGTTATACAAAACAGCTATACACATTAAAAATATTTACAAAACAGATTTCTTCCGTTCTGAACAAAAATTGTCAACTCATGACTTGTTACCTCTTTGCTAACCTTTGAACACAACTTATGATGATAATTTTTCTTCAGGTAAATGAATCAATAACATATTTGGTATTCTTTCTCACACTGCCTTTATTACCACTGCCAAGCAGAAACTCCCAAAATTACAGAACAAGAACAGTATTTGTGAGAGAGTACAATATAATCCTCACATACATAGCATTTGACATGGAGAGACATAAATTCGTCACAAATTTCTTTAATTTTTATCTCTCTTACTCTCTATTTGTATGTGAACTGATATTTAAACCTAGTATCTAATATCTCACCCCTCTCCAACAAATTTGAACCTGTTAATGCAAAAACTAACATTAAACTGTATGGAACTGTTTGAAAAAAAAAATCTTTTTCCGGATTTCACCATAAAGTATTCATATTAGATTTTCTTCCAAATTAGAAGAACTCCTAGTTCTCAACTTTACTTTGAGCTCGGCAATCACAAGTAAATTACTAAAGTTTGAAAAAAAATCATCACATACATAGAATTTGACATGGAGTCCCACTCCCAGCTTATCCTAACATATGCCAAGAGTTCAAATAAATTCCTAAAGTTTGAAGAAAAAATTCTTCTGAGAAAGATAATGGGGGAGAAGCTTGCAGGACCTGGAGAAGTAAATGAAATTGGCCAAAAAAATAGGAAGACAATGGGGGAGAAGCTTTGCACTACCTAGAGAAAATAGAAAACCTTTTGAGAAGCTTGCAGTTGCAGGACCTGGAGGCAAATCAGCAAATCACCGCGGACAGGAAAGAGATGTCGACGCCGGCTCGCGAGGAAGATAATGGGGGTGGTCGCCGCCGAGGATAGGGGAAGGATGTTGCGCCGCCGAGGAAGGGGAAGGTTGGCGCACCGCCGAGGATAGGGGAGGTCGCCTACGAGAATGACGACAGGGGGCTAGGATCGAGAGCGAACAAGAGGTTTTTAATTCTTGGAATCGCGAATCCTTCGGATTCGCGTATTTAGATCCTTACGCGCGTCTGCGAAACTGGCCCGACTTTCCGAAAACATGTGAAAACGACATTTTTAAAAACACTCTATTCAGAAAGCGGATCAAACAAACAACTTAAAAATCACGTTTGCGGTTTCGATGCAGCTTTTGTATCAGCAAAAAATGCCCCAAACAGAGCCTTTGTCGTGCATCATTGGTATCTTTGTCACATCAACAAAGATCTCGAGCACAAAATGTAATCAAAATGGTGGAGAGATGAGGTTAGGTCACATTATAACCTTTTCTAATACTATGTTACAATACATGTAGGTCAGTGAAGCCGAAGTTGAGCCCATAGTAGCTCCTTTCAAATCAATGTTGAGGAGGACGATACTTCGAGTGTAGTGGAAGATCAGAGTGTTGGAAAGGTGTTCGCTCTCTCAAAAATAAAATGATTATTGGGTGATGAAATTTATAATACATACATTTTAAGTTGGTCCCATAGGTTAGTATTTCTTCATGCGCCTGTTACCTAGCCAGATGCTTTCTTGATTTCCCCAATATTTAAATTTACTTGAGTAACTTGATTTGAACCAGTTGGCAGGGAAAAGGTTTTGTGCCTTATCAAATGCATTGAGAGGTTTAAAAATTTATGGTAATTGATTGATTGGCCATGGCTTTAATTTAGCGCTCCAATTGCGGGTTTAGGAAATACGACCCGGTTTAGGGAATATTAGCATATTGAGATTTGGAGTTGGATTGGCTCGACTGCATTGACTTGGAATTGCTCCATTTTAGAGCCTTAATGAACTTTGATTTGTCGCCCTTGCCTAAACTGAGGCAAGCAACAGGTTGGTGGGTTGTGATGTGGACTTATATTTATTCCTCCAGGCTAGATCTCTATGTAGTCTTGGCTTGTGATTGTATTGAAATTATCAATGCAGCCTATCCTATCTTGATGAAATAATTTGTTTGTCATTCGGCCGAGTGAGGCAATAGCACCGCTATGCCACGCAGGATAGTTAATTTGGAGTTTGAGGGAAGGTCAAGTATGGACTAAGACGGTTGTTGATATGATGTCTCTAGATCTAGAACCCTTTGGATCTGACTACCTCAGCTAGATTATGTGAATATTACAAATTTTCAGGGGAAGAAGGTATGTGTGTATTATCAAGAATTTGGGACTATTCCCACCTGAGGAGAGGAAATGAGAAGGAAAGGAGTTGGGAGAAAGCTTCTCTAGCTCACCAATGGAATAGGACTATAATAGTTGGTGAATTTTGATTAGTATATTCTGGAGCGATCATACATGTCTCCTATTGTTTTACAACCAAGTGATCATATATTACCCAACATGGTTGGTTGGCCCCGAATTTTCCCGAGCTGTCTAGTTTGGCCAAGGCTGACTGGGTTGATCAAGATGATTTGTTGGACTATTTTACTTATCGGATTTGGGAAATGACTCAGTGACACATATGAGGACCTTCCCTTACATTTTATACTCTTTAGGAGGGTGTTGACATAGACCCTCTTTAGAGACATGTTAGGTTCTTCCCATTGCCACTTTTTTATAGATCAATTTGCACGTGTCTAACTGTTCAATCGTAAACCTACTGAGTTCCGACGAATTGTTCTATGTTTATTACCATGTTTTTATGATAGTCTAAGCATATGGAATACTTGTTGAAATATACCCATCATCGTTGGTGCTAATCTACAAATTTTAGTTTGAGTTGTTTAATGGGTAGGTGAAGAATGTCTGGTAGCCTTATCAACTAAAATATCAAGAACTGATAGTTTTGATTATGATAAATTAGACACTTATATTTCTTAATTTATGAAACAATTTTGACTCTGTGCTAATGATAGCTATTATAGTCACTTGCAGTGGTTACTCTAGGAGACAGGCAAATGGCACAAAGAATTGATAATCTCGTTGATACAGAGGAAGCAAAGAGGTTTTATCTTCAGGTTTGCATCATATTTACTTTTGTAGATATTTGTTATCTCATTCGTTGGTGTCTGACATTAAATTTGTTTCTTATTAATATGATTTCTGGACTAGAGCATCCGAGCTTCTTTTTTCGGAGTTTAGCATTTAAATTTAGAGTATGATTTTTGTGAAAAAATAAAATAATTTAAATATTGCTGATAAGGACAATAATTTACAAACAAGTACAAATAACCTTGGTCTTATGTCAAGGTGTTTTGAAATCCGGACAGAACTATTATTAAACTTTCTATGTAACCATGGTATTGGCAAATCCTTGGGTTTCAAAACACAGCCTAGTAATAATGCGAGTTTTTCAAGAATTTTGGTGTTATATGAGGGTTAGCTTTTCTTGTTTGTAAATTAAGGTAAGTTGTCCTTGTTTGTAAAGTTTTGAAATTATAGTTCTTTTCCACAAAAGCAGCCAAATTGCACAGTTTTATAAAATATTCATAAAATGGAAGTTCCTTACTATTGTAAACATCGTTTTCAAATTTTCATTTAGACTATATATATCCCAACAAATTGATATATCAACAAGTTTTGTCCTGCTACAAGTATTTTAAATTACAGTTCTTAGATTGAATTATTTCACGTGAATTTTGGGAGTCACTCTATTTATTATGCTTAACACAGAGGATAGGGTTTAGTTGTAAATTGGTGGTTATGGTGTTACACTATTTTATTTTTAGTATCTTTAGTTCCAGTAATGATGACGGTGGTAATGAAATTTCTGCTGTGCTGCTCAATACTTACATTTTCAGTTTTAAAGAGAGTAACATGCAGCACTTTTGTTGCATGTAATGTAAATAATTGTTTTTCAATTATTACATCATCTCAACTGCCTCTCATTTAATTTTGTAAACAAGTTTGTTGTTATATTGATTCAACTGACTTGAAAATTGTGTGCTCTTGTGGGTTGCAATTTCCGAAGTTGCTGGAGAAATAGTGCTGGAGAAGTAGTGAGGACTTCAATGAAGGGTGAAATTGAAACTCAGAAGTGTTGGGAGACAGTTGGAGACCGGTAGAGACCAATAAGCACCTAATATGGCTGGCTAGTAGGAGGATGGTGGCTGAATTAGTGGACTGCCACCAATAGTGGATAACTGTCTAAGCTCCTCTTCATTTGACAGTAAGAGAGCTAAATCCATGCTTGGAGCTGTCCCTCGGGAGGCGATGCCATGACCTTGTAAATGATGCGACGAGAAGAGATCCCACGAGGAGACAGAATTGGAGACCATTTTCTACCCTTGGTAACCGTACTCTCTTCCATAGAATTTCTCCAACCTTAATAGGTCCCACCCCTCGTACCATTTTATAACCTTCTTAGTTAATATATCTTCTTTTCACGTGTCCCCCATGTATTTTGTCCTATAGCCAAATGTTTTTTGAGGCACACAAGCAACTTGCTTGTTTACCATTGAATTTAAGTTTGGGTCCATTTGATTACTTGTAGATAGAAAACATATTTTATAAGATGGTCATGTTGTTTTACTCATTGTTTGAGAAAATGGAAGTATCACTTTACAGAGCGCTTTAAGAAAGTTTTTTGAATTATGAATATTGTAGAGAAACACAGGAAATTGAAAAAATGAACCAATATTTTATTATTTTTCCCATAAAAGACGTGTCTTTACAACAAACATAAGTACAAGTATATAGGGAGGTGTGAAAGATCAACTCCATCCTAAGTGGTGAGACTAATTTCTAAACATAAATGGGCCATTGGATGGGTCTTTGTGCAACTTATTTCAACATTCCCCTGCAAGCTGGAGCATACAAATCGTAGGAGCCCAACTTGGACAGAAACTGATGATATAGTGATCGAGGTAAGGCTTTAGTGAGGATGTCAGCAACTTGCCCAGCAGTAGGCAACTTGCCCAGCAGTAGGCAACTTGCCCAGCAGTAGGCACATGCCGCAAATCCAATTTTGTAAGATGCACCTTTTCCCGAACAAAATGACAATCGATCTCTATGTGTTTGGTTCGTTTATGAAACACGAGTTTCTTGGCAATATGAATAATCACTTGGTTGCCACAGAAGAGTGGTCGGAGAAGGAAGTTTCACATCCGGACTATTCAGAAGGCTCTCCAACCATGTTAGTTCAGAAACGATAGAGGCCATTGAATGGTACTAAGCTTCTGCAGATGAACGCACAATCACAGTTTGCTTCTTGCTCCGCCAGGTGACAAGATGTCTGCCAAAGTATGTGCAGTACCCACTTGTGGATTGCCGATCATCTAGAGAGCCAGTATAGTCAGCATCAGAGTAGGCAACAATAGATAAGGAGGGAGATGGCTTATACATAAGTCCTTGTCCGGAGCAGTCTTCAGATAATGGAGGATGCGCTCAATCGCCTGGATATGAGAGATCCTTGGAGCATGCATAAAATAGCTGACCACTCCAACACCAAAGGTTATATCAAGTTTTGTAACAGTAAGATAAATTAGCTAGCCTACAAGACGACGATAATACTCCGGATTAGGGAGGAGCAAATCAGATTCGGAAGCATGTGCGTAAAGCGTATGGTTGGGCATCCATATATGTGTCAGCAGGCTTGCACCCAATGTAACTAGCGTCGTGAAGAAGGTCAAGACAGTAGCTCTGTTGAGACAAAATGAGACCATCATGTCGACATACCACCTCAATGCCAAGAAGATATCGAAGAGGCCCCAAATCCTTAGTCTGAAATGTGGATACCATGTGCTTCTTGACCAGAGTTATACCATCGTGATCATCTCTGGTGAAAGAATATCATCAACATACACCAAAAGTATCACCATGCCTGTCGGGAGATGACGAGTAAATAGAAAGAAGTCATCCGAGCTCCTCGTGAAGCCAACGTCGCGAACGACCCGACTGAATTTATCAAACCAGGTCCGAGGAGACTGTTTGAGACAATAAAGAGATTTCTTGAGATGACATACAAGGGACTCCCTCGTGGTCTCATAACTTGGGAGGTTGTCGCATGTAGACAGTCTCATCGAAGTGACCATTCGGGAAAGCATTTTTGATGTCAAGTTGATGCAACAACTAAGGAGATCAAGACCCAGACAGTATTCAGCTTCACCACGGGTGAGAAGGTCTCCTCATAGTCAAGGCCATGTTGCTGAGTAAAGCCACGAGCCACTACTCGAGATTTCAGACGTTCAACCGCCTCATCAGAGTCGTGTTTCATAGTGAAGACCCATTTGCAACCAACACAAGTCTGTCAAGAAGGAAGAGGGATAAGGTCCTAGGTGTGATTAGCCCTGAGTGCGTTCATATTTTTATCCATGGAGGCCCGCCACCCCGGATGCTGAAGAGCCTCTTGCAGAGAAGAAGCGGTGAAAATAGAGGATAAAGAGGTTACAAACCTCTGAAGTGTTGGAGACAAGCGATGCAAGGTAACACAATTTGAAATAGGGTGAGCGGTTGAAGTCGATGTTGGATCAACGACCGACGAAGTATCGGTATGTAGAGGCGGCTCTCGTGAGGTAGTATATCGAGGAAGGCGTCACATGTAGGCATGAAGAGGAGGAGGTAGCTAGGGGAGAGGAACAACTGGAGGGGTGGGTAGCAGGGGGAAAGAATCGGTGGAGGTAGGCACGTGAGGTCAGGAAGACCTGGAATGGAAGGGAATAACGGTTCAGAGTGGAGTAAAGGTTGATTTTTCATGAGAAGTAGCATCGGCGGACCTGATAAGCTTTCGAGTGGGTGGAGAGTAACATACATAACTCTTCTGGGTGCGAGAATATCCAACAAACATATACTTGGTAGCATAGAGAGCCAACTTGTCCACGTCGGTGCCAAGATGGTGGACATAACAAACACAACCAAAGATACGAGGCGTCAAGGAGAAGGGAGTGGTGGAGGGGAAGAGGATGAAATATGGCGTCACAAAGTTGAGAACAGAGAGGGACATGCGATTAATAAGGTAGCAGGCAGTGAAAACTGCGAAATGCCAATAAACTGTGGGAACCTGCATTTGGAACATGAGGGATCTGACAACATCGAGGAGGTGACGATTTTTCTGCTTGGCCACACCATTTTGTTGTGGTGTATAACAAGAGGTTTGGTGAAGAATGCCCAACATATCACATATGTCTTGAAAACTATGATTTGTATATTCACGCGCATTATCTGTGCAAAGAATTTGCAGGGACCGTGAGAACTGGGTCTTGGTCTCGGCGAGAAAAGAGCGAATATTCACAGTAACTCAGAACGATCACACATTGTATATAACCACGTGATCATCAATAAAAATAACAAAATAACGATCGCCAGAGATACTAGCCGTTCTATATGGGCCCAAAATACCAGAATGTACTAAATCAAAAGGAGCAGCGCTTTGAGTACAATGAGGAGAAAAAGTACAATGATGTTGTTTCATGTAAATACATGATTCACATTGAAAGTCAAAAAATGAAAAATCAGGAAGAGCCCGCTTGAGGATAGGTAGAGGAGCATGCCTAAGACGTCGGTGCTAGTCGGTGGAAGTGAGGGAGGAGAGAATCGAGGAGGGGAGATTCAGAGTATACTGCCCATTGGACAGTCGACCCTTACCAATGATATTCTGTGTCCGTCGATCCTGCATCACAAAAGAAGAAGAAAAAGTGATTAAGCAATCATGATTCTGAGTTAAACGATTGACCTAGAAGAGATTAAACTGAGAGCCGAGAACATGAAGGACTGCGCGAAGAGGAAGAGATGGAGTAAGAGGTACATCACCAGACCCGCAAACAAGGGTGGTGTCACCATTAGCCACCGTGATAAACTTAGGAGAAGAGACATTCGAATACCGAGAAGGTTTGTGGGGGGAGATGTGGTTGGTAGCCCTAGAATCCACAATCCACACCGGACTGTGGGAAAAATAGGAGATGCATGCGAGGGATGAAGAGGCGACAGAGCAGAGGCCCGAGTAAACATCCCGAGACTCAAATCTACGGGAGGTGGAAGGAACATCCACGACAAGAGGGGCATGAGGTGCAGTAGTGTACGGTGATGGGAACCCAAGTTTCTTGAAACAAGTGCCTCGATATGATTCAAGCTGCCACAATAAGTACAAAGTTGAGTATTGGTCCGGGAGGAGCGAGTACGCCATCACGTCCGCCACCGCAGGAGCCATGAGAAGCACCCCGAGACTCAGGAGGAGGGCACAAGACATGTATGTGACCCTGAAGGGTAGGAGAGGGGGGCAACACACATCAGGAGGCTGAGTAAATTTAAGAATCATGGAGCACACATCGGAGAGAGACGAAAGAAGAGGGTGTCTAGAGGATGGTCGCCCGGACGTTGTGAAGTGAGAGGGAACCCATGCCATCATTAAAGCTATGCCCACAACCTCCTTCTGTGCATGCTGAACAACAAGATCTAAGGAGGGGTGGTGGTGTTGAAGCCAGGCTTCAACGCGGGTCTTGAACGTGGCCACAAAGGACGTCAAATCTAAAGTTATAACTGGAAACATACAACGGAAGTAAGGGACTGAAAATAAGATTTGCAAAATACATTACAGATGAAACACAGAGCCAACTAGGATGTATGTGCGAACAAACCGACCTGTATTCCCTGTAAAGAAATTTTTTGAAAACGGATCAACCTACTGACAAGCAAGAAAGACTTTTCCCCCAATGACACTAAAAATTATCTTAAATCAAAATATGTGAGCATGCTTTTAAAATAACATTTTATGCTAATATATGTAAACTATGTTCTATGCACGCTTTCTATAAAAGTACTTCAAACATAAATGTCTGTTTTATTACGTAATCTTAAACTGAATTTTCTTTCTAATTTCGAAATCATTAACCTATAGAGATTTTTGGACTTCGACTTGCATTTGGAATTGAGATGTCTTATATCTTCTTTTTTCTCATTCTTAGTTTCTTTTGGTCTATAGCCACAGATATCCGCATAGCGACAATCATGTTCGAGCCGGTTCGGCCCACAAAGGGGTAAAACTCTCCCATCACAAATCATTTCCATTCCCAGGGCTTGAACCCAAGACCTCTGGTTAAGGGGAGAGAGTGCCGAACCACTCACACCAACTTCTGTTGGTTCTTCTCATTCTTAGTTAAGTAGATTCTTATGCATATTCTAACGATTCAAGTCCCTACTAACGAACATACGCGTTTTAGTGTCTCTTGGTCACAAACACGGACTCAAATCTACTAATCTTTGTATGAGGTGTCGATTCTACAACTAGGAACCCATGTGGACTGCTGGACATATGAGTATGATGGTGTGCCTCTATCAATCATGAGGGAAAAATACCTCTCATGCCCCTTCTGAACTGATCATCTAGTGGTTGGTACGAACATTACACCATGTCGCCCACTTGAGGCCACTAGTCTGAGGCTTATTACATGTTCTGATTTTTTGCTTCTTGCTTATTTGCATTCAACATCTTTAACTGATTCTGTTCGTGCGCTAAGATGTTAGTTTTCATATCTTGATCTGTATGTTGAATTATAATAATTTAACTGACATTTTCTACGTAATTGTAGGCTACGTGCAATATGTTTTCTTCAGCATTTGTATTGGTTTATTTACTGCTGTCATGAACTAGAGATGATATGCACTTAGTTTCATGTATATCTTCTGATGTTATTTACGTCATAAATTTATACGAAGTGATGTGTGTAGCTCAGAGGAATCAAAATTTTATACCCTTTTAGCTTATATCGTTCAAAATACGAAACCACCATGATTGTGCTATATAGTACTACTCTCCTTCCCGCTTAACAATTTGATTTTCCACCTCTTATTAGTTTCTAATCACGAAGTTCTTTATTTCGCATCTTCATAGGTTTTGCAATTTTTGTCATGTGAACGTAGAAATGCATATCATCGAAACTAGGTGTATATTTAACTCATACAAAATATCTTATATCTAGGAATGTGTTGATCGTATTACACTGGTGAGGCATTTTAATATTGATTTTCTAATACATTATATACTCGAAGTAGTAAATACAAAATTACACATCATATTCATATAATCATGGAGGAAATTCCATACAATTCATTGTGTGATATGTCTAACCAAAGGAAAAAGAATTTCTTACATTGGTGTTGTGGCGTTCGTAAATTTGGCGAAGCGACATGATTTCTCTGGATTATATTGAATTTTACACAGTTGAATTCTTTCTCGTGCCTAGGGTTACGATGAACATCCATTAATAACATTTAAATGATGGAGAGGATATCTAACACTGAACTAAAAATGGATGGGCACTTACCCTTGACAAGCACGGTTATCTCACAATGAGATTGAATCCGAAACAAGCAGCCTTCTCCGATTTGTTTCCCACACGCTCTTTTCCACAATTAGGGTTTTCTCCGAACCTAAAATAGAACAACCCGCTGGAGAATAGAGAGATCACAAATCTCCTTCCCCTAGGGTTAAGCAAACTCATCATCAAAATTTTCTACAAAAGGCGAAACAAGAGAGGTAGCTATTGTAGGAGTAACAAAAAGATCAAAATTCCTAATCACTTGGTACTAAAAAAGAACAGAGAAACTTACCCTAAAAGCTCTTCCTCACGACAAGGCTAATCACATATGGCAGAAAAGCTCCCTCTCGACCCCAGAAGGAATGAGGGATCTCGACCTAGCTACTGAAATTTCTACATGGACAAAAATCAAAAGCCTTTATGGTCTGAAATTACGAGTAGGAGGAAGGAGAAACCATATGATTCAAAGAGGGGTCGGGACTGGTAGATACCCGGTACACCGACAGTTGGGATTGAGCCGGAAGGTAGCAGGCAAGGGTCGACGGGTCTCCTCTAGCATCAGGGAATCATCGGCTAGGGATTCCGGAGGAGATCGAGGAGTCTGCGCCTGATTTTGATGAGGCATGAACGTGAGGAGTCGTCGATGCTGTCGACTGCCTAGAACGAACCGAGGAAAACCTTAAAAATCTCGTTCGATCGTGGGAGGGAAATAAGAAAGGAAGGTGAAAGTGTGGCTCTCGGTTATAATGTGCGGTTGCCTAAAGAGATCGTGAGGGGGGGGGGGGGGGGGGGGGGAGAAACAATGACTTGCTTTAATTGTGGAGAAATTAATTCCTTCCTCATAATTACCAATTCTGCCACAACTCCTTAAAACCTTCTAAATTAGTACGATACACCCATTTGAAATTTGAATCGCAACGAAAATATAACACGTAATATTTTCTGCGGAGAAAACGTAACATGAAGTTAGTTTCCTTGATCGTAAGGCAGTGCACGGGAAATTTACTCGCACTCGGATTTTGAAACAGTGGCTTGCTTTAGTTGAGGAGAAATTAATTCCTTCCTTCTAATTACCAATTCTGCCACAACTCCTTAAAACCTTCTAAATTAGTACGATACACCCATTTGAAATTTGAATCGCGACGAAAATGTAACACATAATATTTTTTGCGGAGAAAACGTAACATGAAATTAGTTTCCTTGATCGGAAGGCAGTGCACGGGAAATTTACTTGCACTCGGATTTTGAAATGAAATTAATGCAACATGAAATTTTGGATGTTAAATACCCTGCCTACAGATCAAGTGAGCAACCGTCAAACATCGTCACTTATACGCCACGAGCGACCGACCCATGTGCGCCCTGAAGTTGTTATTTTGCCGTGCTACACCAAGTTGGAATTCCCAACCTACGATGGGAAGACTGATCCATTGGGTTTGCTAACCAGGTGCGAGCAATTTTTCGGCCACCAATAACTATCGACATCAGAATGGATTCGTCTGGCATCCTTCCATTCTAGGCTCAACTCAGCTTTGGTTCACTCGCCTCCTAGTCGACCAACCAGGAATGACGTGGGAGGACTTCAAGCGACTCTGCAACTTGCGATTCGATCCTTACATCCACAGCAACCTCCTTGGTGCACTCATGACATTGCGAGAGACGGGATCTGTTGACGCTTAACTAGAATAGTTTTAGCTTCTTCTGGGCACGTTACGATAACCCCAGAGATGCAGGTCGCAATCTTCACAGTCGGGCTTCGCGAACGACTGGACGTCGAATTTGAGGCTCCTTGGGACTTGATGACTGTGACAAGCTTAGTCATATTGTGCAAACGAAGACTTCAACGGATGAAGGTATATATATACTAACGAGCGCATGGACTCCGGACGGAGAACCCAGGGGTACCCACACCCACCTATCAGTGGACATTCCATCGAAGGGGAGCAACTGGCTCAAGGAGACTTTGAGGCCAAGGTGAAGGCAGAAGAAACAAAATGCAGGAAAATAGGTAAAGCATCTCTTGAAGCAACTAGGTCAAGAATACTTGAAAGCGTTGAATGAAGGCAAGATGTCAGAAAGGGGGAGAAAGAGTGCTCAAAGAAGAGACATCAAATCAAGAGGGAGCTACAAAATTGATGTACTGACAGGGGGAGCAAATCAAGGGGGAGCTAGCTCAAAGATAAGTTATATCTTGACACACCTTCTGTTAAGATTATGTTATTTATTGTCATGTGAAGTAGTCTTGAAATAAGATTCTGACTTCTTTAAATAGGGGGAGATTGTTGGGAATCGTGCCCACATGATTCCTGATTTGAAGAAGTCATCATGTCAAGAATACTTCACTTTGTATTTGACATTCCATCTAGTTCATAATCTCAGGAAAACACAAGTACATGTCGTCGAGATGGACAGAAGGGATGGTCGGCAAAGTATGCTTATCGCTGTAATGATAGGCAAAGCAAACGCAGAGACACTATCAAAGAAAGGCGTGTCGTCGAGAAGAATGAAGTATCGTCGACATCAAAGTAGCAGCCATGTCGACAAGACAATACTACAATTACAACGACAAGATGAACAAAGAAGGTTCCAACGACATAGTCAAAGTCAGCATATCGTCGTATATACAGGAACGCCAGTATGTCTCGTATCGTTGGAATGCAAGCGGCAGAGGCAGAAGCAAGAAGATCTGAGAAGAAGTTCCAAAACACAAGGAGCCGACAAAGAGATGTCGTTGAGAGATATTCCATGTCGTCGTAACGATGAAATATATCGTCGAGACAAATTCAAATCTTGTGGACGCGTACCGTCAGCAATTAATGCCGCCGCCTGATTGTTCAATCAGCGCGTGCACTTAAAGTTTCGAGGTATTCACGCGTGCTAAAAAGTTTTGGAGATCTGACACATAAAAGAACTTTTCAGAAGACCGTTGGGTGACCCCTCTCAGTCTTATAAAAGGCAACATGGTTGCCCTAGAAAAACTGGGGAACTAGGCGTGCAAGAAAGAATGAGAAAAAGTATCCCGCCGTTCAATAGAACAATACATCCTTGGGGAGAAGAAGAAGAAGTTCAAAAGAAGCAGTCATCCTCACCGACTGCTAAGAAGCCAATCCACATCCGGCTAAGAAAGAATTGAAGAAGAACCGTGCATTCAAGATCTGATTCAGAAGCAATCTCTTCATTCTCAAGAAACCGATCATCATCAGACTAAGGTTGCCGATCAACATCAGGCAGAAGAAACAGGTTATATCTGTAATTTCTTGTAAGGCTTGCGGGCCATATTGTCTAGCTTGAGGGCTGGAGAGCTGTGAGGCTTGAGGGCCAGGGCAGTGCACTCGCGGGTGCGATTTGTCGAGCTTGCGGGCTCGGGGGCAGTAGGGACTTGCGGGTCTAGGCTGTTGGGACTTGCGGGTCCGAAAGGTAGGGCTTGAGGGCCTGAGTGTCGAGCTTGCGGGCTCGGGGGCAGTAGGGGCTTGAGGGCCTAGGCTGTTGGGACTTGCGGGTCCGTGGTGTAAGGCTTGAGGGCCAGAAGATTTTGGCGAAGTTTGCCGAGCCTAGCGGATCGCTAGGTAGGCGCAGAGGGACAGAGGACTACTCAAGACACCCGGTCTTGAGGAACCTCTATAGATCGATTGTGTGCTTTCTGTGATTAGTTCTTTACATTCTGCAAATCCGATAATCACAATCGAGAAATACCTAAAGGGGATAGTATAAATTAGAAAAACCTATTCACCCCCCCTCATCTAGGTGATTAAAGTAGACACCCCATAAACAACAGTAGTGAGAGGTAAAGCTATCCGCAAGAAGTTCTCCACGAACCGCCTATAGTAGCCGGCAAGTCCCATGAAACTCCGGACTTCCGCCACTGTAGTCAACACGGGCCACTCCCGTATAGCCGCTATCTTCGTCGGATCCACAACAATACCCTCTCCACTAATGACATGACCGAGAAACGCCACGGACGATAGGCAAAACTCGCACTTAGAGAATTTGGCATAAAGTCGATTCCTCCTCAAGGTGAGCAAAGCCAACCTCAAATGGTTCGCATGATCCTCCTTCGACTGCGAGTATACCAATATGTCATCTATGAAGACGATCACAAATCAGTCCAGATACTCCCGAAAGTTCATCAAATCCATGAATACCGATGGTGCATTTGTCAACGCAAACGGCATCACGGTGAACTCATACTGACCATAACGTGTACCAAACGATGTCTTGGGAATATCACTCTCCCTTATACGCAACTGATAGTAACCGGATTTCAAATCCAGCTTCGAGTAGACAGTTGATCCATCCAACTGATCAAACAAATCGTCAAGATTCTCGAAATCAGATACTTGTTCTTCTCTGTCAGCTTGTTCAGCTCTCGATAGTCAATGCACAGGCGCATGCTCCCGTCCTTTTTCACGAAGAGGACTGGCGCACTCCAACGGGAACCACTCAGACATATGTAGCCCTGCTCTAGCAATTCTTGCAACTGAACCTTCAGTTCTGTCATCTCCTTTGGCGCCACTCTGTACGGTGCACGGGCCACAGGCTTCGCACCTGACACCAGATCAATAAGGAAGTCGATCTCTCGTTGGGGTGGAATCCCAGGGAGATCCTTAGGGAACACATCCCCGAAATCTGACACGATTGGAATGTCACTCAAACGGAACTTCGGCTCTACAGCCTCCAATAGCATGAAGAAAAACTTTGCGCCCTTCTGAACCGCTTTGACCACTTGGAGAGCAGACATCGGCATCTTGCTCGATCCTCGCATACCAGCGAATTTGGTCTCGCATCCAGTATCCTGTCCCATAGTGATTTCCTTCGAGTTGCAGTCAATGCAAACACGCTGCTCCGAGAGCCAGTCCATGTCAAAGATCACGTCGAACTCGGATATGGGCAGTACAGATGCTTCCAACCTAAAATCATGGTTCCCTATTTGCACCCGAACACAACAGGTCCTATCCGCACGCATCAAGCATCAATTAGGGAGCAAAACATCCAATCTATTAGTTGATAAAACGGAAGGCACTCAGATACGCAACACGAAGTCCTTGGATAGAAAGGGATGTGAAGCGCCTGTATCGAACAGTGCTCTCGCCGAATGGTCCAAAATTAAGACAAAACCTGATTCGAACAAGTTAAGAAAAGCACAAGGTAGCAAGTATATAAAGCAGTAATAGCTGTATACTATGTCGTACCAGTCACCACGTCATTTTGTTTTATTGCCTCCTGTTGGTCAAGGTTGTAGACTCGAGGTTGTGCATGAGTATAATGGGAAGTCGTTGACTCCGCCGTTTTCCCCTTTTCAGCATAAGACGCTCCTGTCTTCTTCTCAGTCCTCGGCGGGCCACTGCGGCGCTCTCGGGCGAAGTGCCCCGCCTTGCCACACGTGTAGCACGTAAGCGGACCTCGACCCGTAGTAGCTCCAAAAACAATAGGAGCTGGTCCAGAAGACCTAGCCTTCTTCCACCGATTACGATGCTCCGACTTCGAAGAGGTAGACACCTTGTACTCTGGCTTCTTCACCGTCAAGTCCTTCTTACTTTGCACTCTCCTCATATCCTGATCCAAAGATCGAGCAGTGTTTACCAAAACCTGAAAGCCCTGCGTCATCGGGCCTGAGAGAAGCAACCTCAGGTTATCCCGCAGTCCTTCATAGAATCTGCTGGTCTTTCGCTCCTCGTCTGCAAACGTGAAGCCCGCGTACCGCCCCAACCTTGTGAACTCGTGCAAATAATTGTCAACGGAACCTTCCCCCTTGGGTCAAGCGCTGAAACTGGTTTTCCAACGCAATTCTCTGCGTGGAAGGGAGGTACCTGGCCAGAAACAATCTCAAGAACTCTTCTATTGAAACGTCAGATAGCTGCCTGCCAGCAAGCTGGTGCAACTTCACCTTATCCCACCATAGTCTTGCATCTCCATCCAGTAGGAAAGTGGTTATGGTCACCTTCTGTCCTTCTTTCGTCTCTGTCGCCGTCATGGTTCTCTTTATACGCGAGAGCCAGTCTTCGACCTGAGTCGGTGATTCCACTCCCGAAAATGTAGGAGGATTAAAGCTCATCACATGCTTCATCTGCTTTTCTGTTGCTCGCTTTGCCGTCAAAGGCTCATTAGGCACTTGTCTCATCGCCACCGGCTCCATTACGCCAACCTGCACGAGAGCCACCACAGGGTGCACTTGCCCTCGTGGATGCACATTGATCATAGCGAACACTGCTTACGCATCCAAGCGAATAGTTTCCGCAGAAGGAGGAGGTGTAGGCACATTATCAGGAGCATTACTCTCCGCAGATTACTGAGTTTGAGACTGCGATGCACCACTCCTTGTCACCTATGGTTGCGTAACACGCATTTTAGTGACTAATAAACATAGCAAACAACAAACAAAGGAACGCTCAGGTTCCACAAACACTGTTTTTAGCATGTTTCATGTGTGTTTTTCATTCCTAAGTGGACATTCATGAGTTCTTTTCACGTTATAACGGCAATGCACATGAGTGCTCACCACCCCTTAAAAGAATTCGATCACAAATTCGAAAAGGAAACGACACCAGAATCTGATACCAAATTGTAACACCCCTATCCGTCGGAAATAATATAAAAGAAGGTCTGACCGGGGGCCCGCGCCATATTATACGAACAAACGAACGCATTACTAAATGAGACCACATTTCTTTTGATTTAAAAACGCATCCTAACACAGAGTTGCATTCTAGCGGAAGAATTTAAGGAATTGAAATAATCACCCAACAAAGAATGTCCACTAATAAAAGAAAACTAGGAATGAAAAGATATACATCAAAATGTTTGGCCTTAAGGCCTTACGTCAATAATGTTTAACCAAATAAAGTGTTTTGCATACTTCGGCACGCAGGCCGGCAACACATGAAAAAGCTAAACAAAATATTCGGGCCTTCGAGGGCCAGCTCAACAAGAAGGGCTTCAGCCCGCTATTTCCCGCTTGGCTCCGCAGCACCTGCACGCAAACATTCCACCAAGCGGTGACAAACAAAGCAACGGTCAGCAAGAGCTGACCAAATTATAACGACCTCACCCCTTTCTCGGGGTGGCGGTGTTTCTTCCCTGCAAACAAATTAGCATAATCACATAGAGCCAGAATGTCATTTAAGGACCAATCATCACAAACGTTGGCTCGGCCGGCCCAACGTCTCGTGCACTCAAGGCACCTTAACGGTGTACCGAATTTCCCCGGGTCCCACCACCATCCCCAGTTCTAGACTGGATGACCCAACATTGAGCATTCGCTAGCCGTGACCCAAGGTCCTCAACTCTCTCCTATGTCAGTAGCAACACACCAGTTTCCTTAGGTAGTCGAACTATATCACATAGTGCAGGTACAGTTTAGCCAAGCTCGTTGCTCAAGTCGTCGTACCCAACACGCACAACGCGAGTCAGCCTTTCCTTGCCTGATACCACCTACATAACTGATTGTTATGTAACAAGGGTGGCACTCGCGGCCACCTAATTTGGGCACTCAAGGCGTGCAACTCTACACGCTAGCCCAACGGTCTCCGAGAGACGGGCTTCGCACAAACACAACAAAAGCTCCCCGAGAACTAATGTCAACGATCCATCGATCCCGTGCAAACATTAGGGTGTTTCCTGGAGCACACCTCCAGTACTAAATGCAGCTCCGTGCAGACCCCCAGATTTCAAACATACAAATTCCACAGAGTCTTCTTTGGGAACCCCAGAACATCACCAATCCAGACCAACATGTCCGGATGGGCTTCACACAACATGTCTAATCCGTACTCGCGCTTTCGGACATTAATGCAATTAATAGCGGGGATGTATACATCGACCCGTCGGAGGCACCCTTCCCCCACCCGTCAGTGGAGAGGGGCTTCCATGCAAGCATGTTAATTAAGGGCTTCACCTGCCCAAGAAGAAAAGTCGTTATCCTTGACTCGCGTTTCAGAGCCATAGGTTGATCACCACAGATTTGGTTTCCGCACACCGCTCCGAGCTCCAAAACGACCACGCGAGTTCTTCCCCGCATTTGGCCGACCAAGCTCGAGCTCCACGACTGTGTACACAGCAACACCCAACCAGGGGGGTGGCCTTCTCCTAGCCGGCGGCGGCCGGGACAAAGAGAGGGGGAGGGGCTTTGCTGCTCATACTCCAGGCCGACGAGGAGGAGTGAGAGATCGGAAGAAGGAGGGCTCCTCCTCCAGGTCGACGAGAGAGAGAGAGAGGGAGGCTCGGGTCCTCCTTGCTCCAGGCGGCGACGGGGAAGGGAGAGGGTCTCGGGATCGGGAGGAGGGGAGGAGGGGAGGAGGAATCGAGAGAGAGAGAGGGAGAACGGGCTCCCTATGCGGCTGCTTCATGCGACGAGAGGGAGAGGAGAGATCAGGAGAGGGGGGGTCGACTGCTTAGGGTTGACAGGGGAGGGGATTTATTTAAACCTAGATCAAAATTGCTAAGCGCACCCCCACTCTCCTATTCGCAGACTCACTTCCCTAATCGCACACCGCGCCCTCTAACCGCCTCCGGATGCTTGGCAAGAGTTATCTCTTGATTGTATCTTCATTCTCATTTAATGCAATGCAAGTTCTTTGTTCTCGTTCTTGATACGACTAAGGCGTATCGGAGCTTGACCTCAAGCTCAAGGGAGATCGGAACTGGTTTTGACGTCACCCGATTCCCTCATCATCAGAGTCCTCCACATCCAGATAAAAGAGCTTCTTGCAGCGATGACCACGAGTATAATGCTCACCAAAATTGAAGCATAACCCTTTTGCGCACCGATCAGACATTTCCGTACGAAACCAGCTCCCCCTAGATTAGTGCACCTTAGTATGTGGTAAGTTCTTCTTAGTCCTGAGCTAAGCCTGGAGCACTTTATTGTCCATTAGCCTTGTTTGCTTTTTAATGGCTAAATGGACTACCCTACAAGGCCAATTTAATATCCCTTAGGAACCCAAGGTGACTTGGGTCCTAGGTTCTTGTTAGCATAATAGGAGATCCCCCTACTCACCGCAGCCCTTCCAGAAGGTCTCACCTTTGCATTAAGCACACTAGGGTTGTGCCAACAGTCGATGACAAAATGTCCCACTTTGCCACAACACCAACACTCATGGATGTTGTACCTTCTTTTCTGAGCACTTTTTGAAGTATGTTCAGTAGAGAAGGCAGCAACATTCTTCCAATCTCTCTTAGTCAAGAGCTGACTAGCTGCTCTAGTATCATCGTTTCTTCTTGACTTTATCTGTTTGTCAGCAACAGATGTCAGCTGGGTGGTTGACGTGATGTTGATGACATCAGATATGTTCAAGTGAGAATTGATTATACTTGGGCTACTAGTCTGCTTCTTATCCGAGGGTGATTGAGAAGATGTTGCTCCTTTATCCTTGAGAGTGGGGGATGGAACACCAAATGCAAATGGTCCATGATGGGCCATTTGAATTTCCTCATGGGGAGCCTTTAATGCACTCAACCCCATGCCCTTTCTCTTTCCATTGTCAGGAGCATTTTTATGACGAGTGGAGCTTTTCATCCAGTGACCATGGACACTGTCCTGATCATACCTATTTGAGGGAAGCACTACCTTCTGAAAGGTGGTGTGAGGCTTTGCTTTAGTTTTGCCCTTTTCTCCATTCTTAGCATCTGTTGCTCCTTCCTTGTAGCCTAACCCCCTCCTATTTTTATAGGATGGGAAGGTGTCAATGATGGGGAGAACAGTTTTGGGCTTAGAGAATTGAGCAACCAAGCTTCTTTCCTTAAGAAGATCACTCTCAAGTTTCTTGATAAGTTCTTCCCTTTGGCTTCTCTCATCATAAAATTTGTCTATGACTTTCATGAGCTCATGTGGATTGGTGTCCTTACAGTAGGACATACCCAGTTCCCCATCTGACTCAACCCTATAAGGCTTGAGTGATTCTAGCTCCCTAGTTTGTTTCTTAACAAGCCTCTTGCTCTTCCTCCGAGCTTCCAAGAGATCACCAAACTGTTCTAATAGATCAGCATGGTTCTTATTGTTGCATGATGAGCAGTCTTCTGCATCATCTTCAGAAGATAAATAATTTTCTGATGCACTCTTGGTTTTCTTAAATGAAGCAGAGAGTAAAGATGTGTGAGTGGTGCATACCTGATCATGATGCAATTCATCATGATCTTCTTCATCTGATAGAGCCATCAGTCCATGAACCTCTTCATCCTCAGAGTCACAGTCTGTAGGGGACAGGGGTGCTCTTATCCTCTCTTTTGCTCCAGAGCATTCATCATCTTCTGATTCATTGTCTGAAGTAGTTAGTGGTGCTCTGATGCATACCTCTTCATGAGAGGTCTCTTCTTCAAAATCTTCCTTTGACCCTTCCATGATAACTTTTAAGAAGTCCCACATGTCCTTTGCTGATGAGCAACGACTCAGCTTCTGATGTGTTGCCAGATCTACTGCACCAGCTAGAATGCTTCTAGCTTCTTTGTCCAAGCTGGTAAGAAGAGTTTCATCTTTTAACATTGTCATGGAGGGACCATTTTGAACAATCAAAAATATTCTTGGATCCATCGCCTCCATGAATATTCTTGCTCTGACTTTCCAAATGACAAAGTTCTCTCTGGAGCAGATAACTATTCTTGATTTCATGGCTATGATACTTAGACACCAAATGACAGATCTGTTCAACCTGTTAAGCTTTTCTTTGAACAACCTCCCTCTGATACCACTTGTTGTTTATGGGGTGTCTACTTTAATCACCTAGGAGGAGGGGTGAATAGGTTTTTCTAATTTATACTATCCCCTTTAGGTATTTCTCGATTGTGATTATCGGACTTGCAGAATGTAAAGAACTAATCACAGAAAGCACACAATCGATCTATAGAGGTTCCTCAAGGCCGGGTGTCTTGAGTAGTCCTCTGTCCCTCTGCGCCTACCCAGCGATCCGCCAGGCTCGGCAAACTCCGCCAAAATCTTCCGGCCCTCAAGCCTTACACCACGGACCCGCAAGTCCCAACAGCCTAGGCCCTCAAGCCCCTACTTCCCCCGAGCCCGCAAGCTCGACACTCAGGCCCTCAAGCCCTACCTTTCGGACCCGCAAGTCCCAACAGCCTAGACCCGCAAGTCCCTACTGCCCCCGAGCCCGCAAGCTCGACAAATCGCACCCGCGAGTGCACTGCCCTGGCCCTCAAGCCTCACAGGTCTCCATCCCTCAAGCTAGACAATATGGCCCGCAAGCCTTACAAGAAATTACAGATATAACCTGTTTCTTCTACCTGATGTTGATCGGCAACCTTAGCCTGATGATGATCGGCTTCTTGAGAATGAAGAGAATGCTTCTGAATCAGATCTTGAATGCACGGTTCTTCTTCAATTCTTTCTTAGCCGGATGTGGATTGACTTCTTAGCAGTCGGTGAGGATGACTGCTTCTTTTGAACTTCTTCTTCTTCTCCCCAAGGATGTACTGTTTTATTGAACGGCTGGACACTTTTTCTCGTTCTTTCTTGCACGCCTAGTTCTCCAGTTCTTCTAGGGCAACCCTGTTGCCTTTTATAAGACTGAGAGGGGTCACCCAACGGTCTTCTGAAAAGTTCCTTTATGTATCAGATCTCCAAATCTTTTTAGCACGCGCGAATACCTCGAAACTTTAAGTGCACGCGCTGATTGAACAATCAGGCGGCGGCATTAATTGCTGACGGTACGCGTCCACAAGATTTGAATTTGTCTCGACGATATATTCCATCGTTACGACGACCTGGAATATCTCTCGACGACATCTCTTTGTCGGCTCCTTGTGTTTTGGAACTTCTTCTCAGATCTCCTTGCTTCTGCCTCTGCCGCTTGCATTCCAACGATACGAGACATACTGGCGTTCCTGTATATACGACGATATGCTGACTTTGACTGTGTCGTTGGAACCTTCTTTGTTCATCTTGTCGTTGTAATTGTAGTATTGTCTTGTCGACATGGCTGCTACTTTGATGTCGACGATACTTCATTCTTCTCGACGACACGCCTTTCTTTGATAGTGTCTCTGCGTTTGCTTTGCCTATCATTACAGCGATAAGCATACTTTGCCGACCATCCCTTCTGTCCTTCTCGACGACATGTACTTGTATTTTCCTGAGATTATGAACTAGATGGAATGTCAAATACAAAGTGAAGTATTCTTGACATGATGACTTCTTCAAATCAGGAATCATGTGGGCACGATTCCCAACAACTACCTTGACGAGAAAAGATCAGAAGTTTGTGTGGTCGCCGGAGTGCGCATGAGCTTTTGAGGAACTGAAGAGTCGTCTGACTACGACGTCTATTTTGTGTTCGCCATGTGGTACGGACGGCTATGAGATCTATAACGTTGCATCAGGGAGCGGCTTAGGCCGCGTCCTCCTGCAGTTTGGAAAGGTTATAGCGTACGGCTCACGCCAGTTGAAGGTGCATGAGAGAAACTATCCAGTCCACGACTTGGAGTTGGCGGCGGTGATATTCGCCCTGAAGCTATGACGACATTATTTATATGACGTGAAGGTTGAGATCTTTACTGATCGTAAGAACTTTAAGTATTTGTTGAACCAGAAGGAGTTGAACATGCGGCAAAGAAGGTGGATGGAATTCCTCGGGGATTACACCTTCGAGATACATTACACACCCGAGAAGGGAAACGTGGTCGCTGATGCTTTGAGTCGCAGAACTCCAGCACGAGCAAACTGGTTGCACATGCATGTTGAACTTTTAATCCAGGAGTTGGAAGCCTTGGGTATCACTTCTGTTGACAGGAGTGCTAGTGCAAACACATGCCTGAACTGGATGGAAGTGCAGATATCTTCTTTTTCTAAAGCAAATCGGCTTCGATTCTTGAATGATCCGCATCACTTCCGGTTCCATTGTAACAAAAGATTCCCCTTTGATGTGGAAAAGACCCGTTATGATCTGACATATGGACAATTCCTCAATATCTTGTCCATTCGCAACAAAATCTTTTCTTGTATAAAGAAAGAATGCTTTATCCGCATCGGGTATCAGTGTGGTCAATTCACCTTGAGATTTGCGTGGGAAATAGATACACCAAGGCCCTCACTCCTAGGATGACTTCTCATTGTGGATACTCTTAGTCTGACTTTTGCGGACAGAGTTCAGAGAGCGTTGGAGCTCGATGAGAGCATGAAGCGCTATGCAGCAGAAGGACCAGAGTTCTCGTTTGAAGACAGTCTTCTGCGGAAAGGTGATCGTTTGTGCGTCCCAAAGTTTGGTACTTTACGGGAGGAGTTGATGTATGAGGCTCACAATACCAAGTACTCAATCCACCCGGGGAGCACAAAGATGTACAAGGACATGAAGACACTGTTCTGGTGGACAAGTATGAAGGACATAGCCCTCTACGTAGCAAAATATCAAACGTGCACGCTAGTGAAGGCCGAGTGTCAACGGTTGTCACGACCCGTCTCGACAAGAGTCAGAGCGCGCTTCGGGCGGGCCGTGATGCCACAGACATGGGCGGAAGGAAAACCATGCCTGCTAAAGCGCAAGCAGAGATACAAAATAATAGTTTAAAAATAGATACTTTTGAGTAAAAACAGGTTGTTTGTTGCGGAAGCTTTAAAATATGCTAGATTGAAACAGGTGCACATGCATTTTAGCAGAAAAACTTATGATACAAGTTTTAAAGCAGATTTTTATGCAGTGATCATCTCAGATGAATGAACATGCAAACATGTCAAATTCTAGTACATATAATATTTAGCCTAGCAGTTGTCCATGAAACAAGAGAAAATGGCTGATCGTAATTACTACATAATAGAAATGTCTGACAGTAAAAGAAATGAAACATAGATATAGAACCTGAAACTTGACGCAGAACGACCTCAGAGAGCAGGCAGCGCAGACACGAACACTAAGGCAAATCCAAAACAAGAAGGAAAAGCCTCAACACATTGCAATACACAAGAACAAGCAAAATAAAATACGAGCAGAAGAAACATAATATTTGAGTACCGCTTTTCATGAAGCTGAGCTAACAAAACAGACAAGCAAGTGAGACAAGCAGAAATATCTAGAGTTATTAGACTACTCCGAAGTATAGCATACATAGATGATCAAGTAATAACTTAAGTTGTAACAAGTGAAAGTGTGGGTATTTTTGGTTGACGCACAGGATTCGTGATTCAGACAGATTCAGATTCAGATGCAAGTCTTATCGGAAATTCAGGATTTCTACCCGTAGCCTCTAAGGGGCGGCTCTTTCGAACCTTCATCCTTGAGCCAGGGAGTTCATGCTTGCTATGACCGGTCCTTTGTTCCCGTTAGGGATTCAAGAGGGAACCCAAGTCGAGGAGTTGCATCGATTAAACACCACCTTTCATTGTTTACTTAAGTTATTAATGAAGTAATTCATGATCGAGTGATTCAAACATATCAAGACATGTAACCAAATTTTGATTCAGATATACGATAGTATATTTTACAAACATGAAAGCGGGGGAATCAAGTTATAGAACGTTATTTAACCAAGTCTTGGAACCAGACAGGAATAAGAAACAAGATTCGATGACACCGAAAACTAAGAAGTGAGTTTTGAACTTTGCGTGTTCAAGATAATAAGATTCCAATAACAAGAAGATTCTTCCAGTAAAAAGAAGCGCAGGAGTAAGTTTGACATGCATCGATTCTGGGATAACAAGTACTCATTTACATTAAGCCACTTTATGGCACGATTAACTTCCAAATAAGGAGTGTACGATACAAGCATGATAGAGAGATATCGATCATATATTTGCTAGCCATAAACCGTTACTATTATTATCATGATGTTTAATACTCATGTTCAACAATCTATCATTTCTCGAATTATTCATCAAATAAGAAATTTATTCATCTAGATCTATCCAAATAAAATCATTCATGTTCACAGATTCGTATCATCTCTAATGCGTAAAATCTCAAACTACTAACAAGTCATTTCAACGTTCGAGATCTAAGCTTATATGATGAAGCAAGCATTCAAAAGTGAAGTCATAAATTCATAAGAGCAGACAAGGTAATCTACGATCAATGTTTGCAAGAGAGGATGATCTCTACTTGCCTTAAATGAGGCTGAAGCTGACGGTGGCGGCGAAGCGGCGCAAGCAAAAGTCAGAAATCATATTTTGAGCCTGATTAAACACAACGAAAACGAAGCTGCATAATTTACTACGCTAAACTTAAGCATTTTACGACGCGGAAATTAAACAGCGAGAGTTTTGCGGATTTTACCTCCCTTAAATGGTGAGGGGAGAAGAGGTCCTCACACGGAAACCGGAGATTTGACGTCGTTTTGGGTGACGGAAATCCTAAATCGGAGAGGGCTTTGCGTGATTCCACCAATTGAATCGAGGAGCGACACCGGAAATCGAGGACAAAACACAGTTAGACGATTATAGGAGGGCAAAAATCTGAAATCACAACTTGAATGTAAATCGGAGCACGAATAAATCGTTAGGGTTTATGAAAATTCTGAAATCAAGGGTTTGGGGGGAGAATCTTACCAAAAGGAACCAAATCCGAGCCCAAGGAGGAGAGGGGAGAAAACCCTAGACGTTCCTCACGCAAAAACTCGGCCCAAACGGAGAGGAAGGGGTTGCCGGAGGGAGAGGAGGTGGCTGCCGGCCCCTATGGAGGAGGAGAAGGTTGCCGGTCCTTGAGGAGAGGAGGTTGGAGGAGCAGGCGGAAGCAGCGTCGGCCATGGCAGAAGCCGCTGGAGGCTTAGGGAGGAGAAGAAGCAGCGGGCGGCGGTTGCGCTGCGCGCACGAGACAGGAGCGGGAGAGCGAACAGGAGGCGGGATCGAGGCTGCGGGAGCCCTAGCCGAGCGGGATGCGATTTGCGGCTTTGCGGGTTTTTAACAGAGGGGCTGCTCGGGATTTATTCAGGGAGGGGGCCGGGGTGCGGATAGCAATTAGGTTTTATTTTATTAATCTTATTATAAACCTTTAATTTAGGGTTGTTACAACGGTCAGGAGGTTTTTAGAAATCGTTGTCAATCCCGGAGTGGAAATTTGATGATATTTTCATGGATTTTGTCCACGGGTTGCCAAAGTCGCTGCAGAAAAATGACTCTATCTGGGTGATTGTGTATCAGTTGACTAAAGTTGCGCATTTTATCCCAAATCAGAGAAGCGATCCAGTGGAGAAGCTAACAAAGTTGTATGTGGAGAACATCGTTCGATTACATGACGTTCCTCGCAGCATAGTTCGCGACCGTGATGGGCGGTTTACGTCCGGTGATTGGAGGCACGTTCATCGGTTACTGGACACAAAACTCAAGTTTAGCACAACCTTCCATCCGCAAACGGATGAGTAGACCGAGAGGACAAATCAGACTATGGAGGATATGCTGCGAATGTGCGTTTTGGATTTCGGACAGCGTTGGGAGGATCACCTTCACATGGTAGAGTTCGCCTACAACAACAGTTACCATGCGAGTATTCAGATGACCCCGTATGAGGCGTTATACGGCAGGAAGTGTCGTGCTCCTTTAGCGTGAGCAGAAACCGGAGATACGAAACTGTTGAAGCGCAGAGAGGTTGCTAGGGCGAATGAGTCCATCCGGATCATCCGTGAGCGGTTACTAATTGCCCAAGACCGCCAGACGAAGTATTACAACGCCAAGCACCGGAACGTTGAGTTCGCGGTCGGAGATTGGGTGTACTTGAAGATAAAACCTTTCAAAGGAGTGTCGAGAGTCCGACGCTTGAAGAAGCTGAGCCCGAGTTACTTAGGGCCATTTGAGATCACTAAGCGCATCGGCGAGGAAGCTTATCGACTTGCTTTGTCGATAGAGCTGAGTGGGTTGCACGACGTCTTCCATATTTCTGTGTTGAGGAAGGCGGTGCGGGAGCCCGAGTCTGTGTTGGAGGCCGATAGTGTGTCAGTGGATAGTGGCCTATCTACCAAAGTGACGCCGATTTGCATCATCGATACTGATATTCGGCAGTTGCGGAGAAAGACCATCAAGATGGTAAGAGTCCGTTGGGACAATTGTGGCCGCGAGGAGCTCTCTTGAGAGCCAGAAGAGATCATGCGCGAGGAGTACCCTGATCTATTTTACTCAGGTATGAAGAATTTCTTTTGATTATTCATGCTTTAAATTTTGGGACGAAATTTCTCTAAGTAGGAGAGAATTGTAACACCCGAAATTTATTTAAACCGGTTTTGGAGTGCGGTTAGATGGCGCGGTGTGCGATTAGGGAAGTGGGTCTGCGAATAGCAGAGTGGGGGTGCGCTTAGCAATTTTGATTTAGGTTTAAATAAATCCCCTCCCCTCTCAACCCTAAGCAGCCGACCCCCCCTCTCCCGATCTCTACTCTCCCTCTCGTCGCGTGAAGCAGCCGCACAGGGAGCCCGTTCTCCCTCTCTCTCTCGATCCCTCCCCTCCTACCGATCCCGAGACCCTCTCCCGTCGCCGCCTGGAGCAAGGAGGACCCGAGCCGAGCCTCCCTCTCTCTCTCTTTCGTTGGATTGGAGGAGGAGACCTCCCTCTCCCGAGCTCTCACTCCTCGTCGGCCTGGAGCAAGGGCAGCAAAGCCCCTCCCCCTCTCTTTGTCCCGGCCTCCGTCGGCTAGGAGAAGGCCACCCCCCTTTGGTTGGGTGTTGCTAGGTGCACAGCCGTGGAGCTAAAGCTTGGCCGGCCAAGTGCGGGGAAGAACTCGCGTGGTCGTTTGGAGCTCGGACAGGTGTGCGGAAACCAAATCCGTGGTGATCTACCTATGGATCCGAAACGCGCGTCAAGGGTAACGACTTTTCTTCTTGGGCAGGTGAAACCCTTAATTAGCATGCTTGCATGGAATCCCCTCTCCACCGACAGGTGGGGGAAGGGTGCCCTCCGACGGGTCGATGTAAACATCCCTGTTATTAATTGCATTAATGTCAGAAAGCGCGAGTACGGATTAGACATGCTGTGTGAAGCCCATCCGGGCATGTTGGTCTGAATTGGTGATGTTCTGGGGTTCCCGGAGAAGACTCCGTGGAATTTGTATGTTTGGAATCTGGGGGTCTGCACAGAGCTGCAGTTAGTACTGGAGGTGTGCTCCAGGAAACACCCTAATGTTTGCACGGGATCGATGGATCGTTGATATTTGTTCCCGGAGAGCTTTTGTTGTGTGTGTGCGAAGCCCGTCTCTCGGAGACCGTTGGGCTAGCGTGTAAAGTTGTGCGCCTTGAGTGCCCAACTTAGGTGACCGCGACTGCCACCCTTGTTACATAACAATCGGTTATGTATGCAGTATCAGGCAAGAGGAGGCTTACCCGCGTCATGCGTGTTGGGTACGACGACTTGAGCAACGGGCTTGGCTAAACTGTACCTGCACTATGTGGTGTAGTTCGACTACCTAAGGAAACTGGTGTGTTGCTACAGACATAGGAGAGAGCCGAGGACCTTGGGTCACGGCTAGTGAATGCTCAATGTTGGGCCATCCAGTCTAGGACTGAGGATGGTGGTGGGACCTGAAATTCGGTACACCGTTAAGGTGCCTTGAGTGCACGAGACGTTGGGCCGGTCAAACCAACGTTTGTGATGATTGGTGCTTAAATGACACATTCTGGCTCTATGTGATTATGCTAATTTGCTTACAGGGAAGAAACACCGCCACCCCGAGAAAGGGGTGGGGTCGTTATAATATGGCGTGGGGCCCATACCGGACCTTCTGTTATATTATTTCCGACGGATGGGGGTGTTACACGTCAGCACCAGTTCTGATCTCCCTTGAGCTTGAGGTCAAGCTCTGATACGCCTTAGTCGTATCAAGAACGAGAACAGAGAACTTGCATTGCATTAAATGAGAATAAAGATACAATCAGGAGATAACTCCTGCCAAGCATCCGAAGGCTGGGTCCTCCTTGACACTCCACTCTCCAAGAAAGTCAAATATCTAAGACTCAAAAGATGATGATAAAGAGACACTCCCACTCATATATATAGAAGGGGAAGCTTGCAAAATTTGACCATGCTCCTAGGTCTACATAGACTAATAAAGATATGCGTGACGTCAACACCAGTTCCGATCTCCCTTGAGCAGATGCATTCTCTTCGGCGTGGAGGGCCATGTAACGAGTTACGAGCATGGAGGGCGGCTGGGCGTAGCAGCGAGAAGCGTCGGAATGTTGCAAGAGTGATGGCGGCCCACGGGAAGTGCTGGCGGACACGACCGAAGAGAGGAACAGTCTGCTAGAGGCTCACTGGAATCGGGGAATAAGAATGGAAGAAACACGATGGAGTTGTTGGAGAAGAAGGGTCGTTGCAGAAGTCGTGGAGGTCGAAGATGCAGGTGTCGGTCGACGCAGAAATCGTGGAACCCGACAGAAGAAGCTGAACGGTTGGAACCGTCAATGGGCGACGGACGCTAGAATAGGCGGAACCGTCGAAGGCGTAGCTGTTAGCAAGTGCTGGCGTCGAGCATAAATCGGGAGGAGCGGCGGACGGCTGTACGCAGGAAGACGAGCTCCGTTAGCTGCGTACCTGCGACTGTAGGAGGAGGGAGCTCGACAGGCTTCAACGCGTGTGGTTTGGACGGCTGGCGGTTGGAAAGAGGAAGATCCAAGCGGAAAGCAATCGAAACAGTGTGTTGGCTGGAACAGGGAAGAAGTTCCAATTAAGGTTTCGTAGGAAATCCTAAATGAGGGGCAGGTCGGACCAATTGATACGCCTTTGTCGTATAAAAACGAGAAAAAGAACCTGTATTGCATTTAATGAAAATAAAGATACAATTAGGAGATAACTCATGCAAAGCATCCAGAGGCTGGGTCCTCCTTGACACTCCACTCTCCAAGAGAGCCAAACATCCAAAACTCAAAAGATGATGATAAAGATGCACTCCCACTCATATATATAGAGTGGGAAGGATACAAAATACGACCATGCCCCTAGGGCTACTTAGAGTAATAAAGATATGCGTGATGGCCAGTGTCGTATCAAGCTCATTGTGAACGGCAAGAGTGATGTTATGGGCTTCACGCCTAGTTATCATGTGGGGTTTTTAGTATGTTTCCCTGCATTTACGAGTTTGTTGGGAGTTAGGAGTGTCATGGTTAGGAGTTATCATTATGAGGGTTTGTAAGCCTATTTAAAGGTATATCTTGTATGGAATGGGGCATCCAGAAGTTTATTCTCTCCCTTTGCCTTGTTAAGAGATTATGGTAGCTCTCTTCTCCCAAGCACACTCCGCCTAGGCAGCCGCGGTTCCGGCTCCATGGTATCCTTCACCACCGTCATCCCCGCCTCCGGCCATCTTCTGGCACCCCTACCGACGTGTTACAAGCGAGCCCGTATCACCATGTTCTAAAGATTTACATCATGATGCATGTCGATACACACATGCTTAAGGACTCCCTAACAATAACTTAAGGATTTACTTTTCTGGTATCCATACATCATGAAAACACATGATTTTATGTCATATAAGGATTAATATGGTATTAAAAATTTGTTAAAATGTTGTTAGGATTTGCAATTACCAACACTCTGCCCTAATACCAACATCCTTTGTCCGATGTGATGTAGGATAAGGATGTGTAAGTGAAACTCTAGACGATGTGCCACAGTTGTCAAGAAAAATTAACTTAACGACCTAGAATTATGTATGCATGCAAGACTTGATCTGATTAAGCTTTGCAAACAATAATAAAACACATAATTTATACAATTGGCGCAAGCGATTACAGAAATGTTAAAGAGTGAGCAAAGTAGGCTTTCCTTCGATTGGAGTGCTTTTAATCAAATGAACAATTAGAATATGCCCTGCAAGTCATTGAGTAATCACATAATGAAATAACCAAGACGCAAGAACAACCATGCATATGTCAATATCTCAATCTGTACAATGATAAAGATTTAAAAACCAAAATAATGAACTCACATGCGTGGGGACCGTGGGGGAATGGTGAAGGTGGAGATCCGGTGGTCATGGGTATGCCGGTGGCTATTCGGAGGTAGTAATACAGCTTTGTGGGGGCTTCCAGTGGGGAGATAGGGCTGTAGTTGGATTGGATAAGGTAGGGGAAGCTAGGGGGTCTCGTCTAGGGTGAGAGGAGTAGGGAAGCGCTCGTTAGGGCTGGGTGGGGATGGGAGAGGCTGGGAGAAGGTCAACCAGGCCCTAGGAGTGCATGGGAGTGGGCAACAATGGAAGACGTGGGGGCTGCGGATGTTGCTGGGAGAGGGTATGGGGGTATGGCTGCTGCAGATTGGAAGGGGCAGGCTGTTGGGGATTTTGGGTAAGATTGGGTTTGGTGGTGGTATGGACTGGGCTGCAAGGTTGGGTGGCTGTTTTGGGGGTGGCCTTACGAAATAGGGTAAGGAGGGGCCGATATAATTGAAAATAAGGAGAAAATGGTAAGAAATGATATTATCTAGGAGTCGGCATCTATGGTTGCGGAGTTGGATCTATGGTTGGGAGTTGGCACCACAGTGACTGGAAGATGTTGGGAAGAAGACGCCAAAGTCTGAGAACCCTCAAACCAGTCCCTACACATGTTTAAATAGATAAACTGTTATAAGACAACCATCATGAATGGCTTGGATCACACAATCATGATGGTTGTTCGATCTCTTAAAATAAAAATGTTAAAATAAAATAAAAATACATAAAGTAGACACCTCTTGTCTGAATAAACTTGTGCACACACCAGTGGGCGACAACCTGCTGTCGAACTATGATTCCTATGCTCTATTTGCATTGGCCAAGTGTATTCTTCTCTTTTGTGCTTTTTTACATCCATTCTTGGTCATAACGCGTAATGCTAATATTATGGGAAATTTGCATGACGTTCATCTGAAATGCACATTTTTTTCTTGTTTGTTTATGTGATATTAATTGGTATGCTTGCCCTTCAATCACGTTGCAAAAGTAAAATTTAATTTGGATCAACATCAGACATGTTTAATGTATAATATCAATTTGAAATGTGTGAAATATCTATTACCGTATTGTTCTTAGGAAAAAATGACACATTTGTCAATAAATTCTTTGTTAAAGGTTACATTTAATTTAAAATTCAAAATCAATTTATTAATTGATTTTCTCTTTGAATTTAATAATTTAGTGTATTTGACTGGGAGTTATGGTTCATCTTGCAGTACTCATTTCCTCCCTCATGTGTTGGCGAGGTTGGGCGAATCGGAGCCCCTAACCGGAGGGAGGTTGGTCATGGAATGCTTGCTGAGCGTGCATTGGAACCTATCTTACCTTCTGAAGAGGATTTTCCTTACACTATTCGTGTTGAAAGTACCATTACTGAAAGTAATGGATCCTCTAGGTAATTCTCTTGTTCCTCTCTAAGTAGTGACATATCCAAGTGTTTATCTATATTTGTACTATATTAAAAAGAAAAACTTTGGATGATTATGGTCCTAAGTAGGACCTTCAAATGAATCTGAGCCTCATTGATTTCTTTGCTCTAACCAATTGCGTAATTCTTAAATATATAAGGTTAGCATAAAATAAAATAAAAGTGGTTATAGATACCAACATCCATCCACAGGGTCCCCCGGTGCACAGTGTCCGTTGTCAATAGTACTCGTTTGTCGCTCAAATGACCGTTGGTTAATGTCTCCATCACACACTGCTCACGGGGGGATCATGCATGACCAGTAGTTGTTAATTTATGATGTTGTGCTTTGTTACCTTGCCACTCTCATTTTCATGGTGATGCAGGACGATTCTAGCAAAAGTATATGCGGACTCTAGAAATGACTAAATGAATTAAACATGCATCTGACGATTAGACTTGCGACAATTGAAATTGTAAATATGACACAACAATCATGAATAAGTAGAGTCTTTATTAAAGGAAAAAGTAATACATTACACATGCAAGAGTACTAGAAAACAATTACTTGAATGAAAATCTTACAAGTCGCAGGATAATATTGACACAAAGAATACAAACTAGTATTTCCCAAAATAGAGAATTTGCAAAAAATTCAACAAAAAATAAATATAACCAAACAATAAACTCACAATGATCACGAGATATGAGACTCACGGATGTTCAGTGAGGTGCCGATGGCCGAAGAGGCATCGGATGGCTGAATTTGGACAGTTGGAGGGGAATCAATGGGCTGAACAGGCCTGATGGACTGCGGGTTGGTCTAATCTGTGAACTAGATGTTGGCCAGCAGTATTGTGAGGTGTTTGGATAATTTGTAAGTGGATTGGTGGGCTGGACTAGTGCTGGAATTGAGTGGAATGGCTGAGGGAAAACTGGTTGAGTGGTGGGTAAAGGAAGGCCTGCTGAAATGAAGGTGCCTAATTACTGGACAGGTTCCTAAACAGGGAACGGGTTCAAAATGAGCTTTTCAGGTGGCTAGAATTTATTCCAGATGAGTCTGAACTGATTCAAAGGGGATACGTGGATGTAGTGGCTGAAATGAGAAAGCCTGGGGTGGATGTAAGGTTTGGTTGAATGGTTTAGAAGTGGTATGGAACGTGGGGACCTCTAGAAATTGGAGGGGGGAGAAGCTACTTAACTCACAGACGTTCTTGATTGTAAAAATGGGTTGATACGAAGACGACCCTGCAGGCCTGTCTCCGATGCAACTTGTGTTGCATCTGTACAACAACAACACTCAAGCCTTTATCCCACTATAGTGGGGTCGGCTATATGGATCATTTGTCTCCATTGTGCCCTATCTTTAGTCGTTGTTGAACAACGAGAATAATTCCTTTTTCATATCATTACACTCATTTATCCCCTCTATATATGGAGGCAGATAATACAATGCGGAATAAAGATACACAAAAATTTTTATTACACAATACATATTATAACACTCCCCCTCAAGTTGGACGTGAGATGTTAATCATGCCCAATTTGTCAACAATCCTTCCAAATATATTCCCACTCAACCCTTTTGTGAGAATGTCTGCAAGTTGCCTATCTGAGGGAACAAAGGGAGTACACACAACGCCCTTCTCAATGTTCTCTTTGATAAAGTGTCGATCTACTTCAATGTGCTTAGTGCGGTCATGTTGGACATGATTGTGGGCGATGGTGATAGCTACCTTGTCGCAATGCAACCGAATGGGTTCGGCTTCAGTCAGGCCAAGGTCACTCATCAAAGAACGGAGTCATAAGCCTTCACAAACTCCATGAGCCATAACTCTAAATTCGGCTTCTGCACTTGATTTTGCCACTACTTGTTGTTTCTTGCTTCTTCAAGTAACGAGGTTTCCCCCGACAAGGGAACAATATTCCGAGGTTGATCGTTGATCTTCAACAGACCCGGCCTAATCAACATCAATGTAAACTTCAATACTTAGGCAAGGATTTGGAGCAAACAAGATCCCCCTTCCCGGCGTGGATTTGAGATGCCTAAGGATTCTGTGAGCAACATCCACATGGCGCGTCTTTGGAGCATGCATGAACTGTTTGATAACACTCACCGCATATATCATGGTGAGTATGAGACAGGTAGATTAGCCTTCCCACTAATCTTTGAAATTCAGAGATGTCCTCAATCACCTCTCCATCATCACGCCCCAATTTGTGGTTTGCTTCAATTGGGGTGTCAACCGGTCTACATCCACTCATTCCCGCCTTCTCAAGAAGGTCCAGTGTATATTTTCTCTGGGAGATGAAGATCCCCTTCTTAGACCTTGCAACCTCTATACCCAAGAAATATTTGAATTCTCCTAGGTCCTTGACCTCAAACTTATTAGCTAATTTTTGTTTGAGGTTCTTAGTCTCTTCCATATCATCACCTGTTATGACAATATCATCAACATATACAATGAGGACAATGAGTTTATCGGCCCTACGTTTGATGAACAATGTATGATCAACATTGCTCTGATGGAATAGACATGTAAACTTCCTTAACCCAAATGGCAGCACTTGTTATGACAATATCATCTTCCAAACCAGACTCTTGGAGATTGTTTCAGTCCATAGAAAGCCTTCTTTAACCTACAGAACTTTCCCTCCGCACCTTTAGGGGTAAGGCCTGGTAGAATAAACATGTAAACTTCCTCGTCTAGATCCCATGAAGGAACGCATTCTTCACATCAAGTTGTCAAAGGTCCCAACCTTTGCAGGCAACACAGGATAATAGGACCCTAATGGTGTTCATCTTGGCCACTGGGGCAAATGTTAACTGATAGTCAATACCGAGAGTTTGTGTAAAACCCCTTGCCACCAGTCTCGCCTTACACCTTTCAACAACGCCTTGGGAGTTCTGTTTGACGGAGAAAACCCATTTGCATCCAACAGGCTTCTTTCCATGAGAAAGATGCACTAAATCCCACGTGGGGTTCTTCTCAATGGCAACCATTTCCTCAAACATCGTCTCTCTCCACATAAGGACCTCCAGGGCATGCTGCCAAGATGCATGTATAGAAAGAGAAGCAAGGGAAGACACGAAGGTCTTGTGGGAAGTAGAAAAAGAGTCGTAAGATACATAATGTGAAAGCGGATGTTGGGTACAAGATCGGATACCTTTCCTGAGAGCAATAGGTGGATCGGAAGGCTCAGAGGGGCCCGAGTCCGGATCCAATGATGGTTCTGGTTGCATAGTCAGATCTTGTGTGCTGGTCTTCTTTGTGCGCCAAGTATATACCTGCAAGTTCAGAGCAGTAGATGGAAGAGGTAAATGGATAGCAGATGGACTCACTTCCAATGGTGTAGGCTCCCCTTGAAGTGAGGGATATGGTGGAGGTATATGCAAAGGTAAAGAATGAGAGGACTTAGAAGGAGGGTCACCCGAGACATGGTAGTATGCCTCAGATTCACGGAACGTGACATCCATCGTAACAAACACTCTCTTCTTAAGTGGGTGAAAGCACTTGTAACTTTTCTGAGTGGGAGAGTAGCCAATGAAAACACACTTGACGGCGCGAGGATCAAGTTTGATCGGACGAGGGTGATGAATGTGTACAAAGTAGACACATCCAAACACCTTAGGGGAAAGTTGAGAAGGAGGCACATGGAGAGTGCTAAGAGGCGTGACATTACCAAGGACACGCGAGGACATACGATTAATAAGATATGCCGCAGTAAGGACAATATCCCCCCAGTAATACTTGGGAAGATGCATGGTGGACAAGAGGCAACGAACAACTTCTAGCAAATGACGATTTTTCCGCTCAGCCACACCATCCTGAGCCGAGGAATAAGCGCAGGTAGTTTGGTAGATGATGTCATGATCAACAAGATATTGCTCAAAGCACGAATCCATGTACTCACGAGCATTGTCGCTGCGAAGAGTTTTAATTTTGGTATGGAATTGTGTGGAGATCATGTTATGAAATTTGCGAAGAATATGAAAGACATCACTCTTTTGCCGCAACAAATATACTAGTCCAACCTGCATGTACCTAGTGTTTCCACCATAACCCTACGTGGATCTCCTTTGTTCCACGAAGCCGCCTGATAGATCCACACCTTCATCCAACTACGTCTTGCCTGCGATCCAGCGCGCGTCTCGCCATTCCCCTCGCTTCCGCGGTCCATCCTGTTTGCAGACCGCGATCCAGCGGGCGTCTAACCGCCCCTCTCGCTTATGTGTCCCTCGCACCAAATTGACGCCGATCGACATTCTCGCATGTAGCCTGCGATCCAGCGCGCGTCTCACAGCTCCCCTTGCTTCCATGGCCCCTGATCCAACGTCTGTTTTGTCGACCGCCACCTTCCAACAACGTCCGCTCGGTCTTGCCCTCCCTTCAACGCTTCTTCCCATGCATGCCCCCTCCTTGCGTCACTTTCGCATACAACAACTCCTCCAGCCCCCCAATCGTCCCTCTACACCCTTTCTGCCCTTCGTTTCCTTCAATCAGCCGGCGCGCACCCTCCGACACCGCGCCTCGTGCGTCTCGCTCCCCTTACACCACTACTACTGCCAAAGTACACCATTTTCGGAGTTTCCTTATATACGTTCTCTTCTCTGGTTCACCCGTTACATGCCCTGAACGGACGAGGACGCTTCTGCGTCCACTAATTCCACTCGCTTGATTCAACTCGAAACCCGGCTTGAAGTTCTAACTCTCCTCATTCGAGACCTCGCGACCACGGTGATCAACCTCACCGGCTCCTCTGGCACCATCATTGTACCCCACTCAACCCGCCACGAACTACATGTGGTTCCTCCACTCCATTGCGAACATCCATCCGTCCCATCTCCATCGGATTGAGATTCTTGTGTTCGACAACCCTCTCAGTTGTATCGTCCGCACTGAATAATTCTTCGAGGAGCTCCATTCCACCCCTGCCAACTGGAAGGTCCCCTGGACACTATCTATATAGAAAGCTCGATTCTCCACTGGGTGCGTTGAATGCGCCAACAGGTCCCTGGCCTCTCGTGACCAACGCTAAAGGAGGAACTCGGCCGCCATTATGACACCCGTCAAGCGGGTGTTGCCTTAGAGCGCCTCAGCTCTGTTTGCCAGTCTGACACCATCATCACCTACATCGCGAGTTTATCGAGGTCTCTACACACATTCTTCGCCTATCCCTAGACCATTATCTTGGGTACTTAGGGGTCTGCGGCGCCACCTTCGGGCATGCCTTCGGTTCCACCACCTGAATACTCTTTCCCGCGCCATGGAGCATGCTCATTACCTTGACGAGGAACTTTACGTATCTGATGTAATCTAAAATCTGAAATTGATTTTAAACGATAAGTTGTGGTTACGTTAAAAATAATGCGGCGCTCTCAAATTCTTCAGCGGTAAATCCTATCAATGTTGGATCATGGGCTCGCACACGCGCATACGAACCGACATTTGAACATATGATTAATATGACTTAATGATCCACATGTATCACCTTTAGAGAAACAAGAAAATAAATAGGACAAATCGGTTTCAAATTTCGACAAATAGGAAATGAAAATCTAGGCAAGCTCTGGTTTGGCGAACAATTTAATATTAAGCATAAAATTTGTTATCAGTTTTAGAGCTTTCGGAGTGAGTGGTATACCTTCCCCTCACAGGTTTAGGGATTTCTGGTTCTGGGAACAGCAAATTGAGGCTTCAGGATGAGGCTCTTTGAGTAATTGTGATCGGGAGGGCTGCAGCAAAAGGTTGGAGGAACTGTCGCAAGAGCTGGAGTTCCAGCACGCAGGAACAAGAAACGAGGGGGGGGGGGGGGGGGGGGGGGGGTTGCTGGAGGCGCTCGTGGAAGACGACGACCAAGCGCGCCGTGTTGGGGCTCGCCGTTACCACCGTCGACCGGCGGAGCTAAGTTCGCCGGCCCCTGGAATGGCCTCCGGAGGCGGCATCGTGGCTGGGAAGGTTTGCTTCGGGCGGCTGGAAGGACTAGCGACGGCGGATGGGGCTGGACGGGAACTTTGCTGGAGAGAAAACCGAGCGAGAGTTTAATTCTCGTTCAGTTTTCTAATTTCCAGCCTAGTTCGAGAGAGAGGAGGTGGGCCAGTTTAAAACATCCAGGTTTAGGAATACATAACAGCTGGCATTTAAAGATAATGAAGTGGGAATTAATTGAGGAGGTTTGATATTCATAACAGCTCGGTTTAGGAAAACGTAGTGGGGATTAATTGTGAGGCTTGATTTTCATAACAGTTGGGGCAATTAATGGACTATGGCTTTCAATGAAATGACTTAAGTACTCCCCAAAAGTAATTCTGAATTATAATTTCAGAAACAAGAGGCTTATAATTTTAAATATAATAATACCTTAATTGTTTGTCAATTCCATTGCTTGCCTAAATTAACACTACACCTAGTTTGCCGGACCTTTACATTCAGGGTCTTATTGGTCGGTCACGCCAATAAGCCGACAAACGTGCGCGAGTGACATGCGCGGAACAAGATACAAGCGCTAGCAACGTGCGCGACAATAACAAAAATAAACGTGCGCTAAAACATGCGCGACTCACAAAATAAAGTGCAGAAATAAAATACGATGCGACTCAGGTTGCATCAGTATCCCATCCGTCCACCTTGTCCGGGCGACCCCCCGGCCGCCTCCACTGCCAAAATGTCAAAATGATGCGATGCACAAGTAATAGTCCAACGAATAAATGGTAGATGATTAATCCTTGCAAGTAGATGAATAATGGGCAAACTTTTTTGAAATAGTTTCCCAAATGATATGATAGTTCACCAAATAAGCAACAATAAGCTAAATTGACTTTAAATATGAACTTACACAAGAAATGTGAGACTCAGGGTTGAATAAGCACAGATTTAAGGGGCTGGACAGCCGTGCTGCACTGGTACTGTTCAGATTTTAGGATGGCGGAAGGATATCAGTGCTTGATGGATTTATGAGGCTGAATGAGGTGTTTGATTGTTGATTATGGGCAGTTGGATGGCTGCTGTTTGGGGTCTAGAAGAGTGGGGCAGTTGTCTCGTAAGGCTAAATAAAAATTTAGAGGAGGATAGGGGCTGCAGGGAGGAAATTCCAGTGGATGGACTTCAACTCCAGGGGATTCCTGGTTGCTGGCAGTAGTTTCAGGGCTTGGATTTTGGTTGTGTCCATGACTGGAATAGAGAAATTATAGAGCTCGCAGGTCCCCAGAGGTTCTGGAAGGGAAACAAAGGTCATGGAGACTGTAAAGTGGCGGTTAAAGCCTGGGAGGAGAGAGACGTGAGTTTCTGGAAGTGGGTATAATGGACAAAGGAGTTATTGGTGGTTTTTGTGAAGAGCAGAGAGGGAAAAACTGAAAACAATGAGGGAGTACGGCCTAATAGGGAGTATTATGGGGTGATTGATGGCATTATCATAAGTGTTTAATGGAAAGGGCATGGTTAGCTAGTGGAGGGACTGCGAAGTGGGCGATTGCTTAGTGGTTATGGGGGTTTAGAGTAGTTATTGGTAGGTATGAGTGGGGAAGGGCAATCAATGTGGTGGTTATGAGTAGTGGGGGTGGTTAAGAGAGGGTGGTCACCTTGGCTTCAACACCAAGGATCCATAGAATCGGCGTTGTGGGAAGACTGCGAAAGCTCCGAATTTCTGTCCAAATTCTGCGATATCTGAAATTCAGCCTTTATACCCCTATGCATAGACTTAGAACCCACTACGGATGAGCACGATCATCCGAAATACAAAACTACTAAATATACATGAAATAAAATTACGAAAAATACATAAAATACATAAAAAACATGTCTTCTTTCTGGACGCAACTACTGGCTTTGGATCGTCCATCGACGATCCTAACTCGCCTCCGTGTAAGTAGACTCCGACAAGTTTCGATACTGGTCGGTCCGCCCGTGAAATGTGTTCCCCTTCATAAACTCAAGGAGAATTTTCCTTACTCTAAAAATCCAGATATCCCTACAATGTTGTCTTTATATTATACATGTTTGCTTAGAGTTTCATTAAAAATCTTTCTTTTTTTGTGTCTGTTTGTTTGTTCTTAAGGTAGTAGCCTCATAAGATGTTGTCTTTATATTTATTTGTTTGCTTAAATTTTCCTAAAGTCTCTTTTTTTGTGTTTGCTTGTTTTAAGGGATTAGCCTCATGACCTATTATTACAATTTCCTTACATGTAGTTGGCTTTTGGGGATTTCAAGTTTCTTCCTGAAACTTTTCTTCTTAGATTCATTCTTTGTGAATTTGGTTAAAAGTAAATCCAAGACTAACCCTTGCGGTCAATTGAGATTTCATTAGCTCATACATGATCTATAATTATGGTAAGGTTGCCCTCACCACTTTACGAAAAATAACTATGGTGATGTCGATTGGTCTTACCTCCCGAAGGTGTTACTGCCGCCTTTGCAGTCTGAGTATTCTTTAAACTATGGTGAAGCTAAACCTAGCTATGTCAAGGAAAGTAACCTTGCCCTTAAAGGTTTGCTCCTAGGCAGATTCACCTATAAGCTTATCTTTATCTTAATTTCTCTCTCCTTATTTTTTGACATGTCGGATTTAGATGTCGGATACATGTCGGGAAATTTTACAATATCGGATTCCTAAAAAATATTTATATTATAAGTTATAACAACTTTGGATATATGTTTCTATGCATCTGCTCTTTCTACCACCAGTAAGCATTAAGACAAAATGCTAGCTGCAATATTTTATACTTGAACTGAGTGCAATTACCTAGTATTTCTAACTATTATGATATCTATATCCTCACAAGTATATGTAAAATGAATGAATAGCAAAGCATATGAAACATTGAATAGATTAATCCATAAAATAAATATTTTCTCTTCAATCACAAAAGATCTAAGGCCGACATAGCGGATTTGATCTGAAATGTCGGCCGACATAGCGGATCTGATCCAAAATGTCAGACGACATATTGCAAGACTTCATAACCTTTATATTTTCATTATGCAAGTTGTTTTCTGTTCAAACAGGACATGTCGGACATTGAATAGCAAAGTATATGAAACATTGAATAGATTATTTCATAAAATTAATATTTTCTCTTCAATCACAAAAGATCTAAGGCCGACATAGGGGATTTGATCTGAAATGTCGGGCGACATAGCAGATCTGATCCGAAATGTCAGACGACATATTGCAAGACGCCATAACCTTTATATTTTCATTATGCAAGTCGTTTTCTGTTCAAATAGGACATGTCGGCTGACATGTCGGACATGTCGGCTGACATGTCGGACATGTCGGCTGACATGTCGGACATGTCGGCTGACATGTCGGACATGTCGGCCGACATTTAAATCATTAGAGCTATACTTAGAGTGTGGTTTATTTAATAACTAAACTACTTGATATGCAAAATCACATGAATTTGTCTCTAACTCCTTGGTCATGTTAGAGAAGTATAAGCATGTGACCAACAAAACAACATACATTTATGAATCTTACATGAGTCTTACATGTATTATATTATCACTTAAGATATAATAAGGTGTCATTTACATATAAGAGAATTGTATTCCACTTATTCATGGACTAATAAGAGCTTTAATTTCCTACCTCCATTCTTATTTTATCATGTACGCTGGAGAATGGTAAGAGAAAAATTGTCATAGAAGCTGTCTGAAATTTCAGAAAAATTTCTTGATTAACATTATTACTAAGAACTCCTATGAGAATTGACAAAAAAAATATCCTCTGAAATTTCAGAAAGTCATAATCTTGAAGAACATCATGCATTCTAGGAAGAAATCGACATTAAAACAACGCATGTACTTCTTTCAAAATCTCTAATAATGTTTCAACCTTCACACATTTGCATCTATCAAAATGAAGCAAAATATCTTGATTGCAATGTTCTTTGACACTTTTCTGAATTATTTCATGCTATTCTATGAACTTTGTACATTAATATAATGTGTCATTTATTAAAAGAAAAGCTATATTCCATCAAAAAACTAAATCTAGAGCTAAGATTAACTCATAACCAAGATATCATGGCCAAGTCCATTTTTCACTTTTCTAAAAATTGGTGCTTTTCAAAATCATATTATTAATTGACATTCTAGAAATTATAGAGGCAATTAAATTCATGAGAGGTGATTTTGAACTCTTACATAAGGTTTTAAAGAAAATTAACTCACTTAGTGCCATCATTTCATATCTAGTTTAAATGCAAAACTTTCTAAAGGTATCTAGAGGTTCAGGTAAGGAAAGGATTCACAAAAATGAAATCCTTGAAATCAAATTACTCAATTTAAGAACATTTTAACCATTATATTTCCTTCTTTCAAAACTACTAAGGAATTCAAAATTTTTTAAGATATGTGGAAGATAAGGTCGACAGAAAACTCACCTTATTGTTGATTGGAGCCTTTCCTTTTAGAGAATATCTCTTGGGATCCATGGGAAACTCCTTGGCGGCAAGGTGATGCATGAAATCTTCGGGTTGGAACTTGGGTTGAATCTCTCTCACAGTTTGAGCAAAGAAAACCTATGGTGGCTAGGATTTTGCTTTACATAAAGAGTGGACCTCACTCTTGATAACAAGAGAAAGGAAAGAGTTATTTATGTTAAACTAGTTCTCATGATTAGAAAAAACAGAAAAATCCTAAAAAAATATTTGCATCCTCAAAATAATTTTTCAGACTTTCATAATAAATAATTATTTATACTATTAAAATAGAGTTTTCTCATAAGTAAATTAGCTTAAAATACTTACAAATTTCTATAAAATTTAGAAATTTTTTCATGTTTAAAATAATTTTTTTATTTATAAAGATAACATTATTAGTGTAAATCATCACATGATGTATATGAATGGAAAAGAAATTTTTACTAAACATAACGAAAATTTAGGATGTCATATATGTGCGGGAGTAGTGAGTGGTCATGAAGTTTGTGGGTTGACTCTCAGTGGTTAGGATAGTTATGCGAGAGTTATGGGTAATTATGAGTAGCGGAAGATGATTACTAGGTAGTTATGTGTGTAGTGTTGTGAAATGAGAAAGCCTTAATCTCCAATGTGGAGACCTAGCATATAAATATATCTCGAAGTCGAATAATTACAAACATGCCCAAACACCATACACGATATTTACAACAACAGAACCCATATAGTCCTCAATCATTGGGGGTATGGGCGGGGGAAGATTGGAAACAGACCTAATCTTTGGCACTTTGCATAAAGTGGCTTCTCTTAGAGGAGAAAGACCCAACCTTTGACAATAAATGCACAAAATGGTTGTTCACAGAGTACCACTGAAATAGTGCCCCCCTATACCGATACACGATATTTGCAGAACATATAAAATACAATGATAATAATAACTCCAATACTCCCCCTCAAGCTGGAGCAAAGATGTTAATCATGCCCAGCTTGGAAATGGTCAAATCTGAACGAGTAGGGCTAACAACTTTAGTGAAGGCATCAACAAGCTGGTCGGCCGAGGGGACGTAAGCTGGAAGAATAGTCCCATTGCGAACGTGATCACGCAGAAAATGAATATCCATCTCGATGTGCTTGGTGCGCGCTCATGTAGCACCGAGTCCTGGGCAAGAAGGAGAGCTGATCTATTATCACAATAGAGGGTTGAGCCAGTAGCAAGAGATAAGTCGAGTTCAGTCAGCAGCGATCGAAACCAACTCAGTGACGCCGTGGGCCATGGCGTGGTACTCTGATTCAGCCGACGAGCGAGATACGATGAGTTGTTTCTTACTCCGCCATGAGACAAGGTGATCACCATGGAATACACAGAGACTTGACGTGGAGCGTTGATCGGTCAAAGAGCCAGCAAAATCAACATCAGTGAAGCAGGAGAGACTGGAGGCACTATCAGCCCGATAGAACATCCCAAGACCAGGAGCGCGTTTAAGATAGCGAAGTCCATGTCGAGCAGCCTCTAGATGAGATGTCCAAGGAGAATGCATAAACTGGCTCAAAACGCCCACTGAGAAACTGATGTCAGGCCTAGTGTTGGTCAAGTAGTTCAAGAGGCCAACCAAACGCTGGTACTGAGAGGGGTCCGACAGAGGATCACCAGATTCAGCATGAAGGCGATGGTTGGTATCCATAGGAGTACTCGCATGACGACATCCAAGTAGACCCGTGTCCCGAAGAAGATCTAAGGTGTACTTGCGCTGCGATATGTAGGTTCCCTGTCGTGAGCGAGAAACTTCAATCCCAAGGAAATAACAGAGGGTTCCAAGGTCTTTCACCTCGAAGGCTGAGTGTAGTGTAACTTTCACCTCAGAGATGCCAGAAGGGTCATCCCCGGTGAGAATAATATCGTCTACGTAGACCAGGACAATGGCACGACGACCCTCTGGAGTGGCACGAATGAAGCAAGTGTGATCTGCACGACACTGAGTGAAGCCGGACTGAAGGACAACTGAGTTGAACCGTTCAAACCAGGCACGTGGGGACTGCTTTAAGCCGTACAAAGATTTGTGCAGTCTGCATACTTTCCCCGAATACTCCCCCTTAAGGGCAAACACTGGAGGATGAGCCATGTAGACCTCCCGTAAATCTCTATGCAGGAACGCATTTTTGACATCGAGCTGGTAGAGCGGCCACGCCCGAGAGGCCGCAAGCGAGAGCAGAAGGCGGACACTGGTCAACTTAGCCACTGGAGCAAACGTGGCACCAAACTCGTCCGGAGCCTGAGTAAAACCCTTGGCCACCAAACGAGCCTTATAGCGGTCAATGGTACCGTCGGCAGAGTACTTCACAGTGTAGACCCATTTGCACCCTACTGTGCGTTTCCCGGGGGGAAGAGGAACCATAGACCATGTCCCAGTACGACAGAGAGCAGACATCTCCTCCTCCATGGCCTGAATCCACCGTGGGTCAAGGAGAGCCTCAACGGTTGAAGCAGGCAAGCGAACAGAATCAGCAACAACCACAAAATCCTGGTAAGAGGGTGAGAAACACTGGTAGAAAACAACACTAGCCAACGGGTGCTCAGTAACAGAGGAACGAACACAAGTACGTTTGCCCTTGCGCGGGGCGATAAGTAAGTCAACAAAAGAAGTAGGGGAGAGAGGCTCAAGAGAGATACCTGTGACCGGAAGAAGCTGCTGATCCGGGACTGGAGGAGAAGTGGGTGTATGCTGGCGGCGAGAGTAAGTCGGTAGGGCAGGCGGAGCAGCAGGTGGGACAGTGGCTGGTGATGGGGGAACAACCGAGAGAGGTTGCACAACAATAGGAAGCGCATGTGAAGGTAAATGAGCAGGGAAGAAGGGAACCTCCTCATGAAATGTCACATCCATAGAGTAAATAACACGACGCAACTGAGGGTCATAACAGCGGTAACCCTTAGTGGTAGTAGAGTAGCCGATGAAGAGACAACAGATGGCCTTGTCGTCGAGTTTAGTTCGAGAAGGACGACGATCCTGGACAAAACACACACAACCAAAGACTCGGAGAGGAATGAGAAAGGCTGAGACTGATGGATGAATGAGACTGTAGGGGGTAACACCACCAAGAGGATGAGAGGGAGTCCTATTAATAAGGAAAGTTGCTGTAAGAAGAGCGGCACTCCAATAGGACTTGGGGACATTCATTCCCCGAAGAAGACAACGAACAAAGTCTAAAAGGTGGCGGTTTTTGCGTTCAGCCACCCCATTCTGCTCGGGGGTACCAGGTCAAGAAAATTGGTGTAGAGTGCCCTCATTCCTGAGAAAGAGATCAAAAAAACGAGAAGTATATTCACCTCCATTGTCAGAGCGGAGGATATGAACAGACGTGTCATGCTGGGTCTGTATCATACGAGAAAACTGAGAATAGACAGATATGACCTCAGATTTATTTTTTAGAAGATAAACCCATAAGCAACGAGAATAGTCATCAATAAAAGTCACAAAATAAGAGAAACCATCAAATGATACAACAAGGGTAGGGCCCCACACATCAAAATGTACCAACTTAAAACAAGAAGTAGCACGACTAACAGAAGGAACATATGTGCTACGTGTGTTTAGACAGCTCACATACATCACAGCGAAAAGGAAAAACAAAAGACACATCAGGACAAACATACACCATCCGTTGAGGGCTAGCATGACCGAGACGTGCGTGCCAAAACGAACTGGACGACAAAACATGGGAAGCAGCAGAAGTGGTAGGCAGGCATGTGTCGGTGGTGGTGGTAGCAGCAGTGGGAGATGGTAGCTCTAGGTAGTACATCTCACTCCTCTCATATCCCGTACCAATAGTCCTCTCGGATCTCAGGTCCTGAAAAACACAACGATCAGAAAAGAAAGTTACTGAGTAGTTTAAAGAGCGAGTAATACTACTAACATAGATTAGGTTGAGAGCCAACTGTGGTACAAGAAGAACAGTCAAGAGAGAAAGAAGAAGAGAGAGGGATGGTGCCCCGACTGAGGACAGGGGTAACCGAGCCATCAGCAAGACACACATCCCGGTGAGAACATGGGACAACCTGAAGCAGATGAGAAGACGTACCAGTCATATGATCGGTTGCACCAGAATCAATCCCCAGGGTGACGAATCTTGGTCAACCGTGGTCACAGAGCAAGAAAACGGAGTACCTGAGGAAGAAGAAACAGGGGAAGCAGAGACAATAGTGGAAGGCCGAGACTACTGGAATTGCTGAAACTGGGCCATCATGTGACTGAAGTCAGAGGAGTTAGCACCCAAAGTGTGCTCGACGGGCTCGGAAGACTCGACAGAGGCAACAGTATGCCTGGAGACACTACCAGGAGTGGTACACTCAGAGCCCCTCAGGTGGGGGTATAACCGATAGCAGCGACTGCGGTCATGATACAGACGCCCATAATGAGAGCAAGGGCCAGGAGGACCCGCAGAGCCACGACCACCATATCGACCACCTCGGTTCCGAGAGCTGGAGGTGGGAGGGCGGTAAGAAGCAGCAAGGGCCATCTGCTCAGGAGGAAGAGAGGAGGTAGCACAAGCGCCGGAAAGATTAGAGTGCCTCTACATACGTTTTTCATGCTCTGCAACAATGGAATATGCCTCAAGAAGATCTGGCAAAGATGACATCGCCACAATCTGAGCACGGGTAGACTCATATTCGGGGCGAAGCCCCATCAAGAACTGATATGTCTCCCGCCGTTGTCGCTGTTTCCGAATAAGGGTGATATCATTGGGGGATTCCAGGGCACTGAGAGGCTCAAGATCGTTAATCTCAAGAAAACGATCATGAAGGTAAGTGAAGTACTCCTGAACCGAACGCTCCCCCTGAGTGGCGGAAGCGATATCCTGAAAGATGCCGAAATCTGAGCATCAACACGTGTGTGCCCAAAGGTGCGCTGGAGAGCAGACCAAAGCTCGGAGATGTCCTCAAAGCGCATGAACTGACTGAAGATGCGAGGCTCCATGGAGCACTGAATCCATCCAAGAACCATGTACTTTTCCGTCGACCACTTGACTAACTCCTCTTTCTTATCATCCTTGTCTGTCGGTTTAGGCATAGGAGGGCCGCCGGTCAGCCATGAGAGCTTATTCCGGCCGGCTAGAGCTACTTTCATCGTGGTCGCCCATGAAGAGTAATTTTTCTCATCGAGAAGGACGCCAGTAATCCGTCCCGTAGAAGATCCATAGGTGTCCTTGGAATCCATGGACTAAAAAAGCAACGAGAAAAGGAAAGCAAGCAACGAGGAACAAGCGGAGAATATGATCCGTGATCCAGAGACAACGGGAAGCACCAAAAATCCGACAGCTGAGGGAAAAGGCGGAGGAGCAGCGCAGGGACCCGACTGGAATAGGCGGAGCAGCAGGTCGGGAACGCGGAAACCTGCGGACGGGATTGCAGAAACCTGCGGCTGCGGAATCGACGACGTGAAGAGGGTCGACGCGAATCGACGGAATTGCAGAAACCTAATCGCAGGGATCAGAGGGCCGACGTGAAGCGCCGACTAGCGGACATGATTGCGGAAACGACGATGGAGCGCCGACGTGTGGATGAGAAGCGTCGACTGGCGGACTTGCAATGAGAAACAGGCGGGAATCCTGTGGAAACCGTCGGACGAGGACGAAGAGGGGAACACCGATCGGAAGGAGTCACGATCGGGAGCGGCGTGGAGGAAAACACGAAACCCTATTTTGCTCCGATACCATATTGTGAAATGAGAAAGCCTTAATCTCTAATGTGGAGACCTAGCATATAAATTTACTCGAAGGCGAATAATTACAAACATGCCCAAACACCATACACGATATTTACAGAACATATAAAATACAATGATAATAATAATAGTGGGGGTAAGTAGAGGTGGTGGTGGAGGGGAGGGTGGCTGTCAGCGAAGGTAGTAGTGGTGGCTAGAAATGGAGGTGGAGGGGGACGGCCAAGGGGAGGGAGAGGGATTTTCGTAGGGTTCACACTTAGGCTCCTTCGACACAACTAAAAAGTATGAGTCGCTAATCCGCACAAAATGAACGGCCCCGATAGTCGTGTAGACCCTTCGGTGACGTGATCCCCATCACTTGGGACTGCTACTATAATTGCTGTTTCTCTAAATGCTGAAGTCATTTCAATTCTATTCATCAGCATGGCTTCAGTTTGTGGAGCTTGTCTAGCACTCCTAGATGCTGGGGTTCCTGTTAAAGGCTTGGTTGCAGGAATAGCAATGGGGCTAGTCTTAGACACTGAGGAATTTGGAGGAGATGGAACTCCCCTTATACTTTCTGATATTAGTGGATCTGAAGATGCTTCTGGTGACATGGATCTCAAGGTTGTCTTGACCCTTGTAATTATGTATCATCCTTCTTATGGTTATTAATATATGATTAAAGAAATTGTTCAATGAGATCTTTATAATTGATCTTATGTTGTCATCTTTTTTCAGGTTGCTGGTAATGAATATGGAATCACTGCATTTCAGATGGACATAAAGGTAGTAGTTTCTATTGAACTGTCTGAGGTTGATTATTTTCTACTATCGAGATGCTTTTCATTAATTATACTATTATTTTTTATGATAAATTGAAAATATCTATATTTGTAGGATTTGTGCTTACACTTTTTCTGTTTTTCGTCCATTTGAACTTTTACAGACAGCAGGAATCACTTTACCCGTGATGGAAAAAGCACTCCTTCAAGCAAAAGATGGACGAAATCATGTGATTTGTATGTTTACCAACATTCCAAAGTGCATGTATTCTTCTAAAGAAAGTTAACATTTACTTTATTTTCCATGGGTCAGTTGATTTTACTATGAACTCCCTTACTTTCTGGATTGAGTGTATTTTTATACTAATGTATTTTACTTGTGGGTGAAAAGGACATGGTTTGGCTGAAATTGATTTTTTGAAAGAAAAAAAAAACATCCTAAAAGCTTCAGGTAAAGTTGATGTTCTTCTATCCTAAACATTTCTGTAAGCACTAGATGGTTTAATGTTTTGAAGACCTAGTTTTCCTTACTATCATATGTTCGACTGACATTTAATTTTATTATAGAAAAGAGTTATTTAGCGATATACCATTCAAAACTTTCTAAATTATTTTTTAAACACTCAAAACTTCAAATATTTCTAATATATCAGTCAAAGCATATATACTATTGATAAACGACGAAGATGTTTCAAAAAGAAAATTAAAAAAAAAATCCCCTCAATCTTCTTCTCAGTTGGTGAGTGCAGGAGTAAAAACTTTTCTCTCTTATTGATCAAATAAGGGTATATATACATGCTTGAGCAACTTAGGACTAAACAAGCCCTAAAGAATAAAGAGCATAAACTAACAATATTACAGTAACATTGGCCTATCATTCTCAGTCATGGTGATCGATCGTGCCACATTGGGTGATTTATCATTATCGACATTTTTGAATCATCGGACGGACGAACGGAGCCCATGATTGCTACCGACTCGAATTTTCCTATTTTTTGATGTATTTTCTTTTATTTTTCCGAGCTTTACTTTGGCAGTTAGGTTAGATTATTCAATAGGACAATTAGGGCCATCAGATAACTGAAATTAAATTCGAAAGCCCTTACTTTATATATTCTTATTAGGGCTTGTCAGTGGTATCGAAAATTTGGGCCTTTTTCGAGCTTTACTTTGGCAGTCAGGTTAGGTTATTCAATAGGACAAATAGGGCCGTCGGATTAACTTAAACTAAATTCACCATCCCCTACTTTATATATTTCTATTAGGGCTTTTTCAGTGGTATCGCGAATTTGGGCCTCCAAAATTGTAGGCCGCTCAATCCTTGCTCTTTGTGCGACACTGAGAGCCAACACCGCAGGTTCTCGCCTCCGCGGGTGTCGACGCTCCTGTCCGCCGCCTCCCATAGCCTGCATGGCCTCCGACAAGCCTTCCTCATCTCTTGCAGTTCCGAACCTCCTGTCATATTCCCCGTCCTGCTCGACTTATACAATCTCCTTCCCCATCCTCCTCGACGCATACAACCGCCTTCCCCGTCCACGGGAATCCTTCCATCGGCTAAGCCTCTCTTCAAATCCGCCTCCTGCCACATACCCCACCAAGGGAGCCCTTCCAGCTGCTGCCGGCCTCCCCACAGTCCTCCGCCGCAGCACCTCCCCCTTGCACCCTCTACAACCGCCGCCAACCCTTCCCAAGTCCTTCTCCACCCTTGGCCAAACCGCCCAACCCTCCATCCATCCTTCCAACACCATACCACCCTCCAAACAGCCAACTACGTCCACCCTCTCCCCTTTCCCTGCACCCTGCCGACCAACCTCTCCTTTGCAACCCCCATTCAAACTCCTTCATTCAGTCACCCACACTCAGTAGCCTACCCGATCCCCTCCAAGCCCTTTCTCAACCAACACCAGCCCACAAAAGGACAGTTAGCTCCCTCGACAACCCCTACACATCAACATTATCCCTCCAGGACAACCACCGCCACCACCGGATCTTCCCCTTCTTCACAGACATTGATTACTCGGTGAGTTTACATTTTAGTTTCATTTGTGTTTACATTGTGCAAGTACTCTCAATTATTGCTATTAATATTTTGCACAAATTGATTTGATTGTTAGGTTTCTCTGTAGACGTGTAACACTTATTCGCCTGCATTTAATTTTCCATGCACTCTCTGTTAATTGCAATTATTATCCGCTTAGTTATACTGATAAATTTGCGATCAATTGTGATACTAGCGCAACATTTTAAAATTTAATATTGTTTAATTAATTGCGCGTTGAAAGTAATTGCATGGTTGAAATCACGCATTCACATTATGGTTAATGTTTGTGTCGTAGGTATCCTGTTCATTGGATTGTGTGTTTGCATTTCTTTCGCACGTCTTAGGGTTGTCGTAGATCTATTGCATTTGTTTGTGATTGTTCGCATTCATATAGGGTTAGGGTATTCGCATGTCCAGCACCTGTAGATTTGTTCTGCATCACCCGGCTTGTAAGTAAGCTCATGGAACCTCACGGTGGTTAGCCCTTTGATTAGAACATCATCAATATGTAGTTTCGAAGATATGTAAGCAACATTGGTTAGTTCGTTATTAAGTTTCTCTTCGATGAAGTGAAAACTAATCTCAATATGTTTTTCCTATCATGTTAAACGGGATGGATTGTGGGCAATGCTAATTATTAATTTGTAGCACAGAATAACTTCATGTGTTTCATATTGATCTTTAAATCATCCAAATTTCATCCATTGTAACTCACATATTCCTTGTTCCATACTTCTGAAGCAAAGGTTTCTTGGTAATCAACTCCCTGCGTCTAAGTGTATCCTTGAGCAACCAGACGTGCTTTGTATCGCTCCACTTTACTGTCTTGGTTTTGCTTAACAGTGAAGACCCATCGTGAGCCTATAGCTTTCTTCCCAGGAGGAAGAGAGGAGACTTCCCAAGTATGATTCTTGTCCAGTTCAGACATCTCATCGTGCATAGCCTGTGTCTATACAAGTATCTGCAAGGCTTCCTGCAATGATTTAGGAATAACAACCAAAGAAAGGGATGAAACAAAGGCCTGATGAGTCGGGGTGAGATGTTGATAAGCCACATGGTTAGAAATAGGGTGTTGCGTACTCGTGGCTTTACCTTTCAGCAATGCAAGAGGAATATGCATATCCGTATCATCAGAATCTGAGGACGAAGTAGACACAGATAGAGGAGGAACTCTAGTAGCCTGTGTACCTGTACGACGGTGATATATGTGTGGAAGCGGAGAGATCAGGGTGGAGATCAAGGGTACCTGGATAGGAGCAGTAGCTACCGGAGTAGGTAGCTGTGGTAAAGTGGAGGTCATGGAAGGAAGGAGCGGAAGAGGGATATGAGTAGTAGCAGTATCACCATCACTCTCCCCCTGACAAAGAGAATGAGTCGAAGACAAAAAATAAGATTCTTGCTCTCGGAAAGTAACATCCATGGTACAGAATAAACGTCGGGACGGAGGGTGATAACAACGATACCCTTTGGTGGTAGAAGAGTAGCCGAGAAAGACACAACAGAGAGCCCGAGGGTCAAGTTTATCACGGACCGGGTTGGTGGATGCGCACAAAGCAAACACACCCAAAAATACGAGGTGCTAAATGGGAAGTGTGAACCACACATGTAGTGGAAAGACGAGCTAGTGAAGTAGTATAGGAAAGGACACGAGAAGGAAGTCGATTGATAAGATGAGCGACTGTGAGAACTGCATCCCCCCAATAGGTTTTGGGAAGGTGCATGGTGGATAGGAGACATCGAGCAACCTTAAGGAGATGCCAATTTTTACGTTCGGCCACACCATTTTGAGTAGATGTGTGGATACACGTTTTCTGGTGGATAATACCATGAGTGGTGAGATAAGAATCAAAGGCACCACGATCGTCATACTCCCCACCACTATCACTTCTAAGAACACGAATAGAAGCACTAAATTGAGTTTGCACCATGTTATGAAATATTTGAAAACAAGAAAACACTTCACTTTTTTTCTGCAAAAGATAAACACATGTAGTACGAGAGAAGCAGTCAATAAAGGTGACAAACTATTGAAAATCATTTAAAGATAAAATAGGTGACGACCCTCACACATCAGAATGTATCACATCAAAAGGGACAGTACTGGGAAAAGAGAGATGCGAAGAAGTATGTCGCACATGTTTAGACTCATCACATACATCACAAATAAAATTATTAACGAAAGGTAAAAAACAGGAAACAATTTTTGCAGATAAGTGGAAGACGGATGTCCTAGGCGCAGATGCCAACGACGAACATCATCAGTTGTGTCGACGGAGCAGGAAAGAGCCTGTGAGGGTATCTGGGAATTCAGGTAGTGCAAGCCACCACGATTCCTACCACTGTCAATGTTCCGCTTCGTACCCAGTTCCTGAAAACTAAGAATCAGGAAAAAAAAGGTTACAAAACAGTTCAGAGATCTAGTAATGTTGCTGATTGAAAGCAAATTACGAGGAAAAGAGGGGACGTGAAGAACAAAAGGAAGAGAAATAGACGGGGAACATGAGATGTTGCCTTTGCCCGCAATAGAGGATAAATATCCATTTGAAGAAATGACTTTGTCCTTACCAAACAAGGGGGTATAAGAGAGGAAACCTGAGGACCCAGTCATATGATGTGTTGCGCCAGAGTCAAGCACCCATTCAGAGGAAGAGGTAGTGGCAGTATGTGCACTGGGCATCGCAATAGTCACCAGGGAAGTAGAGCCGCCTGTTCCAGGATCAGACTGAGAGGAGAGCAAACGGTGGAAGGCATCCACTTCCCGAGCTGTAAGAGATCCATGAGGGGAACAGTGAGACTCATCATAGACATCTGTAGTGTAGGGCAGCATCATGAGAGCGATGGTCACTCTGTCTCTGGCCACCACGACCAGGTCCACGACCACGACCAGGAGGAGCAAGATGAGGATGAAGCTTGAAACACACTTCCCGAGAATGTCCCATTCGACCACAGTAGTCACAGGTGGGCACAAAAGATCCAGGAGTGGGAATAAGACCGCGACCGACACTCGTCAAGGCTGAACGATCAGGCGGTGCCATAACACTGAGGGACTTGCGTCGGTCTTCATCACCCAGAACCATACTGAAGGCCTCACAAAGGGAGGGAAGCGGAGAGCGGTGAAGAATATGCGTCTGCACCATATCAGATTCCATGTTAAATCCCATCAAGAAAACATGAAGACGAAAACGGTCCTCATTTTGCTTTATCTGAACAGCATCAGCAGTACACGCAGGAGTGAAGTGGGCAAAGTAGTCCAACTCTTAGTGAAGACGCTCAAACTCAGAGAAGAAAGATGAGACGGTCATCAGACTGCTTGATCGTGCCATCGATATGCCCAAACATCTGCTGACTGCCAATAACATGTTGGGTTGTGCGAGACCATTCCAGGTAATTCGTGTCATCCAAGGGAACCGTGGTAATCTTCAAAGAACCAGAGTGGCCATGAGGACGCTGAGAGTCACTCATTCGAGGCTGGATCACACCCGGAGAAGATGTAGAGGAATCAGGGTCACCCATATCGACAAAGAGGGATCTGAACGAGAGGTCAAGCAAAACTAGGAAACTGCATCAACACATCAGCGGCAGTAGAGAGGGCCAACATCGTGAAACTTGCACGATCTGGACAGGGATCTGAGCCAGGAGGAGACCTGACAGGGATCAGAGAGAAGGCAAACACACGGGATCAGCAGGCTGACGGAGAAGAGCTGGACGGGATCAACAACAGGCGGAAGCGGAAGCTGACGGGATCAGAACGAGGGCTAATGGGAGACGGTCGAGCCCTATCGATCAATCGGCGGAGGTGAAAGCTTCATCAATCGTCGGCGGAGAACAACGACGTCATCAGAAGGCGGCAGCGGCGACTTCTTCAGCAGCTGTATGATGGGAGACACCGTCTAGGAGCCGCTCAGTGTCATATGGGATCGACAACAGCAAAGGCAGGCGGAGGCCGGCGATCGATCGGAGGAAGAAGGACGAACGGCGGAAACGGAACAGGCGAGCGACGGAAAAAATGAGCGGAAAGCGGCGGATTGCTTTGATACCAAGTAGAATAGGAGAAATGCTTTGATTGATTATCTCAATGAACCCTTACTCATACATATACATGAGTGAGGGGAAACCCTAAAAACAGATAAAGACAAAAATACCCTCAACTGGGATAAATACACATAAATGTTGAACGACTTGGAATAATATGAATTACAACTCTTTTATCATTTGATGTATCCTCTAGAGTTTCTATTTCCTTCAAATTTGGAGAAACCTCATGAGATATGGGATGAAGAACTCATGAGGACAAGACTCTACTTCCAGAGCATGCTCCTCCTAAAGCAAAGATTGAACAAAAAGGTCTCATTTTCATGAAAGTAGACATCCATGGAAGTTAGCATTCCACCACTTTGTATTTCTCCTTTTTAATAATCTTTTTAAATAAATTCGTAATAAATACTTAATTATTATTATTATTAAGATTCAAAGGCATAATTTACCTCTTCAAGCCTGTTGATGCATCACAGTGGACATGGACATAAGAAATGCATCCAAATACACGAGATTGCAAGCTCCGCAAGATAGAGACAAAGGGGAAGAAATAGGTCATAAGTTGAACATGACCGACATTGGACGGTTAATTAGGTAGGTGGAAGTCATAAGGGCTTCTCCCCAATACAACCTTGAAACAGACATTTGGAAAGGTAAAGTTCGTGGGACTCAAGAAGATGTCGTTTTCCCCAACAACTCTATTTTGTTACGGGTATCAACACAGGTAAATTCATGAACAATGTCATCTTCCTTGATGAACTTTGAAAGATGTTGATTAGCATACTTCTTTCCATTGTCAGATCGCAAACACTCAATATGTTTTTTTAATTGGGCATGAATCATTCGATGAAATTGGATAAAGAGTTAAGTTACCTCAGTTTTATATCTCATTAGAAACACCCACGAAATTTGTTATGGACCTACACTAGTTATCCTTTAATTTTTGTATGTTTTATTAAGTCTCATGTCGGTGTCGTTATGCATGTCATGTCTTTTATGTTCATGTAAGAGTTTTTGTAATTAGTTCTCCGGTCATGCAACTATATTTAAAGGCCAGTGGGGTTAAGGAAATGACAAGCAATGAATGAATCTTAGTTTCTCCTCTTAGTTTTCCCGCCTCTTCTCCTCCCTAATATAGGGTTTGGTTAAGCAAGGCGCTCCTCCTTCTTCCTGGTTGTCCTTCGATAAAGCATCGTCCCTTGTATCCCCGCCTCCCTCGTGACCTCCGACCATCCCTTCGTCAAGATATCAACACGCTATGGGGAAGCCATTACTCAAGTCCAATGGTGGTGAGACCATGATATTGCCACTACCATTAACTGAAGTACGAGAATCATCAGCACCAGATTCAATAACCCATAAATGATCAAAGATAGTATTAGATGCATTAAAAGATTTTGAACATAGTCTTTCTTGTCATGGCAAGAGTGCAAGTACCATAAGACTTATTGAGAGGGCTAATCAATGTTTGTAGACCACCCTCTAACTCCTTACTACGAGTGGAACCTCATCTGCAACAGATTCTCTGACTCTACCTTGTGCTTCATCCAACTGTGTAGTGCTACATGCAGTCAGGTTGGTCTGGCTACACTGATTTCCCTTGAATCCACTCGTATAGCAAAGGACTTGTTCCTTCCCATGAAGTTTAAAGCTCATGTCCTTGGTGTGGCCTGGCTTCTTACAATAGGTACACCAACTGTTGTTCCAATTGGTTTTGGAAGTGGTGGGTATGAATTTATGAAAGCAGCCCTAGGTTTAATAACCTTGCTTGTTCCTAAGGCAGATCCATCAGCGGGTTTTGTCATCCAGCATAACCACCCTGCGACTTTCTTCTTCTCTAATAGTATAGAAAATTTCTAACAATGATAGAAGTTTTTCCTTACCAAGAATCTGCACCCGGATAGGGTCATACTCTGAGTTTATTCCAAAGTAAAGCTCAAAGATACGATCATGCTCAACTAAGGTTGTCAATGTCAGAGCATCCTTACTAAACTCCATCTTGAGGTTCTGATATTGGTCTAGCTCAATTCATAACCCATTTAGAGCTCAGTAATAATCAGTCACTGATAAATTTCCTTGTTTGCTGGAGAAAATTTTCGGCTTCAACTCATAACATATTGCTATATCTTGTTTTGTAGAATAGACCTGATGAAGATTATTCCAAATTTCACGAGCAGTATGTAAGAACATGAAGTTTTTACTGACTTTAAAAGTCATAGAATTCCAGAGCCATGTCATAACAAGTGAATCCTCATTATCCCATTCTTCAAATTGTGCATCAACTATGTTAGGTGTGGTCCCTTCAATGCGACTAACTTGAGCCCATTACAAGTAGTTTCTTTTCTATTAAGATAGTAGGTTGGATGGTGTATGGGGAAGTCATTCAGACAGATGTTGAATCATGGATATGCTTTGGCTTTGAGGAGCATTTGAAGTTGATTTCGACATGATCTTTGTTTATGAAGGAGCGGCAAAAAAGGGGAGGGAAAAAGAACACTGATGATATGATGTTCAATGATGTTTTGCGTCTGTCGAAGATAGAAAAAAGGACAAAGAAAGCTTATAGAGAAAGCATCTTTCTAGAGAAACGACAAAGAGTGATGGTTTGTTGGTTTGTGGAAGACAACAAGCTTCCGTCGAGAAATCTAATTCGTACGAGGGCTCTAGCGGCTAAAAAACATGATCAGGAGGATTTGACATCGTCAAAACAGGGCAACATATGGTCTCTTCATCGATGTCGACGGAAGTGAGAACAATGCCGGTCGGAAGGCCTCAACATCGTCAAAACGACATGTTTGACCATGGACGTCTCTTCGTCGATGTCTACGGAATTGAGAACACAACTTTTGGAGAGGGTAGTGGAAGATCCGCAAAAAGGGATGCCTCTTCAGAACACTGGGCTCAGGCAATGGAAGACTATGATCGTGGAGATCAAACACATGAACGATTGCAATGATGGCAACAGTAGAGAGATCTTGTTGTTAGGGCATGGGGTTCCTATGAGAGCTCTGATACCATTTAGGAAATAACAACTTATGTCATCATTGATCAAATGAGGATATATATATATATATATACACACGTGTTTATATATATATACATACGAATAATTACCAAAACCTCCCCCGGAAGTTAGCATAATTACAGATTGCACCCCTCTTATTATTGAAATTACAAAAACCTCCCCTGAATGTTACAAAACATACCATTTACCTCCCCTGAAGTTCACATTTCATAACATCTTTGCACAAAATACCCACCCCCCTGAAAATGTACTCCGAGGGGGGTATTTTTGTGCATGGATGTTATGAAATGTGAACTTCAGGGGAGGTAAATGTTATGTTTTGTAATATTCAGGGGAGGTTTTTGTAATTTCAATAATATGAGGGGTGCAATCTGTAATTTTTCAAACTTAGAGGAGAGGTCCCGGTAAATACCCCTATATGTGATGCAGTGGCAGGTCGACTCGAGGCGGACACGCTAAATGCAAACCTGAATGCAGTGTGTGGTGGTGCGAATGCAAAATACGGTCTGCGCAAAATTTAGCAACAATAATTGATTATTACAATACTAACAGAAGCACAAGAATTCACAATTCTGATTTGAAAGAAACAAGCTTTGTTCGCAATCAATCGAGGTGCAAATAATTTAAACGAGCGCAGAATCAACCCTGCAAGTCAGAAGGAGTCCAGTACTAGTATAAAATAAAATACACATCCACACCATATATAGTGCCAAGTACACAATGGTAGAAAATAACAACTCAAACAAAGACTTACACGTATAGGTGGTGGCAACAACGGTTGGATGCGGGCATCTAGGGTCGCTGCAGGTTGGGAACGACTCCAAGAGTGAGTTCTGGACGAGTGGGGGGCTCGGGTGGGGTATGTGTGGTTGAGTGAAGGTGGCGGGTTGTTGTTGGGACTCATGGTGAGGGAGTAAGGAGGGGCTGGCAGTAGAGTGGGAGGCTTTGGAGAGGTGGTTGCGGCTAGAGAGGACGGCGGACTGGTGGGGGGAAGAGGAGATGGCTGCGGCTAGAGAGAGGCGGCGGACTAGTGGGGGAAGAGGAGATGGTTGTGGCTAAAGAAGAAGGCGGGGTGGTCGGAGAAGAGGAGAAGGCTACGGCTAGAGAAGGTGGCGGGCTAGTCAGGGAAGAGGAGATGTCTGCGGCTAGAGAAGACGGCAGGCTGGTCGGGGAAGAGGAAATGGTTGCGGCTAGAGAAGACGGCGGGCTGGTCGGGGAAGATGAAGGGAGGCGGGGCTTACCCTGGAGTCGCACCAGGGGAGGGAGACCTTCCGGCGTCACACCAAAAGAGCGTGAGACCGACAGTTGTAGAAAGCTACGCTCTAACCTTCGATGCCCCAAACCGTGAGCCACACACTATATATACTTAAACAACTAGGGCAGCCAAATCGGACGGCTCATATCGTCCGGTCCGGTCGGGTGTCAAATACAACTCAAAAAAATAAAATGATGCATTAAACTGATTCGGAACAACCATCCGGACGCAACCGTGAACTCGGTTTGTCCGAACGGATGGTGGTTCACCGCCTCCTGCGAGAATCGACGTGCGTCGGGCATTGTGCGCCACAATATTACAACATTTTACAACAGTGAGCATCTGGTTGTGAAGAACTGATGGAAACATAGTGTAGGTTGCATTCACAACAGTGGCGAGTGGAAGAAGTGCCCATGAAATGTGAATGAATAGTTGGATGAATGTCAAGTGTTGTTAGTTTGATAAAGCTACTCATAGTTAGCCTATGGATTGATAGTTTTAACAAAATGGTATTTTACTTAAAAAGTTTTGGAAAGTATGTTAGATTATACTAATGTTTGTTTGTTTGAAAGGTACCGGAGGAACTTTTTAGTGGCATAATAGTGAATGATCCTGTGGATAAAACATCACATTTGTGTACTGTTTATGAACTTGTAGTGTCAGGAATGAAATGATTATCAATTTTATGCTTGTGTAGTGTCATATTTTTTTATATTTTCTGCATGATATATAAATTAATTTATCTACTTTTTAAGGTAATCTGTAGTGAGTCCTTCGTTATGGTGAATATTTTTCAGTTAAGAACCAAATAGTCTTGGAAGGAGTTCTCTATGTCATGAGGTGTTTATGCAAATGTTCAAGTAATAATCTTATTTTCACCTTTTTATTTGTTTTATAATTGTAGCTGAAATGTTGAAATGCTCGCCTCCTCCATCCAGGAAGCTCTCAAAGTATGCCCCATTGATTCTCGTTATGAAGGTTTGGTAATCTACATGAAATAATTCTCTGGGAAGAAATTCACAACCGCATGCCAACTTTAGTTTGTTCTGTAAATATTTTGTAGGTCAAACCTGAGAAAATTCATCTCATCATTGGTTCTGGCGGGAAAAAGGTAAAAAGCATCATTGAAGAGACTGGAGTAGAAGGAATAGAAACCCAAGATGATGGCACAGTAATAATCATTTTAAATCTATTCTTTTTTATTTATGTATTTTTTAATATTTGAGTGTTTTCTATATATAGTCATAAAGTTATCTTGTTTGCTTTACATGTTTCTCTGTATCATGTAGGTAAAAATTACCGGGAGGGATTTGTCCAGCTTAGAGAAGTCTAAAGCAATAATAGCTAACCTGACAATGGTTCCAACTGCCGGTGACATTTACAGGTGTGAAGATACTGTTTGATTATTAATTTGAAATTATGTTAAATAAATTTGTAGAAATCAGTTATTTAGTTGACTATTTATGATAATAGTGATATGTAATAGATACATCGGGCTTAAGCAATTTTTTGTGCCTTCTTTAAGATAAGCCATAAACATTTTTGCATGGAGAATTTCTTGATTAGTTAGCTATGTTTAGAAATAGAAGTTGTCAGAGCTAGTCAAAGAAACAAAGGAAGACCGCCACAACCTTGAAGCACTTACTTTCTATGTGGTTGTCCTGTGAGGATTATTACACGACAACCCTGTCAAATACAAGGCTTATTTGATAATATAATCTAGGACTCTCTTATAATATATTTTCTCTATTATATGTATTCGGATTGTACCAATATGTGTGCCAGGTTCTGCTTTTATATTTGGACTGCTCTTCTGCTAGCCGGAAGCTATCTTTTTGAAGTACACCAAAAAATCGATAAGTTGTTTTCCCGCCTATTCCTGTTCTTTGTCTTCCTCATCCTTTTCCTTTTTTCATGTTAATTTTTGTCTGCATTGTAAGATTGTTAGCAGCATAGTTTTTCAACATATGGTATCAGAGCCAACGGCTCAAGCCATCAGAAGATCTTGTGCAGTTTCTAGAATCATCACTTGATTCGTTTGTTTGAACTTCATCATATGGCAGCGCCTTCAAGATCTCAGATCTTTCCACCCAAACTGATATTCATATCTTTGAAGGAGAATCATAAGATTATTGGAGCAACCAAATGAAGATCTTCTTTATCTCTCAAGGTCTGTGGGACCTTGTTCAGAACGGCTGCCCCACACTTGCAGAAAACTCATCAGCCGATAAGGGAGAAGCATCCAAAGCCCAACTCCTCATTGAAACTCAGAAAAGGGATGCAAAGGCAATCCTCTGTATCCAGCAGGGAGTGGGCTGGTCCATTCTACCACTTATCAATGATGCAGAAACCACAAAAGAATCATGGGATATATTAAAATAAGAGTATAGAGGGGATGAAAGGGTTATCTCTATCAGGTTACCCTGTTCTGGAGAGATTTTGACAACCTAGCAATGAAAGAAAATGAGTCTGTACAACAATATATCTCCAGAACCTCCACGATCATGAATCAGATCCGAACATATGGCGATGATCTTCCTGAAAAAAGGGTTGTTTATAAACTTCTTACCGGTTTAAGCCCTCGTTTTGAGCATGTTGTTGCGGGCATCCAAGAGGCCAGAGACATCAACAAGATGACCGTAACTGAACTCATGGACTCTCTGCAGGGACATGAAGAGAGGATGAAAACGAAAGACATTCAACTAGAGCAAGCATTTCAGAGTAGGCTGTCCATTTCCTCGAAAAGAACAAGCTTTAGTTCCTGGAGTCAAAGTCCAAAAGAAAAGGAGGCAGAAAAGAGAACTCCCTGGAATCAATTCAACAGAGATAAGGGGACATGAAAGAAAAACTCTAAACCTTTATGTAAGCTCTGCAACAAAAACACCCACTCCACCAAAGATTGTTTCTCAAAATGCAAGAGATGTAGAAATCTGAATCATCTACAAAAAGACAACTGGTATCAGGACACCAGGCAGAAAGAGGAAGCAAAATTTTCAAACAATCCTGAGTCTCTCTTTTACTCGTGCCTAAAAGCAGAAAATTCAGAACCAGAAATCTGGTTCCTTAACAGTGGGTGCTCCAACCACATGTCCAATAATAGAAAAGCATTTGTTTAGCTAGATGAAACCGAGAAATCTGAAGTTATTATGGGAGATGGAAATGTGAAAATGATTGAAGGAAAAGGTATTGTAGTTGAGAAATTAAAATATGGTGATTTGAACCACATTCATGAAGTCCAATTTGTCCTAGGCCTATCCCAAAGTACTAAGATATCTGTAGGACACTAGAAATTTTTGGCTTATATACACCAGAAAAGAAAATGTGTAAGAACATTTAATTGGATATTCCGACATCGACTTGGCTGGAAGTATCGACGACCGCAAGAGTACTAGAGGTTTCGTGTTCCAATTGGGGAAAATGACAATTTCTTGGAATTCAAGAAAACAGAAGAGCATTGCTCTCTCTTCCGCATAAGCAGAATATATGGTGATAGGTGAAGCAACAAAAGAGGTGGTGTGGCTCAATCGTCTGTTAACAACATTAAAGAAAGAAGAAATGCACCCTGTTACTCTCATGATCGATAGCACTTCCGTCATTTCTATCTGTAAGAATCCTGTATTTCACAATCGCACTAAACACATTCAAATTAAGCACCATTTTGTCAGAGAGCTAATAAAAGAGAAGGAGATTGCAATCAACTATTGCAACACCAAAGATCAACCCGCAGATGGAATGACGAAGGCATTGTCGACAGAGAAATTTCAAGCATTTCGCAGAGCAATTGCAAAGCAACCCGTTGAAATTAGGACAACTAACAACAATCTTACCACAACACATGTACCAATCAACAGAGAAAATGAGGAGACACAAATAACACAAGACATAAGCCGGGAGGACCGTGTGGGACTAAGGCGCGTGTCAGGAAATACCATCTGAGTCGTCTTCGTCTCAAACACTCTCTCTCACATGGAACACACGTGCAAGACGGCATAACAACAACATATTAAACAAACACTATCCTCCAACGAGGGAAAAACACCTAAAACACATAAAAATGACCAAATAAACACGAAGCTTCATCACCAGCGAGGAAAAAACACCCGAGAAAGAGTAGCATTGGCTGGAATCGACAAAAAGCTATAGGTTGTTGTTGGAGTCCACAGAAATATGAGGCAGCGACTGGATCTGAAGGAGATCTTTGACAGGAAGGTTGGATGGGAATGTCAGGGATGGAATCAACTCCATAAATGTGTGGAAGCACCCGATCAGCAGCAGGGTTGTCTTGGGACACAGCCGAGCAGGGAAAGACTGCAGAAAGAAAAGGACATTAGGAAATGATACCAACAGGCGTTGTCGGCAGCAGATGGATCGACAGAAGGCGTCATCGGCAGAAGAAGCTCTAGGCGGGTTCACCATACAGGAGACAGAACATCACCAGACAGGATCAGCAGGGATCGGGCCCAGGCGGGATCAGACGTAGGTGGATCGTCGACTGGAACTGAGAAAATAACGACAGGATCTGCACGGGAGAACGACGACAGGATCGACACAGTCGCACACAGACGGGATCTGGAGCAACGAGGGCCAGAGCAAGCCGTCGACGATGAGCAGCAACGGGCTCGACAGGATCGATGAGGCCAGGAGAGGATTCCGCTCGACGGGAACCAGCGACAGAGAAACGCAGACGGTCTCAACGTCGATTGTTGATCAAGTGGGAAGAAGGAATAGCAAACGGTCTCGCGCAAGAATGAGAAGAAAGGGACGGGATACTCGCAGACGGGATCGACGAGCACAGAAGCATGAGCGAGTGCCAGAACATCTACGGGGGCAGCGATTCCCCCACAGAATTCCCTAAGGCTCACGTGAGTTGGTTGAACAGAGAAAATATCACCACCTCTGATACCATGTTGAAAAATATGAAAGGAAATATTTGGTATATTTTATTCTTCCACAAAGGGACATTATATAGGACATACAATGACTCAGAGTAAAATAGACAATGTGAGACTAAACCCATAGACACATTCCTAGAGAATTCTAATACATAGACCAGAATATAAAATACGATAACTGTGATAACTTTAACTTTATCAGCCATTTTACTTTAAATAATCTTTATTTTTTTTAGGTTACTGAGTATACTGTCATCCTTATTACCAGGAAATTCGATATTTTGTTTATGAATTAAGGAACCATTGCCATCTACACAGAGGAACTGTGAAGGAAATTGCATGAAATTTAGATACAGACATCGAATCTTCAGTCTGTTATTGTAGAATCCTTAGGTAAAATATAAATCTTAAAGCATCATGATGCTAATCTCAACATTCTTGAGGAGAGAAATTTTAAAGAAGGAACTCAACTTTTGATTAATGATGAACTATCTAATTACAAGCCATCAATCTCCTATTTATAGAGATATGGTTACATGATAATTTAAATTTTAATCTTGTCCAAACTCAATTAACGAAACCTAAATAGGGTAAAGAAACTTTATCCTTCTGATGGGGATCATCCACCACATGTGGCTCGTCGCAAGGCAGGACCCACATTCGTGTATTCGCGCAGGAGAGCTTGACTGGATTGACGATCCGACTCCATGGATGCGTCCGAAATTTTGTTTACAAATTTTTTTCATGTATTACATTATTATTTTCGGTTATTATTTAGTGAGATCGGGCTCTTAACAACAACGACCAATCATATCCGTTGATGACAGAGTGTCCTAATGTTGTTTTATTATAAATAAGAGGCAAGAGGAGCTGTCGGTTATTATTACAGATTTTGGAGAATTTCTTCTTAGATTTCGGCGATCATCTCACGGTGATGACTCTGTGAGGCCTTATGTGACTACTCCTAAGTAAATCCTTACTATCCCCTTTATTCCCACTTAGTCGCACCCCACTGATCCCTCATGTTATACGTCGTTCGCCTCCCCAACATCTTGCACGCACAGGTTTCATTCTTCAGCAAACCGCAAGCCGTCGACTTTCCTCCAACAACACAATCCCGCTCCCAATCTAGCGTCCTTGTCTCCAACCTCCCATGTCGATAGCTCCCGCTACAACCCCACCTCTCAGAGCCACCTCTCCTGCTGGCAACCACACCACCATCAACCCTACCCTTTGATTTCCCCCTACCTGTCGCAAACCCCATTATTCCTCAAGTCGCAAAACCCATTCTTTCCCCACCAGTCGTTGCACCCATCCTCTCCCCTACCTGTGACCTCCCCCTCTAAGCCTGCATCCCCACGATCATCCAGCCAACTCTCTACCTCCACACAACAGTTGTTCCAGTCCGGACAACCGAATCTCCATCCCACAACAACATCCCCTCACTATGTGAGTGTCTTTCTTGTATGGATTTTTGTTTCATTATTGTTGTATGGTGGTGCGTACTCGTATTATTTCAGATCTATAGTATTTTGGAAGTTTGTTCTCGATTATCTTGTGATTTGCATCAATCTTTTCCTTGCACGCTCGTGTTTTTGGCCCTCAATGCGGAGAAAAGTCTATGCTTACTTTGCCTAAAAGAAATAGTTTGCACCGCTTAATACTGAGATTTATTCTTTTATTACTCCGTCAGATCTTGGGTGTTGCATGTATTAATTTAAAGCGGTAGAGTTGTTTTCCCCGACGCTTCACTAGGGTTGCATCTTAGTCGTACACCCACTTACCCTACTACATCACCTTCTCTTTTCAAAATATATTTAAATTTAAATTAAAAGAAGTTCAACCATAATATTAATGGCCAATAAAAGATTTGACACCTGTCCAGTTTAAGGGTATTTAATTCCTTGAGCTTGACTTTATGTGAAACTAATCTTGAATTAATCAATGTCTTACTGTGACTTATCTGCTACTAAATTGCTTGTCATCTGCTTGTGAGATTGATTGCAGATGGGATTTTTAAGTTTAGAATCAATTATATAGAAATTATGCACATCATATGAAGAAAAAATCAGCCTACTAACATTTCTGTTAAATGTGTTTTTGATGGAGAATCCCACCAGGGGACGGCACACACCATGGATGGTCTATATGAGGCGCTATGAAGCCTTATTCCCTGCCACGTAGTTGTTGTTTTATTCCCTGTTATTCTAATTGTATAATATGTTACTTTATTTCTCATTTTTTCTATTTTGTGTAATCTCGGTATGTATAGGGAGAAGAAACTTATGTAAGCACCTTTGAAGATCATAAGAAAAGTTTAGGGCTGCTCCCTAAAGCTATAAAGAGAGATGCTCTTAGTGATTCCCTCATCTCTTACATTCTCCTCACTGCCAACAATGGTTGGATCTCATTCTCCACCCCAACAGTTTTGTGGTGTTTGTGTTACGAAATTCCGAAGTATGGAATTTCTATTGTAACTCCCTAATATCTTTGGCATTTAGAAGTCATCTCTTGATGTTGAATATTAAATCAACACTGGAGTTGTCAAGTTTTAGTATCATCACAATAGTTGTTATTTGGAGGTTTTAATAGTCCCTTTTTGGAGGACTCTTAATACAATTCATTCATACTGCTATCATTGCCGAAAACAAGCCTTATTTTCTGTGTATTATTGTATTACTCAGGGACTGTGAAATCAAATCGATTGCACCTTATGGAATTTTTGTGGAGATTGCGCCAGGGCGTGAGGTAGGACCATGCTGTATGACTAATTTTAGTTGTTCAGTTGATCTTCTTTTCATCAATCATTATTTTTAAATGTTACATTTCTTAAATCTTTATTCCCATGTTTTTTATATGATATCAAATTGCTGATTCACCTTACCATCTTGTTCTTGGTGCAATTTGGTTCCTTAGGTATTCATGTGAAACAAATTTTATAATTTTATTCTTATCAGCAGCTGGAATTTTGTCCACGTGTTTTATTTTGAAATATAGTAAGACATTGTTTATCATTTATCATTTATGGTGAATTTTATATTGATTGTTTGGTTACAACATTGCATGGTGGTAAAGTAGAATTGGTTGGTTGCAGCAAAGCATAATGGCAGCGTTGTAGCAACGGCAATGCAGTTCTTTTGAAAGATCGCATTGAAAAGAAAGGTCGCATTGATTCTTTCCATGGTTTTTGTTGGTGTCGGTCCCATTCTTATGCCTAGCTCCAACTATCGCCGAACTATTTGTCGATTTATACGAACAAAGATACATGATATCGAGACAAACTCGGTACAATCTCTTGAGGGCAATTCCTTCTAAGTGTCTACTCTCCTAGAGAGCCAAAATACCTAATGATCCAAGATACCTAAAAGATTCACTACATCTCCCTTATATAGGTGGAGTGGGACACACAAGTCCCTATGAGCACATTGTGTGTGGGAAAGTGTAGTTTTTGACAACGAAAGCAGAGGCCCTTCTGATGGCTCAAGGTACTTCTGGTGAAATAAGTGTTGGGGTGACGGGGGCTGGCTAAGGCGATGGTGGAACTGGTGCGTGGCGACGAGCCGATCAATGGAGGTCTAGGTGGAGGCGGGTGATCTAGGTGATGGAGAGGTGGTTGAGGTTTCTGCGGTGGCAATGAGAGCTCGTGGGTGGCCAAGTTGAGGAGGGCGGTTGGTCCGCGTAGTGTCCCTTGTTGAGGTAATGAGCTTGCTTCATTATGAGGGAGAAGCGGACAACGTATTCAATCGGAGAGGAGAAGAAGCCCTAGTCGAAGAAGATCGTGAGAGCGTCGTTAGTCTGCTACGACTTCAAGCAAGGGCAGACGAGCGAGCCTTTAATGTATTCTCGATCCTGTGAATAAACCTTCAATCCACGAAAGGAACTATTTGTGCTCGCTAACTTAGAGGGTGCGGTTATAGAAAGTGGAGGGGGGGGGGGGGGGGGGGGGGGGGGGGGGGGGCAGCGGAAAAAGTGAAACTGCAAGTCGATTTCCATCTATACGACAACCTATATTTAATTTGAATGAATATTATTACGGAAATGTCATTGCTCACCATAAACACACTAGTATAAAATTTAATTGTAGCGAGCATATATACCTCAATCGGCAATGATGCGGATCAGTTCAAACGCGATCGAACCCTGAAATTTAAAATTATTGAAGTGCTTAAAATTTCAGGCATTACAAAGACGCGCGGATGTGGGTTTACAGACCCACTAGGAAATACCCCAGGTAATGGTTAAGGGATAGTCCAATGATGTGTGTGGCGACCTCGATGAATTCAATGATGTAGGTTGCGACGATGTCGGACTGAAGCACGGAGCTAAGGTGCTCGGCTTTATCCGTTGAGCGCGTGTCATAAAGGTGGAGGAATTCCTCTTTCAAGGTGGGCCAGGAAAGATCAAAGACATGTTGGTGCGTCCAACGCATCCAGTGGAGCGCATAACACTCCATATAGATAGTCATCATGAGAACCTTCTTCTTGGCAGAGGTGGATTGGAGGTTGAAATATTGCTCAGTGTGAGTGATCCAATTGAGGGAGTCGGTGCCACTAAACACCAAAATCTCAATCCGACGTTGGTGGGCCGGGTGGATTTCCTCAGCGGGGTGTAGGAACCCTGTGTAGTCAATGGTGTGCCTGTTACGGAACAACAATGTAGGTGTCAGTGGACGATTGATAGTTGTGGTTGCGAGTTTGCGGAGGAGGAGAATACGACTTTATAATTGAGCTTCGAATCAATCCAAGCGAGTGGAATCGGTCGAGGCCGAAGCGGAGGCATCATCATCGGCGTATAGGGACATTGGACGAAGCATGGGCATGAAACAGAAGAGTCGAAAGGAGATAATTTAGTGGTGGTGGGCTGCAAAAGAAGAGATGCGGTGAGCAAGGTCTGCTCGATGTTTGCTGGATGGAAATGGAGGACGAATTGGAGGGAATAGGGGGATGCGTTTGGAGATCTGATGTGGCAGTAATGAAGGGAACTGGAGATCAGGTTCAATTGTGTTGTCGTGTGCATGAGTGGTCGGGGCTATTGCGCGGTTGCGCGAAAAGGGCGTGTGAAAGCATCGTGGATCATTATCGAGGGAGCCAAGAACGTGATTGTAGGCTTCGATCCAAGAAGGTGTGACTGTTTGTTGGATGGAGGATGACTGTATGTTGCAGCCCTGATAAAGTCGCTCGGGTGGACTCCCGGGTGGGCCCCCTGGTGGAACTCCAGGGTGGCAGGCAGGTATGACGCATGTCCTGCATCACGATGGAGGATGAACTGGAGGGAATGGGGGGATGCGGCTGGAGATCCAATATGGCAGTAGTGAAGGGGGCTGGAGATCGAGTTCGACTGTGTTGACGCGTGCATGAGCAGTCGGGGTTGTTGCTCGATTGCGCGAAAAGGGCGCGTGAAAGTATCGTGGATCATTATCGAGGGGGCCAAGAATGTGATTGTATGCTTCGATCCAAGGAGGGATTGTCTGTTGGATGGCGATGGAAGATGAACTGGAGGGAATGGGGGATGCGGTTGGATATTCGATGTGGAAGTAGTGAAGGGGACTGGAGATCGGGTTCGACTGTGTTGACACGTGCATGAGCAATTGGGGTTGTTGCACGGTTACGCGAAAAGGGCGCGTGAATGCATCATGGATCATTATTGAGGGGGCCAAGAACGTGATTGTAGGCTTTGATCCAAGAAGGCGACATTGTGTTCGGTCTAAGGAGGAAACATCAGCGAGGAAACAATCAAGAATTCACGGAAAGGTGTGAACGAGATCGTCGTAACGGGGGGGGGGGGGTCGAGGAATTTTGAGCAGGCGAGATCGAAACCAAAGTTCGTGGCTTTTAGTTGGAACCTAGTCTGTGATTTCTGAGAAGTCGGATGCAGGATCGCAGGGGCCGAGAACAAAGTGCAGCAGATTGGATGACATCAAAAACTTGCTCGGCAGTGGGTATATGTCTCAAATCAAGTTTGCGAAGTTGAACTTTTTATCGGATGAAGTGACAATTGACTTTGATATGCTTGGTACGTTCATGAAAATTCTCGGTGATATGGATAACCACTTGACTATCGCAGTAGAGAACGACCAAAGATGAGAGTTTTACACCAAGATCAGTAAGAAGACTTTTCAACCATGTCAGTTCAGAAACGGCAGACGTCATTGAACGATACTCAGCCTCTGCCCTCTGCAGAAGTGCGTGCCACAACTGTTTGCTTCTTGCTTCGCTAAGTGACTAGATGTCCTCCAAAATATGTGCAGTCGCAGATCGACGATCATCAAGGGAACCGGCATAGTCTACGTTAGAGTAGACAATTAATGATAGAGACGAGGAGGGCTTATGCGCAAGACTCTCCCGAAGCATTCTTCAGATACCGAAGGATTCGCTCTACAACTTGGAGGTGGGACATCTGAGGAGCATGCATGAAGCGGTTGACCACCCCAACAACAAAAATTATATCGGTCTGTGTGAAAGTCAGATGGATAAGCTTGCTACCCAGACGACGATAGTACTCCGGATTAGGAAGAGACAGATTAGAGTCAGTTGCATGAGCACAAAGCTTGTCGTTGACATCCATTGGAGTGTCAACATGTCTGTATCCAGAGTAGTCTGCATTGTGAAGAAGGTCGAGAAATACTTCTTTTGAGACAAGATGAGTCCATCGGGTCGATGAGCTACATTGATACCTAATAAATAACGAAGGCGGCCCAAATCTTTGGTCTGAAAATGTGAAGTCAAGTGCTTCTTGACGGGAGAGAACGTCTCTTCGTAGTCGAGACCATTTTGTTGAGTGAAACCACGAGTCACAAGAAGAGTTTTTAGTCGTTCGACTGGCCCATCGGGACGATGCTTCACAGTGAAGATTCATTTACATCCAACACAGAAGTGGCCAGAAAGAAGGGGGACAAGGTCCCATGTCTGATTGGCCCAGAGGGAAGTCATTTCCTCATCCATCGCAGCCTGCCACCTCATATGCTGAAGAGCTTCCTGCACAAAAGAGTAGTGGAAATGGAAGACAAGAAAGTCGCAAACCTGAGAAGTTCTGGAGATAAGCAGTGAAATTAGACATAATGAAAGAGAGTGTGAGTTGTAGAAGAGACTGCATCCTGGGGGCGGCCGTAGTCGGATCAGCTGGCCGTGGAGCATCTTCAGCGGGCGTAAATGTCTCAAGGCATCAGACCGAGGAGAATAGTGAGTGTACACAAGGAGAGGAGGTTGCGATGTGGGGAGCACGGGAGGTGGTGTTGAAAGCAGGGGAGGTGTGGTGTTGGTGATGGTACTTTAGGACGCGGGATAGTAGGTGGAAAATTATCACGAGGAGTCGAGGAGAAGAAAGGTTGATCCTCGAGGAAGGTGACATCAGCAAATGTAACAGTTTTCTGATAGGTGGGAGAGTAACACACAACCCTTCAGTATTCGAGAATATAAAAATGATTGTCTATAAAATAAGTAATTCTAGTTACTTTCTCTGACTTCTTTGCAGTGATCTAACCATAAATTCTTCATACTTGCTTCGATTCTCGTTAAATACATTATCTGAGCATAAACTCAAAAATAGAATTAGCAATATTTATTAGAGTTTTTATCATCAAAATAAGTCATATATTGATATTATTTTCTCCAGGGACTTTGTCACATTAGTGAGCTTAGTTCAGAATGGTTAGCTAAGGCTGAGGATGTGAGTACAGCTGCTTATTTCTCTTGTTTACCTATTTGTTTCTTAGACTTTTTTTCTTGGGCTAATTTTATATTATTCTTGTTTACAGGCCGTTAAAGTTGGAGATCGACTAGATTTTAAACTTATCGAGGTTGGTAACTGTTTTTTGTATCTGGTGAATGATATATTATTATTGTCATTAATATTATTTTGAAAACTCCACTGTTATAATTTTGAACCTATGCCCCTATGTTGGACCTAGTTTTGGTGTTTAGAGAGAACAAACTTAATCTAGCATTCTTAAAATGTTCTAGAATATAGCATATGCGCGACACCTGCGTTTTTCCCAAAACACTAATTCCGTTACTTATTTAGTTTATGTGACTTTGGGATTCTTTTTCACGAAATTTTTACCAGCTAGGAAAAATGTTTTGCCAAATGCATGATTATCCCGCAGTCTTACCCTATATTTGTTGAGACTTAGTTCCAAAAATAAACACGAGTCATTAATAAAACATTATGGCTATTTTAACTATTAGAAACTATGCATCTAACGTATGACCAATTGCTCCTATCGGTGGAGGGGTCAATGATTTGTATTAAGTGCACTTGACTGCATGAGTTCCGCTGTGGGACTAACCCCCCCCCCCCCCCCCCCCCCCCCCCCCCCACACACACACACACCACACCCCACCCCACACACACACACACTCTACTTATAGGATTTTTGACCTCTAGCGCGTAAATTTCTTTTTTAATTGTGGGTCATTAGGCCTACCTTACTATGATGCCATATTAGAACTTTTGCATCCAATCGAAAACCAATCGATTGGAGGTGGAGGGGCATGCTCTATGTTAAATTGCCTATCGGTCGAGGGGTCAATGATTTGTATTAAGTGCACATGGTTGCATGAGTTCGATTGTGGGACTATTCCCCCCACACACTCTACTTATAGGATTTTTAACCTCTAGCGCGTAAATTTCTTTTTTAATTGTGGGTCATTAGGCCTAGCTTACTATGATGCCATATTAGAACTTATGCATCCAATCGAAAACCAATCGATTGGAGGTGGAGGGGCCTAAGCTCTATGTTTAAGTACACAAGACTACATGAGTTTCCCGTTGATGGTGTATATTCTGAACATACCCCTCATGTTTCAGAATTTTGACCTTTAATTCAGTCTTATTTTTTAAGTTAACCACCTATGGTTGGGCTTAAGCTTAGCCCGCTCTGATACCATATTAGATTCAAATACACAAGGCTACATGAATTTACCTTCTATGTGTTTGCGGATCTTAAGGTGCATAATGTTTACTATCATTGGTACATAATATTTCCTGTAGGGCTTCGAGTTTAGTGTCCGTTGTTTAGCTATTTTTGAAACCCTTGTGAAGCAAAAAATAAAATAAAAAAAATTTCTCCCTCATCATCCTCGGGGTTTGTATTTATGCTCCTTGAATGTTACTTGAATCTTATCCAGGTCAATGAAAAGGGTCAACTGCGACTGAGCCGCCGGGCGCTACTCCCTGATGCAACCCCTGCGGGTACTAGTTCCGCGAGTCAAACAAGCTCCGGTGGAGAGGAAGAAGACGGTCCTTTAAACACCGCCTCTAAAAGATCTTCAGTCAGAGTTGAATCAGCTGAGCAGTCTTCTGAAGAATCTGTGGAAAACAAGATTCCTCCGAAAAAATCCATCTTTACCAGGAAAGCTACTTCAGCCCCCAGTAAATCCGCCCAGGAAATGATGAAGAAGAGATTAGTTCGTCGTGTGCGAAGCAGCGCGGTCGAGAAACAGGGTAAGCGCGATGCGAAATCTGTAACCATGATTTCGTCCGTGGATGAATCTAGTTTAGTTGATGATGGAGCCAAATTTTGAGATCGGGGATGATCAATTTTGCATTCGATGTTCAGACGATGAGAGAAGCAATTATTTTGTCATGCTGACTTTGAGTAATTTGTTTGGTTAATAGCTTCCCATTTAATAGGACAGAGATGTTGCTATTGATTGCCTTTTGTAGTTTAACTTTCATTAGCTGTTGTAAACTTTAGGTTTAGGGTGCAATTCATGTGTAAAATAATTTATTTTAAGTTTGTTTTCTTTTGTTTAGGATTTTTGAAGTATTTGATAGCGGGTCCTATTTCAAGTCGACTTTCATGGTGATAGTAATGAGCATTATTACCCAAGTGTTTAGTATTTATTTAGCGAATTTATTTGACTTCTTTTTTATGATTAGAATAGAATATTTAAAAAAATCAGCTGTGCTCAAATGCAAATAAATGAACATTCTAAGGCTCCGTTTGGCATGACGGTTGCGGTCGTTAACACAGCGGTTATGACCTGTCGTTCGTGAACGCCCGACCTCACCTAAGTATCTTCATCCAGTTTTATGTTCAAAACTAGTTATCTTTTCTCGCCTAACGTATATTCTATGACCGGCATTTTTGTCCAAACTCACAGGAGCAAAAATACTGTGCCAAACGGAGCCTAAGGCTCTATTTGTTTGAGTGTTTTGTGCCCATCTCATGCCAATTTTTTTACTCTTTATGAAGATATTGTTTTCTATTTTGATGCTAATTTATATATAATTAAGCACGATATTAATCTAATATGTTTTTTTTTCAAAAATGGTAGCTGTGGTGAGAAAATGTTATGGATGATAAATATACTATAATTGAACTTATGCATCAGAAAAAAAACGTCAACTTTAAAGATTCAATTTGGTCATCCTCCTACAAAAAATTTTCAAGTAACAACAAAAGGTCCATCTGCCTACACAATAAATTGATGAAATAATAATAGGGCAATAAAATAGAATAAATTTGCTTATGTAATCTCATGTCTTGCAGCTACCATAAAATAATGGGTTAATTACCGGGACCTCCCCTCCTAATTTGCATAATTACAGGTACCTACCTACCTTCTATGTTTTAATATTATAAAGACCCCTGCAAGATTGCCTTGCTCACAATCTCCACCTTTAAATGTTTTAAAATTTGGAAGAAAGCATCATATTCAACAAATAATTTATTATAATCCAATTTTACCCTTAAAAGTGTAAGGGGTCTATTTGTAATTTTACCTTACACTTTCAAGTCATTACAAAGGGTAAAATTAGAATATAATAAATTTATTTGCTCAATATGAGATTTTTCATCTAAATTTTAGACGAAAGGAGATTATAAATAGGGCAATATTGCAGGGGAGATAGAGAAAGAGTGCCTGTAATTATGCAAACTCCAAGAGGAGATCCCTCTAATTAACCCTACAATAATAATAATAAAACAACTATTTATTCAGCATACAATGGAGTGCTTTGTTGTTTGGATCTTGGTGATTAGATAATTGGCAAAAAATATAAAGAGCAATTAGAAAAAAATTTATATTGTTTTTATTTGTTTAGATGAAATATATGAGCAAGTGTGACATTGACTAATTTTATGTGATTTGAAGAACATTGTATGAAAAACACTTAGAAAATATTAAAGATACATATGAGGGAATATTAATATTAAAAATAATAATTAAGTGATTAAAATTATTAGTGGTCACGCATAGAATCCTTAGTGCTGCTCGGTCATTATCAGTCAATACAACAACAACATAACCCATATAGTCCCCAATCATTGGGGGTATGGGCGGGGGAAGATTGGAAACAGACCTAACCTTTGGCACTATGCACAAAGTGGCTTCTCTCAGAGGAGAAAGACCTAATCTTTGACAATAAATGCACAAAGTGGCTGCTCACAGAGTACCACTGAAATAGTGGCTGTGACAATAAATGCACAAAGTGGCTGCTCACATAGTACAATTTATGTGCTCGGTCATTATCAGTCAATGACATAAAAAAATAGGGCTCGTACGATCACTGGAATTTTCACAAGGCATCTATTGCCAAGCGAAAAATCATAACTTTGGAACCCAAAAAATTATACGCTAAATGACAACCAAACCCTTAGGTCACATTAAATCCACACTTCACATTAAATCCACATTTAAGCGTCTTCGCGATCAATATTATGCCTCACTTGGAACTTTGCGGCTTTTCAAAATTAGCACATGCAATGTGAGCTTCGTTAGACGTCATTTAGTGCGATCACATGATCACGCATGTGAAGTTACGTCATTTAGTGCGATCACATGATCACGCATGTGAAGTTTTTTTTTTCCAATTTTCGCCTTTTTGGGGGCTCCCAAAAATACTATTTTAGCATAAAAACAATAATTTTCAATCATTCATTCAGGTTGTGTAGATACTCCAACTCTGAAAATTAAATGAAACTTAAGTGCCATGACTACTGCTCTGCAAGAATTCATTGCACCCATAGTTAGCATTCATTACAAAATCCATTTTAACGTTAAAATTTTCAAAATATTATACACAAAAAAAAAATTTAATCTACAGAATGGGCAAGAAAAATCTAAGCAAATATTAAAGTGAAAATAGGTATGAAGTCAATGCTAAATGAGTGCAAGTAGATCAAAGAAGCTTGAAAAAAGCCGGAATACAAATCAAAAACCCGCAAACCAAAATTCTTAGGAGAAACCCCGCTGAAAAATCATTCGGAGCCATAATGAAATCAAATACCTACGCAGAAATACCTCGGTGGCCTCTGTAGTCAACTCCCCCGCTTCCTTTCCCACGAAGAAGAGGCGTCAAGCTCGTCGCATCAAAGCTTAAGCCGGCAAGTGGAGAAATGAAGTCAGAGCCGAATATTACGCGTCGAGGGTGAACCGATTTGTAAGGAATTTTCATTATCCAGTCTTTCAGAAGGATCTGAATGAAACACAAAATTGATCAACCTGTGGCGCGGCCTAAATATCCGGGATCCAGGTGTAATTTGTCCTAGATTATAACACAATGTTGACTTACTGTCAGTTCACACAAAAAATAGTCAGCTATCTGAGAAAAGTCAACTAATATCATATATTCAATAAAACATGAATGGGAAGAGATCAAGGATAAGCTGAGGAACAGATTCCTCGTGTTTATTCTCAAAACTAATCAGCAAATAAGCACAAAATAATTTCCCGTTAGTGAATTGCTCATTTCTTACAACATGAATTGAATTGAATCGATACTTCCTGAAAGTGGTTTGAAATGTACAGATTATACAAACATTAAGGAGATGGATTGTGCGAAAATCAAAATGATTAGGGTTATGTATAGGAAAAGTCATACCCGCGTCGTCATCAATGATCCCAAGGCACCTCTCTGGCGGACGACACGAATCTACAAAAAGCGGGACCATGGTTGTCGCTGGGGTCTAATCGTCGAGATCCATTTCTTCGTCCTGTTCAAAAAGTCTTGTCGCTTCTGTTCCGCTTCCGTCTCCAAAATCTTCTTGTCCGTCGACGTCAAAATCTTCTTCAGGAACCTCGTCGCCCTCATCTCTCGTATCCTTGGATTCTGGAAGAACGAAACTAAGACCGCGGACCATCCAGTCGGGGCACCGCTCTTCGCCGCCGTACAAGAGCTCGCCATTGGGGCCTTTGACGGGCGTTTGAAGTTCGGATGTCTTCAATGCCCGGCACGAGCATTCCGGTAGGGGATGGGAAAGAAATGATTTGGGTTTCGACATCTGGGACTCTTTTATCAAGCCATCGATGCCCAAACTGTGGTTGAGACTTTGACGAACCAATAGTGTCCAATTATGCTTAGGATGATAAAGATTGGCATGGATTGAATCTAGAAGCATAGCAAGTGCTTTCCTGAAATAAGGGCGGGCCTATGAATGTAAGAGGACTGTATGAAGAGAGAAAAAGAAACAAATTTCTTAACTGCATATAGTTGCAAAAAGATAACATGAAAAATTTTCAGAGACATGAAAGCTACACATTATCTCTTAAAATTGAATTTCTTTAAACTCCGTTTGGCGCGGTGGCGGTGGTTGTGAACGCGGTGGTTATGAACCGGCATTCGTGAACACCCGACCGCACCTAAGGAACTACATCCATTTTTAAGTTCAAAACTAGTAATATTTTCTTGGTGGCAGTCATGATCGTTGTCATGCTAAACATGCATTCGATGACGATAGAGTTTTTCTCCAAACTCACCGGAGCAAAAACGCCGCGTCAAACGGAGCCTAAATCGCAAATGAATGAAACAAAATGAAAAGAAAAGCCTGCACAGCAGAAGAGCATAAATATACTAAGCATACTAAGAAAAATCTGTCTTAAATTTTGACAGTAAACATTAAAAAATCAAACTACCAATCTGAGACGTAAAAGTAGATGGGAAAAAAGGTTTACAGAAGAATAAAAGGAACATATTAGATGCAATATTTGCATGCACCGCAATCATGTTAAAATACTGTTGTGAAGCTAAAAGCCTCGGCAACAAGAGAAAAGCGGTGCCGTTGCATTTTTTTTTTCATTTCGAGATGTATTTGAGTCAGTGAGTCAGTGAGTCAATGAGCAGTAAGAGAAATCAATGATCATTGGAAGCTAACTCATATACATGAACTAGCCGGATGCCATAATCATCACACACAAAGAGCCACGTAAGTTAGGGTTTTATATTTCTTATTAGAAAGGGGTATTTATAGTACAGGGGAGTACGGTGCCCCTTTCTTCCAAGGCATTTTAAATACAAAATATTTCTTATTAGAAAGGGGTATTTATAGTACGGGGGAGTACGGTGCCCCTTTCTTCCAAGGCATTTTAAATACAAAGACCGATCGTTAAATGAATAATCATCAGGATGCCGTGTCAGGGAATAACGAATGACAGCTACTAAGGCTCCGGTGAGTTTGGACAAAAACACCACCGTCATAGAATGTTTGTTTGGCATGGCAACAGATATGGCCGCCACCAAGAAAAGAAAACTAGTTTTCAACATAAAAGTGGATCAAGTTCCTTAGGTGAGGTCAAATAATTCATGGTTAGAACTCGGAGTGAAAAGGAAGATACCTACATCAGTCAATTTCTGAGTGACCTAATAATCATTTGATTTTGATTGTGTTCTACATTCAAGGATCCATAGAGCATAATCATCCATCAAGACTTATGGCATATAGCATAATCATCCATCAAGACTTATGGCATATAGCATACGCCTTCGAGCTTCTAGAGTTGAACCTAAGGTATCTTCCGTGAAAGACTGCATTTGCATTAAAAGGAAAAGAAAAGGGCAATACAGCTAAGCATAAGAACAGATACCATCCAGGTCATTCTTGACAAGCTTAGAAATTCCGGATTACTAAGATCAGAAGCAGTCCAATAGAACGGAGATGTAAAAATCTAGCACAAAAATCAGCCACACAATTCGCCTCACGCAGAACATGGTGGAAGAGCACCTGACTGAAGTCCAATAGGAAGGCAAGATCCTCCCCATCACGGTGGTCGCCAGCCCAGTGCCCCCTTTTGATGCCGTCTTGGCAATACTCGATGTGGTAAATGTTGCATATTACTACCCTGAGCGTAACTAGGCTTCCAATGTATTTACAATAAAATACCCAAATAAATCTCGGATCTTACATCTCCAAATCAAGTCTCTTGGGTTTTGGAAAACTAACCCAATCATAGGTTTCAAACTAATGTAATATAGATTGTCTTTTTGTTTCATTCTTCCACCTTCTATACTATTATAAATAGGAGCATGATAAGCCCATCATATCGACTTTTCACCAAGATGTTATGAGCATGATAGGATGATGAGTAAATAATAACAAAAGTGAAGCATCATCTTCTGAAATCAGATTAACCCAAAATTGATAGCTTAGTCAGCATGGATAACTATTTGGAGTAGCAGTCAAATCTGAAATGCCTGAATTCAGATTTGCTAAATTAAAAATTACTGGCCAAGCAAAACTTTATAAGATCAATGTCATCATCATAATCATCACTAATTAATTAAAATTATTTTAAGGAAACATTATGAATTCTCATTTTTCCATGTATCCCAGCTTAATCTCCAATGTGTATGTCTAAACCGCCAAAATCTACTTTACACTACCTTATCTCCAAAAAAAATGCTCAGCTCAACTCCATTAGCATTTAGGACTCTAGCATAATAGTTCCAACATCATCATCGCCAAAAACCTCGTCCCAGCTATAAGGATTGGCCATTATGAAACTTCATTTTCCATCCGTTTGTGTTGAGTGCTGTCGGAGATGTTAAGCATAGACTATGTAGTATCTATTTTTTATCTTCTTCACATATTTTGAAGAGTGCGGGTTAAAGGGAGGGAAAGAGAGGAAGAAAGCGAGCAGGTAAAGATCACATGCACATGTATGTGTATGCAAATAAGTATAGATAAAAATTAAAGAAGCTAAACTAAATTAAAAATATAATATAATATAAATACAAAACATAAAAGGGGAGAAAAAATAAAATAAATATACAAAAAATAACATAAAGCTATAGGTAGAAAATATTAAGGGGGGGGGGGGGGGGGGGGGGGGAGAGAAATAGAGCAACAAATATATAAAATAAAAAGTTTTCACATTGAAGGAATTTGTGCGTCCGTTAAAGGTACTCTAGTTGTCGACATTATGCACTTAGAACACTTGCTTCAGTCTAAGTACTACGGCTTGGGACTAGATACCGTGCATGGGGAATACCGTGCTTATTCTGCTAGTTTTCTTTAAAACCAAGCTAGCCATTTCTTTTTTGGAAAAAGCTCACACATTAATTATGAGAGTTGTTATTAGCAGTCCAATTCTCACTATTCGCAGTCCAATTTCTATGAGTTATTACGCGCTTTTTGAAAATACTCTCTGTACATGCATTTTTAGGAAAATTGTTCAACATGAAAATTGTAGATCTCGTCGAGATCTACAACTTTCGTGTTGAACACTTTTCCTAAAAATGCACGCGCAAGGCGTATTGCCGCCCTGATTGAAACATGGGCGTAATTTTTGTAAATACGTCTTGTACATGCATTTTTAGGAAAAGTGTTCAACACGAATGTTGTAGATCTCGACGAGATCTACAATTTTCATGCTGAACAATTTTCCTAAAAATGCATGTACAAAGCGTATTTTCAAAAAGCGCGTAATAACTCATAGAAATTGGACTGCGAATAGCGAGAATTGGACTGCTAATAACAACTCTCTTAATTATTCCATCTGCTCAATCTGGTTCTCTTCTTTTGTTATTTCTCGGCGGGACTAACTGCACTATTTATAAATATAACATAAATGATTCCTAAATCTTGTATAAAATTACAATTAATTGTGATACATTTATGATCGATCATGTAACTTGATATTCTTTTAGTTTGTATTTTTCACTATTATGAAATGACCTATGCTAGTAGTTCGGTTTTCCTATGAATGCTATGAATAATAGATTGTCTAGAACTCTCATCAGAAAGCCCAAAATTTGCATTTGATTATCTTCACTCTTACTATAAATTGTGTATTAGAAATACTAAATCATTTGATATGCTCCCCATAAAATATTTTAGCCTAAAGCATCACATGCTGCTAACATTTACAACATAACAAAGTAACATAAAGAATAAGTTGCAAGTATTACCTGTCAGGACGATAAGTTCTTGCATAGGCCATTTGATACAACCGATGACCGATAACCAAGCTAGAAAAATCAGGCCAACCACTCCCATCATTATGAAATCCAGGAAAAAATACATCAGCTTCCACAGAGACATAATAATCAAGAGCATTCCAAATCAATCTGTGAGCTTGCATTCTGAGATCCTCTGTAGAAGGGTCTGGTTCAGTGTCACTCTCAGCAATCCAACCATACCAACCTTCTTTTTCATGCTGATAAAATGGCCGGGCAGGAGGTGGAGGGAGAGGACGTGGTCGAGGCCCGGCTTTGTTCCACTCTTTAATAAGTTGCTCCTTGCTTTTCGCTGGAAGTGGTGTAGGTATATTTGAAAGAAGAGGATATTCTGGGCCTAACAACTTGGATAACTCGGTCTTACTACACAAAGAAGTCCGATCCACCAAGTTTGTGTACATTGCACGCAATGGGACTAAAACCCTTTGGCCTCCAAACATTTCTGCACCAGACAAATACACTATAGTGTCCGGAGGATATCCCATTGCCCGAAGGAGAATTCCTACCTGAAAATTGCAGGGATGAGCAAGTATATACGCATATGTATATATGTAATTGACAAGAAATTTAAACACAACTTCAACGACATGTATTCATGCATGATTCTAATTTGAATAATTATTTGAGGTACATCAAACATGCAAAAATATTACAACAACCAGATGCACATAAAGTTTGGCAACTTAAATAACTTTCACTCTGTAAGCAAAGATGCTAATAGAATCAAAGCTGAAACTTAAAATTAAATCAGATTCACTTATAAAAAAATGAATATATATATAGATAGTATTTTATTTTTTGGTAATTTGTATTTGTCACTCCTATATATTAAGGAGTGATACTTGTTTAATGACAACTCAATTCTTGCAACATGGTATCAGAGCCAAAAAAAAAACCTAATCGTGCTCTGACGGTCTGGTTCACAACTTCCGCCCGTTCTTCCGCCGATCTCACTCGCATGTGTCGCGCCCGCCTCCTCTTCCTCTCATCAGTGCAACCCTTCTCCGACCTTCCTCCCTCAACCTCCACTCATTCTGCACAGGCGCTCACGTCCTTCCGCTCGTTCCACTTCCTTTCGTTCGTTCCGCACTTCCACTCCTCTTGTCGTCAGGCTTTCTGGACACCAGAGGTATGGGCCAGAAAATCTCCTTTCTGGCGTCCGTTTTTTCTCTTCTCCTTATGGGGACTCATCCTCCATTGTTCTACTGATTTTGTTCCTTGCTCGGTTCCTTTACTGGGATCGTTTGGTTTCTTCTCTTTCTATGAGAAACTCTTAGGGTTGCTCCCCCTTTTTCCCTTCGTGCTTTCCCGTGGTTTTTATCATCAGGTTGCTACGGAAGGGAGTGTTGATTCTCCAAATATGTCCTTCGGCGTGCGTGTTGAGTCCTCCCCGATGTCGGCGTTGGGCTCCGGCCGCGCAATCCATGACCATGGGACTCCTCAAATTACCACCATGAAACTTGATGGCACCAACTACCTTCTGTGGGTTCGGTCTATCACTCTTGCCCTCAAAAGCCTCTGTTTGTTTGGGTATGTCAACGACACAACGAAGTCCCTGGTGATGTCGTGGCTGCTCAATTCCATGCAGGAATGCATAGCTTGGAATTATTTGTTCCTGGACACTGTCGTTGATATTTGGAAGCGAGCTGAGGTTACATATTCCTTTCGTGGGAACGCCGCTCAAATTTTCCAACTCCGTCGACAAATATTCCTCTTGAGGCAAGGTGATCGTTCCCCTTCCGCCTATTATCTGGAGTTTACTCAGCTCTACCAAGAGTATGATCACTTCGACGCTCTTACCCTTGTCTCTCCTGAAGAAGAAGAGCTTATTCAGGCTCGCGAGGAACGCAACCGGATCTGAGCTTCTTCATGGCTTGCATCGTAATTTTGATCCTATTAGTGTTCAGATTCTTGGGCATTCTCCTCTGCCCTCTCTCCTTGAAGTATACAGCCTTGTTGAACAGGAATTAGATCGCCGCCAGACTCTTCTTCCTGACTCTGGCTCGAAGGGCTCTGCTCTTGATGCACAATTCAGTTCTGGTGGGCGTCCTTCTCGTGGCACGCCCAAGTTTGCCGAGAAGGATCATTTGTTATATGAATATTGCAGGAAAGCCCATCATAATAGGGATACTTGCTTCAAGCTTCACGGTTTTCCCCCTCCAAAAGGAGGCCCTGCCTCTCGTGCTGGTCGTGGCAATGGTCGTTCTCCAACACGTCCACCCCCATCCAGATCCGCTCATCTCTCGAATGCCTTTAACGATATTCCTTCCCATGGTGCTACCTCTGGTCTTTCTTCCGATGAGATTCAGGCTTTCCTAAGAGTGAGGAGCGAAAACCGAAAACCAACAAAACTGACTGAGCCGACTGAACCGCACCGATTGTGAAACTGAACCGTCTGGTTCGGTGTCGGTTCGATTTGGAGCTTTTGAAAACTGAAGTCATATCGGTTCGGGTCGGTTTTCAAGTTGTAAAAACCGACCGAACCGAACCAAACCGACGTTAAAGATTGATATTATAATATTATAAATTGTGTACAGGTTAAGTTCTGTTTTATAATAATTATAAAGTATGTATAGGGCCTAAAGGCACTTGGGTTCAAGCCAAGTTCAACCCCTGATTCGGTTCACGGTTTATATGACTCACGGGCCTAACTCACGGCTTTAATAAAATCTTGTCCTTAGGGTTTCAGTTCACCCACACGCTAGGCGCCAACGACAGCACTCACACAGACGCTGACGGGGTTTCGGTTCACGCTCGGCACCTGTCGGCCACTCACGCAGACGCAGGCACGCAACGTTCCACCTCGTCCCTCAGCTGGTTTTCACCTTCAATCCCTCTGTCTCCTCTGGATTTCATCTTCTCCGACTCACGCCATTTCAATCGCTTTGACTCACCTCCTTTGGACTTTACTTCTGTCGAAGGGTTTCAGTCTTTCAGACCACGCCATTTCACTATTTCAGGCTTTCAATCGACGACCTCCCAGGCAAGGTCAGATATCATCTTCTCCTCTTAATATTCCTTCGTGGATAGTCTCTGTTTGACTATTGCAAAATCTAGACAGCTAAGTGCTTGGATCTAGTCTTGAATATCTAAATCTTTGATATGAACTTATTGGTGCCTAGTTTGATTCATTCTTTAATAGAGAAATGAAACAATTAGTTGTATTTTTTGGATTTGTTTCTATGGAGTAAGATGAAATAATTGAAAATATTAGTAACATGTAGTTTGTCCAGATGATGAACACATCTAATATTTGCTCAATTTTAATGCTCACACTTAGTGCTTTTGAATATTATATTTAGGATTTTATTGGATGATAGAATTGTTGGAGTCAAGTTCGTAAAAAACCGACACCGAACCGATAAAAAACCAAACCGACTTTGAACCAAAACGACCGGGTTCGGGTCGGGTCGGTTTGGACAAACCGAAAATCGAGGCATGTCGATTCGGTTTCGGTTTGCGTCCAAACTGAACCGCTCGCACCCCTAGGCTTTCCGTCAACTAATGCATGGTCAACCTTCCGAGACATCTACTTCATCATCTTCCTCTTATGCCCATCACGGGCTTCAGCTACCACCAACTCTTCCACTTTGTGGATCATCGACCACATGACTAGTTCCGCCTAAGGTTTCGTGTCCTATTTCCCTCTGTCTGGTAGGGGCAAAGTTAGCTTTGCTGATAGATCCTATTCCTCTATTGCTGGAAAAGGATCCATTCCCTGCTCCACTCTCACCCTCTCTTCAGTTCCTCATGTTCCTAAGTTCACTCGAAATCTTCTTTCTATTAACCACCTGACTAACTCTATGAATTGATCAGTAACTTTTTCCCATCTTCTTGTATCTTTCAGGACCTGAAGATGAGGACGGTGATTGACTCTGGTAAACTGTGTGAGGGCTTGTATCTGTTTGATCCCTTTATCTCGGCTCCTCCTCCGGAAGCTCTTCACGTGGTTCTGTCTTCTGATTTGGATTCCTGGCATTATAGCCTAGGACATCCGTCTATCCCAACTATGAAGCTTTTGTTATCTACTATGTCAAACCAGTCAGGATAGTGGACTCAAGGATTCAGAAGCTCAGGAACAGAGAAATCCATTTTGTGAAGGTCTTGTGGATGAAATGCGGTCAACCAGAGTATTCTTGGGAAAGAGAAGATGAACTTCAGAGAAATGAAGAGTATGCCTTCCTTTTTAACTCAGGTATGTTTGTAATTTTCGAGGACGAAAATTTCATTAGGAGGAATTTGTAACATCCTAATTTATTTATTTTTTGTTTTTGTCATTAAATCGGAATACCAATTTGGTAATAAAGAAGAAATGCCTTTTTTCCAAAGTGAAGGCCAAAGTGCGGTTTCTTTTCCTCATCCTTGCGGTTTCCTTTCGTAGCCGATACCCTAGTGGGCTCTTTTAAATCGTGTGGGCACACGACAGAAGCAGAAGAAAGGAAAACCGCTGCTAGTCTTTTCCCTCTCGACCCAGACGCAGAGATTTCCGCTATTTTCCATCATCGTCGCCAAGCGCAGGTCACACCTTCCTCTCCGGATACGCTTGACGAGACGATCCTTCGACCCTGGTTCATCGGCGATAACAGACGGGGCTCCCTTCTCGCTCGCCAAAATTGATGTCGGCACCTCCTACTGTGATAGGACCCCAGACGACCTTGCTCTGTCACGTTCCGACCTCGACGAGTTTGTATTCCCAGTCGTCGTATGCATCGGGTAATAGGCACGTTTCGACTCCCGTTACCTTTCAGTGCCTCTCTTTAAGTTGCATATTTTTCCTCCCTCTACAGTCGTGAGGATCAAGGGCAGGTAGCAGCGACTCGTGTGATCCGTCTCCGTGTGTTTCTGCTGCCCTTTTCAGGTGACACAATCGATTTCCCCTTGAGATCCTTACTTTTGTTTCCTCCTAAATTTTCTTAGAAGAAATCTTGTTGATTTCCAGACGATTATTAAGTTGAAGAGTTAACCCCAATGTTTAGTTTCCAAGCTTATAATCTTCTGATTTAATTTCAGATCTGGGCGTAGCTGTCTCCGATTCAGAAATCGTTATCCTCCCCTGATAAAGGAGTAGTTCTGCGAGGGGAATTGGGATTAGAGAGCTCGTGTTAAATCAGAAGCAATTCCGGCGTACTCTTCAAAATAACCTAGACCATCATGACGCCGCGTCTTGTGTACGAGTGTCGTAATACCGCTGTAAGAAATTCTATTCTTTTTGGCTAGACATAACACATAGTTAAATGCACATATTAATTCTCATATAGTAAGAGAATATTTGTAATATTATGAGATCGCATACGTCTAGATTATAATGTGTAACATGATAAGAAATACTAAACTAGTATGAAATGCGTGAGTTCGTAAAGTACATGTAACCATGTATTCCTTTATACGTGCAAAAAATACTAACCACCAGAATAAGTATACGAGCGATGCTTTAGCGTGAAATACGACTTACGATATTCAGATGAATAAATATGAAATCTAACAGGTAATGAAAAATAATTAGAGGCACGATTGAGACTTTCTCTCGTGATAGATAGAGGCGCACTATCTTACTCATGAGGCGTAGTAGACCCTATGAGCCTCAAATTTAGGGAGACGGTTCTCCATTTAGAAGATTAGTAGATGCGAGTCTGTGTTCGTGTGACACTAGAACCCCTGCGTTTGTCAGTTGGGACTCAGGTCGTTAGAATGCGCATGAGAAGCTACTCCACCTAGAATATGAAGAATGACAAGCATAAGGCAAATAGAATCCAAGTACATGCCGAAATGTAGAAAATCTTTATAGTTAAATATTTTCGAAACTTGAGTGAAAATGCTTGACATGATTATACTAGGACAGACATTTATTTTCCCAAATCCTATTTTAGAAAAGCATGCATAGTATAACAGTAAATATTTTTCCATAGCACAAAAATATTGTTTTTTTAAGCATGCACACATGTTTCTTCAAAATATTTTAGAGTCACTAAGAAGAATGGTCTTTCTTACTTTCCAGTTGGGCTGGCCCATTTTTGGGCTTATTATTACAAGAGTCACAGGTGGGGTGTTGCGCTTAAGATGAGCACGTTTGCGGATGTTCTTCTTATAGTTTGTTTTCATTCAGTAGTTTATCCTTTCAGCAATGTATTGGAATTTTGGACAAGTATCAGAATTGGTTAATGTTTCTTTGTATCAGATTATGTATAAGATTTCAGTATTTCAAGCATTTTGACTTTTTCAATTTTAGTGGCTCCGTGAAAAAAGATTTTGAGGTGCACTTTTACCCTTAGTTTCTTTTATTACTACCGCTGTAAGTATTCTTTTAGCACGTTTCATTTATGTCTGCTATGTATCAATTTAAATACTGTTACTTGGTTTACTTCTTATCACGGGGTCGGACTGCTGATTTGTTGATAAACTAAGTTGGGGTGTTACAACTTATTTCCGAGGAGGGGAAAGCGCGGCCACTAACCGAGTAACTGCCCATCCCGTAAGTGTCCGTCGGGAGTCTTGGAGTTAGATCAAACTGGCGCTTGCTGTAGTGGCAGGATTTGGGTTAACATTACCTACTCGTCCTCCTCCGCCTTCACAGGTTTACATTCGGCACGCAGGGGCACAAACATTCAGGTTTCGCACACCATACCGGAGCCACCACCTGACCCTTCTACGGGTCCCCAAGGACTCAACATCCCCTATCTCATTATGTGACTTATGACTTACTGTCTTCCTCGTATAGAGCTTTTGTCACTTCTCTATCCTCCATATATATCCCTTCCTCATGGCAGAAAGCTCTGGGGCACTAAAAGTGGAAGGAAGCTATGCTTGAAGAGATGATGGCTCTTGAAAAGAATTGCATGTGGGATCTGGTTTATCTTCCTCAAGGGAAGACCGTTGTTAGATGTAAGTAGATCTTCTCGGTGAAGCAAAACTCCCATAGTCTTGTTGAGCATTACAAAGCTAGGTTGGTGGCCAGAGGATACACTCAAACTGTTGAGATTGACTATCAGGAAATCTTTGCTCCTGTAGCAATGATGAATTCCATTAGGATCATGCTCTCATGTGCAGCCTGCAAAGGGTGGAGTCTCAGCCAGTTAGAAGTGAAGAATGCTTTCCTCCATGGAGATTTGGAAGAGGAAATATACAATCTCTACCTCCGGGTCTTGCTGCTGAAGGATCTGAGAGAAAGGTCTGCAGGCTGAAGAAGGCTCTATACGGTCTAAAACAATCTCCTAGAGCTTGATTTGGAAGGTTCCAAAGTGCCATGGTGACATTTGGGTACACTCAGAGCAATGGTGATCATACCCTGTTTATAAAGCACAGCCAAGGAAAATTGACCGCTCGGATTGTCTATGTGGACGACATCGTCATAACTAAGGATGACATGAAGGAGATCAAAAACAGGATTGGGTAGTGAATTTTTGAGGTAAAGGATCTCGGGAATCTCAAGTACTTCCTTAGCATTGCAGTTATGAGATCCAAGCACGGGATGTTTATCTCTCAGAGGAAATGCGTCCTTGACCTACTCGAGACAACGGGAATGAGTGGATGAAGACCTGCAGACACCCCAATTGAAGCCAACCATAGATTGGGGAGGGATGGTGGAGAAGTTGTTGCAGATATCAATGGTTTTCAATGGATTGTAGGGAGGCTCATCAACTTATCTCATACTCGCCCAGATATCTCTTATGTTATAGGAGTTATCAGTCAATACATGCATTCTCCCAAGTCTCGCAACTTAGATGTTGCCCACCGGATTCTTCGATATCTCAAAATCTCTCCTGGGTGTGATATCTTGTTTACTCCCAACAAAGAATTAACCATTGAAGTTGATGGAGATCGGCAACTTTTGGATCATCGGATAGACGATCGGAGATCGTGATCGCGATCGGCTCGATTTTTCATTTTTTTATGTTTTTTTATTTTATTTTTCTGATTAGCATTTTAAAAGTTAGGTTAAATTATCAGTCGGGAGATCGTAGCCATCGGATAACTTTAACCTAATCCCCCCCCCCCCCTTATATTTCACTAGCAGACACATGAGGAGGGATCGAGAGTTAGGTTTTGAGAAGAAACCGCTTGGGCTACGGAGGTGCCGACGTCGGGAGCCTCTACCGCCGCCGCTGGTGCAGACGCCAGCCCCGCCATCGGCCACCTTCTCCCTCCTATGAGCCTTTAGACGCCACCTCTGCTGCCAGTTCTCGACCAGGCCGCTTGTCTCACCTCCTGGAAGTCCGGTAAAACCCCTCTTTTGCTTTCTCCCCTCCCAGCCATCAAAAATCCCCACGATCCCCTCCCAGCAGTCTCCACCCCCCTTTTCCCCCTGTCCAGCACTCGTCCAGCCCCCCTTCTGGCCTCCACTCGCCCGACAGCCACCCAAAGCCCTCTAACTTCCTTCCCAACAGCCTCCAGTCCCCTTCCATCCCTCAACCAGCCCTATTCCAGCCTCCATCCGCCCGGCAGCCACCCACAACCTCCTTAAATTCCTTCCCCGCAGCGTCAAACACTCCTACAACCCATTTCCAACCAATACCAGCCCCTCCATTCCGCCCACAGACTTCAAAGATCACCTAACAACCACGACCGACCTCTATTCCCCTCCTACAATCCGCTTAGCTGCCCTCAAAAGCCCCTGATCCCCTTCTTCGGCCCTAATTCAGCCCCAAACAGCAGTGTTTACACTTCCGGATAGCCCCTACCTCCGCCGACATCACATTTTAATTTCAGTGCACTCTCAATTAACTTGTAATTGTTGTCTGCTTACTTTCATTGCAATATTTGTAATCAATTGCGACGCTTGCATGCAGTGGCGGATGCAGGAAATTTTTCCTGTGTGGGCGGACCTAAAAGCTTAAAGAAATTTTTTTGCAAAAAAAAATATGACAAAAATATATTAATATCACAAAATTTATACAAAAAATGTGATTAAAAAGAAATAAAAAACCTTGCTTACAAAACTCCTCTTCGAGCTTTCATGTTTTGAAAACATTTCATTATCACCTCATTGTCGATGGTAGAAAATATATCTTTTTCAATATATGTCACTAAACATGCATTCATCCATTCATCCCCCATTCGATTACGTAGTGATGACTTGATAATCTTCATTGCCGAAAAAGCTCTTTCTACAGTTGCAATTGCAACATGTAATAATAGTGCGAGCTTCACAAGTAAATACACCAATGGATAAAGAACATCCTTCTTCAATTCAACTAGTCGCATAGCTAATCCACTAAGCCCAATCACCTATGCGAAGTCATTATTTGAGCGAATGTCTAAAATATAATCAAGCTGATTATCGAGCTCCATTAATTCAATTTGAGAAAAGTCCATTGGATAATGCTCAGCAAATCGAATCAATTTGTGCTTATCAAATGCAGAAAATCCATTGCTTGGATTCAAACTTGTCATACATAAAAGCAATTCAGTGTTCATTTCATCAAATCGATTATTTAGCTCGACAAGTTGTAGATCTATTACCGCATAAAATAATTCCACATGATAATGATGAAGGTTTGTAGTATCTTCAGATTTACGTCTTGATCTCCCGCGAGCAATGAATTTATCTTCCATATTTGGAATAACAATTTCATGTTTGTTACAGAAGAGAGTTACCTCATAGAATAATGAATCCCATCCATTGTCCCTCAATGTTTGTAACCGTAGCTTGAAAATTTTGACAAGAGTCATGACATTTATAAGATCTTGATCGTTCCTTTGTAATGCTTGTGACAACTCATTGGTAATCCCTAAGATAATTTTCATTAAGTGGATCAGGAATACAAATTCAAAACACTGCATAATATTCAATAATTCACTTGCTTCAGCTTTTTGCTCTGAAAGTGTGTCATCATCTTCAATAACCTCAAGCACATCAATAACTGATGAGAACAAGCAAATTAAACTCAGAAGAGTTCTATAATGAGAGTTTCATCTTATGTCTCCTGCTTTTTTCAAAGTTCTTTCTTGATTCAAACCTCTCCCTGTTACAACTTCACCACCTGAGATTTCTTCAATAACCTTTATATATTGCTTCTCCCGGAGAATGTCTCTACGTTTGCACGATGCCCCAATAATGTTTGTGATAATTGTTACCATGCTAAAAAAAGAACAGATCTTTTTGTGTTTCTTTGCAACCGCAACAAGTGTCAACTGAAGTTGATGAGCAAAGCAATGAACATAATAGGCAGATTGATTTTCTGTCATAATCAATGTTTTTAGACCATTGAATTCACCTTGCATATTACTAGCTCCATCGTATCCTTGTCCCCGTAAGCTTGATATACTCAACCCATTTTTAGAAAAAAAATGCTCAATTGCAAGCTTAAGTGATGAAGCGCTCGTATTTTCCACATGGACAATGCCCAAAAAACGCTCAATTATCCTTCCTTTCTTATCAATATAGCGTAGAGCAATTGTCATTTGTTCCTTAACAGATGAATCACGAGCTTCGTCAACTAAAATAGAGAACAACTCAGCTTGTACAATATCTTTAATGATGATATTTGTAGTCTCTGTTGCTGCTATCTCTTTGGATACTTGGTGCTACTAATTTAAGATTTTCAGGAGCATTCCTTCATACAACTTTATTGACGTTTTCATTATGAACCGCAAGAAATTGAAGGAGTTCTAGAAAATTTCCTCGATTACCTGATTCTTCAGACTCATCGTGACCACGAAACGCTAATCCTTGCTTTAAAAGAAATCTAATACAATCCAATGAAGCTTCCAGGCGGGTGCGATAATCATTTTGAGCTTGGTCAGATTGAGTGCACAAAGCAACTTCAATGTGTTGTTTTTGGTTCATAAAGTCAAGACAAGCCTTCAAGCATTTGTTATGGATGCTACTATGGTTTCCAACATGTACATCCAATCTGTCTTTATGCTTCCAATTTGTGAACCTCCCAATAACAAAAGCATCGCCTTCGCCTTGGTCACCATGCTCGGGCTTGAATAAATAACAACATAAGCAAAATGCAGCATCTTTTACAATGCTATACTCCAACCAATAACTGTATTCTTCAAACCAAGAACGAATAAATCTGCGCGGATCGTTTCCAATAAGCCTAATTGGGAAATTATGATTTTTTGGTTGAAAAGCTTTTTTCTGTAGATACTATCTCCGAACCTTCTCCCTATCATTAGGATTATAATCATAAATACTCTTTCGTAATCCCGGATCTGCAGGAAGATCATCAATATTGAACTCTAATCGTGGACATACAACTCTACTAGAAGGGGATCTAAGGGAAATTAAGAGGGAGAAAGGCGGCTAGGGTTTGAGAAGAGAAAGAGAGAGAGGATACCTGAGAGTAATATTCCATGCCTTCAAAAGAGGGTCCCCGGGCCTATTAATACCCGGGGACAAGGGGGCTAGCCCCCCCCCCCCCCCCAGTAGGGGCTGAACCGGTGTGGTTCAGCCTCTATTCTGTATTTATTGTTGAGAGGGGGCTGAACCGGATGGTTCAGCCCCGTTGTCTTGTATTTCCTTGCGCCGTCTTGAATATTGTTGGCCTGCGAACTGTAACGGATGCGGAGGCATAACATTCCCTCCCCCATCAAGAGTCACCTTGTCCTCAAGGTGGAAATCTGGAAAGTGCTCCCGGAACTCCAAAAGATCGACCCAAGAGTTGTGCGTATCGGAGAGGTGCTTCCACTTGACGAGTACTTCGAGGCGGTACTCTGAGCCCCGCTTCTTCCACTTGGTAAGTAAGATAGTTTCTGGTAACGGACGCAGTTCCACGCTGCTAGTGGCCTCCGGAAGCACGGGGTCGGCCTGGACTGAGTCCCCAAGTTTTCTTTTCAGCAATGAGACGTGGAAAGTTGGGTGAATGCGCGACCCCTCTGGGAGTGCCAAGGTGTAAGCAACTGGACCCACTCGCCTGATGATTCTGAAGGGTCCATAGTAACGTGGAGCCAATTTCTGATTGGCCCGCCGAGCGACCGATAGCTGCATGTAGGGTTGGAGACGGAGGAAACTTCGTCCCCCACTGCAAATTCCTGCTCCTTACGATGCTTATCCGCGTGGGCTTTCATGCGATCCTGTGCTGTCCGAAGATTGTCCCGCAAAAGAGTGAGCGTCTGGTCCCGCTCCTGAAGCGTCCGGCCTACTGCTGGAAGAGATGTACTGTCTGGCTCGTAGGAACGCAGCGTGGGCGGTGGGCGGTCGTAAACCACCTCAAAAGGGGCGAGCTTGCTCGCGGTGTGGAACGATGTGTTGTAGCAATATTCCGCCCAGTGTAACCACTGGGTCCAGGTTCGCGGCTCATTCATCACGAAGCATCTCAAGTAGGTCTCAACACCGCGATTGAGCACCTCTGTCTGCCCGTCGGTCTGGGGATGGTTGGTCGTGCTCATGCGTAAATTGGTGTCTTGCAGGCGAAATAACTCCTTCCAGAACTTGCTGATGAACACCGGGTCTCTGTCTGAGATGATGGCTCGAGGAATCCCGTGGAGACGCACTATCTCCCTGGCAAAAAGATCCGCTACGGACTCGCCTGTGTAAGGATGGCTCAAGGCCAAGAAGTGGACGTACTTGGAGAGCTTGTCGACCACTACGAGAATCACTGATTTGCCCTGAGACCTGGGTAAGCCGTCGATGAAGTCCAAAGAGATGATATCCCAAATCTGATGCGGAATCGCCAAGGGAGTGAGCAACCCGGCTGGGGACGTCGTCTCGTATTTCTGCCGGTGACAGATGTCACATTCCCTGACAAACTTCTGAACATCTCGCCGCATTCCCTTCCAGAACACATTCGCCCGGACCCGCTGTAGGGTCCGCAAGATACTGGCGTGGCCCCCGGTAGGAGAAGAATGGAACTCCTTGATCATGATGGTACGCCAAGGTGACGTGGCGGGAAGGACGAGACGGCCCTGGTAGTACAACCGCGCTCCCTGTAGGTGATAGCCGGCCTCGGTGGGACGACCGTGCTGTAGTGCCTCGACAATGTCACGGAGAGTTGGATCCTGTTGTACTGCCACCTGAACCTCATCTAAGGAATCAATCACCGGTCTGGAAACATGGGCTAGGGAGCCCTCTGGCAAACGGGATAAGGCGTCTGCCACCACATTCTCCTTCCCCTGCTTGTAAACAATCTCGTAGTCATAGTCTAGCAGCTTCGTCAGCCACTTCTGCAGGAGGGGAGAGGTCAGGCGCTGTTCCAAAAAATGCTTTAAGTTCTGGTGGTCCGTACGGACCTGAAAATGCTGCCCCAACAAATAAGGCCGCCACATAGCCACCGCATGAAGGATGGCGAGCATCTCTTTCTCATAAGTAGAGAGCCCCAAAGTCCGGGGCGCTAAAGCTTTGCTGAAGTAAGCTATCGGCCGGCACTCTTGCATCAATACCGCACCGATTCCGACTCCTGAAGCGTCGGTCTCCACCACAAAATCTTTGGAAAAGTCCGACAGTGCCAGCACCGGTGTTGTCGTCATGGCCCGTTTCAGAGCCTGGAATGCCGCCTCTGCTTCTGTCGTCGAGTCAAAGGCGTCCTTCTGCAACAGCTGGGTCAAGGGTCAGGCAATCTTCCCGTAGTCCTGCACGAACCGACGATAGTAGCCAGTCAACCCGAGAAAGCCTCGTAAGGCCCGTATCGTCGTGGGTTGTGGCCAGGTCACCATGCTCTCGATCTTCCATGGGTCCGCCTGAACACCGCGGGAGGACACCAGGTGGCCCAAGTACTCGACTTCCTCCTGCCCAAAAGAGCATTTGGAGCGCTTGGCGTACAGCTGGTGCTCCCTCAAAATGCTCAGGACATGGTGGACGTGCTCCAAATGATCTCCCCAATTCCTGCTATAGATCAGTATGTCATCAAAGAAAACTAGAACGTACCGACGGAGTAGTAGCCGGAAGATCTCGTTCATCACTGCCTGGAAAGTAGATGGGGCGTTGGCCAGCCCAAACGGCATCACCAGGAACTCGTAGTGACCATCGTGGGTGCGAAAGGCCGCCTTGCGGATGTCTTCCTCTTTCATCCGAATCTGATGGTATCCAGACCGGAGGTCCAGCTTGCTAGCTCCGTGCAGCTCGTCCAGCAGCTCCTCAATCATCGGAATAGGAAATTTATCTTTAATAGTAGAGCCATTCAGGCCCCGGTAATCCACACAAAAGCGCCACGATCCATCCTTTTTCACAAGGATGATCGGTGAGGAGAAAGCACTAGTACTGGGGCGGATGATGCCAGTGGATAACATCTCTCGTACACTGCGCTCGATCTCGGCCTTCTGAATATGCGGGTAGCGATAAGGTCGGATATTGGTCGGGTCCGATCCGACCTTCAACTGGATCTGGTGATCACGGAACCGAGAGGGTGGCAAAGAGGACGGCTCCTGAAAAACGTCCTCGAACTGTGACAGCAACCCCTGTATCTGCTCTGGCTCGGCCGCTGTGCCCGGCCCCAGGGCCTCGACCCCCAAAATCATGGCCATAGTTCTGCCCTCCTGCTCCATCCTCTGTAAGCTTCGAAGGGAAATTTCCTTGAGCGGCGGTGATCTAATGCCATGAAGGCAATGCTCTGTTCCCAAATGCGAAAACTCCAATGTCATCTTTTCGCAGTCCGTCGTGACCCTCTTGAGCTGGCGGAGCCACTGCACACCTAAAACCATATCAGACCCCCGAATCAGCAAGATGTAAACATCCGTCTGGCACACATAACCCTGAATCCGCAGCTCCACCCCTTTTAGGGCCCCCTCACATCGCAGCTTGCTGCCGTCCGCGACCATGACCTGGAAGGAAGCCCCTCTGTCAACTGCATGCCCCGCCTTCAGTGCTGCTGCGGGGGTGATAAAATTGTGGGTGCTCCCACTATCGATCAAGATGGTCACCCGCTCGTGTCCCAGCTTCCCTGCAATGCGTAACGTGAGCGGTGCTGAACAACCCTCCATGGCTTGCAGGGAGATTCCAAACTCTGCCAGGTCTAATTCCTCCACCTCCTCACAACTGATGGGTTCTTCCTCGTCATCCTCCTCTCGTAGCATAAAGACATGCACCTTCTGACATCGATGTCCGGGGGTGTACTTCTCGTCGCAATTGAAACATAGCCCCTTATCTTTCCTGGCTTGTAGCTCTGGCCAAGTCAACCGAGTCACAGTCGGTCGTCCTGCGGTGGCGGGTCTCGCCGTCCGGCTCCTGGTGCTGCTGGTACTGCTGGGACTGCCTGTGCTGTCCCCCGGTTTCGCTGGCGGTTGAACCGTTCCTCCTGTATCCGGGCCAGACTAATGGCATGGCTCAAACTGGACGGCATGTATGCGTGGACTTCGTCCTTCAGATGGTCCTTCAGTCCAGAAACGAAACAACTGAGAAGGGTCTTTTCTCCCCAGTTGACCCGGTTTGCTAACCGCTCGAACTCAGTGCGGTATTCCATGACGGTTCCCTTTTGCCTGAGCTTCTGCAAGGTCGCCTCCACATCCTCATACTCCAGGGGCCCGAAACGGGCCGTGAACCCTTCCACAAAATAATCCCATGGGGCGTAGCCCTGGTTGCGGACAAACCACTGCGCCCACTGGTATGCATCGTCCTCCAAGTGAAAAGAAGCCAGCTGCACCCATTGATCTTTGGGAATCTCCTGGTAGGTAAAAAAAGCTCGGCCTTTTGCACCCACTCCAAGGCGTCGCCGCCCCGGAATTTCGGAAAATTCATCCGAGTCCTCTTCGGTTGCATGTACGCCCGCTGATTAGCCCCTCCATTCCTCCCGAGATCCGGTTCGTGTCCTCCATGCCGAAATGGTTCCGCCATAAGATTTGATCGCCCATAGTAATCGTGTTGATGTCCCATTGGAGGGCCATCCTCCTCATATACATGTCTTGGAGGGTTTTCCCGCCATGGTTCTCCTTGCCCCATCCGCATCGGGGCTCTAAGGGGTGGTGGCATGGGTAAAAGTCCGTTTCCAACTCCAATCGGACCTCCCATAGGTGGCAGCGGCCGGAAATTCTGCTCCGGGGCTCCAAATTGACGTCCGGCAGCCCCTCCGGCGACACACCACCGGCGGCCACCCCTCCAGGGCCGGACCACCCCCCGGCGACCTGCTGGTGGGGGGTGGAGGCCGGTCCGACAGGCGGTCTGGCGGCAGCAGCGCCCGCCCAGGCGCTGGGCGGAAACAGGGCCGCCGGCCCTAGCGGACTCGGGACGGCCGCTGGCGCCCCGTGGCCGCCCGTCCGTCCTGGCTCCGGACCGGGATGGGTATAGGGCATCACGCCCGACCCCCCCATGCCTCCTCCGGTGATTGTCGGCGCTGGATTTGAGGTTTCTCCCGTGTATTCACTGTTTCCGTTCGATTTTCCCCGGAGGGATTGCGTTAACAGCGCTTTGAGTTCATCCAAGCGTCCTTCCATCCGTTCTTCCAGATTTTTGGTGGTGGTCTTGACTTGTTCCTCGATGTCGGCCACCGAATCCGCCAAGGCGACGTAGTTCTCCTCGATGGTGGTGAGGCGAGCGATTTCGGCTTCGGTGCGTGTGGTAACCATGGCCGTAGGAGCGGTGCTCTGATACCAATTGATATGAACTTGCTAGGGTTTGAGAGAAGAGAAGGGGATCTAAGGGAAATTAAGAGGGAGAAAGGCGGCTAGGGTTTGAGAAGAGAAAGAGAGAGAGGATACCTGAGAGTAATATTCCATGCCTTCAAAAGAGGGTCCCCGGGAATACCCGGGGACAAGGGGGCTGGCCGCCCCCCCCCCCCCCCCCCCCCCAGTAGGGGCTGAACCGGTGTGGTTCAGCCCCTATTCTGTATTTATTGTTGAGAGGGGGCTGAACCGGATGGTTCAGCCCCGTTGTCTTGTATTTCCTTGCGCCGTCTTGAATATTGTTGGCCTGCGAACTGTAACGGATGCGGAGGCATAACAAACCTGTTGATTCTTCACTTGTTTTCCTTTTAAAATATTTGTCCGTGATGAAGAACTAACTGTAATCATAAAATATGAAGTGCTAACTGTAAATTGTAATCATAAAATACATGGTATGATTTTAACACTCCATGGTATGAAGAAGTAATAACAATCAAAGCATGACTGCATGAATGAGTATAGCATGAATGAGCAATAATGGAGCATGAGTTTAATAACAATCAATTCTTTCTCATTAATGGAGCAATAATGGAGCATGAATGAGTAACAACAATCAATTCTTGTTTAACAACAATCAATTCTTATGTTAATACCAATTTTGCATTAAACTACTGGACTGAATGTAATCAAACCTAATGTGAAGGCTGCCACAAAGGAGAGAATGTAATCAATTCTTATGTTTTTTTGGTCCTCCGTCTCCCCCTAATTTTCCCCACAGAATCTAATGTTAATAATGTAGATATCTCTAAAATTAATGTTTTAAATTTTTCCATTTGATCTGTCATCTACTAATCTCATTATTGATGTGAAGATGAAAGATGCATTGTTCAGATAAATTGTTCAGATACTGATGTGAAGATAAAAGATGTATTTATAGATCAATCTACGAAAAAATTTGATAAGAAAGGGTACTTATTGATGGAAAGAAGAAGAGAAATGCTTGATTGATATTATTCATCCACATAGGGCATTATATAGGAGTTACAACATGACATAAAACACCGATAGGCGGTGTGGGACTAAACCTCAAATACATAAAGACACTACAAGACCGACATTAACTCGATAATTCCAACACTCCCCCTCAAGCTGAAGGGGGGACCCTTCAGCTTGGACATCACAAATAACGGCAATGGAGGTAGATGATGCGGGACAAACATCAGACGAGCCACCGGAGAAAATTCCAAACCGGGGAATCAAGTCGGGGACATAGCCACACACGACGCTGACCCACACACGACGCAGGACTCACACATGACATAGACTCGCTGGAAACCGGTCAACCAACATCATCTACACACACAACATGCGAAGAGAACGAAAGATGTGGAGCAAATCATCAAACGAGTGATCGAGGATAATCCGTCGGGGATAATCTGTCGGGGATAATCCGCAAGAAGGGCGGTCCCACACGACACAGTCCCACACGACACAACCCGCTGAGATTATAACAACCAACACAATCGTGTCCCAACACATGACCAATTCGAAAGACAAACTGGGGAGACACAAACACACATACAACAAGCCTAGAGGCCGTGTGGAACGAAAGCGAAAAATCGGGAAAGATCATCCGAGTCGCATTTGTCCCAACACTCCCCCTCACGTGGATAACACGTGCATATAGGCAGAAACTAGACCAAACAAAGTAAATACGAACAAACACATAAAGACATACTTAAACTACCCCAGAAATGCAGCATCGGCGAGATATCAACACCCCAGTAGGGGTGACAGCAGCGGAGACAAATAGAAATCCGTGAAGCAGTGGCTGGAAGCGACGAAATACACTAGGAGAAGCTGCAGGAGACGGCACTAAACACAGACGACAGCCGGAGCAGCAGCGGGACAGACGGCGGGATTAATAACAGCAGCCGGAAGCTCTCCCGATCTGCAGTCGCCGTAAGCAGCAGGGCAATCGTCGATGGCAGCAGGACTGGAAGCCGTAGCGGCAGATCTGGAAGCAGCGGCAGATCTGCGTCGACAAGAGAACGACGGAGGGGGAATAGCCATCGTCGGACATGGAAGAGCTTCAAAGAGATCGGCAGTCGACGGCAGAAGATTCGTCGATGGCGTCGTGGTCAGCATGCGTCGGCAGCAGTGGACAGACGGCATCGACAGCAGCACAGGAAGATGCGATGACGACCCACGGCGCAAGGAGGCGGACAGGAGCAGCAGCAGGCACAGTCGACGGGATCTGCGATACGAGAAGGCAGACGCGCCGACGGGAAGCAGTGTCAACGAGAACGACGGGATCAGCGTCGACTGGAGCAGAGGAGTCCTCGTCGAAGGCAGAGGCCACTCCCGTCGATGGAATCAAACAGCGATTCCCTCGACGGGAGCGGGAAGGGGGCGACTTGACGTGAGCCCTCGCAGACGCGGCTGACGGAAAAACAAGAGGGAGAGACGGAGGTCGGGCGGAAATCAGAGAATAGGAAAAAGATTTTTAGGGTTTCAGATCTTAGGCTCTGATACCATGATGGAAAGAAGAAGAGAAATGCTTGATTGATATTATTCATCCACATAGGGCATTATATAGGAGTTACAACATGACATAAAACACCGATAGGCGGTGTGGGACTAAACCTCAAATACATAAAGACACTACAAGACCGACATTAACTAGATAATTCCAACACTTATATTTGACTCATTTCTATTATTCTCAGTTTGTTCCAATTTAGAGACATTGTATTACTTTAATACAGGAAAAGACACCTCTTGGTAATCAAAATGCAGCATCGGGATCAAAAACACAGCAATGACCTGGTAACAACAGTAGGAATGAGTTTAAGATTCCTATTTAACTTCAAGATATGAGTTTAACATTCACAAGCAAAATCCAAGTATAGTAGGAATGAGTTTAACAGCAGGAATGAGTTTAATTATCCAACAAACACAAGCAAAATCCAAGTATAGTGGGGTCGGCAGAGCCTGCAGAGAATCAATTTTCAAAACATGATAAGTGATAACAATAACACTCCAAAGTTCAAAATGCAGAGAAAAATTTTCAAACCTGAAATTGGGGGCAGTTGAGACTGTAATCAGTGGGCGAACCTGCTGATTTGTAACTCTGAAATCAATCCTGGAATCAGAGATTCAAAAATAGAGATACAGAATTCAGAATATGGGAGGTATTTCGTCGGCAGCGGAACGTCGTCGGTAGAGTCGCAGGCCCACAGAGGAAGGTCGGATCTGCAGAGCAACAGAGGAACGTCATCGGCAACCCTAAACCCTAAAATAAGTGCAGAATCAGGAGCTTACCTTCCTCTGCACTCTGCAGTCTACTGGGTCCGAGAAGGCGAGAACCCTTCTGATTCTGAAATCACCTTCGGACCTTCCTCTGCTGAGTTTAGGGTTTAGGATCCGAGGAAGGTGAGGAAGAAGATATGGAGCCTGGCCGCAGAGGAAGGTGTTGGAGCAGCAGCAGAACGTCGCGTAAAGGGAGCCCGACGACGACGAGGAGAGCTTGGAGTACTATTTCTCTACCGGCTGCCGCTCGCTGCCTCGCTCCCGCTCGCGAATCGCAAACCTCCTCTCGCAAAAAAAATTTCCAGTGTGGGCGGCCGCCCACTCTCGCCCTAATATGGGTCCGCCCCTGCTTGCATGAGATTTTAAAATTAATTTGTTTAATTAATTGTGCGTCGAAAAATACATGCCTGATTTAGTCATTGCGCGAACATCGCATTAGGGTTATCCATCGTTAGTTCATTGGATTGTGTGCTTGTATTCATTTACATCTTCATTTTAAGGGTCGTCGTCGGTCAATTACATTCATCACATGCTCACGTGTGTTGCATTTAGGGTTAGGGCATCGTAAGTCCATATCCTATAGATTCGTCCTGCGTTAGAAGTTTTCACAGATGCTGACTGGGCAGGTTCTGTTGATGATCGTAGATCCACTTCTAGATATTGTAACATGATTGGACAAAAATTGGTAACTTATGTCCGAACTTGGGATTCAAAGCAAGGGTCCCAGCCGGCTTTATTGTGATAACAAGACGACTATCTGCATTGCGCACAATCCTGCTCAGCATAAGCGCACTAAATATGTTGAAGTCGACAGACATTTCATCAAGGAGAACATAGTGAGGGGAGTTGTGAGCACTCCATTTGTCCCCTCTGATCAACAATTGGTTGATGTTCTCACTAAGGGGTTAAGTCATAGAGCCTTTGGAAACATTATGGGCAAGTTGGGTTTGACATACATCACAAGCCCAACATGAGGGAGTGTTAAGAGTTTCCGATTTATTTAGATAGTATTTTATTTTTTGGTAGTTTGTATTTGTCACTCCTACATATTAAGGAGTGATATTTGTTTAATGACAACTCAGTTCTTGCAACAATATATATAGTAGAAAAATCATCAACAAAGTTCTATTAGTTTAGAAACAGATATACATAAACAAGAAAACACCATGGAGAAGTGAGGTGGAACAAAGATAGTTAAAAAATTTGAGATTGTTGGAGTAGGTAAGAGGGAAATGCTACTTCTAGATAGACAGGATATCTCACAGACATTGTTTCTTTGCTCACAATCAAAGCCGCATGAATCACAGATCCTCATTTCCCCTCTTCGACACTCATGCATCTTGATTGATCCCAAATCTCACGACCAAAAAGGCTCTTATTCCGCCTCATCGCAACAGTTCCTGCACCCAATAACGCAGATCTGCCCCTTCTCTGCGTCAATCTTCATGCATACTGCTGGCAGACCTCTAAGAACGACGATCGCAGCGTACCCTGTTGTTTGACAATCTTTCAGCTGATCTTCCTTTGTGATCCCTAATCCACCCAATGTTTAAAGCTCCTCTACGAATAACCCCCTAATGCAAAGAACAATGGTTTTGCAATTCTTCCCAGTTAAAAATAAGTGTTTTCCTACGTGAAACTATATGCTGATCCTACTCAGGATCATTGATCTTTTGGCATCTTTCCTAATGTTGCAGAGGCATTCCTTTAATGCCAACCAGAAACACTGCAGAACCTCCTTCCTCCATAGCCACGGAGATACCATAGGAAACTCCACCGAGCTATTAGTGCAAAGAGTAGAAATGTTGAAAAAGTGCATGGTAGATCAGATAGTTGTCAAGAAGCAGCGTCTAGCGACCAAGGTGCAGTAACAGGCGGCCTCACCGCCTTCTTCACCAAGATTGGGGATCTCATAGCCCACAATCCATGTGTCCAAACCGACGCACGAGTAAGCCAACAGTGGTCAGGGCATTCAATTGCCACTTGTACACTCAAAAGGATCAAGTAGATAGCAATCTAGTTCTGTCAAGGCCTACTTGGAGAACCATTCTCCACCAATTCTCTCCCTCAAGCAAGGTCATCAAAGGGCCAATTGTACGGGCATGAGCAGGATAACAGAAAACAGGGCATCCAACTGCCCCTCGTGCACTTCAAAGCCTTGAGTGGTAGGCCAATTGTCTGGGCATGAGCAGCATCACAGCAACCAGGGCATCCAACCGCCCCTCGTGCACTCCATATATCTCGCATAAAACACATAAAGGGAGAGATGACCCCCACCATGGTGACAGAAGTAATAATATCAAGGCATCCCGATTTACGAGCAAATTATCCTATCACAACCAAAGCTCTATTCAAGTCGCATATTGTTCCCTCAAGAAAAATATTATTCATATAGGATTTTCACCTCTACTAAGCCCAATAAGTCAAAGGGTTATCTCTCTGATTCCAAAGAAAGTCTCAATCAAAAACCAGAGGACAATCATGACCAAATCAATTTTTGAACCAAGTAGATTAGATTATCTTGATTGTGCAAGTGCATTATCCTAGATTTGTAACCACTAATAGGCAAGTTAGCCATCATAATCTGACAGATTGTAGGTTTATCCTGGACAGTTTTCTACACCAAAAGTCAAATAGTGGGGTGGTGGCAGGCCGCGGGTGGTCGCCGGAGAGGTGGCCGGTGGTGGTGACCGGAGGTGTTTTCCGGTGATCGCAGGAAAACTGAAAATGAAGAAAACTTGGAGGGTGATGATGGGAGTTTGCCGGAGGTGGTTGGGGAATATTTTCCGGTGATCGCCGGAGACCGAAAATGGAGGGGATTTGGAGGGGGAGAGGGGGCTGTTTTAGAGGTGTTTGGGGAGGGGAATGTTGGGTGGCCGGCCAGTGGTTGGAGGGGTGATTTTGAGCTGCCGAAGGGTGGTGCTGGTGGGAGGGAAGAGGGATGTCGGCTAGTGGAGCTGGGGGAAAGGGGTCCGGCCAAGAAAGGTGGAGGGGCGGTCGGCTAGGAGAGGTGGAGGGGATGGGGAGGAGATAAATTCCAAGCTTCGGCACTTGGATTCCAGCTTTGACACCGGGTGATCGAAAGGAGGAATCTCTTCTTCACTCAATCTTTCAATCCCTTCAAAATGAACTATCTATCCCTATTTATAGACTACGGGGGCATCATGGACGGTCATGATTCTCCGATCATGATGGCCCTCAAAATACATGAAATAAAATTTTAAAAAATTACTCGGTTCGTCGATCCGCACAAAATGAACGGCTTCGATCGTTATGTAGGCCAATGTATGTTGTGATCCCCATCAGGAGTTCTTTAAGGTATTAAAGGCATGTGGACTTAAAAAGAAATAGCATATGAGTGATTGCATCATCCCCGCCCCTTTAAGGGAAACCGTGTCCTCAAAATTGGAGATTGGGTAGGTCATTGTTGTGGTCAGATTCCTCTCGTAATGGAAAGTTCATTGGGACGATTGCCAGAAGAGAAGAGACCCGACATATGGTTTGAGTGATGAAACATGAAAGATCGGGTTGATACGGAGACCTTATAGAAGTTATAGTTTGTAGGAAGCAATACCAATGAGGGAAATAACCTAAAAATGATTGCAGTAGAAATGATTGAGCTTTGTGAAGGAATAGCAGAAGACGGACTACAGGAGGTATGATTGGATTCGGACAAAAACCCAATTTATGGAGACAGTCGGGTTCAATGAGGTGAAGATATATGTGAGTCTTGAAGAGTTGTTGGTCAGTACAAAGGTTTGTTTGGAGGACAGAGAGAAGGATGTCGTGGTATGGGAGGTGCTGGCCAATATGACGGTTGGGGTATCGTGATAATAGAGAGCAATGAATGGTGTAATGTAGAATGTCGAATGGTAGATCATGTTATACTATTATTCTGCCCAAAAAAGGAGGAGGCCCCAATGGCAAGGTTTATCCATGCAGAGGTTGTGGGGGGATATTGTTCAAGGCAGATTGACCAAAGTAGACCTTGTTTTGAGGGTGGTTTTTTGGAGTTTAAAGATGTACCAAAAGGAGCTCAGGGAATTGATGCTAAGAAAATATAACTCAGGATTGAGGCCTGAGCATAAGAACTCACAGCCTTAGAGGACATTCCAAGGTCACAAACCAAAAGAGGGTAGCCTCCATGCCTGTAATATCACTTGTCAAACCTGGGAAGCAGCCAATTAAAATTATTGGTGAGTACTGGACATGAAGAAAAATAGACTCAACTGATGTCGCTGTTTCTTTATCTCAGGATGGTTGTCCGACACAGGTATCAATGAGTTAAACTCCTAAAATAATAATTTACACCCATAAAGAGCCTTATCAAAATCTTGTCTCCTTGAGACAACTACGCAAATATAGTGAAGACCATTTTTTATAATGGAGGTACCACCATACCATAAATTATCCGAAGTTAGTCTCATCCATCTTTAGACGTGTGGATGCAAGTCAAGCTAAATGCAACAGATGCATTGATCGTGCTTAATAAGGATGTATACACCTTGTCATCCACTTCTTTGATGAGCTTTGTCATCTTATTAAGACCGTAGGAAGTGGCTCAGTCAAATGGTAAGCTCCTTTTTTGTGCAGCTAGATAACCTACATGACTCCACCCAGCAAAGCTGTCAAAGGTAATCCTCAAATTGATATCAAATCAGAATGATAACACAACAGTCAAGAAAAATATGTATCACACTATTGCATAGTAGAAACTGATCACACAGATCAGGGCACACAACATTCGAATTAGGTTGTGATAATCATCAGCAGATTCAAGGACGCGAGGAAATCAACAAGAAATAATGGTTGGATCATCTCCGATAGTGGTAAGATCAGTGGTTGGTGGTGTTGTCGATCAGAGGTGGGCATCTGTGTGACACTGATGGCAGTGGACGATCAGAGGTGGGCATATGTGGGCACTGATGATAGTGGACGATCAGAGGTGGACATCTATGTGACACTGATGACAGTGGACGATGGAAGCAACAATGTTGAAAAGGACCATTTGTAGCTGTTAATGGAGGCAACAATGAAAAATGGAGTCCTCGATAGCAGTGAAAATTGTGTCAAAGCGGGCAGTTGGAATCTTCAAAAGCAATGAAAAATAAAATTGAAGTCAGCAACAGTAGCAGTAGCAACGGCTTTTGGAGCAATCGACAAAGAGCGATGAAGAAAAAGAATGATGTCCGCTTTTACCATCTTCGGCAATTTCAATAAATAAGGATAAGTACATGGTCAGTGAATAAATTATATAAGATGGAATTTAAAATTCCTAAAAAAGACTTCCTAAGCCATAATTACAAAGAATTAGGGTTATAAGCCAACAGCAAATCTTTGGTATAAGGTTGATGTCAATGGTCATGATGATACAACAGAATCTGATACAGTAACAGCGCTAGGTCCCCGTTTGGCGGGGCGGATCCGTGCCGGTCGCGCGGACGGCACCGCGTGGCCGCGGATTCCGCGCGTTTGGCGGGGCCGCGGCCGGGCGGTGGGGATCCGTTCCACCGCCAAAAAAAATTTAAAAAGCGTGGATTTCATCCGCGCCGCGGGAACCGCGGTCGCGGTCCCACGGCGTGGATGAAATCCGCTCCGCCCGGCCACCGCGCCAAACTAGGCCTAAATGTGAGAATCCAGTTTTTGAAATATAGTTTTTTAAGAAGAGTTTTGAATGCATCAACGTTAGGAACATAGATTACACAAATTTATCGAAACAATGTTGTGAGATGCAATAAAGAATGAAAACAACTCACTTCTTCAGGCATAAGCGGGCATAATCCCTTTCTCTTCTGAGATGCAGAATCAATATTCAGGTTTCCGTGAACAATACCACGCTTGATCATCTGCTTCCTTTTAGATTGAATGAGTTCAGTGTGAACATCCTAGATAGGACAAAGTAATAATGAACATTTGCATCATTTTGCTCAGTCGGTTACAAAAAGTTATTCCTTCAAAAAAATTCCTAATAAAGGCTAAAAAGCTTGTGTGAACACAATCCAAGTTAAATAGGATTACAGTCCGACAAGAAACAGCAAAGTCCGACAAGAAACAGCAAAATACAAACCTGAAAAAGCTCAGCACAGCCGTGAAATGCCAAGGTTTCTCTTGCAAGACCAGGATGGAATGCAAGATACGGACGACCGGAAGCCCTTAATCTGCAATAGTTGTGGCTGAACTCGATCAAATGGAAAATTTCCATGAATCAAAGATTCATATACTACATGAAGCAAAACTGATACTGGCTTGCCTGCCTCAGCTAAAATTGGAAAAAACAAACTAAACATCATTGGGATGTAGCAGCACAATCTATTGGTAAAATAATTATCTAATATTACAAGTAGATGACACTTGACAGTATGGCAATGTCTGCAAGCTGGAAAGAAATTGCTTGGATAATTCAAGTGGCCAAAGGTAAATTCAACGGCAAAATAAGGTAACATAATATGAGTGCTGATGCGACAGGCTCAATTAACAAATTATTACCTCTCCACAATCTGGTTTCCAAGTGCCTGAACTTCTGGACGAAATTGAAGGGCATGAAATGCAACCCTGCACCTAAGCCGCTGATATTCTTCCATGTCTGAGGGGAGAATAGACTGCATAAATTGTAGAGAACATTACATATCCAATAATTTTACATTACCTAGGTAAAATAATATCAAACTATTCAGAGAGATTATGATTAAGGCATCAAGCACACCCAAACAAGCTTCAGACATGACCTGACTTGGCCAAATAACAAAACCCACATTATATAATCTCAAACGCTGGTGAGGGGTGTCACGAACGCATTCATCCGACACTATTAGCAGGAGGCAGCATGTCGGGGTGGCGTACACACGTTATTATTCACATTTATTTTGTCCGTGCACGTTTGTTATTTTATTATTCGCATTATTTTGTTCCTTACATAGGCTTGCAGTTTTCATTACCAGCATTATTTCTTTTCTTTTTTTGTTTCATTATTGAGCATTGTAATCATTGTATGTATTTTGTCCATGCACGTTTGTTATTTTATTATTCGCAATATTTTGTTCCTTACATAGGCTTGCAGTTTTCATTACTAGCATTTTTTTTCATTATTGAGCATTGTAATCATTGTATGTATTTTGTCCACGCACGTTTGTTATTTTATTATTTGCATTATTTTATTCCTTACATAGAGGCTTGCAGTTTTCATTACTAGCATTATTTCATTTTTTTGTGTTTCTTTATTGAGCATTGTAATCATTGTATTTACGCCCGGGCATGTCTTATGAACAAGATATGCTGAAATAAAAGCTTGTGTTCGCCATCGGGAGGTTAGGGCTCCCTATATTCTTCTCCCCACCGACCCCCTCTCACCGCTTGGCCGTAGTTCCCCTCTCTCACGCGCAACCTAAATGTTTTTGTGTCCCCTTCACCCAGCCGAAAGCAGCACGCTCCAATCAGTTGCATTCAACGCAAGTCGCTGGCCAGGCTATTGCGCCAAGGAGCAAGCCAGCCTTCCATGTTCTGCCATATGCCCAGGCATATCTTATGAATAAGATATGCTGAAATAAAAGCTTGTGTTTGGCATCGCGAGGTTAAGGCTCCCTTTATTCTTCTCCCCATATACCCCCTCCTCCTCTCACCGCTCGGCTGCAGTTTCCCTCTTTCACATGCAACCTAAGTATTGTTGTGACCCCTTCACCCAACCAAAAGCAGCATGCTTCAATGAGTTGCACTCAATGCAAGCCGCTTGCCAGGCTATTGCACTCGCAAGGAGCAGCTGGCCTTCCATGTTCTACCCGGTCAACAACCGATGCCCAATCAGGACCGGTCTCCTCCTTCCCGCTCCATCTCTGAGCTACCCTTATACAACAATCATTGTGGCGCACACTTTCTTTGAGCACATTGTGTGCCTCCACAGGATTCCAAAGGTCATCGTGTCAGACCGCGATGCAATTTTTACAAGCAGATTCTAGCCCGAGTTGTTCCACCTCAGCGAAACCAAGGTGACATTCTCCCCTGCTTACCACCTGCAGTCTGACTGCTGGAGAGAGATTGTAAATAAGATTATTGAGAAGTACTGTGATACTTGGTGGGAGATAAGCCCAATTCTTTGATGGCTCGCTTAGTCTAACCCAATTAATTGAGGTATTTGTGTCGGTGTCCAGGTCCAAATTGGTCGTCACAGTTGAAGCATAGGCCCTTGTCACGACAATCAGTCATCTCAGAGAGTGAGAGTCGTTGGCGGAAAGGGAGGCGGCTCAAATCGACGCCCTTGGTAGAGTTGGGAGATGTTGGCGGGTCGGTGGTGCTACTTCCTTGGGAGGGCCCGGCCCCTTCCCGCGGGTGACCTTGGGGCCGACCCATGAGCAAGCATTTCTCCCAACACCATGTCAGACTCATTGTGGTAGTGAGATCTGTCGGCATCCATAATTCTACGTCGAGACATAGGTGCTCAAGAAGGCCCGTCGTGAAGATAGGGATTTGTTGATCGGGACTCACAGAGGGAGAACGAGCTAAGAAAACAGGGAACCATTCCAAATACTCGTTAGCGGGTCCCGTCTACTTGAGAGTGGTGAGATCGCTGAGAGGGTTACCGCGAAGCGGAGGGATGAACAGGAGATTGCAAGAGGTTTTAAACTCGTCCCACATCAGATGGGGGCGTTCCCGTTAAAGTTGTGTGAACTATAGTTGAGCGGGGCTGATCAAGTGAAAGGAGGCAACCCCAAGCCTTTCCTCCCATGGAGTTCGTTTGTTGGCAAAGAAGAGCTCACAGCAGGTGAGCCATGCGAGGGGTCTTCACGGCCATCAAAAATGGGGAAATCCATTTTAACGTAGCGAGGTACGCCACTCCCCTCCGGTCGGGGGCTATCTGTGTCGTAGTACTGGTGGTCAGGTGGTCCATCAAGGGAGGAACCAGACACAGTCCATTGTGGTAGCTGGATGTTATCGAGACGAGCGGAGAGTGCATCCATCTTCGCATTGTTGGTGGTCAACATGGACTGGAATATTTCCACAACCTAAGCTAAGGTGAGCCCTCCCTCCTCCATCGGGGCGGTTTGTTGTTGGAAGGTGCGAGGAAGAAGCAAGAGCCTCGGATCGTACGTGGGTGGGACTGACGCAGGGAATGGGCGCAAGATTGGCACAGGCATTGGAGTCGAAAGATAGCTTCGTCGTTGGGTGCAAAGGGTCGATCGGAAATGTAGGGCTCAGTGCGAGTGGTGTGCGTCAGGACGATTGCAGCGGTGGGAAGGTGTTGTCAGTGTCGTCGTCAGTGACAGTTGGCTCTGATATCAAGTTGTTGTGTGCTCCCAACTGGGATCAGTGTTAGGGCGGACAAGGGAGAAACCCCGTAGAGGATTGAATCCCCCTTTCGAGAGACCGAAGGAGCTATGGTGGCAGTGGCTTGAACAAGAGTGGGAAGCAGCCCTAGTAGAGAGGCGGCGAGTGGAATTTCTTGCGGGTTGAGGTCGTCGGATAGAATAGTGTTAGGGGGAGAAGAGAAAGATAAGAGGGGGAGAGAGAGAAGAAACAAAATTATTTGTTGCCCAAAAAAGTAAGTCCCCTCTTTCTTAAGTAGGGATTGTCAAAATTTCCCAAAGAGCCCCTCACTTGAGTCATACTACAAGTGAGATAAAGCATGAAAAAAGGTACGAGTCGCAAAAAAATAAGAAAATAAAATGTGATCACTCCTAGGTGGTTTGCGCGCGATGCTGATAGGTTTGGCCCCAACGTGGATCTATAACACCCTTATACAACAGTTATTGTGGTGCACGCCTTCTTTGAGCACATTGTGCGCCTCTAAAGATTTCAAAGGCCATCATGTTAGACTGCGACACGGTTTTTACAAGCAGATTATGGCTCGAGTTTTTCGGCCTCAACGAAACCAAGCTGGCATTTGATATGTGCATTTCATACGTGGTTTTCACCCTGAATTTCATTGTGTAATCGTCCTATTTTGTGTTATATGTGTTTGGAAAATGCTCATTTTTATATTATATGCATATTTGGACTGTGTTGACGTGTTTTTCTGCATGTGTGGATTTTTATGCATGTCTGGGGAACTTATGTACAAAATTGTTCACACACGCATGTGCGCTTCACGGCGCACGCACGGGCGTCTCCTGTTACCTTGGTCGCACGGGCATATCCGATTTTGATGAAAGGGCATCCTTTCTCGATGTCTAGAACTTGCCCTTATCGACTCTCGAAGTGTTTGCATAGGCTAGTTTAATTTCACGAATATGACTTAGGCCTTTCATTGGATCGATTGTGCATTTGCATCCTATCCTACACGTGTCTACCATTGCTTACACACTTGAGCCTTGCACTTGTCCTTTTGATTCACCCCCACCTAAAAATCATCCAGGCCAAAAAGTCCAACCTAATCTCACACTTAGATTTGATCTGAATTTAAAAATTGGATTTTTCTACTTGTTTTGAAAGTTGCATCTTTGTGATTGGGTGTGCGTTTAAATTTATCATTTGGGTGCGTTGATGAAAAAGCTTAAAATAAAAATCATTTGAAAAAGAAAAAGAGAAAAAGAAATAAAAATCATTGAAAAATAGAAAAGAAAAATCCAATTTGGTGTTTGGCTAGTTGAAAGTGACCCCATGTATAAAAGTTCAAGTCTGGAGGTATCACGTCTCACATTTTTATTCTTTGGTAGAATCATTTTAAATGCAAGCTCTCATTTATGGTTTAAGTGTGATCTAAAGCCTTCGCGTTTATCTTTTTGTTATACCTCACCTTAAACCCAAACTTGAACGCTTCGTCCCAATTCTAAGCCTTAACGATTCGTGGAGTAAGATTTAGTTATTGTAGTGGAGAGAGTGTGAATGGGAAAGCCTATGGCCATCGTCATTGATGGATTTCTTTGGAGATTGCCCAGTAGTCTTAATTAAATAATGCTAAGCTTAGTGGTCACGCTACTTTCTCCCCACACTGAATCTAGGACAATCCGTGTAATTCTTTCTTAGGAGTGGATATTACCTTTTGATATTTTGTTTGGAAAGGATTGTAACTATTTAGTATGCATAGGAAGTCTTTCTAGTCTTTTTCCTACTTCACCTCGAGCATGGAACTTCCCTATCCACTCCCTATTTTCAGTTTTTATTTAAGTATTTAGTTTCGTCAGATACCCGTGAGTAGAGTGGTTTGCTCGGGAAGAGCAATCGTTCAAGTCTGGGGGTATTTGATGTGCATTTCATACATGGTTTTCACCCTAAATTTCATTGTGTAATCGTCTTATTTTGTACTATATGTGTTTGGAAAATGCTCATTTTTATATTATATGCATATTTGGACTGTGTGGGCGTTTTTTCTGCAAGTGTGGATTTTTGTGTGTCCGAGGATCTTATATCAAAAATTGCTCACGCACGCCCGTGCACTTCACGGCACACGCGCGGGCGTCTCCTATTCCCTTGGTCGTGGCTTAATTGTCAATTAGAATTTGTGTGCGTCTTTTCCGCACACGCATGCGCGCCAGTGCAATTGTGTGTGCTCGGTCATTTCTTGCATTTTCTGTGAATTGGGGACGATCCGAATTTGCGCGTGCGTCTTCTAGACACGTGCAATTGTGCACGACTTGGGCGCCCAGATCTTCTTCTGCTATTTACTGTGTTGTGCGCGTGTGCGCTTATCTTTTACTGACGGCCTATATATACATATTGTTTCGCGATTTCTTCTGGGGCCATCACCCGGGAGCGTCGTTTTCAGCCTCGTTTCGCCCCAAAGCTCTAAGGCTTCGCCCCCTTTCCTCCTCCAACCTCCCCAAGCATTCTAAAGGTGGAAGAAGGTGATTTCCAAGGTTCCATTAGAGCTTCAAGCCCAGAGCACTTGACGTGGAGGCGAACAAACCCAAGAGAAGACATGACTAGGAGGAGGTGACAGGTCTCTCTCGTATTGTGGAAGGTAGCCAAGGAAGAGTTGGACGAGCTGGTGGACCAAGTCGCGCTCCCATAAGACTCTGAGGAAGAGTCTCTCGTTCTCTCCGTATCAAGGAGTGGTAACTTGTATTTTTCCCTCTACCTTCAGAATATTTGTAATCTTTATTGAAGTGTACTTTAAAGCACTCTACACATCATGACCATTGGGTGTAGGTGTTCATAAGTGCACTTTCTATTGTGGATGGTATGAATGAGATAGCTTTTGTTTTTGTTTTGCTGTGATTTGGTTTTCATCTTGCTTAGTTGATGTGTTTGATCTCGTTGTGAGCTTGTGATTTTGAGCTTGTGGTGTTGTTGTGATAGAAGTGAGCTTGTGAGAGCGTGGCTTTGCGATTGCAAAGTGATAGTGAGGCGGTGAGGACGACCCGCGGAGTGAGCGAAGCGGTGTTGGCGACCCGCACCTTAGCTTAGTTTTATTTTCTTGCTTTAGGTGTTAAGAAACCCCCAATCAATCAACACTTTCCGCCAAGACTTTTATTTCAAGTCTTTCTCAAGAGATAACTCCACCCTGTCGAGCGTGAGATCGATACTCAGGGATTCACTTTTCATTTTATCATTACTTGTACGACTGTGGTATCCTTGTCGTGAGCCCATCAACATTCTCCCCTGCTTACCACTTGCATTCTAACGGCCAGAGAGAGAATGTAAACAAGACTTGAGATGTACCCGTGATACTTGGTGGGAGATAAGCCCAATTATTTGGTGGCTCACTTAGTCTAGGTTGAGTATTGTTATAGTACCTCTTATAATTCATCGTTGTGGACGGCATCATTCAGGATGATTTAGGGTCGTGAGCCACCTAACATCATACCATACACAATGGAGAAGTCTAAGAAGAAGTGGATCAGCTACTCCAGAAAATGGATCATACATTAGCTGCACACGGAAACATCTCCTCCAAGCTCAGGAGAGGACCAAAAAATATTATGAAAGATAGACGTCGATGAAGTTACGGGTGCATGACACTTAAGCAACAAGCTCTCGCCCGATATTATACATCATTCCCAAGTACCGAAGGGATTTACATGGTGGCGTAAGGCCTGACACTGTCAACCGAGTCGAGGATATAAGATGGCCTTTCACGTATCACGACTAGAGACGTTCATGGGAAAGACCTTACCACCATTCAAAAGTTACCCATGTTGTTCGACGAACAAGCAATACCGAAGCTATTAAAGGTCATCTGATCCCACATAAACTGGGGCACATGTGAGATACTCATCCAATGGGACAGACCACTACAGGAGAGAGCTATTAAAGGACTTCAAGGAAGACATGCACCAGCTTCAAGCTTGAGGAAAAGCTCGATATGAAGAAGGAGAGTGATGCAGACGTGTTCATCGGGTGACCATGATAGGAGGCAGCATGTCGGGATGGTGTAGGGGTAGATGCGTCGTTACTATTCACATTCTTTCATCCCAACACTTTTGTTATTTAATTATTCGCATTATTACATTCCTTATGTGGGCTTTTAGTTTTTGATATTCATTATTCGCATTATATCATTCATTATGTGGACTTGTAGTTTTTGATAATCATTATTCGCATTATTTCATTCATTATGTGGGCTTGTAGTTTTTAATATTTCATTATTCGCATTATTTCATTTTAATTCGTTTTATGCTACTTTAATCATTGTATTTATATCGAGCATGTCCAATGAACCCAATATGCTAAAATAAAGTAGTGTTTGGTATCAAGTGGTTAGGGTTGCCTTTATTCTTCTCACGCAATGACTCCCTTCTTTTCCTCTCATTACTTGGTTGTTGTGCCAATATCCCACGCGCGACCAAGGTGTTGTTCCACTTCCTTCACCTAACTACAAGTAGTAGGCACCAGCCAGTTGCGCCCAACACAAGCCAATGTCTAGGCTATTGTAGCCGCAAGGAGCAGGTCATTTTGTCATGTCTTGCACGATCTACAACCGACGTCTAATCAAGTCTCTCCTTCCCGCTCCCTGTCCCGTCAATCTACAACGCTCCTCATATGATGTCGCAAAATAGGCTCCAAATCTCTATCAAAGCATAGGTTGACCTAGGGAATCGAGGGGAAGCAATTGTCCAAGATAGTCACCACCCTCAACCCCCGCCGCATCTCGCCCGGCCTATGACAAGGGATTTTTGTTGGCCTCTATGCATAGTTGTTATGGCCGTCCTGACAGTTGGCCTTTGTGATTTAACCTGTAAAACTTTGAAATTTTTTTGAGAAAGGGTCATACACCTATTGTTGTTATATCCATGAAAGACCAATAACTTTTCTTTGTTGCTCAAAGCTTTCACAACAATTACTTGGCCATTTTCTTCTTCAGTCACAGAGAGGTGAAAGAATATTTTGGTGAGGAGACGGGAGTCTTTATAACAACTCGACCCATAATATCTGAGGTTTTGTCTGCATTAGGTTCAACACAACCCATACTAACCTGAACCACACAATTTTATCATTTTTCATAAATGGCTTGTGAGTACTTCCTAGGAGATAACCCATCCCATAATAACTCCCATTAAAGCAGGCTTAACTGTGTAATTTCTAATAAAACTACACTTGTTGTGAAAATGCGCATTTAATACTTGTAGGTCGAAATTATTACTTAAGCCTGGGATGTTCCATCCAATTCGGATGTGAGATTCAATTCATTCTAACACCTTTCACTGAAAATCCTTCCATCCTAGAAGCCTACCGGGAGTTGTCATTCTCTGGGATTCACTGCCTCAAAGACACTATTTTCCCTAATCGGACCACCCTCATCGGATTCACATTACACTCTCATTAGCATCTGCTTGGTTTGTCACCAAACCACGCATCGTAATGCAGAAGATTTGACTTTAATACCATTTGTAAGAACCCTGACCACAATAATTGAGGTATTGTCCGCTTTGTTTCAACACATCCCATACTAAACTAAACCGTATGATTTACAGATGCCCTATGAACAGGAGTTGCTTTCAAACATCTAAAAGATCAAAAATCACACATAAGTCATATCATTTTCTTTCTCACTATCATTCTTCTCCACTAAAAACCTTCATAGCTACATCATCTTCATTAAAGAAGGGGCAAGTGCAAGCCCTCATAGATTTGTGCACAATTTTGAATTCATGGTGAACTGCTCTTAAACAAAGAGATCATGTAAGACATCATTAGGTGTCCTCGCCATAGAGTAGATTTAGGTATCCTCGCCCCAAGAGAGAAGTGATTGTATATATGCTACTTTGTCATAAGGAGATATTAGTCAAGGCAATTGTCTAGGTAGGATCGATCAAGGACAGTCATTTGGATAGTGTCGATCCATGTTAAATAATAAATACTTGTGTTGTGTCCTTTCGTTATTTCCGTAATTTCATTTCCGTGGGATTTTTATTATTGCAATTAATCGGTACATTTGAATAATTTATTTAATCAATATAGTTGCACTGCATACGTTTTCAAATATATTGGGCCATCAAATGCCTCAGAATTTAGAGGGATTATACCTCAAGGCATCCACCATCAGCAATCAGCAAGCCAACAGCCTTTGATTGCTTTAGTTTAGGCAGCACTTCTTCCATATAAAAGCTTGGAGAAGCTGAATATCTGATTGAAAAGGTCGGAAACTTGTTTCTCTTCCTGTCCTGCTTCATATCATAAGGTAAAGTCTTTACAATAACCAGATCATTTGAGAGTGCAGCTATGAACTGCTCCTCATTGTAGATATAAGAAAAACTTTTGAACTTGGAGCTGCATGAAGCACAAGAGAGGAGGGGAGAGGGGCATTGGAAGTTACATACCACAAAAAAAAGAACACAGATTAACATCAAAATACTATTGCACAGATTACCTAATTCCTTTGGAACGAAGACTATCTTGAATCTCAGGGATGACAAGAGTAGCATTTAGCAATCTTGAAACAGCAACAAGATCACAGATCTGACAAAAAAAGAAATTGTGATGACCTAACATTGATAAAATTCAATTAAAAATGATTACTGTGGCTTACTGAAGATTTAACATGATCAAATCCACCATATATCTTCGCATATATAAAACCATTCTGCTCTCCTGGAACTGTATATGAGGCAAAATGAGAGATTTACAAAAACGAGTACGTCACTTTAATAACTATGGGAAAAACCCAAGGGTAGCTTCATGAATTCTGATATTGTTTTATATAACAAAATAGAAGCAGATAGTCTACCCGGCTATTTTTAAATGTCAATTAACACATTCTTATTTCTGCACGTCCCGGTGAAGCAATGAACCAAACATGTATTACATATAACAAGTGTCTAGCCAACCTGACGCAGGATATATTCCCCAAGGAAACAATAGTGAAGTGATGATAGTGTAGAGATCATATTGTTATCCAGATCCCCAAAAGTAATTCCATAATGGAATCATAAGAGGGACATTATGGGACTTGATATGTACAATTGCAACCATAACTCGGGAAAAATGTATTAAAAAAAATAAGAATACTGAGTTAACATTGTATTGAATAAGTACCTGAATAAGCTTTTCTAGGGTTAGCAAATGGTTGCAATGCCTCCAAAGATTGGATTGAACCCCATAACTTCCTATATCTAAATTTCTGCAAAGCATTTTAAAAAGAATGCCAGTGACCTAACTATCATAAACAATAATTAGCCCTCGATTAAGAGAATTATAAGATGCAATAAGGTGAACTACTTTCACGGGTAATGATAGCATCACAAAAATCCCACTTAACTCCAAACCAGAGAACAAATAGCCAAAAGTGTGGGTGATAACGGCATGGAACTAACAAAGGCGTACCTTTCCAATTTGGTAAACCTTATCAACAGTTGGTCTGTATTGTATAATGTCCCCAGTTGAATAATTTGCAAGCAGAAGATGTACCAGCAATGACACTACACAGAAGGCTATTCCAACAAGTGCAAATAACTTGAACTTGTTTTTCACAACCATTTTAGGATCTCATCCAGATTTTGAAATCTAAAAAGATCCAAATACATTTCAGAATCAGACAAACATGTTCGACAAATAAAAATCAATTAAATAGAGGGAGTAAAATATTCAGTTATCAATTCAAAAGAATAGACCAATAGTGAATAAAAATAAGCTACATAGCAAATAAAAATAAACCCAATAGTGAAATAACTATAAAAAGCAATTATATGACAACTCTAATGGATTGGAGCGTAAGTGATGGAGATCGATTGCATCGCATTTTAGAGATTTACGAGGTCGACATTTTTGGATCGTCAGATGGACGATCGGAGTCCGTGATCGCGTCGGGCTCAATTTTCAACAGTTTTTCACGTATTGTTTTACATTTTTGAATGTATATTTTGGGAATTAGGTCAAGTAATCCGATCGTTCGATTTGAGCCATCAGATCACTTAACCTAATTCCCTTCACTATATAATGCGTGAGCCAGTTAGAGCAATGGCATCAAAGGCGGTTGGTGCGACTCAAGCCCCTGTGCGGTGCGACGACGCTGACCTCCCCTCCTCCAGGTGCCGACTCCTGGATCCCCCGCCCCAGTCGCTTACATCCTCTGCCACCGTCGTAGCCGCTTAAGTCCTCTGACGCCGCCACAGCCGCTTACGTCCTTTGTCGCCGTCCCAGCCGCCTACATCCTTTGCCTCCGTCCCAGCCGCCTACGTCCTTTGTCGCCGCCCCTGTCTCCTGTGCCGCCACCAACCTTCCATCATCCCTCTTCCTTCCATTCCTTACCTCAATCGACACCTCCCGGAGCCTTTCCCATCCATGGGAAACCCCCCAGCCGCCCGGTCTCCGCCCCCCTTCCCCTCCAGCCACCGGAATCCACCATTCCCCCGCCCCTAGACACCTTCTAGTACCTCCAGTCACCCCACAGCATCCCCGCCACCTCCGTCAGCACTATAGCCACCCCCAAGCCCGATTCCCCCCCCCCCCCCCCGCCAGCCACCAAACAGACGGATTTCACTATTCCCCGCCCCTAACCCCTTTCCAGTCCATCCACAGACTCCCCACACCCTTCAACAACCTTCCCAGCCCATTCCAGTCCACCAAACAGGCACCATCCCTCTACGACAGCCCCTACACAGCAGCAACTACACCCCGGACAGCCACCATCACCATCAGATCTCCCCCACCACCTCCAACATTGAGTACTTGGTTAGTTTTTTACATTATAGTTTCATTTCTCTGCATTATACGAGAACTACTTGTATTCCTTGAAGTTATTGGGCTTGTATTTATTTGACTTATTGCTCTCTTAATTGTGCATTGTATATTCACCTGCATTTACTTTCAACGCACTCTCAATTAACTTATAATTGTTGTTTGCTTACTTCATTCCAATATTTGTAATCAATTGCGACACTTGTACGAGATTTTTTTTAAATTAATTTGTTTAATTAATTGTGTGTCGGAAAATACTTACATGATTGAATCATCGCATGTGCATCACATTAGAGTTATCCTTCATTAGATCATTGGATTGTGTGTATGTATGCATGTCATTCTAGAGTTGATCGTAGCTTCATTTGCGGCAGTCGTGTGTTCGCTTGTATTGTATTTAGGGTTAGCTCATCGTAAAATTATCACATATAGATTCGTCTTGCGTCAAATTAGTATCAAAGCCAGGTTCGGCTTTATTTAATATGTAGTAGTAGAGTTTATAGGTTCTTTCATGGATAGTTATCGTCGTCATTCCTCTCCTCTATTTAGGGATCTTGTGTCTATCTACACTCGATCCTATAGAGCCCCTTCCGAGAGATCCCTACGTTACTATGATGATTATCCTTGATCACAACACACCACTTCCAGAGATCGTGTTGACCTATCGACGCAATCTCACTATGATAGAGACGACCACTATGATGATTATTGTTGTCCTTATACTTGCACTCGAGCGGATTGTGTTGATTCTTCGACACGACTCGATTACCTTAGGGATGATTATTACGAGTATCATCACTTTGAGATAGATCTATAGTGTAAGTTTCTTGTTGTTGCCTCATCTTTTGATGGTTCATTGAGTCTCGAGTCTTTCAGTTATTGGCTTGTGGATATGAAATATTATCTCGATCATTTTGAGTTATTTGGTGAGCGACGCAGTAAATTTGCGAAACTTAGACTTATAGATCAGATGAGAGCATATTGGTCTAGCGTTGAGAGAACCGGTGAGTGAGATCGTCTTCGCCGCATCATTAGTTGCGTGGAGATGAAGTATAGGTTGTGCCAGAGATATTTACCTGCATCGTATCGAAGTCGCTTACTCGATCAATTATTTACCCTTCGGCAAGGATCCCTATCTATCGTTGAGTACATGGATTGCTTTGATGAGCTAGTGGTGAGGAGCGACATCCAAGACGAGTCAGCTATGACCACTTCCCGATTTCGATTTGGACTTCGATATGAGATACGTACCGAATTGACCTATCACTACTCAGCGTCCTCGAACAGACGTACCAACTCGTCCTTCATTATAAGCAGTCCTTCAGATCCGCTAGAGTTAGCCGAGTGAATTCGTACCTTGACCTCCCCTCTATGAGTCCCTCCTATTCTGAGACTACCACTTTGCCTACTCCTGTCCTATCGGACACGGAAGAAGTGATACATGATACTGATTTCTCTCACCCCAATGAGATACTTAGTGCGATGAGTGGTCCATCATTTGATCGTAATTCAGACCCTACGGCCTCGAAAGAGAATGAGTATGAGCAACCCAATGATCTGATAGTGGTGCGTCCCTTACCTACCCCCGACGTTGACTTAGTTAGTTCTCCGATCATAGACTCTCCCTTGCGTGCATGTTCATCTGAGTTTCCCCATATTGTCGTGACGAGTCATACCACGAGTGAGGGTCGAGACTATGGTATTGACTTTGTCGTGATTGTCTCTCTTGTTCATGAGTTTACTACTCTTATCGATGTCGCTCATCTGAAAGATCATCCTCTTACGATTGAGTTCTTTGATGAACCCCCGTTGAACCTCGTGGATAACCCCCTGACGAGTTTTTCATTTTAGGAGATATTCAGCCCACCCTCGCGTTGCATCCTTCTGTCCATATCTCACATGTCTTATTATATGATCGTCGTATCCACGATGAATTTACTTGCTTACCGCCATGTGAACCTCCTCAGTCACATTCTCATGTCACTATCTTCGACATTCCTTCGGGAGATTGCCTCCACGATGAATTTTTCTATCGACCACCCGATGAGCCTCTCGATGATTCACATCCCATATGGGACATTTGGTATGTCATGATATTACAACTCAGAACCAATGTCCTGGGTAGTCATTTGGGTGCGCATGCACTTGACGACTATTTCTACACCCCGCCCAAGGAAACTCCTGATAAACTACTCATCTTTAGGAACTTCCACCGCTATTTAGAGTCTGCATTTAGTGGGTCTGTTGGGTTCATCATTTATCATTTGCACTTGTTGTGTGATTTATATGTTATATTCCAACACAAATTTATATTAAATAATTAATATTTTAAAACTTGTGTGGGTAATCACATGAGAGAGCAAATGTACAATGAAAGTGATTTGGTGATGATTGGCACATTATTTGAGAGGTTCTCATTTGGGGCAGCTATGAATCTAAGTGTTAGCAGAATATGTCCATAGACTATCATGAGAGAGTCCGAGTCAAATTTCTTCGAGCTTGATATTACTAGGAGTTTTGGTATTTATCTAGAACTCAATATCGAGGACTGGACTCTAAATGTGGAGCCACCTAGTTTTGGACCTTCAGCCTTCCCTTTTAGCTTCAGTTTCCTCAATCACTACAGCCTCTCTTGTACATCCAATCTCCACTACAGTCTTGCCTGTCACTCTTGTGTTTCTACCTTTTACTCCTATGGCGGTTTATTTGGCGTGTTGGACTCTCAGGGACATCAGTGGGCCGATGACCTTATGTGGCGATGATCTATACCAAGAACGACAGAGAGTCTTACTCGGCTAGCGTTGGGAGTATGTAGTCTCCATTCACCGGAGATGAATATTTTCGAGTTGGAGAGATTGATGGAGAGATCAATCGCTTCGCATTTGAGAGACTTACGAGGCCGACATTTTTGGATCGTCAAATGGACGATCAAAGTCTGTGATTGCGTCGGGCTCAATTTTCAATATTTTTTCATGTATTTGTTTTAAATTTTTGAATGTATATTTTGAGAATTATGTCAAGTAATCTGATTGATCGATTTGAGCCATCGGATCACTTAACCTAATTGCTTCCCCTATATTATGTGTGAGCTAGTTGGAGCAAGGGCATCGAAGGCTTTCAGAAAAAGGAAGTCCTCGATCACGATTGGTGCGACTCCATCCCCTGTGCGGTGCGACGTCGCCGGCCTCCCGTCCTTCAGGTGTCAACTCCTGGATCCCCTCCCCAACCGCTTACGTCCTCTGCCGCCGCCCCAGCCGCATACGTCGTTTACTGTCGCCCCTGTCTCATGTGATGCTGCCAGCTTTCCATCATCCCTTTTCCTTCCCTTCCTTACCTCAATCGACGCCTCCCTTGTGACAGTCCTCCCATTCGACACCTCCTGAAGCCTTTCCCGTCCACGGAAAACCCCCAACCGCCTAGGAAAGTATATCGTCCCCACATATTAGATGTCCTAAGAAAGTATATCGTAGGATTTGTGACTGACTTAGGTTTGGAAGTTGGAATATTGGTACGCTAACGGGAAAAGCGATGGAAGTAGTGGATACAATGATTAGGAGAAAGATAAATATATTATGTCCGCAATAGACCAGATGGGTGGGTGAGAAAGCTAAATTTTTAAATAATTCAGGTTTTAAATTATGGTACACAGAAATTAAATAAAACAAAATGAAGTAGGTATTATTGTGGATATTACTTGGAGGGATGGAGTTGTTGGGGTAAGTAAAAAAGGTGATAGAATCTTAGCTCTTAAATTGGTCATAGAAAAAGAAACAATTAATGAGATCTGTGCTTATGCGTCACAAGTAGGATTAAGTGAAGCTATTAAAGTGCAATTTGGGGAAGACTTAGATGATTTAGTAAGGGAAATCTCACACAGAGAGAAGATTTTCATAAAAGGTGACTTAAATGGACATATAGGGAAGGAAAATATAAATTATACAGATGTTCATGGAGGATTTGGGTATGGAGAAAGAAATGAAGAAGGAAGAACCAATTTAGACTTTGTCATAGCACATGAGCTAATTGTGACAAATATGTTTTTTATGAAGAGAGAAGAACATTTAATTACGTTTAAAAGCGGACCAAATAAATCACAAATTGATTATTTTATGACTCACAAAATGGATAAAATGATTTGTAAGGATTGCAAAATCATGTCAAGAGAAAATTTGACAACACAACATAGGTTAGTAGTGTTGGACGTACAAATTAAATATAATAAATTTAAGACAATGACAAAAGTGTTCTAAAATTCGATAGTAGAACTTAAAGATGGAAAATAAGTTGCTTTCAAGACAGTAGTTATGGCTAGTTGATGACTCTTATGTTGATCATAGTGTCTCATAGAAAGTTGTCTTCACATTTAAGGATAAGTGGACAGAACGTACTTGAAGAATCATAAAGTTGTGTGCCCCCAAATAAAAAATCTTGGTGGTGGAAAGAGAAAGTGCAAGACAAAGTGAGGGCAAAGAGGGCTAACTATAAAACAATACACTTGTAGGAATAATGTAAACTTAGCAAGGTATAAAGTCGTCAAAAAATAAGTTAAACATTCAGTAAGTAAAGCAAGAAGTCAAGCTCATGAAAATTTTTATAAGCGACTAGATACCAAAGAAAGAGAGCATGACATATATAAAATTGCTAGAGATAGAGATAGAAAGACGAGATTTAAACCAAGTTAAATGCATAAAGGAAGAAACAGATACAGTTTTGACGGATGATGTGGCTATTAAAAAGCGATGAAAAATATATTTTTATCAACTCTATAATGAAACAAAAGACAATGAACTAGACTTGGAAGAGTTAAGTAAATCGGAGGAGTAAATGAACATAACGTTTTATCATAAAATTCAAGTATCAGAGGTAAATGATCTCCAAAAAAAAGAAAAATGAAAAGGCGGTTGGGCAAAACGATATACCCATCGAAGTATGGAAATGTCTAGGGAAGTGGTTTACATGTTTCTTCAATAAGATGCTGAAGTCAAAGAGGATGTCAGACCAATGGAAAGAAAGTATTTTCGTACTTTTGTATAAGAACAAAGGAGATACAAAATTGTGTTAATTACAGAAAAATTAAATTAATGAGTCATACAATGAAACTATGAGAATGAGTAATAGAAAAAAGTAAGGCGAGATACTAGTATCTCCAAGAATCAATTTGGATTCATGTCAGGGCGGTCGACCATGGAAGCTATACATCTCTTGAGGAGACTCATTGACAACTATCGAGTAAGAAAATAAGATTTACATATGTTGTTTATCGATCTTGAGAAGGCTTATGATAGGGTTCCTAGAGAGATCTTATGGAGATTCTTAGAAAAGAAATGTATAAATATATTATACATTGACATAATCAAAGATATGTATACAAATTCAATGACGAGGCTGAGGACATCTCGAGGATTAACACAGAAATTCCCTATCACTGTTGACTTACATCAAGGTTCAGCTTTAAGCTCTTATCTTTTTACCCTTATCTTAGATGAGCTCACTGGACATATCCAACAAGCAATACCTTAGTGTTTATTGTTTGCGGATGATATCGTTTTGGTCGATGAGACGTGCGAGGGTATAAACGCGAAACTTGAATCTTGGCGAAACACTTTAGAAAAGAAGGGTTTTAGGTTGAGCAGGGAAAAGACGGAGTATATGAAGCTTAAATTTAGCAGTGCAAAAAGGACAGATGACTTCGTTATTAAGTTGGGTGATCAAGATATTTCCCGCAGTTAGTGCTTTAAATATCTTGGATCGATAGTTCAAAAAGATGGAGGTGTTGATAAAGATGTGATACATATAATCCAAGTAGGTTGGTTGAAGTGGAGAGGCGCGTCAGGGATCTTATGTGATCGTAAAGTACCATTAAAACTTAAAGGCGAGTTTTACCGTACTGCAATTAGACCAGCGATGCTCTATGGTTCTGAGTGTTAAGCAGTGAATTGTGTACATGAGCAAAAAAATGGGAGTTGCGGAGATGAGAATGCTTATGTGGATGTGTGGACACACGAGACTGGATAAAATTAGGAATAAATGTATCAGGGATAAGACAGGAGTGGCACCAATTTCAGAGAAGATGTGAGAAGCTCAACTAAGATGGTTTGGACACGTACAAAGGAGACCATTAGAGGGACATGTTAGGTGTTGTGAGAGTTTAGTCACTAGGCATGTTAAACGGGGGAGGGGTAGACCAATAAAGACTTGGAATGAAACTATAAGGAAAGACATGATGTACTAAGGCATTAGTGAGATTATGACTAAAGATAGGGCGCAATGGCGACAAAGGATCCATATAGCCGACCCCACTATAGTGGGATAAAGGCTTGAGTGTTGTTGTTGTATTGCTCTCTTAATTGTGCATTGTATATTCACATGCATTTACTTTCAACGCACTCTCAATTAACTTGTAATTGAACCGTCGTCACGGCATCACTAACGAAACATATATTTTAGGGAATACCGTGGCAAATTTATTAAACCAACCAAACAAAGGTTCTGCATATCTGACCATTATGTCTATGAACTTGAAGGTTGATGATCCTCAAAAAATGGATCGGTTCTCTGCTTCAATCAAGCTCAGAAAGGAATTAAAACTGGACTAGATCGATACAGCAAGCTCGACACCCAGAAAAGTACATGCATGTATGTGAGCAGTAGTGCATTTATATATATATATGTATATGTATATGTATATGTATGTTGCATTTTATGTGTACCAATACATATAAACACATATATGTACGGGTGTTAGTTTGTGAATTAGACATTTGCCCTACAAGATAGAAAAGAATCCAACTAAAATCAAAATAAAAGAGCCAATCCTTGAATCGATTGAGATCCGTGAACCATCATGCAGCAAAGCATTCTTTAGCTAGTCAGCTTGAGATAGGATCAAATGGTTTTGAGTAAATCTTGGGGTCAGATTGGCTCAAGATGGGATCTTTCGCAACCTTTTGGCACTATAAAGTACAACTCAATATATATTAGAACAAAAAACTTCAATAATGTGGTTCAAGGTGACATATCTCCATATTCCTACAAAGACATCATTTATCTGTAATTGACTATTGACTCAAATTGGTTGCCAATAATCACTTAACTAGCAGGAATGAATAATGAGCATTCTAGCAAACATTTTGAAAAACATAGCATACCTAATTCATATTAGGTATAGATGCAGTATAAAGATGAACAGGAGTTGTAAAGAGATGTAACGAGAGGGCAACCGGACAAACAGCAGAAGCCAAGGCTTAGATATTAATAGGATTCAAGCTCAATTCAACGTAACCGCCTCTTCCCCTATGTTGGAAAAGTTAAAAAATATACATATATATTGAAGGAAACTTGAATAAAGACACAACAAGAGTGAATAGCTTTCATTTTTCTATTTATCAATATCTAACGCTGTTTGGGTTGAAAATATTTTTAAAGACCACCGATCCAAAGAAAAAATGAAAATGCACATTTACCTGAAAGAGACCCCAAGTAACTAACTTTATGCCTTTAAGCACTCCTGACATAAGAAGACTAATGGGTACAAAAACTTGCAATGGAAATCCATAAACTATTATAAATTCAAGGATTACACTGGATCATATTTCATGGTTCAGTGTCTTAGAGCTCCTGTGCAGCAGCGAACAAAGCGGGTTTGCGACCGGAGGTGGGGAGGTGGGTTGGAGACGGAGGCTTTTCTCCGCTGGTAGGGAGGCGGTGACTGGAAACGCCGGGAAAAAGCGGAAAAACAAATGCCTAGTTGGAAGGTGGTGACGGTGGCTGATATCGTGCCGGAGCGGAATCGGCGCGCCAAACAGACCCTTAGTCTATAAATGCAGCATGCCCAAAAAGTTAAAGTTGGATTTGATCAGTCCACCCATTCACTGGAGTCATCCCAAATCTGTATGTTTTAATTATCCCTGAAGCTTATTTTATTTGCATATATATCAAGCAATAAACCTTACAACCACAAGGTGCAATGTCCCGAAATCTCACTCATCTTGCTATGTTTTAGGATTCGATCGAAATTAACGAGGACATCATAGCCATCCAATTGAGGTACTTATGTTCTATCAGTTTACATGTTAATTGTGGTTGAGAGGGTCCTTATAATATAAATTTTATATGTATAATTTCATATCCATTTTAGAGATTTTCTGACTCTATTCGAGTATTACAAATGATAAGAGCATTTAAAATCTTATATGAATGGCACATGTTCATGGATCCTTTTTCAGTTAGAGTAAGATCTTATCTCTTGTCACTCCCTTCCCTCTTCCTAGGTCCCTCTTCCTTTCTCTTCCTTTTACTCATTTAGAAATTTCTTCCTAGGGTTTCAAAAAAAAACTAAGTGTAAGGGAGCGGATTTTTGGCATGGATCAGAGAAGGAGAATGGCGAAGCCTCCACTGTAGAACCACGTTTTGAGAGGAACCATGCCTCCCTGTCATGTCAACAAACGACGGAATGTCGATGTAAGGGTTTTATTTTACTTGGGTTAGACAAACCACGAATCATATAGACAGGATTTTAGATTCATGTTACTTCCTTTATGCATATGATATAGTTGTAATACATTTAAGTGCATGTGGGAATATATCACCTTAAGATAAAACAGCGATGTAAAGACAACTGTGCACGTAATTTCAGGATTAAGCACTAGATTTAGAGACAATTTAAATAATAAAATAAAGAATGAACAATCATAACTCTTAGATTAGTGGGATGACATCTTAGAATTAATAAGCCGACCACTAAATGAAAATTTCAGTAGCATGGGGGTAATTTCTCTCGTGAATTGTGGAGGCGCGCCTGTTAAACCACCGCACTCATTTTCCATTCCAAAACCCGGGTCAAAGATAGGAGAGGTGGGGTCTATTATAAGCATGAGTGGGTCGTTTGGGTAAGCGGTGTGAGACTAATCTTGACATGCCTTTTTTTGTTCATGTTGGACCATCCAACACGCCCCCTCAGCGTTAACCTAGCTCTGATACCATGTTAAACCACCGCACTCATTTTTCATTCCAAAACCCAGGTCAAGATAGGAAAGGTGGGGCCTATTATAAGCACAAGTGGACTGTCTGGTTAGGCGGTGTGGGACTAATCTTGACATGCCTTTTTTGGTTCATGCTGGACCGTCCAACAGCGCCATCATATTCATAGGACACAATAGGCCATATGAGCCCTAAATCGGAAACTATGACCCATTCTAGTGACATGCTAGATATGTTTGGATGTGAGTCAGCAATTCACAAGGAGCGCACTAGAGCATATGCATTGGTCATCAGTGACTCAAATCGTGTGTTGTGCTTGGTAAATCAAGAAATTTAAGATAAGAGAACATAAAAATTGAATTCCCTCGATATTAAGTAGAACTCGGAACATTGGGATATCTAAACTTTAATAACTTTAAAGGTCAAGGTTAGAACTCTAAACATATTAAAAATTATTGTTCATGATTATGTTTAATATGTTTAATATGTTTCTATGTTATAGTCACGCATGTTTAGCCAAGACTAACAAGCATGATATTTACTTCTTATTCAAACCTGAATTTTAATGCATATTAATTGTGCATAACTTCCCCCGAACATATGTTTTAGTGTCGCTTAGGGAAAAGGCTATCCTTACTCGTTTGTGGGCAGAGCCATTTATAAGCTTTTTCTTTCCAAGGAACACAGGTCGGGAGATTCACATAGGATGATCAACCAAGCATTTTTATGCGGTCTTAATTTCTATTTTGTTATTTGATTTAGAACATTTTTACCGTTTTTCGAATTTGAATAATTTGAACTATATGACTCACTTATGAATCAGAAGTATTATACTTCAAGATTTCAGTGATGGTTTTATATTTATCCAATTGGCTCTATGATTCATATTTAAAGGTAATCCTTTGAATCCTAGCACTTGTTTACATTTTCGTTTACATTAGTAACATTTACTGCATTTTTTATTAGTGCACTGATTATATATTGTTATTTAGTATTACTTCATAACACGAGTGTTTCAATTGGTATTAGAAAACGGGTTTATGAACCTTTGAACCTTAGGAAACCACAAAGTCTTAGGATTTCACTGGAATTTCTTAAACATTAGGATTGTTAAGTCATCCAAGTGTTAGTGCAATGATGGTGTTAGATGTTTTCCATTGATAAGTTCAATATGATTTGAATGTTATGCGAATGCGACATTCAGCCCAGGCACCGGCGGGGATTGCAGATGAAATTTCTATGGCAACTAAAAATGCTTTACCTGCAAAGGACCCTGGTCTCGTAGTTATTGAAATTGGAACAAATCGCTCTTTGCGGCACTCTAGGGAGCTTCGCCCACCGACATTCAAAGGTGAAGAGACTTCAATGGAAACTGGAGATTGAAAATTCATAATAAAAGAACTATAGACAATAATGAGATGCCTTGATGGCCAAAAGGTGGCTTTCTAGGAAGCACAAATACGCCAAAAAGAGGCTCATACCCGTACCAGGTGCGTTTACGGTATGGGTACGTGTGCCACACGCAAGGACACACTTCTTCTTCTTCAGAAATCAATTTACTGTATTTGTTCTTCGCTTAGTTATTTTTGTTCTTCATTTAGATGTAATTAGGAGTTTATATAGTTATATGTGATTGTTGTTGAAGCAAAAATAGTGTACATATTTCATTAGGAGTTCATATAGTTATATGTGATTGTTCTTAGAGAAATTTGTGCATATTTCTTAGAGAAATCTGGACAGATGTCTCTAAGAAATCTCTAAGAAATCTGGACAGAAATTTGTTCTGTCCAGATTTCTCTAAGAAAGAGAAATCTGTAAACGTCTTTTTCTTATTGCAGCAGTTATGTCTCAATCACAATCTCTTATTAGTGTCACTGGTTCAACTTCTATCTCAGCAATAAGTGGATTTATTTTTGACGACGTAAACAAGGATGATAAGGCTTCGCTCTGGGCTTATGTATCTCTTATTCATAGAAGAGAAGTTGGTGGCAGAAATAGAAAATGGAAATGCAATTTTTGTGAAGGTTGATTTCAGCGGCTCGTATTCTAGGGTAAAAAGTCACTTGCTTAAATCATCTGCGAATGGCATTAGGGTATGTGCAAAGGTGACCCAAGAGTATTTAAAAAAGCTTCAAAGAGTGATTTCTGCATCTGAAGAAAAATGCAAACCGGCTCCCAAGGTACTATTGTTTGCTAATACAAGTCAGACTTCTCAATTAGTTTGGAGAGTATACCTTCATTATTTCCCAAAGATTGGTGGAGTTACTATGGGACTTCAACACCTAAATTGCAAAAATTTGCTTTGAAGCTTTTAGGTCAACCTTCTTCATCGTCATGTTGTGAGAGAAACTGGAGCGCATACTCATTCATTCACTCTTTGAGAAGAAACAAAATTCAACCACAATGAGCTAATGATTTGGTATATGTGCATAGTAATCTACGCCTATTATCGAGGAGAAACGAAATCTACAATCAAGGAGTAGAACGTGGGATATTGGAGGAGATGCATGTGCAAATTCTTTTGATGGAGTTGGCATGCTTACGATTGCCAACTTGTCTTTAGATAAACCAGAAATTGAAGATGTCTTGATCTCCAACAATATGGAGGAAGATAAACAAAATGAGTGATGAACATCCGTAAATTTGAAATGATTATAAATATTTTATATTTAAGAACTTCATGTTATATTGCATTAGCTGTGGATTTGTACTTCAATTGATTTTTTATACTTCATGTTCTATTGTTTTGAGAATTTATAATTGCATTTGTGATATATACATATATATTTATTATATTTAAAACAAAGTATCCCGTCGTACTCATATACTTATTTTTTTAGATTTTGTTGTACCGCCGTACCGGATACGTATCGTACCCGATACCCGTACCCGTACTGGTGCTTCCTAGGTGGCTTTAACAACCTTTCTATTGGAAGATGAAGTCAATTTATGGTGGAATAGACCACTAGTCGATGATGCTAATGGTAAGAATTTAATCACTGGTCTCTCCTTCCTTTACATATTCTCTTGTTTGAATGGACAGTAATGTGTTCTTGTTTGTAGGTCGTATTGTAGACCGGGTTGCTTGGGGAGAGTTCAGCACAACTCCCTCAATTTGGTTTGTACCTCCTAGGAAGCGCCTTTTGTGGGAGACGTACCTCAGGTGGTGCAAGGCGACAAGACGGTGAATTTACACATGTCATGTTATGCGCAGACACTTTTGGGGAGCGAAGAGGACAAGTGTTACTGGTTTAAGAAGGGTTTAGAGACGGTAGTTGCAGGAGGAGAGGCCTACGATGTCACACCGTAGGGGGGTCTGCATCCCTTGGACCGAGCGGTTTCGTGTAGAAATCTAATCTTTTGATACCTCATATTTCTGCTACTCAGAAAATATAAAGAGGGAGGATCTACGGCAACCAAACTCGATGGATTAGATCGTCAGATCAGGTCTTGTGTCCTAATCTCAAAATATAGCTTCGAAAAATATAGAAAAATATAAAAAATAAGTTGATCGCATCAACGGGCTCTAATTCTTGATAAGGAGATCGTAAAATATTGCACCCCAAAATTCGATGATATAGAGCTAGATCGATCCCCGTCACTTGATTTTGAGTCATATTCATGACTTTGCAATGGAGTGGGAGAAAAAATCTACCTCCTTGAATATTGCAACAATTTTGATGACTCGGGATTAGATTTTTGTTGGTTTATTTCTTAGATAATTTTGGATTCGCCATAGGAAGGGTTGATTGCAATACTGATACTCATAAGCTGAGGTTAGGTTGGTAAGATATAGTTTCATATTCCCGATCTTCACATGTATATGAATTCTCCCCCAAAAGATACAACTATTGTTAAGAAAATATAACTAAAAATTATAAAAAGCGATAGAGTTTTGCATACTTGATTTTGAGTCGGATTCAAGCTTTGCATTCGATAAGGAGAAGATTTCCTCCCCCCTTAGATAATGCATCAATTTTGATGGCTCAGGATTAGATTTTTGTTGAAATCTTTCTTAGATGCTTTTGGGTCCTTCATAGGATAGGTTGATTGCAGGAGTTATTGTCATAAGCTAAGGTTAAGTTAGTCAAATGTAGATTTGTATTCTATAATCTATATAATCACATGTATATAAATTCTCCCCATTGAAGATATGACTATTGTTAAGAAAATAATAACTCAATCTCATTAAAGTAAAAACTAAAAAAACAAATGTTTTTCGTTTTGATGGTGGGAATATTTGCAACCATTTTTTAAAGTGAATAGCCTATGAACACATTTCACAGATCTATGATCAAATTTACCATGATGTTATGTGTGATTATGGGCATACCAGATACGCCTAAATTTGCAAGAGGAGTTATTAAATAAGTAAAAAAAATCATATTGGAGTTTAAAGAAGAGATCAACGAGGCTTTTGTTTCAAGAAACTGGGAAAGGATTTGTTTATCAAATAGGCAACAAATATAAGCGTCTCCCCCGAAGAAATTTTAAATAGTTTTCAAAAAAATAAAAATTGGGACATCAACACTCGGACCAAAGTTAAGAAGATGACTCATTTTCCCTCGTCGCTTAAGGAAGGTCTTCGCAGTTTGTGATTTTTACGGTGACATTACTTTGGTGTTTTGAATGAGATCAATTGGTAAAATGAGGCTAGTTAGTATATTTGGGGATTCGGAGATGTCCAAGGTTCAGGGCATCCACTAACAAATGTCGCCTACTCATGTTGAAGGTGAAGATCATGATCAACAACAACTTGAGGAAAGCAAGTTGCTCTATGGAGTAATGGAAATGAAAATTGAGAGGACCACGGATTGATTGGGAAATGAGCTGCTTGACAGAGAAATGATAGAATCAAATATCAGGAGAAGATATTAGCTCAATTTAAAGAGCAAAATTTAAGGTTGTGTGGCAATAAAATTTACAGCAAAGCACATGGACAGAAGTTGAAGTGGTAAAGTAAGTCCTCAATCTTTGATACCATGAAGAAAATTGAATACCTTCTTATTGTTGGGGTCCAGACCCTAAAGAGAAGAAATCAGATCATGACTGGAGTTGTGCTGCCGCAGGAGTAGAAGCAGGTTGTGTATAACAGCAGATTCTGCTTCTGCTGCTATCGCTGGGTGGTACCGCTACCACCGGCGGTAGCATATCGTTTTGTCGTCGAGAGGACTGGCAGTGTCGTCGATTGGACAGGCAACTGAGGTCTAACTCCCGGCGGTATTGTTACCGCGGGCGGTAACTTTGTCGTGTTGACAAGGGTTATATCGTCGAGATGAGTCTCTGATGTCGTCGAGACGGCTTGTCATCTTGATGGCTACCGCGGAGCGGTAGTAGCTATGGTCGGGGGGTAGCGGACGAAAATAGTTTCGTTAATCTGCGATCGGGAGTCGTCGGATCGCATTGGAACTTGTTTCAATGGCTAAGATGAGTTCGCCCTTTTACCCTAAATAGGCAGAGATGCTTTGGCAGAAGTTAATTATTCCAGATTAGAGCCGTCTTTTTTGTTTTTCAAGTTGGAGAGCCAAAAAGGTCTTGTCGCCATTGTTGTCGGAGGAGTTCTTCAGGAGGAAGAACAGTTTCTCACCGTCAGTGTTCTTCGTCTTCGCTGTAAGGAGTTTTTGCTCAGTCTCGTCCTCGTTTGCCTTTGGTTCTTGGGGAGCGATCTTCAGTTCTTTGTTTCCTTTCTTGAAGAGTACTTTTTTCACCGTGGGTTGAGAGGGGGATTCGATTTGTGAACCCAAGGGGGGCTTCTAGGTTGCGCAAACCAAGATTATACTGTAGTAATCCTTATTGATTTGATAGTGAATTGTTCGTGTGCCCCGCCCCGTGGTTTTTCCCTCATTATTTTTGAGAGGGTTTTCCACGTAAATTCTTGTTGTCCTCTGGTTGTGTTATTTTTATTATCTTCTAGTGTGCCCAGATTGCTTAGTGGGTTATAACCCAACACTTATTTCATGCACGTTCAGCTAGCCCCATTTATACACAAAGATGTACAAACAAATTTTGGAGTAAAGAAATAAAGGAGACATTCTACTAGTATATGACACATTTGTAATGAGTAAATAAGCAAACATATGCACCCAATGTTAGATGATTGACATGATGAGCCATACGAAGTAGATCAATGGAAGTAAACAATGTTGACAAGAGATATGATCTCCTCCAATCGCATATTATAAGTTTGCCTTGCGTGCAAGTAACTCATTTTTTCCTTGGAATCCACTCCATCTTTGGAGTGGAAACATTCAAGTAAAGTGGTTTTCTTTTAAATTTAAAATGGCATTGTCGCTAACCCTGCGCATAAAAACCTAATGGAAAGGCATTTGACAACCCTAAACAGAAAACCAATGATAAAGGTTTGATTATATTAACTGATATCAACTTAATACATAACATGCACACATAACCCTAAAGCATTAATAAACACGGACTTGGAACTAAAAGGCCGCCAATAGAAGAGCATAGCCGTTAGCACTCCCCATACACTGCAGTCTGCACAAGACTAATTACTTGTATGGTTAAGAACTGCAAGTGATGTTATGTTATCTAGGTAGCATTGTGTCATATGCAAATCTATGAATCATGCTCACTTAACATTCCCAAGAAAAAATTCAAGAATAAGAAGAAGAAAAATATGCATGTTAGTTCTGGTTTTGGGAACAAAAAAAGGCTTATGGTGTTGGATAAATATAGAGACGAGGGCTTAAGGTTCCAGAAATGAAAAAAAAAATTAGGGTTTAGCGAAAGATTGTTACGGAGGTAAACATACACTGAAAAACATAGCAGCTGCGGCGGATCTAGACATAACCTGGCGGTCAATCTCAGCACCTGCCCCCTTAACCGATCATCTCTCGCTCTCCTCACACTTCAAAAATCTATCTATCAACCTCTTTCCTCCTTTGGAAGTAAGATGCGGCGTCAGGGATCGAAGAATGCGATCCCCTTTCTCCCAACGATCCTCCTCGCGCTCTATGTCCCACACTCTTCCACTCTCTTCTAAGCTCTGTTTCGCCTCTTTTTCTCCTTTTTCGGGGAGAGGGAGTAGAAATGGCGACGACGGAGGGAGGCGGGGTGGAGCTGAAGGTGATCGCCGATCAAGCGGGACGCTGCCGATCGAAGAGCCCTCGAAAAAATATTACTTTCCGCGCCAAGGGCCACGAAGTGTGGGGGGGGAGTGGGTTAAAAAGAAAGCTAGATTTGGATCGCACTGAGAATCGTGGAATAAGTAAGAACGCCGTCTTCTCACTCGAAACGCCAAATCAAACGGAACATTCTCTATAATACCTACATTTAGCTTTTTTGGTCAAAAATGTTTTTATTGCTTGCCATTTTTAGTACTGACATGTATAATTATTACAAATAATTAAACCTTCCACATTTATCAGTCCTGAACTTTTGGTTCTTTTTAAAATGGACGAAACGACAGGCACTCAAGAGACCGCAAATAAATTGTAAATTGTGAGAAGAAGGTTTTTGATAGCAAATACGTAATCCTAGGTAGAAAAAAATGTCCTTCTCACATGCAACCTTGTGGGGCCCACTTATTTGCGATTTGTTTGCGATCTCTTGAATGTCGTTGTAGTTTTATCCTTTTAAAATAAGTCACTGAACTTTTACATAGTTAAAATTCATCTCTAAATTATTAAAATCAAACAATTTTCCTCCCTAAAACTAGTTTCCTTACTATTAAAATCATGCGTTCCTTCTTCGTTCAGAAAGCTTTCTAACACGATCATACTTTTTGAAGCATGCTGCTCAACACAATCTGGACGGCCCCGCGCTTGAGTTCTTCTCCACAAGCTCATGCAAACTCCGCGTCGAAATCCCCGGCTTCGCTTTCGGCAGCCAGAATCTCTACGAACTTGAGCTTTCACAAAGCAATCTCAATGGCAACATTCTCACCGATATTATCAATTGTCTAAAGCCGCTAACCATGAAGATGAATCAAAATAGTCTCATCGGCCCAATTCAATCGGCTTGCGGCGCTCCCCCTCCATCACCGACGTAGACCTGTCCTTCAACTTTCATCAATTCCAGTTCCAAAAGACTATTTCTCGACGCAAAGCAGAGTTCACGCTCTATGTCTTCTACTCTTCGACTTCTTCTGAGTGGCCTTCTTCCTCCGAACATGTTTGATGCTCTTCCATCTCCAAATGAATCCAATGTTTGTCAGCCATTAAATAAGACTTCCTCTTGCTCGGCTCTCCACCTTGGCTGCCAAAATTCACAGGAAAATGTATGTCAACAAATCGAATGGACAATGCAGACGGAGGAAGATAAGACCGCCCGCACCTCCACCTCCTCATATAGTTACATGCAGCGGCCGCAGGCCATTACTTAGATGGCGACGCCAACCCTCAATCCAATCCGTTGGTGGCTCGTCTCCAAGGGTTTTCTTGGAGGGCGTCAAGTAGAAGGCGTCGAGCAGAGGGCTTCATGGTGGGCGTCGAGCAGAGGGCATCAAAATAGGGCATCGTTTCCAAGGGTTTTCTTGAGCGCGCTGGATGAAAAGGAAAAGACGTGTTTCCGTCACCAATGATATCAGTATTTGCTACTGTCTCTCATAAACCGTGGCAAATGACGATAAATTTACCACAATTACAATTTTTCGTGGCTAATACTTAAATATTAGCCACACTTTTTTTCGTCGTGGCTAAAACTTAATTATTAGTCACAATGTTTATAATTGTGGCTAATATAGTATTATTAGCTACGATTTTTTTTTCGTGGTAAATAAAAATGTAGCAAAAATACACTTTTTAAAAGTGCGGAGACGAAAGCCCCAGCCATTGCCCAAGCAAGACCCAGATCTCCTTGACCAACGACGCCAGAGGAGAAACAAACAACGATGAGGAGCGGGGGGCAAGACGGGTTGCCCTAAAAACTTCCATGACCAGTCTATATATATATAGACACACACGAGTGAGAGGCACGGCCAGGGCTGTTCACAAATAGTATAGTTCGTGAATAGTTCGAGATTCGATTCGTGAAGATTCGATTAAAATTCGTATTTTTCGAATTCGAATTCGGATTCGAATTCGAATTCAGATTCGAATAGTTATAAAATTATATAAAACATTATAAAATTATATTTAAACATTATAATTTGAATTTAAACATTATAAAATTATATTTAAGCATTATAAATATTAAATATAATTATAATTAAACATTATAAAATTAGAATTCGAATTCAAATCCATGTTCAAATCCGAATCGATTCGATTGAATAATTATTCGATTCGATTCGATTTCGGTTCGAATTCGAATTGATTGGATTCGATTGAATAGTTATTCGATTTGATTCGGTTCGTGAACACCCCTAGGCACGGGAATCCGCCCCTACGACCAATCACGATAGTACCCCGATCGTAACAGTATCCCGACTGCGTCAGGCATGGGGCTCCGTCTCTATCAATTAATTAATGCAATTTAAAATAAACATGCTATTAATTAATTAATGCAGAAAATAGTTATACAGTATTTCCTATTTTTGTTAAAAAAAACACATAATCATGATTCATATATTAATAATTTTCAAAATGAAAATGATGGGTTTCCATCATTATTTTTTATATCAACTTTAATAAAGTTGACATGTCTAATGACAACTTATCATAGTAGGTATAAGAGCTATGCTAAAAACTTTTTCAATTTTATAGATTTTCATCATTACTTTTAATTTGGGGATATGTTGTAATTCATTAAATGAACATTGTATATTTTTTTTTGAAATTGACTAATATATGAAGTCATTAGATGAAAACAATAAGTCTATATTTGATAATTTTGAATGTTTCATCAAAGACAACTTTTCCCTTTTAATATTGTAAAGATATATAGAGAGAGAGAGAGACACACACACACACACACATGAATCACAGTGCACGACCCCCTCCCCCGTGCCCCGCACACAGTACCTAGAAAAATTGGAATTAATCTTAATTCTAATATCCAATTCCATCTCCGTCGTCCAAACTAACAACCTCTAAGTTCTTTTGAAATTTGTTTTAATGCCATCTTTGGCTTCTAAAAACCTGAAAGAAACAAAAATCTGGTGAAATTTCATAGTCTGAATCAGAAAACTAAAAATATTCGGACATGAACTATTAATTAGAGCTGAGGTCGCTGAAAACTGTAATATAAGGGGGGAAAAGTGCACAGTCGCCTTTAATCTAGAAAAAAACATATAAATAGCATATCGAAGAGAATAAAAATATGCAATCATTGATTCGGTGTTGAAAACAACAATGCGGGAATAAATCAAAGCTATAGTATTCAATAAGAACGCAACCAACATAATGTTCGATCGAGGAAGAAAACCGTGAAGGACCCTAGATCGGTCAGATTGCTCAGATCGGTCAGATCAGTCAAATTGGAAGACACAGCGCTTGAGTGCTTTGCCGGAGAATGCCCTACCCGTCCACGGAAGATAGCATTGACGCGAGTGATTTTGGAAGAGTCATGATGGTTGGGGAAAGCGATCCAAGGAGTTTTAAGGCTGGGGTTGAGGAGGGGAAGGTAGAGAGTTTCCGGCGATGGGATTTATGGAGGCGGTGACGAGAGGAGATTCGCGGCGAGAAGGCCAAGAGCGGTGCCCTAGGGAGCGCGAGGGTCGGGAGGGGATGAGGTCGTTGTAGTGAATTTGAAAAAAAAACTGTGAAAAAGCCAATCAAAGGATTGAAGGGAAGGATCAGACGATCGAGATCATTCCAATGCCCATTTATCTAAGCCACCAAGTTTTTGTTTTTAAGTAGTATATATATATAAATATATAGTGCACGGGCAACGATAGTACCCAGGTCACGACTTGTTGGAGTTGGGGAACACTTCTGGTCAGTGTTCGTCGAACGGCGTTCGACGAACGGAGAAGAGTTCGTCGAACTCCGCTTGCGTTCGACGAACGGGTCCTTGATTACTCCCATCTCAGCGGCTCGTCGAACGGGAGAAGCCTGCGTTCGACGCTCGACGCCTGCGTTCGACGCTCGACGCCTCCGTTCGACGCTCGACGCCTCCGTTCGACGCTCGACGCCTGGTGTACATGTCGTCTCAGCAGGTTCCGTTCTCAGCGGATGTTATTGAACCATCTCAGCGGATGTTTGGTCTGAGCCCGGTTTGGCGCCCTATTTAAAGGGTGCATAACCCTGGTTTAGGGTTAAGGTCGTTAAGCCAAAAGAGAGTGCAACAGTGTTTTTGCGCGGTTTTCCTTGACGGCGGTTCCTCTGTTCTTGTCTGAAGAGGGTTAAGTGAGGTAGGATCGGTTTTGATCCGTGTAACCTTGTAAGTTGTAATCCGTCTTGGTGAATAGAACAAAGAGAAGAGGAAGGGGAGAGGGGACGTAGCCCGGATTGGGGTGAACCTCTGTACATTTGTGTGTCTTCTGTGATTTTCTGTGTTTTGTTTTCTTTCGAATTTCTCGTCTCGGCACACCCTATTTTCTTTACATTTGGTATCAGAGCTAGGTTCTTGATCCTGGAAATGGGTTCTGGCGGCGTGCGGATTGAGATCGAGAAGTTTGACGGAAGTCGATTCGATCTATGGAAGATGAAGATGGAGGATATGTTGATTGATCGAGATCTATGGTCTGCGATCAAAGATGATCCTCCCGTTCCTAAGGTTGTAGAGAAGGATGCGAGCGAATCGAAGGGAAAATCTGCAGAGGCGACTGCAGAGGGTGCAGCGGAGGCTACGGCCTGGACGAAAACCGATCGGAAGGCCAAGGGCCTGATCCGGTTATTCCTAGCAGATTCAATCTTGACTAACGTCATGGAGGAGACTTCAGCACGAAGTCTGTGGCGTAAGTTGGAATCCCTCTACTAGAGCAAGTCCCTGGTAAACAAATTGCTATTGAGGAAGAAATGGTATAAACTTCGGATGCATTAGCGCAATTCGTTTTCAGAGCACTTGACTCAATTCAATACCCTTGTGAGTCAGTTAATCTCTATTGGTGAGAAGATCTCGGGTGAGGATAGAGTCATCACCTTGTTGTATGATAACTTCTCAAAAAGAAGTTATTTAGCTTTTTTTAGACCATTTGCTTGACATTTTTAGGAAAAATTAGTTTAATTGAAGTTATAATATGAAATAAATGTATATTTATTTTATTTATGACTAAATCGGTCTTTTTCCTAGGTATTGTTGCAAGAAAAGTCAAAAGTAAACATTTGGATGAAGAATTTTGTTCAAAAATGCTGTCTTGGGAAAAGAGTTGCAGGATCCTGAAACAGGTTGCAACCTGTTCTAGACGAATTTCAGAATTTTAAAGTCAAATTAACCGCCGTTTGCAAATCTGAAAGAAGGTGTCTCTTGGGCAGAACTTGTACGTTTTTAGAGAGAGGATTTTCGAAATTAATGGCAGTTATGGAGAGAGACTGTAGAGGATAAATATAAAGATTTTTATTCCTCTTCATCTTCTTCCCTAATTTCCAATCCACACCATTGCCATTGGAGACTTTACTTGGAGAAGGCGACAAGAGGGCTGCAACAATTCCACCGGGCTGATCGAAGGAGTAACTTCAGCGGAAACATCCTCCGTCATTTAGTTGATAATCCCATCATGTTTTGTAAGATCTTCCCAACTATTTTGTGTGTTCTCTCCGCCGCCATGAACTAATTCCTTTTTAATCTTTTATTGTGAGAATACTATGTCGTTTGTTATGATGTATGCTTGAATTTTGCTTTATGAATGTTTGTTGGATATCTTTATTGAATCTATAATCTTCATTTGAAACTTTTTGCCAAGTTTCGTCTTTTTACTATGCTCCATAATTCGAGAGAGGAGTTGCGTAAGTGTGTTATAGATCTGATATAGTATTTGAAGGGAGAAAGAGATTTCCCCTTGGTATTAGCAACTTTAGTTTTCGATCTTTATGTGGTACTTGTCTCTCCCAAGGGGGAAATAGAGGCTAGAGATTTTCGATATCGAGAGATACAGATCTTCTACCTTAAAATCATTGCAAAACGTTCCATCAAACATCTCATATAGTCACCTTTATAAATTCATCACACTAGGCTTAGGAAATCACATTACAAGATTATCATTTTCAACTGATAACCATGTAATTTTCCTACGATCCATAGTTATCTTAATTAGTTGTTTTTATTATTCCTGAATTTAATGTTTCACAACCCATCGTTATATTTGACTTGGATTTAAAGAAAGAGCACAACCAGTATTTGCAAGCACTAAATCCACCACCTCTCTGTGGAAACGATCTTAACTCACTCATTATTACTTGATTCGGCACGTGCACTTGCGTGTATTACGTATACCTGTTTAAGGCGTATCAAGTTTTTGGCGCCGTTGTCGGGGAGGTGCGACGTATTTAGTGTTTATTTCTTGCAATATTAGTGAAGCTTTAGTAATTAAAGCTCAAGTTTTATTTTCTTTATTTATTATTGTTACTCTCATTTCTGTTGTGCTGCTTGATTGTATTGTTTATTTACTGGCATTGTGTTATTTTGTTGTCTTGCTTAGTTTATGTCCAGACATCGAACACCAGAACTTTTGTCGTTGAACCTAGAGATCGAACGAACGTATAGACAGAATAGAAGAGCGAGTCGGTTAGAACATAACAACTCTGCAACCATGAATCTAAATAATCAGAACGCTCAGAATGATAACGATCAGGATGGTTTAGGACAAGAGGGTCAGGTGGAACATAATGGTCAACCTGCTGAGATTAGGAGAACCTGTAGAGAATATAACATGCCTTTTAGAGGAGGTTTACACTATAGTATCATTAAGCCTGCAATTGAAGCAAATAATTTCAAAATTGATTCCATGGCGATGAACTTAGTGCAACAAAAACAATTTAGTGGGTTAAATCATGAGGACCCAAATTCTCATCTACGGACATTTAGGGATGTGTGTGACACCTTTAAGATAAATGACGCGTCGGACGAAGCGATTAGACTCCGCCTATTTCAATTCTCTCTGTCGGGCAGAGCGAAGGAATGGCTTGACTCCCAAAATGGTCTCACCACTTGGCAACAAGTGGTTGACTTATTCTTAGCTAAGTACTTCCCACCTGCTAAAACGGTCAAACTGATGCGAGATATTAGTACGTTCATGCAAGGGAATGGGGAAACATTGTACGACGCATGTGAGAGGTTCAAGGAACTTCTACGAAAATGTCCGCACCATGGTTTAGCGATGCACCAACAAGTATGGACTTTTTAATGGCCTCCAGACCTCTACAATGATCCAAGTAGATGGGGCTGCAGGAGGATCCCTAATGAACAAGTATCCCGATGATGCATATGCTATCCTTGAAGATCTATCGTCAAACAATTATCAATCGTTTGACCGACAGATTCCTTCTTCTTCGGTAGGTGGTCTTCACCAAGTAGATCAAATAACCTCGTTCGCTGCGCAAATCACGGCCCAATTTAACTCTATGAACAAAAGGTTAGATGTGTTAACCATAAATCATAATCAAATGAACCAACAGGTGAATAGCATAATGACAGCTCCTATTATGACTCCATCATTTACTACAGAACAAGTCAAAAATCACCCTACTTCTATCTATAATGAAGAAATCAATTATATAGGAGGGCAACCTAGATATAATAATAATAATTTAATTCCAAATTATTATAATCCAGAGTTGCGTAATCATCCTAACTTTTCATGGAAGAACAACGCCGGTGTGGCACACCCGCCCGGTTTCAACTCAAACTCACGTCCAACTCAAAATGTTAATTACAATCAACAAGGACCTTCTAGAAAGTTAACCGATGAGATTCTTATCGAATCTATGCAAAAGAACGATACACGCATTACTTGTTTGGAGGGTTCACTTCGTGTAATTGAGTCTCAATTGGGGCAAATTGCGAACACATTGAGCCTTAGACCTCAAGGGACACTCCTAATGGATACCACACCAAATCCGAAAGGAGATAATCAACATTGTAAGGCAATCACTCTACGAAGTGGTAAGGAGTTGGGTAGTGAGCCGATAAAAGAGCAAGTTAAGGAGAATAGTGAAAAAGAAGTAGAGGAGTTGACTCCTTGTATCCCCAATGAGAGGGCAATACAAGAGGATAATGACAAAGAAAGAGAAGTAGAAGTGTTAGGAGAGAGAAAGAAAGAACCAAGTGCTGAAGTTAAGAAGAAAAAAGAAGATGCAATAATTTATCCACCACCACTGTTTCCACAACGGTTAAGAAAAAGTAAACCCGACCAACAATTCCAAAAATTTGTGGAGATATTTAAGAAATTACAAATCAACATCCCATTCGCCGAGGCTTTAGAGCAAATGCCTAGCTACGTAAAATTTATGAAAGATATCCTCTCCAAAAAGAGAAAATTTGGAACGAATGAGACGGTAGCACTCACTCAGGAGTGCAGCGCTATTCTTCAAAAAAGACTCCCACCAAAGTTAAAAGATCCCGGGAGCTTTACTATACCGTGTTCCATAGGATATAAATTTGAAGGCAAAGCGTTATGTGATTTAAGGGCGAGCATAAATTTAATGTCATTGTAAATATTTAGGAAGTTAGGTTTGGGTGAGATTTCCAAAACATCCATAACATTGCAATTGGCCGATCGGACCCTAGCATACCCAAAAGGGATAGTTGAAGACGTGTTAGTAAAGGTGGATAAGTTCATATTTCCTGCGGACTTTGTCGTTATGGACATGGAAGAGGATAGAGAAGTCACGATTATTGTGGGGAGACCATTTCTAGCGACGGGTAGGACCTTGATTGACGTACAGAAGGGAGAGTTAACTATGCGAGTCAATGATGAACAAGTCACTTTTAACGTACTCAAGGCGTTAAAGTTTTCCCACCGGGAGGAAGACAATATGGAGGTGGTAAATCAAGTATCTATATGCGATTATATGCCAAGTTCATTCTCTGACGAACAAGATGATTTGTTGAATTGTTTATTAACGGAGGATGAACAATCCGAGGAGGAAGAAGTGATTCAAGAATGCTTACAAGCATTCGAGAAGCAAATTGCGTGGTTCCGTAAGCCGGAACCATTAGAGATGCCAGGTAAATCCCTGTCGGTTAAACCTTCCATTGTTGAACTGTCATCGCTTGAGTTAAAACCTCTACCTGATCATCTTACTTATGCATATTTAGGGGATGACGACACATTGCCGGTTATCATCAATTCTAATTTATTACCTGATCAACGTGAAAGATTAATAGAATTACTTAAGCAATTTAAAATGGCCATAGGTTGGACCATCGCTGATATCCGAGGAATAAGCCCCTCATTTTGTATGCACAAGATTCTTTTGGAAGAATCATTTAAGGGGTCGATAGAGCCTCAACGTCGCTTAAGTCCGCCAATGAAGGAAGTGGTTAAGAAGGAGATTATTAAGTGGCTAGATGCGGGTATTGTATACCCCATCTCGGATAGCCCATGGGTATCACCTGTGCATTGTGTACCCAAGAAGGGAGGGATGACAGTTATAAGGAATGAGAAGGATGAGTTGGTCTCTACTAGGACGATCACGGGGTGGATAATTTGCATAGACTATAGGAAGTTAAACAAAGCCACCCGAAAAGATCATTTCCCTCTTCCCTTCCTCGATCAAGTCCTAGATAAATTGGCGGTGAATGATTTTTTCTGTTTTCTTGACGGGTATTCAGGGTACAACCAAATCACTGTCGACCCCGCTGATCAAGAAAAAACTACATTCACCTGTCCATTTGGGACTTTTGCATTTAGAAGAGTGCCCTTTGGTCTATGTAACGCACCAGCTATTTTCCAGCGTTGCATGATTGTTATTTTCTCTGATATTATGGACCAGGGTATTGAGATCTTTATGGATGATTTCTCCATCTTTGGTAAATCATTTGACGAATGTCTAGGGTGTCTGGGGAAGGTACTTACACGTTGTGTAGAGACGAACCTAATTTTGAATTGGGAGAAGTGTCATTTCATGGTTCGAGAAGGCATAGCATTGGGACATTATGTTTCTAGGAATGAGCTAGGGGTGGACAAAGCAAAGTTAGACGTGATTGAAAAATTACCTCCACCCACAAATGTGAAAATGCTGCGAAGTTTCCTAGGACATGCGGGTTTCTATCGAAGATTCATCAAAGACTTCGCTAGAATAGCTAAACCTTTGAGTGGACTTCTAGAAAAAGACGTAAAATTTTATTTTAATGATGATTGTTTGAAGGCATTCGCCGAATTAAAATATCGTTTAACCACCGCACCGATTGTAGTGACACCTGATTGGGAAGAGCCATTTTTCCTGATGTGTGACGCGAGTGATTACGCGGTAGGAGTTGTTTTGGGACAAGTGCGGGGTAAGATATTCCACAAGATTGCTTATGCTAGTAAGACCCTTATCGATGCCCAAGTCAACTACACTACCACCGAGAAGGAACTATTGGCGGTGGTTTTCGCATTTGAAAAGTTTCGATCTTATCTCCTATGTACGAAAGTTATAGTGTACACCGACCACGCTGCGATCCGTTATCTCATGGATAAGAGAGACGCAAAGCCACGGTTGATTCGTTGGGTACTTCTGCAAGAGTTTGATGTAGAGATTAAGGATAGGAAAGGAGCGGACAATCCGGTGGCGGATCACTTATCTAGGATTGAAAGTACACAGCCATCGCTGAATTCTAAAGTGGAGGAGAGATTCCCCGATGAGTGGCTGTTAGCTATTTCGGAGAGCATCACGCCGTGGTATGCTGATTTTGTGAACTATCAAGTGAGCAACATTATGCCCTCCGAATTTACATATCAACAAAGAAAAAAATTCTTACACCAAGTACAGTCATATTTGTGGGACGACCCATTTTTGTTTAAGATTGGGGCCGATGGAGTGTTGAGACGCTGTATACCCGAAGGGGAGATGAGAGAAATATTAGAAAAGTGTCATAACTCCCCATTATAGAGGTCATTTTATGGGTACTCGGACAGCCATGAAGGTGTTATATGCAGGATTCTCTTGGCCAAATTTATTACGAGATGCAAATTTCTTTGTTAAACAATGCGATAGGTGTCAACGAGTGGGGAATTTACAAAAGAATGATGCAATGCCCATGAATAAAATGTTAGAGGTAGAATTATTTGATGTGTGAGGCATAGATTTCATGGGTCCCTTCATAAACTCAAATGGAAATATTTACATTATGTTAGCAGTCGATTACGCATCTAAATGGGTAGAAGCGATCGCAACATCCAAAAATGATTCCAAGATAGTCTTAAATTTTCTTAAAAATTATATATTCAATAGATTTGGAGTACCGAGAGCAGTTATAAGTGATGGAGGAAGTCACTTCTGTAATTCCAAGTTCGCCTCATTGCTAAGAAAATATGGGGTGGCGCATAAGGTTGCATTAGCTTACCATCCTCAGACAAATGGCCTAGCGGAAGTATCAAATAGAGAAATCAAGAAAATTTTAGAAAAAACGGTGAGTGTCAACCGTAGAGATTGATCTCAAAAGCTGAATGATGCATTGTGGGCATACTGCACCGCATTCAAAACACCAATCGGCCTAATCCCATATAGGCTAGTCTATGGGAAATCGTGTCATTTACCCTTGGAATTGGAGCACCGTGCCTTCTGGGCAATAAAGAAGATTAATTATGATTTCAGGGGCGTGGGCGAGAAGAGGCTCCTTCAATTGAATGAACTGGAGGAAATAAGGATGCAAGCTTATGAAAATTCTAAGATATATAAGGAGATAACAAAGAGGTGGCATGATCAACGTCTAAAGGAAAAACATTTTGAACCGGGACAATTGGTTTTGCTATTTAACTCTCGCTTAAGATTATTTCCCGGAAAGTTGAAATCGCGTTGGTCGGGCCCTTTCATGGTCAAAGAGGCGCATCCTTATGGAGCAGTGACTATTCGGAACGAAAATGATGGAACCAAGTTTAAGGTCAACGGTGAAAGACTGAAGCTGTACTTGAGTGGGAATGATGACCGGGTGGTGTCAAGGGTGACACTTATTTAGTAGAATTCCGTCCTGCCGGGACGGTAAATTAGGCGCTTGGTGGGAGGCAACCCATTGGTTAATTTGTTTATTTATATAATTAGTAAAATGAATAAAAACATAAAAAAAAATTGTTGTTTAGTTTAAGTTTATTCTTAAATGTCAATCTCCAGGAAATAGCGAGAGGAGAATTCTTAACATTCAAATTTCGAATGTTGCAACCTCCAAAATTCAGGTTGCAACCCTTTTATTTCTGCCATTTTGTAAAGGGGGAAGCTGGTGGAGAATCGGGTCCGGTTCAGTTGAACCGGCCCTTTAGTTGGTTTATTTCTGCCTGTGTTGCAACCTCAGAAAAAAGAGGTTGCAACTCTTTATTCTCTGCCGATTTCTGAAGGCCGAATCTGCATTTAGCCCGCTTCCGGTTCAGTTGAACCGGCGCATTCCGGGTGGATAACTCCTCACATGTGCACTTAATTTCGTAGAAGGAGATAAACCCTTCTTCCGTAAAATCGACCCCCGACATTTCCCTCCTCGCCTTCCTTTCGCGATTTAGGGCACAGGCGACGGCCCGGCGAGCGAAATCCTCCCCGTTCCATTCTCCCGGCGAGGGACACCGACGACTGAAGCTTTTCTCATGGAGTGGCGCTCCACAGTGATCGTCCATCCTCGAGCACGACGAACCCACCTGCAAGTTACGGTACGCTTCCAACTCTGCTTCTTCGTCCATGGCTTCGAAACGAAAAGGTATGGGGAAGGAGGTTGCGAGTAAGAAAAATGTGAAGTTCCCGTCGGAGGAGGCGTGGCATCGTTATGAAGCTCTGAAGTCTACCTCTCTCATCTATGAGCGAGGGTTCACGATGGAGGTGCGCGACTGGAGTCGTGCTTACGTCGAGCATATCAGAGCCCTACACTGGGAAACCTTCTGCCACCCGCGTATGGAGGCCATACTCCCTTGGGTACATGAGTTTTACGCGAATGCGAGATTCTAGGAAGGGAACGCAGTGATTGTGCGAGGTAAAATGGTCAATTTTTCTGCTGCTACTATAAACTCTTTATTCGAGTTGGACAACAATTTGGAGGGCAGTTTGATGGGAGTCCAGGCCACAGTTTCCCCAATGGACATCGCCAAGGCTATCTGTTGTGTCTCGGAGCCAGAATGAGCGCGTAAATCTTGCAAAACAGTCAAGTCTACAAGCTTGTCGAGGGAAGCAAAGGTGTGACTTCTGTTCATCAACGCCAACATCCTCCCAACGCACCATATGAACAACATCTCCCTCGATCGTCTCACGTTAATCTACTGTATTTTCAAAGGTATAAAGCTCAACATTGGGATGATTATTGCTGAACAGCTGGCATTAAGAGTAAAGGAAGACAAGGTGCGGCCATTATGGTTTCCTACGCTGATCACCGAGTTGTGCCGTTTAGCCAAAGTTGGGACTGAAACGGGCGACCTTGTAACTCAAGTTGGGCACCATATAACCAAAACGGTAGTGGAAGTAAATGTCAAGGTGGCTGCGGGATCAGGAGGACGGAAGCGAAAATTATGTGAGATGGAGAGGGAAAGTTCGTCCGAACAATTTCCGGAAGACATATCGGGCGATCCCATCAAAATCGTTATTGGTCGATCTAAGCATAAGGGTGAACATGGCTTGGCTATGGAAAATGCGGAGTATACAAAGAAATATCTCTGGTGCCAACACGTATACTTTGAATCAAGATTCGATGACATACGTCAGACTCAGGAAAAAATAATGCGTGCTTTGAAGATCCCAATCGTGGCCCCTTACCATCGACTGCAGTCCCAATTCGATGCAGAAGGCTTCCTTCTTCACAGCAATAGGACTCGTGTTGACCCCACCACGGTCGATCCATATCAGGCTGAATTTAGTGAGGAGGAAGAGACCGAAGATGACGACGACGGGGAAGAGGCTGATGATGAGTAGTAACATTTTACTTTTTATCACTTACTCTGTTATTTTTGCATTCACAGGTGAACTTCTTGTTTTGATATATGGGTGGATGTGAACACTTTTATGACATTACTGTTGCTACTATCTTATTACTTCAATATTTTTAATGCTTAATGTTTCTTCTATTCTTCATATTTTCTGATTGGTGTTATTGGTTGATGGCCCAATGCTTGATGATATTAATGTGCTATAATGTCCAATATTTTGTTGCTCTAATGTCTTTAAAACATGTTGATTGAACATTTGGTTTGATGCTGGACATTGTGCAACTATTACTAGATATTTTCTGCTGTAGTTCTCTTTTCAATGCTTGATCTTTTAATGACGGACGTTGTTTCATCGATGACATTGGTACAAATGATTTGGTGTAACTATACCTTTCACTTACAATATTTTTTCTAGTACACAATATGAGTTTGCAGATTGCCTTTCTGGCGGAGATTTTGATGGTGCTTCATTAATGAAAGGAGTTTCTCGGATACATCAAAGAGCAGTTTTTGACATCTCTTCACACACTCGGATTTCAGGGGAGTATTTGAATTTCAAATTTTCTTCATTTCTTAGCTTGTCTTTCTTTGATCACTTTTTTAGTCAACAATATATTGTCATGAGTAGTAAGGTCTCTTTGCTAGGGACTAACAAAGGGCAAAAGTGTGGAGGTGGGGGTAGTTTAACCCCTACCAATTGGGTGAGGATAATTTTTCTTTATTTGATTTTATTTATCGATCTTAGTTCTTGTGAATAACTTATTCTATAGTACATGATAAGCACAACTTATGAGGATAGTCATTCCTAAGGGTTCACACCATTTTGATTTGAAGTTAGCAGGATGGGTTAAATCTCTTTTAATTTTCTTTTATTTTTCCACATCATTCTTTAAAATAGTTATCTTCCTAAAAATAGACCTGTATGGACTTCTGATAATAATAATGAAAGGGTGAGCGATAACCGAGTTGGAGATGTAAATCAAAGCGTTGAGATAGATAGTTATTATGATTAGTACTTCTCTTTGATCATTTCACGTTATATTTACCCAATTCTATCACCATTTATACCCTTTTGACTTTGAGCTTCGAATTTCTATGCGTAAATTCCTTAGGCTTCTATTTGATAATTCTTAGTATGCTCTTCAATTATGATTGGTTGTTAAAAAATGTGAGAGTCATAGAGATATGTGGCCTAAGTGTGTGTACACCTACTTAGAACGATCCCAACTACAGACTCTAGCAAAAAAATGTGTATGTGTCATAGTGATATGCGGCCTAGGTATGTGCATTCATACCTGGAATGATCTCAACTATGATTATAAAAAAAAAAAGAGTCGTAGTGATATGTGGCCTAAGTGTGTGTACACCTACTTAGAATGATCCCAACTACGGACCCAAATTTACCTTATAGTTTAGAGAGATGCTAAGAATTTTTCATCTAGGGAGACACATTCCACCATCCATACATACTCTAACCAAACCAACGTCATTCTCATCACCAAACTTCATGACGTCTTCATACGTAACTACTAAATCTTGCGGAGGTTAAGTCGAAGGCTCAGCCTATGCTAATCCTTTCTTACTCATTATAGGAAGTTCGATGGAAAGTGGAGGGAAGTAAATGATTTTAAAGAATTGCACACACCACACAAGAAATTTTAATTGAGATTTTTCTTCCATCAAGCTAATGAATTCTTGAATGTGTTGAACCTTTAATGATTGACATACCCTAAAGTGGTCTAATCAGTACTCTTGGCTAGGTATCTTTTAGTCTTTCTTGAGAAAAAGGATCATAGACAATTTTAACTTGTGATGTATTTCACCTCACTCATTTTGATGATTGGAATTGTCTTTGTTAGGGACTAGCAAAGGTTCAAGTGTGGAGGTGTGATAACTTCTAAAAAAGAAGTTATTTAGTTTTTTTTAGACCATTTGCTTGACATTTTTGGGAAAAATTAGTTTAATTGAAGTTATAATATGAAATAAATGTATATTTATTTTATTTATGACTAAATCGGTCTTTTTCCTAGGTATTGTTGCAAGAAAAGTCGAAAGGAAATATTTGGATGAAGAATTTTGTTCAAAAATGCTGTCTTGGGAAAAGAGTTGCAGGATCCTGAAACAGATTGCAACCTGTTCTGGACGAATTTCAGAATTTTAAAGTCAAATTAACCGCCGTTTGCAAATCTGAAAGGAGGTGTCTCTTGGGCAGAACTTGTACGTTTTTAGAGAGAGGATTTTCGAAATTAATGGCAGTTATGGAGAGAGAGTATAGAGGATAAATATAGAGATTTCTATTCCTCTTCATCTTCTTCCCTAATTGCCAATCCACACCATTGCCATTGGAGACTTTACTTGGAGAAGGCGACAAGAGGGCTGCAACAATTCCACCGGGCTGATCGAAGGAGGAACTTCAGCGGAAACATCCTGCGTCATTTAGTTGATAATCCCGTCATGTTTTGTAAGATCTTCCCAACTATATTGTGTGTTCTCTCCGCCGCCATGAACTAATTCCTTTTTAATCTTGTATTGTGAGAATACTTTGTCTTTTGTGATGATGTATGCTTGAATTTTGCTTTATGAATGTTTGTTGGACATCTTTATTGAATCTATAATCTTCATTTGAAATTTTTGGCCAAGGTTTCGTCTTTTTACTACGCTCCATAATTCGAGAGAGGAGTTGCGTAAGTGTGTTATAGATCCGATATAGTATTTGAAGGGAGAAAGAGATTTCCCCTTGGTATTAGCAACTTTGGTTTTCGATCTTTATGTGGTACTTGTCTCTCCCAAGGGGGAAATATAGGCTAGAGATTTTTGATATCGAGAGATATGGATCTTCTACCTTAAAATCATTGCAAGACGTTCCATCAAACATCTCATATAGTCACCTTTATAAATTCATCACACTAGGCTTAGGAAATCACATTACAAGATTATCATTCTCAACTGATAACCAAGTAATTTTCCTACGATCCATAGTTATCTTAATTAGTTGTTTTTATAATTCCTGAATTTAATGTTTCACAACCCATCGTTATATTTGACTTGGATTTAAAGAAAGAGCACAACCAGTATTTGCAAGCACTAAATTCACCACCTCTCTGTGGAAATGATCTTAACTCACTCATTATTACTTGATTCGGCACGTGCACTTGCGTGTATTAAGTATACCTGTTTAAGGCGTATCATGCTCGCTGCCAGATTCATGGGACAACCTGATTGTCGTGATAGGGGGAAGTGGAGACAAGGAACTGTCATATGATACTGTATGTGCAACCCTTTTATCTGAGAAGACCAGGAGAGGAGATTCTAAGGTGACAACCAAAGGTGCTTTGAGTGTATCTAGATCCCATCCTCAACGAAGGGAGAACAAGCATGGTGGATATCGAGATAAGTCTCGAGGTAGATCCAAGAGCCAGGAGAGGGAGAAGAGTAAGAAGCCCGTTCGGTGCTGGATGTGCAATGAGACTGGTCATGTGAAGTCTCAATGTCCGAATAAGGCCGTTCAAAACAAGGAGACACCGACAACTTCTGGTATGAAGAAGGAGGGCGACGGTGGTGACATGTACATCACTGTCGCGTGCGTTGCTCAGAGAGATTCTGATATGTGGTATGTAGACACAGGATCATCACACCACATGACCCCTCATAGGCACTGGCTCTGTGAGTATGAGAGGTTTGATGGTGGAGATGTCATGCTGGGTGATGATTCTGCTGTGCAGATTATTGGGCGTGGCAAGGTGATGTTGAAGTTGTCTAATGGGATCACAAGGTCTCTTCCCAATGTGATGCACATTCCAGGGATGAGTAGGAATCTAATCTCGGTGGGTTCCATGGCGGATGCAGGAGTGCACTTCAGCTGTGACAAACAATCTTGCAAGATGACAAGAGGGGAATGGTGATTGTCAGTGGAGTGAGACATGGAACACTGTATACTCTACTTGCTGATACAATGGTTCCAAGTGGGGATCTTATCTCTGAGAGCCAGGAGGTTGACCAGGAGGAGGTGTCCAGGCTGTAGCATCATCGGCTTGGGCATATCAGTGAGAAGGGGATGTCAGTCGTGGCATCTGGTCAGATGGTGGAAGGGGTGCCGGAGTGCTCCACAAGCTTTGGGTTCTGTGAGCATTGCCTGCTTGGCAAACCGACCAGAGTAAGCTTTCGTGGGACGGGCACGAGGGCAACTGAAGTGCTGGAGTTGATACACAGTGATGTGTTTGGGCCAACTCCAGCTCCATCTCTAGGCGGCGCAAGGTACTATGTGTCCTTTACTAATGACCTCTCACGTTATTCCTGGATCAATTTTCTCAGGTCCAAGTCAGAGGTTCTGGACAGGTTTAAGGAATTTAAGAACCTGGTGGAGAACCAGTTGGAGAGAAAGGTGAAGGTCCTTCATTCTGACAATGGAGGGGAGTACTGCTCTGATGCTTTTGAGAGGTACTGTACTGAGCAGGGGATTGCATGGCAGCAGACCACACCGTACACTCCAAAGCAGAATGGAGTGTCGGAGAGGCTGAACAGGACCTTGATGGAGAAGGTCAGGTGCATGCTCAGTTGGGCAGGTTTGGGGAAGGAGTTTTGGGCTGAAGCAGTGGCGACTGCAAACTACCTGAAGAACAGGTCCCCTACAACTGCTGTGGAGGGATGTACACCCTTTGAAGCCATCTTCAAGAGAAAGCCAAATTTGGCCTATGCTCGTGTGTTTGGGTGTGATGCATATGTTCACATTCCAAAGGAGAAGAGGGGGAAGCTTGATGTTAAATCTGAGAAGTGCATCTTTGTGGGTTACAAAGATGACATAAAAGGGTACAAGCTTTGGAACCCTGTGACCAAGACTGTAACATTTAGCAAGGATGTGGTGTTTCATGAAACCAGTCCGCGGGCAGTCACACAAGCTGAGAAGGATAAAGAAGCAGAGAAAGAGACAGTGGTGGTGGAAGGAAGTTTTTAGAAAGGAGATACCATTGTTGGGGCTGAATCTGATTCTGAATCAGATGATTTGGAGGTGGTGAGAAGTGTTGATGAGTCAGAAGATGAAGCTGATGAAATTCCACTTCTGAGGAGATCGACAAGGGAAAGATGGGCACCAGTGAGATACCCCCAATGTGCAGTGGTTGCACAATGTTGTCTGAGTATGCTTGGTGAAGATCCAATCTCTGCCAGAGATGCTAGATCAAGGGCTGATTCAAATCAGTGGGAGCTAGCCATGGTGGATGAAATGGAGTCTCTGAGGAAGAATCAGACTTGGTGTCTGTGTAAGCTTCCAAAGGGGAGGAAGGCAATTGGAAGCAAATAGGTTTTCAAGCAGAAGGTGAAGGGTGATGTCACTGTGGAGAAATACAAGGCAAGGTTGGTTGCAAAGGGGTTCTCCTAGGTCGAAGGTGTTGATTATGATGAGATCTTCTCACCGGTAGCAAAGATGACGTAGATCAGACTGGTACTCTCTATTGCGGCAGCGCATGATTTAGAGATCGATCAGATGGATGTGAAGACGACGTTTCTTCACGGTGATCTGGAGGAGGAGATATACATGAAGCATCCGGAAGGATTCGAAGCCAAGGGCAAGGAGGATCAGGTATGCAGGTTGAAGAAGTCCCTGTATGGGCTAAAACAATCTCCGAGGATGTGGTACCAGAAATTCGACACCTATATGCTGGAGTTAGGTTTTGAAAGATCAAATTCGGACCACTGTGTGTACATCCAGAGAAAGGGAGAGCAGTTCACCTTCCTGACACTTTATGTAAATGATATGCTACTGGTGGGCAATTGTGTCAGGATGATCCAACAAGTGAAGAAGCTGCTCTCAGCCAAATTCGAAATGAAGGATTTGGGGCCAGCAAGTGTCATCTTGGGAATGCAGATTTCCAGGGATCGAAGCAAGAAGAAGCTTTGGTTGGGGAAACAGAGGTACGTCGAGGAGATGTTGAAGAAGTTCAATATGACGGACTGCAAGCCCGTGGGAGCACCAATGCCAGTTGGGTGCAAGTTATCTGCAGAGTTGAGCCCGAAGACACATGATGAGGTCGAGGACATGGCGAAGGTCCCTTATGCTAGTGCTGTGGGAAGCTTGATGTACGCCATGGTCTGCACTCGCCCTGACATTGCTCAAGCAGTGGGAGTGTTGAGTCGGTATATGGCTACACCAGGAAAGGAACACTGGAACGCTGTGAAGCGTGTGTTCAGGTATCTCCGAGGCACTTCGAATTACTCCCTATGTTTTGAAGGGGCTGGTGAAGGAGGAGTCCTGGATGTGGTTGGACACGTGGACTCGGATTGGGGAGGTGATCTGGATAGCAGGAGATCCACCAGTGGGTACGTGTTCACACTGTTTGGAGGTGCAATCAGTTGGATGAGTCGGAGGCAATACGTGGTGGCACTCTCGTTGACGGAGGCAGAGTACATGACTCTTACTCATGCGAGCAAGGAGGCCATATGGCTGCGGAGGCTATGTTTGGAGCTCGGGTTTGAGCAGGGGCCAGTGAAGTTGTGGTGTGACAGCCAAAGGGTTATTCAGCTAGCCAAGAATCCAGCCTTCCATGCACGAACCAAACACATTGACATCCAATATCATTTCATCCAGGAGAGGGTGGAGAAGAAGGTAGTTCAACTGGAGAAGGTGGACACGATGGAGAACAGCTCTGATTTTCTTACCAAGGCGGTTCCTGTTGCCAAATTTCAATGGTGTGCAATGACCATAGGGTTGAAGAGGAAGGTTGGAGGAGCAGCTCTCGTCGGAGGAAGATGTTCACCAAGTGGGAGAATGTTGGAGTTGGGGAACACTTCTGGTCAGTGTTCGTCGAACGGCGTTCGACAAACGGAGAAGAGTTCGTCGAACTCCGCCTGCGTTCGACGAACGGGTCCTTGATTACTCCCGTCTTAGCGGCTCGTCGAATGGGAGAAGCCTGCGTTCGACGCTCGATGCCTGCGCTCGACATCTGCACTCGACGCCTGCGCTCGACGCCTGCGCTCGACGCCTGCGATCGACGCCTGCGTTCGACACTCGACACCTGCGTTCGACGCTCGACGCCTCCGTTCGACGCTCGACGCATGATGTACATGCCGTCTCAGCAGGTTCCGTCTCAGCGGATGTTATTGAACCATCTCAGCGGATGTTTGGTCTGAGCCCGGTTTGGCGCCATATTTAAAGGGTGCATAACCCTGGTTTAGGGTGAAGGTCATTAAGCCAAAATAGAGTGCAACAGTGTTTTTGCGAGGTTTTCCTTGACGACGGTTCCTCTGTTCTTGTCTGAAGAGGGTTAAGTGAGGTAGGATCAGTTTTGATCCTTGTAACCTTGTAAGCTGTAATCCGTCTTGGTGAATAGAACAAAGAGAAGAGGAAGGGGAGAGGGGACGTAGCCCGGATTGGGGTGAACCTTTGTACATCTGTGTGTCTTCTGTGATTTTCTGTGTTTTATTTTCTTTCGAATTTCTCGTCTCGGCACACCCTATTTTCTTTACACGACTACCTCCACCCATGCACACCATTACACCATTGCACTGGCAACGATAGTACCCAGACCTTACTTGATGAGGAATATCCCAAGAATATCCCATCATCAGCCTTCTTATCAAATTTGGCAAGATGATTGTTCCCATTGTTAAGAATGAAGCAAATACACCCAAAAATCCTTAAGTATGTGATTATATGTGTCTTTCCCTTTAATAACTCATAAGGAGTCTTCAACTTAGTTTTGTGGATGAGACTTCTATTCAGAACATAGTTGGCAGTATTCACCGTCTCATCCCAAAAGGACTTTGGCAAATTGGATTCAGCCAATAATGTCCTTCCTGATTCAATTAGCTAGGGTTCTATTTTTTCCTTTCAGTCATCCCATTTTGTTGGGGGGGGGGGGGTTAGGAGCTGAAAAGCTTTGTCTTATTCCCTCATACTCACAGAATCTATAAATTAACTGATTTTCAAACTCAGTACCATGATCACTTTTGATCATAGCAACCTGCGTATTGAATTCAGATTGAATCAGTCTAATGAATCTTGAGAGGATCTTGAAGGTGCCTGACTTAGCTTTTAAAAAGAACACCCAGTTGAATCTAGAGAAATCATCTACAATGACTAATGTATAGGACTTGTCTGCTAAGCTTTGAGTGGAGACAGGACCAAATAGATCCATGTGCAACAAATATATGATTCTAGGGGAATCATTCTTACCAATTGGTTTGAATGATTACTTGGTCTACTTTTCTAGTTGGCAGGCTCTACAAGGATGGTCTTTCTTAAACTTACAAATTGATAAGCCTCTTACTAGGTTAAGCTTAGATCGCTTGGCTATTGTCTTAAAATTCAAGTGACCAAGTCTCATATGCCACAATTCATTATTTTCTAGATGGGAATTAAACAAACAAACCTCTGACTTGGCATACTTAAAGTTTACAACATAGACCTTACCCTTTCTAAGTTCTGTCAATACAATTTGGTTAGTTACAGAACTAATTATATGACATAAAGTCTTAGTGAATACAACTTTATACTCATCATCACATAGCCGACTAATGCTAATTAGATTATGTTGAAGTCCTTCAACATTAGCCACCTTAGAAAAGGAGATTTCCCCAATCCCGAGCAAACCATATCCTTTGGTTTGCCAGAGTGGGAATTACCAAAAATTACCTTAGGGTCTTCCTTGACCTTGTAGTTTTCCAGCAATTCTTTTGCTCCAGTCATATGCATGGAGCATCCACTGTCCAGATACCACTGCTGGTTTTTGGTATAACATTCTCCTCTCTGCATATGAAATTAAACATTAGTATAGACCCTCTCTTGCTGGGGTCTCTTTCTTCTATCATCATATAGAGTTATGAAAGAGTAATTTGGTCTTTCAATATACCCCTTAAGGTGAAGAAGTGCTGGTTTTTATGCCAACAATGTTTGACCTTGTGACCAAATTTAAAGCAACAAAAACATCTAGAGTTGTAAATAGGAATTAAAGAGAGAGATCTAGATGCTTGAAAATTTCTTGCTATAAACATTCATCGAGAAGAAATCAACGCATCTTTAAAGTTGTGTCGAGTGTAATTTGACGTGTCTACATAGTTATGTCGATAATAATTCGATGTAGAATATTGGTTGCGTCGAATAGAATTCGCCGCACCCTCATACTTGCTTCGAGTTGATGTCGAAGCATATGCAGAACTCCGTCGAGTTTCATTCGACGCATCTTTAAAACTACGTCGAGTTCTAGTCGACGCATAATTTCATTTATTAAGAATTTTATAATTTTTCATTGGCTTTTCTAAGAGGTGTTTACCTAGAATTCCTGTTTGATTAGTGGTATTTACCTTATTGAATACAATGATTTTATTAGGGTTATTATTTTGTTCTTCATATTATCCCAAGTTGTTATTAGATTGATTTATGCTAGATCTAATGAACACTATAGGATTTTCCCAAGCAGGTTTCCTAGGGATTAATGTGTTGGTGGATGAATCTGCTCCTAGACCAAGATGTTTGAATCTCATGGAGAGATTTTGTGCAATGTCCTTAAACTTTTGACTCCTCCCATTGAGTGGATCTTCAAAGACGTTTGTCTTTGTAAGCTCTTATTTTAGCTTAGAATTTTCATTAGCTAATGTATCTATTTCTTTTTCTTTCATATACATCTAGTTTCTTAAATTATAGTTGAATGAATACAGATTGTCTTTCCTAAGGTCTTCTAGTTCTTCTCTAAGTGTGTTGGGTATTGTAGCCACAATAACCTTGATTTGAAGAAGTGTCCCTTGAACTAAGATGAATTGATTTTGTATTTGATGTAGTTTCTTAGTGGTGTGTTTGCAGGACTGTAATTGCTAAGTACAAACCAATGCCAGGTTTCAATGAGTCATAAACACAGACCTATGCAATGTAATCTCTCATTGTGTAGACCAAGGTTTTGACTCATGTGAAATCTCTCTATTGGGATGTACTTCCTATTCAAATACTATGGAGAAGACAAAGTGAAGCAGATGCTGAATTCAGAAGTGTAAGAAAATAGCCTATGTCATTTTCGTCGAGTGGTCTCGAAGAATCCAAGTTAATTTGTCGAGACAACTCGTGATAAACTTAGTTATTCGTTGATTATACTCAAGAAGTATCAGAAAATTCTTTAAGTGATTTTCGTCGAGTAAAAGTTGTTCACTCGAGAACACTCGACGAATTCGTCGAGTGGTCTGCCTATTTCTCGTGAACACTCGACGAATTCGTCGAGTGTTCTCATGAAATACTCAAGTGGACTTAGTTTCTTTTCTTCCCATCTCAGCTCGTCTCTTAATCAATTCGTCGAGTCATAACAATAATTCATCGAGTAATCTTGTATTCGACGAGTCCATTCGACGAATCCAGACAGAGCATGTTTTCTTCTATTTGACGTGCTTTTATTTTTAGGGTTTCTCGGCCATGTACAGTACACGTGGACCTCACTCCTTAAGTCATGTTTATAGTCGTTTGAAGGAGTGCTATAAATACCTAAAGGACATTTCTATTAACCCTAATCGTGCAATTTGAAAAGAAAGACATCGAGATTTCCGTCGGCCATCTCTCTCGTTCTCGCAAAGACGATCTCTTGCCGCCGACAAGTTCTGTGATCGATTCTTCTGCAAGTCTCGATTCAACAAGATCTCAGTGCTCAGATTGATTCAAGTATTCTTTAGATCTTGTTGTGTCGATAAGTATTCAGATTGAAGCATTCAAGACAAAGGATTTATTCTTCCCTATTAGAGTTCAGGATTTCCTCTATTTCAAGGAAGAAGATGACCTATTATTTCAGATATGAAGAAGTAGAATCTCCCTGAGATTCTTAGAGATTGGATTTTCAATCCAAAGTTCTTGTAATATCTTTTTACATATTCTTGTAGGAAGTTTTATCTTCCCAGTCTTTGTAGATCCTAGTTTAGAGGATCGAGTTTGAAGGAGAAATTATTCTCCGAGCATTTTGTAGGAGAAGGTGTTCTCCGAGTTTGTAGGAGTTTTACTCCGAGTTGTAAGATTATTCATAATCTGAGAATAGTAAAGTAGCCTAGTCTAGTCGGGCGTGCTAGATAGGTGAGGCGGGAAAGTGGAGTACCCACATCGGGGAACCACTATAAAATCCTTGTGTTTGTGTGTGCTTTATTTTCTGTGCACTTTTCTTTATAGATTTTAATTCCGCTTATAAACCCATAAAACTCACTTATTCACCCCTTCTAGGTGATTTAGGCAGCAGCTAGATACTTTCAATTGGTATCAGAGGCAAGTTGTTCGTTAAGAGGTTAACACCTTGAACAAACTCCTCCATCTAGTTGTTTAAAAATACCATGTCTAAAATGGATAGAAGCAAGGATTCTTCCATGAAGCTGCCTGTTTGCACAAAGGAGAACTTCCCCACGTGGAAGGAAAGAGTTAAGTTTTACGTGGAAGTCGCCGACCCAAGGATCTTTCAGATAGTTGAGGAAGGTCCTCATGTTCCAATGACGGCATCTACCATCAACCATGCTGTTTAAGTTCCCAAGAAGATGCTTGATTTAGCGAAGGACGAGATTGCTCTTGTCGTCTTGGATAAGAAGACGAAGAATATAATTGTCAGTGTTGTGGATGATTCTATGCTGCAGAATCTCTTCCATTGCAAATCTGCTAAAGAGATGTGAGATTCTCTTGTCATCTTTTTGGAAGGTACGAAAAAAGTAAGGGATGATCGAAGATCATTGCTGAATCAAGAGTATGAAGCTTTTAAGCAAGATCCAAGGGACTCTATTTCTGACACGTATGAGAAGTTCTTTAAGATCGTCAACGGTCTTAGGAACTACGATTGGGAATTCACCGTGGGTGAACTGAATGATAAGTTCTTAAGATCCCTGATGAAAGAGTGGGATACCAAGGTCATTGCTATCAGAGAATTCAGAAAGTTGGCTACTATGGAGCCACAAATTCTTTTGTCACTGACCCACTCTGCTCTAAGGACAGTTTCTTTTGTCACTGACCCACTGACATCTTTTTTGACTGGTGTTGGGGTACCTGTAATAATGACATTGAAAATGTCTTCATCAATAGAGTTCATGTATAGTTTTATTCTAGTCTTCCAGAGTGTAAACTTATTTAGGTTACACACTAGTGGTCTTGTTGATGCATAGTCCTTAGAACTCATTTTTCTGAAAATAGTTTTTAAATATAGAAATGAGTGAGGAGATCTTTTGATCAAGGTATTAGCTTTTGTATGATCAACCTCCCTTTGATACCACTTGTAGGATCATGCACAACCAACTGTCCCAAAAGCCCGGACTGATGGGAAGGGCGCTACTTTTTCTTTAAGGAAGCAGGAAAGGGCGCTACGGGTCAAGTGAAGTGATACGCCTTTTAACGTATATACGCAAGTATACGTGTCGGCTCAAGTAATATAATAGTGAGATAAGATCGTTCCCTCGGAGAAGTGAAAACTCTAACGCTTATGAGTATTAGCTAACTCTTTTCCTTAAATCCAAGTTAAATAATTCGATTGGTTTGATGAAACTAAATGGCAGAAAATTTGAAACTAATTTTAAAACTAAAAGTACTTAAGTTATATTTTATCAAATTTGAGAGAAAGGAATCTTGTATATCGCTTTCCTAGATCTGTTGTGATATTTGCTAAGTATACCGATGCATTATATTTGTTTTACTATCTTACTCGATTAAAAACTAGGAATCATAATCTCTCGATCTTTGAATTCCCATAACCTAGATTTCGCTAGTTATCTCTAACTTAGAGAAATGCAAGGTAAATTAAACTGCTCAAATCGCTATTGCTAATAAGGTGATGGAATCTCTTCCTCTCTCTTTATTATATCAAAATTATGATGTAAACACACCGCTCCTCTCTCGAATCTCGCGGTATAGTATAGAAGTAAAAGATTTAAATTAGATATCTATGCGACTCATCTCTCGAATCTCGCCGCATAACATTAAGTATTTATCTTAAATAAATCGTGATTCCTCTCTCGAATCTCACCACGAAATATTGAAGATAAACATTATTCAAATCTTTCGCGATAAATCATAACATTGATAAAGATAGCAAACCAAGAAATCATACGGAAAAATTATAAATTAAACATCACAACAAAAACTAGTACTTACGACATACAAGATAAGAAGGTTTAGTTCATGATCCTTGAAATGACAAACAAAATTGAAAAGATCTTACAAGACATTGTTCGGAGTTTAAATTTAAGCGCAGGAATTTGTCCTTTTCATTGCCAAATCCGCTCAAATCTGCTTTCTATTTCTTCTTCTTCTTCAAAAAGCTCCTATTTTCTTTTCCTTTTTCTCTCTCTAAAAATCAAGCCGTGTCCCCCCTTTCGAAACTGCCAAATCTCCTATTTTATTACTGCACGCAGCAGCCTTTTTCTGAAAAGGTGTGTCTTTTCAGCCATAAACTGCTGGCCCCACTTTGCTTAATTCGAAATTCTGTACGATTGATTCAGCATATTTAATTTAAACCGCTATGTTATGACCAGATTATAACCAAACTGCAGCAATCTTCCCAGCAATATAATTCCAGCCTAAAGTTGTCCGTTCTTTCATGAATTTCTCGCACTCCTGCACAAATGTACTGCACGTTTGCCGATACAACTGTCCACAATTACAGATATGAAGTTTACTAGTTAATTCATCGTTATCTTTCATATAATTTCTAAATATTCACTAAAATAAAGGAGTTAATAACTTCTTTTTAAGAAGTTATCACACCCCCACACTTAAGTCTTTGCTAGTCCCTAGCAAGAATTAAATCTATTCCAACAAATAAATATGAAAACTTCTATTGAAACAAGGCAAGAATCATCTTCTTTACGTACACCAACTTTAGGCTTACTTAAGCATTTCAAATTTACAAAAGCAGATCTCTTAAAAGATATTTCAAACATTCACAATTTCGTTAGATAGATAACAAGTGCAGCTCTCTCAATATTTCTAGTGTTGTGTGTGTGCTTCCTTAAAATTGTTCACTCTCAAACAACTTAACTCATTAAACATGCTCATAATTGGAAAGGGTAAGAAATTGCCGAGTCTTTGTTTTATACCTCCACAAGAGTTTAGTAGTTCAATTTGATACGAAATCATAAGTGCTTACAATATGAATGACTTTGGCTTGGTGAAGACTTTATGAATGAATTTTGATAGAGAGCGGAATTTCCCTAGTTAAAATTTCTAATGACTCTCCATACTTTGAGGTCTATTTCTTAACCATCATCAATTTTTAAGTCTATAGTTGGGATCATTCCAAGTAGGTGTACACACACTTAGGCTGCATATCACTATGTCATTATATCCATTTTTTTTATTTTCTTTTACTTTATGATCATAGTAGGGATCATTCCAAGTAGGTGTACACACACTTAGGCCACATATCACTATGACATTGGACATTTGTTTTCTTTTCCTTCTTTTTATAAACCCCCAAAGTTGGAAAGTTACTAAGAAATAACTAGTAAAATTATAGGGTATGATCAAATAGTATCAAAATGATAAAATTCAAGCTCAAAGAATGATGGATAATAAAAAAAAATGTAGGCTTTGCGGTGTGAACTGATCCAAAGGTGACCATATTCATTGTTATCAAGTAACTACATACACTCTATGTTGTAGCTTACAACATTGACTTAGTTCTTGCTCATCCTTCCACAATTATGTTAACAGGTTAATAAATTATTTTGTAGAGAGCAAATTCTTTAAAGAATCTAGTGCATAATTGAAATACTTAAGAGAGCTATAACCGCATCTTACTAACTTTAAATTCATTACTTGAAACCACTACATTAATTAATCTGCCAATTAGTTTAAGACGAAGTAACTTTAGTAAGCCGTCTGTTGGTAACAAAAATGAAGAAATTAACGAAAGGTGCCCTGAATAAAAATTTTATAAGTGAAAATAAACGGAGGATAACTGACGTCACCCCCACACTTAATTAGCTGCTAAACCCTAGCAGAGACCTCATTGAGAACGTAGTGAAATAAATAAATAAAATAAGAATCCAAAGAAAATATTAATTGAAAAGAGGACACTCCCCTGTAACTCTTGTCCGGAAGGATGCTCCATTGCACGTGTGGCAGTATTTGGTAAGGTAATCTTTTATAGCACAATAAGAACTGCATTTAGTGGAGCACAAGAATAGTAAAGCAAGAAGTGTGATAATGCTAACATTAGAGAGCAGGACATTCTTATATCACACTTCATAAATCAATTACTTGGCATAAAATGAAGATAAGGCTTATGCAGATATAAGCAGAACAGTCCAAATCAATTGTCGATATAGGTAAAACAGTACAAATGAAGATAAAGCTCATGCAAAGAAAAGCAAAACACTCACTACTAAAAAAATGATTTTTAGCTACACATTTTTTTGCCAGGGTTCAAAAATTGTAGCTAATACATTAGTTTTAGCCAGGGTTACAAAACCGTGGCTAATACTTAAGTATTAGCCACGGCAAGGAAAAAGTGTGACTAATACTTAAGTATTAGCCACAAAAAAAAAATCATGGCTAATACTTGTATTAGCCATGATTTTGCTCGCCGTGGCTAATATTAAGTATTAGCCACGGCAAGCCAGCAAGCACGCATATGTATTTGCGATAACCTTATTCTTTCTCTGCCCTAGATCGCTCTGCCTGCCTTCCCCTCGTTGTTCTTCTATGATCTTATTTTATTTCTTCTATACTTTGTGATCTCTCTTTAGGCAGAAGCCCGTTATACATCTATTAACACATAATTCTGTCATTTTGCTATGTCAGAGGGAATAGACTACATCTAAAGGTTGCATTCAGGACATGTAATGTTCTCAAAAGACTTGGCCTTCTCAGATGCTTCCCTCTCATCTTCTTCAAATTTCACGACACACAGAGAAAGGCTTATATTTCATTGTTTTTAAGACTGGTTTGGCTTATATTTCATTGTGTCTGGAAAAATGGCTATATTTGGTGAATTATAAATGCTCTATTATTTGTGTAGTATTACTTGTCGAAATCCCGCTGACATATTTGATTTCACCATGAAGAATTCTCTTATGATCTTTATTTTCTTGGTGTTTCCATTTTTAATTGTTTTTCTCTGTATTGTCTTGTCGCTCAACCATGAAAAATGAAGGGTCTTTGGTGCACATTGATAAAGATGCCTATTTAAGATGATAATTTATTGTCTGCTTACCAAAAAATTAGCATTTGTTTCTCATATCCCAGCTCCGGCATGGCAGCCATCCGAGCTCTTGCCAAACATCCAGACCAACACTCCGTCGTGTAGTTTTTTTAAAAAATAAATAATTTATTATTAGCCACGGCTTGAAATCGTGGCTAATAGTTTTTTAAAAAATATTGAACATACTATTAGCCAGGGTTTCAAACCGTGGCTAATAGTCAAATTATTTGCCACGGCCTAAAGCCATGGCAAATAGTCTATTTTAACTGTATTAAGAAGTTTTTGTCAGGGTATGAAACCGTGGCTAAAAGTTAACTTATTAGCCACGGCAATATTTGTTTGTGGCTAATACTTTTTGCCACGGCCAATCCGTGGCTAAAAACCTTTCTCCACGCGACCTTTAGCCACGAATTTTTCTCGTGGCTAGACCGTGGCAAAAACTCTTTACCCACGGTTTTGGACTTTTTGCCAGGGCAATTTGCCCTGGCCAAAAGTCTGTTTTCTTGTAGTGACTTATCAGACATTCACAGGAATCAATTAACCATATAAGCTATTCTTATGATTGGGACAATCTAATTTAATTCTTGGCAATTAAAGCATAAAAATAGCATAAGTTCCATCTAAGGTGAATAACATCATAACAGCATATCATCACATAAAGCCAAGTTATTAAATTTGTTATATTTAAAAGTAATAGCATCATATCATCAAATAAAAGTAGCAGGAAAGGAATATCAGCATATCATCAAATAAGAGGAGCAGAATTAAAAGCAGGATAATAATAGCTACATAATAGTAGCAGCATAAGAGTAGCATAAAATCCTCCTAAAATAAATAACATCATAGCAGCATGAGAAGTAGCATAAGAGTCTTCAAAATAACAAGCCACCATTGTCTGATTAAAGCAATAATTAAGAAGAACTAAGCATCGGGCATCTCGTCATCCATGCCCGGGACTTCACTAATATCAATCCGTTCGCCATCTGTATAGAACAAATAACCTTGCTGATAAAATCTCGATTTGTATTTGTAGACCGTCTTCACTGTATCCAAACCAGCATCCTCCATGAGTCTAGCTTGATTCCGCAGGAGATCATCACATTTTTCATTAATAAGGAGATGACTGAATCGCTGGTAACACTTCATGTATTCTCGTTCTTCTGTTGCGCTTACCATATTATCAATGATCTCCGTTAAGTCAACCTTTGCTGGTGCGGTGGAAGAGGAAAGAGTACTCGCATCGGGCTTGGGGAGGGGATCTGTATTACCAGCAGGAGGCGGTGTGCTCTCAATAGTGTCCGAACTGTCCCTAATATTGTTGGTTATTACTACCTTAGTAATATGGTGTCCGACTTTTGTAATTAAGGTTTCTTTGTCTCCCCACATCCCGCTAACACGGCAAAGTTCAGTAATAAGAGTAGGGAACCATAATTGTAACCTATCCATAGCAAGTAGCCTCTTCTGAAGTTGATTTGAAATGATATTCCCAACATCAAAACGAATTCCCTTTAAGATACAGTAAATTAATATGGCACGATCCATAGCGACTCTTGTAGTGTTTTTGGTAGGGATTATGCTTGTGTTAATGAACAAAAGCCACACCTTGGCTTCCCGTTTTAAACTATTCGCTTTCAAATTGGAACCTTCCGTTGAAATCCAGGCTGTGTCGACATTATTACAAATTTCCTCCGCAATGACGGATGGCGGAGTTGTGGCTTGTACGCGCAGATAATCTTCTTCATTCGGAACTGTCATGCCAAAATAGCTATTAATCGCCTTACCAGAAAAATCGACTGAATGTCCTTGCACATAAATTATTCGTTCCTCAACGGTAAGCGCATTGGCATAAAACTCATATACCCAAGGCAACACCGCTTCCTTTCGGGGGTGAAAAAATGATTCCCAACCAAAATCTTTCATTCGTGTGACATATTCCATACTCCACGCCCGTTTTTCGATCTCAAACCCTCGTTCGAAAATGAAAGGCTTATCTTGCAAACCTTCGTATCGTATGTAACATCCCTCAAACTGCTAGACCCCTAAGTTGGTTTTGTCATGACTAGGTCATGACAAAACCATAGGGAGAGCCATTTGACCTTGAGAGCTTAGGAAAGAAGGAGGAAAGCACCTTGGTTTGCAAATAGCAATTTCCATTTACCAAGCTTAGGGTTGGACTTTAGGGCCTCAACTTGACCTTTTGACCCCACCATAGTATCCCTAACCCTTTAGGGGCCCCCTTAGGGCACCAAGGGCCCATTGGGGTCAACCTAAGAGGCCAAATTGACCAAAGTCAACCTAAACCCCCAAATTGGTCAAAGTAGCCTATTTAGAGCCAATCAACCTTCACCATGTCAAATTGATCACACATCTAGGTCAAGAATACCATAAGAGGCCTAGTAGACCCAAAAGCCCCATCCTAGAGTCACCCAATTGGCCAATTTGACCAAAAGTCAAAATTGCCCAATTTAGGTCAAATCTCTCAAACCTAACCCAATCCTATTGGGCTAACTCATTTGGTTGGTCAACCAGCCCAAGTAGACAACCATTAAACTCAGGAGAGAGTATAAAAACCGGCCATGATGTTTAGGAGAGAGAAAATGGAGGTTTCCCCATTTTTGAGGTGAGAGAAAGAGGTCATTCATGGCCATTAAGAAGATTCACCCCTTGGCCTCCCCCATTAACTCTTCCATTCATCTCCTCTGCCGATTACAAGGAGTTTCCAGCAGTTTCCAAGGGGGATTAAGGCAGGGGGAATGAATGGGGGCCGGCCTTGGGAGGAATTCGAAGGGGCCATTAATGGCATTGGTGGTTAAAGCCACCATTGCCTTCATTCGACCCCCCCATCACCTTCAGAAGCCGGAGAGGAGAGAAACCCCCAAGCTTTCAAAGGAAATCCTGTGCTGTAGGCCTGAATCGGCATGGCGTCGCAACCACCCCGAGCTCCCATGGTGTACTCAAGGACAACGCGACGGCAAGCTCATCAGCAGGTCCGATTCCCTTCCCTGACTCCTGAGGATTAGATGCCAATCGACGGCAGCTCGTTTCGTGGCCAATTGGCCGGGAATCAAGCCAGCCAAGCCTCCCGTCGATCGGGTTGGGCTTCCTCTTCCAAATCGTGATTCCGACCACCTCCGGCCGAGCAAACACCGCTCATCGCCGACCACCACCTCAACGGAGGTGGTGGTGGCGTTGGTCGGCCGGGGCGGTGCTCAGGTGGCCGGGAAATCATCAATCAAGGCGGCCCAGGCGCGGCAGATCCTAGCCGTTGGCCATCGGGGATGATGACCGGGCGCGGTTGGATCTGCGCCAAGATTCGTGCGCCCCATAGTTATAATTCCTATTTTTCTGTGATTAAAATGCAGTGATTAGTAAATTCTTTTAAAAATACTTAGAGGCTCCTACGGAAAAATTGTCCAACATCAAAGTTGGAGCCCCTGATGTCTAGTTTAATCCAAAATTGAGATCACTCGATTTGGAGCCCTGGTTAGGGCACATCACTCATTTTGGTGAGGTCTGTCCATAAGGCTAACCAGAGTTTATTTTTGATGCCCACGCCAATCCAGAACTCCAAATGACTTGAAATTTGGGGGGTAGGCTACTCTTATACATATGTAGGACATGTCCAAAAATCAGATTGATTGGAGAACTTTTCCCTATAATTTTTGGAAAAGTTCAATAATCCTTGTGTAACCTAATTAGGTGCCCTAAACACCTCAAAACCCTTCCAAACTTGGATGGGTGGTCCCAGAGAGTAAATAGGGTCCTTGGTTAAAATATCATAATTTATGGAGATGATTTGGTGGGGTAATTCACCAAGACAACCTTAGGCTCCCTAGGTTTAGGCAAAACTTTGGGTGAGTGCCCCCACTCTTCCACAAAGCCAAATGGCTTCATATTTGGGGTGCACATCACCCTCCCTCATGCCAACCTTTGGTCCAAATTTGGTGGCCATTGGAGGAGGTTTACCCTAGTAAATCAAAAAGGGGCTAAATGCTATTAGTACCCCAATTAGGTACCCAATAGAACCCCACTCCTCACCAAATGTTGGTAGGATCATGGGTGGTCATTTCACTGACCTCTGACCAGTGTAGTGAGTAACTTGGACTTGGGCAAAGTAGGGAGTTCCCTTGGCCATTTGTTTGCTTAAGGGTTATGATTAGGGCAAAAGTGTACTTAAGCTAATTTTTGAGTGTGGAGGGGTTTCCTCCCACTGATTGGAAGGGGTGACCTTGGTCACTAACTGGGGATGTATGGGACACCCCAAGGAACAATTTTGGATGAGTTAAGGCTTAGTGTGCCCTTAAACCCTAGTGGCTAACCTTAGGAGGCCCTTTAGGATTTGTGAAGGACATAGGAATGTTTGCCCATGTAGAGAGGTGTAATAGCCTTCTATGAGTTCTAAGAGTGTTATAAAACCCTCACAAGAAGTTTGGGTGGATTTGGAGAAGTTTGGACCTTAACCCTAGGTTAAACCCTAAAGGGGTGCAATTAGAGGCCAATGAAGGAAGAGGGGTCAAACCTTAATGGTTTGACTTGAAATTTTGGGGAGATGATCTTGGTAACCATAGAATGCTACTGTGAGAAATTGGTGGGGTTTGGAGTTGCCAAACCTAGTTAATAAATCCTTGGGTAGATTTGTAAATATTTAGGGTTTGGGGATTTAGGGAGAAATAATACTAATTGATTAACCATCTTCTGTCACCAACTTAGTTTTAGTGTTATTAATCCCTGGAAGATTCTGTTAGAACCATTAGAAAACTTTTGGAGGTTCAAATTGTAATTATTCATATTGTTGGCAATTTTTGGAATGATTAATTTTAGGATGTTAGATTTCTGTAATTGCATGAAACTTTGCTGGATGACATTTCATACCAACTTGAACCCACAGTATTTTCCTCATAATTTATGGATTAATATTTTTGGTACCTCTAGTTCAATTTGGAATTAATTGCAAATATATCCTCTGTGGAAATTACAAATGTACCCTCTGTGGAAAATGGTCAAACTTTGTAGGACTGAATATTTTGGTATGCATCACCTCTGAATTAATTTGCATAGGGTTTGGAGATCATATGAGAGTACCTCCTTTGGAATTTATTGGAAATAAATGAATCTTGGAATTTTAAAAAATAGTAAATCTTGCTGGTTTTTCCAAAAAAATTCATATTCACTGATTATTAGGTACTCTTGATTTATGTAAAAATTGGGGTTGACATTGGAAGTCAGAAAAGTACACTTGTAGCTCAAACCTTAGGAAACTGCCCTTTGGAAAAATTGTTTTAAATATTAATATTATGGGAAAAATTATGAAACTATGGATGTGATCTTAAATAAGTAGCATGGACCCCCAATAAATCCATTGGGTCATAGAGTTGATTATTTAGTGTACCTCCCTTCATGAGCATCAAAACGTTGAGGGTGGTCTGCGTTTAGCATTTTGGCAACTTTGGGGATTAAGGGTCAAACTGGCGGTCTTGGTTGGAGATGTGAGGCTTAATTGGTAGTCATGTAATTATGTGAGGACCCCTGGTGTAATTAGGGTTTGGTGAGTCCTAGGGTGGTGGGGAGCCACCCTTGCGGTAGGTCGTCCTGGATTGACGAAAGATCGTCTTTTCCCGTTAGCGTTCTAGAGCACCTAGGTTTAATTTGGGTAAGGTATTATGAAGGTTTACTTATAGGAGTCTAGCCAGTTTAGTCCGGTGAACTTGTGATTCTGAAATGTTTATTGGTGACGGGCGGGTTAGCCCGGGGAGCTTGTAGCTCGGAGTTGTTGGAAGTTAAGTTGCATGTGCATAAGGTGGTGGGTCCTTTGTATTGGCGATCGTTGCACCGACGTTGATACTTGGGCTCGGCAAGTGTGGTATTTACACTTAGACATAAAAGTCTGGCGGTCCAGTCAGTAAGAGTACGCAGGCGCTCCGCGGGTTTTGCGGAGGCGTACGATAGGTCTAGGTTAGGTAGTGCATATACCAACCTAGAGGTGGGCGAGGCCCAACCCACCGCTTCCGTTTGCCACTACGGGGGTATCCTGGGAGTCTTGCTAGCTCCAAAAAGGGGAAACTAAAGGTCTATGCGCATAGAGTCGTAGTGAGTGAGTTGCACCTGTATGACCATTGCATAATAACATACTCTGCATGTCATGGCATAAACATATTATTCAACCCCTGTCACCTATCGTATAAATTGGTATGAGACTTTTTATACGATAGGCCCTGCTAAACGACCCCTTGGTCTATAGGTTTGTATGGGCATTCCTATAAATCAAAGGTTAATTTTATGATATTTACTTGCCACTACACTTACTGCTTACTGTTCATTATATTCTTTTACTATGTTGCTTTCTATTTCCTGCTTCATTTATATATATATACCTGTGTAGTGTAGAATTCACCTTGTCATCTGCTTTTGTATTACCCCTTGTTTGTCCTCCGTTTCCTCCTCCCCATACGGTGCCTAGGAGCCTTGGGGGGAGGGGTGGGGAATTGGCTGAGTCATTTTGACTGACGGTCGGTGGACCTTATCATTTTAGGAGACCGCGGCGACGGGGCAGCACCAGAGGCCGGTGCAAATGGAGGCGGGGCAGTCTAGCTCAGGAGCACAAATGGCAGGATCCGTGAGTGTTTGTTTTAGTTGAATTGCTTCCACGAGTGATCTTTGTAGTGAGGCTATTTTGTTATCGGGCAGAAGCCCTTGTTATCGTATCTCTCTATTCAGTTATGTATGTGGACATCTCTTGATGGTTTAATTATTGTGATGTGGACTTAGTTTGTTATTTCATTTAAACCTTACCTTTCTTGTGATCGAATTGGCCGGCAGGATCGGTGTTTTGTAGTGGCGACCTTCCCGAGCGAGGGTGTCACCGCAAAACGGCGGTTCTGGGCCTATGACCCGGTGGTTTTTGCAAAAAAAAAATGGAGTCTTACATCGTAGTTGTGCTTCATCATTAATAAACCGAAAATCCTTACGTTGACTTGGTGCGGGTTTGCTCTTTACTTTACGCTTAGATGACATTTTCTGGTATTAATAAAAAAAAATTGATACTATTAAGAACCCTAGAATATTGTAAGATTTTATCATCTTTTCGTAAGGAAGAAGAGTTGTTGCGAAATGTTACCGAATCAAAGGTGAACTCGATCCTTCGATGTCGCTGCTTTGCTAGAAGCAGTCGCCGCCTCTTGTTAAGAGAACACGAACGCTGACGCCGCCTGGTCGGGAAGAGAACTCGAAAGCTGCTCTCCGCCTCGTCGTTCGAGCAATCCCGCGCAGCGCTCCGTCGAAAAGGGGGATAGGGTTTCTAACTGCGCCGTCGAACCAGAGGAGGGGGTAGGATAATGAAGTCCAGACCGGTTCTGTTTTTGAAATTGAGTGAAACTTTACTTTTGAACTGGCGGTTCATTCGATTTGCGCTCGCCTGTCGTTCGACTAATTCGTAGACCGGCGGTTTCAGTTCTTTTATTATTATTATTATTAGTTTTGATTGTTTTCTTAGTCAAAAGGACAGAGAATAAAAAGTTAGAACCTGGGTTATAACCTTGTCATGAAAACTTAATGCAGAAAATGTTACGGACTTTCCTAACGCTTTTCAACATTTAACCTTTATAATTACTACTTAATTAATTTATTTTAGTTGGGTTGCCTCCCAATTAGCGCTTGATTTAACGTCTCGGCTAGACCCAACCATTCTTTAGACAAATAAATTTATTACAATCACCTCCCGCGGCTCATTGTTATGGTAGTACGCTTTAAGTCTTTGCCCATTTACTTTAAAAATGGAACCGTCGTTGTCATTGCAAATGGAAACTACCCCAAAAGGATGGACTTCTTTAACTCGAAATGGACCGGACCACTTAGATTTCAATTTACCCGGAAATAGTTTAAGGCGAGAATTATAAAGTAGTACTAATTGATTCAGAATAAATTCCCTCTTCTCTATGCGAGCGTCATGCCATTTTTTTGTTCTTTCCTTGTATAATTTTGCATTGTCATATGCATGAAATCGCATCTCATCGAGTTCATTGAGGTGAAACAACCTATTCTTTCCGGCTTCCTTATAATCGAAATTTAATTTTCTAGTAGCCCAATAGGCTTTATGTTCTAACTCGACAGGAAGATGACAAGCTTTTCCATAGATCATCTTGTACGGGGTCAGTCCTATGGACGTCTTAAATGCTGTTCTGTAAGCCCACAACGCATTATTCAATTTTTGTGATCAATCTTTCCTAGTGGCACTTACCGTTTTCTCTAAAATGGATTTAATTTCCCTGTTAGAAACCTCAGCCAAACCATTAGTTTGTGGATGATATGCTAAAGCGATCTTATGTGTCACTCCGTATTTTCTTAGTAATGTTGTAAATTGTGAATTACAAAAGTGGCTTCCGCCATCACTAATAATCGCTCTTGGTGTACCAAATCTTGAAAAAATATTAGTTTGTAAAAATTTTAATACGACCTTAGCATCGTTCTTATTCGTAGCGATAGCTTCGACCCACTTTGACACGTAGTCGACTGCTAATAGAATATATAGGTTGTCATCCGAATTAACAAATGGTCCCATAAAATCAATCCCCCAAACATCAAAAATTTCAACCTCTAAAATGGTATTCATTGACATGCACGCTTTGCCACTCAGGTTTCCCGTTCTTTGACATTTATCACAACTTTTCACAAATAAGTGGACATCCTTAAATAAAGTGGGTCAATAAAAACCTGACTCCAGAACTTTTGCCGCAGTCCGGTCTCCCTTAAAATGTCCTCCATAAGGTGATGAATGACACTTTTCTATGATGCTAAGAACTTCTATTTCAGCAACACACCTCCGGATAATTTGATCCGAACAGATTTTATATAGATATGAATCATCCCACAGGTAATATTTCACCTGCAGAAGGAACCTTTTCCTTTGTTGATAATCCATATCTGGGTGTAATATATTACTAACTATGTAATTCACATAGTCAGCATACCATGGTATACTCCCCACAGTGACAACTAATATCTGTTCGTCCGGGAAATTTTCTCTTATCCCTACTTGTTGATTCTTTTCATCACTTTGTTCTAATCTAGATAAATGATCGGCTATTTGATTCTCCGCCCCTTTGCGGTCCTTGATTTCAATGTCAAATTCCTGAAGTAAGAGCACCCATCTAATCAGTCTAGGTTTAGCGTCCTTCTTCTCCAAAAGATACCGGATTGCCGAATGATCCATATAAAATATCACTTTAGAATTTATTAAATAAGAACGGAATTTATCAAATGCAAACATTACGGCTAAGAGTTCCTTCTCGGTTGTGGTGTAGTTTATGTGTGCATCAATAAGTGTTTTGCTAGCATAATATATAGTATGAAATTTTTTATCCCGGATTTGTCCTAGAACAACTCCTACGGCATAATCACTAGCATCACACATAAGAACAAAAGATGATGACCAATCCGGTGTTGTGACAATAGGTGAAGAAACTAACTTGTGTTTTAATGTGTCAAAAGCGTGCAAACAGTGGTCATCAAATATAACGGGGGTATCTTTTTCTAACAAGTTACATAAAGGTTTTGATACTTTAGAGAAATCTTTAATAAACCTCCTATAGAACCCCGCATGACCTAAAAAACTACGAATGCCCTTGACATTCTTAGGAGGAGGAAGCTTTTCAATAACTTCTATTTTAGCCCGATCTACCTCCAAACCTTTGTTTGATACTTTATGGCCTAAGACAATTCCCTCTCTCACTATGAAATGACATTTCTCCCAATTTAGCACTAAATTTGTCTCAAGACATCTTGTTAATACTTTCCTAAGAACTTCCAAACAACAATTAAATGACTTCCCAAACACAGAAAAATCATCCATAAACACTTCTATTCCTTCATCCATTAAATCAGTAAAAATAGATATCATGCACCTTTGAAAAGTGGCGGGTGCATTACATAATCCAAATGGTATTTTGCGAAATGCAAACGTACCATAAGGACATGTAAATGTGGTCTTTTCTTGATCGTCCGGAGCAACCATAATATGATTATAGCCGGAATACCCGTCTAAGAAACAAAAATAATCATTACCCGCCAACTTGTCAAGTACTTGATCAATAAAAGGTAGTGGAAAGTGATCCTTCCGAGTTGATTTGTTTAGTTTCCTATAATCCATACATATTCTCCAACCGGTAACCATCCTAGTTGGTATCAACTCGTTATCATTTTTTACCACCGTAATTCCTCCCTTCTTCGGCACGCATTGTACCGGACTTACCCATTTGCTATCCGAAATAGGATAAATAATTCCTGCATCTAACCATTTTATTATTTCTTTCATAACTACTTCTTTCATAAGTGGACTAAGCCTACGTTGATGTTCAATTAACCCTTTAGCCTCGTCTTCTAATATTATCTTATGCATACAAATTGAGGGGCTAATGCCACTAATGTCTGCTATAGTCCATCCCATGACCTTCTTAAATTCTTTCAAAACAAGAAGTAGTTTTTCTTCATCTTCAAATTTTAATGATGCATTAATTATTACCGAAATAGTGTTTTCTTCTCCAAGAAAAGCATATTTAAGATGTTCCGGAAGAGGTTTCAAATCTAAGATTGGAGGTTCAATAATTGAGGGTTTCACAATTTTTGGTTCACTTGCCCTAGTTATAGATTCAAAACTCCTAAAGATAGGCAATTTATAATGGGATTCTAAGACCTTCACACATTCATCTAATTCTAAATCATCATCCCACTCTTCATTTGTCAAAATTGTGAGAAGTCTTTGTTCTAGGTCATCTTCATTACCCTTAATTAATTGATTTTTAATCTCCACTTCTTCAATAGAGTAACAATCTTCTTTTTCATTTGGAAATTTCATAGCTTTTAGGATATTGAATGTTACTTCCTCTTCATTAACTCTCATTGTTAACTCCCCTTTTTGTACGTCAATTAAAGTTCTACCGGTTGCTAAAAATGGTCTCCCTAAGATTATGGGTACATCCTTATCCTCTTCCATGTCCAACACTACAAAGTCGGCCGGAAAAATAAATTTCTCCACCTTAACCAATACATCTTCAACTATTCCCTTAGGGAATGCTAAAGTCCTATCGGCTATTTGGAGAGTAAGAGTTGTTGCAGCTATCTCTCCTAGACCTAACTTTGTATAAATAGATGCGGGCATTAAATTGATGCTCGCACCTAAATCACATAATGCTCTCCCGACAAATTTTACTCCTATGGAACAAGGTATGGTAAAACTTCCGGGGTCCTTAAGTTTTTGAGGCAATTTCTTTTGCAAAATCGCACTACACTCTTCCGTTAATGCAACTATTTCTTTATCTAGAAATTTTCTTTTTTTCGATAAAATATCTTTCATAAACTTGACATAACTAGGCATTTGCTCTAATGCCTCAGCAAATGGAATATTAATTGTAAGCTTCTTAAAAATTTCCATAAATTTTTGAAATTGTTTGTCAAGTTTTGTTTTATTTAATCTAGATGGAAAAGGTGGAGGAGGGTAAATGATTTCTTTCTTTTTATTATTTTGTGGATCTACTTCCACTTCCTCCGGCTCCTTAACTTCTATAGATTTTTCTCTCATAATTGTATTTTCTCTCGCCTCTTCCTCCCTTAACTTCTCTAGCAATCCATCTCCACTTGAGATCTCTACCCCACTTCTTAATGCAATAGCTTTACAATGATTATTTGGCTCTTCTCTTGTTGGATTAAGTGTGGTGTCAGATGGTAGCGATCCTATTGTTCTTTGATTTAAAGCATTGGCCAATTGGCAATTTGTTGATTCTAAAGATCGGAGTGAAGACTCAATACCACCCATCCTAGAGTCATTCTTTTGAAACACCCCTACAATATACTCATCAGTCAATTTCCTATTATTGGTTTGTTGATTATGCATATGGGTTGGTATAGAATTAAGGTTTTGATTGAAACCTGGTGGTTGCATTGCATTTTGTGAATTTTTCCAAGATAAATTGGGATGATTTCGCCATTCTGGATTATAATGATTGCCGAAATTTGAAGATCCTTGCCTTTGTTGGCCTCCAAGATAATGTACTTCTTCAGTTACTTGGTTTAATTGTTCCACTGTCATTGGCACACTTGTTGAAGGGGTAGATAGAGAATCTAACCTCTTATTTATTAAATTAAATTGAGTGGCCATTTGAGCTGCTAACGAAGTGATTTGATCTACTTGATGAATACCGGCTGGATGGTTATTATCTTGCCTTTCGAATTCTTGGTAATTGTTAGAAGTAAGATCTTCTAAAATTTCAAAAGCATTTTCTGGATATTTCTTTAATAAAGACCCTCCCGCGGCTCCGTCAACTAGGATCATCATAGTGGTTGGTAACCCGTTATAAAAAATTGTGACTTGTTGGTGTTGAGCCATCCCGTGATGTGGACACTTCCTAAGCATTTCTTTAAACCTTTCCCACGCTGCATAAAGTGTTTCGCCATGATTTTGGACAAAAGTGGTGATGTCTCTAACCAACTTAGCTGTTTTAGAAGGTGGGAAATATTTATTCAGAAATTTCTCTTCCATTTGATCCCACGTAGTGATGGAACCAGGAGGTAGAGAGTTAAGCCAATCTTTAGCCCGACCCTCCAAAGAAAATGGGAATAACCTCAATTGAATAGCTTCATCCGAAGCCCCGTTTACCTTGTACATATCACATATTTCTAAGAATGTTATTAAATGAGCGTTTGCATTTTCATGATTAAGACCCCCAAACTTGTTATGTTGTACTAGTTGCATTGTGGAAGAGTCTATTTTAAAATTATTAGCAGCGATTGTGGGTCGCGCTATACTAAATTGCAAACCTCCTCTTAACGGTGCGTTATAGTCGCGACAAGTCATTCGCGGTGCAGCGTTTTGAACATTATGACCATTGTGTTCGACTTGACCATTAGGGTCCACCTGACCCCCATGATCATTTTCATTGCCTTGCTGATTATTATCCATCTCTTGATGAATAATAGTGCTTGCTCTAACAGTTTGCCTATTCCGTCTACAGGTACGTTCGATTTCTAGATTAAAGGTAATATTTCAATGTTACGGAATCGGGACATACACTGGACAAAAGTTGAAAGTGAAATAAAATAAAGACTTGGTCTCTAATTATTAAGAGCTCACTAATATCGTAAGAAATAAACCGTTAGATAGCCGCTTCCCGACAACGGTGCCAAAAACTTGATACGCCTTTTAACGTATATACGCAAGTATACGTGCCGGCTCAAGTAATATAATAGTGAGATAAGATCGTTCCCTCGGAGAAGTGAAAAATCTAATGCTTATGAGTATTAGCTAACTTTTTTCCTTAAATCCAAGTTAAATAATTCGATTGGTTTGATGAAACTAAATGGCAGAAAATTTGAAACTAATTTTAAAACTAAAAGTACTTAAGTTATATTTTATCAAATTTGAGAGAAAGGAATCTTGTATATCGCTTTCCTAGATCTATTGTGATATTTGCTAAGTATACCGATGCATTATATTTGTTTTACTATCTTGCTCGATTAAAAACTAGGAATCGTAATCTCTCGATCTTTGAATTCCCATAACCTAGATTTCGCTAGTTATCTCTAACTTAGAGAAATGCAAGGTAAATTAAACTGCTCAAATCGCTATTGCTAATAAGGTGATGGAATCTCTTCCTCTCTCTTTATTATATCAAAATTATGATGTAAACACACCGCTCCTCTCTCGAATCTCGCGGTATAGTATAGAAGTAAAAGATTTAAATTAGATATATATGCGACTCATCTCTCGAATCTCGCCGCATAACATTAAGTATTTATCTTAAATAAATCGTGATTCCTCTCTCGAATCTCACCACGAAATATTGAAGATAAACATTATTCAAATCTTTCGCGATATATCATAACATTGATAAAGATAGCAAACCAAGAAATCATACGGAAAAATTATAAATTAAACATCACAACAAAAACTAGTACTTACGACATACAAGATAAGAAGGTTTAGTTCATGATCCTTGAAATGACAAACAAAATTGAAAAGATCTTACAAGACATTGTTCGGAGTTTAAATTTAAGCGTAGGAATTTGTCTTTTTCGTTGCCAAATCCGCTCAAATCTGCTTTCTATTTCTTCTTCTTCAAAAAGCTCCTCTTTTCTTTTCCTTTTTCTCTCTCTAAAAATCAAGCCGTGTCCCCCCTTTCGAAACTGCCAAATCTCCTATTTTATTACTGCACGCAGCAGCCTTTTTCTGAAAAGGTGTGTCTTTTCAGCCATAAACTGCTGGCCCCACTTTGCTTAATTCGAAATTTTGTATGATTGATTCAGCATATTTAATTTAAACCGCTATGTTATGACCAGGTTATAACCAAACTGCAGCAATCTTCCCAGCAATATAATTCCAGCCTAAAGTTGTCCGTTCTTTCATGAATTTCTCGCACTCCTGCACAAATGTACTGCACGTTTGCCGATACAACTGTCCACAATTACAGATATGAAGTTTATTAGTTAATTCATCGTTATCTTTCATATAATTTCTAAATATTCACTAAAATAAAGGAGTTAATAACTTCTTTTTAAGAAGTTATCATGAAGGAACGCTGGACCAAACGGTCTTCTTCCTTGAAAATGAGATGTTCTTTTCCACACCGCACCACACAACAGTACTTCCCACCCCAACCTCCGCTGCTCCACCCATATCCCTTCCTCTACTTCCTCTTATACCCACTCATCCTATGACCCACATTACTCCCCTAACCCCGTTACTCTCACCAGCTCATCCTCCAGATAAGGACCCTCCTTCCGCTCCAGCTCCCCTTCTGCTCCAACTCCTTCTGATACGACTCTGCCTGACGCTCCGTCCGCCTCTCCGCGCGTGGATCCTGCTCCTCATAGGCGTAACCCTGCTCGCCCTCGACACCAGTGTGCTCAGTATACCCACTTCCTGACAGGTATCACACATCTGCTCTCACCACAGCTACCTCTTATTCCCCTGCTTTTTAGGCCTTCCTCACCGCTCTCCACTCCCACTGGGAGCATCAGTCATACCGAGAGGCAGTTGTACATCCTGAATGGCAGCAAGCTATGACAATTGAACTTCAAGCTTTCCACAGAACCCATACCTGGGACCTCGTCCTGTGCCCCATAGCATCAACCATGTCAGCTGTAAGTGGATATTCAAGATTAAGACTCATCCAGATGGGTCCATTGAGTGCCACAAAGCCTGCTTCATTGTCCATGGGTTCTCACAGGAGCATGAGATCGACTACGATAAGACCTTTGCACCGGTTGCTCGGATGACAACCGTGCGTACCTTACTTGCGGTCGCTGCTGTCCGAGATTGGCCGCTCCATCAGATGGACGTCACCAACGCCTTTCTCCATGGTGATCTTATAGAGGTGGTTTACATGGCCCCTCTCCAAGGTCTCTCCGCCCCCCCCCCCCCCCCCCCCCCCACCCCCCAACCCGACCACGTCTGTCATCTCTGTCGGGCCCTTTATGGTCTCAAACAGGCCCCTCATGCCTGGTTTGACCGCTTTTGCACCGCTGTTCTCAAAGCAGGGTTTATTGAAAGACAGACTGATCATGCCTTGTTCACTCGCACTTCTGGTCAGGGACGTGTCATTCTTCTTCTCTATGTGGATGATATGATTATCATTGGCGATGACCATGCCACCATTGTCTCTCTTCAACAACACCTCCGCAGTCAGTTCAAGATGAAGGACATGGGACCCCATCGCTACTTCCTGGGGTTGGAGATTTCCCGATCCAAACGTGGCATACTTGTCTCCCAACAAAAGTACATCTCTGACATCCTCTCGGTTGCATCTCTCACTGATACCCGAACAGTTGATACTCAAATAGAGCGCAATCTTATACTCCTCCCAATAGACGACGAACCTCTTCCAGATGTCTCCCGCTATCGGCGACTCATCAGGATGCTGGTCTATCTCACTATGACAAGGCTTGATATTGCCTATGCTGTTAGCTTTGTCAGTCAGTTCGTCCAAGCTCCTCGCTCCGTTCACTACGCCGATGTCCTTCGGATTCTCCGCTATCTCCGCACCTCCGTCAGTCGCTCACTGTTTCTCTCTGCCACCTCTCCACTCACCCTCCGAGCATTCTCAGATGCTGACTGGGCGGGAGATATTACGACTCGTCGCTTCACTACTGGTTTCTGTATCTTCATGGGTGACTTTCTGATTTCCTGGCGCAGTAAGAAACATGACTCTATTGCGCGCGTTCCAACACTGAGGCTGAGTATCGTGACATGGCCTCCACCACTGCTGAGATCATTTGGCTTCGTCGTCTGCTCTGTGATCTTGGCGTGTCGATAACATGACCCACTCCGTTATTCTGTCACAATCGAAGTGCAATACAATTTGCCTCCAACCCGGTGTTTCATGAATGGATGAAACACATCGAGATTGATTGTCGCTTCGTTCGCCAAGAGTTCCTCGCCAACACTATCTCTCTATTGTTCATTGCCTCTGAAGAACAAGTTGCGTACTTTCTCACCAAAGTCCCTCACGTCTGCAAGATTCTGATATCTTATTAACAAACTCTCAGTTCATGACCCACCGTAAGTTCGAGGGGAGGTGTTAATATTATATGTAATATTGCATTTAGTAGTGTTTTTAGATTAGTCCCACACCGCCTGTGGTGTTTTCCTGCTCTTGTAAAGTCCTATAAGTAGACCCCAATGGTCATACCTTTATTGATTATTATAGATCTTATTTCTCAGTTCTATCAGTATGTTTGACATGACAACGACTATATATAACCGCCACCAAGAGAAAAGAAAACTAGTTTGGAACATTAAAGTACGTGGATGGAGTTCCTTAGGTGAGACCGGACGTTCACGAACCACGGTTCATAACCACCGCATTCACGACCGCCACTACGGTGCCAAATGGAGCCTAAATAACGCTCACATGCTTTGGTAATTTCGACGGACAATAAAATGTTAATCCTATTGTTTCATTTATCTACGAATCTATCCTTAATCTATTATCGTTCCATTTGTTTCATTTATCTACAAAGCCTGCTGCTAGCTGTGTTAGAAAGCTTCTTCTCAAATAAAAAAATTATATACATAACTTCATATTGCAACTCCTTTTAGCTTGGGCTCTCAAAATTATTTTTTTGCTTGTAATTTTTTTATTATGGGATAAAATTAAATATCATTTTATGTCAGTTTTTTTGTAACTTTGGCGCCCTTTATCAAATTTTTTTTATGAGAAAAACACAATTATCATAGAATGTATGTTTGGCATGACAAAGATTATGACCGCTACCAAGAAAATAAACTAGTTTTGAGCATAAAATGCATGGAATTTTTTAGGTGAGATCGGACATTCACAAACGACGGTTCATGACCACCGCATTCACAACCGCCACCACCGCGCCAAACGAAGCCAAAGGGTTCGTTTGGCTCGGCTTATTTGCTCCGGTGAGTTTGGACAAAATCGTCATTGTCATAGAATGTATGTTTGGTATGACAAATGTTACTATCATTATCAAGAAAAGAAACTAGTTATAAGCATAAAATGTTTGGTATGACAATGACGTTTTTGTCCAAACTCACCGGAGCAAATAAGCCGAACCAAACTAAGCCAAAATTAAATATCATTTCATTTGTCTACTCTTTTTAACTTTGGCTATATTTAAAAGAGCGGAGAACACAACACGAAATATATGGCTATACAAATTTAAGTTTAATGCGCTTCAGTATTTATTTGGGTGTGATCGGATGTTATTGATTGTTAACATCGATCCCAATCTTAAATTATTGTACTTATTTTGGGCTGGAAATGCTGTGAAAGAAAGTTTTAATTTTGCTAGTGGTGGATTTTTGACACTAAGCATCTTCTAATTAAGAAGTGTTTGCATATTACATCATAAATATTTAATTTTGACATTTTGAACCCTCAAAGTCTTTAATATTGACATTTTGCACTCTTCTAATTGAATATTTAGGGAGCAAAATGTCAATATTAAAGTCTTTTAACACGCAAAGTATCAGAATTAAATATTTATGATACAATGTGTAAGAACCTCATAATTAGAGAAGATGTTTAGTGTCGAATTAGTTCCTAATATTGTCATGGTTCAAATGTCATGTAAAACAACGTACTCTTAAATTAGCAAGGAAGGGATGAGTAAAAAAAAGGTAAAATACATGGCTAAGTTTAAGAAATGTCGTAGTCAGCTAACTTTTGTTAAGTTTATAATGGTGTTGGCGAGGATATTTTGTATTATTAATTTATTAAAAATTGATTAAGAAAAATAATTAAATATTATTATTTATGCATTGTATATGATTTCGGTCCTAATTAAGGGTCTGTTTGGGAGAGCTGCTGCGGATTGAGAAGCTGCTGATTGAGCAGAGCTCTTTAGACAGAGCTCTTTGAGGAGCTGTTTTGAAAAGTTGTAGGCTGTTTGGATGGTCTGTGGATAAACGTTGATTGAACAGAGCTCTTTCAAATAAAACTGTTTGGTAGAACAGTTTTTTGGGAGCGGAAGGAATCAGCGATTCCTGAACCGCAAAAGCAGCGCCGAACCAGATTTCCCATCAGCCCTAGAAATAAGGTATTTAAAATAAGTGCTTCCCAAAGAGCATTTTAGAAGAGCTCTTCCAAACACCTAAATAACAGCTCTGGCGGTTGAAAAATCACTTCTCAATCCGCCTGAGCTGTCCCAAACAGACCCTAAGTATAAACTAATAATATTAAGGCTCTGTTTGGAACGGTGGTGTAGGTCATGAATGCGGTGGTTATGAACTGTTGTTTGTGAACGTCCGACCTCACCTAAGAAACTTCATCTAGTTTTATGTTCAACTAGTAATCTTTTTTTGGTGGTAGTCATAACTATTGTACGTCATGCCAAACATGCATTCTATGACGGTGGAGTTTTTCTCCAATCTCACCGGAGCAAAAACACCGCGTCAAACGGAGCCTAAATAATCATCAAGCACAAGAAAGACGCACTCAATCGTTCACAATGCAATTTGCATCAACACATGACGATCGAACCACGACCACCGTATAAAACCGACGTCGAAACATCATCATACGAAGTGTGAAGCCCCATCAAATTCTTACACAGTGCTAGCAAAGATAATTGCTGTAAATTTAATTTACTGCAATAAATTTGATAATTAAAAAGAAAAACAACAATAACACTCGAGTCTTTATATCCCATCACAGTGGGGTCGACTATATGGATCATTTGACGTCATTGCGCCCTATCTTTAGTCTTAATCTCAAATGAAGGTCCATTTCATGGTGTAGATGCATTCTTAATTGATCTAATGGTGTAGAATTTTTTGATTAAAAAAAATATATAAAAGGATGAGATTAATGAACCCGGTGAATCAACCAAAAATAGATTTGAACCAAGAAATGCATATGAGGATGATGTGATAACCACATTTTCTCTCCTAAATTTACATTTTGAAGCTTATATATATATATTACAAAATAATTGATGAAATATAAATTATGACATTTTTACATCATTTTAAGTACTTGAATATATTTTATAATAATAAAAAGTCGATAAAAACACAGTCGTAATAAAAAGACGATTGTTATCCGCGCTACAGTTTTGGCTATCAACACTCTTTTTGTATGAGTTATTACGCGTCTTTTAGAAATACATCTTGTGAGTGCATTTTCAGGAAAAATGTTCAACACGAAAGTTGTAGGTCTTGACGAGATCTATAACTTTCGTGTTGAACACTTTTCCTAAAAATGCATATACAAGACGTATTTCCAAACGGCACATAATAACTCATACAAAAAAGTGCGAATAGGCAAAACTATAGCGCATGTAACAATCGCCAGAAAAAAAATGGAACTGTAATTATTAGAATGTTATTATTATTATTATCTCCCATGCTTGTCTCCTCTGCAGTCTGCACATGTCAAATTATATTATTTAATATTTAAAAATAATTTTTTAATTGATGGAATAAATAAATATTAATTTTCTTAATGGCTGCTTCATACATGCTACATAAATATGCATCCATGCTGAGGAATAAAATTCACATCTCGATCCAACAAACTGCAGATTCCTACCCAAGTTTTCCGGCGTCGGCAATGGACGCCGTCAGCATTTTCACCGGCTTAGTTCTCCTCTTCTCCATTGCCCACATGATCAAAAAACTCTTTATCTCCTACAACGAGAAGAAGGAGAAGAAGAAGAAGAAGAAGCTCCCGCCAAGCCCACCTTCCCTTCCCTTCTTCGGCCATCTGCACCTCCTCCAGAAACCCCTCCACCAATCCCTCTCCGCCGTCGCCTCCCTCCACGGCCCTCTCCTCCTCCTCCGCTTCGGCACCCGCCCCGTCCTCGTCATCTCCGCCGCCCCCCTCGCCGACGAGTGCTTCACCACCAACGACCTCGCCCTCGCGACCCGCCCTAAATTTACCTCCTTCCGCACCGCATCTTACAACTACACCACCATGGGCACCGCCGCCTACGGTCCAGGGTGGCGCGAGATGCGCCGCATTGCCTCCGTCGAAGTCCTCTCCGGCCACCGTCTTTCCTTCTTCACCGACGTCCGGGAGGCCGAAGCACGTGCCCTTGCCCGCCGTCTCTTCCACGACACGTCTTCCTCTGACCATGATTTCAAAACGGTGCAGCTCAGGTCGCGGCTTTTCGGCCTGGCCATGAACGTGATTATGCTGATGATGGTCGGAAAGCGGTACTGCGGAGAAGAGTGGGACGACGGGGAGTCCCGACGGTTCGAGGAGATGCTGGAGGAGGGCTTTACCCTGGCCGGCGCTTCCAACGCCGGCGACTTCCTTCCTTGGCCGCTCGGGTGGTTCGCCCGGATAGGAGTCAAGACAAAGCTTGCTCGAATCTACAATTACAAAGACTGCCTCTTGCAGACTCTGATCGATGAGCAGAGGAAGAAGAGAAGAGCAGAGAAAGAAGAAGAAGCGGAGCACTCAAACGTTTTAGATTCATTACTCTCGCTGCAGAAAGATCAGCCCAAGCAGTACACCGACCTCTTCATCAAGTCCTTTGTTTCGGTAATTTCATTATATATATTTAGTATTATAGATTAATGTCATGGTTGCATAATTAGAAATCATTAATGCGTCCGGCCTCTTGCAGAGTTTATTAACAGCAGGCACAGACACTGCCTCAAACACCATTGAATGGGCAATCTCACTCCTTCTCAACAACCCTGAAAAACTAGAGAAACTTAAGCAGGAGATTGACGACAGCGTGGGGAGCGACCGTCTCCTCGAGGAATCAGATCTCGCCAAACTCCCATACCTCAACAATGTCATCAGCGAAACACTCCGAATGTATCCCATCGCCCCTCTCCTGGTGCCTCATGAATCCATGAAAGAGTGCAAGGTGGGGGGCTACACCATACCCGACGGGACGATGGTATTAGTGAACGCTTATGTGATTCAGAGGGACCCTGCGATATGGCAGGAGCCGACGAAATTTCTCCCTGAAAGATTCAAGGAGGATTCTCAACTCGAAAGGGGAAAGATTTTCCCATTCGGAATGGGGAGGAGGAGGTGTCCGGGGGAAGTGCTTGCCATGAGGGAGGTGGGGTTGGTGTTGGGAACTCTTGTTCAGTGTTTTGAGTGGAGAAGAGTTGATTCGGAAGATGTAGACATGAAGGAAGGCTCCGGCATCACCATGCCCAAAAAACATCCTCTCAAAGCCTTATGCCGGCCGCGCCAATCCATGATTCCCATATTGACTCAACTTTAAATTGTTTATATGTTCAGTCGATTCCTGCGTGAAAGTTGAAGTCAATGGTTCCGGTGTTCGAACTTCCAAGTTTAATCTTTCTCGAGTGTGTGTTAATGTATCATGTTGTTCAAATAAATGTTTGGGTGATCAGTTTTAATGTGGCGGCGGTTGTGAATGTGGTTACGAAAAGTCCAGACTATGTTCCCATGATTCCCATGTTGACTCAACTTTAAATCGTTTCTATGTTCAATCTTTATTGAGTGTGTGTTAATATTTGTTGTTCCAGAGTTTGTGGTATTGGAAAGTTTTTTCTATTACTATTTACGTCTTGTTTGGGTGAGCAGTTTTAGCGTGGTGATGGTTGTGAACGTGTTTAAGAAAAGGTACCGAAAGTTAAATTTCAAAAAAAAAAAAGGCAATTGTTAACCGCACCCCAATTTTGACTATGTGCAACCCTTTTATATGAAGTATTACGAGTTTTTTTTGGAAATACGCCTTCTACAAGCATTTTAAGGAAAAGTGTTCAACACGAAAGTTGTAGATATCGTCGATATCTACGACTTTCGTGTTGAACATTTTTCCTAAAAATGCATGCACAATGCGTATTTCCAAAAATTCGTTATAGTTACGCCCATGTTTCAATTCCGGCGGCAATACGTCTTGTGCATGCATTTTTAGCGAAAGTGTTCAACACAAAAGTTGTAGATCTCGACGATATCTACAACTTTCGTGTTGAACACTTTTCCTAAAAATGCTTGTACAAAGCGTATTTCTAAAAAAACTCGTAATACTTCATATAAAAGAGTTGCAGATAGTCAAAATTGGGGTGCGGTTAACAATTGCAAAGAAAAAAAATGTATGTCAGAATGCCATTATAGTCATTCATACGTAGTCAAGCTTTGGTGGTCACGAACGACCAAACCCAGAAAGTGAAATTTTGGTTTAAAAAAAACTATTAAACCATTGGCACCGCATTTGTTTACTCATTTTTTTAACTAAGACAAATTTAAAATTAATTATAAACATAATTTTGTTATACAAATGTCAAAAGATATGCACACTGAATACATAAACTCTAATCAAAGCATATTATGGTTCAAGATAGACGTGTTCAAAAAGATCGGGCTTGGTGGGCTGGCCCGAGCCCGGCCCAGAAAAAGCCCGGCTAGGCCCGGCCCGGGTCTAGGCCGGACTTGACGGCCTTACAAGGCCCCCATATCGGCTCGGTGCCCGGCCCGAATAAGCCAGGGCGTCGGGCCGGGCCTAGCCTGGGCTCGGCACCCAGGACACCGAAAATCCCGCCTCCGGGCGGGAATTCCTGATGGAAACCCCGCCCCAGGCGGGATTTCCAATTGGAAATCCCTCTTGCTGGCGGGATTTCCTATTGGAAATCCTGCCCTAGGCGAGATTTCCAATATAGGCAGATTTTCCGCATATTGGAAAACCGGGCCGGCCTTGGGGGCCTTGGCACCCGAGCCCGGCTCAAGTCGGGCCCGGCCGAGCCAGGCCTAGTCCTGGGCAAAAAGCCTACCAGGCCCAGGCTGGGCCCGGGCATGCCGGGCCCAGGCTTTTTGGAAAAAGCCCGGGCTTGGGCCTGGTTTTTGCCAGGCCCAGGTCGGGCCCAGGCCTCCTCTTGAGGAGGAGGCCTACCAAGGCCTTGCAGGCCGGGCCAGGCCCAGGCCGGGCCCGACATATTTAATTTTTTTTTTTAAATTTTATTTTATATAATAATATAAATATAAAATTATATAAATATAATAATAATAACATTATATATATTAATGAAAAAAATTAAGTACCATACAAAAAAATGTGAAAAAATGATAATGATTTTTTTATTATTATTGATAAAAATATTAATTACAAAAATATGCGACAATAAAAATTAAGTACATAGATTTGACTATTAAAAAATTAAGTACATAGATTTAACAAAAAAAAACGAGTACAAATATTTGACTATTAAAAAATCTAGAATAATACAATATTAGTCTTGATTTGAAATGACGTTCATGATTGATCTTCTGTGCCCAAATTTAGGCCGCCTAGCTCATCGTCAACGTCGGATGAGCTATCTTCGATCGATGCGACATGCTGCCTCCTCTTCATAGCATCCAAGTGGTCTTTGTAGCATATGCACATTTCCAAAGTGTCGTCGCTTAGGCGGCTCCTTCGGTCAGTCAGAATCCTGCCACTCAAAGAAAATGCAGGCTCCGAAGCTACAGTACTAGCTTAGATTGTTAGTAAATCTCTGGCCATAAAAGCCATAACAGGATATATATTAATTGTATTTTTCCACCATTGTAAAACATCAAAATTTTCTATCTCATTTGAACTCATTAAATCTTGAAATTGTGTTTTCGTATATAATCCTAATTCATTTAAAGTACTAGAAGTTCGTTGTTTTTTCCGAGCGGCTAACTCTAAAATCTTGTTTTTTAGAATATCTTTGGTTTTTGGTTGGGTGCTTTCTTCTTTGGGCCGCGATCCATATAACTGATCGTAATAATTATAAAATTCTGTAAAATCAGTATTAAATTTTGAAACACTTATATTATCAAAAAATTGATAGGTTCCAGATAAGTTTAAATTATTGTTTATTTCTTCTATACGATTTTCTACGCCATCTACGTCAATTAAAGGATTTAACGTTGCGGCGCATGAAAACATAGCTGGCATTTCTTTATAATATTTTAAAAAAATTTCTTCCATTATTTGAATTAACGGACGCCAACCTTCATATTTTTGATAAGCTTTAAGTTTTTCTGTAATTAATACAAAATTTTTGATAACGAGTGAACTAGTAGGATAATAAACGCCAGATAAAATAGTTGTCGATCTATAAAAAACTTCTAATAATTCCATATAATTTTCAATTACATCCCAATCAGAATCATGAAAATCATGAACTTCGCACATACTATAAAATTCCATTAGTTGTGTTTTTTGTCGCACTGCTCTTTTTTATCATTTGATATGTTGAATTCCATCTTATAGGCATATCAAATTGAGGTTTTAAAAATTTAAGCCCTTGTGCATTTACAAATTTTTTAAAATCTTGTTTACGTTTTTTAGAAGTATAAATATATTTTAACATAATACGTATTTTATTAATATAGGGTTTCATATACGATAAACTATCCTGCACAATTAAATTTAAAACATGACATACACATCGTGTATGAAAAAATATCCCACTTAATATTGGTCTCAAATCACGTTTTAAATAATCGATTGCGACCATATTATTGCTAGCGTTATCGAAAGAAATACTTAATATTTTATCTTTAATTTTAAATTCGCGAATACATTTTGAAATTACGTGATAAATAGCTTGACCAGTATGTGGATATTCGAAATACTCAACATATAATACGTTTATTTAAGTTCCATGAATCGGAATCGATCCAATGACAAGTAATACATATATACGATACGCCTGCTTTTATATTGCTACTCCAAACGTCACTCGTCAGACTAACTCTACCGTCGTAAGTTTCTAAATAATTTATTAAGTCCTGTTTCGCTTGCATATAAGATTTAAATGCATCACGCTTAAGTGTTGATCTACTTACCTGCTGATATTTTGGTTGTAGCCCTTTGTGTATGTATTCAGTTTCCTCCTCATGGTCGTAGTGCCCGAGCGGCAATCCACGTCTAATGACATTCCTCATTTGAAGCTCTCGTTGACGCATCTGATCATACGTCCAGATTTGCCCGCCTGCAGAAATTTGCGCTTGAGTGGCCTCCGGGGCTTGCTTAGCCAGACATGATTTGATATGTCGGGCGAGCGTTGAATTTCCGCTAACGGTTAGCAGCTTCGAACAATGTTTGCACTTCGCCTTAAATTCGGTGCCGATCCGCACTTTCTCAAAGTGCTCCCAGACTGGAGCTGTGTGCTTATGCTCCACAATTTCCTGCGCAGTCAATGCGGAGGACGAATGCATAGAGGAGGAAGACGCCATCTTCTCAATAATTTAGAGAGAGAATGAGAGAGAGTGAGAGATAAAGAGGAGAGAGAGAATGAGAGAGAGTGAGAGATAAAGAGGAGAGAGAGTATGAGAGAGAGAGGGAAGGGATCGGGTAAGGGGGGGGGGGGAGGGGAGGGTTTTTATAAAAAAAAATTTTAATTTAAAAAAAAAAAATCCCTAGCCTAGGCGTAGGCTGCCAATTTTTTGCCAGCCTACGCCTAGGCTAGGCTGCCAATTCCTGGCAGCTGCCAGGAATTAATGATTCCTGGCAGCTGCCAGGAATCAATACAACGACTCTCTCTTTAAGAGAGAGCCGCTGTGTTGATCAACGGCTCCCAAAGGAGTCGTTGATCAACGGATTTGTGTTGATCAACGGCTCCTTTGGGAGCAGTTGATCAACGGAACAAAGCCGGGCCAGGCTTTTCCAGGCCTGGCCCGGGCTTTGTCAGGCCTGGTCTCAGGCCGGGCCTAGGGCCTGGGCTTTGCCCGGGCTGGGCACCAGGCCGGGAAGCTAACTAGAATGGTGGCCTTGTTAGGCCCCCAAAGCCCGGCCCGGGCCTGGATCGGGCTTTTTCAGGCCCGGGCCATTCGGTCTTTTACCGGGCCGGGCCCAGGCCGGCCTGATGGGCCCGGTCCTAATGCCCACGACTAAGCCAGGGTGGCAAAAAGCTCGGGCCCAACCCGGCCCGGTCGGGCTTTTTGAACATGGCAAGAGTACGTTCAAATAGTTATTATAATATAATGAATAATTGTTAATGTGGACGGTGACTGTACCCTATTCTTCCGCGATGTCATGGTGACGGTGGAGGGATCCGGATCCTCTCAATTTCTGACGAATTTGCCATCTAATGGACATGATATATGTACGTAAAAGATATCTAGTGGTAGTGATTTTTTGGATTAAAAAAATTTATAAAGGATGGAGAATGGTGAACCCGTCGGATCAACAAGCAATCCATCTGAACCATGAAATAGATCCCCTCCTGATATACGGTAGAGTGGCCGACCAATGATATTGGAGAAAAATCGGACGATCTTTGAAGCAATGAGAGCGAAACGATGGAGGAGAGAGACACATCAGCATAATCCTACGACGACCGTGATATATTGGGCATGCAAACTAGTCTAATGTTGGATGCTCAAATAATATTCATACATAATACAACAACAACAACAACAATAGAACCCATATAGTCCCCGATCATTGGGGGTATGGGCGGAGGAAGATTGAAAACAGACCTAACCTTAGGCACTAAGCACCAAGTGGCTTCTCTCAGAGGAGAAAGACCTAACCTTTGACAATAAATGCACAAAGCGGCTGCTAACAGAGTACCACTGAAATAGTGGCCCCCCTATACCGTCGCGTCTGCTGCGAATTAATGCCCTCAAATCAAAGCCAAAGACATCATAGAGGGCAGACCCAAGAATTCATTTTGATTTATGTGCACGTAACTATGCTTCCTTCATTCAGCATTCATACGTAACATTAAATTAAAAAAAGTGTAATGCGCATGCAGTCTACTTTCAGTCCAAATTTTATGTAGGTAGGAATTGAAATTAGGCTGCAATACGGAATTCAGTCCAATGAATTGAAAATAATCATTTTTATTTTAGCAATTGTTAACCGCACCCCAGTTTTGGCTATCCGCAACCCATTTATATGAAGTATTACGCATTATTTTGGAAATACGCCTTGTAAAAGCATTTTTAGGAAAAGTGTTCAACACGAAGTTGTAAATATCGTTGATATCTACAACTTTCGTGTTGAACACTTTTGCTAAAAATGCACGCACAAGATGTATTGCCGCTCGAATTAAAACATGGGCATAACTATAACGAATTTTTGAAAATACGCATTGTGCATGCATTTTTAGGAAAAATGTTCAACATGAAAGTTGTAGATCTCGACGATATCTACAACTTTCGTGTTGAAAACTTTTCCTAAAATAGTTTGTAGAAGGCGTATTTCCAAAAAAATGCGTAATACTTCATATAAAAGGGTTGCGGATAGCCAAAACTGGGGTGCGGTTAACTGCCGCAGGATGGAATGTAGTCACATGAATTGTAATTTTTTAAGTCAACGGCCATAATGAATTTCCAAAAAAAAAAAGAATACATCAAGTGATTCATTTCAGAATACCGCATGTCAACCTTCTCACACACATGCACGCACACTTTCTTCTTCAAGCTTCGAGCGCCCACGGCCGGTCGACGTTCATCGATCTCCCCTCCTTTCGTCAATCGGAGGACCTCCTGTTTCGCTTAGCGATCGACGATCTCATGCTCGGTCGGCTATCATGGCTCTCCTCCTCTGTCGGGTTCGGCGAGCCTGGCTCTACTCATTATTCGGCAACCGAGGTTCATATGCATGTATATACATGTATATGTAGGGTGGCTCGCGAGACAGTACTCCCATCGCTCGCCTCCTCCCGTCTACAATGTGCAATGTTGTGTTGGGGTTCAGCCCCTAAAGGTGGCGTTTTTTGGGAATTTTTGTGTTTCAGCAAATAGGTTGCAACCTGTTAAAATAGCAGGTTGCAACTCTTTTGGCTCTGTCCTTCTATTTGGACAGAAATCTGGGCAGATTTTTTGGGTCCGGTTCAACTGAACCGGACAGTTTTAAATTCCTGGCGTGAACAGTTTTTTAATGGCTTAATGAGGAGGGGTTAGGGTTGATCGTGGCTTTCAACTATTCTCTTCCCTCCCTCTCGATCGAGAATTGCCGCCTCTCCTCCTCTTCTTCTTCTCGGTTTGGAGAGCCACCGCCTGGAGGTGTTTTTGAGGGGGCCGCCGCTGCTGCTTTGGAGAGGGTTCTCGCCGGCTGCTGCCTTGGAGGGGGGCTGCCTTGTCGCTGCTATTGGAGAGGCTCCGCCGACCTGTTGTTGGAGAAGGAGGGGTGCTGCCACCGCCTTGAAGAAGGCTGTCACCACCGCCGATTTGGAGAGTGTTGTCGCTGCCGTTGCCATTGCCGGAAAGAGGAGGTGTTTCCTCCGTTTCGCTTGGGGATTTCTCTACCGTTTCAAAGGCCTCTTTGTCTACGGTTTAAGGTGTTCTCTTTCTTGTCTTCGTTTGCTATTTTGCTTGAAGAGAGAGTAGAGTTTTATCATATTGTAGAGAAGTTGTGTGTTCATCTTTGTGGTGGAGAGAGGAGTGGATTTGTTTGTCAAATCCGGTGGGCGTTCTAAGTTTGGGCAAACCTAGATAATTTCTGTAATCTTTATTTATTATAGTGGATTTTGTTGTGCTGTGCCCCGTGGTTTTTGACCTTCAAGTGGTGAAGGTTTTCCACGTAAATTCTCTTGTGTTGTTTTGTTTTGTTGTTTTGCCTTTCTCAGGTTTTTAGGCTCTATTGATCGGTGGGAGACGTCGTTAGTTGCGACCTTCATTCCCTACAAGTGGTATCAGAGGTAGGTTCTTTGGCTTGTCGTTTTCATTTCTCGGTTTCTAACTCGGTGCGGTAGGTGACGACCATTGGTCCGCTCCCTATCCTCTCTTGTTAATCCCTTGAAATAAATCGACTTGCGGATCGTGTTAGAGCAATTTTTTGTTTGAGAAAGCAATGGAACAGAATACAAGGATGGTCAGTATGAATGACAAGAATTGGAGCATCTGGAAGCCTCGGATGGAGGCTTCAGTTAAGGATGATGAAGAGTGGAAGAAGATGGATCGGAAGGCAGTAGAGTTCGTTAGGCAGTGGCTTGATGACTCTGTTTTTCATCATGTTTCCACGGAATCCTCGGCTCAAGCCTTATGGAAAAAGCTTGAAGCTTTGTATGAGCGAAAGACTGCAGGTAACAAGGCATTTCTGATTAGGAAGCTTGTTAATTTGAAGTACCGGGAAGGTTCGCAGATGACTGAGCACCTGAACCTTGCCCAAAGTATTATCAATCAGTTGGAGTCCATGAAGATTACCTTGGGAGATGAACTCCAAGCTCTGATGGTCCTTAGTTCCTTACCAGAGAGTTGGGAGACTCTAGTAGTGTCGTTGAGCAACTCAGCACCTGATGGGGTGGTAACCATGGAGATGGTGTCTAGTTGTCTTCTGAACGAAGAGTTGAGAAGGAAGGATTCTGGATCATCAAATTCGGGTGTTTTCCTCATGGAAGGAAGAGGCAGGTCAGTGAAGAAGGATGTGAAGAACAGGGGCACTTCCAGGAGCAAGTCTAAGGGCAAGTCCAAGAAGGACATCGAGTGCTACTATTGTAAGAAGAAGGGTCATTTCAAGAAGGATTGTTTCCAAATGAAAAGAGACCTGAAGGGAAAGACCAAGGAGGTAGGAGAATCCAGTGGTGATGCGACGACTTCGATCGTGGAGGCTGAGCCGTTATGCTTGGAGTGCAGTGAGTCGTCTTGCCAGGAATGCGTTGACACATACTGGATCGTGGATGGAGGTGCATCTTATCATTGCACTCCTCACAGGGATTACTTCTACACCTATTCTGCGGGAGACCTTGGTGTGATCCGGATGGCTAATTCCGGTGAATCGTTGATTATTGGCAGTGGTGATGTCCACTTGGAGACTGAGTTTGGGAAGATTGTTCTCAAGGGCGTCAGGTGTAACACCCCAATTTTGCTGATCTGAGAATTAACGCCGCGCATTAGGTCTTCGTCGCTGAAAACTGCCGTAATGGCAGATTTTTCTTAAACGCACGATCGTGCATTTCCTTGACGCACTATCGATCCTCCCGTGCGTGCTCTTCGGCTGGAAGATTTGGAGTTCTGAATTTACTCGTGCATTTTTACGCACGGTCGTGCGTTCAACCGTGCGTTGGCAAACTGACGGAAATAGATCCGTAATCAGCGAATTTCTGGGCGCCCGTTTGGTTTGATTTCGATCGGACGGCTGTGAGGGGCTCGTGGGAGAACCCTAAGTAGGGCTGAGAAGCTCTCCCTCCTCATTTTCTCTTAAGTTGGGTCTTGAGGGTTTGAGAGAGAGGAAGGGTTGGAGGAGGAAGAGAACTAGATCCCGCCATTGTTGGAGCTTCGGAGCTCCGTTCGCCGATCCGAGACCGGCATCGCGTAGGGAACGTCGAGACACTTCTTCTTCTCCATTTCTTTTCATGTTTCCATGGCTAGGAGGAGATCTCAAAAGGTAACGACATTTCTCCTCCCGGTCTTTAGGATGCGTGCATGACATCCCTTTATTTTCTGCATTTTTGGCACCGGATCCGTCGAGTGAGAGGGATCCGGGTCGCCTTGGTTCAAAAGGAACCATCGGGTTGATTGAGTCCGTCCCCGACATGTTTTGCACTAGAGATCCGCTTCGTTAGAGGATTAGGCATTGTGGGTGAAGCCGGATTTGCGACCGTTGGTCCGATTCGGTGATGTTGATTGACGCGCATTTTAGGGGTTTTGTTAGAAATCCGATTACGGCGAACTCGTCGTTGTGATGCCCTTGTAGCTTCGTGTGGTAACGAATGTCGGGTTTTGGGCGGGGGAATGATGTGCGGAATATGGGGCTTGTGATGCCTAGGGTTGTGCGAAGGCGCGATTGGTCTTTGTGGTCGGCTGGCTATCCCGTGAAGACTGAGATTCACATGTGGAGAGTGTCCCAGCAAGATTAGTCCCTTCGGTGTTGACTGACGAGAATGTCTGTGCTACGGATGAGTCCGGTAACGGTCGCCAGGCGAGGCAGTCGGTGGACGTTGTCCCGAGTGTAAGTCTAGGGCCTTGGGACGTTTTGCTTAAGCCAGAATTCTTAGCATCGGTTTTGTGTGTTGTTAGCGGCCTGAGCAGGTGAGCTGTTAGACAAGCCCGATGGCATGGTGAGCCAGGCGAGGTGGGTCTCAGCGAGAGCTCTTGGCCTTGGGCTACAATACCCTCGTGGGGAAATGATGAGTACCCTTGTGTTTGTGATGTGATGATGATGTATGATGATGTGTTAGATTCATACGCCTTAGGGTGCCTTGGCTGAAACCCGGGTTTACATTCATTTTGCATTAGTAGGCCCCTTTTATTATCTGCTCAACATAGAAACGTGGATGATGTTTGTGACACTCATGCCGGTATTTATGTTGCTTTTCTTTATGTACATTTGCATACGAAGTGCTGACTTGCATGGTGAAGTAGTTCCCCGGGGTCCGCTAGGACGGCCGAGAGGAGGGATGTTGTTACACTGTTCGTGGTCAGCCATAGCTGACCCTCGTTTACCGCTCTTTGTGATTTGGATGCAGGGCAAGGATCGCAGGCTGGACCCAACTCGCCGACTAAAAAGGCCTAAAGCCTCATGAAGTGTTTACCTTGTTTTCATGCACTTCTACTTTATTATTTTGTTGTAACCGGCTTGCATGCCGAGGTAGTTTAGGGAAAACTATTATTCCCACTTTTCTTGGGATGTCTCTTTGTGTTGAATGTTGGGTGTTTTGGACTTTGGTTTTGTAAGGCCTTAAGGCCAGTTGGACTCCTATGTACTGTGGACAATCTCTGTGGTTTTAGATTGTTTCCGTTGTGTTATCTGAATTTTGAGATTGGGTAGTTAATATCATCTTTTAATACTAAAGCTGTGGCGGTTATATGCCGTGAGGTCCCGGCCGGACCCATATTATATGGTCATTACAGGGGAGGTGTTACAATTTGGTATCAAAGCGAGGTTTGAGTATTCTTGCGAGGTCTAGTGTATTTGGATCGCGTAAGAGATTGTCCACATAGGAGCATTGTGCGGGATCACGAGTATCCCTGTGTTTGAGTCTTGCGAATAGAGTTTGATAAGTCTTTTTCCTTGCTTATGCTAGGATGTTGGCGACGATGCGGGGACGTCGAGGAGGCAAGAGGAGCCTTCGAGAAGCAGTGTTACTGCTCCGGGCCTCATGAATGTGGGCATGTCCCCAGCTGATTTCTGTCGCATGCTAGCGGAAGCAATGGTAGCGGCTCAAGCTGGAGCGATGCCACGGGTTCCTATGCCGGTGGTGCAAGTTGCGACTCCTGTTACTCCGGCGGCTACGCCGGCTACACCGGATGTCGAAGTGAGGCAAGCAGAGCCTTTAGCGGAGAGAGCTATTCCGATTGGTGATCGATTCATGAAGTACTTCTTGAGTTTCCACCCTCCGACATTCAAGGGAGTTGGCACTCCCACGGATGCCGAAGATTGTCTTTCGAGGATCCAGGAACTCTTGAAGGCAGCTGAGACCCCAGAGGAGAGGCAGTCTCACTATGCGAGTTTCATGTTAGAGGGCGATGCGAAGTTGTGGTGGGCGAACCATAACGGTCGCCATTTTGTTGGGCGTGTTCCGTCCATGGAGGAGTTCGGGAACGCTTTCCTCAAGCGTTATATTCCGGCCTCGACAAGGTTAGCACTGCAACGACAGTTTTTGCATTTGGTGCAGCGTGAGAAGACAGTGGATGAATATCTGCAAGAGTTCACTCGGTTGGGTCGTTATGCGGGGACGACTATGGCAAATGACGAAGAGAGGGGTAATCTCTTCTATCAAAGGTTGAGGGAAAATTTAAGGCAACCACTCATAGCCTTGAAGAATGCGCGATTTAATGAATTGGTCGAAGCCGCTCGCGCACTGGAGAGTGACATGGAGCGAACCCAACGGCGAAAGGGTTTTGCAGCAAAGCAGGGAGAAGGAAAGCCTTCTCAGTGGAAGTCCGAGGGCAACCGATGGAAGAAGAAGCCCCGTCCTAGTAGGCCTGGGGAGAGAAGTGGCGCACCTTCGGGAGATTTTCGCTCCAAAGGTCCGTTGACTTGTTACAAGTGTGGCAAGGTGGGTCACATAAGTCGGTTTTGTACCGAGGGCGGAGCTGAGCCAGAGCCGAGGCAGGAACAATCAGTGCGTTCCGGTCCCAGTGTTGTAGAGAGGGGGAAAGCGGCAGAGTCGAGTGCTTCGCGGTTCCCTCCAGTGCAGCTTAGAGCATATAATCTTGGGCAACAGGAAGCGATACGTCAACCCGACGTGGTGACAGGTACGAAAAGTTTAAGTTTTCGTTTGTTACTGTAATGTAGGTTACAACCTTTCATGTTTGTTTTGCACGTGTTAGGTTTCGTGCTAGTTTCGGGCTACCCCTCTCGAGTGTTGTTCGACACGGGAGCGTCACACTCTTTTCTTGCGGAAAGTTTTATCCGGAAGATTGGTGCTGAGTCCGTAGAGGCAGAGGTGGAGCTGAGCGTGCGTATGCCAAATGGGTCTTTCATGACTACCACGAGGAAAGGACGCATTGTGTTGCAAATTGGTAATTGTGATTTCGTGTTGGTAGCAGCGATTCTGCCACTAGCCGAATTCGACATTATCTTTGGGATGGACTGGCTTGCAGCGCAGCGAGCTAGTATCGACTGCCAGTTAAAGGTGGTAACCCTGAGAGGGAAGGGTAGAGCAGAGGTCAAGTTCGAAGGCCTAAGCGGAGTGGCTTGCTCCCTGATTTCCGCTATGCAGATGAGGCGTGCGGTAAACCAAGGAGGCGAGGCGTTTTTAGCTTTGTTGGAGACTCACTCCACAAAGTTGGCTATTGGAGAAGTTCCGGTGGTGGAATAATTTGAGGATGTATTCCTCGAGGAGCTTCCGGGAGCACCTCCTCAGCGTGAGATCGATTTTTCGATCGAATTGGTACCGGGTGCGAGGCCGGTGTCGCGTCCTCCGTTTAGGATGGCACCGAAGGAACTGGCCGAGCTAAAGGTTCAGTTGCAAGAGTTGTTAGAGCAAGGGTACATTAGGCCCAGCTCTTCGCCGTGGAGAGCGCCAGTATTGTTTGTGAAGAAAAAGGACGGAAGTATGCAGCTGTGCATTGACTACTGTGAGCTAAATAAGTTGACCGTCAAGAATAAATATTCGATTCCCCGAATCGATGATTTGTTCGACCAGTTAGTGGGGTCGGTGGTGTACTCCAAGTTGGATTTGAAATCGGGGTACTACCAGTTGAAGATTCGAGAAGAGGACGTTGCCAAGATAGCGTTTGGGACTCGGTATGGCCACTACGATTTTTCGGTGATGCCGTTCGGACTGACGAACGCGCCATCTGTGTTCATGGATTTGATGAACAGGGTTTTTCGCCCATTCTTAGATTCGTTCGTAGTGGTGTTCATAGATGATATTTTGGTGTATTTAAAATTAGAGGCAGAGCATGAGTCTCACTTGAGACAAGTATTGCAGACTCTAAGGGAGAATCAGCTTTATGTTAAGTTCTCGAAGTGTGAGTTTTGGATCGAGAAGGTGGCATTCTTGGGTCACGTGATTAGTGGAGATGGGGTGGCAGTAGATCCAGCGAAGATTGAAGCCATTAGGGATTGGCCTGTATTGTGAACCGTGGCGGAAGTCCGGAGCTTCCTTGTACTAACCGGTTATTACAGAAGGTTCGTGGAGAACTTTTCGCGGATAGCGTTGCCCCTCACCACTCTCACTCGCAAGGACCAAAGGTTCGTATGGGCACAGGAGTGTGCCCGTGCATTTGAGAATTTGAAGGAAAGGTTGATGTCTGCTCCAATCCTTCGTCTTCCTACTGGGACGGAAGGATTTCAGATTTTCAGCGATGCGTCAGGTTGCGGGTTGGGTTGCGTGCTGGTGCAGCACGGCAAGGTGATCGCTTATGGGTCAAGGCAGTTAAAGACTCATGAGAGGAATTATCCCGTCCATGATCTGGAGTTGGCGGCGGTAATCTTTGCGCTAAAATTGTGGCGGCACTACGTTTATGGTGCGAATGTGGAGATCTTCACGGATCACAAAAGCCTGAGGTATCTCCTAGACCAAAAGGATCTGAATATGCGCCAGCGTAGGTGGGTCGAGTTCCTTGGGGACTACGACGTGGAGATTCAGTATACGCCGGGTAAAGCCAACGTGGTGGCGGATGCCTTGAGTAGGAAGTACTCCGGGCAAGGTAATTGGATGGAGGCGCATGACAAGCGTTTGATTTGAGACTTGGAGTCCCTTGACATTTCTTGTGTGGCTAGATGTGAGTCTGGCGTGGCTCGTTTGAACTGGATTGAACTGCAGTGTGATATAACGGATCGAATCCGAGAGGCGACTAGTGCAGATGAGGAGTGCCAGCAGTTGGTGTTGGAGGCTCAGCAAAGCGAAGGCACTGCTTTGGAGATGGTTGGTGGGATTTTGAAAAGAGACGGAAGGGTTTGTGTTCCGCGCTTTGGCAAGCTTCGCGAGGAGTTGATGTTTGAGGCTCACTTTACGAAGTACTCCGTTCATCCAGGAAGTACAAAGATGTACGCGGATATGAAGAAATCTTTTTGGTGGCCTGGGATGAAGCGGGATGTAGCTGAGTACGTAAGCCGATGTCAGACATGTGCCTTGGTGAAGGCTGAGTGTCAAAGGCCCGGTGGGTTCTGGAAGCCTCTTCCCATCCCCGAATGGAAATTCGATGGCATCTCTATGGATTTTGTGCATGGTTTGCCTCGATCGCAGCAGGGTAACGATGCGATTTGGGTGATAGTGGATCGTCTGACAAAGGTGGCTCACTTCATTCCGAATCAGAAGGGCGATGGCGTGGAGAAGCTCGTGGAGCTTTATCTTCGAAACATAGTGCGGTTGCACGGGATTCCGAAGAGCATCGTTAGTGATCGCAATGGGCGGTTCACTTCGAAGGACTGGAGGTTAGTGCAGAAAAGTTTAGGCACAAAACTCAAGTTTAGTACCGCGTTCCATCCGCAGACCGATGGTCAGACGGAGCGAACGAACCGTACGTTGGAGGACATGTTGAGGATGTGTGCTCTCGATTTTGGTAAAGGTTGGGAAGACCACCTTTTCATGGTGGAGTTCGCCTATAATAATAGCTTCCAGGCGAGCATCAAGATGGCGCCATACGAAGCTTTGTATGAAAGGAAGTGTCGAACGCCGATGTCTTGGGCAGAGGTGGGAGACACTAAGCTTTTGGGAAAGCAAGTGGTGGAAGATGCTTGCGAGATTGTGCGGACGATTCAGGAGCGCATGAAGGTTGCTCAGGATCGACAAGCGAAGTATTTTAATGCGCGCCACAAAAATGTGGAGTTTGCAGTGGGCGACATGGTCTACTTGAAGATCAAGCCGTTCAAGGGTGTTTCGCGTGTGCGGCGACTCAAGAAGTTGAGTCCGAGATATTTGGGCCCGTTCGAGGTTACGTAGCATATAGGCGAAGCAGCCTATCGTTTGGCATTGTCCGCTGAGCTGAGTGGATTACATGATGTTTTCCATGTCTCTGTGCTGAGGAAAGCTTTGGTAGAGCCAAGCGTTGTGGTTGAAGCAGCGGCGGTGCCGGTGACAGAGGATTTGAGGATGAGAGTTCGTCCGGTTTGCGTGGAGGACTCGGAAGTCCGGCAGTTGTGTAACAAGGAAGTCAGGCTTGTAAAGGTGCGATGGGACAATTGCGGGCGAGACGAATTCTCTTGGGAGCGTGAGCAAGGGATGCGGGAGGACTTCCCGGAATTTTTTGCATCAGGTATGCATCGCAATTTTCTGTTTCAGTTTTGAAATTTCGAGGACGAAATTCTTTTAAGGGGGGTGGAGTTGTAACACCCTAGTTTTGCTGATCTGAGAATTAACGCCGCGCATTAGGTCTTCGTCGCTGAAAACTGCCGTAATGACAGATTTTTCTTAAACGCACGATCGTGCGTTTCCTTGACGCACGATCGATCCGCCCGTGCGTGCTCTTCGGCTGGAAGATTTGGAGTTCTGAATTTACTCGTGCGTTTTTACGCACGGTCGTGCGTTCGACCGTGCGTTCACAAACTGACGGAAATAGATCCGTAATCAGCGAATTTCTGGGCGCCCATTTGGTTTGATTTCGATCGGACGGCTGTGAGGGGCTCATGGGAGAACCCTAAGTAGGGCTGAGAAGCTCTCCCTCCTCATTTTCTCTTAAGTTGGGTCTTGAGGGTTTGAGAGAGAGGAAGGGTTGGAGGAGGAAGAGAACTAGATCCCGCCATTGTTGGAGCTTCGGAGCTCCGTTCGCCGATCCGAGACCGGCAGCGCGTAGGGAACGTCGAGACGCTTCTTCTTCTCCATTTCTTTTCAAGTTTCCATGGCTAGGAGGAGATCTCAAAAGGTAACGACATTTCTCCTCCCGGTCTTTAGGATGCGTGCATGACATCCCTTTATTTTCTGCATTTTTGGCACCGGATCCGTCGAGTGAGAGGGATCTGGGTCGCCTTGGTTCAAAAGGAACCATCGGGTTGATTGAGTCCGTCCCCGACATGTTTTGCACTAGAGATCCGCTCCGTTAGCGGATTAGGCATTGTGGGTGAAGCCGGATTTGCGACCATTGGTCCGATTCGGTGATGTTGATTGATGTGCATTTTAGGGGTTTTGTTAGAAATCCGATTACGGCGAACTCGTCGTTGTGATGCCCTTGTAGCTTCGTGTGGTAACGAATGTCGGGTTTTGGGCGGGGAAATGATGTGCGGAATATGGGGCTTGTGATGCCTAGGGTTGTGCGAAGGCGCGATTGGTCTTTGTGGTCGGCTGGCTATCCCGTGAAGACTGAGATTCACGTGTGGAGAGTGTCCCAGCAAGATTAGTCCCTTCGATGTTGACTGACGAGAATGTCTGTGCTACGGATGAGTCCGGTAACGGTCGCCAGGCGAGGCAGTCGGTGGACGTTGTCCCGAGTGTAAGTCCAGGGCCTTGGGACGTTTTGCTTAAGCCAGAATTCTTTGCATCGGTTTTGTGTGTTGTTAGCGGCCTGAGCAGGTGAGCTGTTAGACAAGCCCGATGGCATGGTGAGCCAGGCGAGGTGGGTCTCAGCGAGAGCTCTTGGCCTTGGGCTACGATGCCCTCGTGGGTTTGTGATGTGATGATGATGTATGATGATGTGTTAGATTCATACGCCTTAGGGTACCTTGGGTGAAACCCGGGTTTGCATTCATTTTGCATTGGTAGGCCCCTTTTATTATCTGCTCAACATAGAAACGTGGATGATGTTTGTGACACTCATGCCTGTATTTATGTTGCTTTTCTTTATGTACATTTGCATACGAAGTGCTGACTTGCAGGGTGAAGTAGTTCCCCGGGGTCCGCTAGGACGGCCGGGAGGAGGGATGTTGTTACACCGTTCGTGGTCAGCCATAGCTGACCCTCGTTTACCGCTCTTTGTGATTTGGATGCAGGGCAAGGATCGCAGGCTGGACCCAGCTCGCCGGCTAAAAGGCCTAAAGCCTCATGAAGTGTTTACCTTGTTTTCATGCACTTCTACTTTATTATTTTGTTGTAACCGACTTGCATGCCGACGTAGTTTAGGGAAAACTATTATTCCCACTTTTGTTGGGATGTCTCTTTGTGTTGAATATTGGGTGTTTTGGACTTTGGTTTTGTAAGGCCTTAAGGCCAGTTGGACTCCTATGTACTGTGGACAATCTCTGTGGTTTTAGTTTGTTTCCGTTGTGTTATCTGAATTTTCTGATTGGGTAGTTAATATCATCTTTTAATACTAAAGCTGTGGCGGTTATATGTTGTGGGGTCCCGGCCGGACCTGTTGAAACCAGTAACCCGGTTTCAGCGTTCGAAAGGGGGTTGCGACTAACCCTTATTTGACCTAAGCTTAGACCCTTGACCGGTTACTAGGAACTAGGAGATTTGACCTTGATGACAACCGGAGTCTAGAGACAGACCCCTTAAGCTTCAGCGTGGAGGTCCCACCGCACACCCGAAAGCCCACTCGGAACTTCCCCTCCCAAGTCAATGCTGAGCCTGGGCACCTTGGGGGCACTAAGAACCACCTCACTGTCAGCTGAAAGATGACAAGGGAGGGGGTGCTTGCTCACAAGACACACGCAAGGGGGGGTGGGGGGTAGTGACCAACCCTTCCCAAGGTGCCCATGAGGGTCTATTTATAGATTTCCCAAAATTGGGCTGCGGATAGCCGAAATTTCTCTATCCGCAGCTCGATCATGACCCTGAATGATCAACGCAGGGGGGCGAGTGGGGCTCGAGGCGCCCACTCCCCCCTCGTGGGAGGTCCCACCTTAATTTCTCCCCTAGGATGCCGGGCGAGTGGGAGGGTCCCTCCCACTCGCCCGAAGGGGGCGGCGAGTGGGAGAGCCCCTCCCACTCGCCCCCAAAGGAGGGCCGACGAGTGGGAGTGCCACTCCCACTCGCCCGACGAGTGGGAGGGCCCCTCCCACTCACCCGGGTGAGTGCGAGAGCTCCTCCCACTCCCCCCATAAAGGGCCGGCGAGTGGCAGGGCCCCTCCCACTCGCCCAAAGATGGTTGGCGAGTGGAAGGTTCCTCCCACTCGCCCAAAGAGTGTCGGGCGAGTGGGAGGGTTCCTCCCACTCGCCCGAAGGGAGTCGGGGGAGCGGATGCTCCCCCCGCTTCTCCCGCTGCCTCTTTTCGCCTCGATCGGTTTTGATCGTTTCCGCGCGGTCGTTTTGCTCGTTTCGGCCACCTTCACTGTCTCAGCCTCACCCGGGTCGGGTCACACCTACTCAGAAAATATGAGGGTTGTACACAATCCCCGCTCTTTACGAGCTTGTCTCAAGCTCGGAAAGAAATTCCAACCCGCCTATTGGACGAGTAGGTGGGACCCGGAGGGAATCTTTGGGGGGCTCCGCCCGATGGCTATAAAACCCCTCGAAGAGGGAGGCAAGGAGAGCACCATTCCTGAGGACTCCTCCTATTCCCCCCCCCCCCCCCCCCCCCCTTCTCGAACTAGATGGATCCACCTCGAGACTTCAGGGCTCGCTTCAAGGCTCTTGTCGGGAAAAATCAGGCCGACCTGACGGAGCTCAAAGCTCTGATTCATGGCCCTTCGTCCTCTCCTACCCGGTCAGCGGTGCGATCACCTCGGAAGAAGCCCCGCCCTGAGCCGGTGAAGGAGGTGGCGTCGTCATCCTCCCATGGGACGACCGAATTTGTCCGAGGCCTGGAGATTGATACGGTATCGGTTCTTCCCTTGTTTCTGTCCCACACTTGCGATTGTGACACGACAATAATGACACGTTTCTTAACTGCTCACAGCTTCTCGCGGACGACATCGAAGGGGCCCGAAGACTGATAGAGGGGACGGGTGCAGACGCTCGGGTGGGCCCCGTTCCCTTCATTCAGGAACCTGCCGCCTTCTCGACTGCTCACGATAACCCTTCTGCTGGGGGGGGACAAAACCTCGATGGGTCAATCGAGCCGCAGGGAGGTCTCGGCGCCACTCCGCTCCCCTACTGCGGTCGAGGAGCCCACCGAGGACCGATCCAACGTCCTCGAGCGCCTAGGCCGTTTGGAGACCCTTACCCAGGAGTTGCGGGAGGGGAGGTTGTCTTTTGGACCCGACCCCCTCGCCCATGTTTGCGTACTGGAGCGCCGAGTGGAGAGGTTGGAGGATGAACTCAACCTGCTACGGGGAGAGGCCCGGCTCGCGTTCGGGGGCATGATGACACCGTTCGAGGATCACTTTCGCCGGGTGGAGGCCACCGTGCGCACCGTGGGCGAGGAGCTTTCCTCAGCCAAGGCGTGCTTTGAATCCACGCGTGAGGAGGTCCCCTTCACCCAAGACTAGGGCTACTGGAAGTGGATGACGCGTTAGCTATCTTTTTTTTTCCTTTTCGGTGATCTACTATTTGATGTGTAATAATAAGGATTGGCCCGCCATAGCAGTTTCATCTGCTTTGCGGCCGGACCATTTATTTCGTCACGCCTATGCTATGTTTATTTCAATAACCCTACTGATTCATGTCTCATTTAAGTTGCTGTCCTTTGGTTGACTAACAGGCAGGGTGAGCGTCATGATGCTGAAACAGCTGACTAGCGAACAGGAGGTAGAGACCTCGGGTGGACGATCTTGGGATGAAGCGGTCGGGTGGTGTCAGGGGGAGGCATAGGTGAAGGGACCCCTCGGTCCGCATCCTTACACCAGGCGAGAGGACCGCAAGGCCCTCCCACCTCTGCCGGGCGAGTGGACCATGAGGTCCACCCCTGTGCGCCGGGCGAGTGGACCTCAAGGTTCACTCGCCTGTGCTCGGGGCGAGTGGGCCTTGCGGTCCACTCGCCCGGGGCGAGTGGACCACCTGGTCCACTCCCCATCCATGCCCTTGGGCGAGTGGGCCCCGTGGTCCACTCGCCTTCTCTTTTATCTCCCCCTATAAATACACCCCCCTTCTACTTCTAGGTCCCCACCTTCATTTCTCCCCTTGCCTCACCTTCCTCCTGCATCCAGTTCTACCTCTTCCTATCACTCCTGCTAGATGGCATCCAACCGCCCACCTATCGCGAGGAACGGCCGGGAGCAAAGCGCGGCCAACTTCTCAGGGTGCTCTTTCCCTGTGGGAAAGGTATCTAAGGAAGACCTCCTGGCCTTCAGGAGTTTCCACCTCCCTGAGGGGTGGTCATGCAGACGCCCGTCGGCGAGCGAGACCATCAACTCCTTTTATGATGACTGGCTTGCATTCCCCCTCCCCCACTTTGAGGCCGGGCTACGGTTGCCTTTGTGGCCCGAGATGAAGGAGTTCCTGGACTACTTCGGCGTAGTCCCTGCTCAAGTCAACACGAATGTGATCTCGATGTTGACGGCCTACGCGTGATACCTGCGGGAGGAGAGGGTGGTGTTTGACCTGAGCGTGTTCCGTAAGGTCTTTATCTTCCGAGCAACCACCGATGGGGTTTGCTTCCTGACCGGCACACACGTGAAGGTGTGTGAGACCTCCAACAAGGTCCACCACTGGAACGATTCATTTGTGTTTGTTAAGGGCGACCTGGGCGGCATCCCCTTCTCCCCCACACAGAGACCTGAGAAGGTCTGCAAAGCCCCCTCGCTACGCGGGGAGGCTGTTGAGTTGCACCGCTTCCTTGTGGGTGCGAGCTTTGAGGTCGAGCACCTCCAGAGGAATATTAATCGGCTCACTTACGTGAAGCCGGGGACAGGTACTGGGACCTCACTAACTCACCTCTTTTTTGGTTCACTTCTACCTATGGCTGCTTACTCCATCCGAACTTGTGCAGGTGAGCGGTCCCTTCCTCGATACCTCCCCTTTGCGGGGGAAAGTTCTTCCCTTGCCCATGGGCTCGTCGAGGAGGCTGCAGCTGCCTCTGCCTCGGCTCCGTAGGTGTCTGGGTCGAGGCAAAGGAAGGACAAGGAACAAGTGGCAGAGGAGGGTGTGCCCTCCTTTCCCCCGAAGGGACCGAGGATGCGGCAGGGAAAGGTCATCTGCCGAAGGGACTCCAGGGCGCCAACTGGGGAGAGGGGGGAACCGAGTGACCCCAACGCGTTGGCCAACCACCCCAACTTTGAGATGGGGAGGAAGGCCACAGACCCTCTTGGCGATCCCATCATCCATTGGGATGAAACGATGAACCGGGTCTCCCTCACCTCCCAGCGGCCTTCGTGGGTTAAGGGGGATGTTACTGATGACGCAGCGTATAGCTTTACCTACGGCATCTACGGTCGGCAGGACGCTGCATCCTACAAGGGGATGTCTATGCGCGACCTTGCGTACGCGAGTTCCCAGGCCCAGCTTCGCGCGACCGAGCTCTCCCATATGGCCGCCCGCCGAGGTCTCAGTCTCTCGAACAGGCGGATGCAGGCGGACGCGTCGAAGATGGACGCAGAAGAGAAGGCTATCAACCTCACGGCTCACTTGGCCACCGCTGAGAAACTCCTGGAGGAATCATCCAGAGGCTTGGTTCGTGCCTACTTTGGTGATTTTTCCTTCTCTTCTCAATTCCTTGTTATTCATAGGTTTTAATTCATTTGCTTTGTTGACCTGCAGGGACCCGGTGCCGCCGACTCGCTCAGGAGACGATGCGAGGAGTCGGACCGGGAGGTGCATGACCTGAGGGCTCAGCTTGCTGAAGCCCATAGGCAGCTAAAGAAGAGGGGAGGAGAAGGAAGTGTACCTTCAAGGGCAGCGATGCCGGCCCCACCCCGACCTACCGAAGTTGAGCGCGCTCGGGGGAAGATCATGGCGTCAATGGCCCGAGCCATGGTGAGTCGCCTTCATGACGTGGATGCCCTCCGAGATAATTGGAGGGGGGTCTCCGCCAGCGACATCCTGCCTGAGTTCTTTCCTTCACCTGGGCGATCCGACTCGCCCCCTAACAGCGGCGCCTACTTTCCCGGGTCGTGAGGATGACCAGTGACTTCTCCTTTTCTCCTGCTCTTCATAGGAGCTATGTACCTTTTTTGTGTTTGCTTTTCCCTTTAACCCTGCATGTACTAGTAAGGGTGAAGCAATAACTCCTGCAATATACGTTATCAATGAATCAATTATCATTGTAATGAATTTCTTAGCTTACTCTCCCCATTTACTGCTTGAGGATTTGATACCCTACTTGAACCGACCACCGAGTGGTTAATTGACCCGATGAGCCTCCCATCTGCCGATGTGACTGAGCCTGGAGAGTGGTTTCTTTAGTCAGGGATCTTAACGATTGGAGGCGGAAGTACCCGCCTGCATCCTGTGTGCTTACCTTCACCTGGAGGCAGGGGAACTCAACGCCCTCCCAACCTGACTTGAGGTGGAAGTACCCATCCGTGTCCTAGGTGCTTAGCTCACCTGGAGGCAGAGGAACTCAACGTCTTCCCAGTCCCCTTACCGATTGGAGGCGGAAGTACCCATCCGCGTCCTAGGTGTTTACCTTCACCTGGAGGCAGAGGAACTCAACGCCTTCCCAATCTGACTGGAGGCGGAAGTACCCATCCGCGTCCTAGGTGCTTAGCTCACCTGGGGGCAGAGGAACTCAACGCCTTCCCAGTCCCCTTACCGGATGGAGGCGGAAGTACCCATCTGCGTCCTAGGTGTTTACCTTCACCTGGAGGCAGAGGAACTCAACGCCTTCCCAATCTGACTGGAGGCAGAAGTACCCATCCGCGTCCTAGGTGCTTAGCTCACCTGGAGGCAGAGGAACTCAACGCCTTCCTAGTCCCCTTACCGATTGGAGGTGGAAGTACCCATCCGCGTCCTAGGTGTTTACCTTCACCTGGAGGCAGAGGAACTCAACGCCTTCCCAATCTGACTGGAGGCGGAATTACTCATCTGCGTCCTAGGTGCTTAGCTCACCTGGAGGCAGAGGAACTCAACGCCTTCCCAGTCCCCTTACCGATTGGAGGCGGAAGTACCCATCCGTGTCCTAGGTGTTTACCTTCACCTGGAGGCAGAGGAACTCAACGCCTTCCCAATCTGACTGGAGGCGGAAGTACCCATCCGCGTCCTAGGTGCTTAGCTCACCTGGAGGCAGAGGAACTCAACGCCTTCCCAGTCCCCTTACCTATTGGAGGCGGAAGTACCCATCCGCGTCCTAGGTGCTTACCTTCACCAGGAGGCAGAGGAACTCAACGCCTTACCAATCCAATTACCGAGCAGCGGGTCGACCCGACGAGCCCCCCATCTACCAGCATGAGTTAGCCCGGCGGAGGGTCTCCAGCCAGGGATCTTGAACCTGGATATGTTTTCAGAAACCATTTCCCATTCATAGCTTTATCTATTACAACTTACCTACGCTGCGCCCCTCTGGGCATCACGTTACACCTCGCCCCTTTTCAGGGCCCTTCCCGACACCTCGCCCCCATCTGGGCACTTTGTTACACCTCGCTCATCCCGAGCTCACTCGGTCGCATGCTCCTTGGCCATCTCCGCCATTGCTTCCTCCACTTCTTCAGCTTCTCGCATCCATCCGATCGTGTTGACCGCCGTAACATAACACTGGCGCGCCTCCTGGGGATCTCCCCTGACTCTCACCTGAACCTCTCCGGAGTTGTATTTTAGGCATTGATGGTAGGAGGACGGCACGCACTTGTACGCACTGATGAGGGGACGCCCGAAGATGGCGTTGTAACTGCTCGGCGCATCCACGATGACGAACCGACAGTTCTTTGAAGTTCCCCCCAGGGTGACGAGGAGTTCGAATCCTCCCTCCACCTCCTTCCTCTCCCCGGAGAATCCGAAAAGCGGCCCGTCCGACGCCAGCACTCGCCTTGCTTCAACCTTCATCCCTTCAAAGGCCTTCTTGAAGACCACGTTCACCGAGCTCCCGTTGTCGACTAGGATCCGGGAGACGGTGAAGTTCTCGATCACCGCCTTGATGACCAGCGCGTCGCAGAAGGGGTACTCATGGGCCGGCAGGTCCTGGGTCGAGAAGGTGATCTTCTCGCTCGAGGGTGGGGGTCGAGAGGTCGAAGCGATGCTCCAGCGGTATATGGCGTGGAGGCTCCCCTTTTGGGTGGCCTCTTTGCCTACTCCTCCATGGATGACCCCGATCCCTCCCAGGGCCCCTACGTCGACCCTCTCTTCGCATGGGTCATCCTCCTCCTTGCTCTTCCCCTTCTCGCCTGTCCGTGGACCTTCCAGGCACAACTGCTTCCCCCCTGCTGGGGCTCTTCCTCCTTCTCTCATCTCGAGGAACTCCGGGCAAGCCGCGGTCGCGTGACCTTCCTGCTGATGGAAGTCACAATACGGCAGCGCCAGCTCGTTCCCTTACTTCTCCCAATGTCCCCTCTTCTTCCCTCCTTTCCTCCGACCAATGGCCATGGCTTGCAGGGGCTGGACTTGTAGCGGTCCCGAGTTCTGTTGCCACCCTGCCGGGTGGAACCGCCCGTGTCTTCCCTGAGAACCTCCTCCTCCCTGGAAGTGGCCCCTTCCTTGGCCCTGAGGGGGACCGACCTGTGACCTCCAAGCTGGTCGGGCGGCTGTCGGTTGCGACCTCCAGCCTTGCTCCTGCCCAACGGGGGGTCCCTGTTGTCCCTGACTCCTCACTTCCTCCTTCTTTCTTCCTCCACGCTCTCTCCTCTCCTCCTCCGCTACCTCAGCTAACCTAGCCACGAACTCAAGATTGGTATCCTCACACTCGATCTCCCGATCAGCGCGCTTCATCAGCTCTTCGAAAGACAAGGGAGGATCCCGAGTCAGACTCATCCTGAACAGCCCCTGCTGCAGCCCAAGGGTGAAGGCTAGCTGCAGGGTGTGCCCGGGCACCTCGACAACGAGGAGGACCTCCCCCTGGAACCTATCCATGTAGTCGGCCAGCGTCTCCCCTGGCTTCTGCCTCACTGCAAACAGGGCCTCTACCCCCTTCCTCCTCTTCTTCGAGGTAGAGAACCTTAGCAAGAAACTTCGCCGCAAATCTTCGAAGCGGTAGATGGTTCCTACCGGGAGCTGGTGGAACCAATCTCTCGCCTTTCCCTGGAATGTGACGGCGAAGAGCCTACACTTGAACGCATCCGACATCTTCCTGATCGGGGACATGTCCTCGAACCACTGAAGATGCTGGAGAGGATCGCTATCCCCCTCGTAGTAGGACATGCAGGATCGCGAAACCCATCCGGAACGGGGGCGGACATGACCAGCTCGCAGAAAGGGCTTCTCCATTCTTCTTGGTTGGGGGGAGGCATTCCCATCACCTCCCCGCCGGGGCAGCTGGTCCGGGGCGATCCGTTGAAGAGCACTCGCGCCTGGAGGCTCAAACCCTCCTCCGAGGCTGGCTCCTTCCCTTGCTGACTGCTTCTTCCTACTTCCATCAGGGGGAGTGAGGGGATCCTGGGTGCAGGTGGTGTTGAGCACTCGCCGCGAGCGGAGGGTGCGGCCTGCATGAACTCCAGGATCCTCTTGCTGAATTCGTCAAAGTCGCTCTTCTTCAAGTACTCGCAAGGCGGAGGCGGGTCTCCCAACTCGTCGCTTCCAGCCATGAGACTTGGCTCAGGGTTTTCCGAACTAGTCGCTTCCACGCTCACCGCACCAGAATGTTGAAACCAGTAACCCGGTTTCAACGTTCGAAAGGGGGTTGCGACTAACCCTTACTTGACCTAAGCCTAGAACCTTGACCGGTTACTAGGAACTAGGAGATTTGACCTTGATGACAACTGGAGTCTAGAGACAGATCCCTTAAGCTTCAGCGTGGAGGTCCCACCGCACACCTGGAAGCCCACTCGGAACTTCCCCTCTCATGCCAATGCTGAGCCTGGGCACCTTGGAGGGCACTAAGAACCACCTCACTGTCAGCTGAAAGATGACAAGAGAGGGGGGTGCTTGCTCACAAGACACACCCAGGGGGGGGGGGGGGGGTAGTGACCAGCCCTTCTCAAGGTGCCCATGGGGGTCTATTTATAGATTTCCCAAAATTGGGCTGCGGATAGCCGAAATTTCTCTATCCGCAGCTCGATCATGACCCTGAATGATCAACGCAGGGGGGGGGGGGGGGCGAGTGGGGCTCGAGGCGCCCACTCCCCCCCCTCGCGGGAGGTCCCACCTTCCTCCCCTAGGATGTCGGGCGAGTGGGAGGGTCCCTCCCACTCGCCCAAAGGGGGCGGCGAGTGGGAGAATCCCTCCCACTCGCCCCCAAAGGAGGGCCGGCGAGTGGGAGGGCCCCTCCCACTCACCCGGGTGAGTGGGAGAGCTCCTCCCACTCCCCCCACAAAGGGCCGGCGAGTGGGAGGGCCCCTCCCACTTGCCCAAAGGTGGTTGGCGAGTGGGAGGTTCCTCCCACTCGCCCAAAGAGTGCCGGGCGAGTGGGAGGGTTCCTCCCACTCGCCCGAAGGGAGTCGGGGGAGCGGATGCTCCCCCCCCCTCCCGCTTCTCACGCTGCCTCTTTTCGCCTCGATCGGTTTCGACCGTTTCCGCGCAGTCGTTTTGCCCGTTTCGGCCACCTTCACTGTCTCGGCCTCACCCGGGTCGGGTCACACCGACTCGGAAAATATGAGCGCTGTACATGACCCATATTATATGGTCATTACAGGGGAGGTGTTACATCAGGCATATTCTTGACTTGAGAATGAATCTGATTTCCGTTGGTAGACTTGATGACGCTGGTTACACAAGCATTGAAGGTGGAGGTACCTGGAGGTTGCTGAAGGGCTCTTTGGAGGTAGCCAGAGGAAGGAAGTGTTGTGGCCTTTATCGCACTAATGCCAAGATCTGTGGCCCAATTGTGAATGCTGCTGAGGGCAACTCTATGGAGTTATGGCATCGCAGGCTTGGGCATATCAGTGAGAAGAGCTTGAAGATTTTGGTGAAGAACAAGATTCTTCCGGAGCTATCAGGAGGGATTCCCAACACGTGTGTGCACTGCTTGGCCGGTAAGCAGAAACGTGTCTCCTTTGCTGATTCTGAACCAAAGAGGAAGGCATAGTTACTATATTTGATACACACTGATGTGTGTGGTCCTATTGAGCCCAAGTTTGTGGGCGGAGCCGCTTACTTCGTCACGTTCATTGACGATCATTCTAGGAAAGTCTGGGCATACTCTGTGAAGCAGAAGAGTGATGTTCTAGCAAAGTTTGAAGAATTCAGAGCGAAGGTGGAGAAGATGACCGGTAAAGAAATAAAGCGTGTTCGATCTGACAATGGGGGAGAGTACACTGGTGCCTTCGATGCTTACTGCAGAGAGCATGGCATAGTACATGAAAGGACAATCCCGAGGACGCCGCAACAGAATGGGTTGGCAGAGAGGATGAACAGGACGATTATTGAGAAGATCAGATGCATGATTTCTCAAGCTGGCATTGGTAAGTAGTTTTGGGCTGAAGCTGTGCAAACTGCTGTACATCTGATAAATCTGTCTCCTTCGACACCTCTGAATGGTGATATTCCAGAGCGTGTTTGGTCCGGGAAGGAAGTGTCGTACGGACATGTGAGGGTGTTTGGGTGCAAAGTTCACGTTCATGTCCCCAAGGAAGAGAGAGCGAAGCTTGATGAGAAGTCTCGGGAGTGCATCTTGTTGGGATTTCCCCATGAGGAGTTTGGATATAGACTCTTGGATCCCGTGAACAAGAAAATGATCAGAAGCAGAGATGTGATCTTTGTTGAAGATCAAGTGGTTGGTGAGCAGAATGCTGCGGAGTCATAGGTTCCACAGTTTCCACCTGCAGAGGAGAGACTCTATGTTGATGATGGGCCAGTAGAGACTGCTGTTGATGATGGGCATGCTGAGGAGGAAGTTGGTGAGCTTATTCCTGATGAGGAGATGATTCCGGATGTAGGGGAGCTCTGCCAGTTGATGTGCTACCTGTGGTGGAGGTTCCTCCTGTCAGATCTGAGAGAGTCAGAAGGCCCAATATCAGGTATTCCCCTCATGAGTATATTTTGCTTACAGATAGTGGAGAGCCTGAGTCCTATGTGGAGGCTCAGAGTGCTGAAGATCGTGAGGCTTGGACGGCTGCTATGGAAGAGGAGTTGTACTCCCTTCAGAAGAACGAGACGTATGATTTAGTCACATTGCCTAAAGGGAAGAGAGCTTTGAAGAACAAGTGGGTCTTCAAGCTGAAGTTGGATGAAAATCTCTCTCAGCCGAGGTACAAGGCGAGACTTGTAGTGAAAGGTTTCAGTCAGAAACAAGGTATCGATTTCGATGAGATATTTTCCCCAGTGGTGAAAATGTCCTCTATCAGACTGGTGTTGGGTATGGCTGCCTCCATGAATCTTTAAGTCGAGCAGATGGACGTCAAGACGACATTTCTGCATGGTGATTTGGAGGAAGAGCTATACATGGAGCAGCCCGAAGGCTTTGTGGCTAAGGGGAAGCATCATCTGGTCTGTCGGCTCAAGAAGAGCCTTTATGGGTTGAAACAGGCACCCAGGCAGTGGTATAGGAAATTTGACGCTTTCATGATGAAGAGCAAATTTCAACGGACCAGGGTTGATCACTGCGTATATGTGAAGAGGACTGAGAAGGCTTTGACTATTCTGCTGTTGTATGTAGATGATATGCTGATTGTTGGGGATGACAAGGCAAGCATAGCTGAGTTGAAGAAGGAGCTCGGTAAGTCCTTTGAAATGAAGGATTTGGGACCGGCAAGGAAGATTCTTGGAATGAAAATCACCAGGGACAGGAGTGCCGGTCAACTATGGTTATCTCAGTCTGAGTATGTGGAGAAAGTGCTGAAGAGGTTCATGATGGACAAGGTAAAACCCGTTGCTACACCTTTAGTCGGGCACTTCAGACTTTCTAGTTCTCAAAGTCCTTCATCTGAGGAGGAGGTGGAAGAGATGAGTCATATCCCTTATGCATCTGCAGTAGGGAGTTTGATGTATGCTATGGTCTGCACTAGGCCAGACATAGCTCATGCCATGGGGTCTGTGAGCCGTTACTTGGCAAACCCAGGGAAAGATCACTGGAGTGCTGTGAAATGGATATTCCGCTATCTCCGAGGTACCTCAGACCTTTGCTTAAAGTTTGGTGGAGGTCCACCAGAACTTATTGGGTACTCGGACTCGGACATGTCAGGAGATGTTGACACGAGGAGATCCACTTCTGGGTTCGTGGTCACTTTTGGAGGGGGAGCAGTGTCATGGCAGTCAATGCTTCAGAAGTGCGTGGCACTGTCGACAACGGAGGCTGAGTATATTGCGTTGACTGAGGCGTCAAAGGAGCTTATTTGGATGAATAAGTTCATGCTTGAGCTTGGTCTACGACAGGACGTGTACACAGTATTTTGTGACAGTCAGAGTGTTATATTCTTGGCCAAGAATCTCGCCTTTCACTCCAGGACGAAGCACATCGACGTGAAGTATCACTGGATTCAGGATGCAGTTGAGGAGAAGCTGTTGGTGGTGGAGAAGATCCACACGGATGAGAATCCTTCGGATATGATGACGAAGGTCATCCCAAGGGAAAAGTATGATCTTTGCCGGTGGTTGATCGGCATGATGTCCACTTGAAGGAGTCAAGGTGGATAACTCCCATTTATGGTCTGAAGGGGGAGTTTGTTGGGGTTCAGCCCCTAAAGGTGGCATTTTTTGGGAATTTTTGTGTTTCAGCAAATAGGTTGCAACCTGTTAAAATAGCAGGTTGCAACTCTTTTGGCTCTGTCCTTCTATTTGGACAGAAATCTGGGCAGATTTTTTGGGTCCGGTTCAACTGAACCGGACTGTTTTAAATTCCTGGCGTGAACAATTTTTTAATGTCTTAATGAGGAGGGGTTAGGGTTGATCGTGGCTTTCAACTATTCTCTTCCCTCCCTCTCGATCGAGAACTGCCGCCTCTCCTCCTCTTCTTCTCGGTTTGGAGAGCCACCGCCTGGAGGTGGTTTTGAGGGGGCTGCCGCTGCTGCTTTGGAGAGGGTTCTCGCCGGCTGCTGCCTTGGAGGGGGGCTGCCTTGTCGCTGCTATTGGAGAGGCGCCGCCGACCTGTTGTTGGAGAAGGAGGGGTGCTGCCACCGCCTTGAAGAAGGTTGTCGCCGCCGACGATTTGGAGAGTGTTGCCGCTTCCGTTGCCATTGCCGGAAAGAGGAGGTGTTTCCTCCGTTTCGCTTGGGGATTTCTCTACCGTTTCAAAGGCTTATTCGTCTACGGTTTAAGATGTTCTCTTTCTTGTCTTCGTTTGCTATTTTGCTTGAAGAGAGAGTGGAGTTTTATCCTATTGTAGAGAAGTTGTGTGTTCATCTTTGTGGTGGAGAGAGAAGTGGATTTGTTTGTCAAATCCGGTGGACGTTCTAGGTTTGGGCAAACCTAGATAATTTCTGTAATCCTTATTTATTATAGTGGATTTTGTTGTGCCGTGCCCCGTGGTTTTTGACCTTCAAGTGGTGAAGGTTTTCCAAGTAAATTCTCTTGTGTTGTTTTGTTTTGTTGTTTTGCCTTTCTCAGGTTTTTAGGCTCTATTGATCGGTGGGAGACGTCGTTAGTTGCGACCTTCATTCCCTACATGTTGTTCAGACCCCAGCTTCGCTCGACCTCCTGTCGCTCGGAACCGTCTGCAGCGTGCAATGATGTTCGGACCTAAGGAGGGGTTTGTAGCATTTCAGCCAATGTTGAGAGGATTTATAAGGGGCCAATTAGTGTAGCCGGACTGCCTGGAATGAGGTGTTAACGGATATTTACTATGCAGGCGAAATTTTTGGAATCGGGCTCCGAATCCAAATTTTTGTCTGGGTAGGAGACTATTTCGATCTCCTAATTCACTCTCTCCCTCCTCTTTTGCACGTGATTTTCTAAGAGATCGAAATGTTCTTCTAGGAGCACTACACCATATCATGCATATGGTAGCGCTCAAAACCCGCTACTATATATGAAAAAATCGCTATTGTAGGGCTACGGTAGCGGTTGCGCGTGTGTTGCATCTGCCGCTGTGGTCGTAGGGTATGGTAGCGGTTACATAATGTATTGCGGCGTCCTTAAAATCGCTACCATAGGTACATCTATTGTAGCATTTATGGTTTTCAATGGTAGCAGTTATTGAGCGCTACCATTCTACAACAACGACTATGATACTCCAACACAAGACGTTTATTCTTGTATTTGACAACATTTATTATTTTCTATGGTAGCGATTATCCTTTTAATAATGCACAAAATGCATTTTAATAAATTCATTTATTTCCTATTAAATTGAATAAAAATAAGCATATGAGACAATAATAGAGATAATATCTATTTTGTAAAAGAATTCAAATACATTTTTTTATTAATAGTAAAAGGAAGGTGTGAGATAGCCCAAACCCTTCAATACAATAAATATATAAATCACTTAATTATCTTTATTAAGCTCAATACATGAAAAAATATATATAATTAATAAATCATCTGCTCATGAAAATTATTCTCTTTCTTCTTCAAGGGCTCATCTTTCTTGCCTTCTTCCTTCTTCAAAGGGTGTCTTTTGATGCCTCGTTCTCTCATACCTAAAACAAAATAAAGGACGTATAAATTAGAGGCAGTAAAAAAATGTGTTGACTTGAAAGGAATGAACGAAAAAAGGACCATTATAGTTTCTCAAAAACTCCAGAATATGCAGTGTTGTAAAATAATAAGGGATATGTTTTTTTAATCACCTGCAAAGCATCCACTGCATCTGAAAACAATTGTATTGATCAATCTTGCATGAACAATTGTATTTACCACCACATCAAGAAACTCAAATAAGCATGAACAAATGTATTGATCAATCTTACAGAAGCAATGTTTCCCTTATGGACCTTGATGAGGTAAGGGTATCAGCTAAATCCTCTCTAATTATTATTGAATTCAAAGCCCATTTTTAATTATAACTATTACGGCGAAAACCAAATTTTACGGCGACGTTGTAAAAAACACCGTGATAGGCCATATTTGTTGTAGTGACTCCCTATCAACACAAACATCAAGTGCGGTGAAAATGTTGATACAATTGGTTAAACATATTGCCTATTATAGTATGGACAAAAGTCTTCTTTCTCATAAATTTGACAAATATAATGCAAAGCAAAGTGAAGCTTTCTTACAATGGCGCGCATCCTCAAGAGTTGAACCCGGAACCACATTAAGTTTGGTTGTTGCTCCTAAAGCCAATAGCAACTTGGCTGACTATTTGAAATTTATACAACACCTACAGAAATTTCATCATATGTAAAAAAACACCTACAAAAATAGAAAATCTGCATGCATGAAATGGTGAAATTATTTCCATACATTTCTTATCTGAAACATGGAGACGAAACATAAACTTCATGTGCATAAAATTCCTGTTCTTGGACTTCATGTGCATAAAATTGCTGCTTTTACCCATGAACCATAAACACCAACAACAACACTCAAGCCTTTTCCTGTTCTGCTTATTTAGATGGAGTTGAAGTAGATCAGGGAGGAGGAAAACTGGAAAACTTGGTTGAATTAATGATTTTATTTCTAGATGATTTTCCTGTTCATTTATTTTGATAATTGAACTTTTTTTTTTAAATGTAGCATATGAATGAACAGTTGAAGATGGACCCAATAGTTGTGAGCTTCAAATTTACGTGTTACTTAAGTACAAGTATCTACCAACACAATCATTTTGATAATTCTGCTCTTGAAGGACCCTATTTCACCTATATATCCCCATTTAACTCTTAGTGCAACATATGTCGTTCCAACATATGTCTAAAATTGGAACCCTTCATAATAAAAGCATTTAATTAAGAGAAGTGGACAGCAAGAAGAACAAAGGACCCTTCTCCAACAAAGAAGAGTGAGACCTGAAGCTATCTGATCTTGAAGTGCAACTAGACTTCTCAGCTTCTTTACAAATTAAGTCCAACTCCATGATCTGGTAATAGTAATAAGTATTAATAGAAGCAATGATTAGGAAGTATAAGACTTAAATAATAGTCCGGAAACTCTATAAAAACTGTCCAGAATAAAAAAAATTCTGTGCAAAATCACATGTTCTTTGAAATTCAGGGAATGCAAACAACTCTGAGGTAGATAAGCTTCAGTTGGAAGAATTACTAGAAGCATGTTGAGTATTGATTCCCTTAAAACAACCTAATTTAATGCTCCTGAAATGGACATGAACACATTTTAATATGATAGGAACATAAACAAAAGATAAAGAAAAAGAAATACATTTTACTTACTCTTGTATAAAGTCTGACGAGGTAAGTAATCAACTTCAAGTACATGAACAAGATATTAAAACACAAGCATATTCTCCACTATCAATAACCAACAAATAGAAGCATGCTAATAACTTCCCAAAACTTGAAATATGCTATTATTCCACAACCTTAATAATTTAGCAACTGAATAAATTAAATACAAAAATCATTTGCTATAAATAGAACAGCTCTGTACAACTTATGAGTGGTTGGTAAGAAGGAATTACATGATCTGGAAATCAAAAGTCTGTAGGATAGAGCTTCCATTTTTACCAAATTCATTATCATCAATAGTCTTATCTCAATTATTTGGAGTCGGGTCATCTAATTTGTTTTAACATGAGTCTTAAGATTGACTGTCAAGATAACATCAACAATCAACCTCTCATATGGGCTACAGATTAGTAATGACATAACTGAGTAATCAAACATAAATAAACATCATATTCAATATCAAGTGTTGGAAAGATATATGAATATACAATGCCAGTGCCAAACAATAAAAAAAAAGGCAATATCAAGTTAGATTGAACAATTATATTTCAGAGAACTCGTCGAGCAGCCAAAAATGCGTTATATATTTCATTTTTTTATACTAAGGCTATGTTGGATTCTTATTCAAGGAATTATAAATTTGATGGATTCAATTGACTTGATCTCTATAATTGAAGAAAATGCTCAAGTGCAGGAAATACCTTGGGGTAGATACTGCAGAGTGTCGAAAACTCACTTGAATATGAAGGCTTGTTCTATACCTTGCAATTGATGGAGTTCCTCATGAAAAAACCAACTTCTGGACTGATTTCTTCAGGCCGATGGCATAGATGGGGATCGACACCTTCAAAACCAGCACAGGAAACAACCTACAGGAATTTAAACAATGGCATGAGAGTACCTTATAGCGGCAATGGACTGAGAGGGGGTCTCGTCCCTTAGGGTTTTAGCCTTGAGCTTCTTCTAGAGAGACTCCAATTGGTCCAGATTTTCTGTGACGAGCAGAGGGGAGAGATGGAAAAAAGCGGTGAAACCTGGGGGGGGGGGGATTGGATCGATGGTGTAGCTTGCTCGAGTAACTTTGTCGAGGATTGCAGGAGCTCTAACCACCCGCTCATGTCCGCTTCGCCTGCCTTGCCCAACTCCGACCTTCCCCTTGCATGGCGCATCTCTCTCAGCCATCCCGCGCATCCGATTGAGGAGCCACAAGGGATGGGAACCTTTGTCCCCGGAGCAAAGGCCGTCGTCGTCGAGCATCGATGGAGAAGAAGCGAGTGAGAAAGGAGAACGTGCGAAAGCGTATCGGAAAAGAGATCAGAGTCCCATAAAATGATTTTTAGGGCCAGTGAGAACTTTTTGCCACGATTTTGGTGGCTAATAACAATATTATTTGCCACAAATTGATATGACGAGGGCACGAGGCTAATAATTGGACTATTAGCCACGCTTTGGTAAACCTTGGCTAATAAACTACTATTAGCCACGATTTTTATTCTGTGGCTAATACTAGTGTATTAGTCATGATTTTTGAACCTTGGCAAAAAAATGTGTAGCTAAAATTCAATTTTCTAGTAGTGCGTGGTCGTAAACATGTTTTGTTGTAGTGGGCAGCGGATATCTTCAATAACTTGAATGTTGCGGCGACGCGGCCGCGAGCGGAGGTTGTAGCGGCGAACATCATCATGCACGAGCGGAGGTTGTAGCGGCGAACATCATCATGCACGGGCGGGTCAGCGCCATCAGAGGGTTTCTTGGAGAGTATTTGCTAGGTTTTGAAAGTAGCGGGTTTTTTTTATTTGTTTTGGCGATGCACTGGGTGATAGCTTGATGCATGAAATTAGTAGCGTTTTTATAACCGCGACCAAATAATGGATACTATAGGTATGATATGTTATAGTAGCGTTTATTTATCTACAATTGCGGTTATAAACGCTACCATAAACATCTTTTGGTAGCGTTTACTTAACCGCTACAAATTAAGCGTTACCATATGCATGATATAGTGTAGTGGAGATCGAAATGATCTCATATTCAGACAGAATTTTGGAAATAGACCCGGTCCAGAAAATTTCGCGGTAGAGGACTGGGCTGGAGGCCTGGCCAGGGGAGTTTGCTGGGCAGGATGCAGGAAATTAGGGAACCGGACGGGAATTTTACTCTGGTCATGAAACACAGATGAGAAGGGGTTTTCAACTGTGCAGAAATTGAAGAATTGTGGGTAGTTATTGTTGGAAAGGGGATTCGGCTTTGCCCCCTAGACTCCTATTTATAATTAAACATAGTGGCCACTACGACGTACGTAAAATAAAAATACAAAAAATAATAAATATAGATAAATTATCTCGTTGTCTCTCTGAATGCAACTTCGTTCCCGGATCATCTATATCATGATTCTAACATCGCCTCCAGCATACATAAAGCAGTGCGTTAAATGTCGACCCGTCCTAGATCCGTCATCCACATATCACTCATTAGAGTTAACGAAAATCCCAGGCCTAAATAGGTATCATGCAACCTTAGATATCCTCAAAACTACGCAGCGGGTGACAAAACAAGGATATCGTCGTGGATAGTACCGAGGAAAACCCGCTTTTCTGGTAACATTAGAATAGGAATCCAGCCACCAATCAAACATTCTTGAAAGAGTAACATGCTAGACATGTACATACAAATTCCTTGTAAATTTTACAATAACAAACCAAACTAAAATTCAAATATAACCTCTACTTTTAATTACCATAGCCATTTTTTCACCAATTAAACATGTTCAAGATGCATTTGTTACCCATTAACATTGCAATTCAGTATTGTTCTCTAGTTAACCTCAGAGTGAAATGCTTGCAATTTTCTGCAACTTGTCATTTGCCTTCAATTCAAATTGTAATTTTTTTACCTATTCCTCTTGGGCTCGAAAAAAATGTTCACTCCTTAATGTTGGAGTTGGGGAACACTTCCGGCTCTCTTGTTTCTCACACCGGGTTAGCCCACGTGAGCTTAGAGACGTCGGAGCGTGACTCTCTCCGATGATTAAATGCGTGTAACCCGAATCTAGGGTTAAGGTTTTTTCTTAGCGGTTTCGGCTGAGGAGTTTTGGAGGCGTCTACGAGGAGATTCCGTGGAGAGGCGTTTCCGGCGGTGGTTCCTCCGTTTCTTGTCCAAAGAGAGGGGTGCGAGGTAGGATCGGTTTTGATCCTTGTAACCTTGTGTACTTTGTAATCTCTATTGATGAATACAAGAAGGTGAAGAAAAGGCGGGATATGGGACGTAGCCCGGTTTTGGGTGAACCTCTTAAATTTGTGTGTTTTCTGTAATTTTCTCTTTGTTTTTCGTTTGAATCTCTCTTCTCGGCACCCCACATTTTTCTACACTTAAAAGTGTTCTTGTTGGCTTTGAGTGCATGCCTATATATAATAGTCTCTCCTATCTAATACGCTGAGGTTCACCGAAAATGGCAGCAAGACCTAGAATTGAAGATGAATGCTATGCATTTGTAATGGAGAGTCTTCCTACGGTGGGAGAGAACGCTCGCGGGGGACTGTTGAGGAGGAAGAAGCCTATCGCGGGAGAGAGTGGAGAAAACAATATCAACGGTGGGGAGAACGAACTTTGCTCTAGAATGGTTAGGACGCGGGTGAGGCACAAGATTGGGAAGGTTTATGGGGAGCGCAGATCTGCTGTTAGAGGAGTAAAGTGTTAACAATATATGGGCGGTTTGACTCGCTTGCCCCTCCGATAAGGACAATCAGTGCGCTGAAGTGGTCAGCCATCGCGATCATCGAATCGTTCAATGCCCACTCATCGTAAGCTCCTTGAAGACGAGAGTATAATTAATTTTGTAACTCTCTAAAAGTAAATTTAATTTAAAAAATCTAATTAAAATTATCAAACTTATCAAAATGTGCAGCTGAATGCGCCGCTGACTATGATTTTGGGATGTCAGAAATATCATTGATTTCTAGTAGTATTTTTATATCACTCCAAACTATGTATCAGGGAGCTTATTTTTTCGTACACAACGCACGTGCATTAATCAAAATCTGGTCGTCTATCATCTGCAATTATGATTTTTGATGTGTGATTGGTTGAAAATCTAGTCGCACAACACACTTTACATCCACAGCTACATATTTCTTGTACCGGGGGACACAATTATCTAGCGCAACTATATATAATAATATAAATATTTTCAAGATATTTTAGTTTTTTCTTAACATTTTAGTATTAATTTAAAATTAAAACATGGCAAGAATTTAGTATTCTCTTTAATTATATTGATATAAATAATTAAAATAAAAATCCGTTGTAGTCTAGTTGGTTAGGATACTCGGCTCTCACCCGAGAGACCCGGGTTCAAGTCCCGGCAACGGAAATGTCTGGTTTTTTTGCATGTATTTTCAGAAGTACCGGCGGTGGAGATAAGTTAGGTAGCTGGATGATACGTTAGACAAATTATTATTATTTTTCAATAATTTGTAACTAGTTGGAGATATAACCAGTTATTACTTCTTATTATTATCCAATCCATAAAATGAGTAGGCAAATATTTTAGGTATATAACTAGTTGGAGATATAGGCTTCATTTGGTAAGGTTTATAGGTCCGCAGAACCGCCGGTCCCAAATTGCATTTGTTTTTCCACCTCCCATTCGAATAGCTCGCGTTTAGCTCCTTAAGGAATTCCGTCGACTGCAACCGCCAACCACCACCTTCAGTTTGCCGCGTTTTGGGAGGAGGAAGAACCCGTGCCGCACAGGAGCCAACACCGACCTCCAGGTCGACGCCAGCGGCCTGCAGATCTCACCCTAAATTCCTCCGTAATCTCGCTGTGAAACCCATCTTCTTCCACCATTCACACCATTGTTCGCCCTCTGATGCACAAATTCTTGTCGGAGACCTTCTCTCCCTGTTCGGTAGCAAGCGCCACGCCGGTCGAGTCCTTGAGGACGAGGCGCGGCAGTTCCGGGTATGCCTACGGTTCCTTGTCCCTCCATTACCCTCTCATTAATGGGAAGGCTGAAAATCTCGAGTGAATCGAGAAAAAGGAGAATGAATAGTAAAATTATATATACTATAGTATATAGTATAAACGGTAAAATTAAATTAATAAAAATAATTATAATATATATTATTTTTAATTATTTATTAATATATATATATCTTATTATATAAAGCAATATAGATATCTTGAAGCACGCCAACCTTTTAATCTCAACTGTTTGATCTCCTCAAAAATCATTATGAAGAGAGAGAATAGAGGGGAGAGAAAGAGGCGTAAACGGAGGAAGAAAGTGAGGGAGAGAGAGAGTGAGTGAGAGAGAGAGAGAGGAATAGAGAGAGAGATAAATTAAATTTTTTACTTTAAAATATACATTTTTTTACAAAATAAAAATTGGAAATGTGATTTATATTTTTTTACAGTAATTTTGAGTACTCATATGCATGTGTTGCGGGCGCAGCCCGCAGCGATGCATCGCACGGGCGAAGCTCGTGCGGAGGCGAGAGGAGCCTGCCTGGATGCGGTCGAAGACCGTCCGAGAGCATCAAGAACGTGCGAAGAGGGGGAGGGGCGAAGCCTGTTTGGTTGCGGGCGAAGCCCGCTTGATTACGGGCGAAGCCCACAACGATGCATCGAGAACGAGCGTAGCCCGTTCGAAGATGCTAGTACATATATATATCTATACGAGTGACAGGCACGGGGCTCCGCCCCTATTTAAGGCAACATTTGTCATGGGGAGACATTTGTTGTGGGCGGCGACATTTGTCGTGGGGGGCGACATTTGTTGTGGGCGGCGACATTTGTCGTGGGGGGCGACATTTGTCGTGGGGGGCGACATTTGTCACGGGGGGCGACATTTGTCGTGAGGGGCCACATTTGTCGTGTGGGGCGGCATTTGTCGTGGGGGGATGCTTTTGTCGTGGGGATGACTTTTGTTATGGGGGGCTGCATTTGTCGTGGAAACATTTGTTATGGGTGGCAACATTTGTCGGGCAGGCAATCTGACGATTTCAAGAATTCATAGTGTGAAATTACTATAATGTTTCTAATTATTTTTTGTGTGAAATTACTATATGCAAGGAAAGGAGAGAACAAAATAGGAATCCCATCAATGCCACCATAAATTTTCATGAGCAAGCGGGATGCGGCCCCATTTAACTAGGCTCCGCCCCTATGTTAGTGATGCAAGCGGGCTGCGCCGTATGGAATTGGGCTGCGCCCACATGCCCCGTGTTTGTTACTTGGTGTTGTTTACGTCAGAAATTTAGCAAAGGACAAACTCTATTCTAACTAAACTGCAACCAAAGTCCTTATGAACAACAAGAATTAAAACCATGCAGTCTTTATAAAACTGGAACATGCAGTTTTAATGAAACGGCACGGGGCTCCGCTGCTATGTTAGTGCAACGGCGAGCTTCGCCCGCACTTGCCAGCGGTTTATGCCCGTACTCAGTCGAATAACAAACACAACATTGTTATGTAGGTGACATTGCATACAACCTCAATTCCTTCACCGAAAAGCTTTTCGTGGAGGAGAAATTAGGAGCGGGGAAATAGGGTTTGGAGCGTGAGAGATGGCGGGATGAGGAGGAGGCGATGTGACCAAGAGGAGAGAAGTCGAAGAGGCTATCGGGGGTGTGATATGAGAATGGCAGGTGGGAAGCGTCGTATGGGGGGATATATTTTTAATCGAACCCTAAAAATCATATATTCTTTGACGAGATGAACGGTTGGGATGTAATTGGTGTCTCACATACCTTGTCATCCATATTTTTTTTTAATATAGTATATATATATGAGTGACAGTGCACCCCCGGCGCGCGAAGCACTTGAAGGTTCCAACCACATTCCTCTAGGAGAGAACACCGCGGGAGAGTTTTTGAGGATGTTCCCGATCAAACACGTTGTGTGCACATGCAATCCTGATCAACCATTATGATTTCCCCTTGCGTGAAGAAATGTTCAGTGGTCTCATTAAACTCATAGGGGTTGTCATGATTTTTCAACTTTTGATTGATGAGCTTGAAGAAATATGAGATTTGCTGCTCTCTTATTCTAATTACTAAGAATTACATTGCTTATTGTTTCTTCTTTTCCACATCCTCCACTGCGTCTGCTTCAACGATTTTGAACGACCTCCTCTCTAACCCAGTGCATTGGTCTTCTTCCTTTCACCTCTCCACACAACAACTCACACAACCACTAATTAAATCGATGTCCATTATTATGTCTGAACACACTCACATGCCCTAAACCATACGCTGAAAGTATTGTCAGCGTTGAAGGAACACAATTTGCGAAGACATAAAATGAGAGGATCACATTCCAATGCATTACCTGATTCAATATTGACTGTATTTAAACATTTTTTATTTAAGATATCCACGACATGCTGGTTTTTTAAGTACCACTTGATGGAGAAGACGCTATTACCTGATTTGGTAGAAAAGTGCGTATAAATTGGAACCATACACTGAAAGTATTATCAGAAACGAAGGAACACAAACCGCAAAGACAGAAAATGAGAGGATCGCATTCTTGTGCATTACCTGATTCAATCTTGATTAAAGGTATTTGATCCTAAATGGTGCTCCGACTACTGCCATTATTTACTGTTTCAGGGATTTGATTATGAAGGCAGTGAGTTGTAGAAGAACAGAGTTGAGAGTGGTTAGGGCTGAAGAAGCGAGTTTAGAGAAGAGGAAAATGGCAGAAGTACATGTAAGTAAAAATGCATAATAAAAATGCATCTATACTATGTATACATAAATACCACCGCTGACTTCATCTACAAACCCACCAAAAAGAACCTTCTTCGAAGATGTTGGGTAGAAAAAAACATACTCAATGAACATTTCCAAAATGCAGAATAGTATAAAAATATCAAGAAATAACATTGAACCAAACCTACTTAATATGTTCTATGAGGGCATGAGTCAAACACCTTGTATGCACATGAAATTGTTGTTGAAATATGAGAAACAAACTCATTAAATTTTAGGAAAAAGTTTGCAATGGTAAGTTCCATTCACCATTAACCATTCTAACTCTAAGGTAGAATGTGGAGAATAAAAAATGAAGAGCACGTTCCATTCTAAGTCTAAGAGAGGAATGGAGAGCACATTGAATCAGAAGAATGTAGTTGTTTGTAAATAATGGAGTCGGAGTGAAGAACCTTTGGCTTCGATGGACTGTGAGATTTATAAAAACTTACAAATCAACATGATGCTTTACGTTGACACATACTCTGAAAACGTGAAATAATTTCTTCATTTGTAATTGTATCTGCAACGTCTTTTTCAATATACGTCACCAAACAATCATTCATTCATTCATCTCCCATTCTGTTTCGCAGACGATTCTTTATTATCTTCATTGCAGAAAATGTTCTTTCAACGCTAGCTGTTGCAACAGGTAGGAGGCAAGCTAACTTTAACATTCTGAAAACTAGCCGGTAATTATCTTCTCTTTTTAATTCCACTAATTTTTGAAGAAGTCCATTGATTCCCTTAATTTTTGAAAATATGTCCGGCGATGCAGATCACATGTCAAAAATATACATGTCAACGTAAAGCAACTAGGGCTAATCTGTAATTAAACACGCTGCAAAAAACCGACGGGACATTCCCGTTAGCGCAACTAGGGCTAATCGATATGCACATCACAAACATCACAGGGACGGACTAAATCAAGAGGAACATTCCAGTTAACGTTGAAGTCATAAAACTCTTTTGAAAATTCAAAACAAAACATTAAAATCATAAAACTCTTTTGAAAATAGCTGAATACGTGTTTAAAAATAGGTGTTAAATTATATCCTACCTAAATCTATACCAAACTGGATTAAATCACAAACCTAATCTATATCTATCTCTATATAATTTATATTCTACCTAGATCTAAGTGAGGAAGAAGAATGGATCTTGCGTCCTTGCCGTAAGTTTGAATTTCCTTGCAATCAGATGGAAAAAGTGCTCGAATGTCCTGTCAAATTTGAAGAAGATTGCAAAATTAATACTCTGATGAATATTAGAAGGATAATTATTCTAAACATAACTACCAACATAATTATTAATTTTCTTGCAAAAGCCTAATGTATCAGGTGTGATTGCTCACTGCCCCGACGAGCACCGTCCCCGAATCGCCTTGCCGTCCCAGCAAATCGCGAATCGCGAGCACCGTCCCAGGAAAAATCGTGAATCGCCTTGCCCGCACGCCGCACCTTGCCCTAAATTCGCGAAAAACACGGTCGGGCACTTGCCCGACCGTGTCTTAACATGGGTCCGCCCGTGCCTAAGACAAATGTCGCCTTGGATAGGGTCGGAGGCCCGTGCCTATCACTCGTGTGTGTATATCTATATTATATAAATGAATACATTTAGGACCATCTTGAAGCCAAAATAGAACCACCCATTAAATCAGAGCCGTTGGATCAAGACTACACGGGCTGCGAATATCCAAACCTGAAAACCCCTCCCTCCCTCCCGAGCCAACCCCCCCCCCCCCCCCCCCCCCGAAATCACTATTCACGGAATAGCCTCCCCGCGTCTCCCTTCCCCGCCACCGCCGGCCTGACCGGACCCCACCGGCGTGGTCGCCGGACCCAGGCGAACCTGTCAGGGGTACTCCGGCGGCCCTCCGGTGGTGGCTCTGGCGGCGGTAGCCCTGACCGTGAGGCCCAGGTCCGGCGAGCCTGTCAGGGGTACTCCGGCGGCGATCTGGGCCTCACGGTCTGGGCTACCGTCGCTGGAGCCACCGCCGGAGGGCCGCCGGAGTACCCCCGACAGGTTCGCCGGGGTCCGGCGACCACGCCGGTGGGGTCCGGTCAGGCCGGCGGAGGCCATGGCGGCGGCGGGGAAGGGAGACGGGGCGGCGGAGTTTATAAAAAAACAATTTACGGAATTAATTTATTACATATAAATTAAATATATAATAATATTTAAATATATAAATATATATATAATTACAGTTAATATATATTGATATATAATAAAGATATTATTATATTTTTAAAAATAAAATACATACTTGGTCGTAGGGGCTGGCGAAGCCGGCCGGGCGCGTGCGAATCCCGCCGGGCGCGTGCGAATCCCGCCGGGCGCGTGCGAATCCCGTCGGGCGCGTGCGAATCCCGCCGGGGGCGGGCGAAGCCCGCCAGGTACTGTCGCGCGGGGCACGGGGGACCCCCGTGCACTATCACTCGTATATATATATATATATATATATATATATTTGTACAACCCGTATTCGCCGAGTGGGCCCCCCCAGCCAGCTGGCGAAACCTGGGTCGTCCGGACCATTCGCCGGGTCACTCGCCCAGGCTAAGTGAGGTAAAAATGCCCTCAAGATGGTGGAGGTAGGCTATAGGAAAGAAGACGCTAGGCGAGTGGTGCCCTCACGGACCACTCGCCCAGAAATGAGAGCATTCGCCCAGCCAGGGGACCACTCGCCCAGAAGCGTGGGCATTCGCCCAGCCAGGCGGGTGCCCAGCGAATGGTGCCCTCACGGACCATTCGCCCAAATGGGTGTGAGGGGAAAATGACCATAATACCCCTGGTGGGCTGCAAATAGCCCTTCAGAACAGCGGAGTTAGGCTATTAGCAGACCAATTTGGGGTGCGGTTAGTAAAATTAAAAGGCGGATTCAGGCTATTTACAGACCAGCCTAGGAAAACTATAAATAGACCCTTAAGGGCACCTTGGAGGAGATCTGATTTTAGAGAATCCTCTCCTCTAGGCTAGTTTTGGTTGGCAGCCAGTGCCCTCCAAGGTGCCCGGTTGAGCTTTGGTTTGGGAGGGGAAGCTCTCTAAGATCTTCCGGGTGTGTGGCGGGACCTCCTTGCTTCAGCCTTGGGTCTATTCCGTTTCCAGCATCCACCGTCAAGAGAGTCTAGTGAGGGAGAAATAAGCATCGGCTACACCCCCAGTGGGTCCGAACTCAAGAGACCAGTTGCTGGTTTCAACATTTTTGGTGCGGTGAGCGTGGACCGTAGCCGGTGAAAGAAAATCCCAAGCTGGTTTCGATGACAGGAGATGGAGGAAATGGTTCTGACTCAGGTCACTCGCAGCCACCAGCGGCCGACGAGTGGCTGGAGATGTTTGAGAAGTTCAAGCGAGAGGTCCTGCAGACGGTTCTCGCAGCAAGGACCGAGTGCGAGACCCCGGTGGTCCCAGTGGTCCCGCCTTTGCAGATTGGCGAGAACGCACCAGGGCAGCGGCCGGGGAAGGAGGTGCCAGCAGAAGGAAGTGCGCGAGACCTCCCCGGACGGCAGTTGTTCAGCAGTCCGGCGAGTGCTGAGGTGTGTGAGTTGGTCCCGCGCGAGAGGACCACTCGCCGAGCAGGGGAAGGGAGCCCCTTTTGCGAGATGATCCTCTCGGCCCCAGTGCCAGAAGGGTTTCGTGGGCCGGAGATGTCCTACTACACCGGCAAGGAGGATCCAGTTGTGCACCTGCAGTGGTTCGAGGACATGACTTCAATCCTTCCCATGTCGGATTCTTTCCAATGCCGACTCTTTGCGACCACCCTGAAGGAGAAAGCAAGGGACTGGTTCCACCAACTTCCCACAGGTTCCATCTATGCGTTCGATGATCTGCGCCGAAGCTTCCGACTGCGTTTCTCGACGTCAAAGAAGAGGAAGAAGGATGCGGAGGCTCTCTTCAAGATCAGACAGAGGGAGGGGGAATCCCTGGCTAAGTATGTGGACAGGTTCCAGGAGGAGATACATCTAGTGCAGGATGTGCCGGGATTCGCCCTCCAGATGGCATTCATCGTAGGGCTGCGAGAGGGGTTCTTCAAGATGGACCTGAAGAGAAGACCTCCTGTATCCTTCGAGGAGTTGATGGAGAGAGCCGCGGAGGAGATTGAAGGGGAGGCAGCCAATCCCGAATTCTATAAAAGGTTGGCAAAGATGAGCGAGCCCGAGGCAAGGCAGCCAGAGGGAAGAAGGCGAGAGGAGCCCAGGGGCCAGGGGTTCGAAAGACCACCTCGGGTTTGGAGGAACCAAGAACCCAACAACAGGTTGGGCTGGAGGAACCAGGAAGGACCACCGCGAGGTCAGGATGAAAGGTACCAAGGAAGGGAGGCAGGAGGAGTGAATCAGGGGTGGAGGCAGGGTCCCAGACCCCCTCACCCCCCGAGGGAGCAAGCCATGGCGGTAGGCCGAGGGAGAAGAAGTAGAGGAGCAAGAGGAGGAAGAGGAAGAGCTGGAAGAGAGGACAGGGTGGCGTTGCCTTACTGTGACTTTCATCAGGAAGAAGGTCACGCGATCGCCACCTGCCCAGGGTTCTTGGAAATGAGGGAAAGAGGACAGCCACGGCGGCAGCATGCCAGAATTGAGGAAGTGCTTCCAGAGGCAGAAGAGGACCGGTGTGAGGATAGGGCAGATACAGGAACGAGGGGGGGAATCGGGGTGATTCACGGTGGGGTTGGGATAGAGGCCTCTCGCAAGAGAAGCTTCCAGGCCATGTTCCGAAGGGACGTCGCGTCGACCTCCCAGACCCCACCCCCCTCCGAGAAGCTCACCTTCTCCTCAGAAGATATGCCAGACTACGAAGACCCATTCTGCGACGCCCTGGTGATCCAGACGGCAATAGAAAACTTCACGGTCTCTCGGATCCTGGTGGACAACGGGAGCTCGGTGAATGTGATCTTCAAAAAAGCTTTCGACGCGATGGAGGTAGAGAAGAAGAGAGTGCAGGCCTCCGACGGACCACTGTTTGGTTTCTCGGGAGAGCGGAAGGAGGTCGAGGGAGGCGTAGGTCTCCAGGTGACGCTAGGAGGAGTCCCAAGAAACTGCCGGTTCGTCATCGTGGACGCTCCAAGCAGCTATAACGCCATCTTCGGAAGACCCCTCATCAGCGCCTTCCGGTGCGTGCCCTCATCATACCATCAGTGCTTAAAGCTCCATAGTGGAGGAGTCCAGATCCGCGTCCGAGGAGATGCTAAAGTGGCGAGGCAGTGCTACGTGACTGCCGTCAACACTATTTCATGGATGGCGGATGCCGAGAAGATGGATGAAGAGATGGCGAGGCCGGAGGGGCCAGGAGAAGAAGTGGAAAAGAGAGAAGTAGTGGGAGAGGGCGATGACCGAGAGGAGAATATGGAGGTCGCTCGGGAAGAGCAGGAGGTCGAGCCGGTGGAGGCGGAAGGAGCTGCAGAGGAAAAGGCCCGGGAGGAGGGGCGAGAAGCAAAGGGCCAGTGGGAAGAGCCAACCCGGCTCGAGGCGGCAGAAGAGGTGATAGAGATGGAGGTTACCACCCAGGCAGGAAGGGTGGAGAAGGTGCGGATCAGCGGGGGCCTCGGCCCGGAGGACCAGAGAAGGATGCTGGAGTGCATCCAGAAGAACATGGACATCTTCGCGTGGAGCGCAGCGGACATGCCAGGCATCGAGGCGGACGTAGCTTGCCATCGTCTCAACCTCGATCCAGAAGCCCGCCCCATCCGGCAGAAGAGAAGGACTATAGCTGACAAGCTCGAAGGACCGATCCGCGAGGAGGTGGCGAAACTCCTCGAGGCAGGTTTTGTAACGGAGATCCAGTATCCAGGCTGGGTCTCCAATGTCGTAATGGTAAAAAAGGCCGATGGCCGCTGGCGTATGTGTGTGGACTTTTCATTGTTAAATAAGGCCTGTCCTAAGGATTGTTATCCCTTGCCTCGGATCGACGCGCTGGTTGACTCAGCCGTCGGTTTTTCTGTGATGAGTTTTTTGGATGCTTTTTCAGGTTATCACCAAATAAGAATGCACCCCCCGGACGTCAAAGACGTCTCGTTCATCACCAGGGAGGGATGCTACTGCTATAAGATGATGCCCTTCGGGCTGAAAAATGCAGGAGCAACCTACCAGAAGATGATGGATCGGGTATTTAAGAAGCAAAGGGGAAGGAACCTGGAGATCTACGTGGATGACCTTATGATAAAGAGCAAGTGTGTGAGCTCTCACATCCAGGACCTCGAGGAGACCTTCGCCACCCTACGCAAGTACAAGATGCGCCTGAACCCCCTGAAGTGTGTGTTCGGGGCCAGCAAAGGGAAGTTCCTCGGGCACCTTCTCACCCCCTGGGGGGTAGAACCTAACCCGGACAAGGTTAGGGCTATAATGGAACTGGGGTCGCCACGGAACGCAAAGGAAGTTCAGCGCTTGACCGGAAGACTCGCCGGGCTGAACAGGTTTCTCTCCCGGGCCGGGGAAAAATGCTCCCCCTTCTTTAAAGCGCTACGAGGCAATCAGAAGTTTGAGTGGACGAGAGAATGCGAGGAGGCCTTTCAGGCCTTGAAGAGCCAACTCACCAAGGCTCCGCTACTGCAAAGTCCCAAAGAGGGGGAGGATCTACACCTATATCTCGGGGTCGGGGCGGAGGCCGTAAGCTCCTTCCTGGTTCGAGAGGAAGGAAAGAAGCAGCTGCCAGTCTACTACGTAAGCAGGGTCCTGAGGGAAGCGGAGCTCAGGTACCCAATTTTAGAGAAGTTGGCCTTTGCCCTGGTCATCGCAGCAAGGAAGCTCAGGTCATACTTCCAGGCCCATTCGATCCAAGTAGTGACGGACCATCCACTCCGCCAGATCTTCGAAGGAGTGGAGCACTCGGGAAGACTCGCAAAATGGTCGATCGAGCTAAGTGAATTCAACATTACCTTTGTCCCTCGATTATCTATGAAGGCGCAGGTGGTGGCTGATTTCATGACAGACTTCGCGGCCGAGTTGAGAGAAGACGGAGCCCCTCGTCACGTTCCATGGAAGCTGCTGGTGGACGGGGCTTCGGGCAAGAACTCTCTAGGAGGAGGGGTGGTGCTGGAGAGTCCCCACGGAGTAAAGATAGAGCAGACGCTAGTGATACACTTCCCAATCACCAACAACCAGGCGGAGTATGAGGCTGTAATCGCCGGCCTGCGGTTGGCCCGGGAGCTCGGGGTCCATGACGTGGAGGTCCTCACTGATTCCATGATAATAGCTTCTCAGATAAGGGGAGAGTTCGAAACAAGGGAACCTGTGCTCATGAAGTACTTAGCAAAAGTCAAAGGTCTCGTGGGGACGTTCAAAACTTTCTCCATCCGGCATGTCCCTCGAGAGGAGAGCACCCCGGCAGATCGGTTGGCAAAATCTGGTCCTCGAGCCGGAGGGACCCTGACGGACCTATTCCGTCCTTCGATCGAAGAGGGAGAGCTCATGGAAGTAGAACAGCGGCCCTCCTGGAAGGATCCCTTCGTCACCTTCCTTGCAACGGGAAAATTTCCGGAAGAAGTTCCGGACCAGAGGCGCTTCCGGTATAAATCTGCCTACTACGTGCTCCATGAGGGTGACTTGTATCGGAAGACCCTCTCGGGCCTCCTGGCCCAATGCATCTCGGAGGAAGAGGTCCCAAGGATCTTGGAAGAAGTCCACTCCGGCGAGTGCGGCAGCCACTCGGGGAGCAGGATGTTGGAGGCAAGAATAGTGAGGCAGGGGTACTTCTGGCCAACCCTAAGCAAAGACGCGGCAGCCTTCGCCAAGAGATGCCAGAAGTGCCAAATGTTCGCCCCGCTTCAGCTCATGCCAGCTCAGAGACTGAAGAGTATCACGGCGCCCTAGCCATTCACCATATGGGGAATGGATCTGGTAGGACCCTTCCCCCAGGCTAGTGGGCAGAGGAGATTTCTCCTAGTCATGATTGACTACTTCACAAAGTGGCTGGAGGTCAAGGCGTTGGCTAAGGTCACCTCCCAGGTAATCCGCAACTTCGTATGGGGGGAGATCATTTGTCGACATGGGCTTCCGCAGGCCATAGTCACGGATAATGGACCGCAGTTCGCAAGCGAGGAATTCATCAGCTTCTGTGGCCAGCTGGGGATAGACCTTAGGTTTGCGTCCGTCCACCATCCCAGGAGCAACGGGCAGGTAGAGGCAGCGAACAAGGTCATTGTGAACTTGCTCAAGAAGAAGGTGGAAAATCTCAAAGGCAATTGGGTGGAACAACTCCCCTCGGTTCTATGGGCTTTAAGAACCACCCCCAACACCGCCACGGGGGAGACCCCTTTCAGGCTCTCTCACGGCTGCGAGGCGGTCATCCCCATAGAGTTCGAGATTACGACACCACGGGTGACGGTCGCCGCAAATGGAGAGGAAGATTGGAGAGCCGAGAACGAGGAGGAGCTGCGGCTCTCCCTCGACCTCATCGAAGAAGCTCGGGATCTAGCAGCCATCCATCAAGAAGAGGTCAAGCGGCGGATGGCCAAGTATTTTGACAGGCACGTCAGGATCAAGCAGTTCGAGAAGGGAGATCTGGTACTCAAGAAGGTCGACGCGGCTGGGAGATCCGCCGCGGTGGGAAAACTTAACCCCAACTGGGAAGGCCCCTATGTCGTGAAAGAAGCACTAAAGTCTGGGGGGTATCGCCTTCAGAATGTTGAGGGCCAACTCCTCAGCCACACATGGAGTGGCGACGACCTTAAACGCTTTTATCCTTAGTACCATGTAATAAATGATGTTTTTTGAATGAAAGCATTTTGTTTAAACTATGTGTATGAAAATAATGTTACAGCTCGCAGGAGAGACCCTGGATGTTCCAAAGGTTGGCCCCGAGCAGACCCGCTGTCCAGGCTCTCATCTAGCTGGCAGGTCCGAAGGCTCACTCGGTGGCAGGTTCTATGTTCCAGAGGTTGGCCCCGAGCAGACCCGCTGTCCAGGCTCTCATCTAGCTGGCAGGTCCGGAGGCTCACTCGGTGGCAGGTTCTATGTTCCAAGAGGTTGACCCCGAGCAGACCCACTGTCCAGGCTCTCATCTAGCTGGCAGGTCCGAAGGCTCACTCGGTGGCAGGTTCTATGTTCCAGAGGTTGGCCCCGAGCAGACCCGCTGTCCAGGCTCTCATCTAGCTGGCAGGTCCGAAGGCTCACTCGGTGGCAGGTTCTATGTTCCAGAGGTTGGCCCCGAGCAGACCCGCTGTCCAGGCTCTCATCTAGCTGGCAGGTCCGAAGGCTCACTCGGTGGCAGGTTCTATGTTCCAGAGGTTGGCCCCGAGCAGACCCGCTGTCCAGGCTCTCATCCAGCTGGCAGGTCCGAAGGCTCACTCGGTGGCAGGTTCTATGTTCCAGAGGTTGGCCCCGAGCAGACCCGCTGTCCAGGCTCTCATCTATCTGGCAGGTCCGAAGGCTCACTCGGTGGCAGGTTCTATGTTCCAGAGGTTGGCCCCGAGCAGACCCGCTGTCCAGGCTCTCATCTAGCTGGCAGGTCCGAAGGCTCACTCGGTGGCAGGTTCTATGTTCCAGAGGTTGGCCCCGAGCAGACCCGCTGTCCAGACTCTCATCTAGCTGGCAGGTCCGAAGGCTCACTCGGTGGCAGGTTCTATGTTCCAGAGGTTGGCCCCGAGCAGACCCGCTGTCCAGGCTCTCATCTAGCTGGCAGGTCCGAAGGCTCACTCGGGGGCAGGTTCTACGTTCCAGAGGTTGGCCCCGAGCAGACCCGCTGTCCAGGCTCTCATCTAGCTGGCAGGTCCGAAGGCTCACTCGGTGGCAGGTTCTATGTTCCAGAGGTTGGCCCCGAGCAGACCCGCTGTCCAGGCTCTGATCTAGCTGGCAGGTCCGAAGGCTCACTCGGTGGCAGGTTCTATGTTCCAGAGGTTGGCCCCGAGCAGACCCGCTGTCCAGGCTCTCATCTAGCTGGCAGGTCCGAAGGATCACTCGGTGGCAGGTTCTATGTTCCAGAGGTTGGCCCCGAGCAGACCCGCTGTCCAGGCTCTCATTTAGCTGGCAGGTCCGAAGGCTCACTCGGTGGCAGGTTCTATGTTCCAGAGGTTGGCCCCGAGCAGACCCGCTGTCCAGGCTCTCATCTAGCTGGCAGGTCCGAAGGCTCACTCGGTGGTTGTCTCTCAATTCTCAAGAGATGATATCAAGAGCATTCGCATAGACCACGCGCCGGAGAGAGAATCACACCCTTCTCTTGACTACTTAAGCGAAACCCCGTGATACGCGAATGGTAAGGTTCACTTGGTAGCGAGAGATCGAAGGGGAGCGACCGACCTAAGTCATCTTCGAACATTCGCGGGATAGCCAAGACAGTCACGTCACGACCCGGCGTCCTAATGAGCCTAGCGAGATGTTGCAGCGAATAAGAAGAATCGACGTCCTAATGAGCCTAGCGAGATGTGGCAGCGAATAAGAAGAATCGACGTCCTAATGAGCCTAGCGAGAGGTGGCAGCGAATAAGAAGAATCGACGTCCTAATGAGCCTAGCGAGATGTGGCAGCGAATAAGAAGAATCGACGTCCTAATGAGCCTAGCGAGAGGTGGCAGCGAATAAGAAGAATCGACGTCCTAATGAGCCTAGCGAGATGTGGCGGCGAATAAGAAGAATCGACGTCCTAATAAGCCTAACGTGGTATGGCAGCGATTGAGGAAAAAGCTAAGAATAATGCACAGTGTAATCAATAAAGTACATCTTTTACAAGCACTCGCCGGTTCAAGATTACAATCAAAAGTATAACTGCAAAAAGAGGAAATACAAAAAGCCCTTCTCAAGGATCCACAGACTTCTCGCTTGAAGATCCGCCGCTCTCGTCAGAGTCTGGAACGAGGGCATCTTCTCGCGGCTCGACGTGGTCATCCTCGGGAAAGGGAATTGGGATATAGAGCTCGGGGACGACCTGACGGGCGGAAAGGCGTTCGGCCTCCGCCTTCAGGTATCCCGCTCGCCTCAGCACCTGCAGCGCATGCTTGACGGCATTCTGCGCATTCTCTTGCATCAGCTGCTCCAACTCGTGATGGGGGTAAAAATGGCCCCCGCTCCCCGGGTCGAGTGCTGACGCACCAGCCTCTCGCAATCGCTGGACCTCGGCTTTGGCCAGACGGATTTCATCCTCAAGGCCGGCCACCCGAGCACGGAGCATCTCGGCAACCGTGGTATCCTGAAATTAATAACAAGGGTTAGTAAGAATAAAGTCGTCAATCGGCAACAAGTCATTCGCGAGAAAGGCGAAAACATACACACCTCTGCGACAGGGCGGTTGGCGAGAAGGGTCTCCGCAGCCGTCAGCTTGGTCCTAAGCTCCACCGCCTCAGTAGAAGCAACGGACCGGGACTCCTCAACCGCCGCCAAGTCCCGCGCCAATTTGATGCTCCGGCGCGAAGACATGTGCGCGAGCTCGAGCGCCCGCAGCATGGCCCTGGCACTCTCATGCGCGAGAATCTGGGTCGTCTGGGCATCATAAACTTCGGCGTCTTCTCGGCCATAGAGGGCATACGCGATGGCGTAAGCCTCCCCGCTGGCGAGATCGCTCTCTATCCACGACGGATGGAGGGTGGAGAGCGAGACCCGGTTAGCATTCCGGTCCCACTTGACCAAGGGAGCCCCCGAGGGGTCCATGTACTTCTCGCCGCTGGGGAAGTTCCGATGGTCCCTGGGAAGTGGGGGCGGCGGCAACGACGGTCCCGCGCGAGGAGTGGTCTCTCCTGGCGCACTCGTCCCCAGCGCTTGGATCTGAGCACTCGCCGCGAGGGTCTCGCCCAGGATCCCCTTCCCCTTGGCGGAAGGGGGTTTTTTGGATTTCTTGGAGGTGGAAGGGGTCGGCGCCGCTGGCTTGCGCTTCTTCCCGCCGAGCTTGGAGGAAGAAGGTTCCTCCCGGCAGGCATCCGCGGCGGCCTGCGCGAGAGCGAGGGTAGATCCGGAAGGACGCGGCGGATGGAGAGGGAAATGGCGCACACCTGTACAATATAATGGACGGTTCTAGCGAATGATGTATAAATTACAAAGCGAAAGCGAATGAAGTCTCGAACACTTACCCTCGCCCTGCGGAATAGGTGGAAGCGAGTTGACATTCCGCCGGAGATGGACGAGATCCATCCCGTGCTCCAGGATATATTGGTGGAGTTTGGCCTCGTGCCCCCCTAGGGTCGGGGGGCGGAAGGTTGACTCCTCCTCCTGCACCGGCGCGAGGAGGGTGTTCCCTAGGCTCCCGCTTACGAAAATAAAGCGGCGAACCCAGTCATGGTTCTTGTTCGGGAGCCCGTAGTGCTTTAGGGGGCTCTGTCCCGAGAAGAACGAGATACCATGGGTGCAGCGGAAGGTATAGAGCTTGCGGAAGACGGGCAGCGAGAACTCGATCCCCTCTTCTCGTAGGTAGCTCGCGTACCCGACCAGCATCGCAATGGAGTTGGGGTTGAGCTGGCCGGGCACGACCCCATAGTATCTGAACGTCTGGCGGAGTTCCGGCCAGATCGGGAGGCGAAACCCCACCTCGAAGTGCTCTAGCGGGATCGCGAGAGCACAAGGCGAGATGGAATTCAGGCGCTCATCCGGCCTGGGCTTTCGCGCCTCGAAACCCGGCGGGACGTAGTCGGCGACGGCAGACAGGTAGGCCTCCTCAGAGAGGTCGCAGGAATCGAAGACGTGGTTGGCGAATGCGCTGGCGCACTTGGCTCTGCCTTCCGCATCGCCGCCCATTTTTGCGTATGATGAAGAAAAGGGGAGCAGCAGGCGATGAAGAAGCGCGAGTGCTAGCGCAGGGAAGGAAAGCGGATGGTTAGGTATTTAATACGGTGGTTGAGAGACCTATTTATAGAGGGACTAAACGGCGTTTGGACTTTCGAGACCTCGGGTGTGCGGATAGCCATCGCGCCCTCCCGACGCCTCGAAGCCCGAGCCGGTACCTCTCGCCCATTAATGGCAAATGCACTATGTCTATTCATTCCATGGCTACGCAACGAAATAGGGAAAGCATCCGGCTAAAGGTTATCACTCGGCAAAACCCAAGTAGAGTTATGAGATACGAAAAATAAATAAAGAAGCATTCGCAAAGCATAGAAAAATTATTACAGATAAAAACAATGTTCAACATTCGCAGCACAAGGTAAGAAAAGAAAACAACAAGAGGGATGGACGTTGGGAAGGTCAGATCTCCTCCCAGACCCATCGACCTCGCTTTCGCGACCCAGCTTCCGTGGGCGCTCGCGGGCGGTAGAGCGCGAGCATACTGGTGATTTCCTGGGAAGCAAGGTGGAGTTGGTCCCGGGCTCGCGCGGCATGCCTTGCGGGAGACAACTCCCCTCCTTCATCCCCCAGCCGCTCCACCGCCGCGAGAAGATGCGAGTGACTTCGTCGAAGGTCCTTCAGCTCCCGCGTGACTCCCAGCCGCACCTCATCCACCTGACCGGCGACGTTTTGCTGGATATGGATAAGCTTCCCCAGGACCTCCGAGATCCGATCCTTCAGGGTCGCGTGATCCGAGGAATCACCCAGGAAGTCAGCGAGATCCCCGGGGGAAGGGAGAGGCGAGAGCATTCCCTCTCCCCCCTCGTAGTAGGAGTCGAGGGGGGAGGCTTCTCGATAGCCTGCGGAATCACAACTTGGATTAGCGGTGATAAAGTATGCGAGTGCAATAGAGGCGGGTGAGTGAACTGACCTGGGATGGGATCCGGGTGACCCGAAGGACGAGACGAATGCGGGTGCGTCCCAAACAGCCAGGCGGGAGGTAAGACCTTTCCCTTTCCTGGACGGTAAGGCTGTGGAGAAGGGGCCGGAGCCTCCGCATGGTCATCAGCACAGAGATGTTGATCCAGCTCTCGCTCAGGGGAGACCCTCCGTTCATTCGCGGTGGCAGAAAGGTTCACCTGAGCAGGGGGATCAGGAGGAATGGAGTCCCGCAACGGGACGCTAGTGTTGAGGGCTGCGAAAAGATAGTGGTTAATAGCCGACAACATAAAAAGGAGTAGCGAGAAGGTTCACAACTCACGAGATTGGGGTACAGTCTCTCCAGGAGGAGGCGGAGGAGCAAGATCCGAATCGGGAGGAGGTATCTCGTCCGCGGGAGGTGGCACCACCACACTGCTCAGAACGGCCCCATGGCCGTCCTCGGGTACCAAAGCCTCCTGCGAATGGTCGGAATAAATGCAGGGTAAGGGACAGGAACTAAATGGAGACAAGAAGAATCCTCATACCAGCACCGCGGGGTCCGGAAGGGCATCCGCCAGCGTATCCGCCGGTGGAGTATCCGCCGGAGACTCCGAAGCAGTCTCGCCTCTCTGACGATTCAGCCGAATCGTCTTGGCTCGACGCGAGACATAGGGGGCGCTCGGATCCCGTTTAGACATTAGCCAGGGAGCAAATTTGGATGCTCTGGGGGCAGTCGCAGCTTGGGCCGCAGCTAGGCGGTCGATCATCTCTCGCGAGAGGGGTTTCGCAGAAGGTTTGTGGAAAGACATTGGGAAGTGGAGGAACTCCGAGCCGAGATGAGAGAGTGGTCCAGAAAAACCTGACATGAGGATATATATATAAGGTGGCGGTGGGACCCACGGAATCTCATGGATCCAGTCAGCAGGCACTCACCGAATACAGGGTTGGACTGTTCTTTACGATCGTAGGAACCGCTCGTAAAGAGCGGGGATTGTGCACAACCCGTATTCGCCGAGTGGGCCCCCCCAGCCAGCTGGCAAAACCTGGGTCGTCCGGACCATTCGCCGGGTCACTCGCCCAGGCTAAGTGAGGTAAAAATGCCCTCAAGATGGTGGAGGTAGGCTATAGGAAAGAAGACGCTAGGCGAGTGGTGCCCTCACGGACCACTCGCCCAGAAATGAGAGCATTCGCCCAGCCAGGGGACCACTCGCCCAGAAGCGTGGGCATTCGCCCAGCCAGGCGGGTGCCCAGCGAATGGTGCCCTCACGGACCATTCGCCCAAATGGGTGTGAGGGGAAAATGACCATAATACCCCTGGTGGGCTGCAAATAGCCCTTCAGAACAGCGGAGTTAGGCTATTAGCAGACCAATTTGGGGTGCGGTTAGTAAAATTAAAAGGCGGATTCAGGCTATTTACAGACCAGCCTAGGAAAACTATAAATAGACCCTTAAGGGCACCTTGGAGGAGATCTGATTTTAGAGAATCCTCTCCTTTAGGCTAGTTTTGGTTGGCAGCCAGTGCCCTCCAAGGTGCCCGGTTGAGCTTTGGTTTGGGAGGGGAAGCTCTCTAAGATCTTCCGGGTGTGTGGCGGGACCTCCTCGCTTCAGCCTTGGGTCTATTCCGTTTCCAGCATCCACCGTCAAGAGAGTCTAGTGAGGGAGAAATAAGCATCGGCTACACCCCCAGTGGGTCCGAACTCAAGAGACCAGTTGCTGGTTTCAACAATATTAGAAAAAATAATAATAATAAAAATATAATAGATAATATTTTATAATAGAAAATATTTATAAATCGTCATCGTTGTTTTACCAAACGGTTCTATGTTCTGAACAGCTCTGCAAACACAGACTATCCAAACAGATCTTCATTTCCAGCAATCAGTTTCCAACAGCTTTATTTACAAACCTGCATTTACAACAACTCCCTTTATAGACGCAACCGCTCTCCCAAATGAAACCTAATCTAAACTCTCTTACAAAAGAGTCCCACAATTTTTTTGCATATTGCTTTCAAAAATAGCTAGTTGGAGATAAATCATCAAGACACCGTTCGTTTGGCAGAAAATGAGATGCAGGAATTAGAATTGTCTCAATTCTAATTTTCACAGGAATTGGAATTGAAGTCAATTCTAAGGCTTCGTTTGATTCGGCGGTGGCGGGAGCAAGCGACGGCTCCATCCGCATAACTCGAACCGGAGGGCGGGATCGAAACGGGGCATTTTGCTCCGTTTTTCAGGGCGCGGCGGGTCCAGCCGGAGCAAACGCCGTCGGAGGGCATTTGTTTACCCGCCGTCCGGCGGCGTTTGCCCCAAACGCCCGGCCAAAACGCCACGCCAAACGAATCCTATTTCTGCTGTTCGACTGAATGCAGGAATTCTGTCACAAGAATTTGAATTAATAATTTCGCTGTTCGGCTGCATATTAGGCTTTATTTGGCGCGGAGGTGGCAGGCGGAAAGGGCGGATGCAAACGCCGCTTTCGAACCGGAGAGGGAGAGGTGGGGGTCGAAACGGAGCGGATCGGAGCCGTCTCCTCCTTGCTGCAGGTGCAAACGGAGCAAACACCGTCGACGCCCATTTGTTTACCCATCCGGCGGCGCTTGCTCCAAACGGAGGCGGCGAAACGCCGAATCAAACGAAGCCTTAGACAGAGCATGACTACTTTTGGATACTGGAATGTTTAAATCTATTCTAGATTCATGCTATTTACCACTTGTTATAATCACAGATAGAGAGTTGACTCTAATGAATGTTATCATGGTCATTTTTTCGCATTCAAAAAATTTATTATATGAAGTTCACATTCATTGAAATATATTCGCGCATTGCAGAAAATTGTTTATCAAAGATATGTAATGCCTTCCAAGTCATAAGGTTAGTATAAGTATTATTTTCTTAGTTTACAAAGTTAGCCTTTTTAATAAAATTATATTGTATAACCAGTGCTATTCAATTATATCTAACTTTTGTTTATAATTGCAGGATCTTTTCACTTGGCGAAGATCGATTGACGACAACTTTAAAAAAACGTTCTCTTCAAATTTTTGGGTTTAAAACATCAATATGTCTTGAATTATATATTTTTTGTAATGTTTAACTACATAATTGTATAAAAAAATTGTATTGATCTGCATTGATATAACAATTTTAGATATCTTAATGATCTCTATATAGTCAAACATGATCTACTTATAACAATACTCAATAAATATGGGTTAAACCGGTGAAAAGCAAGATAAATTGGCTCGGATCGGCGGGAGGGCTGGTCGAAAAAAACGATATCTCGGCTAGTAATGTGACAGGCGAGGAGGCTATATGTATGTATATACACCCACACCCACCCACACAAGTGATAGTCTTAGATACAAGAGCTAGCAAAATAAACGGTGGATAAACTAAAAGAAACTAGCAAACACGGCAATAAATATCTAATCAAGTCAATTGTAAGAGATAGTGCACGGGGAACCCGTGCCCCGCGTGACATTAATTACTACCAACACTCATTCTCCCTTCTAAAATTCCAAATAAAAAATATATAAAAAAGAATACCGGGGCTTCAATCCCACATCGCCAACAACAATTATATTCTAGGCATATAAGAGAGCTCACGCGCCTTTATGTATTGTTGGTTGTTGTTGGGCTTGCACATGCTCGTGGGCCGGACTGAACCACGTTCACAGGCAGGGGAGCTTGACTTGTGTCGCAAGCGTGCTGCGAGAGTAAGCTTAACGCAGAAAATTTTAGGGCATTGTGATTCTGTGCGAAGAAACTCATCTTATCGGAGAGTTTGGAATCGAATGTCAAATGGAATCAATGGATGCCGGAGAAACTCATCTTATCGGAGAGTTCGGAAGCCACTGTGAGCACCGGGATCACACATCGTCGGGTTATAAGCCTGCTGGGAACATACGCCGCCGTCGCAGAGGTTGATATTGGCCACGATTTGCTGCGGGAGCCTGTAGAACCACGAATGGAAGTCAAACATGCGCAGTGGTGATAATATAGGGCATGATTTGCTGCAGGATTGCGGATGGGGGCCGGCTAACTCATCTCTGTCGAGGACGATAAACAACTTTCGCGTTTTTTTTTCCTGATTTCATACCCGGGCACGTGCCCGGGTGTGCCTTAACATGCGTCTGCCGCCCCTGCATAAAAGGTCTGAAAATACAGTTTTTTGGAACTGTATTTTCGATATAACTGTAATTAATTGGGAAAATACGGTGTCGCGCCTAGAGCATGAAACGCTACACATATAAAAGTATTTCTCGAAGCAATGAGAGCGATTCGATGGAGTAGAGAGACGCAAAGGCAAGACGACGTCAGCATAATCCCACGACGACATGAGATATTTGGCATGCAGACTAGTCTAATGTTGGATATTCAAATGATATTCATACATAAATTTAAATTAATAAATTTCTCATGGAATCGATTTTCAGTCCAATTTCAATGCAGGTTGGAATTGAAATTAGGCGTCGAAGGCATCGAAAATGATGGATTAGAAAGGGAGGCCTTGACGCATCGTTTAAGGTGTCGCCGTGCGACCTTTGAAGTCACGGGTTCGAGTTCTGGAAGCAACTTCTTGAAAAAATGCTGGATAAGGTTTGCCTACATTTCACCCTGGTAGCGGGACCCTTCCCCGAAACCTCGTTGCGCGGTGATGCTTTGTGCACCGAGTTGCCCACTCAATGGCGGATCCACTTAAGGCCTAGAAGGGGCGCCCCCCCCCCCCCCCCCTCAAAAGACGCGTAAAATTTCATTAGTTCCCGATATCCCGATTTTATCAGTTCCCGGTCCTCCGTTCCTCTCGATCCTCCCGATCCCGCCATCCCGGCGCAGCGACGCAACCGACGCTCCTCGGTCCTCTGGTACTCCGGAGTCCCGATCCCTGCGCTCCTCACTCCTCCGGTACTCCTCCCCACTGCTCCTCCCGATCCCCAGCAGCGAGACTAGAGTCGACCTAGATCCGCCCCTTCCACGCTTCGATCTACGACGCCCCTTTCTCTGTCTCGGGGGTGCCCGTTCAGCGAAGCAGCCAACATGCATTGATCTCTCATTTTCTAGGCAAGTCATTTCTCGTTTAGATTTAGATTTTCTGTTTTTCCCCCCTTTCTGATTTTCTCCTATTTTCCCGTACGTTTAGGGTTTAGCCGTGAATCAGGCACGCTTCTGGTTTTCCCATTTCTGTTTTGCGCGAAGCAGACATGACGACAAGGAGGCAAGTAATTTCTTGAATTCCCAAGTTCTGCCCTTTTCTTTGCAATCGGCACTTGACTGTTGACAAGTGATTATCAGGTAATTGTATTAACTTAATCAATTTCTTATATCTAATTGTAACTGATTTTCTGAAATTGTATTAATTAGATTGCATTTTCTGAACTCTGATGTGTGATTGTGTTCTATTCTACTTAGCACTTTAGCAAGATGGTATATGTTGTGTTGATGTTGAGCTTTTTTAACTGCAGTTTATTTTAGTATATTGTGCATGATGTTGAGTTTTTTTTGTATTGCATGAATTAAATGTTATATATTAATACCTATTGGGTTTTGGGTGTTGATGTTGAGCTTTTTTTGCAGCCAGATACTTTGGCAGTTTGGGGCATTGGGCATCAGCCATCAGGTATGGACACAGAACACCCATGTAAAATTTTGTCTCTTAATCTCTTATAGTCTTATGCTCTTTAATAGTGTTTTTTTTTTTTGTATAAATTTTATTTTTCAGAATAGAAAAGTATTTTAAAAAAAATTAAAATCAGATGAGCAACCTAATTCTGATGTCCCAAGTATAGAAGTTATTCCAAATTCCTGTGTTGATGTTTCAGATGAGAAAGAGTGTGCAATTGTTACTGAATCAAGTCAATTCAAACATTTTAAACGAAATCGCGAACAATTTAATTTGGATGAGTTAATTTCAGATCCTGGATTAAGGCCAATGATTTCTAATTATCATGTGAATATAAGAGATCAAGTTCGAATGACTTATTAGCTAAAAGGCCCGTGCCAACCAAGGAATCATAATTTTACGTTTACTTATTTTGGTAAAGATCCAAGACATTTTATTCCAGATTGGTTTAACTTACATAGCAGTTGGTTAGAGTACAGTATAACAAAAGATGTTGCATTTTGTCTGTGTTGTTATTTGTTTAAAGTTGAACATGGGGATCAAGGAGGTGAAAACACATTTGTCACTACAGGATGGTCTCATTGGAAGAAAAGTGAAAAATTTCAAATGCATGTAGGCTCTCATGCTAGTGCACATAACATAGCTTTGAAGAAATGTCAAGATCTTATAAGTCAAAATGCTCACATTCAAGTTGCATTATCTAAGCAAACATATATTGCTAAAACAGAGTATCATGCCCGTTTAACAGCATCAATTGATGTTATTAGATTTTTGTTGAAGCAAGGTTTATCTTTTCGAGGTCATGATGAATCCGCGACATCTAATAATCGGTGAAATTTTCTTGAGCTTTTAGAATATTTGGGAAAGCACAATGAAGATATTGCAAAAGTAATCTTACAAAATACTCCAGAAAATAATAAATTAACATCACCTCAAATTCAGAAAGATATAGTAAGTGTCATTGCTTGTGAGATTAGAGAGGCTGTAGTTTCAAAAATTGGTGATGACATTTTTTCAATATTAGTTGATGAAGCTCGTGACATATCAATTGGTGATGACATTTTTTCAAGCTGGATTTTCTTGAGGCGGTTGTTTTTTTAGTTTTATGGACAAGGCCGGAAGAATTATTTAGTATTTTTTTGTTATCGTTCATGTCACTGATACAACAGCTTTATCCTTAAAAGCAATGATAGATATGTTATTCTCTACTCATGGTTTGACACTTTCAAGACTACGTGGACAAAGATATGATGGAGCAAGTAATATGCAGGGGGAATTCAGAGGCCTCAAAAGTTTGATATTAAGAGAAAATGAATCTGCATATTATGTTCATTACTTTGCTCATCAATTACAACTAGCACTTGTAACTGTAGCAAACAATGACTATCAAATTTCTATGCTCTTTACTCTGGTTAGCAGTATTTCTAATATTGTTGGAGCTTCATGTAAAAGATGAGATAAACTTAAAGAGAAGAAGATTGCTAGAATTAGTAGAGCGCTGGATAATGGAGAAATTCAGAGTGGCCAAGATTTAAATAAAGAAACAAGTATCAAAAGAGTTGGAGATACTCGTTGGGGATCACATTATACTTCTTTAGTGAGTCTGATACTTATGTTTTCTTCAGTTGTTGATGTGTTAGATGACAAAGATTAGATGAGTCAGATTTTAAGAAAAGATCAGAGACATCTGCTATTTTAACTTTTGTTCAAACATATGAATTTGCATTCAATCTACATCTAATGAAGCATATTTTAGGAATGACGAATGAATTATCACAGGCGTTACAAAAGAAGGATCAAAATATAGTAAATGCTATGCACTTAGTCAATATTTTCAAACAACGGCTGCAAAAATTTAGGGATGATGGTTGATTTGATTTAATAAAAGATATTGCATTATTTTGTGAACTTCATAAGATAAAAGTAATAAAAATGGAGGAAAACTTTAAAGTTTTGGGAAGATCAAGACGAAAGGTTGAAGAAAAAACTAATTTGCATCATTACCGTGTTGAAGTCTTTTATGCAGTTATTGATTTGCAAATGAATGAATTAAACCATTGGTTTAATGAAGTCAACGCAAAGTTACTGATTTGTATGGCTTGTTTAGATCCAAGTGAAAAATTTACAGCATTTGATATACATAAGTTGATGTGTCTTGTCAAATTCTATCCATCAGACTTCTCTCAAATGCAGCTTATAACTCTTCAAAGTCAGCTTGAAACTTACATTTTAGATGCATCATCCCGAGCTGAATTTTTGAATCTTACGGGAGTTAGCGATTTAGCGAAACAATTTGTTAAATTCAAGTTGGATATGACATATCCTCAAGTATTCAAGTTAATTAAATTGACATTATTATTGCCAGTTGCAACAGCTATAGCGGAAAGAGCATTCTTCAAAATGAAGATTATCAAGTCACGTTTACGCAACCGAACGGTGATGAATGGTTTAATGACAGCTTATTGACCTACATTGAGAGAGACAAATTCAAATTAGTTGAAAATGAGTCAATCATTCAACGATTTCAAGCAATGAAAACACGTCGAGGCCAATTATGATTGATTTTTTTTGTGAATGTTAATTTTTATTATGCATTAATATATTATTTTTTGTGATACATTTTTTAAGTATTAATTTCCACCCCTCCTGAGATAAAATCTTAGCTCCGCCATCGCGTGATGTACATTATCGAAGTCTATTTGAAAAAGATGTAGACAAGTAACGTTCAAATATGCAAAATGTTGGGTCGAGTTGCAGACATTGTCAAGAGACATCCACCATCCACATATCGGGCTTTGAAAATTTGAGCGGCCGCCGACCTTATGCATCACATTCATCACCATTGTGCGATAGATTTATCATTATTTTTATTATTATTTTACATTTCTAAAAATAAATTTGATTTTAAAATCCAAAGAAAAAAATTTCAAACATGAGCAAAATGTGCAACATCTAAATGTGCGGCTAACTGTGATTCTGTGATGATCATAATGTCATTGTTTTTTAGGAATAATTTTTACATCACTGCAAACTATATACCATGGTACACGATTATCCTGTGCAACTATATATACTATAAATATTTTCAAGACATTTAAGTTTTTCTTTACATTTTAATTCAAAATTTTAAGCGCAGGAGGAATTAAATTAGACTTATTTTTTATTAGTATAATATTGAGTAGTTATAAAGTGCAAATCCGTTGTAGTCTAGTTGGTTAGGATACTCGGCTCTCACCCGAGAGACCCGGGTTCAAGTCCCGGCAACGGAATTACCTATTTTTATTTTTAGCATATTATTTTCATCGAATGCAATTTTATTTTCATCAGAATTCAATTTTATTTTCAAAAGTGCTGGGTCTCCGTAAATCAGTTAGCAATTATTCAAGAAAAAATAACGTCTATCTATTATTTTGTATTCCTATTTTAATTTTTATTTCTATTTTTTTGCATATTATTTTCATCAGAATGCCATATTATTTTCATCAAATTCAAAAGTGCTCCAGCTCTCCATAAATCAGTTAGCAATTATTCAAAAAAAATAAAAAATTAACGTCTACCTATTATTTTGTAATGAATAAAGCTGTCACTTAAAATCGTAAATCGAACCGGAACCGCAAAGAACCGGACCGAACCATTCGCAAATTATTTGGGTTCCGATTTGAATTTTGGAACCGTGAACAACATTGGTCCGGGTGCGGTTCTTTCATTTTATTATCCGGACCGGAACCGGAATCGCAACCGCAATATACAAGTCTCAAGCGGTTTCAAATTTTTTAGAACCGATCCGAACCGGACCGAAGCAGAACCGAACCGCAACCCGTTTATTAATATTATTATAATATTGTTATTTTTTTATAATATATATAATATCTATACTTACTATTATGAGTGAAACTGGTGCGGTTTGAACTCAAACCGTAATCGCATAAAAGGGGGTCGGTTTTGGACTGAACAAAATCGCACCGCACCAAAACCGTGTTGTGTGGTTTGATATTTGTGCGATTTGGAGTCGGTTTTTGTGATGTACTTTCGGTTTTTGTACAGTCATATAATATATTTTCAATTTTACTCACATATTTTTCTGAAATATTTTGTTTTGAAAATATCGAGGATATACAACTACTATTTAATAGTAATCATGAAAGACAAATTTAATTGTAGCTGATAAATTAGTCAAATTGAATTAACTAATATATTCTTCAAATAAATTTTAATTGTAAAATAAGATTTCAAGAACAATAATTCAAAGTTCTTTACCCTATGTTGAGTCGCGATCTTCAGCAACATAAACATTGCATCAGCATTACACGATCGTGATCTTTGAATTTTTAAAATCGATGCGGTTTGGTGCAATTTTGTGGTTTTGCGGTTTCAGTTTTTAACTTTCAGTCCGACTTACTATATATTATACAAAAGTACTCCTCCTTGGTGTAATGCGAAATTCCTGCGCCCGGGCCTCAGACTTTGAAATCCCTCTTACAAAAAAAAATGAACGGGTATATTTTTCCCCTCCGGTTTTTTTATTTTTAACTTCCCTCATTCATTCCGCCAAGTTTGGTTTTGGTTCTAGTTAGAACCGATTGGAACCGGACCGAACCGTATAGAACCGGACCGAACCGTTAGTTGCCGGTTTGGTTTTGGTTCTTGTTGAACCGTAACCGGAACCGTTAACACGACGGTTCCAAAAATTATGCTTGAACCGGAACCGGTCAAACCAAATATGGTTTTGGTTCTAATTTGAAGAACCGTTACCTTAGCGGTCGGTTCACGATTTTAGTAGAACCGGAACCGAACCGGAACCCTGACAGTTCTGGTAATGAAGCAGCAAATTATCTCAGTTAAATTCAAACCCTCTCTGATGCCCTAACATTTTCACTACTACTCCATCGTGCCTCCCGCTCGCATTTCTTTTCGCCACTTTTTTGCGATTCCAAATTCATAGAAGTTCGGAACCGCCGCGGACCCTGCCATCTCGTACTTTCCTCGCCGTGTTCTCCTCCAATCGAAGAAAACTCTACTTAGTTTCTGCAGCTGCCATGGAGCCATGTCCGCTTCCTATTCTTTCTTAAGTTTTTAGGGTAGAAGAGATTAGTGAGTTTACTATACATGCAACATGTTTTCCCCTCCACGCAATTGTAATTCGGTTTGATATGAGCCGGGTTAGAAGTGAAAAATAGACCCGGAAATGAAAAAAATAAACTATTAGTTGCTGAAATTTTATACTTGCTTTAGGTGATAAAATTGTTAATATATATTTGGACATATAACGTGTTCGGAGGCTTAACGGATCGTTTGAGTACACGGATACCCAATACCCGTAGACACTCCTAGGGTTTGTCTATTTATACCAGTCTATGGGCAACGGATAGTTAATTCCACCTTGATGGACATCCGGATGCTTCGAGCAATACCACTCTCAAAAATTGGCAAAGATCTTTATTCCAAGATAATTCTGGATGTGCATATTAGGCTCTGGTTGGGGCAACTAATTTTTTCTGATGGAAAAGTTCATTTTATTCGTGTTTGTTTGCACATCTGCGAGAGTAGCGATTTCGTGGTTTGTTTGAAAACCGCCCAAGACTCTTGCTTTTGCTCCTCCAGACGCGTGTTTTCGTGGCTTGGATCATCTTCCTCCTCTAAACGACTCTCTCTCCCCAACATCAACCGAGCCCCGTCCCTCTTCCGGCGTAGATACTCTCACTCCCCCACGCCACTATTTTCTACATATCCAGAGGAAAAAACTCGACGGGAGAACTCTCCAGTTGGTGCCCTAGGTTCAAAGGGGAAGTCGTGCATGCTTCGATTTCAAAGGGGAACACAAACATTTTTGCTTCGATTTCTGTTTCGATTTTTGCTTCAATTTCAAAGGGGAAGACAAAATTTCTGCTTCGATTCACCGGTACCATGGTAAGGAATGCTTCGATTTCTGCTTTCCCCAGGTCATGCTTTGCATTTCTGTTTTGTGGATCAATTTTTCAGAAATTTCATGATTTGCATTTTCACACTTGTATTTCTTGGTTGTGATAGATGCGGATTTTATCGCGAGAAGCAATATCATCAAAGGAACAAAATATGCATATAAATAAATACTATAATAGAGTCCACCAACAACTATCATCTTATATTCGGATCACCTGGTTGAGGATTTTACTGTGCTCATGAATGACCATTGTGGATTCTGTGTGATTTGTGAATCACTAAATATGTGTTATAATTGACAACAAGATAGAGAAGATTTAATGAATGAGTGGGAAATATGTATTTTGATTTTTGCATGATGCACTTTTTAGAAGTGTGAGAAGAAAAGAATTAATTAATTGCAAAAGCTCGTCTGCATCATTCGAAAATGAATGTTCATGCCTGATATAGATTTTGTTATTTCATCTTCTTACACTATTGACGGGGCTCAAATTTCTAATAATCAAAGTCTCATGTTTCTACTATTGGATTCACCATTTCCTAACATTTCAAAAGTAATTTTCATCGGCTTTGTTAACGACAATTATTTCGTTGGACTATGCATGAAAGAACCTCATTACCACAACTCTACTCCCTTTGAATGATGTATCACACACAAATGTCAAGTCCATGAGAATGCATACTCAATTTCAAGGAATAAAATATAAGATTTTATTTTAAATTTTCATAATTTATTAATCTACATAACAAAGCTTACTAATAATTTTTTTTGTAGAATATGATAATCATTCATTCGTTTGGTACGTAGGTTTTGATTGACAGGAATTAGTTTTGGTCGAAAACCTATGACGCAGAGGTTTTGGAATTGGGCCAAAACCAAGTGTTGTGTTCGTTTGCAGGAAGGTTTTCAGCTATAGGAATTGACTCTGCCAATATTTTTGTTCGGTTGCAGGATATATAATTCAGAGAAAGGAATTGATATTACACATTGGATGTTATACACATTAGATGCCTACTTGCATGGTAGGATCAACAGTGGAGGGTTTTGTGATAATAAAGGGGCCTTCCTGAACAGTAATGTAGATTCTAGGGTCTGAGGCTTCCATGTACAGCCTAACCCTCTGCTTCCATATGCCAAAGTTGGCTTTGTTACATATGGGCAGTTTCATTGAGCTCATCTCCTTCTGTATTACACTGGAGGCCATTGGGATTTGATTAGACTAAACCTTTTAGGATCTGGTCAGACTGTTAAGTCCTTTTTGACCAACCTGCCTCTGATACCACTTGAAAGAATATAAGGTTTGAAGTCTAAGTCACCTAGAGGGGGGGTGAATAGGTCTTTTAAATTTTACTTGATTAGCTTTAGCTGTTTTCAGAGTTGGTTCAAGCAAATCAGCAAACACAGAAAGCACACAATAATTTATAGTGGTTCCCCAAAGACAGTGTGTCTATGGGTAGTCCACTTTCCCCCTCCACCCTTCTAATAGTGTGTTAGACAGGGCCGACTTCTCCAAACTCGGCTCAAAGAGCTTACAGCACAAGTTCCTCAAAACTTCTCAGATCAAGAATGATCCTACCTCAGGACACAAGTCCCTACAACTCAGAGCTATCACCAGCTCCTACCTCAGGCACAGCTGCCCTACAAACTCAGAGGATAACACCTCCTACATCTCAGACAATAATGTCCTACAACTCAGACCTCTCCCAGGTCCTACCACTCAGAGGACTCCTCCTCCTACAGCTCAGACCAGCTCCTGGTCCTACCTCAGGCTGTTAAGGCCTACCTCAGATCTGCTCTAGATCCTACACTCAGGCCTTCAGCCCTACAGCTCAGAACCCTCAGGTTCCTACAAACTCAGACCAAATGGTCTTACAGCTCAGGCAAGATGCCCTACAGATAAATGATTTAGAAATTTATTCTACAGTAGAGGTGCTCTCCTGTAGATCCTGCACTGACTGTGCTTCCTGTTGCTGAAGATGTTGATTACAGCAACTAACTTGATCTTCCTCTTCGACAGAGTGATGGAAGATCACCTTGCCCCTTCTTGCAAAGGAGCTCACTTTCTTTCTCTGATATCTTCTTCTTGTTCAGTGAGCAGGAGGAAGAAGACGAGAGCTTCAACCGTCAATGTAACAGTTGATCTGTTCTTCACACAACGGATGATCGGGGGGTTTTCGGGGGGGGGGGGGGGGGGGTTCAAATGTGCCCTAACACTTCCTTTTATACATCTCTGATCTTCAACGGCTCTTAGCTGATCTGCTGAGAGGTATGAGAGAAGCTGGTGGACCCCACACAGCTATCCTGCAACTAGTCCTAGCCGCAGATCCCGCCGCCCTACTTTTTTGTAGAGAAGGATTGCGCTCGACGAACGTGGAACACTCTACGTCCGACGAACCAGCTGTCCCCTGTGATCGACGATCTTGCCAGCTCAGTGCTCGACAAACTTGCCTTGTGTGTCTTCTCAGCGGATCCGCTGAGATGGCTCCTCGTCTCAGCGTTTGTCGAACGGCGTTCATCGTTCGACAATCTTGCCTAGTGTGTCTTCTCAGCGGCTTCAGCTTTGATCTCGTCTCAGCGGTCGACGAACGGCGTTCAGCGTTCGACGAATGTCGAGCCCAGTTCGACGAATGTCGAGCCCAGTTCGACGAATGTCGAGCCCAGTTCGACGACCACGCTGATTCTTAGCGTATAATGAACTTCTCAGCGGAGGCACCTTCTTCTCAGCGGATACGCTGAGACGGCTCCTCGTCTCAGCGTTTTGCCCCCCTCGTCTCAGCGGTTCGGCTGAGACAAAACTTCATCTTTTGGAAGATGATTTCTCCACATCTAAGGGCATGTTTGGCCCTTTCTTTTGAGTCACCTGCACATGTATATCTTACACAAGTATAGCTCATCAAATACAATATGTCCTTAGCATTGAGAGTGATGCCTCTTCAAATCAATGTACTATTGAGGGCAATATACCCAACACATTTCTCCAAGTAAAGCGTAATTGGAAAGTGGAATTAGCGATTACCCGTAAAAGAATATGAATGTCAGGCGAATTGCCGCTACGATTTGGGTGTTACCATAGCTTACGTTCTTATGGTTTAGCGAACATGACTTGTGGAATGAAAAGTCATGGTCTGTAAGAGGATATTTGTCATAGCGATTGCAGGTATTCGCGGGCTTTATTCTTGAATGTCACATTCCTATGCGGTCCTGTGTGGGGCTCGGTAGAACGACAATCTTGTAGGTTTTTGTAGGACGGGTGGATTCCCCGTCACATTGTAGTGGCATTTAGGGACTAACCAGTCCTCTGTCACCTCTAAAGGTGCAGTTGTAGGTTGTGTCCGCTAAACCAGTCCTCTGTCACCTCTAATGAGGCAGTTGTAGGTTGTGTCCGCTAGACCAGTCCCCTGCCACCTATAATGGTGCAGTTATAGGTTGTGCTAAACCAATCATCTGTCACCTCTAATGGTGCAGCTGTAGGTTGTGTTTGCTAAACCAGTCCTCTGTCACCTCTAATGGTGTAGTTGTAGGTCGTATCTGCTAAAATAGTCCTCTGTCATCTGTACTGGGATAGTTGTAGGTTGTGTCAGCTAAACCAGTCCTTTGTCACCTCTGATGGGGCAGTTGTAGGTTGTATTCGTCAAACCAGTCATATGTCACCTCTAACGGGGCAGTTGTAGGTTGTATTTGTGAAAAATTTTACTCGTGGTCGGAAGAACACTTCAACCAACAAGGGAATAAAGACACCAAAGAATGAACACACTTTTCACAATAATAATTGCTTGGCAGCTAGTTACAAAAGAACAGGGCTGAAAACAAGTTGCATCCAACTTGATTCACAACAGCCAATAGTAGTAAAGAAACTGGTCACGGACAGTGTCCGCTACTCCTCCGGAGCACACCACACAGGTGATACTCGCTACTCGCTACCGCGGGCGCTAGCCACTAACGCCGATGCTATCTCTCAAGCTCGATACTCGCAAGCTCGCTGCTCGCTCTTCGCTTCCTCCTCTTCTCGCTACCGCAGGCGCTAACCACTAACACTGGCGCTATCTCGCGAGTAAGGAACTCTCTCTAGGTCGCTAGCCGAACTGACTCCGGGTTCGCTGCTCGCTAGGTGGCACTCTGGTATCTCAAACTCGCTCAAAGTTGATGATACTCGCTACTATCTGAATGCATACTCTTAGAGGGGGTCTACCCCTCCTATTTATAGGCAAGGGAGGAGGTCTTCTAGAAGCTGAGCTAGTGCTGGGGCTAGCTCACTTCAAATCTAACACTCCCCCTTGAAGTGAGCTCCGGGAACAACTCCAAGCAACAAGCGAAGCCTCCGGAAAGGCCCCGTAGATAGGGGCTTCGTGAATATATCTGCAAGGTTGTCTTCAATACGCACATGCTCCACTGTGATCAAGCCACCCATCACCTTCTCTCTGATGAAGTGATGCTCGATCTCTATGTGTTTGGCCCTTGCATGACACACTGGGTTGGTTACCAGTTTCAAGGCACTCTCATTGTCCCCGCGAAGCACAGTAGGTACACTAACCTCCTCGTTCACATCCTCCACTAGTCTCCTCAGCCAGACACACTCCTGAGCTGCTAAGACGACGCCTTATGCTCGGCCTCCGTGGTAGAAAGGGAAATAGAGTCTTGCTTCTTGCTACACAACGAGATAGCAGCAGCTCCACACAAAAATAAGTAACATGATGTCGGCTTGCGATCATCAGCGTCACCTCCATAGTCTACATCCGTGTACCCATGCAGCTTGAAGTCAGACTTCTCTCCATAGGACAACCCCATCTCAAGGGTTCCCTTCACATACTTCAGAATCCCTTTAGCTGCCTCCAGAAGAGGCTTCCGCGGCTCCTGCATGTACCGACTAACTCGGCCGACAACAAAGGCGATGTCTGGCCTCGTGATAGTTAGGTAGATTAGACTCACCATCAGTGCCCGGACGATCTTCGGATCAGGAAGAATCCTCTATTCTTCCTTCCGAAGCTTCAGCCCAGCCAGTGGAACAGAACTGCACTTCCCCTCCATGCCGAATCTCTCAACAATCCTCTCAGCATAAGCCCTCTGGGAAACGTATAGCCCGCCTCTTCTCTTCTCAACTTGGAGGCCAAGGAAATAGTGCAGTTCACTAAGATCCTTCATCTCGAATCGTATGGAGAGCTGCTGTCTCAGCGCCGCAACTTCCTCAGGGTTGTTTCCTGTCACGATCATGTCGTCGACATACAGCAGCACCAGCACGTAAAGACCATTACTCTTCTTCACGAACATGCTAGATTCTGAGTCTGAGGCATTATAGCCACAGAACTGCAAGTACTCTGCAATCTTCTCATATCAGGCTCTCGGCGCCTGTTTCAACCAGTAGAGGGCCTTCTTCAGTTTGCAGACGTGATGTGGAAGTGACTTGGACACGTATCCAGGTGGTTGCACCATGAATATGTCTTTGTCAATCTCTCCATATAGGAACACATTCTTCAAATCAAGTTGCCACAGCTTCCAAACCTCGGCACGCCGCCAGAGCGATGACCGTCCTCACCGTCGTCATCTTTGCGACAGGACTAAATGTCTCCTGGTAGTCCTCTCCGTAGGTCGGTGAGAAGCCTCGAGCGACAAGCCTCGCCTTGTACCGCTCTACTTCTCCATCAGCTCTCTTTTTAACCTTGTACACCTATTTGCAGGTGACAGGTCTGATGCCCTCCACCATGGGAACCAGGTCCCATGTTTCATTCTTCTCCAGGGCCTCCATCTCCTCAATCATGGTCACGTCCCACTCCTTGATGCCAGCTTCATCCTCAAAGCAGGCAGGTTCCCTCTCATTGAGTGGTCCTGCAAAGAAGAAGGAGACTATACTCACGAAGCTCCCCTCCTTGTAACGAGCAGACGGGACGATGGTCCGCTTCGACCTCCTCAAGGCTTGGCCACTATCTACCACACCGGTAGACAGCTCCGCTTGAGCTCCACTCTTAACTTATCTTGAAGCAGCGCTCCCCCTGCTTCTACAGCTCAAAGCTCCTCCTGAGCCAGAAGGCGATGGGGCACTTAGAGATACTTCCAACTCCACAGTAGAGTCCTCAGTGACTCTCTCTTCTCCCCTGCTAGAATCTCCACTCTCCGGCAGCACCACAGAAGAGACTCTCTTATACGAGATCAGTTCGTCAAACACTACGTCGCGCGAGACGACGAACTTGTGATTCCGCTGATCCATGCACTTCCACCCCTTCTTTCGCTCAGCGTAGCCGATGAAGACACACTTCCGTGCTTTCAGCTCCAACTTGGTTCTCTGAGCATCTGGGACGTGCATGAAGCAGGTAGAACCAAATACTCTCATGTGACCCACATTTGGCTTCTCTCCGAACATGAGCTGGTGCGGAGACACCATCCTGTTGGGACTCAGTGGTAGCCGGTTGATCACATGGGTAGCACACGTCATTCCCTCCGCCCATAAGGCCTTGGGAATGCTCTTGGCATGTAGCCAACTCCTGGTAGTCTCCACCAGATGATGGATCTTCCTCTCTGTCACCTCATTCTGCTGAGGGGTGTGAGTGCAAGAGAGCTCCCTCTGAATGTCAAACCTCCTGCCGAAAGAAGCAAACTCATTGGAGGTAAGCTCCCCTCCATTGTCGCTTCTTAGCTTCTTCACTCTGCGGTTCATCCTTCCTTCCACAAGTTCCTTCCACTCTTGGTACTTCTCAAATACTTCTGACTTCTCTCTCAGAAAGTATACCCACGTATAACGGGTATAGTCGTCCACCAGAACCAGTGCATACTTATTGCCTCCATAAGTAAGGGTGGTGCACGACCCCATAACATCAACATGTACGCACTCAAGAGGTGCCTTACACCTGGTCTCCGATTTGTCAAATGGAAGTCGATGTGACTTTCTATATTGGCAGTCATCGCACACATGACCGTCGCCGTAGGAAGAGAGATGAGGCAGGCCACACACTAGGCCCTTTGTGGCCATCATCTTCAGCTTATCCATCCCCACATGACCTAGCCTCTCATGCCAGATCGCAGCGCTGTCGTTAGTCTTCAGCTTGTCCACGTATGCATTTGCAGACAGAACATACAAATCCTTCACCCTTCTCCCGATGAGTGTGATGTCAGTATCGATAGACGATAGGTTCTTTAGGAACTTCAGCTCCTTTGGTCCAAACAGCACGTGGTATCCAACATCCACTGTGTTAGCAACCGAGAAAAGGTTCTTCTTCATGCCCGGAACATGATACACACTCTTCAGTGTCACGGGCTTCTCTTCACTTCCAATGGATACCTTCCCTTCTCGCTCCACTGGATGTACTGTATCATCCGCAGTGATGATAACATCCATTCCTTCATATGCTTCCAAGGAGTCAAACTTCGACATATCTCTAGTGAGATGATGCCCACAACCGGAATCCACTATCCAGTCATTCTCGAAGTTGATGGAGGCTAAGACTTTGACTGACGTTGTCATCATCTCTGCCAGGAAACAATTATCTCCCCTCTCACCACCATAGTGGCCTCCACCTCTTCCTCCACCTCTCTGATGGTCTCCACCTCTCTGGTGGTCTCCCTCCTTATTAGCAACGTGACCGGCCATCATATTGGACCAGCAGTCATTTGTCATGTGCCCGTACTTCTTACAGGCATAGCAAAGGGATCTCCCCATCTCATCGCGCGCAGGGAGGAATTTCCTCCCATCTCCCTGGGAGGACGTTGAAGGTTCAAATCTGGAGTTCTTCATTCTCTTATCCCAGGACCTCCTCTTTCCTGAGAACAAAGCCTCGCCATCTCCCCCTGAGATGGATACTCCCACCATCTGCTTCGCCAAGCTCTTCTGTGACGACAACAAGTTCTCTAGCTCTAATAAGGAGGGCTGAGTAGCCCATCTTTGCACAGAAGTAACGAAGGGGACATACTCCTTCCTCAAGCCTTAGAATATCTGCCGCTTCAACTTCGCCTCTGAGATCGGCTCTTCAGGGTTTAAGGCCGAGATCTCCCCACACAAGTTCTTCACCTTCAGGAAGAAGGTGAATATCGCCATCTCTCCTTGATCGGATTGTGCCAACTCATTCTCCAAGAATTATAGCTGCGCTACATTCTTCTTGTTGAATAGCCCATCGAGGGCTTTCCATATGTCAGACGCTGACTTGCAACCTATGATGTGGTCGAACAAGTCAGGTGAAATAGCTCTCTTCAGAGTGAACTCCGCCTTGGCGTTAGTCTTCCTTCAAGTCCTCACCGCTGGACCATTTCCCTCGGTTGCTTGAACCTCCTCATGTTCATCTCCACCAACAATCTCCCAGAGGTCCTCTCCAAGAAGGTAGCTCTCCATACAAGACTTACACTTATTGTAGTTGGTCTGAGTAAGCAGCTCAATGTCAAGTCCTCTAGCATACCCTCATCCGCCGTCCATCTTGGTTTCTCAGTCCTTGTTCCCACTATCCCTCTAATACCATGTGAAATATTTTACTCATGGTCGGAAGAACACGTCAACCAACAAGAGAATAAAGACACCAAAGAATGAACACACTTTCCACAATAATAATTGCTTGGCAGCTAGTTACAAAAGAATATGGATGAAAACAAGTTGCATCCAACTTGATTCACAACAGCCAATAGTAGTAAAGAAACTGGTCACAGACAGTGTCCGCTACTCCTCTGGAGCACACCACACAAGTAATACTCGCTACTCGCTACCGCGGGCGCTAGCCACTAATGTCGGCGCTATCTCTCAAGCTCGCTACTCGCAAGCTCGTTGCTCGCTCTTCGCTTCCTCCTCTTTTCGCTACCGCAGGCGCTTATAACCACTAACGTCGGCGCTATTTCACGAGTAAGGAACTCTCTCTAGGTCGCTAGCCGAACTGACTCCGGGTTCGCTGCTCGCTAGGTGGCACTCTGGTATCTCAAACTCGCTCAAAGTTGATGATACTCGCCACTATCTGAATGCATACTCTTAGAGGGGGTCTACCCCTCCTATTTATAGGCAAGGGAGGAGGTCTTCTAGAAGTTGAGCTAGCGCTGGCGCTAGCCCTAGTGCAGGCGCTAGCCCTAGCGCAGGTGCTAGCTCACTTCAAATCTAACAGAATTTGTAAACCAGTCCTATGTCACCTTTAATGGGACATTTTTTTGATATATTTATTGATTTATTTTTTGAATAATTTTGTATTCCGCCCACACAACAAAATTTCTGCGTCAGCCGCTGCTAATAAACTAAAAACATAAAACTAAACTTCATTACTTTTTTCCCTTATCCTTTATTACAAATGCTGATATATTATAATATTATAAGGCTGGCCGGCGGGAATCAAGCCAGCCGTCCCTTTGTTATTAATTGTGATTCCTTCCCCTCGGATAGCTGAGCCGACACTTTATCTAACCCTTGGATCACAAATGTGCTTTCTCCCGTTACAGCAAGCCCCGTCGGGTAGACGTTTTCTGCCGCAGGAAAAATCTAGCAAGCCTTTCAATACTATCCTGAGTTGAACGAGGGACGACAGAGTGTGTAATCAAAAACATAGGAGAGGCAAGCAGCGCTGAATTGATAAGCGTGATGTCACGGACTAGTCCCCTTGACTATGTCGCGCACGGCCTTAGCTCCTCTTGCCACCCCTCGCGGCTAGCTAAGTCAGCCTCACTCTAAGAAAACTGTGGTGGAAATGGGAACGAGAACAAGAACACAAGAGCACAAGTGCGCAAGAGAAGAAGTAAGCAATGAGAACTCAAAAGCTTATTCCAAACTTGGATGATTACAAATGAGGGGGTCTTCCCCTTTTATAGGCCCCAAAGAGGTTTCCCTCCAAACCAAAGAATATTCTAGATCCCTACTATTCTAGAGTATTCTATACAATTCCGGTATATACAAGAGTCATGAACTCTCTAGATTGTTCTACAGCCTTCCTATGTACAAGACTCCAGATTTCTCTAGAATCTTCTCATGTATTAACCCCAAAGGTTAGGAGATCGTAACATTCTCCCCCACCTATCCTGGCGCCGTCCTCGTCGCCTCGTACTGCTGAATAAAGTCCTTGAACTGCCACAAGTCTTCTAATGTCTCCCAAGTAGCATCGGACTCTGGCAATCCCTTCCATCTGACTAAGTACTGCGTACTTGGCAGGACTCCGCGTCGCTGTACCACCCTCTGAGATAGCACCTGATCAATCTCCTTCTCGAATGATTTGGTCATGATCGGAGGCGCTCTATGTGATTCTCCTCGCCTCGGGTCTTCCCGATCTTCATGATAAGGCTTCAACATGCTTACATGGAAGACCGGATGAATCTTCAATGAGTTGGGTAGATCAAGGCGATATGACGCCTTTCCTACCTTGCCGATCACCTCGAACGACCCTTCATACCTCCTTATCAACCCCTTATGCATGCTTCACATTACTTTGAACTGTTGGGGTAGGAGTTTTACCATCACTTTATATCCTAGGCCAAACTCCTGTGGCCTTCTCTTCACGTCCTCCCATTTCTTCATGCGCTTCCTTGCTTTCTCTAGGCATACTTTGGCCAAGTCATTTTGTTCCTCCCAAGACTTTGCCAACTGAAGTGCTCCTGGGCTCTTTCCTTCTCCAGGGTTGATGGCTAGTGCATGCGGTGTGAGTGGTTGATGCCCGGTCGCCAGCTCGAAGGGACTCCTTCCCGTAGACTCACTCCTCTGCAAGTTGTAGGAAAACTGAGCAACATCCAAGATCTTTGCCCAGTTTCGCTGGTTAGCACCACAAAGTGCCGCAAGTAACACTCCAATAAACCATTTACCCTCTCGGTCTGCCCATCGGACTGCGGGTGGAAACTTGTGGAGAAGTTTAGTTGTGATCCCATCATCCTGAACAACTCCGTCCAAAGTTTCCCCGTGAAGCGAGGATCCCGATCGCTCACAATATTTTGTGGAAGCCCCTAATGCTTTACCACTTGCTTGAAGAATGCTTGGGCCGCTTCCTCCGCGGTGCAGTCCTTTGTACATGGGATGAACGTCCCATATTTGGAGAATCTGTCCACGACCACCATAATCGATCCAAATCCCTCTGATTTGGGAAGAGCGCTGATGAAGTCCAGCGTCACGGTGTGCCATGGATGATCTGGAACTGGAAGAGGCTCTAGCAATCCCGTTGGTTGCCGATTCTCCACTTTGTCTTGTTGGCACACTAGACATGTCTTCACATATATGTCCACGCTTTCCTTCATATTCGGCCAGTAGTACAAGATCTCCACTAGCGCCATGGTTCTCTTTTGGCCAGGATGACCTGCCCATCAAGTGTCATGACACTCCTTGATCAATTCCCTCCGTAGGTTGCCCCACTTTGGGATGTATAGTCTCTTCCCCTTGGTGTAAAGGAGTTCATCCTCTACCCAAAAGTGTTTGGCTCTTCCTTCCCTTGCCGCCTTCATAAGCTCAATTGCCAATGGATCATGTTGCAACCCTTCCTTGATCCTGGTTTGCAACTCCCCTTTCACCGTGGATATAGCGGCAAGTTCAGCCTTGCGGCTCAAGGCATCCGCAACAATATTTGCCTTCCCGGGCTTGTACTCCATCGAATAGTCGAACTCTGCTAGAAAGTCTTGCCACCTTGCTTGTTTTGAAGACAACTTCTTTTGCGTATGGAAGTAACTTGTGGCCACATTGTTCATCTTGACCACGAACTTCGCCCCGAGCAAGTAGTGTCTCCACACCCGTAAGCAATGTATGATAGCATTCACTTCCTTCTCCTGGACGGTGTACCGCCGCTCCGTCTCGTTCAGCTTTCGACTTTCATATGCAATAGGATGTCCATCCTGCATCAAGACTCCCCCAATGGCAAAGTCGGAAGCATCCATCTGGACCTCGAACTCCTTTCCAAAGTCCGGCAATGATAACACCGGCTCGGTGCTCACTGCTTGCTTTAGATCTTCAAAGGCTTGTTTGCATCCATCATCCCAAGCCCACGATCTATCCTTCTTTAACAAGTCCGTCAATGGGGTTGTTCTCCTTGAATAGCCCTGGATAAACCGTCGATAGTAATTTGCAAGTCCAAGAAAAGATCTTAGCTCGGTTACCTTAGTAGGTGGCTCCCAATCTATGATCGCTTGGATCTTGGCTTCATCCATCTTCAATTGGCAATGTCCAATGACATGTCTAAGGAATGAGACCTCCTCCGTGCCGAACGTACACTTTGACTTCTTCACATATAACTCGTTCTCCCGCAAGACTTGAAAGATAGTGCAAAGATTTTTCGCATGTTCCTCCATAGAGTTGTTGTAGATCACGATGTCATCCAGATAAACTACCATGAACTGATCCAAGTAGGGATGGAATATCCTGTTCATCAATGTGCAAAATGTGGATGGTGCATTAGTCAAGCCAAATGGCATGACCAACCACTCGTAAGACCCATAACGAGTGATGCACGTTGTCTTCGGCTCATCTCCTTCAGCAATTCGGACATGATAATAGCCCTTCTGCAAGTCCATCTTGGTGTAGACCTTGGTTTTCCCCATCCTATCAAACAAGTCAGCGATCAAAGGAATAAGATACTTATTCTTGACCGTTACCTTGTTGAGTGCCCGGTAGTCTACACACATCCGCAAAGATCCGTATTTCTTCTTCTGAAATAGCACCGGTGCGCCATATGGTGCTTTCGATGGACGAATCTTCCCCGTGTCAAGTAGCTCCTTCAGCTGTTTGCGGATTTCCTCCAATTCGGGCAGAGCCATGCGATATGCCGCCATCGCAGGTGGTTTCGCCCCTTGTTCCAGCTCAATCTCATGGTCCACCTCCCTCCAAGGTGGTAGCCTGTTCGGAAGCTCGGTTGGCATGACGTCTTGATTCTCCTCCAAGACTTGCACAATGAAAGGATGTACCTCCTCATCCTTTGCCGCAACTTCCTCCTTCAAGGTGGCTATGTAAGTCACATCTCCTTTCTTGACGCCTTTGGCTATTTGCATAGCCGATAGCTGCATTCCCTTTGTTGGTGGCCCTTCCACCGCTGGGATCATGCATGGAGACCCTTTCTCCATAATGCACATGGATCTACAAAAAGGCATAGTGATAGCTCGTACCTTCTCGAAGAAATTCATCCCAAGTACAACTTGAAAATCATCCATCGATGCAATGGAGAAGTCCACTTGGCCCTTCCAAGTTCCCAACTGCAACTCCACTCCGCGTGAAACTCCTTGCATCGGTCTCGCCTTCCCATTCACCGTCTTCAACCAACCTTCACCCTTAGAGACATGAAGACCAAGTCTCTTGGCTTCCTCCTCATTCATGAAGTTATGTGTTGCTCCTGTATCAAGCAAGGCCTTGGTGGCCTTCCCATTTGCATACGCCTCCACGAAAATCAATCCTTTTGGTTATGCGGCTGGAGCCGGTCTAATATTCAAAGCATTAAGTAATTGTAAGGATCCCATTTGAGCAGAAGTACCTTCTCCAGAGTTTCCCGCATCATTGCCTTCCATAATTGCTGAAAGCGTTCCCATCTTTGGACAGCTGCTCATTGCATGCGGTCCCTTGCATAAGAAGCATCCCCCTTTCGGAATGAAGGCCTTCTTCTTCTCTTCATATTCCTTCCGAGTGTCATGCCGCTGGAAGTTGGGCTTCTTGCCATCACGCTTCTCTCCCCCACCTTTCCCGTAATCCTTATCCTTCTTTGGCTTTGCTGCATCTGGGTTCCGTTGGTACTCAATAAGGGATTCAGCTGTGGCAATAGCTTCATCCAACGTCTTGGCATCTCGCCTTTGTAAATCGTGCTTAGCCCAATGCTGAAGACCATCAACGAAGAAGAACAGCAAGTCTTCATCCGACATATTAGGAATTTGCAGCATCAAGGTAGTAAATTCTTTGACATACTCCGCTATGCTCCCCTTGTGCTTCAACTCCCTAAGCTTCTTCTTAGCTTCATAAATGACATTTTTCGGATAGAAATGACGTTTGAGTTCACGCCGGAACTCCTCCCATGTATCAATACGATACAAGCCTTTCTCGATGTCGGTCTGCTTTCTTCGCCACCAAAGAGAAGCTACATCTGATAAGTAATAAGAGACTTGTCGTACCTTAGCAGCTTCGTCGACGAGGTTACACCCCTCGAAGAATTGCTCCATTTGCCAAATAAAGTTCTCTACCTCCTTTGCATCTCGCTTGCCCACAAATGGCTTGGGCTTAGGAACCTCCATCTTTGGATTGCCCATTACCATATTGCCTCCACCATTAGCCACGGCTCGGCGACATAAGGTGATTTCTTCCTTCATATCCTCAAAGCCAATCTGCATAGCTTGAATGGCATCTTCCAACCTAGTAAGGCGTTCCTCCAACGCCGGGTGAGCATCAAGACAAGTCTGGGTAGACTCCTTGATGGACTCGAATTCTTCTAGCACATGGGCCTCAAGAGCTTCGAAGTTACCTTCCACCTTCTCCACTCGGTCGGCCAGCATCATGACAGCCTGATCCACATGAGTTCCTTCACGCGTCTTGCTATGATCTCTCTTCTTCCTGCCTTGTTGATCTATGACCTCCCTGCCGCGCTCGTCAACAACGCTTGAGTTGTTTGCCTCATTCGCCATAGCAGCACCACAAATTGAACCAAATTGAACATGGGTCAACCTCGCTTTGATACCAACTGTCACGGACTAGTCCCCTTGACTATGTCGCGCACGACCTTAGCTCCTCTTGCCACCCCTCGCGGCTAGCTAAGTCAGCCTCACTCTAAGAAAACTGTGGTGGAAATGGGAACGAGAACAAAAACACAAGAGCACAAGTGCACAAGAGAAGAAGTAAGCAAAGAGAACTCAAAAGCTTATTCCAAACTTGGATGATTACAAATGAGGGGGTCTTCCCATTTTATAGGCCCCAAAGAGGTTTCCCTCCAAATCAAAGAATATTCTAGATCCCTACTATTCTAGAGTATTCTATACAATTCTGGTATATACAAGAGTCATGAACTCTCTAGATTGTTCTACAGCCTTCCTATGTACAAGACTCCAGATTTCTCTAGAATCTTCTCATGTATTAACCCCAAAGGTTAGGAGATCGTAACAGTGCGCAGACTTTTTCAGTCACCTTCGGCAGAAGCTGCGAGAAGTCAGCTCGATGAAGCTTCCGTAGAGCAAGTGGTACTCCCAAATATGTAAATTCAGTGACTCGCCGAAAGTCGCAGGCGACGGGCAAGCCAAAGTTGAGAGGATGAACATATGATATGAAATATAATTAATTTTATGTTGAGATGAAGCGTTATAATATGATTTAGTGGCAACTGTAATAAGTGAAAGAATGAGAAAGGGGACGACAGAAACTATTGCTTCGATTAAGGGTTCATTTTGTAAGGCGTTTTCACGCCGATGCGGGAGCAACCGCCGCCACAAGGCGGAAAAACAAACTCTGGGCGGCAGCGTTTGCTCCCGCAGCGAAGAGAAAAAGCAGGATTCCTCCCGAACCGTCTCCCGCCGCCTTACCGAATGAAGCCTAAGAGTGCAAGTAATTTGACATGGATGCCGTATTATTGTAATGAAATGAAATAAAGAATAAGTTTGAAAGTTCATAAAGAGAGCTAAAGTTAAAAAGAGTTAAAACATAAAATAAAAACACAGTTGTAGATAAGAACAAAAATTTTGTATGAGGATCGTATATGGAGTATCAAATATTTATATGGTATAACTTTAAATTTTTTCGTAAAAAATTTCACATAATATTGATCGATGTATTTTTACATTTATTTTAACTACTTATATGCATATATTTTGAGGCGTAAATAAACTTATAAAAAATGAATTTTTTAACTAAATTACAACCGTAATTTATACCTAAAAATATATATCATTTACAACTTAGTAATTTTGCAAGAAAAAAAAACCATATGATCCCTTTCTCTGTGCTGATCTCACAGAAAATTTGCTGTCTATTAAAGCAAATGGAAGGAAAGAAGCAATCATTTGATTTCCAAAGCTTTCAAATTTAAATTTTTAAATTAATTGGATTTGGTTTAATTTGACATATATAAGAATTTGTCCGATGTGAATAAATATATACGCTGAGCCCACATTAATTAGGATTAAATTTATTCGTATAAACTTTTCTATAGCTTCACTGTAGAACTCAAATTTATTTTTCTGTATTCGATCTGAAATGATTTCATTCGCCGGCATAAATTTTCTTTAAACGAATGGCATCAGAAACCGGTCAGTGTCATCCGAAAATTTTTTAGCATATGCGAGACGCGGTGGGGTCTCGTGCGGCCGCGACAGTATAGTGCGCCGGCACGACGGCGCTCCCGCCGCTCGCGGCCCTCCGGAGCATAGCGCTCGGGGGCCACGAGCGTCGGGAGCGGCATAGTGTTTCGGCCGCACAAGGGCCCGTGCACAGCCTCTCTCTCTCTCTCGTGTGCGTGGGACCAACTTTTCTTAGTTTACAAATTGTTATCCGCAGACCAATTTTGGACTTGAGCATTTGTTCTCCAGAGCAGGGCCCGACAATGAAGGACATCTCTGACGACCTTTTGAGCACTTCAATGCGTGCATGGATCGTGATTCATAAAATGCGTGCATAGAAGAAAAACGATTTCTTCACCGTTCATGCGATTTCAGTTTGTTTTGAAAGATTTAGATAGCTAGGGTTTGTTTGGGAAGATTTAGATAGCTAGGGTTACTCTCTCCCAGACAAACTGAAATCACATGAACGGTTAAAAAATTGTCTTCCTTCCTCAACTCGGTCTCTATCCGCGCATTTATTTTATGAATCACGATCCGTGCACACATTGAAGTGCTCAGAAAGTCGTCATAGATGTTCCTTCGTTGTCGGGCCCTGCTCAGGAGAACAAAGATATCAAATGCTCAAGTCTAAAATTGATCTGCGAATATCAATTTGTAATCTAGAAAAAGTTGATCTGCGGATAGACATTTATGGTCTGCAAATAACAATTGCAATAAATATTTAACAATTCAGCCGTGAAATTTTGCATTTGCATTAGAAATAAATAAAAAAAAAGTACTTAGTACAAAGCTAGGGTAAAGCAAAAAACACTACCGGGATCGTTCCTTTCTATAGCAGTCCGAGAAAAAGGAGAATGCAAAGAAAATCTGGCACAAAAGTTCGCCCACCATTTACCTCCGGTGGGACATCGTGAAAAAACACTTGGGTGAACCCTTGGAGGAAAGCGAGGTCTTCGCCTTCGTGGATGTCGCCGCCCCAATGACCTTTTCTTTGGCTCTTAGCAATTTTCATTCAGGTTTTTGCAATCTCCATCAATCTCAAACAATGTTTAATAGTTGCACCTTTAATTTCAAACAATGTTTAATAGTAGCACCTTTCATCAATGTTTATATATATATATAAATAGAACAAAAACTTGATAATGATACAAAAATAGTGTAGGTCACAAGTTCTTGGCCTGCGATTCCTTGTGGCGCGAGGTCTTTGCCGGGGAAGGATTTACGGTAGACAAAACGTTGACTCGCAGTCGAGGCTAGAGAGGAGGAGGCGAGGAGTTCGGGTGAGGACGATGACTTTGGGCGAGGAGGCGACAAACTTATGTCGCTGGCGGTGGCGACTGTCTTTGGTCTCAGGCAAAGACAACTGGTTTCGCGGGAGCAGGAATCAGGAGTGAGGTTGTATTCAGTGGAGAAGGATGCAGGGGTAGTACGCACGATGACCTGTTACGTAGAATGGGCTGGCAATAGTATATGACTGCCACTGTACACCTCCACAAATTATTTTTCCAGCACATATCATGACAAGGTATCGAGCAGCAGCGACCAAATTAAAATTATCGTCATAGATCCAGCACTGCGCACGGGAGAAATCACTAAACAGAGAAATTGGAGTATTGACATAAAAAGAAAGAGGTGCATGCATCGCTAGAAAAGCGCAAAATATACCTCTCAAGTAACGAAAGGGACTATGAAAAGATGTGTATTATCGAGATCAGTTTGAATAAGACGTAGAAAAGTAACAAGAGACATCGGCTGTCCACGTATCGGGCTATGAAAATTCGAGGTGCGGACAGCCACACGCTTCACATATCGGGCTATGAAACCCCTAAGCCAAAATGTTGTCTAAGAATAATTTTAGTATCACTGCAAACTTTGCACAGGCGGGCACTATTATGTAGCCCAACTATAAATAGTTTCAAGATATTTTTGTTTTTTCTTTACATTTTCATTTAAATCAAATATTTATACATGGGATGAATTTAGTTGAGTTACTAAATAAATTTTAACACGCCTTACATATCAAATCCGTTGTAGTCTAGTTGGTTAGGATACTCGGCTCTCACCCGAGAGACCCGGGTTCAAGTCCCGGCAACGGAAATCTTTTTTGCAAAAATTTTATTATTATTATTACTTTAAAAAAAATAATTTTGCATATTATTTTCCGAGTTTTCCGGTATATATTTTCAGAGTGTAATCACATTTTCAAGTTTCTCAAAAATTGATTTTATCAAATCAAATATAAACTATGATATTTTTATAATTATTTAAAGTATTCATTCATATTCAAATAATTTATTATTATTTCCTAAAAAATAATAATAAATAGGATCCTAGTATTCATTCATTCATAATTATTTAGATATCACGTTTTTGAACGTTTCATCCCCGGTGGAATAGGATTCTAGTATCCATTTCAAAGTCCAGATCAATTCCTCGATGATTCTACTGGTTCACTAATCTCATCCTAATTTATTTTCTTTTAATCAAAAAATTCTGCACCATTCAATCAAAAACGTATCTTATGTTTTAGAAGGTTTTGAAAACCGGACCGGACATCGAACCGGCGGAGGGAAAGGTTCAAGGTTCAACCGGGGTCGAACCGTTATATATATATTATATACATTAGAAAATAAAAATAATTAACATTGTATTAAAAATTTGCATATAAATTAGTAATTTATTATCATTATATTGTGATACAAATAAAAATGAGGTATCCATTATCACTTTATTCGTATATTTTTAAGACTCCATTTGGCATGACGTTTTTGGCGTGGCGTGACGTTTGGACAAAAACACCATCGTAATAGAATTGATGTTTGACATGTCAACGGTTAAGATCACAATCAAGAAAATAAAACTATTTTTTTTTTAACTTTTGAACATAAAAGTGGATGAAGTTTCTTAGATAAGATCGGGAGTTCAAGAATGACGGTTCATAACCACCGTATTCATGACCACCACCGCCGTGCCAAACAGAAACTAAACTTTATTTGAAGGATAGATGTATGTATATATTAAAAATATATCATCCACTTTAATTTTTAAAACATAGTTTAATTTGTTAATATAATAATATATCTAAAAAATATTTAATTTATATAACATACGTTAATATTTATATGTATATAATATATGATTTAATACATACATTAATTTAATTTTTAAAACATAATTTAATTTAATTTAATACATACGTTAATTTTTATATGTATATAACATATGATAGCTTAAAAACATAAAAATCAGTTGGCCAGGTGGATAGTGCATCTTAATCTTTCATGGGCGTGGGTTCGAAACCCCCTTTTGTCATAATTTTTGCTATTTAATTTTGGATCTTGGCCTGCCCAGTTGCCTAGAAACCGGTCCGCCCGCCCGGTTCCTCGGTTTTTAAGCGGTCCGCGGATGGAGCGATTTTCTTATCTGGGCCGGACCGGCTGAGTGTCCGGTCCGCGGTCCGACCGGCCGGGCTGGTCCGATTTTTAAAAGCTAAATAATAATAAATATATCATGCAGCTGAAACGATCAAAAACGTATCTTATTTTTTAGGAAATAATAAAGAATTATTTAGCTGAAGCTTTCAGAAACGATTAGGCCTGCAAGCGGTTCGGTTCGGTTCGGTTCGGTTTTAGATAAAACTGAAACCGAATCGAATAGGCTCGGTTTTTACACACCCAAAACCGAAACCGAAATAGATCGGTTCGGTTCGGTTCGGTTCGGTTTGGTTCGGTTTTTTAACATCGGTTCGGTTTTTCGGTAAACCTAAAACATATTATCCCCCAAAATAAATTTTAATGTTTGTTCAGGTGATTTTCTACTAGTAAATCTAGAAAACAGTTCATCAACATTGAACGGAAATTTCAAAAACACAATAACATTTAGATTAACTTGTACAATTAATACAATAAGTTCAAGTATTAGTTTAAAATAACAATAAATAAGTACAACATATTTAATTTACTCGTTCACGCTCGGGTAATTATTACAAACTTAGGATAAGATAAGTGATATTACATGGTCTCGTTATTTTGGGTTCAACTTCAAACTCAATGCTCATAACATCATGTTTTAATACGACAGAACAAACTCCAAGTCCAAACTTATAATCGGTTCGGTTTTTTCGGTTTATCACCCTATAAACCGAAACCGAACCGAATAGGCTCGGTTTTCAGCCCCCCCAAACCGAAACCGAACCGAACTGATCGGTTCGGTCCAAATTCGGTTCGGTTTGGGTCGGTTCGGGTCGGTTTCGGTTTTCTGTGCACACCCTTAGAAAAGATTCTTATAATTTAGAAAAATTATAACAGTGAGTTGTAATAAAGTTGAGTCTATACTATTAATATATATACATATATATATATGATAGGAATTCATACATAGACTCTCATCTATAAAAGGATGACCGGGTGACGGTTACTCACACAACCCACTCCCCTCACCTTAGTGGGGGGGGTGGTGAGTGGTGGAGCAAACCAAATTCGCCTTTTCTACCGCCAACCGCCAGTGCGAGAGTACGCGTGGAGCGGACCGCGTGCATCTGTGACGCCCGCAACCACACACGCTACCACGCGCGGTAGTACTACTGCGCGGCGCTACCACGCGGTAGCGCGCGCGGTACCGCGCAGACAGCACCCCCGTCGCGGGGGTGCAGCCTAACCGCACCCCACGTGGGGTGCGGCCAGGCCTCACCCCTCTCCGCAATGGGGGCGGCCAAACCCCCTCCCCCCTTTTTCTTCGCAGGGGGCTCGTAGAAGGCTCGGCCGAAGTCGCGCCCCTCGTCGGGTGCGACCAGAGCCCATTTCCTCTTTGGGGGCGCGACTCCTCATTCCACCGTTCGCTCGGAACGCTCCGCACTCGCAGCGCGCTCAGAACACTTCCACATTCCGGGCATGCTCACTTTTTGTCTTTCTAATTTCTCAGTTTACATGACTCGCTTGTCGCCTTTTTCACCTTCAACAAAGATGCCGAAGTGCCCGAACTGCCCGAATGGTGAGACGATCATTTACGAAAAATGATGATCTGTGTGCTCCAAATCGGCCAGCGTGATTCGCCCGTTAGGTTGTTACGGTGGTTATGACGGCGAAATTACCGAGCTACCCCCGGTCAAAGCTATAAAAGGAGCCCAGAACCTTCATTTAGGAGGACCATGCCTTCGGGACCCGGGAGAGCTGCTTTGAAAATTTTCTCGGAATTCTCCTTCGGCGCTTGAAGATCTCTTTCGTGGACTTGAAGATTTCCTTTCTCCCGAAAGACGACTCAGCATTCTCACTTTCGTTCTCCCGAAAGGCGACTCGGCATTCTCACTTTTGTTCTCCACCGTTCTCAGAAGGAAAAAAGACTTAATTTTCCGAGAGGTGGCCTGTCACATTCGGAACTCTCTTTCTCTCACTACAACAAAATAGATTTACAGCACCGTTTTTTTTTTGCGGCGATTTTAAAAACGTCACCGTAATATTTGGAATTTGCGACGTTTTTGTGAAAAAACGCGGCCAATACTCCTTTATCGCATCTGCGGCGTTTTTTTTTAAGAAGCGCCACGAAAAGACATTTTTTTAGGTGTTTTTAGCATGAAAACGCCGCTAAAAGACAACCTAATATTAAACGCCGGTTGAAACCTCAATAAGGAAAACGCCGCGGCGTCACCTCTACCCCCATTTCTTCCCGAATCTAAATCGGGGGCGTCGATGAAATGCCCAGGCTGCCAGGGCTCGGGAATGAAGGTGTCAATCATGAAGGGCTCGGGCCTTCCATGATTCAGCAAATGCAGCACCCTTGCAATGAGTGCAAAGGCACTGGGGAGACCATCAACGACAAGGATCGGTGCCCGCAGTGCAAGGGCGAGAAGGTTGTGCAGGAGAAGAAGGTTCCGGAGGTCCACGTCGAGAAGGGCATGCATAATGGGCAGAAGATCACCTTCCCCGGCGAGGCCGACGAAGCCCCGACTGCGTCACCGGGGACATCGTCTTCGTGCTGCAGCAGAAGGAACACCCCAAGTTCAAGCGGAAGGGTGACGATCTCTTTGTCGAGCACACCCTCTTCCTCACCGAAGCCCGCTGCGGATTTCAGTTCGTGCTGACCCACCTGGACGACAGGCAGCTTCTTATCAAATCAAACCCCGGCGAAGTCGCAAGCCAGGTATAATCAATGTTCGAGCCCCGTTCAGAATTTTATCTTACTAGGGGTTTGGGTGGTTCTGATGGCTGTGATGATGGGAGGTGCAGATCAATTCAAGGCGATCAACGATGAGGGGATGCCAATGTATCAGCGGCCATTCTTGAGGGGAAAGATGTACATCCACTTCATGGTTTTAGTGTTTCATATGGTTCTGTTTGTGTGTGTTGTGTTGCTTAACTATTTGGCTTGTTTGAAAACTACAATTATATTGAAATTCCCTGAATTTTTCAATCTTGTTAGTTTTTTGTTTTTTGTTTTTTTTAGGAACAGAAGTGGATAATAGGAGTCTTACTCATTGTCTATGCCAATGAATCTGTAACGGTCCGTTCGGCGCGCAGGTAATGGCTTTCTGAAATTTGCTTTGGCTAGAAAACCAATATCTGCAGGAATTGGTTTTGTGCATAAAACCAATTCTGTTGTTCGGTTACAGGATGGAATTCAGTAAACGGAATTGGAATTGATATCTGTAAGTTGTTCGGCTGCACGATGGAATTGGCTTTCTGGAATTGAAATTTTTAAAAATCAAATTTTTAAAAGCGCGCGCCCGGGCGAAAAGCGCGCGCCCGGGCAAAAAACGTGCGCCCGGGCTAAAAAATTGCGGACGGCGAAAAAATTGCGGCCTGTGAAAAAACCGCGCACGGGCGAAAAAATTGAGCCTAACCGAAATAAATGCGCCTGGGTGAAATAAACGCGCCCGGGCGAAAAAATCGCGCCCGGGCGAAAAAACCGCGTCCGGGCGAAAAAATCGCGCCTGGGAGAAAAAATCACGCCCGGGCGAAAAAATCGCGCCTGGCCGAAAAAATCGCGCCCGACATAAATAAACGTGCCCGAGAGAAATAAAACGCGTCAGGGCGAAATAAACGCGCCCGGGCGAAAAAATCGGGCCCGGGCGAAAATATGCGCCAGGGTGAAATAATCGCGCCCGGGCGAAAAAATTGAGCTCGGGCGAAAAAATCGAGACCGGGCGAAAAGATCGCGCCCCAGGCGAAAAAATTGCGCCCGAGCAAAAAAAATCGCGCCCGGCAGAAATAAACGTGCCCGGGAGAAATAAAACGCGCCCGGGCAAAATAAACGCGCCCGGGTGAAATAAACGTGCCCGGACGGAAAAATCGGGCCCGGGCAAAAGAATAGCACCCTGGGCGAAAAAATCCCGCAAGGGGAAAAAATCGCGTCCGGGCGAAAAAATCGCGCCCAACCGAAATAAAACGCGCCCGGGTGAAATAAAACATGCCCGGGCGAAATAAACTCTCCCGGCCGAAAAAATCGCGCCCGGTTGAAAATATGCGCCCGGGTGAAAAAATCGCGCCTGGGCGAAAAAATCGCGCCCGGGCAAAAAAACGAGCCCGGATGAAAAATCGAGCCCGGGCGAAAAAATCGAGTCCGACGATAAAAACGACCCCGGGCGAAAAAAACGCGCCCGGCGAAAAACGCGCGCTCGATCGAAAAACGTGCGCCCGACCAAAAAACGCTGGTCAAAAAATGTGTGCCCGGGTCGAAAAACGCGCGTCCGACCGAAAAACGCGCTCTCAGGAGAAAAACGCGCGGCTGAACGAAAAAAGTGCTTCCGGGCGAAAAATGCCCGATAGGCCGAAAAAACGCCCGCCCGGAAGAAAAACGCGCGCTCGAGCGAAAAATCCGCTCCCGGGCGAAAAATACCCGCCTGGGAGAAAAATGAACGTCCGGTCGAAAAGCACGGGCCCGACCGAAAAACTCGTGCCCGACTGAAAAACACACCCTGCAGGAAAACGCACGCTCAGGCGAAAAACCCGCGCGTAGGTCGAAAAACTCTAGCGTAAACATTTGATTATGCGGAAAACTTATGGGCAGAGGTAAGAATTGCTATTTGATTTTTTAGTTCATAGTAAAAGCCATGAGTTTTCACATGAAAGTCAATATCCTCTTAAATTTCGTTGCGCCGAACACTAGAATTGGATTTCTAATCTCCAGTGCCAATTCCAGAAAGTCAATTCCGTCCAAACGAACGGACCCTAAGGGTCCGTTCGGCGCACAGGTAATGGCTTTCTCGAATTGGCTTTGGCCAGAAAACCAATATCTGCAGCAATTGGTTTTGTGCATAAAACTAATTCTGCTGTTCGGTTGCAAGATGGAATTCAGTGAACAGAATTTGAATTGATATCTGTAAGTTGTTCGGCTGCACGATGTAATTGGCTTTCTGGAATTGAAATTTTTAAAATTCAAATTTTTAAAAGCGCGTGCCCGGGCGAAAAGCGCGCGCTCGGGCAAAAAACGCGCCCGGGGCTAAAATATTGCGCTAGGGTAAAAAAATCGCGGCCAGCGAAAAAATCGCGGCCGAGGGAAAAATCGCGCCCGGGCGAAAAAATCGCTCCAGGGCGAAAAAATCGCTCCCGGGCGAAAAATTCGCTCCCGGGCGATAAAATCAAGCCCGGGCGAAAAAATCGAGCCCGCGAGAAATAAAACGCGCCCGGGCGAAATAAAATGCGTCTGTGCGAAAAAATCGCGCACGAGAGAAAAAATCGCGCCCGAGCGAAAAAATCGCACCCGGGAGAAATAAAACGCGCGGGCAAAATAATCGCGTCCGCGAGAAATAAAACGCGCCCGGGCGAAAAAAGCGCGCCTGGGCGAAAAAAGCGCGCCCGGGCGAAAATATGCGCCCGGGTGAAATAAACGCTCCCGGGCGAAAAAATCGCGCCCGGGGGAAAAAATCGCGCCCCGGACGAAAAAATCGTGCCCGGGCGAAAAAAAATTGCGCCCGGGCGAAAAAAATCGCGCCCGGACGAAAAAATCGCGCCCTATGCGAAAAAATCGCGCCCGGGCGAAAAAATCGTGCCCGGGCTAAAAAATCTCGCCTGGGCAAAAAAATTGCGTCCGGGAGAAATAAAACCCGTCCGGGCGAAATAAAACGCGCACGGGCGAAATAATCGCACCTGTGCAAAAAAAATTGTGCCCGGGCGAAAATAAACAAACGCGCCCGGACGAAAAAAACACGCCCGGGCGAAAAAATCGTGCCCCGGACGAAAAAATCGCGCCGGGGCGAAAAAATCGAGCCCGTGACGAAAAAATTGCGCTAGGGCGAAAAAATCGCGCCCTAGGAGAAAAAATCCCGCCCCGGCGAAAAAATCGCGGTGTGCCGAAATAAACGTGTCCGGCCGAAATAAAACGCGCCCGGGCGAAATAAACGCGCCCGGGCGAAAAATCGCGCTCGGGCGAAAATATGCGCCCGGGTGAAATAAACGTGCCCGGACGAAAAACACCCTGCAGGAAAACGCACGCTTGGGCGAAAAACTCGCGCGTAGGTTGAAAAACTCTAGTGTAAACATTTGATTATGCGGAAAACCTATGTACGGAGGTAAGAATTGCTATTTGATTTTTTAGTTTATAGTAAAAACCATGGGTTTTCACATGAAAGCCAATATCCTCTTAAATTTCGCTGCGCCGAACACTAGAATTGGATTTCTAATCTCCAATGTCAATTCCAGAAAGTCAATTCCGTCCAAACGAACGGACCCTAAGTAATTTTCTTCACCGTATTTATATAACATTTGTTGGTAGTTGAATAACTGACAATCCATATTTTTAATCATTATTAGAGTATATATTATGGTTTAAAGCTATTAAATACGAGTGAAGTCAACTTCTTCTTTATGTTTGCATATATTTATTTTTTCTTAGTCCTTAAGTTGTGAACATTGTCTCGATTTATCTCTTTTTAAGCCATTATGGGGGCGGATTTCTGGTTTCAACATTGTACTCAGTTTCTCTTACGTACATGACGATGGAAATATCACATGAATTAGGACTCAATGACAAGCTAACTCTTACTCAATGACAAGCTAACTATCTTCAAGATGCTTCTATTATATAGAGGTGTGCAAAAAGAACTGACTTGGAGCTGAAATGAGCTATTCAATTCGGCTCGGTTCCGCCGGTTTGTGGTTCGGTTATAGTTCCAAAAAAATGAAGAACCAACCTTTGGGTCAGTTCTTAGTTCTTTGGTTCAATTCTCAGTTCGTAAATTTAACTACACGAGAACCGAATGCCTAATAGTTCTTTGATGCTCTTTTTTCCCTTTCTATTTTCGCAGTTGCACGAGAAGATTTATAGAAACATGGATTTTGTAACTAGGAAACTAAGATTCACATTGTCATTTCCAGCACTCGCCTTTCCCATATATCTGGTTGCATTTCACCACCATTATTCAATTTTCTGCTGAATTAATGTTCTATTTTACTAAATTTAATCATTGATGATGATTTTATAGTGGGGTGTTTAATCCTTATTCGGTATGTCTTTAATGATTTTTCATTGACTTATGTTTCATGTCAGTACTTGGAATCCTTGGCCATATAAACCTTCTAATCTGTTTCTTTAATTGCAGCTGTTTGTTATGTGGTTGGACATTGTGACTTATTTACATCACCATGGACATGAGGAGAAGCTTCCCTGGTACCGTGGAAAAGACAGGATTATGTCCTACAAGTTAGTGTGTGGATATGGATGTGTGTTAGCATTGTGAATGTGTATGTGTTTATGTGGACGTGTTTATAGCGGCCCTACTTTTTCTTGATTAAGATGAATGTGTAGCTATTAATATATGCATATGTGTCAATGTGTAGGTATTTTGCAAAAATTCCTCCTCCCAAGAATGTTGCTTCAGCGAACAACATGTACTCTTCTCCACAAACTCATTTTCCCTTAACATAGCCATGACTAAGCCAAATATAACCTCTCGGCAGATTTTCATAATTTCAGGTTTCAGGTTCTCATAATTTCAGATTTCTTAAACTCTTGTCGAATTTTGCTTCCAGCAGCTATTAAGTGGGTTTGTTGCTTCTGGTCCGTTGTACTTTTCTCTGGTTTGTTGCATCAATTATACACACCTATGTCAATTCCCTATATGTCATGGACTGTGTTAGATTTACCACAAATATTTATGACTCAATTTTGTCCTAGTTAATCCATATTGAAAGAGTGACTCACTTTATTTCTTTAAAAATTGCATTTGATCACAAAATAGCATAATCTGCAACGAAGTTTTTAATTGCATGATCTACCATAACGATTATTTTTTACATAGATGTTGATGTATATATCGAGTTTCAGGTTTTTGGTTAAGGCTTTCCATGTTCCAGGTTTTTATATATATTTTTTAAATGCCGCAACCTTTGGCGGCGTTTTTTTAAAAACGCCGCCAAAAGTTAGCGGCATTTTTTTAAAAACGCCGCTAACTTTTGGCGGCGTTTTAAAAAAAAACGTCGTGAATGCCTCAGAGTTTTCGCGGAGGTCTCTACCGCGGCGCTTTTGCGGCGTTTTTTTCGCTGCCAAAGGTATAAAAAAACGCCGCAGTAGACCTGTTTTGATCTCTCTCTCGCTCTCTCTCTATTATTGTAACGAGCGGCGGCCTGTCGCGCTCGAATTCTAAATACCCGACTGTAACTCCTCAGAAGATAGTGAAGTTTGGTCGGCACAGCTCCGGACGCGTGGTTTTTTACCCTTTCCGGATTTTCCACGTTAAAAGTTCTCGTGTCACTTACTAACTCATTCATTGGTTGTTTGCGCGCTCGGTTCGCTTCCGAGCTAAGGTGGTTTAATTCGACCGGTCTACCAAAGCACCCGAGCTACCCGCAACAGTTTGGCGCCGTCTGTGGGAACCGAGTTCCCGAAATTCTACAAAGACTCACTATAAGTAGCACTAGACGCCAATTGCATTGGCGAGAAGAAGTGCCCGCACTACTGAAGGATCAATCCCGGAGGGGCACGTCGGCCCAGCTCCCTCCCACTCGCTTATCAATGCGCCTCTCGCAGAAGAAGCGGTGCTTGCGCCCGCGATAATACTGGAAGGACGCATACGACAGATGTAAGAGCAGCAAACTGAGATGCTGGCTCTTGTAAGAAATCTTGGGGCTCCTCGAGCTCCCGTTCAACCTCCAGCGGCGAACGTTCCTGTTGGAGTTGGGGAACACTTCTAGTCAGAGTTCGTCGAACGGCGTTCGACGAACGGAGAAGAGTTCGTCGAACTCCGCCTGCGCTTGACGAACGGAGAAGGGTGGGTTCGTCGAACGGCGTTCGACGAACGGAGAAGGGTTCGTCGAACTCCGCCTGTGTTCGACGATCGGGTCCTTGATTACTCCCATCTCAGCGGCTCGTCGAACGGGAGAGGCCTGCGTTCGACGCTCGATGCCTGCGCTCGACGCCTGCGCTCGACGCTCGACGCCTGCGCTCGACGCTCGACGCCTGCGCTCGACGCCTGCGTTTGACGCTCGACGCCTGCGCTCGACGCCTGCGTTCCACGCTCGACGCCTGTGTTCGACGCTCGACGCCTGGTGTACATGCTGTCTCAGCAGGTTCCGTCTCAGCGGATGTTATTGTACCGTCTCAGCGGATGTTTGGTCTGATCCCGGTCTGGCGCCATATTTAAAGGGTGCATAACCCTAGTTTAGGGTTAAGGTCATTAAGTCCAAGAGAGTGCAATAGTGTTTTTGTGCGGTGTTCCTTGGCGGCGGTTCCTCTGTTCTTGTCTGAAGAGGGTTAAGTGAGGTAGGATCGGATTTGATCCTTGTAACCTTGTAAGCTGTAATCCGTATTGGTAAATAGAAAGAAGAGAAGAGGAAGGGGAGAGGGGACGTGCCCGGATTGGGGTGAACCTCTGTACATCTGTGTGTCTTCTGTGATTTGCTGTGTTTTGTGTTTTGATTTCTGTCAAATTTCTCGTCTCGGCATCGCCCGTGTTTTCTTTACATTTGGTATCAGAGCTAGGTTGTTCTTGATCCTGGAAATGGGTTCTGGCGGCGTGCGGATCGAGAAGTTTGACGGAAGTCGATTCGATCTATGGAAGATGAAGATGGAAGATATGTTGATTGATCGAGATCTATGGTCTGCGATCGAAGATGATCCTCCCGTTCCTAAGGTAGCAAAGAAGGATGCGAGCGCATCGAAGGGAAAAGCTGCAGACGCGACTGCAGATGTTGCGGCGGGGGCTGCGGCCTGGACAAAAACTGATCGGAAGGTTAAGGGCCTGATCCGATTATTCCTAGCAGATTCAATCTTGACTAATGTCATGGAGGAGACTTCAGCACGAAGTCTGTGGCGTAAGTTGGAATCCCTCTACCAGAGCAAGTCCCTGGTAAACAAATTGCTATTGACGAAGAAGTGGTATAAACTTTGGATGCATGAGGGCAATTCGTTTTCAGAGCACTTGACTCAATTCAATACCATTGTGAGTCAGTTAATCTCTATTGGTGAGAAGATCTCGGATGAGGATAGAGTCATCATCTTGTTGTGCTCACTGCCAGATTCATGGGACAATCTGATTGTCGTGATTGGGGGGAGTGGAGACAAGGAACTGTCATATGTTACTGTATGTGCAGCTCTTTTATCCGAGTAGACCAGGAGAGGAGGTTCTGAGGCGACAAGCAAAGGTGCTTTGAGTGCGTCTAGATCTCGTTCTCAACGAAGGGAGAACAAGCATGGTGGATATCGAGATAAGTCTCGAGGTAGATCCAAGAGCCAGGAGAGGGAGAGGAGTAAGAAGCTCGTTCGGTGCTGGAAGTGCAATGCGACTGGTCATGTGAAGTCTCAATGTCCGAATAAGGCCGTTCGGAACAAGGAGACACCGACAACTTCTGGTACGAAGAAGGAGGGCGACGGTGGTGACATGTACATCGCTGCCGCGTGCGTTGCTCAGAGAGATTCTGATTTGTGGTATGTTGACACAGGAGTATGAGAGGTTTGATGGTGGAGATGTCATGCTGGGTGATGATTCTGCTGTGCAGATTATTGGGCGTGGCAAGGTGATGTTGAAGTTGTCTAATGGGACCACAAGGTCTCTTCCAAATGTGATGCACATTCCTGGGATGAGCAGGAATTTAATCTCGGTGGGTTCCATGGTGGATGCAAGAGTGCACTTCAGCTGTGACAAGCAAACTTGCAAGATGTCAAGGGGGACAATGGTGATTGCCAGTGGAGTGAGACATGGAACACTGTATACTCTGCTTGCTGATACAGTGGTTCCAAGTGGGGCTCTTATCTCTGAGAGCCAGGAGGTTGACCAGGAGGAGGTGTCTAGGCTGTGGCATCATCGACTTGGGCATATCAGTGAGAAGGGGATGTCGGCCATGGCATCTGGTCAGATGGTGGAAGGGGTGCCGGAGTGCTCCACAAGCCTTGGGTTCTGTGAACATTGCCTGCTTGGCAAACAAACCAGAGTAAGCTTTCGTGGGACGGGCACGAGGGCAACTGAAGTGCTGGAGCTGATACACAGTGATGTGTTTGGGCCAACTTCAGCTCCATCTCTAGGCGGCGCAAGTTTCTATGTGTCCTTTATTGATGACCTCTCACGGTATTCCTGGATCTATTTTCTCAGGTCCAAGTCAGAAGTTCTGGACAGGTTTAAGGAATTTAAGAACCTGGTGGAGAACCAGTTGGAGAGAAAGGTGAAGGTCCTCCGTTCTGACAATGGGGGGGAGTATTGCTCTGATGCTTTTGAGCGGTACTGTACTGAGCAGGGGATTGCACGGCAGAAGACCACACCGTACACTCCAGAGCAGAATGGAGTGTCAGAGAGGCTGAACAGGACCTTGATGGAGAAGGTCAGGTGCATGCTCAGTTGGGCAAGTTTGGGGAAGGAGTTCTGGGCTGAAGCAGTGGCGACTGCAAATTACCTGAAGAACAGGTCCCCTACATCTGTTGTGGAGGGATGTACTCCCTTTGAAGCCATCTTCAAGAGAAAGCCAAATTTGGCTTATGCTCGTGTGTTTGGGTGTGATGCATATGTTCACATTCCAAAGGAGAAGAGGGGGAAGCTTGATGTCAAATCTGAGAAGTGTGTTAGGAGGTTTGGGAGAAAAACTGAGTGCCTCACATAGAGGTCTCACTCTTTATTTATACTAATCATGATGGAATATGATGTGGTGGTACAAGGTGTGGGACTAATATGTCTAGTAACAGTATGATGTGTAACACTCCCCCTCAAGTTGGATCATGGGAACTTCTCAGGCCCAACTTGTTACATATATAGTTCATTCGAGTCCCCGTAACCCCTTTCGTAAGAATGTCTGCAACTTGATCTCCGGTCTTCACATGCTTTAGCGAAAGAAGACCTTTTTCATATTTTTCTCTAACAAAGTGGCAGTCGACCTCTATGTGCTTTGTGCGTTCATGAAACACGGGATTCGTGGTTATCTGGATTGTAGCCTGATTGTCACACCATAGAGGAGTGGGATCTTGAACGGGATACCTAATTTCACTGAGAATCTGCCTCACCCACATGATCTCAGCAACAGTGTGGGACATAGCCCGATATTCTGCCTCAGCACTAGATCTGGCAACTGTGGTTTGTTTCTTGCTCTTCCAGGAGATAAGATTGCCGCCCATAAAGACAGTGAATCCCGTGGTTGATTTCCGGGTGGCTAAGCATCCTGCCCAGTCAGAGTCACTTTATGCCTCTAGATCGGAATGGCCTCGACTCTTGTATGATATTCCCAACCCAGGGTCCTTCTTCACGTATCTGATAATCCTGAGAACGGACTCCCACTGAGACATAGTTGGAGCCGCCATGAACTGACTGACCTTACCAACCGCACAAGCAATGTCTGGGCGAGTCATGGTGAGGTAGTTTAATTTTTCAACAATTCTACGGTACTTTTCTGGTGATTCAAAAGGTTTGCTTTCAGCATGAAGACTCTTTTCCCTGGTTCCAGCGGAGAATCTATATGGCCACAGTTGGCCATCCCAAGATCCAATAGAAGATCCAGAGCATATTTTCGTTAGCAAATAAAGAGAGTGTGATCTTCATGAATCACCTCAATCCCAAGGAAATACCGCAATGGGCCCAGATCTTTTGTTTGGAAATTAGAGTGTAAGGATGCTTTAAGATTTGATATTCCTGCTGAGTTGCTGCATGTGATAACAATATCATCAACATATACCAGTAGCAGAATAGTACCAGCCGAGGAGTTCTGATAAAAGAGGGACGAGTCTTTAGTGCTCTTGGTAAGCCCGAACTGGGTAACAACAGCTCAGAATCGAGCAAACCAAGCCCGAGGGGATTGTTTCAATCCATATAAGGACGCTAGGAGGCGGCACACCTTGTTTCGCTCCCCCTCAACAACGAACCCAGGAGGTTGTTCCATATAAACTTCCTCATCCAGGAGCCCGTGGAGAAAAGCATTCTTAATGTCCAACTGGTGTAAGGCCCACTGGTGGAAGGCAGCAAGTGAAAGGAGTATTCGAAGTGAGGACATCTTCGCAACTGGAGCGAATGTTTCATCATAATCCACGCCATAAGTCTGAGCATAACCTTTGGCAACCAGGCGGGCTTTTAGGCAGTCCAGCGAACCGTCTACATTCACTTTGACAGAATATATCCATTTGCATTCAATCGCTTTCTTGCCGGAAGGTAAGGGAACCAGGTCCCATGTATTGTTTTGTTGGAGAGCAGTCAATTCGTCATGCATGGCTACCGCCCAGCCAGGATGAGCTTTGGCCTCCGCCACGGTCGATGGTAGATGATATTGATCAAGAGTCGAGTGCAGCGCTCTAGAAGAAGCAGACAAGCCCTTGTAAGAGTGAACATAGAATGGTTGTTCTCGACAAGTCCGAACTCCTTTCCGGACTGCAATAGGAACCTCTGGGCTAGGTGGCTGAATAGTAGCAGGTTCTTCTGGAAGAACAGTCGTCGCATCATTGGTAACAGAGGTAGGCTGAGGTGGCATGGTGGCACCACTGTACTATCAGAAGAGCGACGGGAGTAAACTCGTCCACACAGGGGGGACAACAGATCAGTCGGTGAAATGATAGCAGGTTCGTGCCGAGGGACCAATAGAGCATCAAGAGAGGGATCAGGATGAGAGGATCCAGGAGAGGGATAAGGGTCGGACTCCCGGAAGACGACATCCGAAGAAAGGATGTAGCGGTGGAGATCAGGAGAGTAACACCGACATCCTTTAGTGGTCCGAGAGTAGCCGAGGAAGATATATTTCAGGGCACGAGGATCAAGTTTGGAGGCAGAAGGGCGAGCATCCCGCACATAGCAGACACACCTAAATACCTTCAAAGGAAGGAGGGGACCGTGACGGTCAGGATAGAGAGTGTGGTAGGGTGTCTCCCCCTGAAGGATGTGACTGGGAAGATGATTAATAAGGTGTGCAACAGTAAGTACGGCATCCCTCCAGAAGTGTTTGGGTACGTGTTTGTGCTTTGATACCATGTTAGGAGGTTTGGGAGAAAAACTGAGTGCCTCACATAGAGGTCTCACTCTTTATTTATACTAATCATGATGGAATATGATGTGATGGTACAAGGTGTGGGACTAATATGTCTAGTAACAGTATGATGTGTAACAAAGTGCATCTTTGTGGGTTACAAAGATGGCATAAAAGGGTACAAGCTTTGGAACCCTGTGACCAGGACTGTAACATTCAGCAAGGATGTGGTGTTTCATGAAACCAGTCCACAGGCAGTCACACAAGCTAAGAAGGCCAAAGAAGCAGAGAAAAAGACAGTGGTGGTGGAAGGAAGCTTTGAGAAAGGAGATACTACTGTTGGGGCTGAATCTGATTCTGAATCAGATGATTTGGAGGTGGTGAGAAGTGCTGATGAATCAGAAGATGAAGCTGAGGAAATTCCACTTCTGAGGAGATCGACAAGGAAAAGAAGGGCACCAGTGAGATATCCCCAATGTGCAGTGGCTGCACAATGTTGCCTGAGTATGCTTGGTGAAGATCCAATCTCTGCCAGAGATGCTAGATCAAGGGCTGATTCAAATCAGTGGGAGCTAGCCATGGTGGATGAAATGGAGTCTCTGAGGAAGAATCAGACTTGGTGTCTATGTAAGTTTCCAAAGGGGAGGAAGGCCATTGGAAGTAAATGGGTCTTCAAGCAGAAGGTGAAGGGTGATGGCACTGTGGAGAAATACAAGGCAAGGTTGGTTGCAAAGGGGTTCTCCCAGGTCGAAGGTGTTGATTATGATGAGATCTTCTCACCGGTAGCCAAGATGGCGTCGATCAGACTGATTCTCTCTATTACGGCGGCGCATGATTTAGAGATCAAGCAGATGGATGTGAAGACGGCGTTTCTTCACGGTGATCTGGAGGAGGAGATATACATGAAGCAGCCGGAAGGATTCGAAGCCAAGGGCAAGGAGGATCAGGTCTGCAGGCTGAAGAAGTCTCTATATGGACTAAAGCAATCTCCGAGGATGTGGTACCAGAAATTCGACACCTACATGCTGGAGTTAGGTTTTGAAAGGTCGAATTCAGACCACTGTGTGTACATCCAGAGAAAGGTAGAGCAGTTCATCTTCCTGACACTTTATGTAGATGATATGCTACTGGTGAGCAATAGTGTCAGGATGATTCAACATGTGAAGAAGCTGCTCTCAGCCAAATTCGAGATGAAGGATTTGGGGCCAGCAAGTGTCATTTTGGGAATGCAGATTTCCAGGGATCGAAGCAAGAAGAAGCTTTGGTTGGGGCAGCAGAGGTACGTCGAGGAGATGTTGAAGAAGTTCAATATGACGGACTGCAAGCCAGTGGGAGCACCAATGCCTGTTGGGTGCAAGTTATCTGCAGAGTTGAGCCCGAAGACACAAGATGAGGTCGAGGACATGGCGAAGGTCCCTTATGCTAGTGATGTGGGAAGCTTGATGTACGCCATGGTCTGCACTCGCCCTGACATTGCTCAATCAGTGGGAGTGTTGAGTCGGTATATGACTACACCTGGAAAGGAACACTGGAATGCGGTGAAGCATGTGTTCAGGTATCTCCGAGGCACTTCAAATTACTCCCTATGTTTTGAAGGAGCTGGTGAAGGAGGAGTCCTGGACGTGGTTGGGCATGTGGACTCGGATTGGGGAGGTGATCTGGATAGCAGGAGATCCACCAGTGGGTACGTGTTCACACTGTTTGGAGGAGCTATCAGTTAGATGAGTCGGAGGCAATGCGTGGTGGCACTCTCGTCGACGGAGGTAGAGTACATGGCTCTTACTCATGCGAGCAAGGAGGCCATATGGCTGCGGCGGCTATGTTTGGAGCTCGGGTTTGAGCAGGGACCAGTGAAGCTGTGGTGTGATAGTCAAGGGGCTATTCAGCTAGCCAAGAATCCAGCCTTCCACGCACGAACCAAACACATTGACATCCAGTATCATTTCATCCGGGAGAGGGTGGAGAAGAAGGTAGTTCAACTGGAGAAGGTGGACACGATGGAGAACAGCTCTGATTTTCTTACCAAGGCGGTTCCTGTTGCCAAATTTCAGTGGTGTGCAACGGCCGTAGGGTTGAAGAAAAAGGTTGGAGGAGCAGCTCTCATCGGAGGAAGATGTTCACCAAGTGGGAGAATGTTGGAGTTGGGGAACACTTCTGGTCAGGGTTCGTAGAACAGCGTTCGACGAACGGAGAAGAGTTCGTCGAACTCTGTCTGCGCTTGACGAACGGAGAAGGGTTCGTCGAACGACGTTGGACGAACGGAGAAGGGTTCGTCGAACTCCGCCTGCGTTCGACGAACGGGTCCTTGATTACTCTCGTCTCAGCGGCTCGTCGAACGGGAGAGGCCTGCGTTCGACGCTCGATGCCTGCGCTCGACGCCTGCGTTCGACGCTCGACGCCTGCGTTCAACGCTCGACGCCTGCGCTCGACGTCTGCGCTCGACGCCTGCGCTCTACGCTCGACGCCTGCGCTCGACGCCTGCGTTCAACGCTCGACGCCTGCATTCGACACTCGACGCCTGGTGTACATGCTGTCTCAGCAGGTTCCGTCTCAGCGGATGTTATTGTACCGTCTCAGCGGATGTTTGGTCTGAGCCCGGTCTGGCGCCCTATTTAAATGGTGCATAACCCTAGTTTAGGGTTAAGGTCATTAAGTCCACGAGTGTGCAATAGTGTTTTTGCGCGGTGTTCCTTGGCGGCGGTTCCTCTGTTCTTGTCTGAAGAGGGTTAAGTGAGGTAGGATCGGATTTGATCCTTGTAACCTTGTAAGCTGTAATCCGTCTTGGTAAATAGAAAGAAGAGAAGAGGAAGGGGAGAGGGGACGTAGCCTGGATTGGGGTGAACATCTGTACATCTGTGTGTCTTCTGTGATTTGCTGTGTTTTGTGTTTTGATTTCTGTCGAATTTCTCGTCTCGGCATCGCCCATGTTTTCTTTACAGTTTCGCCGCCTCCAGCTCCGAGTCATGCTCCGAATGAGGAGGTCGTTCGAGAAGAAGAAGCCTCAGAAGAATTCTCCGACGCAGCAAGCTCCGCACATCCTGCTCCGCCGGCCAGATCGAGGACCAGGAGCTGACCACCATCACCATCGCCCAGGAAGAGTCATTTCTGGTCGAGCAATAGAAAGAACCACACGAGAGGAGATACGCGATATGATAATGGAAGAGTACGGCCAGACAGGGCAACGCGCAGCTCTCGCCCGCCGTACCGCACACCACGGCTCCCTACTTTCACCTCAAGTCTTGGCCCATCCAGTTCCAAGCGGTTTCAAACTTCCCAATATCGAAACCTTCGACGGGACGGACGACCCGTTGGAACATGTCAATCACTTCACCACCATCATGAGGATTTATAGCGTCAGGTTGCTGGCAGACCTGGAAGCGTCAGGTTCTAATCCTTAAGGAACGTATTCTCAAAGAAGACAGCGTCGCTAGATTCGATTACAGAGTTCGTTGAGAGATCTAAAAATCTGTCTGCAGCACTATCCTCTGCACATCCTAGATAGACACACGTATTTGTCCTAGGTCCAATCTTAGCTCTTCTAAGGTCAGGTATCCTAACATAAGCGATACAGTCACAAGTCTTAAGATTATCAAATCTAGGATGTCTCTTAAACCAAAGCTCATAGGGTGTCTTAGTCAGCTTAGCATGAGGAACTTTATTAAGAATGTGATTTGACGTGAGGGCAGCTTCACCCCAGTAGGTCGCATGCATGCCAGTAGTCAACAACATGGAATTCAACATTTCTGTTAAAGTCCTATTTTTCCGCTCAGCAATACCATTGGATTGGGGGGAATAAGGGACAGTCGTTTCAGGGATGATGTCATTGCTAGCAAGGAAATCCTTGAACTCCCCGGAGATGTATTCTCCTCCTCTATCACTCCGTAGTCGTTTGATTTTCATGTCAATTTGATTCTCAACCTTAGTTTTGAATATACGGAATTTTTCAAAAGCTTCATCTTTGATTTTAAGTAGATAAATGTGACTGAATCTAGAGTAGTCATCGATAAAAGTTATCAGATACTTCCGACCTCCACATGTGACAAAACTTTTGTAGTCACATATGTCGGAGTGTATTAACTTTAACAATTGTGTGCTCTTAGAAACCTGACTAAAAAGTCTTCTAGTTATCTTAGTTTGAGCACAAATTTCACATTTGTCAAATCTGGGTTTTGTGTCTAAGGGGATGTTGTGAGTTCTAGCTAGCAGGAGTAGTTTTCTATAATTGACGTGTCCTAGTCTTACATGTAAAGTCTTAGGATCGATCAAATTAGAACTAACCTGATTTACTACTTCATTTGCTAGACTCAACATATACATTCCGTTGACGACATATGCACAATCAAAGTAGTGCGAGTGAACCATCGGCGTTACTCGACCACCACTAATATTAAATGACATACCCGCATCGCATAACAAACTAATTGAAATTAAATTAGCAGCTAATGATGGTATAAATTTAACATTTTTCAAAGTAAGCGTTTTACCTGAGGAGAGTGTCAAGGTAGCATTGCCGACCTTCAGCACGTCAGCAACTCCTCCATCAGCAATAGTAACAGTCTCTCGGACTGCAGTGACATCCTCCAGAAGCGCAGTGTTGTTGCAGACGTGACATATATCACCTGAGTCTAGCTACCACTCGGTACTGGCATGTCCATTACCGACCATGGCAACAAAGTCGGTAGGCGCAGTCTGATGAACCATATTGGCCCTGTTATCAGGCTTTGGTGTGCTAGTATCACCTCTCTTTGGTTGCTTACACTCGGAAGCGCAGTGACCTCACTTGTTATAATTGTAGCACTTGCCTTTGAATTTCTTCGTCTTCTTGCTCGTGTCCACAACTGCGGGTGCACTGGGTAACGGTCTAGTCTTGCCAGGCTTAAACTTTCGCTTAGGATGCGTGACCATGTTGGCAGCAGAGGACTGCTTGCTAATGGTCTCCCTAGCATGTCTAGTCTTGTTCTCATCCTCAATGCAGATGAAGCGCTTGAGGTCTTTAAGACTGACCTGCATCTTCTTCTGATACATCTCCGTTTTAAAGGAGTACCACTCCGACGGGAGCTTGAAGATAATCGCTCCTACAACAAATCCATCTGGCAGTGGAATGTGCTCACTGTTCAGCTTGTCCACCAGATTTTCGAAATCCGTGACTTGTGGAAGGATCTCCCTTTCCTCAGTGAAGCTGAAAGTCATGAACTTATCCACCAAGTGCGTCTTGGACATGTTCTCCTCTTCCTTGAACTGCTCCTCCAGAGCGTCCCAGATTTCTTTTGCAGTCTTCAGTTTACTGTACGTCTCAGCAAGCCTGTTGGAGAGATAATTCAATAGGTAGTCGCGACAGAAATCTTCATCTTCAATCCACTGGGCCTCGCCATCTATCCCAAGTACCTCAGCACGTACAAACTGAACGGTGTAGAACATGTTCAGGTACTTCATGTCAAACTGAGTGTTCCGCTTCCAAGCACAGAACTCAGAGTTGGAGAATTTCTCCAACTTGATCATCGAAACGAGAGTAGTCCATTTCGACATCGTGTGTCTCTTGCCAAATACGTGAATTTCACTAGCAAACGAATTACGAGCCGAAAACTAAAAAGAGAGCACCTGAGACGCGTAGAGTCAAGAAAAATCTTCGGATCCAATCCAGAACAGACTGCTCCTCTGTGGTCTTGGCTCGATCTGGAGTTGACAGAGACGGCACCCACGGAGGCACGGAGCGGCCTCTAACAAGCGGCGCTAGCGCCGGCGCTAACCACTAGCTCCTGGCGGTAGCGAAGGCTAACGCTAACGCGCTTCTTCCTCTGCGAGATGCAGCGGTAGCACACTGGAACGGCGGCGGCGGCAATAGCGGCGATAGGAGGCTGCGCGACTGGAGCGGCGCGACTGCTTCTCGCGCAGTATGGACAGCCGACTGCTTCCACGAAAAACCTTGCGACGAAGGAGGCGTCGGAACGGCACTGAACTCCTCCGGCGGGAGCGCGCAAGAGAGTGGCCAAACTTTCTTCTCCCCGCACAGAACGTGCGGCAACACGCAAGAACCTTTCTCCTTGACGATCGCGGCGAATGGAGACGGGAACAGGACTGAAATCGCGCAGAATGGGCGGTTGCAAGTTCTCGCGATCCTTCCTCCTTGACGATCGGGCAACGATCCGAACGCAGGAACCGACGGCCTCCTTCGTCGATCGACGGAAACAGGCCACGGAGAAGACGTCGACCGGTGTGCTTCTTCCTCCTTGCGATCAACCGGCGGCCCTTCCACTTCGTCGCGTCGATCGGGGGTTGCAGTCGGCAGCGATGAAGAAAATCGCGAGAAGGAGAGGGAGAGGGCGGTTACGGGAGAAAACCGCACGGGAACGAGTGAAACTTCGAGAATGTTAGAATGATGCTCGAAGCATCCGCGTGAGTGTCTAGTTTGGAACACTCTACTCGTTCCCCCTAGCAGTGTATTTATAGGCCAACCCTAATTCCCCGGCGGGTGAGCGGATCCCTAACGGATCCTAACCGACTGCTAAGCATCCGTTAAACCCGTTATTCAAATATACCTCAACAGGGTGTTGATTTCTTCTACATGATTTCCCAACCATTAGATTGCCCAGACTTTAAAAAATGATAACTCAGTGGATGAATCTAGATTTTGGGTTAGAAATAAAGTCTGGGACGAAGAGCTGGGCATTTGATCGAGGACCTTACGTGCAAAAAAGTTAGTCAGAGCAAAAAAATTGTAGAAAAATCAGAGAATGAATTTTTATGTGGAGCTGGGCAATGCTTTTCCTAGTTAAATCAGGCACATCATCAAATTAAGAATTTTCTTTAGGGCCAACTTCTGCATGAAGACAAATATAAAATCTCAGAGACATTAAATAGAAGCTTAAAGAGACCATTACATATTGATCAAAAACACTGCCGGTATTTTAAAGTAAAAGAAGAAAATGTGTAGTTTAACTCCAACCATTACTTCACTTCATACTGGTAATTAAGAGTTGGGTTCTCTACATTTTAGAAAGAAGCGAGCACTGAAATTTTGTGCAGTTACATGCTAAGAAGCACAGGGACATCAAGCTCATGGAGAAGATAATGGACATTGTAAAGAGAAACTCCTACATCTACAACATTTAAGAAGATATCAGCGGATAAATGACCAAATCGAACGATCACGTGATGCTACAATCTTTACGAAAAGAAAAGAGGACATTTTCATTAATAAGTGAGCTTCATGTAGGATAAGAAAAAGCTTAGTAACATTTCAGCTTAAAGCCTGGAGATCTATCACAAAATAACAATGAGCGAAATAACATGAAAATTTAACTAAAACATCAGCCTATACAAAAGTCTAGAAGGATGTATTCTTGTGATGGTTTGGGGGACATGTGGAACTGAAGCATCTTCTACAAAATTATTTCAAAAACCATATCTATGGACCTGTATGGAAGAAGGAAGACATAGAAATAGATTTTTAACCTAGATGTATAGATGAAGCAATCATAAATCTTGGAAAAGAAGGAAAAGCAAAATCTGGCGGGCAATTTATAGATTGTCGGTGATCAGAAGTCAGAAATCGCGATGCAGATGAAGAAATCAGAAACCTGACAGGAGGCGGTGTTTCTAGCAAGAAAGAGCTCCTCTTGGACGACGGTGGAAAGCGATGACCGAAGCTTCTCGTACTCGTCTATGAGGGCTGCCCTAGAAGGCGGTCTGGGGAGGAGGGCGGCACATTGAGCGGGGAAGAAAAATGGCGAGAGCGAGGGCTTAGAAATAACGGCGAGAGCAGCGAAAATGAAAAGCGGGAATGAGTTAAAGCAAAAAATAAATTGACAGTGTTGGAACCCGGATACCGGTCCAACTTGTTCGAGACTTGGGGAGTAGCTTGAGTTACTTCTCTCTTCGTCGGATCCCTAGGACTAAGTATTCCGAGCTAAGAACTGACCCTCACCTGTTGGTAGGTAGCTCCTTAAGAATGACCCACTGGCTGCAGCGAGGAGGTCCCGCCACTAACCCGGAAATCTTACCTTATTTCCCCTCCCAAAAACCAGAAGCTGAGCCTGTCTCAGATAGCACAAGGAAGAAAGCACAGGCTCTCACAAGGGGGGTGGATCTGTGCTGTTCTGAGACATAATGGGTCCTATTTATAGGGAAAGACTTCTCAGGGGTAGAATGGTCTGGATGACCTGCGGATAGCGTAACTCCGCCTCACTGTTTTGCTAAACGCACCCCAAATTGGTCTGCAAGTAGCCAGACTCCGCTGTCCCGAAGGGCTATAGGCAGACCACTAGGGGTGTCTGGACGATTCTATTCCCCAGAATCTGACTCTACTCGCCAGATACCTTCGGCTCTCCTCGCCGAGAGAGGCATCGGCCTACTCGCCAGATACCTTCGGCTCTCCTCGCCGAGAGAGACATCGGCCTACTCGCCAGATACCTTCGGCTCTACTCGCCAAGAGAGGCATCGGCCTACTCGCCAGATACCTTCGGCTCTACTCGCCGAGAGAGGCATCGGCCTACTCGCCAGATACCTTCGGCTCTACTCGCCGAGAGAGGCATCGGCCTACTCGCCAGATACCTTCGGCTCTAATCGCCGAGAGAGGCATCCGCCTATTCGCCAGATGCCTTCGGCTCTACTCGCCGAGAGAGGCATCGGCCTACTCGCCAGATACCTTCGGCTCTACTCGCCGAGAGAGGCATCGGCCTATTCGCCAGATGCCTTCGGCTCTACTCGCCGAGAGAGGCATCGGCCTACTCGCCAGGTGCCTTCGGCTCTACTCGCCGAATACGGGTTGTACAGACAGCAAACAAAGTTTAGGTAGAAGAACCTGAAAGCAAGTGCGCAGCTGTGATGTTTATGAAGGTTTATGAATGGGGATTTCGAAAGAAAGAAAGGGGACGGAAGTTGCAAACCAGCTGCGATGTGTGTAACTTGCGATGCCGAAATAAACCTTCGATTTCTGTTGCGAAGAGGGAGAAAGGGATGAGTTGAAGAAGAAGAAGAAGAAGAAGAAGAAATGGAAGAAAAGATCTGCTCGAAAGAGGAAGCAATGTGCAGAACTGGAGCGGGAAGTAGTCGACAATGCCCTAGGAGGAGATGTTGCCGTGTGCGTTTGTGCGAAAGAGGAGAGAAACTATCGGGAATGAGGAGAGATAAGCGTGTATGTTTTAACCGGGCGGTGTTTGGATCATACGGTTGTTGTAATATGAAGTCAAATTTGACGGTTCAGATTTTTTTCATGAATTTTTATTTCAGGCTATCCGCAGCCCGTAGTATATATAGGAGAATTTTAGGGAGAGAAACAGGAGAAATCCATCAAAATATATCTTATTTAAAAAAGTCATCAACATGAAGAGATGTACAACTTTCATTTTGATCACTTTTTGATTTGAAGTCGTTTAGGCTCCTGATTTGGGCCCCGAAAAAAGTCACGCCGAATATATATTTGGACGCACGGGATTCGGCGTGACTTTTTTCGGGCCCCAAATCGGGGGTCTAAACGGCTTCAAATCAAAAAGTGATCAGCATGAAAGTTGTAGATCTCACTTTCATGTTGATGACTTTTTGAAATAAAATATATTTTGATGGATTTCTCTCGGTTCTCTTTCTAAGGGGGAGAGAACCGGTTCTCTCACTAAAATTCTCCTATATATCTTTACTATTATATAAAGAAGTACTTTGTCTTTCATCTATGCCGTTAAATAAAGTCCAAGAGTTCACATTTTTAATCTTTACCATCAATTATATTCTGAATAAAAAATTAAAGAACCTAGACCTCCTAAAGCTAGCGACGATGAGTGACTATGAGAGAGAGAAAGAGAGGGAGAGAGAAAAAGTGAGAAAAGATGGAGAGAGGGCTGCGGAGAGGGAGAGAAAAAGAGAGGGGCGGTGAGAGGGAGAGGCGGTTAGAGAGAGAGAGAGGGAGAGATATATATAATATTATTATTATTATATATATATATAGATAAATTATATTTAAAGCTAGTGGGAGAGAGGAGCGGTGAGAGAGAAAGAGGGAAGGGAGAGAGAGAGGGAGGGCTGCGGAGAGGGAGAGAGGGAGAAAGAGAGAGGAGCGGTGAGAGAGGGAGAGAGATATATAATATTATTATTCTATATATATAGATATATTAGATTTAAAGAGAGTGGGAGAGAGGGGTGGTGAGAGAGAAAGAGAGAAAGAGAGAAGGGAGAGAGAGAGAGAGAAAAATTAATATTTTTACGATTCAATCTTATTTGGTTTTACAAAATAAAATTGTAATATTAATTTATATTTTTTTGCGATCATTTTGAGTACACATATGTATATATTGTGGGCACAGCCCGCCTTAATGCGGGCGAAGCATGCCTGGATGCGGGCGAAGCATGCCTGAATGCGGGCGAAGCATGCCTGGATGCGGGCGAAGCCCGCCCGAGAGCATCGAGCACGGGCATAGCCCGTGCGAAGATGCTCGTGTATATATATATATATATATATATATATATATATGTATATATATATATAATATTGTCTAAACACTGAAAAATTTAGATGTCTGATACATTGAGATTATATAATTAATACATCAAATGAAAGGAAAGACAATTGAACCCGTGCTCGCTGACTCGTAGCGGGCTACGCCCGCATTCGAACGGGCTGCCCCGCATTCGAACGGGCTGCGCCCGCATTCGAACGGGTTGCGCCCGCATTCGAGCGGGTTGTGCCTGCATATGACAGTGCCCAGCGACGGCGGGTCCCCCACAACTTATACATATGAGTACTCAAAATGATCGTAAAAAAATATACATCAATATTTTATAATTATTTTTTTCAAAAACATTTATATTTTAACAAAAAATCATTTTAAAATAAGCATTATATTTCAAAATTAATTTTTGAGGCATAATGATTACCAACTATAGTAGGTGTAGAAAGTCTACTAAAAAGTTTTTGAATTTTTTGAATTTTCATCATTATTTTTATTATAGAGATATTGTGTAATTACCAAAATAGTTATTATATTTTATGAATTTCTATTTTTTTTCATAATATATGTTAAGTCATTAGAGTAAAAGAATGAGCCTATATTTGACACTTTTCAATGTTGCACCAAAGACAAGCGTGATGGCGAGAGAGAAAACGTGATGGGAGGAGAGAGGGAGGGGAGAGAGAGGAGAGAAAGGAGGGGAATATAAAAAAAAATTATGTATAAGGGAGAGAAAGTGGGCGGGCGGGAGAGAGAGAGAGGATGAAAAAATTTTAGGTGAGTATCTCGCACCGCGATCAAGGTGAGAGGAGTGCATCTCAGCCATTGATAGCTCTAAATATTGCAGTATTTATGAATAATAAATAATGTCAGTATTTTCTCTACCGTCGGATCAAAGATCATACAGCTGTATTTTCCCCCCACCTATTTCTAGGTGAGAAATACTTAGGTAGGTTCTCGCACCTAATAATAGGTGGGGGAAAAATACAGCCGTACGATCTTAGATCGGACGGTATCTAAAATACTGACATTATTTATTATTTATAAATACATGAGTATTTAGGAAAATACCACCGTATGATCTCAAATCAACGGCTTAGATGGGCTCCCTCTCACCTATTATTAGGTGAGAGATACTCACCAAAAATTTTTTCAAACAGGGAGAGAGAAAGATGGTGAAAGAGAGAGAGAAAGAGTGGGGCTGAGAGAGAGAAAGAGTGGCGGATGAAAGAGAGAGAAGGGAGTGCTGAGAGAGGGAGAGAGAGGATCTTATATATTAATTAATTCTCAAATCTATATATACAAAAATCTATATATATTAATTCCCAAATCTACATATATTAATTCCCAAATATATATATATATATATAATTAACATTAATTAATTCCCAAATTATATATATACGAGCATCTTTGCACGGGCTACGCCCGTGCTCGATGCTCTCGGGCGGCCTTCGTCCGCATAAATGCGGGCTTCAATGCGATGGAGTGCGAGTGGCGAGGCATTCGTAATGTTCACGGGCAAAGCCCGTGCAATCGAGAACACCGAAGATGGGCGTAACACGGTTTTCATGCGGGCAAATCCCACATTGATGCGGGCGAAGCCCGCAGTGATGTGACCGAAGACCGCCCGAGAGCATCGAGCATTCGCCATGCTCACTTATTTATATGTATCTTTATTATATAAGTGAATATAGCATTCTCCATGCTCTAACCATGCTTTCATTTTCGGCCTAAATGTAGGGATCGCGGAAGGAGGAGTTGTGGTCTGCACATAAGAGGTTCTTAGGATCGAAATTGACGGGGTTCCCCAAAAGCGGTTCGGATGAACCAGAGTTTTCATCGCGACTTTTACCAGCTTGTGGGACTCCCAAAAGAGCTTCAGAGCACACCAGCGGGAGGCACGCGCAAGCCGCCTCCACAATGCACGCACGCTCCCAATGCACGCCCACACTCACAACACGGTCGCACAAGATCAGCACTCAGTCGCGTAAGCGATCGCGCGGTCGCGTGCTCCAGCAATCACGTAGCGCACTGGCGCACTCGCTCCTGCACAAACGAGCTAGAACATCATGTTAGCGCGCGCACCCGCAACACTTTAGCACGCGCACCCGCAACACGTTAGCGCGATCGCACGCATCACGCGAGTGTGCGCGCATAGCACACAAGTGCGTGCATGAATCAGGTTACCGCGCTCTCTGTGTCCGTCGCCTCCATCGCCACCGACGAACCTTCCCGGGCCGCCTGGGCGGCATGCCCGCCATTTTCCGAAAATTGGTAATCCAAGTAACCGGGATCGTGCGACCTCGTTCGTCGGCTCAAACTTCAAGACGACGCAATTACCAAGGCACCTCTCAGTAAAACTATAAAAGGCTTTTAGGCCTTCCTTAGAAGATAAGTAACCAAAAAGAGAGAAAAAACTCTGAAGGTTTTCCGACGAAGACTTGGAGTTCTCCCGCTCTCCGGCTCAAGCGCTCACTTTGCTCAAGTGTCCACTCCGTGTACTCACTCTCTTTCTCAAGGGAGGACTTTGCTCTCCACAGAGCATGCTCATGTCTATTCTCCAGTGTATTTTCAAGTGTGAACTTTGTTTTCCACAATGCCTACTCCAGCGCCTGCTCTTTCTGCGAGTGACAAGAAAAACTTTGCATCTTTTTACTTTCAAGTGTTTGTAATCGAAGTTGTGTCCTGTCACCCTCTCGAATACTCTAACACTTGTAACATAAAACAAATTAGTGGATTTAGTCGGCACCGAACCAACCCCGTGTTTTTCCCTTTTTCGGGGTTTTCCATGTAAAAAGTCTTGTTGTCTTTGCTGGCGTGTTGCGTGCTTGTTCGAGCACCCTAGCGTGCTGCGCACTGCGTGCTTGCTGAGCAAGCGGGCGCGCGGGCGCGGTTGCGTGCTTGCTTGAGCAATCGGGCGCGCGGGCGCGGCTGCGTGCTGAGCTTATGCAGTCGTGTTGTGAGTGTGGGCGCGCATTGGATGCGTGCGTGCGTCGTGGACGTGGCTTGTGCGTGCCTCCCGCGGGTTCGTTCTGACGCTCGTTTGGGAGGTCAAACAAACTCGAGATCACTCGAAAATGATTCTGCTGGAATTATGCCTTCAAGCCGGTAAAGGTTGCAATGAAAACTCTAGTTCGTCTGAACCGCTTTTGGGGAACCCTAAATAAAATAAATTGCAGTATTAATTATTTTAGGGCACTAATATTTGTACATGTCAACTGTCTATTTGTAACTCATTGATGTTTGTAGACTCTAGAATTATATTTGTACCCAAACACCTCTGTACAACCCTCATATTTTCCGAGTCGGTGTGACCCGACGCGGATGAGGTCGTGGTAGAGAGGGTGACCGTGACGCAGCGGACTGAACCGCCGGAGGTCGTCAAGACCAGAAAGAGAAAGCCCAGGGGGGGGGGGGCCTCCTTGGACGAGTGGACCTTGGGTCCACTCGCCCAAGGACCCGGGCGAGTGGACCCTTGGTCCACTCGCCCAAGGACCTGGGCGAGTGGACCATTGGTCCACTCGCCCGAGTGGGGGGCGAGTAGACCATGGGTCCACTCGCCCAAGGGTATGGGCGAGTGGACCTATGGTCCACTCGCCCCGTGCAACTGGGCGAGTAGACCAAGGGTCCACTCGCCCGGTGGGTTGAGTGGACCGTAAGGTCCACTCGCCCAGTCAGGGCGGTGGACCTTGGTCCACTCGTTTGACCCCCGGCGAGGGGGGAGTGGACGTCTCGTCCTCCACTTGCTCCCCACCCCCCCTGTTTTGATCGTTCGGGTTCGATGTTGAGCTGCGGATAGTAGAATTTTGGCTATCCGCAGCACAATTTTGGGCAGTCTATAAATAGACCCCCATGGGCACCTTGGGAAGGGTTGTTGGTACCCCCTCCCTCGCGTGAGTATTGTGAGCAAGCACTACCCCCATCCCATGTCAGTGAAGGTGGACGGTGATGTGGTCCTTAGTGCCCTCCAAGGTGCCCAGACTCAACATTGGCTTGGGAGGGGAAGCTCTCTTTGAACTTCTGGGTGTGTGGTGGGACCTCCACGCTGCAGCTTAAGGGGTTCATTTTTGGACTCAAGTGTTCTTCAAAGGCAATGTCTCTCGGTCTTAGCAACTGGTCAAAGGTTCTAGCTCGGATCAAGTAAGGGTTGGCTGCATCCCCCTTTCGAACGTTGAGACCAGTTCTCTGGTTTCAATATTCTGGTGGGGTGAGCGTGGAAGCAGCTAGTTCGGAAAGCTCTTAGCAAGTATCATGGCTGGAAGCGATGAGCTGGGGGACTCACCTCTTACCAGCAAGTGCGTGAAGAAAAGGGATTTTGACGAGTTCAGGAAATCGATCCTGGAGCTCTTGCAGGTCGCACTCCCCCTCACGGCGAGTGCTCGACACCACCTGCACCCGTGCTCGCCTTGCCATCTCCGATGGAGAAGGGGCAAGCGCATCGGCAAGGGAAGGAGCCAGACGATGGGGAGGGCTCAGGTCTTCAATCAAGAGTGATCTTCAACAGCTCTCCTAGGACAGGCTATCCCAGTGAGGAGGCAGTGAGAATGCCTCTGTCTCACCAGGGAGGGTGGGGTAGTCCCTTCTGCGAGCTGATTATCTCAGCTCCCGTTCCAGACGGGTTCAGCGAACCAGACATATCTCACTACGCAGGGAAGGACGACCCTCTTTAGCACCTCTAGTGGTTTGAAGACATGGTCTCGATCAGACAAATAATAGATGCCTCCAAGTGCAGGCTCTTCGCCATCACTTTCAAGGGAGAGGCAAAAAACTGGTTCCACCAGCTCCCATCAGGTACCATCTACATCTTCAAGGACCTGCGTCGGAGTTTCTTGTTGAGGTTCCCCACCTCAAAGAAGGGAGGAAAGGGTCGGAATCCATGTTCTTGATTCAACAAAAGCACGGGGAGATGTTGGGAAGCTACGCAGATCGGTTCCAAGAGCAAGTACTCCGCCTCCAGGTAGACCAAAGAAGCAGGAGGGACCAGGAGAAAGAGAAGGAATAAGAAGACGAAGAAAGTAGAGGAGGTGATGAAGTAGATGGCCGAGTTGCATGCGGCCAAGTAGGCGCAAGAAGGCGCGTTGTAATATGTAACCTCCTCATTATAAGTGAGAAATATTTAGAGGTGATATCTTAGGTAAGATCCCCGACTAGAGACCATTCTCTGGGCTCAGTCATGCCGGCAGATGGGAGACTCATCGGGTCGACTTGCTACTTGGTAGCTGGATTGGGAGGGTGTTGAGTTCCTCTGCCTCCAGGTGAAGGTAAGCACCTTGGACACGGACGGGTACTTCCGCCTCCAATCGGTAAAATCCCCGACTAGAGACCATTCTTCGAGCTCAGTCACGTCGGCAGATGGGAGACTCATCAGATCGACTTGCTACTTGGTAGCTAGATTGGGAGGGTGTTGATTTCCTCTGCCTCTAGGTGAAGGTAAGCACCCAGGATGCGGACGGGTACTTCCACCTCCAATCGGTAAGATCCCCGACTAGAGACCATTCTCTGGTGTTGGGAAAATGATTTCTCTTAACCCCTGAAAATGAGTTGAATATGATTTCTAAGAAAGAAAAATCAAGGTTAAGTAAATATGCGTCGAATAGTATTCGACGCAACGTCGAAGTGGTGTCGACGTTCCTTTCAGAATGAGTCGAAGTAACTTTAAGAAGAATTCGACGTATCCTATGTCGACGTAGCTCTGACTTCTAGTCGACGCATCTTGAGAAGTCAACGCACCTTAGTAGACGCACCTGCCTTATTCTCCTCTCGACGTCCAGCCAGGACGAATTCGACGCTTACGTCGAATAGCAATCGACGCACGTCGATTTCTATGTTTAATTCAAAAATCGTCAGATCTCTTTCCTTCTTTTATAGATCTGATTTATATGGAATCAATTTATTCTTTATAGCCGTTCTGAATCATTCTTTTCCTCTAATAGATTCTTGGCTAATTTGATTAAATCCATTATGGACATTATTTGAAATCAGAATAAATTCTTTCCTTCTATAGATATAATAGTTATGGAAATATTTCTCTCTTTCTAATACTCTGTCTACTAATTGATTTCTCTCCTATAGTGTTATCTTAATACACAGAGCTATAAATAAGGAGAAGTTCGACAGAGAACAAAAAGTAGTGATCCACCATATACATATTGAAAAAGAGGAAAAGCTCACAAGTGAAAAAGAGAGAGAATTGAGAAATAGTCCTGCAGCAACCATCAAGCTTCCATCTTCTCCTGCTTCTGAAGTCATTCTGCTGCAAACTCTGATAGCTCTCACTAAAAGAGAGAAAAGCTACAAATCTCCTTCTCACTATAGAAGAGATTTCATTCACTACTTCTTGTGCTTCCAATCTTCTTGCTAGGAAGAAGATTCCTTCTTGTCTTTATATTATTTCTCTTTCTTCTTTACATTCATTTCACTCTAAAATACTGTAAAAGAGTTTTTAGAATCTCTCTTCAAAAAATTCAGTTGTACTGGTTCTAAGAGTCTCCTTTTCAAAAGACTCAGTTGGTTCTAAGAGTCTCCTTATCAAAAGACTCAGGGTGGTTCTAAGAGTCTCCTTATCAAAAGACTCAGTGCAAGATAGTGAATTCCTACCAAAGGGGGTAGAAGAGTGGACTACCCAAAGTTTGGGGAACCACTATATTTCCTTGTGTTGTGCAGTGATTTCTTTTCTTGCATTTACTTTCTTTACTTGCTTAATTCTTGTTGGTGTGTGGGAAGCCTTAATCTGTGATCACCACATATATATATATATATAATTGCACAAAATATTTTAAATCTCTATTCACCCCCCTCTAGAGAATTCTAGTGAGGTTAACTGTGCACTTTCAATTGGTATCAGAGCTAGGTTGATCTAAAAAGGTTAACTCCTTGATCAAAAAGATCCTACCTCTTATATATATATATATATATATTTCTAAAAATTATTTTTCACATGGCACAAATCAAAGATTATGCTTCGACCAGACCACCAATGTGCAATCTTGAAAAGTTTACAGTTTGGAAAACAAGAATTAGGATTTCTATGAATTCTATTGATGAAGAATTATTTAATGTTGTCTTGACAGGTCCTCCCAAGTCTTACAGAAAAGACTCAAGTGGTGAAGTGACTCAAACACTTGTCCCAAAGGCTGAGTGGACAGTTGAAGAGAAGAAGGCAGGAACATTTGATGCAAAAGCTGTAAATATTCTGGTCTCAACCCTCTCTGATGAAATCTTTCAAAGGGTTGTTGATTGTGAATCAGCCAAAGAAATTTGGGAGGCTCTCATAAAGATGGTAGAAGGAAGTGCTGATGAAAGGAAAGATAGGAAGGCTCTATTGATCTCTCAATATGAGAACTTCCAGAAGAAGAATGAAGAAAGCATCTCTGAGATGTATGACAGATTTAGTCTGATCATCAATCAACTAAGGGACTTGGATAGAGAAATCTCTCTCACAGAGATCAATGACAAATTGCTGATGAGTCTCCCAAGTTCATGGGACTCAAGGATATGGGCAATAAGAGACACAAGAGGACAAATGGAAATTTCAACAGATGCTCTCTTAGGAAAACTCAGATCCTATGAGCAACTGCTGAAAACCAGAGAAGAGAAGAAGAGAAGAGAAAACACCCAAACTTCTTCAAAAGACAGGAACATTGCATTAAAAGCAACAGAAGAAGGAAGCTCTGTCACTGAAGAAGAACTATTCAGTTTCCTGGCCAGAAAATTCAAGAAATGGGTCAGGACAGATGGATCAAGAAGGAGAGAGTCAAAACCAAGGTATGACAAAACTCCTACTAAAGAAATTATTTGTTATTCTTGCAGGAAACCTGGACATATTGCCCCAGAATGTCCAGAAAATGTTGAGACAAAGAAAGATCTGAAAAAGAAAGATCTCAAGAAAAAGAGGAAGAAGAAAGAAAGAGGCTTTATTGCAGAAGCCTGTGGTGAAACAGACTCTGAGGACAGCTCCTCTTCTAAGAGTGATAATGAAGAGCCTAAGCAAGACGACCTATGCTTAATGGCATTTGAAGGCTCAAAGAAAGATGATGGTGCTAAATCATGAAGTGAGACAGGATCAGAAGAAAGCATATCTTCTGAAGATGAAAGAGAAAATAGCCTTATTCTCATAGAGGAATCTGAGGATAAGGATGAGGTAAGCATTTTTGATGAAATAGATTTTCAAAGTGATAATTTCAGAAATGATTTTATGGGAATGTGTCTAGATCAACTAAAAGCTAAACAAGAAATTAAGGATCTAAAAGAACAAATTAATATGGCTAAAAACCAGAGAAATAGAGAAGTTAAATGCTCTAAAAATTATGAATTAAGGGCTAACATCATAGAAAAGGAGGTAGAAAGGGCTAGAATAGAAAACCAGCTCCTTAAGGATAAGGTATCCCAGACAAAAGCTTTTGAATAATCAATAAAAATGAGAAGCCAAACTCTCAAGGAAATCACTGAACAACAAATAAGGAGACATAAAAATCTTGGTCTAGGGGCTGATCCCTCAACCAGCCAAATTCCATCCAACAAACCTGCTTGGATGATCCCTGTAAAATTCACAAAACCCATCAAATCAAACCAAGAAAAAGACTCACTAAACAAGGAAGAAGACTCCATCAAGGAAATAAAACAATCTGATGAAACATCATATTATTCAGCTGATGACTCTCAAACTTCATCTAAAGAAGCAACTAAGCCAAAAGAAACAATACATAAAAGAGCAAAATCAGAAAAAGGGAAAAAGAAAATTTATGAAGATACAGTTGCGTCGACTTCATATCGACGTATGAATGATAGTGCGTCAAATTCTACTCGACGCAATCTCTCAGATGCCTCGACCTCATCTCGATGCTTGAATAAAAGTACGTCGACATCAAATCAACGCAACTTTGTTCATGCATCGATACCAGATCAACACTATCTGGAGAAAGCGCCGAATATAAATCAACGCAACTATCAACATACGTCAAATAGATATCGACGCATAAAAACTCAGAGCAACTTAAATGCCTATCCTCCAAAAACCTTCCATCTTAACCCCTATTCAGGACCCATTCATCCTAATCATGATTTCTATCCTAATCATGATTTCTATCCTAATCATGATTTCTATCCTAATCAACACCTCTATCCTAACCAAACTTTCTATCCTAACCAAAATTCCCATCTAAATCAAACCTTCTATCCTAATCAACACTTCTATCCCTCTCCAAACTCAAATTCTCACAATACTAAGATAATCAAGTGCTACATATGTAACAAAACTGGCCACCTTGCCAAACAATGTTGGCACAATCAATCAAACTATCTGTGAAAATTAGTCCAAGACAAACTTAGAAACCTTTAGGATTAGGAAGAAAAAAAGAAATAAACACCTAGAATTTTTCAGGAAAATTAAAAGTCACGTCGACTTCTAATCGACGCACCGTCGATGACTCAACTCAATAAGTGAAATCGACGCATGCGTCGATTACAATCAACGCATACGTCGATACGAAACCCTAGCATCTTAACGCGGGCTGTATCGACGCCTACGTCGAATTCCACTCGACGTAACGTCGATTTCATGAAAACGAGCGGCAATACTAAAATATTTTCGGTCACATGATCCACTGAAGTACCGAATAAGCCTCGAATAGTGTCGCATTTCGACGTTTCACCTGACTTAAAAAGACTCTTCAGTTAGAAACCTTCACTACTCTGCATCCTTCATCCTTCTTGCTCCTCAGTTCAGCCGATTTCTTCCTCTCTCTCTCACTGACCTAAAAATGGCTCCCAAGACCAACTCTGGTTTCGACATTGACCTTGAATCTTTCCAAGCCGCCGCAGAAAACTATAAGAGCATCATTGCCCTGTTCACTGAAGTTGGAATAGATAAGCTCATCTCCACAAGATGCAAGCTCCTGGAAACAGAGCTCACAGAGCTGATGACTCATGTTCAGATATCTGAACAAGGAGAAATCCAAGGAACAATCCATGAGACACCTGTCTCAATATCTGCAGAACACATTAGGACAACCTTTGATCTTCCATCAGGTACACCCTAATATTATCTTTGTTCAAAGCAAATAGGGAAAGAAAATCAGCTTCTAAAGAATAACTAAATAAGTCTTCATCACTCCCTTATTAGGTGATGAATCTATAGACCTCACACCTGATGAAATCAAGCATATGCTAACCACCATGAAGTTTTCAAAAGATAGACCAATCCATCTAAAGAAAATAGACTTTTCTGAGGAGTACAGACTGCTAGCAGATATAGTAGGAAAAATCCTGCTATGCAAGACCTCAGCCCATGATGCAGTGCCCAAGTAGCAACTGAATATCATGGGGGCCCTGGTGCTGAAGAAGAAGGTGGACTGGGCCACATGCTTGCTCAAGATGATAAGCTCTAAATACTCACACAAAGAAAATGCATATATGAGGATTATGAGTCAAGTACTCTTCCACTCCTTCCCTGACCTATGTAGGTCAAAAGGAATCCATATTCCTCCAGGGAAAAGGATGTTAATAGCTCTATTCTCCAAATGGACCAGGCAAATCTCTGAGCCTGGTTCCATTCCTGAAAAGACTCCATCTCCTCCTAACTCTCATGTTCATCCATCTCCTCCTCCTCATCCTCAAAGAGACAATCCCTCTCTACCACCATCATCTACTCCACTAGTCTCTACCACTCTCACAACCCCTCCTCTACCTACATCTTCTCAAACACCTGCTCAAACAGCAGTTTCTCCGTCTCTTCCTCCTCATACTTTCTCATCATCTCCACCTCCTTTATCACTCATACCTTATGTATCAACTAACTTCTCTCCAGCTTCATCACCACCTCCACCACTCTCTCCTTATCACCAACCACAACATGAACCATCTGCATCCACTGAAGCTCTCCTCACTCAGTGCATTGCATCAGCAACTCAAATATTCCAAGCAATGCTGGATGAGCACTGCTCCCAGATTCATTCCTCCATCCTACACATGCATACCCAAATAAATGGGGTCAGTGCCTCTGTGCAAAGTCTAAAGACCTCTCTCTCTTCCTCTAAAGTAACCAGGTCTTTCTAAACCTCCTTGGCTAAGAAGGTCAAGAAGGGGGAGAAGCTAGATGAAGAGAAGCCCTCCACTCCTAAATTTCTCTCCCACAAGTCACCTCCTACCTCAAAAACTGATAGTCTTGCACTGCTCAAGACAATTGGAAATGAGATAGTACCTGAGCTACATTCTGAAAAACAAATAATAGAGGTACTCAATATAGCAAGAGAAGCTGCAAATCAAGTGGTACTGTTACAAGGGGAGGTAAGCAGAGCAGAAAATGAAGTTGAAAAGGAAGATGTGGCAGATAGTGAGAAAAATAAAGAAGCTGACACTCAGGGGGAGCTAGATACTGTGATAGGTGAAATAGGAGCTCAGAGGCCAGGTACTGCTATGACTGAAGCTGGAACTGAAAAAGAAACTGAAGAGGCAGAAGTAGAAGCAACCAAGGAAGTTCCATCCCAGGGGGAGCAAACTGATGTAACTCAGGGGGAGCTGGGTGAACTACCTGGTGCTGAAAAGGAGCAACCCCCATCTCTTAAAACAGTCGTATTCACTAGAAAAAGGAAGACTACTCCTACCCCTCCTGAAATACCTTAAAAACAATGACTGATATATTTATGGTTGAATACTGATTGATCTGAACATGAAGTTTGTTTATAAGATTTCCTTTTCTAATTTTTCTTCTACTTGCTTAAATGCTTTGCTGTGATTGATCAATATGCTGATACAATTTCTCTCTAAATAGGGTTAAGACAAATATGGGGAGATTGTTGGGAAAATTATTTCTCTTAACCCCTGAAAATGAGTTGAATATGATTTCTAAGAAAGAAAAATCAAGGTTAAGTAAATATGCGTCGAATAGTATTCGACGCAACGTCGAAGTGGTGTCGACGTTCCTTTCAGAATGAGTCGAAGTAACTTTAAGAAGAATTCGACGTATCCTATGTCGACGTAGCTCTGACTTCTAGTCGACGCATATTGAGAAGTCGACGCACCTTAGTCGACGCACCTACCTTATTCTCCTCTCGACGTCCAGCCAGGACGAATTCGACGCTTACGTCGAATAGCAATCGACGCACGTCGATTTCTATGTTTAATTCAAAAATCGCCAGATCTCTTTCCTTCTTTTATAGATCTGATTTATATGGAATCAATTTATTCTTTATAGTCGTTCTGAATCATTCTTTTCCTCTAATAGATTCTTGGCTAATTTGATTAAATCCATTATGGACATTATTTGAAATCAGAATGAATTCTTTCCTTCTATAGATATAATAGTTATGGAAATATTTCTCTCTTTCTAATACTCTGTCTACTAATTGATTTCTCTCCTATAGTGTTATCTTAATACACAGAGCTATAAATAAGGAGAAGTTCGACAGAGAACAAAAAGTAGTGATCCACCATATACATATTGAAAAAGAGGAAAAGCTCTCAAGTGAAAAAGAGAGAGATTTGAGAAATAGTCCTGCAGCAACCATCAAGCTTCCATCTTCTCCTGCTTCTGAAGTCATTCTGCTGCAAACTCTGATAGCTCTCACTAAAAGAGAGAAAAGCTACAAATCTCCTTCTCACTATAGAAGAGATTTCATTCACTACTTCTTGTGCTTCCAATCTTCTTGCTAGGAAGAAGATTCCTTCTTGTCTTTATATTATTTCTCTTTCTTCTTTACATTCATTTCACTCTAAAATACTGTAAAAGAGTTTTTAGAATCTCTCTTCAAAAAATTCAGTTGTACTGGTTCTAAGAGTCTCCTTTTCAAAAGACTCAGTTGGTTCTAAGAGTCTCCTTATCAAAAGACTCAGGGTGGTTCTAAGAGTCTCCTTATCAAAAGACTCAGTGCAAGATAGTGAATTCCTACCAAAGGGGATAGAAGAGTGGACTACCCAAAGTTTGGGGAACAACTATATTTCCTTGTGTTGTGTTGTGATTTCTTTTCTTGCATTTACTTTCTTTACTTGCTTAATTCTTGTTGGTGTGTGGGAAGCCTTAATCTGTGATCACCACATATATTTATATAATTGCACAAAATATTTTAAATCTCTATTCACACACATCTAGAGAATTCTAGTGAGGTTAACTGTGCACTTTCATCTGGGCTCAGTCATGCCGGCAGATGGGAGACTCATCGGGTCGACTTGCTACTTGGTAGCTGGATTGGGAGGGTGTTGAGTTCCTCTGCCTCCAGGTGAAGGTAAGCACCTAGGACGCGGACGGGTACTTTCGCCTCCAATCGGTAAGATCCCCGACTAGAGACCATTCTCCGGGCTCAGTCATGCCGGCAGATGGGAGACTCATCGGGTCGACTTGCTACTTGGTAGCTGGATTGAGAGGGTGTTGAGTTCATCTGCCTCCAGGTAAGCTAAACCCCTAAGACGTAGATAGGTACTTCTGCCTCCAATTGGATTGGGAAGGCGTTAAGTTTCTCTGCCTTCAGGAAAGCAAAGCACCTAGGACGCGGATGGGTACTTCCGCCTCTAATCGGTAAGATCCCCGACTAGAGACCATTCACCGGGCTCAGTCATGTCGGAAAATGGGAGGCTCATCGAGTCGACTCGCTGCAGGTATGACTTCAGAAAGGGTAATTGGTTTGGTAAGATAGTTGAGTTCCTCCGCCTCCAGGTGAGGTAAGCACCTAGGACGTGGACTGGTTCTCTGCCCCCAGTTGCTTTGGTGAGATGGATGAGTTCCTCCGCCTCCATGTGAGTTAAGCACCTAGGACGTTGATTGGTTCTCCGCCCCCAGTTGGTTTGGGAAGATGGTGATTTTTCCTCCACCTCAGGTCGAGTTTAGCTCGACCACAGGTGTTGAGCTTTCTCCACCTCCAGTTGAGCTCGGCTCACATGAGGGTTGTTAAGTGGAGAAAAGTTTTGCCTTCCACCTCAGGTCAAGTTTAGTTCGACCTAAGGTGTTGAACTTTCTCCACCTCCAGTTGAGCTCGGCTCATAAGAGGGTTGTTAAGTGGAGAAAGGTTTGCCTTCCACCTCAGGTCGAGTTCGGCTCGATTAGAGGTGTTGAGTTTTTCTTCCACCTCAGGTCAAGTTTAGTTCGATCTAAGGTGTTGAGCTTTCTCCACCTCCAGTTAAGCTCGGCTCACAGGAGGGTTGTTAAGTGGAGAAAGGTTTTGCCTTTCACCTCAGGTCAAGTTTAGTTCGACCTAAGGTGTTGAACTTTCTCCACCTCCAGTTGAGCTCGGCTCACAGGAGGGTTGTTAAGTGGAGAAAGGTTTGCCTTCCACCTCAGGTCGAGTTCGGCTCGACTAGAGGTGTTGAGTTTTTCTTCCACCTCAGGTCGAGTTTAGTTCGACCTAAGGTGTTGAGCTTTCACCACCTCCAGTTTAGCTCGGCTCACAGGAGGGTTGTTAAGTGGAGAAAGTTGTTCCTTGCACCTCAGGTCGAGTCGGCTCGACTAGAGGTGTTGAGTTTTTCTTCCACCTCAGGTCAAGTTTAGTTCGACCTAAGGTGTTGAGCTTTCTCCACCTCCAGTTGAGCTCGGCTCACAGGAGGGTTGTTAAGTGGAGAAAGGTTTGCCTTCCACCTCACGTCGAGTTCGGCTCGACCAGAGATGTTGAGTTTTTCTTCCACCTCAAGTCGAGTTTAGTTCGACCTAAGGTGTTGAGCTTTCTCCACCTCCAGTTGAGCTCGGCTCACGGGAGGGTTGTTAAGTGGAGAAAGGTTTGCCTTCCACCTCAGGTCGAGTTCAGCTTGACTAGAGGTGTTGAGTTTTTCTTCCACCTCAGGTCGAGTTTAGTTCGACCTAAGTTGTTGAGCTTTCTCCACCTCCAGTTGAGGTCGGCTCACAGGAGGTTAAGTGGAGAAAGGTTTGCCTTTCGCCTTAAGTCAGGTTCAGCTGAAAAGCTCGGCAGGAGTATCGCGTTGGCAGGTCCCTTCGTGGATTCCCCTAAGATCCCACATACTCGTCAAATAGGTGGGTTGGACTTTCTTTCCGAGCTTAAGGCAAGCTCGATAAGAGCGGGGATTGTGTACAACCCTCATATTTTTGAGTCGGTGTGACCCGACGCGGATGAGGTCGTGGTAAAGAGGGTGACCGTGATGCAGCGGTCCGAACTGTCGGAGGTCGTCAAGACCAGAAAGAGAAGGCCCGGGGCGGCAGACCTCCTTGGACGAGTGGACCTTGGGTCCACTCGCCCAAGGCCCCGGGCGAGTGGACCCTTGGTCCACTCGCCCAAGGCCCCGGGCGAGTGGACCATTGGTCCACTCGCCCGAGTGGGGGGGGGGGGGGGGGGGCGAGTGGACCATGGGTCCACTCGCCCAAGGGTATGGGCGAGTGGACCTGTCCACTCGCCCCGTGCAGCTGGGCGAGTGGACCAAGAGTCCACTCGCCCGGTGGGTTGAGTGGATCGTAAGGTCCACTCGCCCAGTCAGGGCGGTGGACCTCGGTCCACTCGTTTGACCCCCGGCGAGGGGGGGAGTGGACGTCTCGTCCTCCACTCGCCCCTCCCCCTGTTTTGATCGTTCGGGTTCGATGTTGAGCTGCGGTTGGTAGAATTTTGGCTATCCGCAGCCCAATTTTGGGAAGTCTATAAATAGACCCCCATGGGCACCTTGGGAAGGGTTGTTGGTACCCCCCTCCCTCGCATGAGTATTGTGAGCAAGCACTACCTCCCCCCCCCTCCCCCTGTCAGTGAAGGTGGACGGTGAGGTGGTCCTTAGTGCCCTCCAAGGTGCCCAGGCTCAGCATTGGCTTGGGAGGGGAAGCTCTCTTTGAACTTCTAGGTGTGTGGTGGGACCTCCACGCTGCAGCTTAAGGGGTTCGTTTTGGACTCAAATGTTCTTCAAAGGCAAGGTCTCTCGGTTCTTAGCAACTGGTCAAGGGTTCTAGCTCGGGTCAAGTAAGGGTTGGTTGCATCCCCCTTTCGAACGTCGAGACCAGTTCTCTGGTTTCAACTGCGGGAAATATCTTGGCCTTTAAGTTTTAATGGTACTTTACGATCGCATAAGATCCCAGACGCTCACTGCGGGAAATATCTTGGTCACACAAATTAATGACGGAGTCATCCGACCTTCTTGTACTACTAAATTTAAGCTCAATATACTCCATCTTTCTCCTGCTCAACCTAAAACCCTTCTTTTCTAAAGTGTCTCCAAAATTTAAGTTTCGCATTTACACCCTCACGTGTCTCATCGACCAAAACAATATCATCTGCAAATAATAAACACCAAGGTATTGCTTGTTGGATATGTCCGGTGGGCTCATCTAAGATAAGGGTAAAGAGATAAGGGCTTAAAGCTGACCCTTGATGTAAGCCAACATCGATAGGGAATTCCCGTGTTAATCCTTCAGATGTCCTCGCCCTGGTCACTGAATTTGTATACATATCTTTGATTACGACAATGTATGATACATTTACATCTTTCTTTTCTAAGACTCTCACAAGACCTCTCTTGGAACCCTATCATAAGCCTTCTCCAAATCGATAAACAGTATATGCAAATCTTTTTGTCTTTCCTGATTGTTGGCAATGAGTCTCCTCAAAAGATGTATAGCTTCCATGGTTGACCTCCCTGGCATGAATCCAAATTGATTCTCTGAGATGCTAGTCTCCCATCTAACTCTTCTCTCTATTACTCATTCTCATAGTTTCATAATATGACTTATTAATTTAATTGACACAATTTTGTATATCTCCTTTGTTCTTATACAAAAGTAGCAAAATACTTTCTCTCCTCCATTGGTCTGGCATCCTCTTTGCCTTCAGTATCTTATTGAAGAAATTTATAAGCCATAAAATTCCTTCCCAGCCTAAGCATTTCCATACTTCAATGTGTATATCGTATGGTCCAAACACCTTTTCATTTTTCATCTTCTTCGGAGCGTCATTTATCTCTGATGCTTAAATTTTACGATAAAAAGTTATGTTTCTATACTCCTCCGATTTACTTAACTCTTTCAAGTTCAGTTCATTGTTTTTTCTTTCATTGTATAGTTGATAAAATTATCTTTTCCATCTCTCTTTAATAGTCACATATTCCGTCAAAACCGTATCTGTTTCATTTTTTATGCATTTAACTTGGCTTAAATCTTTTGTCTTCCTCTCTCTAGTTCGAGCAATTTTATATATATCACGTTCTCCATCTTTGATATCTAGTCGTCTGTAAAATTTTTCATAAGCTTGACTTCTTGCTTTACTTACTGCATTCTTAACTTCTTTCTTGGTGGCTTTCTACCCAACAATAAGATTTTTATTTCTCTCTCAATATTGTAATTAATTTTCAGGTCATGAAAAAGATTGTTTTAGAGGATTTTTTTTTAAGTTGAGAGGAAGATTGCTCAAAAAAAAATCAAACTCTAACGCCATTAACATCAGGACTCTGTTTGACACAGTGTTTTTGCTCCGGTGAGTTTGGACAAATACTCGATACATATTTAACATAACAACGGTTTTGACCGCCATCCAAAAAATAACTAATTTTGAATATAAAATTAAAAGTGGATGGAGTTCTCATTGGGATTGGTGACACCTCACTGATCCGTGTGCCTATGTGATTCCTAAAATAGGGTGAGTCTTATTTTTGGAATATAATCAGGAGGAGAATATTGATTCTCGGATCGCCATTAATGGCGTAGTTAGAGTTTTTGGAAAGGTTCCTGGGCTGCCATCTATGACTTGATTTCTGTTTTTTTGGAATGATTTTATTCCTATGGCATATATATCTCTCTATACATGGTTATATATCAGGATTAACAATATATATACTATTGGCTATTCACGTAACTGAGTGGCTGAGAATATTGAGAGTCATATCTGAGATTATCTACGGTGGGGAGGAGGTCTTCACCAGCAGCTTTGGCAGCGGCAAGGTTCTTGTCCAGGCGGCGGTTCTTGGCAGCGGCAAGGCTCGAGGCGGGAGCTTGTCTCTGGCGATCCGACGTCGAAGAGGTAGGAGACCTCAGTGTTTTCTGGCGGCGAGCAGGCATGCCAACTCTTCCACGGACACAGAATCCTCAGGCGGGGGGTTCTTTCTGGCGGACGGCACCAGCAACATCGAGGAAGGAGAGACGACACTGTTTCTCGTGATAGTGCCTGGCGCTATTGGCTACCGCGGGCGGTAGCCTTCTGTACCTGTCTTCAGTTCGTCTCTCGGCGTATCTTTCCGCCTTCGTTCGTCACAGTGTAAACTCGATCTGTAAACTCTCTAATTATTATAGTGGATCTTCTCCGGTGCTCTCCTCGTGAACGTAGGAGCTTCTCTCTGAACCACGTAAATCTTTGTGACGTCTGTGTGTGCTTGGAATTCTCTCATTTATTTATTTTTGCATAATTGTTTTGCTCAATTTATTCCGTTGCGCTATCGCGGTACTCGATCCAATTTCATAACAATTGGTATCAGAGCGAGGTTCCGCGGGGGTGATCGTCTGGACGTTCCGGTTTTTTGATTTGGGTCAACGGTAGGTGACGACACGGTCCGCTCCCTACCTTCTCAGATCTGATCCGTGAACATTATTCAGATTGCCCAGTAGTTTTGTGAGCAAAGCAATGACAACAAAAATTGAAATTCCCAAGTACGACGACAAAATTGATTTTGGTCTGTGGCAAAAGCGGTTCTCATCCAGCAAGGTCTTCACAAGACGCTCCTTGGAAAGGAGAAGGCCGGGGTGAAGAAGGACGATGAGTGGGAGGAGCTGGATCTGAAGGCCATTGGCACGATTCAGCTGTGCTTGGCTGATGAGGTGATGTATAACGTAGTCGACCCTAAGACTACGACCGACTTATGAAAGAAACTGGAGGAGTTGTACATGTCTAAGTCTCTCACGAATAAGCTCTATGTGAAGAGACAGTTGTACAGCTTGAGGATGTCCGAGAGCAATCAGTTACTGGAGCACATGAACGTGTTCAACCGACTCATCTCCCAGTTGCGTAGTATGGACATTAAGGTCGAGGAGGAAGACCAGGCTCTTCTCCTGTTGTCTACATTACCGAAGTCTTTCGATCATCTAGTCACCACAATTCTGTATGGGAAGGACACCCTGAAGATGGAAGAAGTGGTGACAATGCTGCTCTCGAACGAAACGAGAAGCAAGTCGAGCCCTAGTGCCGACGAGGCCTTATTCGTGAAGAGCAATGACCCAGCCCGTGGTAGATCGAGAGGAAAAGGCAAGGAGGAAGACCGACCTAGGTTTAAGTCCAGAGGCAGGAACACTAAGTGCCACTACTGCAAGGAGGAGGGGCACTGGAAGAATAACTACCCGAAGAGGAATATTAAGGAGCAGACGCATGAGCCACATCAGGCTGCGGTAGCATCTGAGGATGAGAACGACGCCGACGTTCTTCATGTTTCACCTAGTCTTGAGACCACAGGTTCCTGGATCATGGATACAGGATGTTCGTACCACATGTGCCCGAACATTGGATGGTTCTCTAGCTTTAGGCAGTGTGAAGGTGGTCGTGTTTGTATGAGGAATGACTCAGAGTGTGAGGTGTTGGGAGTTGGTAACATCAGGATTGAGATGTTCGACGGAGTAGTCAGGACACTCACCAACGTTCGGTATGTGCCCAAGTTGAGAAAGAGCTTGATTTCTCTAGGAACTCTGGAGGCTGTCGGGTACTCTTATACCGGTAACGGCGAATATCTGAAGGTCAAGAGTGGAGCACAGGTAGTCATGGAAGGAGAGCGCTCCAGCACTCTCTACAGACTGATCGGCACCACGATTGCCAGAGGGAGGGGCAATGCTAGGAGAGAGGTCTGACTGCCTCTCAGGCTACAGGACACTGCATATGCTTTCTAGGCGATCTCCTCAGATCCTGGTTCCTTTGAAAAGGCTATAAAGAGCAAAGACCGCTCTCAGGGGAAAGCTAGGAAGGACCAGTGGAGGAACAGGGCAAGTTTCGTGGCGAGGGAGTGCGCGCAGAGGCAAGGCCTTGGCGAAGGTAAAATCTCCGCAGCCGTAGAGAAGAAGGGCAGAGAGTCATCTAGGAAGTGCCCAGACATCGCAAGGGGAGCCATCCGACTCAAATGTCTCACCGAGGAACTAATTAGGTTCACTCAGAAAAAGGTGGAGCTGCACAGTAGAAATCCGAGTGCGAGTCGTTCTGCAAAAGACCCGGTCTATCGTGCAAGAAAAAAGCACGTCCACCAGGAGTCGAGGGAGTTCGCTAAAGGTGTAGGCATGGAGTTGCGGGAGATATCTACGAAGGATAACGTAGCGAGCACGCGGAAGAAAATAGTGAGAGGAGTCAAGTTGTCTTGACTTAGCTCATCTTGATACGTGTTGATCATGCTGACTCCAGGGAGAGGGGTGGTTTTTTCGGAGGGAGGAGATCCAAGATGCAGGTGGAGTTTATCGTGCGAGACGTCAAGGTGGAGATTGTTGGGATTGATGACACCTCACCGATCTGTGTGCCTATGTGATTCCTAAAATAGGGTGAGTCTTATTTTGGGAATATCATCAGGAGGAGAATATTGATTCCCGGATCGCCATTAATGACGTAGTTAGAGTTTTTGGAAAGGTTCCCGGGCTGACATCTATGGCTTGATTTCTGTTTTTTTAATGATTTTATTCCTACGGCATATATATCTCTCTATACATGGTTATATATCAGGATTAACAATATATATACTATTGGCTATTCACGTAACTAAGTGGCTGGGAATATTGAGAGTCATATCTGAGATTATCTATGGTGGGGAGGAGGTCTTCACCATCAGCTTTGGCAGCGGCAAGGTTCTTGTCCAGGCGGCGGTTCTTGGCAACGGCAAGGCTCGAGGCGGGAGCTTGGCTCTGGAGATCCGACGTCGAAGAGGTAGGAGACCTCAGTATTTTCCGGCGGCGAGCAGGCATGCCAACTCTTCCACGGACGTGGAATCCTTAGGCAGAGGGTTCTTTCTGGCGGACGGCACCACCAACATCGAGGAAGGAGACGACACTGTTTCGCATGATAGCGCCTGGCGCTATTGGCTACCGCGGGCGGTAGCCTTCTGTGCCTATCTTCAGTTCGTCTCTCGGCGTATCTTTCCGCCTTCGTTCATCTCAGTGTAAACTCGATCTGTAAACTCTCTGATTATTATAGTGGATCTTCTCCTGTGCTTTCTTCGTGGACGTAGGAGCTTCTCTCCGAACCACGTAAATCTTTGTGTCGTCTGTGTGTGCTTGAAATTCTCTTGTTTATTTATTTTTGCGTAATTGTTTTGCTCGATTTATTTTGTTGCGCTACCGCGGTACTCGATCCGATTTTATAACAAGTTCTTTAGGTGAGATCGAGGGATTTCACGAACAACAGATCATAATTGTGACACGTGCCCGGGTGTGCCTCCATCTAGAAAAGACACCAGCTAGAGTTCTAAAAGTTGCTTGAAACAGTAAAACCTATTAAAATTTTTCCAGAATTCTGACCCGGGCACTCCATCAAGTTCCGCCCCTACGTTCATGTGGCCCTTGTCGCCCACGCTGCTTGGGATGATTGAAGGTGGGAGGCCGCCTGAGGAGCAGCACAATAGTCCGTGGATATGCGGGAGACTGTGATAGCTGACGAGGGTGCTTCCGCTGCTGGACCGAGTGAATCTGGCGCATACCATCCTGGTGTATTCGAGCAAGCTGGAGTTCCGACCGGAGTTGCGACACCAGTTGTCGGACGGCATCTGGACTCGTACGAGCGCAGAGGCGGGTCCGGGAAGAGATGGTCGAGCGAACTGGATGGGGGGAGATTGGTCTGCGATTATTAGGTGTACACTCAATTATGATGTACAAATATCAGCCCCCTTATTTTTGGGGCCTGCACCGGACTGGCGGAGTCAACGCTCTATATTAATAATAAGCTGACGGAAATCCCGCCGTCACCGTCAATGTGGAAATAGTAAGACTGTCGTGCCGTATCAGTCCGGCATCTTTTTTTAATTTTGTTTATCATATTTTATTTAATTGTAATAATAGCCGCCAATAAGTTACTGTACGGGTAACACGTTATTGCCGCTCTATAAAGTGCTCGCCTCAAGAAAGTTTTCTCATCCAGTCATCCATCTCTTGCGCCTCCGCGGATTCTTCAATCGGTAAGAAGGAAACCCTAATTTTAGTGATCTACTCTTACCAATTTCGCAATTCGTTCATTCGAAATCACTAGGGTTTTAGTTTGTTTGGATCGATCGAGCTGTAACTGTACACTGCCCGAAGAATTAAAGAGCAATCGGCATCTGTTTGTTCCCGGATTCTTGATTTTTAGGGATTTTGGTTGAATTGGGGGTATTTTTTTCCGTGTCTCTCCTTTCCAGTTTCCGCCGACTGATCTTTGATGGTGAAAGGAGATAGAATCGAGAAAGCGAGGAGATGGATTTGGCGAGATCTGCAGAAATTGTTTCCCTGGAAGGAGAATTTCGGTGCGGTGAATTTTCACCAAGGAGTTGTGCTGTAGTATATTGAGAATGACGGTCGGGATGATATTAATAGTAATACTAATAGGTTATAAATTTTAATTGATTTTTCATTTGGAGATTTGATCGGGGTTTTATTTTACAATTTTGCATGATTTATAGTTGCAGGGGTGCTTGTAGATCTTTTTTTTTTGGAAGAAATGGCAAATCAGACTACACATATTGCTCTTGGGACTGCAATTTTTGGTGCGCTTGCCTTCATTTTTGGTGTTGTTGCTGAAAATAAAAAGGTATGCTTGTGTTTCAAACCCACTGTTTTCTTTTATGCATTTGAGTTCTATAAGTAGCAAATTTGTTGGCTTTGAATCCTCCGCAGGAATCGCCATTTTTTCCTTTTTTTTCTTAAGAACACGGGACTTGCTTTTGGTCGCTTGTATCCCTAGAAATACTTTTATACGTGTAGCGTTCAATGCTCTGGGCGTGAGACTGTATTTTTTCAATTAACTATAGTTGCAGCGAAAATAAAGTTCCAAAAAATTGTGTATTTCAGACATTTTTGGTCGGCAAAAATACAGTTATATCTAACACTAACAAAAATATCTTTTCTACAATAATATTTTTACAAACTTTATCCAAAGCATGTGCATGTGAGATCATTTTATTTTGTAAAAAAATATATGCATCTTAGCGTACAAAATCAATTTCACACCTTGTAGGAACACTACATGCATAAAAAAAATTCCCTTGTATCCCGTCACGTACGGCGCGTGAAAATCGAGGGGATGGAATTGAAATTGGACACTAAAATTCCTCTTTCGACGTCCGTTTGTTTCGGCGGTGAGAGTTGGAGCGGTGGGAATGCGAGCGTTGACAATGGAGCGGTGGGAAATGGAGGGGTGTTTTGGAGCGGCGACGGTGAGAATTAGGTGACTGTTTTTTTAGGGTTGACGTTTCCCCCCAATAAAGATGGAGCAAAAACGCTCAACCAAACAGAGCCTAAGGCTTCATTTGGAAAGACGGCGGGAGACGGGGAGAGAATAAACGACGGGGAATTTTGCGAAGGTTTGCGGGAGCAAACGCCGCTGCCCGCGCGCGTAGGCGCTTGTTTTTCCGCCTTGCAGCGGCGGTTGCTCCCGCACGGCGGGAAAACTGGAAAACGCTCTACCAAATGAAGCTTATGCTGGACAGAATTGGAATAATCTGAATTCCATGTGAATAAGTATTAGTGTAATATCTTTCTCCCCAATTCCGACCTTGATAAGTAGGAATTGAGCGAGAATTCTCCCAAATGCTTTGAAATCTTCTCTTCCTTGTGCACGCTAGGGCACGCCTCCGATGTTATTATTATTTTTAATAAATATTTTTTTGCAGATTAAATTATTATTCTTGTATTAATACATGATATTGTAGTATTATTATTACAGTTTTAATAAATATTTTGTGTATCTTAAAATTTATTATTGTTATTATAATCTTACTAAATATTTTGTGCACCTTATATTTTCTATACTTTATGTTGTGATTAATTTATATTGTTTGCAAACGTATTTAAATTTCAATTCCCATAATTGAATTCCAATTTTCTGTGGCCGAATTATGTTGTCTATCCAAATAATCCATACCAATTCCAATTTCCATGCTCCATAGGGAACTGAATTCGTCTAATTCTGTCATCTTCTGTTTAGAACAAATCAAATTATATAAAAAGCGTTTGCAAACATCAAACTTGAATAAACATGCATCTAACTATTATTGTCAATTTCAATTTTCTGTGAGTGAATTATGTTGTCTATCCGAATAATTCATGCCAATTTCAATTCTTGCATGTTCTTCCTCCAATTCCAATTTCCGTGTGCCAAACGGAACTGAATTCGTCTAATTCTGTCATCTTCTGTTTTGAACTAATCAAACTATTTAAAAAGAGTTTGCTAACATCAAACTTGATTCTACAAGATAACATTTTCTTCTTTGATTGACCTTACCTTTATGAGATTCCTCCATTCTCGAGATTAATTTTGGGCATAATGCTTTTGTGGCACTTATAAGAACATAAGAGCCGGGTTTTTTTAATATTTTTTTTAAGGGTAAAGTACCGGTGACACTCCTATATTGTAGAGGAAAGACATTTGACCCTCTGTAAGTTTCAAAAAGACTGTTGTAACCCCTAATTTTTCATAACCGAGATATTTGACCCCTGCAAGTTTCAAACCGAGACATTTGACCCCCTGTAAGTTTCAAACCGAGACATTTGACCCCCTGTAAGTTTCAAACCGAGACATTTGACCCCCTGTAAGTTTCAAACCGAGACATTTGACCCTATGTAAGTTTCAAAAAGACTATTGTAGCCCTTAATTTTTCATAACCGAGACATTTGACCCCCTATAAATTCTTTTGACAGGAGGTCAAATGTCTCGGCTATAAAAAATTACAGGTTACAACAGTTCTTTTAAAACTTACAGGAGGTCAAATATCTTTCCCCTACAATATAGGGGTGTCACCGATGCGTTACATTTTTTTTAATTGTTATAACATGAGTTTGGAATGATTAGCTTTTTGTTCTTGATAATCATTGTTGTCTCTTAATTTTCTATTTGTTCAACCATTGCAACAGCCTGCTCAGGGAACTCCAATTATGATGAAAGACTATGTGCTATGCAAGTTTCCTAATGACCCAACAGTCGCATTGGGCAGCTTAGCTATCGTGGCGCTCGCGATATCCACGGCCATTGGACTCTTCTCCGTGTTCTTCCCCTATAAAGGAGTATCGGTCCCGAAAAGCGCGCTCTTCCATGGCACGACGATGCGCGTATTCTTCGTCGTTGCATCGTGAGTGTGATTCTGTGATCCTTTCCAACTGCCAATTTTTATTTGTGGGATGTTTTTAACAAATCCATGAACTATGCCGGTTTTGATTGCTAAAACAAACTAATAACACCACTTGAATTGATCCCAACATTACGCATCCTGATTCCAGCATGACAATGCTCTCTGTGCGATATGCCAGGTTGGTCTCGGTTTTCGCGGAGGCTATGATGATGTGGGCGACCATCGCGGAGGGCATCCACCGCAGCCACAACAAACACGATGACATGGAATATGCGTGCCCCACTGCAAAGACGGGGGTCTTCGGCGGCGCCGCCTTCCTGGCGCTCGATGCGTCTCTTTTCTGGCTCGTCTGCCAGATGTTAACGCTCAATGCCCGGGAAGACTATTTGGAAGAAGATGACCCGAAAGGAACTTACGGGGAGGTTCTCGTCACCGAATATAATGCAAACACCGCAGCTCATCCTTGACCAGGGAAGCCATTATTATCAATCAAGTAGGATATATGTATTCATATTCAACTCATTCAAGATGGGCCAGCGAGTCACTGAGTTGTGCTCTTGATTTGTCTTCGCATTTGGAAAATCCTACTCAAATTTGTCTTCAAAAGATGGAGTAGGCCTACATTTCTCTTGCTCTTTATTTTGCTTATTTGGTCTGTTTTTTACAGTTTAAAGTGTTTAGTTGAATTGTTGATTGTGTCCCAACTCTCAGGTACCTTAAAATGTAAGAGTATGCTTGTAAATTGATGGAATTAAAAAGCGGACCGTTCACAATGGTTTGTGAATAGTCAAACAGTTTTGCGTCAGCCGCTTTTTCGCTGGCCGTTATTTGCAGACCGAGTTGGTCTGTGAGTCAATCAGTTCTGCGCTAGCCGCTATTCGCAAACCACGTTGGTCTGCAAATAGCGAAACAGTTTGTGGCGGCGGGCGGGCTCTCAGTTAGTGCGGGCGAAGCCCGCCGTTGAACTAATATAGAGTCGGAAGCCCGTGTGCCGTTCGACATGCGAGTCGATGACGGGTGTGCACTAATATAGGCACCTTAAAATGTAAAGAGTATGCTTTCCATAAGAGCAAAAATTATTCATGCAGGCTAAATTTTATATTTACAAAAATATTTTCTTAAATAAATCACTAAGCAAAATATAGCATTCATAAAAGCCAAATAAATATATTTTTGCAGTCTATTTGACCCACAATAATAGTCCAACAAAATACATTATAATCATTTTGATTCTATATATCACAAAAAATTTCTCAAAAGATCCATATTCATAAGGGTGATTAAATTTTACGTTGGCTGTCTACCTAACACAACCCTCACCATTTTTCATCCGGGCTTGGGATCGGCATCGGCTGGTTTAAATCACAAAAAATATGTTTATGGTCACCCCTTTCAAGGCAATCAATAAAAGATGTGTTAAATCACAAAATTATCGGGCTTTATTTATGCACAAAACACTATCCTTTAATTAAATTCAGATGCATAGCACGCTTTACAGCATTTTGGATAAATGAAGCTTTTTCGAAAATAAAAAAAATAAGTTATAGAGGAGGAGAGAAGAGTTTGCCGTCCGGAGAAGGGAAGGAGGTGGTCGACCGGAGAGGATCACCGGTCGGAGTCACCGGAGGAGGGAGAGGACATCAGAGAGGAAGCTCGATCTCGTTCGGCAGCCGCACGGGTCGTGAGCGATGACGGTGAGTATACGTCTAGTTCTCTTGCCTGCACGTTGAAAAGCAAAAATTATACATTTTAAAAAAAAACCTGTTGCCATGCAGCCAAAACACGTTTAACATAGTTCTTCCATAAAATATAGACTTTTTGCGCACCAGCGAAACGCGCACGAATCCCTCCTCCTGCAAAGCACTCCGACGACGATAATCTTTGAGTTGACACGAAGCGATTAGCATGTCGATGCCCCGTGCAAATTTATTTTTCACCAGACATTCCGTGGGTCATCACGTAAGATCAGCACGGCCAATAGCTTAATTTAATGGCATAATTTTCCCTGCTTTGCCTAGGAAAAGAATGGCGGGGAAAATGCATTTATCTATTATAAATTTTTTTTTTCACAAAATAATTAACTGAATATTAATCTATGTATTTTTATGATCATTTTAAGTACTCATATATATATATATTTTGAGGTGAAAATACACTTGTCAAAAAATGTATTTTTTGAACTTTTTACGGCTGTACTTACAACTAAAAATACAGTTCATATACAGTTGTATATGACGTTACAACTGTATATAAAACTAGAAATAATGTCTCGCAGGCCTGCTTTCTTGCGCTCAACGTAGGAAAAATTATGCCTAATTTAATACCTCAAATATATAAAATAGATTATTAAAATTATTGATATCAAATATTTTAATATTTTTCCTTATCTTTTGTGGTATTTATATAATTTAAATTATATTTTAGTAAGAGCGATGTTAAACGCAGACCAGTTTTGGCTATATGCAGGCCACGGTTTTTTAAAAAGGGCGATGTTAAACGCATGCCGATTTTAGCTATATGCAGGCCACGTTTTTTTAAAAAAAGATATCATTTTTCCTTTTAAAACTTCAGGAAAAATGATTCGAGTAGTTTAATACTCCATGTATTATGTGTTTTTTCCTTCCATACAACCGTGTCCCCAAAGAGTTTACTCGTTTTCCGAGTTCGATGTGCTTTTAAATTACAGCTGGCCTAAAGCTATTCATGAGTATTTGTTACGGCGATGGCGACGATCGTGATATCGTCGGCGATGGCAGCGATGGCGGCGATGGCAGCGATGGCGGCGATGGCGACGATCGTGACGTCGTCGGCGATGGCGGCGATGGCGATGTCGTCGGCAATGGTGGCGATGGCGGCAATGGAGACGTCGTCGGCGTCGTCGGCGATGGTGGCGATGACGGCGATGGCGGCCATGGCGGCCATGGCGGCGATGGTTATACTTCGGGTAGTTACGTCGCTAGTGGAGGTTCTTTGGATAACCGCACCCCCATGGATGGGGTGCGGTTAGCGCCTTTAGGGATACTCCATCAATAGCTCATCCAGATTTACTGACGAAACAGTGACAGTCAATATAACCTCGCACGCATGATATTTTACTTACTTATTTTATGAATGCTATTTTGCTTGGTGATTTATTTAGGAAAATATTAATTTTATTTTTGAGTATGGTATCAGTATGTAAATATGAAATTTGACCTGTATGAATAATTTTTTGGTCTGCATATATCCGCGGCCTGCATGGAGCCAAAACCGGCCTACATTTAACATCGCTCTTTTAGTAATCTTAGTTCTATTAGTATAGTACTTGTGTAATTTTTTTCCAAATTTTATTATTCTATAACTTATTTATAGTTAATATCTTAAATTATATATATATACATATATATACATATTACTTTTTCTTTCTTTTCCACTTTATATTTTTATTTTTTAGATTCTTAATACGTTGGAACCCGGATACCGGTCCAACTTGTTCGAGACTTGGGGAGTAGCTTGAGTTACTTCTCTCCTCGTCGGATCCTAAAACTAAGTGTCCTGAACTATGAACCAACCCTCACTGGTTGTTGGGTAGCTCCCTAAGAATGACCCACTGTCTGCAACGGGGAGGTCCCGCCACTAACCCGGAAATCTAACTTGATTTCCCCTCCCGAAAACCAGAAGCTGAGCCTGTCTCAGATAGCACGAGGAAGAAAGCACAGGCTTTCTCAAGGGGGTGGATCTATGCTGATCTGAGACATAATGAGTCCTATTTATAGGGAAAGACTTCCCAGGGGTAGAATGGTCCGGATGACCTGCGGATAGCGTAACTCCGCCTTACTGTTTTGCTAAACGCACTCCAAATTGGTCTGCAGATAGCCAGACTCCGCTGTCCCGAAGGGCTATAGGCAGACCACCGGGGGTGCCCGGATGATTCTATTCCCCAGAATCTGACTCTACTCGCCGAGGGAGGCACCGATCTACTCGCTAGGCCTCCTGACTCTACTCGCCGAGAGAGGCATCAGCCTACTCGCCAGGTGCCTTAGGCTCTACTCGCCGAGAGAGGCATCGGCCTACTCGCCAGGTGCCTTAGGCTCTACTCGCCGAGAGAGGCATCGGCCTACTCGCCAGGTGCCCTCTGACTCTACTCGCCGAATACGGGTTGTACACAATCCCCGCTCTTTGCGAGCTCGCTAGAGGTCGGAAAGAAAAGTCCAATCCCTTATTCGGCGAAACGGCGAGCCCACGGGCTTTTCCTCTATAAATAGAGTGGGGGTATGCCTTTTATCCCATGTGCCAGAATGTCTTCCAAGGGGGGGCCTTCCGCAGCCGCCGACCGGGGGCTCGCTGATGACGAGCCTGAGGCTGCGGCCGTCATGGACATCATTGGAGAGTTCCTGACGCCTCGCCCTCCCGGCTCCGTGAGGAAGAGGAAGTCCAAGCGGAAGAGAACTGACCTGGAGCTACGCGAGAGATCTTCCACGGATCCGGAATCCACGGCGAGGTGCGGACCCTTGCTTGGGAAGGTGACGACCTCGCCTATTCGTGAAGAACTCGCTGCTGACTCATTTCGCCAGCAAGGAGGGGGCGAGGTCGGCATTACAACAGGTGGGCTCGAGGATGCGAGATTGCCTCCAGCGGATCAGGGCGCCCCGCTATTTCCTCCCGTTCGTCCCACTGCGACCTCTGGTAAGGGCGCTATCTTCTCGCCCCACTAGGCTGAATTTGTACTGACCTTTTGTTACCCGCAGCGCCTCCTGGTCACCTGGATCAGTCTGGTCAATTCGGCGCGGCGCTGTCGACGGGTCTTGGGACCGCGTCCTCCTCGGCCCCAGGGCAGATTTTGGCCCTCCCTCCTCCTCCCTTGCAGTCACCTCCTCGGCAGTCTGGGGTAGGTCAGCCGACCCGCCCCACTGCCGGAGGGAAATCTTCGACGATAGGGCCTTTATCTGGGGGGACCGGTGTGGTTCTCCGCTTGTCTGCCTCTACTGGGAGGTTGCAGGCAGATCCGTCTCGCCACCAGGAAGGGGACACTACTCACGGGGGTACTCGCCTTGCTTATCTTCGCCGCCTTCTTCGTTTTTGTGGCTTACCCTTGTCCTTTATCTCCTTTCAGATAACCGGGGATCTCCCTCTTCCAGTCGTCCTCCATCGACGAATTCGCTGCTGGGGTCGTCACCGCCCGAGGCGTCTACTCCTTTGAGAGAGCTATTCGCGGGCCCCCCGAGCTTTAATGAGGGGTCGTGGGCTCGCCTGATTGCCGTCCTTCGAGCCCATGATTCCTTTCTGATGTCTACGCCCCCCGCCGAGGTGAACGCGCGGTTGGCTGACCTCGGGGACCGCCTCTCTGAAGTGGAGGAGTTTCAACAGCAGGTGCAGGGCGAGGACGGCCTCTTTGACAGGGTGACTGACCTAGAGGCGAGATTATACGAGGTGGAGACTCGCCAGCAAGCTACCGAGGACGATCTTCACCGCTTCTCGCAGGTGGCTGGCACCGTGGGCGAGGCCTCTTTACTGGAAGAACACATCCGCCGAGGCGAGGATCACATCCGGCAAAGTGAGGAGAGTCTGGGGCAGGCCCGCGAAGACCTGCGAGCAGCTCGCGGCATCACTTGGAGAGCTCGTCACCCTCAGCGCACGCGTCGCCTGGGTCGCGGTCCGCGGCGCCGCGGTGGAGCTTCTTAGGATGTATTCTCCCTTTTGATGCGTTTCGCCATTTTTTTCTTTGACGCGTGATATGTAAAGGCACTCGCGACCTCTCGAGTACCTGTAATGTGCGGGCGATGTTTTTGTCTTTTGTGTGCTCGCGCCATGCGCTTAGAGCATTTTTGTTAAAGGTTTTTTGTACCCGCGCTGTATTTTATGTTTGCTAGGGTTGCTGCCTCTTACCTGCGCGTTGTTGAACTAGCTACTCGTTTAGGCGTACTCGCATAGGTGGTTATCCAGTTCGCGTGCGATCAGGTCGGATGAGGCGGAGTCTATAAATAGCAGGCCTCCTAGAGTGGATGGGTATGCCCCCATACCCCCCTCTCCTCCAAGCGTTTTTCTCCGAACCCCGCCTGTTAGACCTTCCCCTCTACTCGCCACCCGCCATGGGGAAAGAGCCATCCGAAGACGGGCGTGCCTTCTGTGTTCGCAATTTTCGAGCGCATAACTTCCCCAGCTCGCAGACCTTGGGCGAGGAGCTGACGGACGTCGAGAAACGTTACCTGCCACCGGGCTACACAGCGAGGCGGCCAACCCCTGGTGAGTTCCTTAACTCTTTCTTCGACGGTGAACTCGCCATCCCCCTGGCCCATTTCCAGGTGGGGTTGAGGCTGCCTCTATGGCCTGAGGTGCGCCAGGTCCTTCGATACTTCGGGATGATCCCCGCGCAGGTCAACCCTAACGCGATCAGCGTTTTGGTCGCATACGCCTGTTACCTGCGCGAGGAGAAGATCGAATTCGACCTCTCCGTCTTCCGCAAGGTCCTGACCCTGAAGGCGACTGGAGACGGCACCTTGTTCTTTACCAGTGTGTGCGTTAAGGTAGCTGAGACACTCAACAAGGTCCATCATTGGACCGATAAATTTGTCTTGGTGCGAGGCGACTTCGGGAACATTCCCTTCGCCCCCATTCAAAAGGTAGAGACAGAGTATAGACCGCCTCGCTTGAAAGGGGACGCTCTGGCCCTCTATACTTACATGAAGAGTAGGGTTATGGACGTGGTTTTCCTGCGGCGAGGCGTGGATCAGCTCGCCTTCGTGCCTCCTGGAGCGGGTAAGTCTTGGGTAATACTCGCCGCGCTTCCTCCCCTTTCTCCCGACCCTCTGCTCTTGGCAGGGATCTGAATTAATTTTCACCTTCTTGTAGGTGAGCGCGTCATCCCCTCCCGTCCTCCTTGCGACGCTTCGCGGCGTCAGTCTAGCGAGCCTCATCCCGAGGGGGCCCTTGGAGCGGCGGTAGTTTCGGTGGATAGCGGGACGCCCCCGTCAACGGACAAGGGAAAAGGTCTGGTTGATCCTGAGGCCGCCTCGGCTAGTGAGCCAAGGCGAAAGAAGCAGAAGACTGGGAGATCTTCTCGTCCTCCAACGAGCCCGCCTCCTGAACCCTCATCCCACACAAATTTTGGATTGGGGATGAGGAGCGAGGACTCCAAAGGTAATCCGTTGTTGATATAGGACCATGATGCGAATAGGGTCCTGGTGAGTTCGCTCCTCCCCTCCTGGGAGGATTTCGAGGAGGTAGGCGAGCAGGCGTATAACCTGCTCTTTGGGTTATATGGTCGAGAAGACGCCGAAGTTCTCGCAGAGGCTCCCATTCGCGAGCTAGCCAACCTCACCAGTCGTTCCGCTCTCCGCACCGTCGAGCTGGCTCACCAGACGGTGCGGCGGGGGCTTCAATCGAATAGGCGACTCCGCGAGCTGGGCGCCACCTATAAAGAGCTGGAGAGGAAGCTGGCGGCAATGGCGGAGGAGCTTGCCGGGTCCAAGGCTAAGGAGGTCGTTCTCCCTGAGGTGAGCGTCCTTGTCCATTTACCTCCCACTCGCTGGCCGACGCTATTGTTTGACCTTTGCTAATGCAGGAGTCCACCGTTGTGCTGGTGACGCGGGTCTCCGAGCTGGAGGCGCAGCTGGCCGCTTCGCAGCGGGAAGTCAACTACCTAGGGACTCGCCTTGCCGAGGCGGAATCGGAGATAGCTGAGCTCCGACATCCTAGCAGAGGGGAGTCTTCCACAGCTCCGCAGCTCCTTCACTTCACCCCGGCCTAGGTTGCCGAGACGCGCAGGCAGATGGCCATCAAGACGGCGGTGTTCACGCGGGAGCGACTCCGGCGGCGATTTCTTCTTACTGCGGAGGGGGCCACAGTTGATCTCGCGGACCTTCTCCCAGAACTATATCGCGAGGCGGTGAGCCCCACCCAGGCGATAACTCCAAGTGACGGCTCATCTGGCAAATCGGAAGAGGATGACCAGGGCGAATAGCTCATTTTTTTTCTTTTTTATATTTTGTAAGCCCTGTAATGATATTTTCTCTTGGGAATATTTTCGGCGTACTCGCCCTTTCTGTTTGACCGGGTGGGCGTGCTCGCCATATTTTAACCTGCTCGATCTTTCCTCTTCCCTTGTCTTAAATCTCGTCTGACGCGCTCATCATTATTGTTTATTACTTTTATTATATTTTTTTTTGCGACGCGCTTGCCTATGTACCGTACTCGCGCCTAAGGGGTACTCGCTCGTGGAGAGGGCTCACGCGAGAGCTTTCTTCGCCTTAGTCAGGTGCCCGTTTGCTTATGGCTTCGCAGAGTGTGAGGCGGTTGGAGCGTGCTTCTCCCCCTTGTTAAGGCTTTTCGCGAGATGGTTGACGAATAGACGAGTAATTTCGATATTCACGAGTCTGGGAGGTTTTAAGGAACTCGCCTCACCTCCTCTTCCCTTATGAGATTGCTTTTTTGGGTTAGCACTTAGTAGGGTTTGGGGCTCACTCGAGGGGGCAAGTAGCCAGCCTGCAGGGGAGGAGCCCGATGCTACGGCCTGGTCTACGGCAACTCTCTGCTCGAGGACATAGAACTCACTCGAGGGGGCAAGTAGCCAGCCTGTAGGGGAGGAACCCAGTGCTACGGCCTGGTCTACGGCAACTCTCGGCTCGAGGACATAGAACTCACTCGAGGGGGCAAGTAGCCAGCCTGCAGGGGAGGAGCCCAGTGCTACGGCCTGGTCTACGACAACTCTCTGCTCGAGGACATAGAACTCACTCGAGGGGGCAAGTAGCCAGCCTGCAGGGGAGGAACCCAGTGCTACGGCCTGGTCTACGGCAACTCTCTGCTCGAGGACATAGAACTCACTCGAGGGGGCAAGTAGCCAGCCTGCAGGGGAGGAGCCCAGTGCTACGGCCTGGTCTACGGCAACTCTCTGCTCGAGGACATAGAACTCACTCGAGGGGGCAAGTAGCCAGCCTGCAGGGGAGGAACCCAGTGCTACGGCCTGGTCTACGGCAACTCTCTGCTCGAGGACATAGAACTCACTCGAGGGGGAAAGTAGCCAGCCTGCAGGGGAGGAGCCCAGTGCTACGGCCTGGTCTACGGCAACTCTCTGTTCGAGGACATATAACTCACTCGAGGGGGCAAGTAGCCAAACTGCAGGGGAGGAGCCCAGTGCTACGGCCTGGTCTACGACAACTCTTTGCTCGAGGACATAGAACTCACTCGAGGGGGCAAGTAGCCAGCCTGCAGGGGAGGAGCCCAGTGCTACGGCCTGGTCTACGACAACTCTCTGCTCGAGGACATAGAACTCACTCGAGGGGGCAAGTAGCCAGCCTGCAGGGGAGGAGCCCAGTGCTACGGCCTGGTCTACGGCAACTCTCTGCTCGAGGACATAGAACTCACTCGAGGGGGCAAGTAGCCAGCCTGCAGGGGAGGAGGCCAGTGCTACGGCCTGGTCTACGGCAACTCTCTGCTCGAGGACATAGAAGGGGCCCATCGTTCGGTACCTACCGTCCAAGTGGTGAAGCGCTACCAGTTTATGACGGAAAATGTTATCATTTTGTTTTATCATAACAAAAATGAACCAGGCATTACATTGATATTAGGAGTAGAAACGTTTCAAATCGTCTCCACTCCAAGTGTTTCCTAGGAGTTCCCCCTCGACGTTCTGTAGGAGGTACCCACCTGTTTTTAGTGCTTCAGAAACTATGTAGGGGCCCTCCCAATTAGGATGAAGTTTACCCACCGTGGCGGATCTTCCTGCGGCATCCACCTTCTTGAGAACCAGGTCTCCCTTGATGAACTGCTTGACTCGGACCTGTTTGTCAAAGTGCTTCGCCATCCTTCGCTTGATCTCTTCCTGTCGGATCGTGGCCTGGTCGCGAAGCTCCTCCACGAAATCCAAGGCGAGTCGTTGCGCCTCTTCGTTCTCGAGTCTCCACCCTTCATCCCCATCCTCTGCCGCCACCACCCTGGGACTCCGGACCTCGAACTCTATCGGGATGAGAGCCTCCGAGCCGTGTGATAGCTTGAACGGCGTTTCGCCGGTTGCCGTGGTGGGGGTAGTCCTCAGGGCCCAGAGGACCGAGGGGAGCTGTTCCACCCAATTACCCTTCAGGTTCTCCACCTTCTTCTTGAGCAGGTTGAGGATGACTTTGTTGGCCGCTTCGACCTGGCCGTTGCTTCGTGGGTGATGAACTGAGGCGAAGCGGAGATCGATGCCAAGTTGGCTGCAGAAATCGGCGAGCTCAAGGCTTGCGAATTGTGGACCGTTGTCGGTGACGATGGCGAGGGGTAGACCATGTCTGCACACGATCTCCCCCCAAATGAAGTTCTTCACCACCAGGGAGGTCATTTTTGCCAGGGCCTTCACCTCCATCCACTTGGAGAAATAATCGATCATCACCAGGAGATATCTCCTTTGCCCACTTGCCGGGGGGAATGGTCCCACCAGATCCATTCCCCAAATGGCGAAGGGCCAGGGGGTGGTGATTGACCGAAGACGCTGGGCTGGCTGTAACTGGAGCGGAGCATAGAGTTGGCACTTTGAGCATCTTCTCGCGAACTCCTCTGCGTCTTTCCGGATGGTGGGCCAAAAGTATCCTGCTCGGAGTACCCTCTTCTCCAGGGTTCTGCTTCCCGAATGACTTCCGCACTCGCCTGTGTGAATCTCCTCCAAGACCCGGGAGGCATCCTCCTCGGACAGGCACCTGGCCAAGGGACCGGATAGAGTCTTCCTGTAGAGCATCCCGTCAGTTAGTAAATAATAAGCGGACTTGTACCTGAACCGCCTCTTGTCCTGAACCTCCGCAGGCAAGCATCCTGTGGTTAAGAAAGTGATCAGGGGGTCCATCCACGAAGCAGGTTGGTCGATGTCCATCACCTCTCCTTCCTCGTCCTCGTCCCCTCCTGATCACATTAGCTTCTCTGGGCGGCGCTTGGTTTTGCCTCCACTGTCCTTGCCTCCGCTCGGGTGAGCGACAGCGGTCTCGTCGTTCCGGAGAGTACCTCCCTCCTGTTCTCCCTTGGTAGCCTCCTCCAGCAGGCCTCCAGGCCGGCCGGCGAGGCGGAGCCTGGAACCTTCTCTCCTGATCTCGCTGATCCCTGTTCTCCCGGGACCCTCCCTCTTCTCGCCTTCTCGGCTCACCTCTCTTCTTGGACTCGCGTCGGCCGCTCCCCTCTCCTTCTTTCTCCCCTCCCTCCAATCTGGCTAACTTGGCCACGAACTCTAGGCTGGTTGCCTCCCCCGCGATCTGCCTCCCGGCCCGATCGACTAACTCCTCGAACGATAGGGGGGGATTGCGAGTGATCTCCATCTTGAAAAACCCTGGCTGCAACCCCAGCTTGAACGCCAAGATCAGGGTATGTCCAGGGACCTCTTGGACCAGGAGGATCTCCTCCTGAAAGCGATCCAAATACGACCCGTGTAACGGTCTCCCCAGCATACAGCTCGCAGGGACGACCGCCGGCACCCCCAGCATCCAGCTCGAAAGGGTTCAGCCTAACCAAATGGGCTGCAGCCCATGCACCCCAACCCCTCTCTGTCCCACCACTAGGGCACAGTGGGTTGTTGGAGACCGCAGTCCCCCTTTTCATGAGGAATGATTCAGTTAAGCGGCAGCGCAGAGACTTCCCAGGAGGTCACCCATCCCGTGACTACTCCAGCCCAAGCACGCTTAACTGTTGAGTTCTTTCATTCCTCATCACCAATTGATCTGCAGCTCAATTGGTGATGAGGAATGAAAGAACTCAATAGTTAAGCGTGCTTGGGCTGGAGTAGTCACGGGATGGGTGACCTCCTGGGAAGCCTCTGCGCTGCCGCTTAACTGAATCATTCCTCATGAAAAGGGGGACTGCGGTCTCCAACAACCCACTGTGCCCTAGTGGTGGGACAGAGAGGGGTTGGGGTGCATGGGCTGCAGCCCATTTGGTTAGGCTGAACCCTTTCGAGCTGGATGCTGGGGGTGCCGGCGGTCGTCCCTGCGAGCTGTATGCTGGGGAGACCGTTACAACCCGAGCATCTCCTGGGGTCTCTGCTTGATAAGGAAAAGATCTTCTGAACCCTTCCTCCTCTTCTTGGACGTGGAGAAGCGGAGCAAGTAACTTCTGCGCAGGTCATCGAACCCGTAGACGCTTCCCGCCGGTAACTGGTGGAACCAATCTCTGGCTTTTTCCTGGAAGGTTATGGCGAACAACCGACATTTGAAGGGATCCGTCATCGGCTTGATGGAGACCATATCTTCAAACCATTGCAGATGCTTGACGGGATCTTCTTTCCCGGAGTAGAAACTCATGGCGGGCTCTGTGAATCCTGCAGGAATGGGAGCAGACAGCACCAACTCGCAGAAAGGACTGCGCGGGGCGAGTTGGCGGACGGGACGAACTTGGTCGTACTCTCCCTCTGACTGGCGAGTCTCCGTCGGGCTGGCAAAGAGCACTCGCGCGCGGAGCGGCTGGTCTTCCTCCCCTAGGAGCGCTTCCTTGCTGAGGCGCTGACTAGGACCTGCTTCCGTGGGCGAGGCGACTGCGATAGGGGGGATACTCCCACCTCGGCACGAGGTGTGAGTAACCTCCGGATGGTATCCTCCATCGCCTTCATCCCCTGCTCGAAGACACTCTTGGTCACGAACTCGCCCAAAGGCGGCGAGTTCCCCTGGTCGGTTCCCAGCTCGTCACGCTCAGTCATGGGATCGTCAGATGAGATTTTCTTCTCTTGCTACAGTCCACGCTCACCGCACCAAAAATGTTGGAACCCGGATACCGGTCCAACTTGTTCGAGACTTGGGGAGTAGCTTGAGTTACTTCTCTCCTCGTCGGATCCTAGAACTAAGTGTCCCGAACTATGAACCAATCCTCACTGGTTGTTGGGTAGCTCCCTAAGAATGACCCACTGGCTGCAGCGGGGAGGTCCCGCCACTAACCCGGAAATCTAACTTGATTTCTCCTCCCGAAAACCAGAAGCTGAGCCTGTCTCAGACAGCACGAGGAAGAAAGCACAGGCTTTCTCAAGGGGGTGGATCTATGCTGATCTGAGACATAATGAGTCCTATTTATAGGGAAAGACTTCCCAGGGGTAGAATGGTCCGGATGACCTGCGGATAGCGTAACTCCGCCTTACTGTTTTGCTAAACGCACTCCAAATTGGTCTGCAGATAGCCAGACTCCGCTGTCCCGAAGGGCTATAGGCAGACCACCGGGGGTGCCCGGATGATTCTATTCCCCAGAATCTGACTCTACTCGCCGAGGGAGGCACCGGTCTACTCGCTAGGCCTCCTGACTCTACTCGCCGAGAGAGGCATCAGCCTACTCGCCAGGTGCCTTAGGCTCTACTCGCCGAGAGAGGCATCGGCCTACTCGCCAGGTGCCTTAGGCTCTACTCGCCGAGAGAGGCATCGGCCTACTCGCCAGGTGCCCTCTGACTCTACTCGCCGAATACGGGTTGTACATAATACTTTAATTTCTTATATTTAATTTTATTTCAATTATTGTATTTATTTTCTTAAAAAAAGTAAATTAAAGTATGTAAACAAATATAATAAATAAGAGCTGAAAAACAAACTCCAATTTTACAGCAAGGCCTGTACAAAGAGCATTAAAAAGACAACTTTCTAAACAGAAGATACAAAGCCTCTGTTTGGAACTCCATTGTCTTTTCAAAAGATAGTAAGAAATGAATTTTTAAAACTCTTTAAAAAATTGAGAGAAATATTTGGGGTTACTTTTGTGGCAGAGGCAAGATAATATTAGTTAATTAACCAAATGACTAATTAATATTAACCAAATGACAATTAATTATTAATTAATTTTTCAAAATATTAATAAATTAAAATCAAAATATTAATTAATTGCTCTCATATTATGAACCAAATGACCATTATTATTTTCCTATTCAACTCCTTCCTTGCTGGCCATCAATGGCAGAAAACCTCCATGCGTGTGAAAGATGGAAATCAAATTTTTTCTTGATGGCCATCATTAGTGGCAGCTGCCGGCCATTAATGGCGAAAATATATAATGATAATTTCTGGTTTGGAAAGGGCGCTGGAGCTCAGACTACCGGTTCAGAAAGGGGGGAAATGGCAGGTTTGGATCGGCCCGTTGAAAACGCCAGTTGTCAAACACCTCATGATCGTTCCGGTTGAACTGAAAAGGAGAAGAAACGGGTTCTCAAAAGCACCCAAAGGCTCCATTTGGCGCGGTGGTGGCGGTCGTGAACTGTTGTTCATGAACGCCCAGCCTCACCTACAACGAACTTCATCCATTTTTACGTTGAAATTTAGTTTCTGCTTGTCATAACTATTGTCATTGCCAAACATACATTCTAAGATGGTGAGCTTTTTGTCTAAAGCCACCCGACCAAAAACTTCGCGCCAAACAGAGCCAAAATAAACCCTAAACCGGAATAACAACTCACCAGAAACTTTTATTTATCATAAAATTTCCCATGCAATGCAATAATAAGACAGTTCAGGATTGTAAATATCAATAAAATAACAAAAAATAAAATATTGCTGAGAACTGAATAGAAGGGAGAAAAAGAGAAGCGGAGGGTCTATTGCTGTAATTGGATTTTGATCTGGCCTCTTGAATTCTGCTTCCTACTTCTCAAAGTTGGATTTTTTAACAACACTCAATACAGCTGCAGAAGAGATGCTGGCTGCAACAAAGCCCAGAGAAACCTCAGTTGATATGTGATATCCTGCACACATCACAGAAATTTGAACCATTTAACACAGAATCAGACTGCTGTAAAGCTCAGAAAACTAGAAAATTATTTGCAAGGAACTCCTTATATTCAATTAGCGGGTTAAATGGCGTCTTTAAATAGGATCATCAAGTGAACATGAGCTCGGGGGGTCCTGGCACGACCTCTAGTATCTATAAACGATATGCATATATGATTTTATACTACCTATATGCATTTAAACATTCCGTTAGATCGGGGAGATTAAAAGACAGGGCTCAGATTCATTTAATGGTCCTATTTCACGACCACAGCCAACCCAAATAGTTTGCTTCAAAATAGTTTGCTTGTTCTTCTTGCATGAAAACTAGTATAAACTAATGAATTTTTTTAAAATAAGCATCCTTTCTAAAAAAAAAAGACAAACTGCATGAAATTTTCTAAAAATGACACTAAACTTAATTATAAATATCTCAAGAAGAAACTGATGTGAACTCCACAGGTAGCTAATACAGTACTCACCAAGGAAGTCAAAAACCATCTTTGTTCCTATGAATCCCAACACAATGGCGATGGCAGGCTGCGAAAGCAGAAATATTTGAATGTCAGTAAGTTCTAAAAACTCCTTATCTAAACCTCACAAGATCAATTCCTTAAAAGAGGAAGCATACAATGCTATTCTTTGAATAAAGAAAATTAAAATTTCTCATGAAGATGATGGGAAATTCCAAACTTCTAAAAGGGCAGCCCGGTGCACAAAGCATCCCCGCGCAGCGAGGGCCCGGGGAAGGGTCCCACCACAAGGGTGAAATGTAGGCAAACCTTACCTTGCATTTTTGCAAGAGGCTGCTTCCAGGACTCGAACCCATGACCTCAAGGTCACACGGCGACACCTTAACCGGTGCGCCAAGGCTCCCCTTCTTAAATTCCAAACTTCTGAACAAAGAAAATTAAAATGTCTCATGAAGATAGGAAATTCTAACATAAGGAGTGCCCTAACATAAAGGACAATTTCAATTCCAACATTTATGGAGTCCACAACAAAATAATAGAAAATTCCAATTTATCTAAAAGGACTGAGCATGAAACTAAGGACAATATACACCAGATATTTTTGATGATAATGTACAAGTAGTAAACTTTCGAAAAATATGGTAAGATAGAACAAACTGAATGCAAAGCATATCTAATAGCCAACTGTACTCATATGTATGGACAGATAGAAGAACAGACTCATGAATCATACTTATACCATTGTGAATCGGTGAGCGACAAATGCCATTTAAAGAAGGCTTCAGAATCATATAATAATGGAAATATAGAAGATAAACTGTAGCAGGATAAGAGACGAAAAATAATAGAGTAAATAATTGTATAGATAGAAACACAAGATGGATATATTTATCTTCTTCTATATAAAATGTCTTCTATCTTGTACTTCTAAGCAATTATCTTATATTACATTTTGCCCCTTATGACGACTACTTCCTGAGAATATGTTAATACGGCTAACCGAAAATATTGTCGTAACAAATAATATATCCTAAAAGAAAATGACACATACTTAATCAACAAGTTCTTGAAACAGCACATTCATCCAAAATAAGGAAATGTTGAGCCTCACATGGTCATCATAACATCGTCACTATTTTCATCGCCTATGTGATAATTCCCCTCAATAACTTCATCTTCCTCGTTAATTAGTGTCTTACGCCTAATGAAAGTAAGCACACATTCATTCTTTTATTCTCTTATTCCTTTGAAGAATTAGGAATACAACTATTTTCGTAAGTAACGCTAGGCAAAGCCACATTCTCGCAAGTGTCGATCTTCTTCACCAAACACCAACAACTTATTGTCCTCAATAGCCACACTATCAATTTTCAGTAGAGAAGGGCAGGGCAGCCCGGTGCACAAAGGCATCCCCGCGCAGCGAGGGTTCGGGGAAGGGTACCACCACAAGGGTGAAATGTAGGCAAACCTTACCATGCAATTTTGCAAGAGGCTACTTCCAGGACTCAAACCCGTGACCTCAAGGTCACACAGCAACACCTCAACCGGTGCGCCAAGGCTCCCCTTCAATTTTCAGTAGAGAAAGTGCCATAAAAAGATATGTGCTTCATATACGACATGCGACATAATACAATGCACACCACGTTCATGCCATTTTTCTTACGGTGCCATGCCACGAAAATAGTGCAACACATGCACACGATGTGCCTTGCACTATGGTTGGCATCATTTTTGGCTATTGGCATATGGCATGAAAACATGATGAATAATGAACCTAAACTAGTGGGTGGCAAACACGATTAAGAAAAGTATATAGTTTTTACCTGCAAGTATTCCATCTCTGACATACTTTCAGAAATAAGAGTATAAAATGACCTCAAACCTGCATGAAAGTTAGAACATAAGAACTGTGAACATGAATCCAATCAAAGAGAAGATATTAAAATTTAAAAACGACTTCTAGCAACATATAAGCCACCCAACTTCCTAACCTCTCCCAACCCACCCACCTACCCATCTGCATAAAAACTTCAAGAACTATGAACTATCATGAGAAGGTAGACAGGATGTAACAGTTTGGTTGCCTTTGTAATCAGGAGACCATAGGTTTGAATCACAAAGAGAAACACTTTGGGTAATGTTCCACACATCAAACCTGACATTGCTAGGAGCTTCAGATATGAGCAGCCATGCACATGGTTCCGCGTGCCCCGACACTTACAGTATCCCTGCCACTTGCCGTCCTCTATTTTGTATTCAACAAAATGGAACTTTTCACGGCGAACGACAAGCGGCAGGCTACTGTCGTTGCCAGAGTAGGGGAACCAAGAAGATTGCTTGTAATGTATATATAAAGTTATAATAATTAATGCTTTTATTATACTGCATTACTGTTTATAATACCTTATTAATATATTACCTTATTATTATACTGTTTATATTTTATTAAATATTATTAACAGTTTTTTAAAGTTATTATTAATAATACTATTATTTTACTTATATTTTTTATAATATATTGACATAACGCTATTTTACTATAATAAGAAATTTAAATGTTATGTTTTATAATGTATAATAATACATATAAAGTTATAATAATTAATTAGGATCCTGCTATCCAAATTAATTATTATAGATTGCAATTGAAGATTATCATAAAACATTCGGACTATTGGTCTCGCAACTCTCAAATCTCTGACATTTTCACCAAGGTCTTGTCACGGCTACTTTATCTTCATTTTGCTTTCAAGCTCGGAGCCTACATTTTGTATGTTCCCACTTGCAAAGAGTATATCAAATATATAATTAGTTTTGTATATGGTTATTTAGTCTTGTACAACCCGTATTAGGCGAGTAGGCCGAGTACTCGCCCAACCAGAGGGGAATAAGTCTAGACCTTCGTCGTACTCGCCTACCTCCTCGGATGGTGTAGGGCGAGTCCAGGCGGCCAGGCCATGCAGTGCAAGGCAAGTTCGAACCGCCCCAGCTCGGGAGCTCTCCTTCGCATCTGGCGTCTCAGCCATAGGGGAGGCTATCCACAAGCCGGCGGGGGCTGCCAATAGTAGAATTGAAAAGGTGGAGACAACTGTCCGCAAACCATTTGGGTCTGCATATAGTAGTTTGGTTAAGGCGGAGGCAGCTACCTGCAGACCAAATAGACTGTTTTACCCTCAGATTGGTTTGCCTATAAATAGGACTCATAATCCCTCAGATAAGCACAGACCCCCTCCCCCGGAAGAGCATGAGCTCTCGTTTCTCTCTTCTGTGATATCCGAGGTACAAGCTCAGCTCCTGTTTTTCGGAGGGATGTGACAGAAAACTTTCGGGTTACTGGCGGGACCTCCTCGCTGCAACCTGCGGGTCTGTTTGTAGGCAACCACCGACTATATAGTGAGCTAGTTCTAGGCTCGAAATACTCATTCCTTGGGATTCGACGGCGAGAGAAGTAACTCAAGCTACCACTTCGGTTCAAACTCAGTTGAACCGGTTTTCAGGTTTCAAGAAGTCTCACATTGTGTAGGGAGAAATTGTGTCCCTCCTCCACTCTATAAATAAGTATATGCGCTCGAATTACAATAAATAAAATGAGAAGATTCTTGATATTCTCTCACAAGAATGAAGAGGCACAGCTGAATAAGGGCATAAAATGAACAAACATAACAATTACCTAAAATAGCAAAAAGGTTTGAAGAAAAGACTATGAATGGATCCCTTGTAACCCCAAAAACTGCGGGTATTGAATCAATCTGAAAAAATAAAGTTTATCCAAGATCAACTTCATTGATCACAAGAAATCAGTAGAATATACAAAAAACTAAACTTGAAAACCTACAGCAAAGGCAATATCACTAAGCTCAATGACTGCGACTGTGAGAAGTAGCGGTGTAGCCTGTAGAATATAGCTTATGATCATTATCTTGAAATGAATAACTGAGGGGACAGGAAAATTACAATAGCAATCTGCAGTTAAATGCATCAATCTCCAAGTAGACTTACTTTCCAAATGCCATTGTCCATTGTTATGAAGCGATCACCATCATAATGAGCTACAAGATGGGGAAAAAGTAGACTTTTAAGTTTTAAGTCATACAATAAGAACATTAAATGAAAATCTTGACATATACTCAGATTATACAGTTTCTCAAAGCATGGGCAAGTTTTGATTGCACATAAAATAAAATCAAGTTGGCATAATTATTATGCTTTAAGAACATAAAATAAGACAAATACACGCAAAATCAACCAAGTTAAAACTTGGCATGTTAGCTCATTAACTATTAGGATACTGCTTTTGCTACGAGAAGCATAAAACTCAAAATAGATGATTTTTAGGCTAAATAAAAATCATATGTATCCGTTGATAAGAACATGTTCAAAAATTGTGTAAGAAAATGCTTAAAATATTGCTACAAGTTTTTTATTTTGAATTAACTTCAAATTAAATTTTCACTAGATTTTGCTTTAAACTACTATAAATTAAAGGAAAGGAGATAGGGCGTACTTAGGCTTGGGGAGTGCACAACTGGCTTCTTGACCCTAGCTAAATTAGATAGATCATGACCATCAAATGATCAGATCATAAAATGAAGATTGTAAATGATGGTGATTCCTAGATTAGACCATTGAGATTGAGGAGCAAATCATCATCCATAGGTGAAGACGGGCCATCAATCAGACAACTAAGGATCACGATCGATCAATGTCAGGAAAATCGAGACTACTCGATTACCCAGATAGGACAGCTAAGAGGCCCAATCTATGGCATCTAGATGGCACTGCCAAATAGGATTAAGAGGTTTTAATTTTGTTCTTTTATTAAGCAATTTAACTTGTTCTTATTTTATTTAATGAATCTTTTTGTAAATTGAGGCTGTTAGCTTGTAATTAAGAATGTGTATGCTCATGATCTAATAAAATCTCATTTCAATTCCTATCGAAAAAATGTGAACAAACCCTTAACTCTCTTCTGTATCACTCTTCTACTCTAGTTGCCGAAGTCTACGAGGATCTAAAAAAAGAATGACTAATTGTTGCCCTTGCTGCCACATGCACCGATCGTCAGCCATCAGAATCCTTAGCTATCGTTACCATACATGACCAGTTGATGTCCTAGCTTGGTCTTGATCAAGCACCAAAAAGGAGGAAAAAAGATCATATTCGCTAAAATCTAGCAAAATTCCAAAGTCGCGAGATTACCCCCCCATAGTAAAAAAAAGCATAAAAATGGTTCACCATAAAACATTAAGAAAAACAAGAAAGACTCCTCTTCTTGACAAAAAGTTACAAGTTACCCTTCCTAATTCAATCATAGACCTAGGAACCCTAAAGAACAAGGATATTATATCCCTAATAATCCTCTGCAACAAGCTTTTATCATTATTAAGAGGTTAAATCCGGATCAAGTTGGTATCAAAGCAATGATCATAGGTGCATGGAAAAAAACAAGATATCAAGATTTGAGAGGATCATTTCTTCCCATGGATTTCCAAATAAAACCAAAAAAGAAGAGAGGAAAGGAAACACTGAACTAACTGGCTTGAAAATGATACTTCACATAATATAGCTGAGCAAATAGGTTGATACATGCACGCAAGGAAGCACACGATGGACAACTCTAGAGAAATCAGCTAGAGCGTGTCAGGCTCAAGGACCTAGGAGCCTCCTTTTAATTTCTAGTTTTTTATTTCTTGTATTGATAGTCTTTATTTTACTATTTTTGTAATCTCCATACAAACGTGTTGTATTTGGGAATTGGCTTTGCTACTTTGTCCTAAGGAATTAGAATAAAGCACTTATGTTTTGGTGAGAGGCTTGTGACGCAGGGGCAGGCTAGGGTCTTGGGAAACTAGACGCACTACAGGTTTGAGACGGGGAAAACCAACACGGCACGAGCTTCATAAGATCCAAACAATTATTAGCGTGAGTTAAGTGGGTAATTTAAACCTATGCAGAATTCCACTAAACGATTTAGAAGTAAGGAGATAAGCACATAGGCGCGATTGCAAAATCGGGAGCGCAAAGATTTAAATGCTAAGCGGATTGGCCCTGCGAGGTTAGCACAAATGCAAGTAATCCAAATACCACTTAATTGATAAACAAAGCAAATAGTAATCTAAGCAAGAGAAACCATGTTTAAACTCAAATCCACATAACAACTTACAACCATATGAGGAGCCAATCGGACCGGGGGGGGGGGGGGGGGGGGGGGGGGGGGGGGGGGCAAATGCGGAGAGGAATAGGTCCGGGACTTTGGTGGCCAACGGTGGTGGGGTATGGTGGCTGTGTGGAGGGAGGGGGTGACTCTCGAGGCTGCAGATGGACTGGGAGGTGGTCGGAGGGAGTGGTGGAGGGCAGGACTGGGGTTTTCAGGTTGAAGGAGGACTGGAAATGGAGTTGGCGGGGTGGAGGAAGGGCTGGAGGTGTCCGACGGAGTAGTGGGGAGGGCTGGAGGGTGGTCGACGGGGTGAGGGAAGGCAGGGAATGCTCGTCGAAGGTGGAGGGGGCTGGAGATGGGCCGGGGGGGGGTGAGAAGCGGCTGGAAGGCTCGACGGGGGAGGAGGAGGGCTGCGGAGGGGCTGGACGGGGGCGAACGGCGGCAGGGATCGGGAAATAACCCTAGGCGTCGCACCTGGGGGCGTTGGCGTCGCACCAACAGACCGGCTGGAAGAATCTCTCAAACAATCGGTCCCCAAGCCCCTCCTCTTGGCTCCATATAAATAGAAAGTAAAAGCTAGGGCATCCGGAATCAAGGGCTCAGATCGTCCGATCTTCCGGGTGCCAAAATAATGTCAAAACTTGTCCGAATAAGATAAAATAAAATTCAAAATATACTCTCGTCGACCTTCCGGATGCATCCACGGGCTCGGATCGTCCGGAAGGGCCCTCAAAGTGCAGGATCAGAAAATCACGCCCGCTTGCAGCGGGAATATACGTGCGTGGGCCATCGTCGTTGTCGATCTCCATCAACTCCCCCGGCTTAGAAACATTCATCTCCGAGGAATGGAGGCGATCATACTCCTGGCGTAGCTCGGGGGCAATCCTCGCAAGTTCTCCCGGGGCGATCCAAGTGTCGTCAAAGCTGGGACGGCCCCTCCAGTGGACCAAGTATCGCAAAGTGCTCGGATCTGCTGCTGTCATGTAGTCATGGGCTAAGATGCCCTCAATGGTCTCCAGGTCGGTATCCGCCTCTGCGGGTGGTGGCTCACTCTCTAATGAACTCTCCGGTGGTGGCACAGTCGGTGGTACTGCCAGGTCCCCAGGCGGTGTCGCTGTGGGTTGGGACTGAGAGGGTAACGGTGACAACGGGGGAAGTGGTGGCTCAAATGGTGGCTCTGAGGAAAGGGGTGCGAAAGGATCCTCATAAGTTTGCTCATCGTAGTATGGAGTCAAGTCTTCCACATTGAATACTCTGTTGATCCCCATGTGCCTTGGAATATCAATCTCATAAGCATTTGACCCTATCCTTTGCACCACCGTATAAGGACCCATCCGCCTAGCATTTAGTTTCTCTGCAGTTCCTGAGGGGAACCTCTCAGCACGAAGACGAACCAACACCTGTGTGCCAATCTCAAGGCTCCTATCCCTCCTGTGTACATCCGCATAGGCTTTATAATTATCATTACTTGTTGCGATTTTCTTTCGGATGGATTCATGAAGCTCATGCATGTGCTGGATAAATGATTCGGCCGACTCGCTAGGACGGGACTCAACTGGGAGGGGAACTAGGTCGATCGGCTTCCTGGGTTCGTATCCTAACAGGATGTGGAAGGGGCTAAGACCAGTAGTCCTATTCACCGAGCTATTGTACGCGAACTCTGCTAGGGGCAACACTGAATCCCAAGTACACATATGCTCACCAACAAGACAACGTAGGAGGGAGCCTAAACTCCTATTGACCACCTCAGTTTGTCCATCCGTCTGTGGGTGGTAGGCGGTGGAAAACTTGAGAGTGGTGTCAGTCTTCATCCATAGTGTCTTCCAGAAATAGCTCATGAATCGGACATCACGATCAGACACTATGGAGGAAGGTAACCCGTGATACCTAAAAACTTCCCTAAAGAATAGGGCGGCAACCAGGGAGGCATCGGCCGTCTTGCGACACAGGATGAAGTGGGTCATCTTCGAGAAACGGTCCACGACAACATAAATGGAGTCATGTTTCTTGGGCGTACGGGGCAGCCCAAGAACAAAGTACATGCTAATGTCAACCCAAGGCCTGCGAGGAATGGGTAAAGGGGAATACAGGCCGCTGGGTTGGCGTGAGCCTTTTGCCACTTGGCATGTCCTACAGTGCCTCGTCACACGCGCCACGTCCTTCTTCAGTGAAGGCCAAAAAAAACGATCCTCCACTAAGGCAGTAGTCTTGTCACGCCCAAAGTGTCCCGCGGCACCTCCTGCGTGCATCTCCCAGATCAGAAAGTCGCGAAGGGAAGTGGAGGGGATGCAGAGTCGGGTGCCGAAAAACAGGTATCCCTCAGAAACAGTAAATCCCTCGACCGTATCAGGTGGGTCTCGAGTGAGGGACCTATAGATATCCCCAAAATCAGAACACTCAACATACTCTACAACAAGGCGCTCAAACCCAGTGACACGCGTGCTCATCGTCTGCAAGAGACTAATCCGGCGACTCAAGGCATCGGCGGGCTTGTTATCAACACCCGCGCGGTGTTTGATAACGTAGTGATAGCTCTGCAGGAACTCTACCCAGTTAGCGTGCCTATGGCTAAGCTTCGACTGGGATTCTAGATAACGTAAGGCCTGATGGTCAGAATACAACACGAACTCCTTGTGTAGGAGATAGTGCCGCCAGTACCGCAGGGTCTGGACTATCGCGTAAAACTCCCGGTCATATGTAGAATATCGCTGGCGGGCCTCGTTCAGCTTCTCACTGAAATAAGCAATGAGGTGGCCCTCCTGACTAAGTACTCCTCCAATCCCCAGTCCTGAAGCGTCACATGCGACCTCGAAGGCGAGGCTAAAATCTGGTAACCTAAGGACAGGGGCAGACGCTAGCCGATTCTTGATCTCTTCGAATGCTCTAGTGGCGGCCGGGGTCCACACGAAATCTCCTTTACGTAGGCAGCTCGTAAAGGGGGCCATAAGAGCACTAAACCCGCGGACGAACCTCCTGTAGAAGGTGGCTAGTCCATGGAAACTCCTGGCCTCATGGATGGTGGTGGGAACGGGCCACTCACGGATAGCTCTCACCTTGTCGGGATCTACGGAGATGCCCGACGCAGAAATAATGTACCCAAGGAAGTGCACCGACTCAGCTAGAAAATCGCACTTTTTCATGTTGATAAACAGATGCTCCCTCCTAAGGATGTCGAACACCAAACGGACGTGATGTAGGTGGTCAGTACGCTCCTGGCTGTAAATAAGAATGTCGTCGAAGTACACAACTAGGAACTTGCCCATGTGTGGCCGCAGGACCTGGGTCATCACCCGCATGAACGTGCTGGGGGCGTTCGACAATCCGAAGGGCATCACTAGCCACTCGAATAGGCCATCCTTCGTCTTGAAGGCCGTCTTCCATTCATCTCCCTCACAGACTCGAATCTGATGATACCCGCTCCTAAGGTCGATCTTCGTGAAAATACGGGCACCAGCCATAGCGTCAAGTAAGTCGTCGAGGCGGGGAATCGGGAAACGGTACTTCACTGTGATCTTATTGATGGCTCTACTGTCAACGCACATGCGCCAACTCCCGTCCTTCTTCGGGGTGAGAAGGGCTGGGACTGCGCATGGGCTCAAGCTCTCGCGCACAAAACCCTTCCTAAGTAACTCATCAACCTGCCGCTTCAGCTCGGCATGTTCGGTCGGACTCATACGATAGTGTGGGAGGTTGGGCAAAGATGCCCCAGGCACGAGGTCGATCGCGTGCTGGATATCTCTCAGGGGAGGAAGCTCATCGGGAAGCTCCTCGGGCGTGATATCCGTATAATCTCTCAACAGTCGCTGTACATCAGGGTCGGTGGGGACGGCACCTCCACTGGGAGTGTCGGGAGCCAAGGTGGCCGCTACAATAAATACGATCCTCGAGTCTAGGCCCTCTCTCATAAAATCATGCATCCTCAGCATGTGCAGAGGCCTGGGGGGGCCCGGCACTGACGGGGGAATCGGTCTTGCCCTTGGATGAGTCCTTGGGCTGGGTCGGGGACAAGGTGACCTTTCGGCCCCGGTCGTAGAATACGCATGTGTTCGATCGCCCGAAACACGTAACGTCTCGATCATACAACCAGGGTCGACCTAGGAGTACATGGGTCACGTCCATCGGGATGACATCACACCAAACCTTGTCCTCGAAGGACGCTAACCGCAATGGCACTAAGCATCGCTGGGTGACCTGGATAGCAGATTTGTCCACCCATAGGACACAATAGGGCTGGGGATGCGGTTCAGGGGTGATCTGCATCCGCTCGAGCGCCTTTTTGGCGACAATATTTACACAGCTACCCCCATCGATGGCAAGCTTGCAGGGGCCTCCTGTGCTCTGGAAATAAGTATAAAAGATAGTGGTACGTCGCCAATCATCCACCGAGCGAGGGGTATGTAGCAGGCGGCGTATCACTCCTAACTCTAGCGACCGCTCGGCGTCGCTCGCCCAGTCATCCTCAATAGTGGCCACAACTTCGCCCTCAGTTCCTTCCACCGGGTCTACACTCTCGCCTTCCTCATCCTCAAGCAACAAATTCCGCATAGGACACTGTGCGGCATAATGACCATGTCTAGAACATCTGTAACACTGGCCCTGGGTGGCCCAGTCGTGACAGCCTTCCCTCTCACATCCTCAGGGGTGCGGGAAGGGGTTGGGGCCTGGGGATGAGGAGGTGTAGGTCTCCTAAACGCAGGGCCATCAGTCCTCGGGGGCTGCTGGCGGGGGCCAGTAGTTCGGAGGTAGAGCTCATACTCCAGGGCCAACTCGTAGATCTGCTCGACTGTCTCCCGGCGATGGGGAATCAGTTCCCTCCTAATCGCAGGTCGTAAGCCGTACCGGAATCTGGAAGCTGCAGCACTGCTCTCTTCCCGAAGGTCACTCCGTACCAACAGATCATCAAATTTGGTCATATACTCGGCTACCGACAACGTGCCCTGTCGTAGCGCGTAAACCTGATCAAGCAGTCGATCACGATAGGATGCGGGGAGATATTTTTCTTTCAGCCGTCTCTTCATATCTTCCCACCTAATGATGGGTCGATAGCCATCCCGCTCTAAGGCTCGCTCTACACTGGTACGGTAGTTCATCGCAGATCCCACTAATTTCACTCATGCAAATCTAACCTTACGCTCGTCGCTCATATCATACCAGTCAAAATAATGCTCCATCTCCCGAAGCCAATCACTAAATGCCCCGGGGTTTTGTTGACCATCAAAAGAGGAGACCTCTAATCGAACGCGACGAGTGATGTCATCGTGGTAACCGTCATAGCGGTCGTGTCGAGCGTGATCGTAACGGTCTGGCCCGGGGTCTCGTGGGGGGGGGGGGTCATAGTCGTAGTCAGGAGGTCCTGGTTGTCGTTGGGGGCGACGAGCAGGATAAGGGTGATCACCTTGACCCTCATAGTGATCTTGACGTGCCCGAAGGTCATTAATCTGGGCTCCCATTTGATCGAATCGATCTAACATCAAACGTTGGAGATCTGCGAGGGACACTCCCGTGTTGGTGCCATTGGACTGCTCACCGGTAACGTTCGGGTCAGACATATTTCGTCGAAAATGCCTACCACTACGTAACATACGAAGTGCGACAACCTCGCTTTGATACCAATCTGACGCAGGGGCAGGCTAGGGTCTTGGGAAACTAGACGCACTACAGGTTTGAGACGGGGAAAACCAACACGGCACGAGCTTCATAAGATCCAAACAATTATTAGCGTGAGTTAAGTGGGTAATTTAAACCTATGCAGAATTCCACTAAACGATTTAGAAGGAGATAAACACATAGGCGCGATTGCAAAATCGGGAGCGCAAAGATTTAAATGATAAGCGGATTGGCCCTGCGAGGTTAGCACAAATGCAAGTAATCCAAATACCACTTAATTGATAAACAAAGCAAATAGTAATCTAAGCAAGAGAAACCATGTTTAAACTCAAATCCACATAACAACTTACAACCATATGAGGAGCCAATCGGACGGGGGGGGGGGGGGGGGGGGGGGGGGGGGGGGGGCGCCAAATGCGGAGAGGAATATGTCCGGGACTTTGGTGGCCAACGGTGGTGGGGTATGGTGGCTGTGTGGAGGGAGGGGGTGACTCTCGAGGCTGCAGATGAACTGGGAGGTGGTCGGAGGGAGTGGTGGAGGGAAGGACTGGGGTTGTCGGGTTGAAGGAGGACTGGAACTGGAGTTGGCGGGGTGGAGGAAGGGCTGAAGGTGGCCGACGGAGTAGTGGGGAGGGCTGGAGGGTGGTCGACGGGGTGAGGGAAGGCAGGGAATGCTCGTCGAAGGTGGAGGGGGCTGGAGATGGGCCGGAGGGGGGGGGGGTGAGAAGCGGCTGGGAAGGCTCGACGGGGGAGGAGGAGGGCTGCGGAGGGGCTGGACGGGGGCGAACGGCGGCAGGGATCGGGAAATAACCCTAGGCGTCGCACCAACAGACCGGCTGGAAGAATCTCTCAAACAATCGGTCCCCAAGCCCTCCTCTTGGCTCCATATAAATAGAAAGTAAAAGCTAGGGCATCCGGAATCAAGGGCTCAGATCGTCCGATCTTCCGGGTGCCAAAATAATGTCAAAACTTGTCCGAATAAGATAAAACAAAATACAAAATATACTCTCGTCGACCTTCCGGACGCATCCACGGGCTCGGATCGTCCGGAAGGGCCCTCAAAGTGCAGGATCAGAAAATCACGCCCGCTTGCGGCGGGAATATACGTGCGTGGGCCATCGTCGCTGTCGATCTCCATCGGCTTGCCTCTTGAGTTTGTACATATTGGTCTGATTTGTTGTCATTCAAACACCATGTTGGCCAATGCTAACTCTCAGTTGCACCTTGGCGTCATTCCAGCACCATTCAAAGCACTGTCAAGCCCTAGTGTTCTCCCTAATCGCGCGACTTACCGCTTTGATCATCGAGTGAGTTTTAGCAAATCGCGCAATTAGATCGCTTCCACCTCACTTCCCATCGATTAAATATATGTAAATCTCTCCTCCCGTCAACGTAAGACGCAAAGAGACTCGCTTCCTAGTTGCGTGCTCCTGACGATCCCTCTGTCTAGACAATTGTTGCCTCTGACTCCTTTAACGCCTCACCTCATACGACTCCTACAATCTGTTATGGGCCAGGCCCCGAGACTCTGGGCTTAATCCTGCTCCCGAGGTTGGGTCCCGCCACATAATAGGGTCGCGGCCCACACACCCCAACCCCTCTCAGCGCATGTTCTCGGCGCTGCGGGTTGTTGATGCACGGGGGCTCGATCCCCCGACCTCCTTGATAGAAGCTCTTCACGCCAGCTCTTATCATCCAAGGATGCTGGCGTTAAGAGCTTCTATCAAGGAGGTCAGGGAATCGAGCCCCCGTGCCTCAACAACCCGCAGCGCCGAGAACACGCGCTGAGAGGGGTTGGGGTGTGTGGGTCGCGGCCCTGTTATGTGGCGGGACCAAAACTCGGGAGCAAGAGCGGGATTAAGCCCAGAGTCCAAGAGTCCCGGGGCCCAGCCCATAACATAATCATGCCCATCACCTTTTTCATGGCCGCGAGTGAAAGAACTAGTTGTCAGAGTCCAATCTGGCCGTATGGATTATGTTAAGACTACATTTAGGTCATTGCGTGAGAGATTCACACCCTCCTCATTAGTCGCCTGACACTAACACTGTCGATGCCCTGAACCCCAAATCCGCTCACTGTTGACATGCCCCCTCCGGCTGTACTGCAGAGCCTGCCCCCTTATTTCAATCCACCTTCAACCCCACTCTAAGCCACTTTCGTTTGTTCAACATCCATGAGTTCGACTACATTGATCCCTTAGATTGAATAGCTTTTGTCGAACATTTTTTTGAACTGTAAAGCACACTAGAAACTTAGAAGGTGCCCTTGTCCACAATATATAGGGAAGATTTTGTTCTCCATTGGATTCGTTGGATACGCCAAATCCCATATTTATCACGAGCACTTTTGAAGGAAGAAGTGATTCGCCGTTACAACAACAAATCTAGCAACGACATTAGAGCACCTCTGCACAATCCAACAATCTGGGTTCGTAAATGTTTACATTAACGACTTCATCGAGATCACCGCTCATGTTCTCGAACTTACTAGGACACATTACTTGGGCTACTGTTATGGGCTCCCGATTGAGATCGAGTCACGGGGCGAGAGGAAGAGAAATCCCACCACGGATTGGGGGCACCCTTCTTGGATCCGAGAGGTGCAATGGTTGGAAGAGGAGGGGAAGAAGCCACCGGTAGGAGGGAGGAGAGGCCGGCGGGGTGGCACGCTATGGAGGAGGCGGAGTTGCGGGTGGTCCAGCTAGGGCGCGAGCGGCGTGCGGCGCGGAACCGAGAACAGGGAGGGGATCAGGAGATTAGAGAGAGAAAGAGATAGGGTTTAAGAGAGAGAGAAAAGGAGGATTTATTTTATGCATGCCTACTCCAACCAAATTCCACCGGTTATAACCCGATTCATCAAAATAAGCCCCCCATTTGGGCTTTAAAACACATGGGCAAATAAAACGTTGATAGGAAAATCAAACGGACAGAAAAATTAAAATAGATAACATCACGCGGTGGTGGCGTGCTGGCGGCGGCGATACGTGCGGCCCCAATGAGTGTCCGGCGCGTCCTATGTCACAACATCGCCGCCCTCGTCGAAAGACAACTTGTCCTCAAGCTGTGGTGGTATGTCGACTATCGGCGATGACGGAGGAGTACCCACGAACATCTTGAGCTGGGAAACATGGAAAACATTGTGGATTCGGGCCTCCGAAGGAAGATCAAGGCGGTACGCCACGTTGCCAATGCGGTCGGTGATCTGAAAGGGACCAAAGTACTTGGGTTCTAACTTGTTGGACGTCGGGCGTGTAGCGGTGACTTGACGAAAGGGGTGTCGGCGCACCCAAACCCAATCGTCGATGGCGAGGGTAAGCTCCTGATGGCCCCGGTTGTAAGAGACCTCCATGCGTTGTTGGGCCTACACGAGGCGGTTTCGGGCTGCTGTCCACCAACTTGCGGTCCACGGCGTCTAAAAGGGCTGAGCCGCCCGTATATGATAAGAGCCTTGGGGGTTTGCGGTCGTAAATGAGGCGGAACGGGGTGGTCTTCAAGGCCATGTGGTAGGCGGTGTTGTAGCAATACTCGATCCACGGGAGTCATAGAGGCCAGTCACGGAGCCGATCACCCGTAACACACCGCAAATACATCTCGACGGTGTGGTTCACCACCTCCGTTTGGTCGTCGGACTGGGGGTGATAGGCCGAGGAGAAGGCCAATTTGGTACCGCTGAGGGCGAAGAGTTCTCTCCAAAAGTTGCTAGTGAACACATTGTCCCGATCCGAGACAAGAGTCTCCGGCATGCCGTGCAAACGGAAAATCTCCTGGAAAAAGATCCGGGCCATGTTCTCGGCGAGGAGCGGTCGAGCTAGAGCTATGAAGTGGGCCACCTTGGAGAAACGGTCGACCACCACCATCAAACTGATTTGCTGAAATAGGTTATCAGATGCCCTTCCTGATGTAATACGGCACTGTAACCCTCGCCCGAGGCGTCACATTCCACCAGAAATGGTAAGGAGAAGTCCGGTAAGCGGAGAACGGGAGCGGACAGCAATGCCGCTTGTAGGGAATGGAAGGCCTGAGTGGCAGCGTCCGTCCAAATGAAGGCGTTCTTCCGGAGGAGGCTCATCAAGGGTGCCGCAATGTTGCTGTAGTTGCGAATGAAGCGGCGGTAGTACCCGGTGAGGCTGAGGAAACCGCGTAGAGCCGTCCGGGTTTGCGGCGTCGGCCATGCCGCCACGCCTTGGAGTTTTGTTGGGTCTGCCGAGACGCCCAACTTGTGCACCACGTGCCCCAAATACGTGACCGAACTTTGCCCGAAGGAGCATTTGGACGCCTTAAGAACCAATTGGTGGGTTTGCACCAAGCTGAGAACAGTATGTAAGTGTTGCAGATGCTCCGCCCAGGACTTGCTATAGACAAGAATATCGTCAAAGAAAACAAGAACGGACTTGCGGAGGAGGGGGTGGAATACCTCGTTCATGATCGCCTGGAAAGTGGACGGGGCGTTCGTAAGGCCGAAAGGCATGACTAAAAAACTCGAAGTGGCCATGGTGGGTTCGGAAAGCGGTCTTCACGCGTCGCTCGCCGCCATGCGGACTTGATGATAGCCGGAGGTCAAGTCCAGTTTGGAGAAGTAGCACACACCATGGAGCTCATCGAGGAGTTCTTCCACGACCGAAATGGGAAATTTGTCTTTGACCGTGTGGGCATTCAAGGCACGGTAGTCAACACATAGTCGCCATGACGAGCCCTTCTTGTGCACCAACAAGACCGGAGAAGAGAAAGGAGACACGCTGCGCCGGATGAGGCCTTGCTGGAGAGGAGGTCGCATTGCCGTTCGATCTCATCTTTCTGGTGGAAGGGGTAGCGGTACGGCCGGACCACAATCGGGGTCGTCCCCGGCAAGAGGCAAATCCGATGGTCCTGGCGTCGTCGGGGCGGAAGGCCCGCGCGCGGTCGAAAGATGTCGGGAATAGCTGGAGAAGCGCCGAAAGGTCCGAAGGGGGGCTGTCCACCGCCGCGGTGGGGGTAGAGAGGGACTCGGTGTGTACCAAAAAGGAGGGAGAGGGGTCCGGCACCCGGCCTTGCCATTGTACCACACGAGAGCCCTCCTGCCAAGACAGAGTGAGGCGATCGAAGTCCCAGGTGAGGGGTCCCAATGTACGTAACCAGCAAACTCCCAAAACATTTTCAAACCCCTTGAGATCCACTAAAAAGAGGTCTGTCTGTGAGTAGTAGCCCTCCACTGAAAAAGCCACCCGACGACACACGCCCGGACACGGCATTTACTGGCCGTTAGCGACCGCCACCTTGACGTGGTTGTGGGTCACAAAAGGGAGTCGCAGATCGAGCGCCCTGTCGTGGCGAATGAAACTGTGGGTGCTACCCGTATCCATGAGAGCTAAAAGTGGCGTGCATCCCACCATCACATCCAGCTGAATGATGCAGCCCTCCCGCGGTCCCGCCATAGCGTGCAGGGAGAGCTGTGGTATGCCCGAGTCGTCTGGGCCCTCATCTTCCTCCTCGGAGTGGTCATCCACCTCCAGCCAAAATAATCTCTTGCAGCGGTGACTGGGCGTGAAAAGTTCATCACAGTTGAAACATAGCCCCTTCTCGCGGCGAGCCGCCATTTCCGGTCTAGACAAGCGACATCGGAAGGTGGGGCGCGCAGAGTCTTCCCCACTTGGAGGTCGGGGATCCGATGACCCAAAAGATGGTTGGTGGCCGGTGTGGTCGCGGCGAACCGGGTGTGGTCGATCCAATAATAGACGGCGTTCGCAAGCTCGCGCAAGGCTCATTGCAGTTGTTAAGTCATGGGGCTTCTGAAACTCGACGTCCCAACGAAGACATTCGGGAAGACCCTCCGTGAACAGCGGAACTTGTTGCGACGGAAGGACGGCGGTGGCCCGAGATAGTAACATCTGAAACTGCTCCAAGACTCGATAGTGCCGGTTTGCTTGAGGGCGACGAGATCACCGAGGGGATTGCCCGGCGTGGCCGGTCCGAAACGAAGAATGCACGCCTTCCAGAACTCCTCCCAAGAGGAGTCGGGATGCTCCCGCAAGAGTTGAGTGAGCCATAACTAAGTCGGTCCCAGAAGATGAAAAGACGTGATGCCGACGCACTCATCATTTGGAGTACGCTGATTAGCGAAGAAAATGTCGCATCGGGTGAGCCAAGGAAGAGGATCTTCGTGGCCTTCGTAGATCGAAAAATCCATACGAATGGTGCGAGGGAATGGCGCGGTGGCCGCATGAGGGGCCGAGTCGACCCGGCTCGCGGAGGGTGAGGGCCGCGGTCGCTGGAGTGGCCTGGGGAGGGACCCCTTGGAGAGCGTCCGGGCGGGCGTTGAGAGCCTCCATCTTGTCATTTTTGGTGGCGAGCATCGTCTGGAAGAGTTCCATGGTTTGAGTGAGTGAAGGTCCCCCCTTCGGCCATCGGAGAGGGCGGGCGGACTGATGAGGGCAGTGGCGAGGGCATTAGGTCGGCGTTCGGGTTGAGCGGGTGGCGGGTTCACCGGAGAGCGGCGACGCGTGTCTAGGGCTTCACGGTAGCTGCCAGGTAGGGAAGCACCGACGTTCAGCTCTGATACCAAGTTGTTATGGGCTCCCGACTGAGATCGAGTCACGGGGCGAGAGGAAGAGGAATCCCATCACGGATTGGGGGCACCCTTCTTGGATCCGGGAGGTGCAATGGTTGGAAGAAGAGGGGAAGGAGCCACCGGTAGGAGGGAGGAGAGGCCGGCGGGGCGGCGCGCTAAGGAGGAGGCGGAGCTGCGGCTGGTCCAGCTAGGACGCGAGCGGCGTGCGGAGTGGAACCGAGAACAGGGAGGGGATCGGGAGATTAGAGAGAGATAGGGTTTAAGAGAGAGAGAAAAGGAGGATTTAATTTCTGCATGCCTACTCCAACCAAACTCCACCGGTTATAACCCGGTTCATCAAAATAGGCCCCCATTTGGGCTTAAAACACATGCGCAAATAAAACGTTGCTAGAAAAATCAAACGGACAGAAAAATTAAAATAATAAAGATAACATCACGCGGTGGTGGCGTGCTGGCGGTGGCGATACGTGCGGCCCCAATGAGTGTCCGGCGCGTCCTGTGTCACAACAGTTACTTCCTTCATGAACTACAACAACACATTTGTGCTCACCTCTGCATAACAACCCCTCCACTCTAACCAATATCATAACAAACATGTTTTATGGAAGAGAAGTTTGACGCACCATCAAGTACGACACCACCTCGGCATCATCCCCCCCCCCCAAACATCCTCTACATTGATATTTCTTACATGTCTCTCATATTCAACTGTTGAACTTCTCTGCATGTAACCAATCTCCACCGCCCCCCCCCCCCCCCCCCCCCCCCCCCCCCCCCCCCACCCCACCCCCACCTTACAAACCCAATGTTTATCCCACCAAAACAACCCCTCCACTCTAACCAACCCATAACGACCCCTCCACTCTAACCAATATCATAACAAACATGTTTTATGGAAGAGAAGTTAGACGCACCATCAAGTATTACACCACCTCGGCATCATCCCCCCCCCCCCCCAACATCCTCTACATTGATATTTCTCCCATGTCTCTCATATTCAACTGTTGAACTTCTCTGCATCCAACCAAACTCCACTGGTTATAACCTGGTTCATCAAAATAGGCCCCCCAATTGGGCTTAAAACATATGGGCAAATAAAACGTTGCTAGGAAAATCAAACGGACAAAAAAATTAAAATAATAAAGATAACATCACGCGGTGGTGGCGTGCTGGCGGCGGCGATACGTGCGTCCTCAATGAGTGTCCGGCGCATCCTGTGTCACAACAGTTACTTCCTTCATGAACTACAACAACACATTTGTGCTCGCCTCTGCATAACAACCCCTCTACTCTAACCAATATCATAACAAACATGTTTTATGGAAGAGAAGTTTGACGCACCATCAAGTACTACACCACCTCAGCATCATCCCCCCCCCCAACATCCTCTACATTGATATTTCTCTCATGTCTCTCATATTCAACTGTTGAACTTCTCTGCGTGTAACCAATCTCCCACCTTACAAACCCAACGTTTATCCCACCAAAACTAACCCAACCTCCATCGTCATGGGTAAAGTTTCCAATGCAAACAATCATATTCGCCAACACATAAATGTCTAAATAAAGAATTGATCATGCGCCTTAGTGCCGAAGACGAAGGGATCACCATTGCTTATTTTGAAGCACAATCATAGTCACACACCTGACTTGACCTTGAGGGCAAGATTAATTTTCAAGGGGGAGTATTAATACATGCGCGAACATTACCTCAACCAGAGAAGCGCATAGAAGGACGACTAAATGGATGTAAACCAACACAAACCAAGCTCAAATACATAGGAAACACCTGTTATGGGCCATGGGTGAAGGGCCTAGTTATTGTTATGTCTTTTATTATTATCATTTTGGGTCTTGTCCTTTAATGTCGAGTCATTTAAATATTAGTTAAGTTGTCATGATGTCTTGTGTCTTGTAAGCCTATTTAAAAGCGTGGATTGTATGGAATGAAATCATCCAAGAAGTTAACTCTATTCGTTTGTCTTCAAGAGATTGTGGTAACTCTCTCTCCCTCTCTCTCTCTCTCTCTCTCTCTCTCTCTCTCTCTCTCTCTCTCTCTCTCTCTCTCTCTCTCTCTCTCTCTCCGAGCATACCCCGTCTAGGCAGCCGCAATTCCGGCTCCACAATATCCTTTGTCATCGTCATCCCCACCTTCAACCATCCTCCAATGACTCCACCGGTGTTACGGGCTAGGCCCATAACAAATTTGGCATCAGAGTTGTCGGTCCTCCCTCACTTCCATAAAAACCGTTGTCAAAGCATCAATTCTCTGTAACGTTGTCTTCCTCTGCAACGTCTTCTTCGACAACCCACTCCGCCTTCAAAACCTCAGTTCCGACCTTCATTTAGTCCAGCATCAGTTCCAGCCTCCGCTCAGAAGCACTCCGTCTCCGTTGGCAGTCACTCCTCCTGCGGAGGCTGCAGCGTCTTCATCCTCAGCGGGATCTGTGGAATCGAATCCACACAACCGTCGTTTTCCTAGTGATCGCCCCCATCCAGCGAGATCGACGGAACCATCATCGCCTCCATCCCAGCCACATGACGCTTCCATCCCTACGACAAGCCTATGTCCCAATCACCGAAGCCAGAGCTTTTGTAAGCCCTGCCGACCTCCGACGACTACGTCTGCGTCAACCACAACGCTTATCGTCGCGTTGCTCCCAATCGACTTTGTCCTCAACTTCGCTCGCCATCAACGTTGTTCCCCAGTCGGTGCCCACCGTCATCTCTTTCATCGAGCCCACCGCGGCCGTCTAGAGCCCTCAGGCGCTCGTATCGAGCATCCAACACTCGCCCCATGTTCAAACCTTGCACTCTGCGACTTTCTCGAGCCGCCTGCATCATGTTGTCCCGCCATTTGCCTGTTTCGAGCCCAGAGCAGAGCCCATAACATTACTTGACATTCAGCTAGATTAATGACTGTGATAGGGACTTAGGCTTTGTTTGGCGCGGCGGTTGCAGTTAGAAACGCAACGATCGGCGGTGGCGTTCATGATCACAGTGGTTGGAAACTGCGGTCACGAGCGTAGTTGCGCCGTTTGGTAAAATTGTGTTTTAGTGTTGTCATGAACGTGAACGCAATTTTATTTGTTTGGTAATACATAACTGCGTTCATGACTGTTGAATTGAAATTGCATGTGCAGGAGATCACTATCTGCATGAAATGAGATTTTCTTTGGTTTTGGACATCACTATCTGCGCAATAATGAAAAATAATCTAGATAACTGTTCATCTTCTTCTTCCTCCTGACAATATAAAGGGTTTATGCCCATCTTCTTCTTTCTATGACAGTTTTCTTCTTTCTATGACAGTTTTCTTCTTTCTCCTGGCAGTGGAAGGATTATTGCCTTAAATTAAACACACAGTTCAAGTATGTGTGCAGTATAAACAGTCGCATCGTCAGCAAGGAGCTCCGGCGGAGAGGAAGCATGTACAGACTCCGACGATGACTGTTGTGTCTCAGATCTGCAGGAGATAAGAAGGTGGGAAGAAGCATCGAGGAAGCATGTGCAGGAGATGTGAAGAAGCATCGAGGAGCGGTCGTCCTTCACCGGGCGAGGGGAGATCTAGGGCATCGAGGATTCGGGCTCAGAAATACCAAGATCTGCTCCAAGCCAAGATCTGCCAGAGGAAATACCAAGATCTACTCCAAGCCACTACGGGAAAGGCAGGGCGTCGTGGAAGAAGCACCCGAAGGTTTCTGGTAACGAGGGGCACACGACGGGAAATTAGGAACCGCGATTTCCATATACGCGCTTAGGATCCGCGAAAGCTGGGCAGATGTCGCGGCCTGAAAATACAATTTTTCCGTGATTTTTAGGTGACTGCGTGTTGTGATACAGGACGCGCCGGACACTCATTGGGGCCGCACGTATCGCCGCCGACAGCACGCCACCACCACGTGATGTTATCTTTATTATTTTAATTTTTCTGTCCGTTTGATTTTCCTAGCAACGTTTTATTTGCCCATGTGTTTTAAGCCCAAATGGGGGGCCTATTTTGATGAACCGGGTTATAACCGGTGGAGTTTGGTTGGAGTAGGCATGCAAAAATTAAATCCTCCTTTTCTCTCTCTCTCTTAAACCTTATCTCTCTCTCTAATCTCCCGATCCCCTCCCTGTTCTCGGTTCCGCGCCGCACGCCGCTCGCGCCTTAGCTGGACCACCCGCAGCTCCGCCTACTCCCTAGCGCGCCGCGCCGCCGGCCTCTCCTCCCTCCTACCGAAGGCTCCTTCCCCTCTTCTTCCAACCATTACACCTCCCGGATCCAAGAAGGGTGCCCCCACTCCGTGGTGGGATTCCTCTTCCTCTCGTCCCGTGACTCGATCTCAGTCGGGAGCCCATAACAACTTGGTATCAGAGCCGAACGTCGGTGCTTCCCTACCCGACACCTACCGCAAAGCCCTAGCCACGCGTCGCCACTCTCCGGTGAACACCGCTCAACCCGACCGCCGGCCTGCTGCCCTCGCCACTGCCCTCATCAGTCCGCCCGCCCTCTCCGATGGCCGAAGAGGGACCTTCACTCACTCAAATCATGGAACTCTTCCAGACGATGCTCGCCACCCAAAATGACAAGATGGAGGCTCTCAACACCCGCCTGGACGCTCTCCAAGGGACCCCTCCCCAGGTCACGCCAGCGGCCGCGGCCTCACCCTCCGCGAGCCGGGTCGACTCGGCCCCTCATGCGGACACCGCGTAAAAGTGCACAGTGTGCCTCTGAGTATTCTCTAGAGGGAGGTGAATAGAGATTTAAAATCTTTTATACCTTAAATGTACACACACAATAAAACTACTAAGTAGTATGCAATCAACACTACCAAAACAGAATAAAGTAAATGCAGGAAATATAAATACAGAAAACAATAAAATGGACAGCACAGAAAATCAATCCTTAAGACACAGAATTTTTATAGTGTTTCCCCAAAATGTGGGTAGTCCATTCTTCTACCTCCCTGGTAGGATTGCACTAACTGTGTTTGAGTCTTTTGACAAGGACACTCTCAGAACCACTGAGTCTTTTGATAAGGAGACTCTCAGAACCACTGAGTCTTTTGATAAGAAGACTCTTAGAATCACTGAGTCTTTTGGTAAGGAGACTCTTAGAACCACTGAATCCTTTGAAAGAGGAATTCTTAAGACTCTTTTACAGTTAGGAATAAAGAAGATGAGAGAAAGAGGAGAATAGAATTCTGCTTTCAGAATTCTTCAGAAGCTGTTTCTTAAATGTTGCAGCTTCTGTTTATCACAGGATCTGAATATGATGAACTCTTGCTTATGATTGTGATGATTGCAAGGGTTATAAGCTTGATCCTGATTCTCTGCACTTCTGCTATCTTGCTGCTATGTGATGAGGAAGATGAAGTAGCTGTGTTGTTTTTCTCTTTTCCTGTGCAGAGTAAATCTTCTTCTCTTTTGTATTAGAGTTGAAGGAGGAAGAAGAAGAACAATTTCGACAGTTTGAATGATAATCAATTAGTTATCTTTTTCTTCTCCTCTCAGCATATTTATTCTCTATCATTTGCATTTGAATTTATTTCTTCTTCTGGGCTGTCCTTAGAAGGAATGTCCATTGGACAATTGATGTTTCCTTCTATTTTTGTTCCCGACCCGTCCATCTGATTTGAATAAACTTCCAAGAATGTCTTTGCTGCATTACTGGAATACTCCATTCCATTCTTGGCAATAAACGAGTCGTTGGAGAACAGTCCTCACTCCTCAGCTTTGTAGACCTTCTGAAAAGGTATAAGAAAGGACAGCAGAGAAACTTCTATTTCAGACTGTATTCGACGCTACGTCGACTTCATCATTCGTCATATCGACGCACCTCTTAGTTCTAATCGAAGTAGCTTCGAATTCCTTCTTAGCTCTGGCTGAACTCAGATGTCGACGTTGCGTCGAGTCCTTATCGACGTATTTGTCGAGTTGAAGACTTGGACTTGAACTTTATCTTATGTGTCGAGTTGAAGTCGAAGTTGCATCGACTTATAAGATGGCTTCGACAGGCTCTTCCTTCTGCGTCGAGTTCCTTTCGACGTTGCGTCGACTTAACTTGATACTTCGACAGACAGATTGAATTGCTTCGACTTCTAGTCAGAGTTGCGTCGACATCAAGTCGGAGTTGCGTCGACTTCCATTAGACGCATGTCTTAACTTAACGGATTTTGTGATTATCTTGACTTGGCCTTGACACTCTAAGGTGAGTGACAACTAAGGACATCTAATGACCATTTTACCTTTTCTATTCAATGTGGGTAATACATCATAAATGATGAAATCACTTTAAAATAATTTGTTAGATAAATCACAAGGGTTTTTCCCAACACCGCGTCATTCCCTCGTATCATTCGTATGGATTTTCCGATCTACGAAGGCCGCGAAGATCCTCTTCCTTGGCTCACCCGGTGCGACATTTTCTTTGCTAATCAGCATACTCCATATGATGAGCGTGTCGGCATTGCGTCCTTTCATCTTCTGGGACAGACTCAGTTATGGCTCACTCAACTCTTGCGAGAGCATCCCGACTCCTCTTGGGATGAATTCCGGAAGGCGTGCACTCTTCATTTCGAACCGGCCACGCCGGGCAATCCCCTCGGTGATCTCATCGCCCTCAAGCAAACCGGCACTATCGAGTCTTACTTGAAGCAATTTCAGAAGTTACTATCTCGGGCCACCACCGTCTTTCCGTCGCAACAAGTTCCGATGTTCACGGCGAGTCTTCCCGAACGTCTTCGTTGGGACGTCGAGTTTCAGAAGCCCCATGACTTAACAACCGCAATGAGCCTTGCGCGAGCTTGCGAACATCGTCTATTATTGGATCGACCACAACCGGTTTGCCGCGACCACACCGGCCACCGACCATCTTTTGGGTCATCGGATCCCCGACCTCCAAGTGGGAACAACTCTGTGCGCCCCACCTTCCGACGTCGCTTGTGCAGACCGAAAATTGCGGCCCGCCGCGAGAAGGGGTTATGTTTCAACTGTGACGAACTTTTCACGCCCAGTCACCACTGCAAGAGATTATTTTAAGATGAGGGCCAAGACGACTCGGGCATACCACAACTCTCTCTGCACGCTATGGCGGGACCGCAGGAGGGCTGCACCATTCAGCTGGATTTGATGGTGGGAGGCACGCCACTTTTAGCTCTCATGGATACGGGCAACACCCACAGTTTCATTCCCTACGACAGGGCGCTCGATCTGCGACTCCCTTTTGTGACCCGCAGCCACGTCAAGGTGGCGGTCGGTAACGGCCAGCAGATGCCGTGTCCGGGCGTGTGACGTCGGGTGGCTTTTTCAGTGGAGGGCTACCACTCACAGACAAACCTCTTTTTAGAGGATCTCAAGGGGGTTTGAAATTGTTTTGGGAGTTCGCTGGTTACGTACATTGGGACCCCTCATCTGGGACTTCGATCGCCTAACTCTGTCTTGGCAGGCGGGCTCTCATGTGGTACAATGGCAAGGCCGGGTGCCGGACCCCGCTCCCTCCTTTTTGGTACACATCGAGTCCCTCTCTACCCCCACCGCGGCGGTGAACAGCCCCCCTTCGGACCTTTCGGCGCTTCTCCAGCTATTTCCCGACATCTTTCGACCGCGAGTGGGCCTTCCGCCCCGACGACGCCAGGACCATCGGATTTGCCTCTTGCCGGGGACGACCCCGATTGTGGTCCGGCCATACCGCTACCCCTTCCACCAGAAAGATGAGATCGAATGACAATGCGACCTCCTCCTCCAACAAGGCCTCATCCGGCGCAGCGTGTCTCCTTTCTCTTCTCCGGTCTTGTTGGTGCACAAGAAGGGCTCGTCATGGCGACTATGTGTTGACTACCGTGCCTTGAATGCCCACACGGTCAAAGACAAGTTCTCCATTTCGGTCGTGGAAGAACTCCTCGATGAGCTCCATGGTGCGTGCTACTTCTCCAAACTGGACTTGTCCTCCGGCTATCATCAAGTCCGCATGGCGGCGAGCAACGTCGAGAAGACCGCTTTCCGTACCCACCATGGCCACTTCAAGTTTTTAGTCATGTCGTTCGGCCTTACGAACGCCCCGTCCACTTTCCAGGCGATCATGAACGAGGTATTCCACCCCCTCCTCCACAAGTCCGTTTTTGTTTTCTTTGACGATATTCTTGTCTATAGCAAGTCCTGGGCGGAGCATCTGCAGCACTTACATACTGTTCTCAGCTTGGTGCAAACCCACCAATTGGTTCTTAAGGCGTCCAAATGCTCCTTCGGGCAAAGTTCGGTCACGTATTTGGGGCACGTGGTTCACGAGTTGGGCGTCTCGGCAGACCCAACAAAACTCCAAGGTGTGGCGGCATGGCCGACGTCGCAAACCCCCACGGCTCTCCGCGGTTTCCTTGGCCTCAAGGGGTACTACCGTCGCTTCATTGGCAACTACAACAACATTGCGGCACCCTTGATGAGCCTCCTCCGGAAGAACGCCTTCATTTGGACGGCCGCCGCCACTCAGGCCTTCCATTCCCTACAAGCGGCATTCTGTCTGCTCCCGTTCTCCGCTTACCGGACTTCTCCTTACCATTCCTGGTGGAATGTGACGCCTCGGACGAGGGTTACGGTGCCGTATTACATCAGGAAGGGCATCCGATAGCCTATTTCAGCCGACAAACCGCCCTCCATCATCGCAAATTGCCAGCCTACGAGCAAGAATTAATCGGGCTCGCTAAAGCCGTGCAACATTGGCGCCCGTACCTTTGGGGTCGCCCCTTCGTCATACGGACGGACCACTACAGTCTCAAGTATTTGCTTGAGCAGCGCCTGTCGAACGTGCCGCAACATAAGTGGGTGAGCAAACTCTTGGGTTTCGACTTTCAGGTCGAATACCGCGCCGGTATACCTAGCAAGGCCGCAAACGCTCTCTCTCGAAGGGACACGCCAGTGACGGCCTTGCTCGCGGCCATCTCCTCCCCGGCGGCCGACATCATGTCCTTGCTCCGTCAAGAGATCCAATTCTCTCCTAGATTGTCGGAACTCCTTCATCGTGCGGAATCCGGCCTCACGGATCACCATTGGGCGGCTCGCAAAGGCCTTATCATCTACCAAGACCGGTTGTACTTGGACCAAGCTTCTCCTCTCATTCCCAGGCTCTTGGAAAATGTCCACTCTCGCAGTCATGAGGGCGTCCACGGTACGCTCCAACGGTTACGCCAGGAGTTCTTTTGGAAGGGCATGCGAAGGCATGTTCACACCTTCATCGCGGCATGTACGGTGTGCCAACGAAACAAGACGGATCACCTCCTTCCGGCGGGCCTTTAACATCCCTTACCCGTGCCGACTCAGATTTGGGCCGATCTCTCCATGGACTTTGTCGAAGGGTTGCCCTCCGTCCGCGGCAATCAGTTTTGATGGTGGTGGTCGGCCGTTTCTCCAAGGGGGCCCACTTCATAGCTCTAGCTCGGCCGCTCCTCGCCGAGAACGTGGCCCTGATCTTTTTCCAGGAGATTTTCCGTTTGCACGGCATGCCGGAGACTCTCGTCTCGGATCGGGACAAGGTGTTCACTAGCAACTTTTGGAGAGAACTCTTCTCCCTCAGCGGTACCAAATTGGCCTTCTCCTCGGCCTATCACCCCCAGTCTGACGGCCAAACGGAGGTGGTGAACCGCACCGTCGAGATGTATTTGCGGTGTGTTACGGGTGATCGGCCCCGTGACTGGCCTCTATGACTCCCGTGGATCGAGTATTGCTACAACACCGCCTACCACACGGCCTTGAAGACCACCCCGTTCCACCTCATTTACGACAGTGAACCCCCAAGGCTCTTATCATATACGGGCGGCTCAGCCCTTTTAAACGTCGTGGACCGCAAGTTGGTGGACAGAGATGAGTTTTTGCGAGCAGCCCGAAACCGCCTCGTGCAGGCCCAACAACGCATGGAGGTCTCCTACAACCGGGGCCACCGGGAGCTTACCCTCGCCATCGGCGATTGGGTTTGGGTGCGCCACCGCCCCTTTCGTCAAGTCACCGCTAGACGCCCGACGTCAAACAAGTTAGGACCCAAGTACTTTGGTCCCTTTCAGATCACCGACCGCATTGGCCACGTAGCGTACCGCCTTGATCTTCCTCCGGAGGCCCGAATCCAAGATGTTTTCCATGTTTCCCAGCTCAAGATGTTCGTGGGTACTCCTCCGTCGTCGCCGATAGTCGACATACCACCACAGCTTCAGGACAAGTTGTCTTTCGACGAGGGCGGCGATGTTGTGACACAGGACGCGTCGGACACTCATTGGGGCCTCACGTATCGCCTCCGCCAGCACGACACCACCGCGTGATGTTATCTTTATTATTTTAATTTCTGTCCGTTTGATTTTCCTAGCAACGTTTTATTTGCCCATGTGTTTTAAGCCCAAATGGGGGGCCTATTTCGATGAACAGGTTATAACCGGTGGAGTTTGGTTGGAGTAGGCATGCAAAAATGAAATCCTCCTTTTCTCTCTCTCTCTCTCTCTCTCTCTCTCTCTCTCTCTCTCTCTCTCTCTCTCTCTCTCTCTCTCTTAAACTCTATCTCTCTCTCTAATCTGTCGATCCCCTCCCTGTTCCCGGTTCCGCGCCGCACGCCGCTCGCGCCCTAGCTGGACCAGCCGTAGCTCCGCCTCCTCCCTAGCGCGCCACCCCGACGGCCTCTCCTCCCTCCTACCGGTGGCTCCTTCCCCTCTTCTTCCAACCATTGCACCTCCCGGATCCAAGAAGGGTGCCCCCAATCCGTGGTGGGATTCCTCTTCCTCTCGCCCCGTGACTCGATCTCAGTCGAGAGCCCATAACACTGCGTTTCTCACCCGCCACGCCAAACAGCAAAAAAATAGCGGTGGCGTTTATTTAAAAACGCCACCGCACTAAAAACGCCGCCCCAAACGGGGCCTTGGGAAGTTTGGACTGAGGAGGAAGATGAAGTTACTTTCCTCTCTACATGCCCGTAGAGTTTCTAGATCAGAAGAGGTAGAGGAGCTACGCTCCTTGTGAAGAAGAATCTGCCAAGGGGACTTAGATGAATTGCTGGATGTGAGACTTTGCCAGGGTAGAAGAAGCATTGCTTTGATACCAAGTTGTTATATGGGCTACCTCATAGTGTGTCCATATCTTGTGGGAGAGGTGGCGAGAGTTAGCGTGATTGAAGCGGAGACACAAGAGAGTTGTGTTCAACCAGAGGAGAGCGAGAGGAAGACAAGAGTCTTGCTCAACTCTAATCCTAACTTAAGGATGAGAAGATGAGAGAAACTAAGATTAATTCATTGCTTCCTATTTCAAAGTGCAAAAAACCCTTTAAATAGACTTACATGAACAACACCACAAATTAAAAAATACCCTTACATGAAACAAAAAGATGTGACATGCACAATAACTCTACACAACGACGCCAGCATGACGCTTGATTAAACATATATAAAATTAGTGGATGATGAATAGTCTGGGCCCATAACACCTACCGCGTTTAGAGCTTTGATTCCAACATTCTGATCAGAAGATGGAAACTGACAACAGGGTTATTCCCAATTAAAGAGAAGAAACTAAATAACAGATCATCAAGTTCATAGGTGCAGACGAGCAGTGAATAAGAAAAAAAATTAAGATCAAAATAAGAAAAATATGGGCACCAAATCATCCACCTAAGGAAGTCGCCAGCCCAAGTTAGAGCATCAAGTAGGAGTGGAACACAAGCATTGGAGGCATTTTACTTATTTATTTTATTAGGAAATTTGGTTTGTTTTTTTGGTTAATTTAGTAATTATACTTCCCTCAAATTTAAGGAGGTTGTTAGCTTTTAATTAGGATGGGATAATCCTATTTAAACACTCATACTTTAATGAAATCTCATCACAATTCCTCTCTAAAAAACTCGGAACCCTAATTCTCCTCTCTCAGTCTTCTCCTTTAATCACCAGCCTCTGCCAGGGCCTTGAATATTTCTGGTTGCGGCCCTTGTACTCGCCTCATCTGTTACCAACAGCGGATTGCCCTCATGCAGATTCTGCCGTGCACTGTTGTTGTTGTTGCTGCTGTCCAGTCATTAGAGACCATAATTAGTTATGCATGGAAGTGGTAACAAAGGTCAATAATCTAAACTACCATTCTAATTCAATCTTGGGCATCAACTCTAACAAGGATCAATAATGTCTTTTCCATCTCATCTAATCTATTATCATGAGGTTTATCTTAACCACAGGGGGTTAGATCCAGATCAGTAGGTTATTATTTCAGTAAATCAGTTGAAGTTAGTATACACATGCAACTTTAGTGGATCTGAAACTAAAAAGGTCAATTCAATAATTCTAGAGATAGAAGTGATATCAAAGTGAGATAAGTTTAGGCCCACTCACTTTACAATACAAAAAATGGGATAGGGGCCTGCACACACTCATGCAATGATATAACATGTGGTTGGAATATGTCATTAAAACTTCAAAAGGTAAATTTCATGTAAATGTAAAAAGGTCGTTTACATTACATGGATCTCAGTGACGGGTCAATAAAGAAACCCTGATAAACAATTTGATTATGGTAGAATGACAATTTAAAAAGATGAGTGATATGTGGTTAAACGAGGAAGGAGATAATGGGTAATTATTATATTGTAGTTATTGTGGGAGTAATAACTCAGGAATTTGTAGTGGAAAATAAATGATGATTTGAGCATGCACAACTGAGTGAAAGGCATATATAGAGAATTGGCAGGTTCAACATGCAAAACAATTGTGCAAGAAGTAAATAGCACCGTGTATAAGTCATAAGAGCGAATAAAGAAAACATATTCATAAATTTGGTTCAAAGCGGTTGGGACGAAGCTAACAATGATGATGAACCAAAAATAATTTATGTAGAGGGGACTAGTAAAATAAATTGGCAGGGTGGCAATCACTCACCAGTAACTGGGATAAACTTCTGACATGTTCTAACAATGAAATTATCAGCAAGGTCGGTATCTTTATCTTCAGCAGTAAACAACTGTTTAAATTGGCAAAAAAAAAGTGAATATACTAAAGAAGCAAAAAAACAATGTTCTAAATAACTAAATGTTATTATGTGCAAAGTAAATAATAAGGGAATCTAGGTAAAACCATTGCACGCCTCTCTCCTCCATGAGGTTGAGCTTCACTTCCTTCCTCATGCAAGTCAACGTCGAGGGTATCTAGGCCGTCCATCAACGCAGGTTGAAGTCCCACCACTGCCGAGCAATCTTCCTACCTCCGTCGATGAGGTTGACTACCCACCGACATTGAGGTTGACGACCCACCGACGTTGAGGTTGGCGACCCTTACTGCATCGACGTAACATCCGTCCGCCATTGGAGCCGTCTTTTTGTCACTTCCGACCGATTTGCTAATGTCGTTGCACAGATCTAGCCCCTAATTTGTTTATCTCCTGTCTTGGTTGCTCCTTCTATCTATGTTAGGTTCCCAATTACTCGCTTGATACCCTATGTCTGAATCGGGACCCTGATAGGCCACCTTGGTACCCTGATAGCCGCAAACCAAGCTTTATACCCCAATTGTGACCCTAATAGGCCAATCACTGCCCAATAGTTGTAGATAGAACCCACCCGAAGCTCTTTGTCCCAATCAGGACCTTGGTAGGCTGGATAAATATCCTAATAGTTGTTGACCTGTGTAACTGTCTCGTGCCAGCTCTCGTCGCTATGATCACTTCCTCATAAACCTCTTCTAGCATTGCTTCCACATTCTCATTTTGTCTCTTTGTATGAGCCTTGCAAGGAGCTTCTAATTATCACCCTCAGGCTCACAGACAAGACAACTATCCAAATGTGTGGGCACCTCCATCATGTGACCCATGATATCCCTAATAATGCTTATGAGCAATAGTTTCGTGACGATAGACGAATTCAAGTATAGATATTGAATTCCATGGAGATAGTGCCCTACAATATTGCCATGGAACATGAGTCATCCAAAACCATGTGGGACAAGCTTGGCTGATTCTATTCGAGTCAAGAGAGTTTGCAACACCTATATGATATTTTCAACAGATTATGTTTCCTCACACATGGAGGCACTCACGATATAGAGGTTGTGGTGGCAAAAATCAAAAGCATATTAAATGTTTGGATCCAATATCATCTCAAAACTAGTGATTTAACTCCTCGATGGAATCAATGTGAGGTTGTTGTTATTGCAATGTTGATGGCTCATCTTCCACGTCATTTTTACACAGCTAGATCCAATGTTCTCTTCGTCACTACTGTGCCTTCTTTGTCTGATGTTTGCTCTATGCTTCTCAAGGTTACTCATGTTGTCGAGGTCGTCCCTTCCCCTCAAGTTATCTTTCAACAGGCTTCTCTCGCACCTCACTTGATCACTGAATACAATGGCGAACATCCTCAGTGGGATGTTATGGGCCTACTCGGAGGTTGTCGGAGGAGTGGCCGGAGGTGGAGATAACAGTGGTGGAATACTACGGAGCCTTGACTGTGGCTGCCTAAGCGGGGCGTGCTCAAGAGACAGAGCTTCCAATATCTCTTTTAGGGTTTAGGAAAATAGGATTTAATTCATTGATAATTCCTTCATACATGACAATGGGTCTATATATAGGATACCCGGATGGCATAAATGTAAATACAACAAAAGACGCTAAAATATTAAAATATACGATGACTCTAATAATGACGACTGCGACTAAATATAACTCAACTCGATATATTGACTCGAGTACAAATATATAATAATAAAACTAGATAACTGACACATAGGATCCATAATATCTCATTCGTCCTCGAAATCGAGCTTGCCCTAAAGCTCGAACTTCGCATGGATGACCGAGTCATCTGGCATCTTGATCTCTCACCAGAATGGCGCCCAGTAGTGTGGTGCAGCGGCGGTGGCTTCGGCGAGGAGTGGCGGTGCCATCGGAACAACGGGCAGCGGACGGAATGTGTCTGGTGGGGCTGTCGAAGCGGCGGTGAGTAGTAGCAACAAGGAGGGTGGAAGAACAACGGTCGGCAACGGGAACGGATCCATCGGGGTCGGTAGAGCAGGGGCCGGTAGAAGAAGTGGCGATGTGGCCGGAGGGAGCGGCAAGGTAGGGGCCGGCGGAGTAAGAGCACGTAGAGGAGGCGGCGAGATGGTCGGAGGAAGTGGAAGCTGCGTCGGAAGGCGGTCTGCAGGGGGTGGCAGAGGAAGGGGTTGCAGTGGTGTTTTCGGCGGCCATGAAGGACTTGTTGGAAGTGACCCCCCCCCCCCCCCTCTGAGTGCGTCGAAACATTGCAAAATGGAGGCCAGAAATTCCCGATCAGTGGCGCTAAGTTTAACGTTCATTGTAATTAGTTGATTAAAATAATTAATTCAACACAAAAATTAATTAAGAAAATCAAGTAATTGGAGAAGAAGTTGATTTGGAAGGCAGACGACTGAGAGAAGGGAGCACAAGAGTTGAGGGGCGGTCTAATGCACGGGGCTCGAAACAGGAGGGCGGGTTGCTGTTGCTGTGTAACGATTGGTGTCGATGGAAGAGGCGGACGGGAGGAGACAATGGAGGCTTCGAGGAATCCTGTGCGATCGATTGCGTACGACGATCGGAAGAGCCGATCCCGAGTCGAGTCGACGATGGTTGCGACGAGCGGAGCAGAGTCGGGGATGGATTCCGGCTTGAAGGAGACGAGGATGAAGCAAAGAGGAGCGTCGTTATGGGAGATGCGTCGACCGAAGGAATGTGTGTGGGCCTTCGTTGTCGATGACGCCGAGCAGATCCGGATAAGGCAGCCTGGTAGAGAGAAAAATCCAACGACGATGGGGGTAATGGGCTCGATGAAGTTGATCGCTGTGGAAAGGCCAACGAAGCGGTGTAGGCGAGCGGGAAGAGACTTTGGTGTCGGCGGAAGAGGATTGTGTGCTTTGATACCAAGTTGTTATGGGCCTACTTAGAGGTTGCATAGGAGTGGTCGGAGGTGGAGATGACGGTGGAGGAGATACTACGGAGATTTGATTGCGGCGCGGGGCGTGCTCAAGAGAGAGAGCTTGCAGGATCTGATTTAGGGTTTAGGAAAATATGGTTTCATTCATTGATAATTCCTTCATATATGACAAGGGGTCTATATATAGGATCCTCAGATGGCATAAATGTAAATACAACAAAAGACGCTAAAATATTAAAATATGCGATGACTCTAATAATGACGACTACGACTAAATATAACTCGACTCGATAGAATGACTCGACTCCAAATATAGAATAAAACTAGATATCTGACGTATAGGATCCATAACATTCTCCTCCACGTGATGGGCGTAACAAGCATGGGTATCAAACCTAACCAAAGTTCACAACATTCTCACCCTAAGCTCATGTTTCCTCGGCCTTGATGGAAGGTATATCTTGCTTATCTCATAATGCATCTTGGCTTGTAAATTTTGGCACTACAGTCCATATGACAGTGAAGCATTTTTACATTTTACCAAGACCACATTCCCCATGTATATTTCTATCACAAGTGATGACACCACACCTGTTTTCGCATCTGAAATAGTATCTCCCACTCCCATTATCAATCTTATGTTCTAAATGTCTTTGGTTCTCATTTCACTTTACTTTTTATCAGCAATCCTATTCATGCTAATAAATTGAAAGTGCAAACCCAACATAAATGCTCAGTAACTTTTTTCTCGTCCACTGTGATACAAAATCTTCAGACGCAAAATATCATTGGTAGATGACAGCTAGTGAACAGACTCTACATTTCGGACATCCATATTCTTGTCCTTGCTTCCATTTCCACGATTGAGTGGTATCACCATCTCATACATTCCCCTCTCTCTATCTCCGATAGGCTTTTCTTGACATACCTTTTTCTGATTTATGTTGAGTTCCATTATATATATAGAAAACATTGTTCCCTCTTATAGTCAAAAAGTGATTTATTGTTTTCCTTAGTACACTCAGATGTATGTCGACCCTACAAAATTCCTAGTGTATCTAATTTTAAATATTCCATCATCTTTATTGATGATAATTCTAGGTTGACGTGACTATTTTATGTATGATCATTCTGAAATTATCTCCTTTATTACTAAAATTCGAACTCAGTTCTCCACCGCGGTCAAAATCCACTAATTTCAAGAGACCCGGACAATGATTCACCATAATTTTTGTTATGCACAATAACAAAATGACATTGTTGAATGTAAAATTGTCATCTGCTTGAGGTAGCTCGATCACTCGTGTTCCAAACGTATGTCCTCATTCCCTATTGGCACTTCGTCGTTATGACAGTACACCTCGTCAATTGACTACTGTCTTCTACTCTCGATTTTGTCTTTCTGTAGTCCATCCTCTTTCCTTCTGCCATGACATTCCCTTATACTGTGTGTTTTGTTGCATTTATTATGTCCACGATCTGAGCCCTCCTATGGGTAAACTTGCGGCTAGCACGAATAAATAAATATTTATTGGGTATTTTCGACTAAAAAGTTATTTTACAATTCCCTAAGCACTCAAAACTTGTGGTTTGCACTTATGTGATATTTCTCGAGGATCAACCAATCTTTAATACCATAACTGCTCCTATTGCATGGCCCCGTCCTATACTACCTTTAGTTGAGCCCAACATCCCTAAATGCCCAACTCCACCAATATCTCCCACTCTTCATGTTTCCTGTTCTACTCCAACTTCTCCACTACATCATTCACCTCCAAAACACTTTCGTGTTGGTCATCCCATATCTATAGAAGAACTTTGTTTGTCGCAAAGCTCACCCTTCGGATTTGCCGTCTATTAGTAATACTCTTGCATCATAGGATCTTTTCATTGATCTTTGCAAAGGTGTTCATGCGTTGCTTACCATTTATCGAATTATGTACTTCCACAGCTCGAGTCTTCCTCTTCATGGATTTTCTAGTTGTCTTTCTACAATAACCACTCATATTTTTGTCCATGAGGCACTACAACATGTAGGGTGACGTGCTGCAATGAATGAAGAAATGCAGGCTCTCTGCGCTAATCGTACATGAGATCTAGTGCATTTTCCTCTAGGTCAGTCTCGTGTCGGTTGATGTTGGGTGTTTATATCAAAATTAAAACTTGATGGTTCAATCTAGCACTTCACGGCGCAATTCATGTCCAAAGGATTTACTCAACAACATAGTATTTATATTTTCACCCTGATTTTGCTCGAGTCTTGATATCCCTTATCATTCACCACTGTTGGAAGTTGTATCAACTTGATATCAAGAATTCATTTCTTAATGTATATTTAGCTAAGATTGTCTACATGTAGCAGTCGCCTGACTATGAGAATACCGAAGAGTCTCACGTATGTCATCTAAGAATATCATTATAAAGCCTCAAGCAATTTCCTCAAATTCGATTGGGGCAGTTTAGTTAGGTAGTTCAGGATATTGGCTTCCAACTCAGCTCTTAAAACTTCTCTTTTCATCCATCGTCTCCACAAGGGCAAAATGACTCTTCTTCTCTATTTTGACGATATTGTTGGTTGACCTGGTACTAGCGGGTCCACCGCGTCATGTGAGACCACTATGTTAGATTAGCCATGGGGTGGTCCGAACTGTGATATTAATATCATATTGTGTACCCATGTTCACATGCATGTGCTTATAGGTCTTAGGGCCCTCCTCCTTTCACCTCGGGGTTTTGGGATGGATGTCACGAGTTTCTACATGGTATCAGAAACTTGGTTTGATCCGCTACGGGAGAATGTCAGTTGACATGATCCCAACGGGTCTCTGGTCCTAGCGGGTCCACCGCGTCGCGTGGGACCACTATGTTGGATTATCTCGGTGTGGCCCGGTCTATGGTATTAGTCCTACATTGCCTACCCGCGTTCACTTGCATGTACTTATAGGTACCAGACCGCACCTTTCACCTCGGGGTTTTGGGATGGAAGCCGCATGTTTCTACATGGTATCAGAGCACTGAGTTGACCCGTTGCGGGGGCGTTTTGATTTCCCTGGTCTAAATAGGTCCATTGCGCCATGTGGGACCACTATGCTAAATTATCCCAGCGTGGCCGGTCTATGGGGTATTAGTCCCACATTTCATACCCATGTTCACCGACGTGTTTATAGATCCCAAGCCCCTCCTCCTTTCACCTCGGGTTTTGGGAATGAAAGTCGTGGGTTTCTACATGTAATATATCACAGGCAAGGATATTGTAGGGATTTCTATGGCCAAGCTCCACATGGAAAAACACTTTCAAACTAAAGATCTTGGTATTTTAGCTATTTCTTGAGTATTCATGTGGTTTCTAGTATTGATTCCATCATAATTTCTCAAAATAAGTATTGTAAGGTTTTCAAGTGCATGATATTTGGGGTGTAGATCAGTTGAATCGCCTACGAAGGTAAATGTGAAGATCTCATACTTCAGAGCCATTATTTCCCTATCATGAATATTATCACATACTTATGAAGCTGATCTGAGTGATGTAAGTCAGTTCATGCACATAACGAGGGTATTATATCTACGGACAGTTGAGTGTATTCTTTGATATTCAAAATGCACTTTCGTTCAGGAGCACATCTATTAGTCGCCATCCACTCTTTCGCTTGTGACCTATTAAGATGTTATCATGTTAACTATGTAGAATCGATGAATAACGCTAATTAGTGGCTTCTAAACTTATTTTGACAGTAATCATATCCCATGGAAAAGTAAGAAGTAACTGATTGTTGCTCATTCTATGACCTAGGTTGAATATCACTTGATGGCCCTAGTGGTTTCTGAGCTAACCTGGCTTAAGAGTCTCTTGATCGACCTTGGTGTATCGCTTACTTCTCCCGTGTCTCTCTTCTGCGATACCCTAGTTATTTGTGTCGCTGAGAATACATTTTGTCATGATCGTACGAATAACATAAAAATTAATTGTCACTTCATTAGAGACGATATCCAACTTCGACAAATTTAGCTTCAGCATGCTTCCTTCGCCTCTCAGATCACCAATATTTTCACCAAAGCTCTACCATGTCCTTTGTGTTTTCAATTTCTTTCCAAGTTTAGTTTATACGACATATATGTTCAAACTTGTCGGAGAGGTACAAGTTCTTTTATATTTTTGTTTTTTCTTTTACCTTGTTAGTCTCATATGCATATAATATTAGCATGGCACCCACCACCATACATAAATAGAATAATTAACATGGTCAAAGCAATCAATTCCATTATTCTCTTTTTCTCTAAAACAAACAATTCTAACCAGATGATGTAAGAACATTACAGGTATCAGATAGATATCGTAGTATACTTCCAGCACTCCACAATATAATCTGAATGGACAGAATTTAACAAGAAGATCACCTTATATGATGAGAAGAGAAGAATCAAGGCCAGAAGCAAATTTACCACCTCAAATCTCTGCAGTATACCAGGTGCGTCAGTATGAGATACCAATATTTAAGGCAACACGGAAGTTCAAAGATAAACCAAACGGAGAAATACGCTCCATTATGAAACTAGGTACCTCAATGGTGGCGGTTCCTATCAGGATAATTATAGCACGAAAGACTATCGCACCAGCAATACCATACGAAAGAACTCGGCTCTGAATTTAAGTAGACTCAACAAGAACTTATGGGTTATAGTCAGGTAATGTTGGAAACATAGCTAAGGCTGCACATACAACATACCTGATACTCTGTTGGTACTTTGAAGTATTTGAAAACTAAAACAAAAACGAAGAGATTGTCCACAGATAAACTTTGTTCCAACATGTAGCTATAAACAATAATTAGATTAAAATTTGCATTGTTGCAATAAATAAGAAGAATGTGAGATGCAATACTTAAATTAAATTATATAAAGTCAAACAAGTTTTCAGTGATTAGATTGAAAAATAACAAATTCAATCGAGTTGGCAACTGGCAAATTAAAAAAAAAAACATGTCTAAGAGCAAAACCAAATAAGAATGATGATGAAGCCAATCAAGAAGTTTAAGACTAAGATTCTAGAGAATGAATGCCGGTTATTCATGGAAGAAACCATCACAAGTTTTGAATCTGCGAAATGAAAGATTCAAGACTTGGGAAATTGGAAAAAATGAATCAAGGGAGTAGAAAAAATAAATAGAAATTCAAAAACTACAGATTTCATCCTATCATTGTTGAAAAAAATTTAAGGAAAATTAAGATAGAGAGGAAGAAAGATCGTGGACAACATAATTTTTATCAACTTCATATTTCATTTTCATTCCAAGTTGCACTTCCAAAGCATGAAGGACAAAGAAAATCCTTGGCCCTTCATGTCTCTTACTTCCCTCATATCCTTGTAACTTAATTTTAACCACATAACCCCTTAGAACCAAGTTAAAGCAAATGTAGAAGATTTTTTGTGGAAGCTAAAAGAAATATGCAATTAAGTGAACATGTAAAGGATGTTGCAGAAGACGATAAATTACATAATGTTTTACAAAAGATAAAGATTGAAGAAACTCAAGCTACATGACAAAAGCAACAGAGACTTTTTGGTGGCAAATGTCATAAAAGAGAAAAATAGGTGGAACAGGGTTACGGGAACCAAAAGAGACCCCAAAATTTCAAGGACTGGGCTAAGGTCATACCCTGCAAAATACTCGGATGCCTTGCCAAGGCCATCCTTTACTCCTAGAGCAAGACCAAATGTAACAGCCGCAAGTACCTGCAAAAAATAACCAATAAATAAGACAAGAAAGTTGACCTCGACAAAAGAATAATGTCAAATTTGGTACTTATAAATAAGAATAGCATAAAACTTACACATAATGCAACAGTTCTAACAGATGACTGTCTACTGATTGCTCCATTTTGACGACCTAAAGAAGTATCTGATGCAGCATTTCTGATATCACTATCTTCAGCACATGATTGAAGATCAGCTATCTGCACCTCTTCTGCAGATCCATTGGACCATCAGAATATTTTCAAACAGAGTAAGGCAACCTGCAGCTGTGACATGTTTTGGTGACAGTTTTTAACAATTTAAAACAATATGAAGCATACACGTGAACTGAAAAATAAAGAGGTAGGAAAATTTTCAGTCACTAACTTCAAATATTAAGTTATTTCTATACAAGGAATATGTACTGGAGCCAAATGCAAATTAAATGTTCATGGCCGTTCATGAAATTAAAAAAATTATGCAAGGGAAGGTGGCTTTTTTTTTTAAATAACAAATGCAAAATATTTGTGAACTAAACACATTTCCTATTCAATAAAATATGACTTGACTTTAGGAGTAGGCCATCTTTTCTCAAACTAAATCATATCTATAAACATAAATTTGACATGTTCATCATAAGCCTATGTCAAATTAATTGCATGACTGAGCAAGTACAATGAATGACAGCAGGGTAGCAACTTCACTTTATTTATTCCCAGAAGTAAATAGTTGCTCTCTTATGTAGTGAATCATGAGGATAACTCAACCGTGTATAACAAAGCTAAAACGTTCACTTCAAATAGGAATTTTAGATGAACACCAATTAGAAGATGTGTATTAAGGAAATTTTACTACAATCATACATGAAGTGGAAAGAAAAAATAAGCACCAAGAGTCACCTCTAGGCATGAAATATTTAAATAGGAAGCGAAGAGGAAAATTAAGGGCCCATGAAATGAAGAAATAATAGTTATGCAAGAATTTAAGGTTATTTGATGCATCTCTAGCTTGGAAACACATGAACTCGCCAGGGTAACCGACACAGATACGACAACGAACTGCTGGGGCACTAGATTTATGAACTGTTGTTTTGGGTAAGTTACATTGGAATTGACTTAATCATTATCATCATCATCGTCGTCATCGCCAAAATCATCATCCCCAACTAGCTGGGTTCAGCTTTATGCATCATTATTCTCCTTTCATACATGTTCAATGTTAAACCACTTCTACGAAAAATATCTTCGCATAACTTCTATCAAGTTCCATTTGTTCACATAGTTTCCATTTCCTCATCTTCAATATACGCTATTCCATTGTGCCTATACTAAAATCATTTATTCATTTTATCCTTTCTAGTTTTGCCACACATTCATTTCCATATTTAAAAAATGAATTTCAGTCAGTTTCCCGCATGTTCAATTTTGAAAAGTAGGAAGTCTGAAGTCCACAAAGTGGTTTCAATATTTTGGTAAAATAAAAAACTTCAAGAAAGGCAAACTTATAGCCCATGCATATTCTAAACAATATATCAAACAAATTCATCAATTTCAACTTTTTATTTCCTCTTGTACTCTTGTAGTCCTGTCATTTCCAAATAATTACACATTTTAATTATAACTATTAATTATATTGCTATATCTTGTTAACTTAAGCTATTAATCATAAATATATGATACGATACTAAATGTAAGTAAAAAAGTATATAAATATTATAATAATATAATTAGAATATCAAAATATAATTTTATGGATTATACCAAATAAACTTTATAATTAAGTTAATATAATTGACATATTATATTAAGCTAAAGCAATGAATGGGCTCCTCTACTCCTCCATAAAATTGTATGGGGGTGAAAGTATCCGGCTGCAATTCGATGTCTACATAGGTTGTAGTCACACATTGTGCACTTGAACACGAGCATGGCCGCCTGTGTGTGTTAGCAAACTATTTACATAAAAAAAACAGTAGAAAGTCAAGAACTTCTTAATTTCAACGGTAGAAACTCTACAACTTCTTAATTCAGCTACCTGAGAGCTTGAGGTCTTCACTCGTCTCCTTGAAGCATTGCATCCTGGGCGAGCGCGCGCAATAATAACATCTTCCTCCTGAATCAATGGAAAGGGGCTGAGTAAGACAAACGAAACCCGGGATTCGATGGATAGAAAAACTCAGAACCCTAGCTTACCGACAGAGGGGGAAGACGAGGTGGCGCGGTGGAGAGAAGAAGGAGATAAGCGAACCCATGAAGAGAAATAACACCGAGTACTAGAAATCCCCGAGTCAAATCTCCATGGAATTTGACTAGGGCGGTGGATCAAAGAGGCAAAAGCCATATTACTCTTCGAGGAAGGCGAGCAGCCTAGCCCAGGGAAAGACTGGAAGAGATTGCGCGGGGCGCGATTCCTTATTATCCTCAATGTTATTTCCTTATTATCCTCAATGTAAGGCACCTTAGATCACCACGCGCGACCCTTAATCCCGTCGTATATTTTTTCAACACGAATTTTTGTGCATGATTGATCTAAAATATGATCATTTTTTAATGTGATCGTATTACGCAAATATGGCCGTACATTTTCGCAAAAAATCTACACCGTTGAAATCATGGATCATACGGCGGAATTTTCTCTGGCACCGTGATCTATTATGATATGATCACTGTGCATTACACGTACCTAAATATTTCTCTTTACTAGGACGAGTGACAGTGCGCGAGCCCTCCATGCGGCCAATGATAGTGCTTCGGCCGTGAAATTATTCTGGCACGACGACACTCTCGTCACACGCAATCTCTCGAGCGCACGATTGCAGTCTCAAGGGCATCGTGAGGAGGCAGAAATTTTTATTTAATGAAATAAAAAATAATGAGAGAAGATGATTGAATGGAGGGCTAAGATTGCTCTAATGGTACACACCATTGCATCGCAAGAGGATATCTATACTCTTTTTTTTTGTATAAAATATTAGCTCAAGTAGATATGTTTCTCATATATATATATACGAGCATCTTCGCACGGGCTACGCCCGTGCTCGATGCTCTCGGGCGGCCTTCGGCCGCATCAGTGCGGGCTTCGCCCGCAACCAAGCGGGCTTCGCCCGCAACCAAGCGGGCTTCGCCCGCTTGACATTCAAGGCGGGCTTCGCCCGCCCCCTCGGCGTCGGCGGGCTTCGCCCGCCCCTCGCCGGTATGAACAGTGGCGGCATGGGTGACGCCACTGTTCATCCGCAATTTTGTTTTTTTTTTAATTTTTTTTTAAAAATTAGGTTTTTAATTTTTAAAAAACATTTGCAGATAAATAGTGGCGAACATGCCCGAGTTAGAATGCTTGGCCAGTTGGGGTACTATTTGTAATAACTTATCAGCCATTAGTCTTTTTCCCAAAATTAAAGCTCTGCAATTAATGCGCACAACCATTACTGATTCGACGGAACTACCGAATTTACCTGAAGGTATTACCACCCTAGATTTAAGCTACAGTTGATTTGCTGATCTAACTGATCTTGACCTCCCATTAACAGTCCAAAAACTTAGTTTATTTGCTAAAGAAATTAGTAATTCAAGAAATTTACCTGAATTACACGACCGCGGAGGCGCGGATTCAATGAAACGTGGATTTCAAAATAAGCCGCCCAAACGCGCTACTGTCTCGCCAAACGCCGGTGCGTTTCAACCACACCGTAAGAAAAATGCCCAACCAAACGCCACCTAACAAACATAGGATACCGAGTACACAATATCCGACAACCATATGTTCAATCGCTTCATAATTTTCTATCCTATGATACTTTATTCTCTTCTCTTGTTTATATTTATCAATTTTATTTAATATATTTTATAATTGTATTATTGCATGTTTATATTTATATTATTTGTATCCTTTAATATTTTTATTCAATTTATACTATATTTTATAAATTCAATTTACCATATTATATTTATTTTTTATTTTAGAAAACATAATTGATTAAAAATAAAGACTATTGGATGGTTGATGGCTGTAATGAAGTATTCGCACCAAATAGCTATATGCTATTATATATAGTTATTAGTAATAGAATCTTCATATTTGATGGTGAAATCATCGCAGTCATCGCAACCGTCCAAATATTTTATCATAGTAATTATTATTATTTTACATATAATAAATATTAAAAATTATTTTCAAATGAAAGAAGTCTGGCTCGGTTAAAACCAGAATGTTACTAATTATTAGGGTATTTTCACCATTAATAATGCATTATGCATGAAAATTTCATCATCTAAAACTATGAACATAATATATAGCACCAACAATATTTCATTTATATTTGATTATTGTTTTTATAATTTATATCTAAAATCCAAATTCAAAATCAATTCTCAACACTTCAATTTAAGAACCCCATACTTCAGATTTTTAGGGCAAACCCTAACATGATGCATGTAGTAACAGCTACGCATGTGCTAGATGCTCTCGGGCGGCCTTCGACCGCATCAATGCGGGCTTCGCCTGCAATCAAGCGGGCTTCGCCAGCTTGTCATTCCAGGCGGGCTTCGCCCGCCCCCTCGGCATCGGCGGGCTTCGCCCGCCCCTCGCCGGTCTTCGCCCCCGTCACCTATTTAAAAGTTTAAGTAATTTTCCATTAATTAAATATTAACAGAGAAAATAAATGAAAAATAATAAAAAATGTAACCCCCTAAAATTTCGATTAAAAGAGAAAATAAATTCAAGAGAATAAAAAATGTAACCCCCTAAAATCCGGGCGGCCTTCGGCCGCATCAATGCGGGCTTCGCCCGCTTGGCATTCAAGGCGGGCTTTGCCTGCCCCCTCGGCGTCGGCGGGCTTCGCCCGCCCCCTCGGCGTCGGCGGGCTTCGTCTGCCCCCTCGGCGTCGGCGGGCTTCGCCCGCCCCTCGCCGGTATTCGCTCGCCCCTTGCCGGTGCTCGCAATTTTTTTTTAAAAAAGACAACATTTTTTTTATTAAAAAAACATGTTAAAAAAATTAAAAAAAATTAAAGAAAAGTTATATGTTTTATTTAAATAAACTTAAAAAAAAAGTGAAATTTTTTTTTAAAAAAACTTTGAGAAAACTTTAAAAAAAATTAAGATATTAAATTTTAAAAACATTTGCGGATGAACAGTGGATGACGACATTGTTCATCCGCACTATTTTTTTAAAAACAATAGTAGGCGGGGTGGGCCCCGCCCGCTTAAATGTATGTTTTTATAAAAAATAGCGGGCGGGGCCCGAGAGAAGGAGATTATTCGATAGGGGTGCAATTAGTGAGAATTGGACTGCAAATATAATTAAGATTTTTACAATATTTGGGATGCGGTTAGCTAGAATTGTACCGCCCGCTTAAATGTATGTTTTTTAAAAAAATAGCGGGCGGGCCCGAGAGAAGATGATTATTCGACAGGGGTGCAATTAGCGAGCATTGGACTGCAAATATAATTAAAATTTTTACAATATTTGGGATGCGATTAGCTAGAATTGGACTGCCCGCTTACATGTATGTTTTTTTAAAAAATAGCGGGCGGGGCCCGAGAGAAGGAGATTATTCGATAGGGGTGCAATTAGCGAGAATTGGACTACAAATATAATTAAGATTTTTACAATATTTGGGATGCGATTAGGTAGAATTGGACTGCTAATATCAACTCTCATTTTAAATTTATTATGAAAATGGATTAACAAAACATTTAAAAAAAATTAGTTTAAATGTTTTTTTTATTTACAACAATTGGAAAAAAATATCAAAAAATTAAGATTTTAATTAAAAAAAACAAAGTGGCGGATGAACAGTGACGCCACTGTTCATCCGCCATTTTGGCTTTTTTTGTTTTAAATCTTTAATAAATTTTAGTTTTTAATATTAAAAAAACATTTTGGTTTTTTTATAATTTTAAAAAAATCGCAGGCGGGGCCCACAGGCGGGCCCCGCCGCTTAATGGCGATGTGGGATTTTTAGTCCCACATCGCCAATTGCAGTGGGTTTCCGCTGTTTATATAGCGGAAACCCGCTGTAGGTTTGAACTGAAAGCTTACCCGCCCCGTCCGCGCGCGATTTAACCGCCCGGCCGCCCGTCCGCCCCCGCTTGAGCGTGCACCCACCCGCCCGGCCCCTCCTGAGCGCGCCCGCCCCCAACGTTCCGGCGTGACCGAGCCGGCGGCGGCCTCCCGCTGCCGCACCCATTTTTTCGTGCCGACAGGGGCAAAACGGTCATTTACTGTGACCTACATTGTTGACAATCCTTAGGAAGCGAACAACCTTATTAATATAGATATATATACTAGCAGCTCCGCACGGGCTTCGCCCGTGCTCGCTGCTCCACGGCAGCCTTCGGCCGTCTCGACGAACGCTGACATACACATATATATATATATATACTCCTGCGTTCGATGAACGTGTGCCGCCATTCGTCGAACGGCGGGACCCCTGCGTTCCACGAACGACGACACTCCTGCGTTCGACGAACGCCGAGCCCCCAACCGCTGGGACTTCTCCCTCGTCGATCGCAGGGGGCCGCCGTTCATCGAACGCAGGAGTGCCGCCGTTCGACGAACGACGGCACTCCTGCGTTCGACGAACGCTGAGACCCAACCGTTGGGACAAAGTCCAGTGTTCATCGATCGCCGTTCGTCGAACGCGGGAGTGCCTCCTGCGTTCGACGAACGCGTCCCGCCGTTCGACGAACGGCGGCCCACCTGCGTTCGACGAACGGTGTGGATAGGCTTCGTCGGTTGGACTGGCAGGCTGGGGTGCGGATAGGCTTCGTCTCAGCCGGCTGGGCCCAGAACATATACATATGAGTACTCAAATTTACCAAAAAAAAAAGTAATTACTATTTTAGAAAAAAAATCAAATATATATATATATATATATATATATATTTTTTTAACCAAAAATCATTTTAAAGTAGATTTTAGTAGGTAATGATAACCTATCATAGTAGGTTTAGGAGGTCTACTAAAAACTTTTTGATTTTCTGAATTTGTATTATTTTTTATTATTATTGGGATATAGTGTTATTACACAAATAACCCTTATATTTTATAAATTTCCCTTTTGTTTATCATATACGTTAAGTCATTTGAGTAAGAGAATGAGGTTATATTTGGGCAATTTTGAATGTTGCACCAAAGGCAACTTCTTGCATTTAGTAGTTAAAGATATATATAAACTTGAAATCAAATAATGACATCATATATCTTAATTGAAATTTTATGAAATACAATCACATAATGTTGGGAAAGCACCTAATTGCACAAATCGGGCACACAAGAAGAAAAATAATTGCAGCAACCACAAGAAAAATAACACAGCACATAAGACAAATATTTTACGTGGAAACCCCTTCATAAATCAATGAGGGAAAAATCATGGTGTGGGGCACAAAAACAATCCACTATCAAAATAAGGATTACATGCAATAAGAAACTCTAGATTTGCCCAACCTAGAAACCCCCTTGGATTCACAAAATCGAATCTCCTCTCAACCCACTGTGAAAAACTTCTCTTCAAGAAAAGGACACAAACAAACTCAAATTTCTCTTAAAGCACTCCGGCAAACAAAGACAAGATTGAGCAAAAAATCATTTACTACGAAGACGAAGGCGTCAATGGTGAGAAACTTGTTCTTCCTCCTGAAGACCACCTCAAGCAATAATGGCAGCATCTTTCTTCCCGAAACTGAGACTTCTCTGTTTCTTCCAAATGACGGCTGGAAAACTGGAATTAATCTTCTGCCAAAGCATCTCTGCATATTTAGGGCAAAAGGGTGAACTCATCTTGGTCATTGAAACAAGTTCTAATGCGATCTGAATGCTCTCTTCATAGATTTACGAAACAGATTTCGTCCGCTACCGCCTGACGGTAGCTACTACGTACCGCGTCGTGGTAGCCATCAAGACGACAAAGGTCGTCTCGACGATATCGGAGACTCATCTGGACGATATGCAGCAAGCTTCAAAATGATATGCTACCGACGGGCGGTAGCTACTACCGCTCAGCGGTAGCCATCGGGACGACAAAAGGTCATCTTGACGATATCGGAGGCTCATCTCGACGATATACAGAAAGCTTCAAGACGATATGTTACAGTCGGCGGTAGAGTTACCGCCTGACGATAGCAACGGTAGCAGAATCTACTGTTATACACAGTTTGCTCCATCTTCTGCAGTAGCACGGCTCCAAACATGATCTAGTTTTCTTCTCTTTAGGGGCTGGACCCCAATAAACTCCTCCTCCAGACCATAAAGAGGAGTTCTCATACCTGACATCCTTATGTGGCTTCATGGCGATCAGCAACCGGCAAAACTAATGTTTCTCCCTTGGCACGACCTTCGTCATCATGTCCGAAGGATTTTCATCCGTGTGGACTTTCTCCATCTTCAATAGCTTCTCCTCGACAGCATCCTGTATCCAATGATATCTCACATCAATGTGTTTCGTCTTGGAGTGGTAGGCGGGATTCTTGCCAGAAATATAGCGCTCTTACTGTCATTGAAAACAGTGAATACTTCTTGTTGGAGTCCAAGTTCAAGCATGAACTTCTTCATCCACAATATCTCATTCGACTCCTCCGTCAGAGATATATATTATGCCACCGTCATCTATAGTGGCATGCACTTCTGCAACTTCGACTGTCACGACACATCCCCCGCATAAGTAACAACAACCCCGAAGTGGATCTCTTGGAGTCAACATCTCCAGACATATCTGAATTAGAGTACCCAACCTACTTCAGTGATCCTCCACCAAACTGCAAATATAAATATGGGGTACCTCTGAGGTATTAAAGTATCCACTTCACTGCATCCCAGTGGATCTTCCCCGGGTTCGCCAAGTATCTGCTCACTACCCCCACTGCATGGGCTATGTCTAGCCTCGTGCAGACCATAACATACATCTGATTCTCCATTATATATGTGCATGGGATTCGGCTCATCTCCTCCACTTCCTTCTCAAATAAAGGACACTAAACTATAGCTTGAAATGTCCACCCAATGGAGTAGCAACTAGCTTGGCCTGCTCCATCATGAACTTCTTCAGCATCTTCTCCACGTACTCAGCCTGAGATAGTCATAACAGACCTGCACTTCTGTCCCTGGTAATTTTCATCCCCGGGATCTTCTTCATTGGTCCCAATTCCTTCATCTCAAAAGACTTGTTAAGCTCATTTTCAACTCATCAATGCTCGACTTGTCATCACCGACAATCAACATATCATCCACATACAACAACAGAATAGTAAGGGACTTCTCAGTCTTCTTCACATAGACACAGTGATCAGCCTTAGTCCTCTATAACTTGCTCTTCAACATAAATGAGTCAAATTTCTTGTACCACTGCCTGAGTGTCTGTTTCAACCCATACAGACTCTTCTTGAGTCGGCAGACTAAATACTCATTCCTCTGGCTTCAAAACCTTAGGGTTGCTCCATGTATAGCTTCTCCTCCAAATCTCTATGCAGGAATGCCATCTTGACATCCATCTGCTCAACTTTAAGATTCCTGGAGGCAGTCAACCTCAGTACCACTCTGATATAAGATATTTTCACCACTGGTGAAAATATCTCATCAAAATCCATGTCTTTGACTGGACCCTTTGACTATCAACTTTGCCTTGTACCTGGGCGGAGAGGCTTTCATCAGTCTTCTGCTTGAAGACTCATTTGTTCTTCACAGATTTTCTCCCCTTTGGTAGTCGGACCAGATCATAGGTCTCAATCTTATGGAGCAAGTAAGTCTTCCTTCATAGCTGTTACGAAAGACTCTTTTTCTTCAGCCCTCTGAGCCTCCTCAAACGACTCATGCTCACCACCACCAGTAAGCAAAATATAATCTTGAGGTGGGTACCTGATGTTGGGCCTCCTTGCTTTGTTAGATCTCCTGAGGGGTTCCTCCACAACTGGTGGAATATTTATAGGCGAAGCTCCCCCTCTATCCAGAATCTCCTCCTGATCTGGAATCTGCATAGCTTTTTCTCCAGCACGCCCTTCATCAGCACCAACATTCTCTGGCTCAAGATCTATATCAAAACTCTCCACAGTTGGTGAATCCTGTAAGACCCCCCCTCCTCCTTACCAGGAGGGTTACCCGGGTCTTATGCCCAGAACCGTCGCCTTACGGATGACACCAACTCACGGGTTAGTCGTCATCGTATGACGCCGATCCTGCCGGTTAGTACGATAATTCAAACCTTTAAGCCAATTGAGAATCGAAGTAGATACAAAAGTGTGTAAGTCCACAATCACAGAATTCACATAAAAATGAAATAGAAATAGTCCAGCATGAGTGTAAAAGATAGAGAGAGGGCTTATGCCCGATACATATCCAAAATGAAAGGGAAAGTACAATCACTCTCTCTCGTAACATCTCTAAGCGGAAGCTAAATAACTCTAATCCTCAAGCAACTGTATCCTAGTAGAAGTAGTGCGCGACATCTGCTCCTCAGGTCCTGCCACCTCGTCCGGCTGGTCGTGCTTAAGGCTGAGCATAATAGTCGAAACTCGTTATTCGCTCGAAGATCGCTCAAATTTTTAATCGAATCGAAATCGAATAAAAATGAACCGAATTAAATTGGCTCGAATCATATTAACTCGAAATCGATTTCGAGCCCTATACGAGTCGCTCGTTTGTTGATTCGAGCCGGCCCGATTAATTATAATTTAAATGTTTTATTAAATGTTGTATTTCAATTTTTTATAAAATGTCAGTTTAGCTTTCCAATATGGCTGATGGCATAAAGCCATAAAGGCAACATCCCATACCACATTCCCATTTTTCAATTAATACAGCTGTCGTGCTGCGGTGCTGCCTTAATTAATGTTGTCCTCGGAAATTAAAATATAGCCATTAACAGACGCATTCTCGCTTGTCCCATTCAACATTAATGATTTCGCGCTCACACGCCTCTTTAGACGTTAGAGTCTAGTGAACGTCTCTTTCTTCTAACATTTCACTTGCTGATCTGCGCCTCTGCCTTTTTCGTTATGTAATTTTTTTGGTTCCAGGCTTAAGTTCCAAATCCTGCGGATGCTGGGAAGAGCCTAAATCCGATGAATCGTCAGAGACGGGAGACCTTCTTCCCTCATCCTTGCAGCCCTCGTCCTCAGCGAAGGCGTCGACTAGAGCGTCTCCAGGTCTTCCTCTAGGGAATCAACACATCGCCAGTTGAAGGTTTTATTTTCTTCCATTTTTTCTTGAAAATCATCGGAGGATAGATTTTTTTTCCTGCTCAACAAATTTTTTTTCCGACTTTGCTCGAAATACTAAAATATGTAATACAAAATGATTTTAAAACAATATTATTTAACTCTAAAATTTGTAACAATTTAAATTTTTATTAAGAAAACATTAAATTTCGAGCTGACTCGAAATTGATTCGAGCCGGCTCATAATCGAGCCAATTTCGAGTCGAACCGACTCGACTCGAAATTGATTTCGATTTCTAGTCGACTTCGAGCCGACTTCGAGTCGAAAATTTCGATTTCGAGTCGAGCCAGAATCGCTCGAACTCGACTCGATATCACCCTTAGTCGTGCTGGTGCTCCAGCTCCTCGAACTCCTACGGTCACAACTGACCGTTAGTCATAAAGACTAAGCCATTTTGTCCTCGCCTCCCCCCACGACTCTTAGGTACCGAGCGGGAGGAAGGAGGCGGAGGACAACAAAGCAGAATGATAACAAATAGATGACAAGAGAACCTACGTTAGCAATATATATGTTTACAAGTAGATCTACATTAGCAGTATAAATGTATAAAAGTAGATCTACGCTAGCAGTATAAGCAAGTAAACAATAGTGAAGCAATAAAAGAAGTAAATAAAGTAAAGCAGTGCGGCGCAGTTAATGAAACGAGTACAACTATACTAACATCACATGAGTACCTTAACTTATCTGAATGCCCATACAAACTTATAAGTTAAGGTTTCCAGAATAATAACTTATCATATAAAAGAACCCGTACTAATTTATATGATAAGGATCTACAAACAATGTTCTAATGTTTATGAATGTTATGGCATGTATGTTATGGTATGATTCATACAAGTACAACTCACCCACACGACTCTGTGATCACAGACATTTCAATCCCAATTTTTAGAGTTAGCTACACTCTCTGGTACCACCGTTGTGGCTACAACAGCAGTGGAGCGAGTGCCTCCACTTCCTAGGCTAGTATACTGATACGCCCGAAAACAATTGCGTGTTTTGTACGCAAGTGCATGTGTCGGTTCAAGTAATATAATGTGAGTTAAATATCGTTCCCACAGAGAGGTGTTAAACTCAGTGCTCGCAAGTACCAGTTAAATTTTTTCTTTAAATCCAAGTCAACCGAATACCAAGATTTCAATTATAAGAGAAAATTATAAGTGAAATATTCTAATTAAAATAACTATAAACCTTTGCGAAAAATACTTTTTTAACGATTATGGGGAATAGTCTTGTATCGTGATTTCCTAAATCTAGTGCAATGATTTATTAAATGAAACTTTATGAAAATTGTGTGGTGATATGTTCTTGCAACGATTTTAATTTAGAAAATCGTATCTCTCGATATCGGATTTTCCTAATCCCTTATCTCCTCTGTCATCTCTAACTCGAGTGAAATAAAGAACCGCATAAAAAATAAAAACCTATGTTGCTGACGCCAAGGGGAAGTCTCTTTCTCCCTTCAAACGTTATATCGAACTTATAATACCCTTGCGTAACTCATCTCTCGAATTATGAAGCGCAGTAGAAAAGCGAAACCTTGACCAAAAGTTCCAAAATAAAGATCATAAGAATAATAAAAATCATTCACCAAACATCCATAAAGGAAAATTAAAGCATAGTTATCATTACACAAGAAATAGTACTCTCACAACACAAGATTGCAGGAATTAGTTCATGCTTGAGGGAGAAGAACAAAAAAAGGATCGATCTTACTAAACATGATGTAAATCAAGCAAATCTTCCCTTTTGTAGTGATTTGACAGTGTTTCCTGCAACCCAGACGCAGATTCTGGACTGGTTTTCCCAAGCAGTTTTCCTTCTTCCTCTTTTTCGTTTTTCCTTGCTTGTCGAATGCTTCTAATGGCCGAAATTATGGTCTTTTAACTTCCTCCCTTCTCTCTCTAGGCGGGGCCCACTTTTGGTAAGTTTTAAATGCTGAAAAGATGCCTCCGTTTCCATCCGTAACCGCCGAAATCTAATTAATTTCGGATCTGAAAATTTTGTAACTGCCGACAAGTTATAACTTTTTGGCAGAAATGTTGCAACTTTTTAAAATCTGGAATTCTGCTTCTTAAAACTGTCAGCTATGTTATAACATTTTTTAAATTATGTTACACCATATTCCAGTTTTTCAACAACACTTAACATTCGATCCTTAACTTGATTTCTTCACAAATTCTATCATAAAAACATTCAAAACTAAACATAATAATCTTTTTAACTCCAAATAACAATACATTTGAATTTATCTACTTTTTAATCATGTTTATCAATACTTTGACAAAAATAGTTAAAATAATGATCAAGATAACTGTCTTTTTGAGACGTTATCACACCCCCATACTTAAATCTTTGCTAGTCCCTAGCAAAGGTAAATCATTGTAGAACATGTAATGACAAATGTTTATGAAAGTGTAAATTCGATTCATCCTACTCTTCATTAAAAATCAAACAAAATCTATTCAAGAAATTCGCATTAACTGTTGGTAAACTTGTTAATCCTTAAAAGTTCAAACCTTCACAAATCTTTTAGTTTGATATAAGATAAAGTTAAATTAAGAATTCAAGTGTTGTGTGTGAATCCTTAAAGATTATTCACTTCCCTTCTAATTTATTTTCTTAAACTTCGTCACCAAAAGGAAAGATCAAGAGTAGACTAATCTTTGATATGACCTCTACATGAGTTTGGTAGTAACGGGGACCAAATAAAATGACTTGATGAATTTGGTATGATGGGTGGCTATTTCCCGGAATAATCATCTTAGTAGCTCTCCAAATTATGGGGTTTAATTTTCAATAACATTTTTTTTGATATTTTCATAGTTGGGATCATTCTAAATATGCATGAACATACTTGGGCCACATATCACTATGATATAAAGATACTTTTTTTCATCATAGTTGAGATTATTCTAAGTATGCGTGATCAAACTTAGGCCACATATCACTATGATGTACATATTTTTTGTAACAAAAAACTTAAACACCCATAACTGGTCAGCTTACTAAAATACTAATAAAGGAAAACTAGGGAAATAAAGAACCAAGGCTTGAAGCTCAAAGGATCATGGGTAATGACACAAAGGTTAGGCTTTATGTGGAAGCGAAGTTAACTACGTACACTCAACGTATTGGCTAATATCATTGAATTAGATCTCGCTCACTCTCTCACCATTAAGTTCCGAAGTCAAATAAATAATTTCAAAGGGAGCAAATTCTTTTTAAAAAAATATAGTGCATAATAAATTGATTTCTTAAGAGAGCTTTAACATATCTTACTAATTCCAATCTCATAGTATGAACTCGTAGGATGGACTAATCTATCCCTCAAATTAAATTGAAAGACTTGAATAGTTTTAAATATTAAGGAAAATAAGAATAAAATTTCACGAATTACACTTCATAAAAGATTTGTCATATAAGCCAAAGAGGAACGTGCCCACATACTTTAACCTTTACTAGTCCCTAGTAAAGAATAACAATATATGAACCGGGAGTAGTAGAATAAGCATCTTAAACTGTGAAATTGAAAGTAAAATTGAGAGAAGTAGTTCATAAATGAGAGAGTGCAAACAGTTTAATGTGTAATCTCAGCATCAGAATGATAAATTGCAAATAGTGGTTGGTGAGAAATCGGGCATCTCATGACCAACAAGCAATATGAGATATAGAATATAGAATCGTAGTTGTACAACAAAAATGTTGGCATTAACATTGCAAATAAATGATCCATTCAGCACATCAAAAAATTTTATGGTAGCCAATAAAACGAAGCAAGTAAGAAAGGAATAGAACTGATAAGTAGCGAATGTAATATCACCATCTCCAGCACATTAGGATGCTGTTCAAATATAAAATATAAAAAACAACATACAAGATATCATCCAAATTAGCATTAAGAGATGCAAATAATTATGAAAAGGAGTAGAATGACGTAATCAGTCTGCATCGTCGTTGTCCTCCTCCTCATTGGCCTCATCATCACCATCTTTCTCCGCATCATCATCGTCGTCATCATCACCGTCATCCCCCTCCTCGTTCAAGTTCTCATCTACTGTATCATGGAAGGGCGCAACCTTATTTCCATGGTTGTCTGTGAGAAAACCATTCAGATTGATTGGTGTTTTGAAAGGAAAAGATAGCTGATTCACCGGCATCTTAAGCCGGTGCATGATTTGGACTTGGTTGTTGTAGAGGATATGCCTACGCGCCTCGCTACGAAGATAATGATGTCGTTGAAACTCTGCGATGTAGTGCAGGTAATCAGTTAGGAAGTCCATGTCCATTTCTTGGATAGGAGGATTGGGTGCTTGACTAGAAGTGGCATGAGAGGAATGTTTAGCTTTAGCTTTGGGAGGTCGGTTGATTGAAGCAATTGCGGCCTGTTTAGATGGAGGGTTCTTTGGTGAATCTTTCGAAGCTACCTTAATATAAGATGAAATAACCGCATGTGTAATAGGACGACCAACTTGAGTACTGATATCCGTAGCCGCCATGCTAAGCCCGGCACAACGGCATAAGGTCGTAATAAGTGTGGGAAACCACAGTTGACGGCCAGTCAATTTAAATTTTTGTAGCAGTTGATTGAATATAATCCACCCGATATTGATAGGATGTCCCATAAGGATGTTGTAGATGAGGAAAAAGCGGTCGAATGAGACATGGTTCAGATGTTTCGTGGGCATGATACTTGTGTTAACAAAGAGCAGCCATATCTTGGCTTCACGACTAAAATTTGCTGATTTCAGAGTATGTTTAGCTTCACTAGCCCATGCAATGTCGGAAGATAAGCACAACGCCCTCGCAACATCTAAATAAGAAGTATTTGCCTTTAGTGTCTCATAATCATTCACCTCCGTTGTGGGTATATTAAAGTAGTCATTGATGGATTCGGCCGAGAAATCGATCTCCTTCCCCCTAACCGATGTTCTGCCATTTGTATGGAAGCGACCGTTGGCGTAAAACTCGAGAACCCACTGTAAAACTGCATCAGTGCGAGGATGGCAAAAGGATGTCCAGCCCAATTTTTCGATTTGCTTAACGTAAATGATACTCCACGATTTGGCTTCCATATGAAACCCTCGCTCATAGATTACCGATAGTGTTTTCATCAACTCGAACCGTTCCTTGGCTTCGTCATTAGCAAAGCGTGTGAACTTGTGAGCCACGGTTTTGCCTTTGGAACTCTTGGGTGCCATGCCTAGGGATGGAAAACAAGTTCCTCTAATGGAGAAAAATCGAGTAAATTGAAGGGAGACTGGAGATGAAGGAGGCTTAATGCAATCCTGTGCGTACACGGGATCGTTGACGCTCGGGCGGTGGTTGAAACTGTCGGAAAAAGCCAATCTCACCGCCTGGGTTCACGCCTGGAGTTCCTCCTGGAGTGTATCGGGGGAGAGGGATTCGCGGTTTAGGTTTAGGAAAAGGGGAGACGCGCTGGTTCAGGTAAATGTAGAGCAATCGATTCGGTTGAACCGAACGGAACTTGCAGAATAGTAGTCACGCGCCTAGTTAAATTGGGCCGGTTCAGTTGAACCGAACGGAACTTGCAGACTAGGCTTATGTAGAAGAAAAGTACAACACTAAATAAGTTGTAACCTGTTATTTTGAAGTTATAACTTTTTTTATTTTAATCCAAACTGATGATAATCCGGGAATTTTCAGGTCAGCTGCAATCTATGGAAGTTTGAAAACATATTTTCTCCACTAACGCCATAAAATATATTTATAAATATTTTTATATATATAGTTTATGGAATAAAAGGTCTTGCACAAGCAAAAATAATGCATGAAAATTGGAATGGACAAAAACCAAAAGCTAGGAAATGGGTTGCCTCCCAATAAGCGCCTTATTTTATGTCCCGACAGGACTTGATCTTGTACTTCACATTACATTAACGTGATGGACGATACGATTCTTTCAGTGCCGTTCCCTCTATAAATTTTTACTCGTTGTCCGCTTACTTTAAATTCGGTGTCATCTTTCTCATTAAAAATGGTTATAGCGTCATATGGGTAAACTTCTTTCACCTTAAAGGGCCCTGATCAATGGGATTTTAGTTTACCGGGAAATAATTTCAGACGTGAATTAAACAACAACACTAACTGTCCCGGTTCGAATTGTCTTTCAGGCAACCGTTGGTCATGCATTTTTTTGTTCGGTCTTTATAAATACGTGCACTATCATAGGCATTCATGCGTAATTCTTCCAACTCGTTGAGTTCTAACAATCTCTTTTTACCCGCATCTTGAAAGTCATAATTTATCTTCTTTATGGCCCAATAAGCTCGATGTTCTAACTATAATGGTAAATGACATGACTTGCCAAAAACCAAACGATACGGGGTTAAACCTATTGGTGTTTTGTGAGCGGTTCGGTAAGCCCATAGGGCATCGTTAAGTTTTTGGGACCAATCCTTGCAGTTAATACTAACGGTCCTAGCGAGATTTTTTTAATTTCACGATTAGATACCTCAGCTAAACCATTTGTTTGGGGGTGGTAGGCTAGTGCTACTTTATGAGTCACCCCATATTTTCATAATAGTGCTGCAAATTGGGTATTACAAAAGTGACTCCCACCATCACTAATAATTGCTCGTGGGGTACCAAATCGATTGAATATATAATTTTTTAGAAATATAGGACAACCTTAGCATCATTTTTGGATGTCGTTATTGCTTCCACCCACTTAGAGACATAATCAACTGCTAGAAGAATATATAGGTTTCCTTTTGAATTGACGAATGGCCCATAAAATCTAAACCCCAAACATCAAAAAGCTCAACTTCCAATATTGAATTCATAGGCATAGCATCCGTGTCTTTGATATTATCGCTTCGTTGACAACGATCACATTGCTTTACAAATTCATTAGAGTCACGAAATAAACTAGGCCAAAAGAAGCCTGATTCTAGGATTTTCATTGCAGTTCTACATCCCTTGAAGTGTCCTCCATAAGGAGAGTTATGACACTTTTCCAATATAGATTTCATTTCCTCCCCAGGACACATCTTCTCACTACTCCATCTGCTCCAACCTTAAATAGATAGAGATCATCCCAAAGATAAGATCTCACTTGATGTAAAAATCGCTTCTTTTGTTGATAATTAAAATCTGGTGGAAATATTTTGCTGACAATATAATTCACATAGTCTGCAAACCATGGTGTAGACTTTTTAGAAATGGCCAACAACCACTCATCAGGAAATCTCTCTTCAATCTCCGAACGTAAGAATGGATTTGAACACTCAATCCTAGAAAGATGATCTACTACCGGATTATCTACACCCTTCTTATCTTTGATTTCTAGATCTAACTCTTGTAGTAAAAGTACCCAACGAATTAGGTGTGGTTTAATGTCTTTCTTTTCCATTAAATAACGAATGACTGCATGATCTGTGTTCTTTTTTAAACTACAACACTAGTACATAATAAATAAGACCGAAATTTCTCAAAAGCAAAGACTACTGCAAGTAACTCTTTTTCAGTGGTGGTATAATTGATTTGGGCATCTATCAAAGTCTTACTAGTGTATGCTATTGTGTGAAAGATCTTCTCCCGCACTTGCCCTAACACAACACCTACAACATAGTCACTTGCATCACACATTAATACAAAAGGTTCTTCCCACTCAAGTGCAACCACAATAGGAGCAGTAGTCAAACAATTTTTTAGTTCATTGAAAGCATGTAAACAAGCATCATCAAAATGAAATTTCACATCCTTCTCCAACAAACAATTCAACGGTTTGGCGATCTTCGCAAAATCCTTAATAAATCTTCTATAGAACCCAGCGTGTCCTAAGAAGCTTCGCAACATCTTTACATTTTTAGGAGGCGGTAAATTTTCAATCACTTATATTTTCGCCTTATCTATTTCTAGCCCGGTTTTAGAGACATGATGTCCTAAAACTATCCCTTTGCATACCATGAAGTGACACTTTTCCCAGTTCAATACGAGATTAGTTTTAACACATCGTGTGAGCACCTTTTCTAGACATCCTAAGCAAGCATCAAATGACTTACCAAAAATGGAAAAGTCATCCATGAAGATCTCTATACCTTCATCCATGATGTCCGAGAAAATTGCTATCATGCATCGTTGAAAAGTCACCGGTGCATTACATAAACTGAAGGACATTCTTCGAAATGCAAATGTTCAGAATGGACATGTGAAGGTGGTCTTCTCCTGGTCTTCCAGATCAACAGTGATCTGGTTATACCCAGAATAGCCATCTAAGAAACAGAAAAAATTATTTCCCGCTAATTTGTCTAAGACCTGATCTATGAATGGCAAAGGGAAGTGATCTTTCCTAATGGCTTATTTAGTTTTCTATAGTCCATACAGATTCACCAACCTGTGACAGTTCGTGTAGGAATCAATTCATTATTTTCATTTTTCACTACAGTCATCCCTCCTTTCTTAGGAACGCATTGCACTGGTGAAACCCAAGCACTATCCGAGATAGGATATATAATTCCTACGTCTAGTCATTTAATAATTTCTTTTTTAACAACTTCTTTCATAGGTGGGCTTAAACGACGTTGATGTTCTATTGATCCTTTAAACGACTCCTCTAAAAGTATTTTATGCATACACAAAGAAGGGCTAATTCCCCTTATATCCGCAATGGTCCAACCGATAGCTAGCTTATATTGTTTTAATAAATTAATCAATTTATTATATTGTTCAGGAGGTAACTCGGAATTAACTATAATAGGCAAAATGTCATTATCTCTTAGATATGCATACATGAGATGATCCGGAAGAGGTTTTAATTCTAGCGTTGGTGGATTTATAATGGAAGGCTTATCCGCTAATGATTTTTCCGGCATCTCTAGTGGTTCCGGTTTACGGAAAAATGTAGATGGTCCTTTAAGGACTTGTAAACATTCATGAACGTCCTCATCATCATCAGACAACTCCTCATTTGTTAATACACGTATCAGCGTATCATATTGACTACTTAATTTAAATTTCAAATCATAATCATAGATTGATATACTTCGAACATCCTCAATTTCATCATAGCTTTGAGCACATTAAAAGTAGCATGCTCATCATCGACTCTCATCGTCAATTCGTCATTATGCACATCTATTAAGGTTCTCCCGGTTGCTAAAAATGGTCTCCCTACAATGATGGGAACTTCATTGTCCTCCTCCATATCTAAAACAACAAAATCTGCAGGGAAAATGAACTTATCCACATTTACTAGTACATCCTCTACAATCCCCTTTGGAAAAGCAAGCGTCTTATCGGCTAATTGCAAAGTAAGCTATGTCCTTGTAATATCACATAATCCCAACTTCTTATAAATAGAAAGAGGCATTAAGTTAATACTTGCCCCTAGATCACATAATACCTTTCCTTCAAATTGATACCCAATGGAGCATGGTATGGTAAAACTTCCCTGATCTTTTAATTTCGAGGGAAGTTTCTTTTGAAGGATAGCGCTGCACTCATGAGTGAGTGCTACCATTTCATTTACTCCAAATTTTCTCTTTTTAGTAAGAATATCTTTCATGAATTTAACGCAACTGGGCATTTGTTCTAAGCCTAGCTTCTACAAATGGAATATTAATTTGCAATTTCTTGAATATTTCTAAGAATTTTTGAAATTGGTGATCTAACTTGCTTTTTCTTAACCTTTGAGGGAAAGTGTTGGATCTTACGGCGCCCTTAGAGGGGGGGGGGGGGGGGTGAATAAGGGAATAAAATTGAAAATAAAGCTAATAAGTATAAAAGTGATCCCCCAAGCACTACTTTGCACCCTGATAAGTCTTAATAAGCATTGTGTGTGCAGAGCACCTTGGTAGTTGTACTATTTATTCATGTGCATTGAAATAGTGTGGAAGTAATATTATTTGTGTATTTTAATGTTGTGTTATTTCATTATATATGTCATGTGTTTTTGATTGATTCACTTGTATACTTTATCAAAACACTACTTTGTACACATCTTTCATAAAACTTCTACTCATGAGAATTAGATCCTAATGCTCATCTACTCAAATCTCTACAAACTTAAGTAAATGCACTAGATAACAAAGCATGACCGCTACAATGTTTATGTTTACTTGAAATGAAAATTTTATTACATTGTAGTTTGTGTATCTTTTCTTGATATTATGAAATCATGCTTGCAATTTTTTTTTATCTTAATGGAATAGCATCTCTTCAATCTTTAACTCAAACATCAACTTTTCAAATTTAAAACTCATTATCCTTTATATGGTTTTATCTTCTAAAATGATGTTTATGTTTAAGAGTGCTTATTATTTTTAACACTGTGTTTTCCTTTAAGCAAGTGGTATCTTAAAATAGAATGCTTACTTTATCATGTTAGCTATGTTGCTTACTACTTTATATTACATCATGCATATATTTTTCTCAACAAGTAGTATTTAACAAGCTTTTGATTGCATCCTATTTTTCTTCTCGACATAAAATCTATTACTCTTAAATACCCCCATATTTATTATTTCTTCATAATTATTCATTCTTTATTTCAAAATAACTTTTGATAATATCAAAAAATGGGAGAAATATAAATTCAAGAAATCTCTTACTAATCTCAATTTTTCAGAATGCACCATTGCAATTAATTATAACATTTAGGGGGAGCATACATTTAGGGGGAGAATACAATTTAGGGGGAGTATATTAAAAAGTTTTCATAGAAAATTCTATGTAGAGGGAGTGATATTGCTCGATCATGACAACCCACTTTTGGTAATAACAAAAGGGGGAGAATAAAATGAGAAATCTAGTGACATAGATATTTAGGGGGAGTAAAATCTATCACACAGTAAACCTTTTATTCATGCATATCTTTTATCGCACTTATCTATAAACTCACTAATTTCTCATATGGGTATTTGTTATTATCAAAATGGGGAGATTGTTGGAGCTTGCTTTCCGCATCTCTTGGTTTGAGAATAACAAATACCATGATGTATTTGATCTAGTCTTTTGTGTGTTAATAGTGGCCAGGTTGTACAGGTTCAATGAGGTGACAAGTCCTCGTTCATGGGCATGATCTGAGAACGACAAGTCTCAGGTTGGATGAGTTTTGTGTACTGATCTTAAAATGGCCATAACTTTCAATCCAGAAAGAGTTACGGAATGTGCCACCCCATTTCGGAGATGAGAACGACTCAATCTACAGTCTGGAGAAGTTTCAGATGACAAAAATGAAGAGGAGATGTCGCCCAGGCGACAGTCACTGTCGCCCAGGCGACAGTCAATGTCGCCCAGGCGACAGTCAATGTCGCCCTGGTGACAGCAGAGAAGTTACAACTACTTTCCCCCACGGCAGCACGACGAAAGGCAGTTTTGAGATGTCAGAAATCCGACATCGATGTCGCCCAGGCGACAGCTCGGAGGTTACAACAACTGCCCACGACAGCACCACGACCGGCGGTTTTGCGCTGTCAGAAAATTCCGACAGTCACTGTCGGAATTCCGACAGCGATTTTCTATAAATTGACACATTGTGTTCGTGCATTTCAACCAATTAAGAATTTCAAGTCCCTTCCTGAGTGCATTCCATCCATAGAGCTCCAGAACCTCATGAACTCCCATTTATGCTGAGAAGGTTTGAAATTGAAGACGAGATCGGACGCGCTTCTACATCAAGGATCATCTCGAGGCTTCAACCTTCCTTTCAGAGATCTGAATTTCTAGGGAGTTCTTATTTTATCTTGTATTTTCATTTATATACATTTAACTTTGTATTGGTAGGGAAAATCGCTTCCTTGTGCGGAGCGTCTAAGTCCTTGCGTGGCTTAGAGGAAAATCGCTTCCTTGTGCGGAGCGTCCAAGTCCTTATGTGGCTTGGTGGGAAATCGTGGCCTTGTGTGCTACGTCTAGATCTTGGGAAGATCTAGAGGATAGACTTGGGCTTGGTCTAGGGAGAGACAAGTGATAGCCTTCCGATCCTTGGGAGAAGGATTGGTAAACAAAAAGAAATTTACATTTGTACGCCTCCGATTTCTAGCGATATAGAAATCAAATTTATGTAAACACTTTTTCATATAATATAATCATGTCTCTTTTGTGTTTACTTGATTTCTATCATTTGGCGTAATCTCTATTATATTGTGTTCTAAGTTTTCAATTCTAAATCTAAATTGTTTATTTCAATCTCCTTCATTATAAAACAATTTAGTAATTATCTTGAAAATTATAGAAAGAATTTTATTCCCTTATTCACCCCCCCCCTCTAAGGGCGCCGTAAGATCCAACAGAAAGGTGGTGGAGGGTATACAATTTCACTTTCCTTCTTCCTTAGAGATTCAAATTTAGTTTCTGTCTTATTCTCCCCTACTATCTCTACTTCATCTTCATTCTTACCGTTACTCTTATGCGTTGGTTCTTCATTTGACTTGCTAAGAATCAAACTCACTAAATTATTTTCATCATTACTCTTCTTTGGTTGTTCCTTAACGTGACCACTTTCTAACTCTTTTCCATTCCGCAACACTATCGCTTTACATTATTGATTATCCCCTTTAGGATTAGGGGTTGTATCGGCTGAAAGTGTCCCTTGTGGTCTAATGTTCAATGCATTAGAAATTTGACCAAGTTGAGTTTCAATTATACGTAATGATCCCTCTAGACTAGATACACGAGCGTCATTCTTTTGCATGGATTCAATGATAAAATCATCTGTTAGTTTCCTAGGTGCTCCTTGAATGACATTGTAGTTTTGGTGAGGATTTGAATTTGAATTGAATAAATGTGTAGGAGTCATTCCAGAATTATTTTTCCATGAAAAGTTTGGATGATTTCGCCATTATGGGTTGTAATTATTTGAGAATGCATTTTGCCATTCTGGGTTGTAATTATTTGAGAATGCATTATTGTGTGGCCTATGTTGCCCACTAATATAATTAGCTTCCTCATTATGGCTAATAAGTTGTTCTACTGTGAGTGATGGATTCATGATAGGCAAGGGATTAGATATGATATTTACTTGGGGAGTCATGTGAGTTTGGTTTAAAGATAAACCATCTAACCTCTTATTCATTGAATTAAACTGCGCGGTCATTTGGGCCGCAAAAGAAGTGAATTGATTGACTTGATATAAACCAGCAGTAGAGGATGTCGATTGTCGGTCAATTGAGTGATAGTTATTGGAAGACAAATCCTCTAGTATCGAGTAAGCATCCTCGGGATACTTATTCATCAAAGATCCTCCCGCAACTCCATCCACTTGAATCATTGTGGAAGTCTGGAGGCCATTATAAAAGGTCCACACCTGTTGATGGATGGCTAAGTCATGGTGAGGACACTTCCGCAATAATTCTGTGAAACATTCTCACGCGTCATAAAGTGTTTCACCATTAATTTGCATAAACGTGGATATGTCTCGCATAAGTTTGGCCGTTTTAGATGGAGGAAAGTACTTAGCTAAGAATTTTTCCACTAGCGATGTCCAAGTCGTAATAGACGCGTTAGCCATAGATTTTAACCAATCTTTCGCTTTACCTTCTAATGAGAAAGGGAACATGTGTAGTCTAATAACTTCATCTGAAGCACCGTTAATCTTGAATGTATCGCAGATTTCTATGAAGGTCCTTAAATGTGAGTTGGGGTCTTCGTGATTTAGTCCACCAAATTTGTTGTTTTGAACTAAGTGCATGGCAGTAGGATCTATTTTGAAGTTATTAGCTTCAATGGCAGGTCTAGCTATACTAAATTGGACTCCCCCTCTATAAGACATGTTATAATCGCGGCATGTTCTTCTATTTCCATTTTGGTGTCCGTTATGTTCTACTTGTCCATCTAGGTCTTGACCTTCCTGATGAATTTCATCATCTACGTTTTGACCGTTTGGATCCATTATAAGTTGATTAATATGGCCCAACCTAAGTGACTTTCGATTTTGTCTACAAGTACGTTCTATTTCAGAGTTTAATGGAATTAGTTCTACGAAACGATACCTGGACATGTACCACAAAAATAACAGATAATAACAACAACAAATAAACAAATAAACTAAAATTAAAACTTGGGCTCCAAATACTAAGAGTCACCAATATTGCAAGATAAACACTAAATTTGCCGCACCTCCCCGGCAACGGCGCCAAAAACTTGATACGCCCGAAAATGATTGCGTACTTTGTACGCAAGTGCACGTGCCGGTTCAAGTAATATAATATGAGTTAAATATCGTTCCCACAGAGAGGTGTTAAACTCAGTGCTCGCAAGTACCAGTTAAATCTTTTCTTTAAACCCAAGTCAACCGAATACCAAGATTTCAATTATAAGAGAAAATTATAAGTGGAATATTCTAATTAAAATAACTATAAACCTTTGCGAAAAATACCTTTTTAACGATTATAGGGAATAATCTTGTATCGTGATTTCCTAAATCTAGTGCAATGATTTATTAAATGAAACTTTATGAAAATTGCGTGGTGATATGTTCTTGCAACGATTTTAATTTAGAAAATCGTATCTCTCGATATCAGATTTCCCTAATCCTTTATCTCTTCTGTCATCTCTAACTCGAGTGAAATAAAGAACCGCGTAAGAAATAAAAACCTATGTTACTAACGCCAAGGGGAAGTCTCTTTCTCCCTTCAAATGCTATATCGAACTTATGATACCCTTGCGCAACTCATCTCTCGAATTATGAAGCGCAGTAGAAAAATGAAACCTTGGCCAAAAGTTCCAAAATAAAGATCATAAGAACAATAAAAATCATTCACCAAACATCCACAAAGGAAAATTAAAGCATAGTTATCATTACACAAGAAATATTACTCTCACAACAAAAGATTGCAGGAATTAGTTCATGCTTGGGGGAGAAGGACAAATTGTAAGACCCCCCTCCCCAGACCTGAACCGGGTTCAGGGAGGGGGGATCTTACTGCCCAAAGATGGCCACTAGTGCTTCCCGGATGGCAACAACCCACCCTCTCAAGCACTGAGTGGTCTCCTTGTCAGGCACGAGAATCACAACATCACATCAGAACGCACAGCGGAAGCAATCGAAATAGACAAAACCAAACATACTGCTTATATTTACATATTTAAATAGGGCCGAAGCCTATTGTTTACAATTACTGCCTCGGGGGCTACATTGACTATAATAAAAGACACTCGGCTAGTCCTATACTCTAGGACTCACGTCTCGAAAGATAGGGGTGAGGCTGGAGTGTCCGATCGGGCCATCTCTAAGGCTGGTAACTCATCATGCGGTGCGGGGCTACGTGCTGTCCCATCTCCTATGATTGGTTATAAGAAATAACCGTTAGTCACAGAGCTAAGTAGAAAACACTTCCCCTCCCCGGATCCATATCCGGGGGCGGGCTAAAAGACAGAAATAAATAGCCGAAGCAAGGAAGGAGTTAGCAGCAGGTAATCATACATATATACACTTATATATATATCTATAAATAGGGCCTTCCGCCCTACTATCCATAACCGCGCAGTATAGTAAATACACAACACTATCTCGCGCGTACTCGTACTCAAGTATTCAAACCTGTACACACACAAAAGATCCTGTGTCGACACAGTTTAGACCGCTTTATTTCAAGCAGAGGAGCTAACCCTGCGGGCCTCACCGATGTGGCCGTCGGTGACAGTGGCCAGTCTTGCCACTTCTGAGTGTAGTCGTACCGTATCACTCATGCCCTCCCATACAACTTGGTGTACTAACTGGATGTGAGCGACATCCGGCGAACCGATTTTTAGGCCGACCAGCGGAGGCAAAACTGCAGGTTCGGAGTGGTGACAACCTGCTGTGCACATCTCCCTGTCGCCATGAGTCGTCAACCCACCCGCACCGGTACGAACGGTCTGCGTGCGTAACCGACCTGCCACTTCCAAACAATCTTCAACTGCTTAAATACAGAGAAAACGCTTTAAGACGCGCGACAACTTACTCAACCGGTCATACGGCCTCTGACCGGGAGGCTCAGCGGTATGAGGGCTCCTTGCTTGGGGCTAACCTGGGAGGAGCGGCTCAACTCCGGGTTTTCCCCAACTAAGGCCTCGCAGAAGGGAGGATAAGCACCGCTTGCTAGCGCAGGACCGAAGTTAGCGCTGAATTAGAAAGTGCAATATAAGCAGTAAAATAGGCCGGAAGCAGGGGGCCATAATATTAAGCAATAAAGTAGGCCGGAAGCAGGGGGCCATAATATTAAGCAATAAAGTAGGCCGGAAGCAGGGGCCATAATATTAAGCAATAAAGTAGGCCGAAAGCAGGGGGCCATAATATTAAGCAATAAAGTAGGCCGGAAGCAGGGGGCCATAATATTAAGCAATAAAGTAGGCCGGAAGCAGGGGGCCATAATATCAAGCAATAAAGTAGGCCAGAAGTAGGGGGCCATAATATCAGGACCAGTGCGGGACTGGAGAAATGAACGTACTGAAGGCAGTAAATAGGACCAGTGCGAGACTGGAGTATGAAAGTACTGAAAGCAGTAAATAGGACCAGTGCGAGACTGGAGTATTGAAAATACAGAAAGCGGTAAAATGAATAAAGGGTTAGTAGTCCAATCACTCCATAAGAGGATGCTTCAATCGTCGACTCCGTTTGTAGGAGGAGGTTCTGCTTTCTCCCCGTTCATAGGGGTTCTACTCCATTTCGGGAGTTTATTTACGTTCCATTAGATTTTTGCACTTATCTTTATTAAGCGTTTTTTTTAAAATATGCGTCGAGAGGACGCCGATCTATTCTGACGAATTTCGCTCCCTTTTTGGGCGTTTATTTTGCTTGTAAAAGCTTTTAGTGGACCAAAATAATACGCCACACACCCCAACTTTAATAGTAGTTGTAAAACACCTTATAGTAGAGCCTATAATTTTTGGTGATTTTTCCCAACTCATTTGGACTTTAATTTTCTCAAAATAAACCTTTGGTAGGGTTTTAAAAATAGCAAATGATTTCCTAAAAATCCCAAAAAAATTACAGGAGGTGCTCCTCAGAGTGGGACACATTTTTTATCTTGGAGGTTTTGGCTAAAAAGGCTCCATTTTTCCTCAGAAAAATGGGGAAGGGGGAAGGGAGTATGGGGTGCGGTTAGAGGCAGGGAAGAGGCGCAGGGGTCTTGCACCCTGCGCCTTTCCGCGGCTCCCACAGCGGATCTGCGGCGGATCCGCTGTGGGAGCACTCAGTTTGAGGCGGGGGCGGGAAATAAGAATAGGGGAGCCGCCCGATTTCCTGGGGGAGATCGGGCGGCTCCCGTTAGCCTTAACGGGAGGCGGCCGCTGCCACCGCCGGGCAGCGGCCGGCTGGGGTCGGCGCCGCCCCCGGTCGGTGCACCGGGGGCCGGCGACTTCTCCAGGGGTGGTCCGGCGGCCTGGCGCCGCCGGCTACCACCGGGAAAGAAGACAGAAGGGGCGGGAGGCGGTGGCGCGGCCTGCATGCGCCATGCAGGCTCACTGCACCGCCGCCTCTGCTGGGAGGGTGCCAGTGTCGCCCCCGGTCGGTGCGCCGGGGGCCGGCGACCACTCTGGTGGTGGTCCGGCGGCCTGGCGCCGCCGGCCGCCGCCAGGGTGGGGTATTTCCTGTACAGGAAACGGGAGCAGAGGGGGCTGGGCCACGGGCGCCGCCGGGGCTGCTTCCTCCGGCGGCCCGGCCGCCTCCTTTCGCCGGCGCAAGGGTCCCCGAGGGGGAACTTACTCCCCCCAGCGGGCCACCGGCGTTGGGTGTTTGGCTTCCACGGCCAGCCTCCACCCGAGCCTTACAAGGCTCGGGGTGGTGCTGGCGGCGCTCCGGCGACGGGGAGGGGGTCGGCCTGGCTCAGGGGAGTAGGAAGGAGGAGGGGGAGGCTTTCTACCTGTGGTGGAGGGGCTCGGGAGGTTGAGGGGTGGTGGCTCGCCATAGAGAGGAAGGAGGTGGCGGCGTTTTGAGGTTGGGCAGGGCTCCGGCAGGGAGGTGGTGGCTGGGCTTGCCGGCAGGGGGAGAGCTCGAGAGAGGGGGTGGTGTGCTGAAAGGAGGGGGCTTGGCCCTCCTTTTATAGGAAGGGGAGACCTCCCCCTTCCCCCTCCCTTTTCCCCACGTGGGTTTAAGGTAGGGTGAGTGGGGGGAGATATTTTTCCCCCCCTCCTCCCCTTCTCTCTCCTTCCCCTTGCCCCAATAAGGGGCTGCCTATTCATGGGCAGCCCCCTCCCTTGGGGGAGGGGCTTCTCTCTCCTCCCCCCTTCTTTCTCTTCCTTTTCCAATGTGTTTTAAGCTGGGGGGGGGGGGGGGGGGGGTTTGACCGAGGTCAACCTAGGACGGGGTCCTCCATGGTCCCGGGGTCCATTAAGATTTGTCGGGGCCGATGCCGGGTTCGTGTGCTTTATATTTCGTGCGTTGCACTGAGGTGGTCTGCATAGTCCTAAAATGGAATACTCTCCATACGACCTCGGATCGAGGCACAACTAATTCCGTTGCACTTGTATTGTTCATACGAGGCTAACGGAACTGACAGAAGCTAATTCGGGGTTCGTACGGTCACTATTCATAACAATGAGGTAGTGGCGCGCTACGATACCCGAAATGGTCGTTCTCTCCAAACGACCTCGGATCGAAGTGCAACGAATTTTGTTGCACTCGTATTGTTCATACGAGTCTAACGGAACTGACAGAAGTCAATTCGGGGTTCACACGGTCACTATTCATAATAATGAGGTAGTGGCGCGCTACAACACCCGAAATGGTCGTTTTCTCCAAACGACCTCGGATCGAAGTGCAACGAATTCCATTGCGCTCGTATTGTTCATACGAGTCTAACGGAACTGACAGAAGTCAATTCGGGGTTCGTACGGTCAATATTCATAATAATGAGGTAGTGGCGCGCTACGACACCCGAAATGGTCGTTTTCTCCAAACGACCTCAGATCGAAGTGCAACGAATTCCATTGCGCTCGTATTATTCATACGAGTTTAACGGAACTGACAGAAGTCAATTCGGGGTTCGTACGGTCACTATTCATAATAATGAGGTAGTGGCGCGCTACGACACCCAAAATGGTCGTTTTCTCCAAACGGCCTCAGATCGAAGTGCAACGAATTCCGTTGCGCTCGTATTGTTCATACGAGTCTAACGGAACTGACAGAAGTCAATTCGGGGTTCGTACGGTCACTATTCATAATAATGAGGTAGTGGCGCGCTACGACGCCCAAAATGGTCGTTTTCTCCAAACGACCTCGGATCGAAGTGCAACGAATTCCGTTACGCTCGTATTGTTCATACGAGTCTAACGGAACTGACAGAAGTCAATTCGGGGTTCGTAGCACATAACCCCTCCTTGGGTTATGTCTACTATACGGGCCTACTTTTATTGGGCTCACTAGGGCCTAGTGACCCAATAAAAGTCGGGATGTTACAATCTAATAAAAATAAATGGATTTTCGTCCCCGAAAATGGCTTAAAGTAGGGGTTAAAAAGGCATACCTGGGGAAACAGTGCCGGGCATTTTTCTCGGACGAGAGTTTCTGGTTCCCAGTTGAATTCCTCGCGTCCCCCGTTTGACCATAATATCTTGACCATCGTGATGGTTTTGTTCCGTAATTCCTTGAGCTTGGAATCTACTATCTTTACTGGCTCAAGTTGAACAGATCGGTCATACTGCACTGACGCTGGTGGCACGGGATGATGTTGCTCTGGTTGGCGAAGTACACGCCTTAGTGAAGAGACAAAAATACGTCGTGGAGGTGGTCCAGTTCAACTGGCAGAGCTAGCCTATAAGCTACCGTGCCAACTCTTTCTATGACTTGATATGGGCCCAGATAGCGGGGATCTAACTTTTTCTGCTTCTTTATTCGGGATATCCCATGCATAGGCTTAATTTTTAAGAAAACCATGTCTCCTACTTCGAACTCCATGAAGCAGTGACCGCATCGTAATATTTAGCTTGTCGGCTCTGTGCCTCCAGCATACGTTCTCGAATTAATCTTATTGCGGCGGTGGTATCATCTATGTAGGTGACTCCCAAAGCTTCAGGGTCCTCATCCTGTGCCCATGATAGTGGTGTTCGACAACGCCTTCCGTAGAGGGCTTCATATGGTGTCATCTTGATGCTCGCCTGGAAGCTGTTATTGTACGAAAATTCTACTAAGGGCAGTAACTGCTCCCAAGGTTCGCTGTGCTCCACTATGCATATTCGGAGGAGGTCTTCCATCGTCCGGTTCGTCCTTTCTGTTTGTCCATCGGTCTGGGGGTGGAAGCCGGTGCTAAAAGCTAATCTGGTTCCTAGATAAGCTTGCACTCTCCTCCATTCTTTTGATGTAAAGCGCCCGTCGCGGTCAGAGACGATTGATTTGGGTACCCCATGAAATCGGACCACTTGTTCTATAAACAGTCGGGCTAATATGTCGACACCGTCGCCTTGCCGGTTCGGAATAAAACGGGCCACCTTGGTGAGGCGATATACTACGACACATATGGAATCGTTCCCTGCACGAGATCGGGGTAGGCCATGGACAAAGTCCATGGAAATATCTTCGAACTTCCATTCTGGTATGGGCAGGGGTTGTAGTAAACCTCCTGAGCTACGACATTCTGCCTTGACCATTTGGCAGGTCTGACAGTGCGCTACATAATTGGTAATGTCCTTCTTCATTCCTGGCCAGTATAAAGTCCTTCGCAGGTCTGTATACATTTTTACCACTCCCGGATGTATTGAATACCTTGTCTGGGGTGCCTCGCGAAGTATTTCTTCCCGGATTCCCTCTGCAGCGGGGATGAATATGCGGTGTCTGTACTGCAGGATGCCATCATACAAATTGTAGTCTTCTTGTGCACCGTGTCGCAAGGCCTGAATGATCGGGGCTGCTTCTACGTCGATCTTCTGTGCCTCTCGTATTCTGTCCCTGATGTCGCACTGTATCTCCATCCAGTAAAGCTGGGCCTGGTATTCCATCGGATTTCTTCGGCCGATGAGAATAATATCCAATTCTGCAAAGGATTCGACTAACTCCTCCGGTATCATCTCTAGCCAACTCCCGGTCCTTGGAGGTTGCCGACTTAGGGCATCTGCAACCTTATTGGCTTTGCCGGGGTGGTACTGAAGGGCAAAGTCGTAATCGCACAGAAACTCCAACCATCAGCGCTATCGGAGATTTAGCTCTTTCTGGGTGAAGACGTATTTGAGGCTTTTATGATCGAAGAAGATCTCGCATCGCACTCCATAGAGGTAGTGCCTCCAAACCTTTAGTGCGAAGACTACCGCACCCAGTTCCAGATCATGGGTGGCGTAGTTTAGTTCGTGAGGCTTTAGCTGACGTGAGGCGATTACCTTGCCGTGTTGCATTAGTACGGCTCCCAATCCCTTTAGGGAGGCATCGACGTAGATCTGGAAGCCCTCAGTACCTGAGGGGAGTGTCAGAATCGGGGCCGATATCAGTCGGTTCTTTAGCTCTATGAACGCTGCTTCGCATTCGGGAGACCACTGGAACGTCAGGTCCTTTTTGGTGAGGGAGGTAAGTGGTAACGCAATCTTAGAGAATCCTTCTACAAACTTACGGTAGTAGCCGGCGAGGCCAAGGAAACTCCGGATGTCTGCTGCCGATTTAAGTGGCGGCCAGTCTCGTACTGCTTGTACCTTGGCTTGGTCCACCGCTACCCCATTTTTGTTAACTGTGTGTCCAAGAAAGCCGACTTCTTCCATCCAGAACTCACATTTACTGAACTTCGCGAAGAGCGAGTGCTCCCTTAGCTTGAGCAGAACCATTTGGAGATGCCTGGTGTGATCAGTTTTGTTCTTCGAGTATATGAGTATGTCATCTATAAAAACTATCACAAAGTGATCTAGGAAGGGTTTAAACACCGTATTCATTAAGGCCATGAAGGTGGACGGGGCATTGGTCAATCCAAACGGCATTACCATGAATTCGTACAGTCCGTAGCGGGAGCTGAAAGCGGTCTTGGGAATGTCTTCTTCTCGTACTCTGAGCTGATAATAGCCGGATCTTAAATCCATCTTGGAAAAGACGAACGCGCCTTCTAGTTGATCAAACAATTCATCTATTCGAGGCAGGGGATAGGTATTCCGAACAGTGAGCTTATTCAGTTCCCTGTAGTCAATACAGAGACGTAGAGTTCCATCTTTCTTTTTAACGAATAGCACTGGGGCTCCCCAGGGCGAGGTACTCGGGCGAACGAAACCTGCTTCAACTAACTCTTGTAGTTGAATCTTGAGCTCGGCTAGTTCCCTTGGGGCCATTCGGTAAGGTGCTCGGGAAACTGGTCGGGCTCTATGAGTAAGCTCAATTTGGAAGTCCACTTCCCGTTGCGGGGGCAACCCGGGAAGGGATTACGGAAAGATGTCTGGGAAGTCCCTTATTACGGGCACACTAGCGAGTACTTTCATCTTGTCCTCCATCTCGAGGTAGATTAGGTACACCTCGTCCTTTCGCCGGACCGCTTTGACTGTTTGTGCGGACGTTAAGATAATGCGGGTGACAGATGGTATACCTGCTAGTGTGATAAATTGCCCATTCGGGTTCTGGAGATGGATCTCTCGAGTCGAACAATTGATTTGGGCGTTGTGCTCGACCAACCAATCCATCCCTAAAATGATGTCGAATCCGGTTATCACCAAAACGGTTGCGTTGACTTCGAATTCTATGCCTCCTAGCATTGCTTGGAAGGAACACTTTTCTGTGGACGTCATATCTGATCCATCCGGAAGTCGTATTCGAATTGACATCCCGGATGATCGTACAGTGTTTCCCTTGTCAGCGATGAAGTTCTGTGCGACGAAGGAACGCGTGGCACCGGTATCGAACAGCATTTTAGCGGGATGACCTTCTATCAAAAGTAAACCTGATAATATGTATATACTATGATCATAAACTTTTACAGATGTACAGGAGTAGAGACTATGCAAAAGGTCACAACATATATATGACTATAACATGCTCCTAGGATATCGTAACTACTGGAAGTAGATGCCTATCACTACATCTGGTGCAAGACCGTGCTGGAGATCTAATGCGTATGCCTCGAGCGGTGCTGCTCTGCCCTGCCTAGCTAGCTCCCTCCTGCCTGCGGGACGTCCTCTGCGTCCACCTCGTCCTCTCTCCGCCGCTCTCTGTACTGCTCCTAAACCGGGTCTCCCTGTAGCCTGAGGGCAAAAAGCTTGTATATGCCCGGGCTGCTGACATAGGTAGCAGTTCCCTGCAAAGGGGATATCTCGTCGTGCGGCTGGGACGGCCTGAGGTGCTGGGGCTGGGGGTGCTGGTCGAGGCTGGGCTGCCTGCCCATAAGGCTGGTGGCGCTGACGCTGTCTCCTACCCCGGTCCTGTCTGTGAGGACCTACTCCTCTCTCTCGGCCCGGGGAACCTCCGCATGTCCCCTACGCTGCTGGGCCACCATCCTCTGATCTAACTCTAAAGCTGCGGCGTGCGAGGCAATCGTGTGGAAGGGTGCCTGAGAAATCATGATCAGAGCCTGACGGAGATCGTCTCGTAGTCCTCAGTAAAATCTAGTCGCTCTATCCCTGTCCGTAACTGCTAAAGTCCCGGCGAAGCAGGCTAAATGAATGAACTCTCGTTGGTACTCGGGTACCGTCCTCTCCCCTTGCCGGATCTGTAAGAAACGCTCCTGAAGTCCGATCCTGTCTGCGTCCGAGATGAAGTGCTCCAGGAAGGCCTCTGAGAATTCCCCCTAGAGGATTGTGCTGAGTGGTCGCCCTCTAAACGTGGAGCGGCTGGCTTCTCTCCACCAATCTCGGGCGTAGCCCTCTAGCATGGTCACCACCAAGGACACTGCGGCTATGACGGGGCACATCATCCCGACTAAGAGCTCCTCTACCCTCTCCACCCACTCTTCGGCCTGAATGGCTGACTCGGTACCTCGGAAGGTGGGGGGCCTTAGCCCCCGGAATGTCGTCAGAAGATCGGTGGGTATGGTGGCCTGCTGGGGTGGCCGTAGGGTGGCCGTCTGGAAAGCGGCTAACAAAGCTGTCACGGTCCGTCCTAGCTCTGTATCCCCAAACGGAACTGTGACTGGAGTGGACGGGGCTGGTGGTGGAGTAGTAGGGTGGTACTGATCCCTAGAGGAGAACCTTCCGTTACTCGACTCCGGTATCTGGAGAAGTAACAAATGAACATCAGTACTTGCAAAAATAAGGGAATTTTGCAGGACTGAAACGAAAAGAAAGCGTGCGGGCGTACTACCGTGCAGTCTCGAGTCCTTAACCTTAAACCTAAAGGGTCCACCAGGCTTCCGCTGCCTGGTTCGTCCCGAACCAAGAAACGGAACCGGGGAAGGGAGGATCGAAAGACTGCCCCATGTGGTCGGATCGTGGTAGCTCTGATCCATTTGTAAGACCCCCCTCCCCAAACTGAACCGGGTTCAGGGAGGGGGATCTTACTGCCCAAAGATGGCCACTAGTGCTTCCCGGATGGCAACGACCCACCCTCTCAAGCACTGAGTGGTCTCCTCGTCAGGCACGAGAATCACAACATCACATCAGAACGCACAACGGAAGCAATCGAAATAGACAAAACCAAGCATACTGCTTATATTTACATATTTAAATATGGCCGAAGCCTATTGTTTACAACTACTGCCTCAGAGGCTACATTGACTATAATAAAAGACACTAGGCTAGTCCTATACTCTAGAACTCACGTCTCGGAAGATAGGGGGTGAGGCTGGAGTGTCCGATCGGGCCATCTCTAAGGCTGGTAACTCATCCTGCGGTGCGGGGGCTACGTGCTTCCCATCTCCTGTGATTGGTTATAAGAAATAACCGTTAGTCACAGAGCTAAGTAGAAAACACATCCCCTCCCCGGATCCATATCCGGGGGCGTGCTAAAGGACAAAAATAAATAGCCGAAGCAAGGAAGGGGTTAGCAGCAGGTAATCATACATATATACACTTATATATATATCTATAAATAGGGCCTTCCGCCCTACTATCCATAACCGCGCAGTATAGTAAATACACAACACTATCTCACGCGTACTCGTACTCAGGTATTCAAACCTGTACACACACAAAAGACCCTGTGTCGACACAGTTTAGACTGCTTTATTTCAAGCAGGGGAGCTAACCCCGCGGGCCTCACCGATGCGGCAGTCGGTGACAGTGGCCAGTCTTGCCACTTCTGAGTGTAGTCGTACCGTATCACTCAGGCCCTCCCGTATAACTTGGTGTACTAACTGGATGTGAGCGACATCCGGCGAACCGATTTTTAGGCCGACCAGCGAAGGCAAAACTGCAGGTTCGGAGTGGTGACAACCTGCTGTGCACATCTCCCTGTCGCCATGAGTCGTCAACCCACCCGCACCGGTACGAACGGTCTGCGGGCGTGACCGACCCGCCACTTCCAAACAATCTTCAACTGCTTAAATACAGAGAAAGCGCTTTAAGACGCGCGACAACTTACTCAACAGGTCATACGGCCTCTGACCGGGAGGCTCAGCGGTATGAGGGCTCCTTGCTTGGGGATAACCTGGGAGGAGCGGCTCAACTCCGGGTTTTCCCCAACTAAGGCCTCGCAGAAGGGAGGATAAGCACCGCTTGCTAGCGCAGTACCGAAGTTAGCGCTGAATTAGAAAGTGCAATATAAGCAGTAAAATAGGCCGGAAGCAGGGGGCCATAATATTAAGCAATAAAGTAGGCCGAAAGCAGGGGCCATAATATTAAGCAATAAAGTAGGCCGGAAGCAGGGGGCCATAATATTAAGCAATAAAGTAGGCCGGAAGCAGGGGGCCATAATATTAAGCAATAAAGTAGGCCGGAAGCAGGGGGCCATAATATTAAGCAATAAAGTAGGCCGGAAGCAGGGGGCCATAATATTAAGCAATAAAGTAGGCCGGAAGCAGGGGCCATAATATCAGGACCAGTGCGGGACTGGAGAAATGAAAGTACTGAAGGCAGTAAATAGGACCAGTGCGAGACTGGAGTATGAAAGTACTGAAAGCAGTAAATAGGACCAGTGCGAGACTGGAGTATTGAAAATACAGAAAGCAAAAAAATGAATAAAGGGTTAGTAGTCCAATCACTCCATAAGAGGAGGCTTCAATCGTCGACTCCATTTGTAGGAGGAGGTTCTGCTTTCTTCCCGTTCATAGGGGTTCTACTCCATTTTGGGAGTTTATTTACGTTCCATAAGATTTTTGCACTTATCTTTATTAAGCGTTTTTTTAAAAATATGCGTCGAGAGGACGCCGATCTATTCCGACGAATTTCGCTCCCTTTTTTGGCGTTTATTTTGCTTGTAAAAGCTTTTAGTGGACCAAAATAATACGTCACACTCCCCAACTTTAATAGTAGTTGTAAAATACCTTATAGTAGAGCCTATAATTTTTGGTGATTTGTCCCAACTCATTTGGCCTTTAATTTTCTCAAAATAAACCTTTGGTAGGGTTTTAAAAATAGCAAATGATTTCCTAAAAATCCCAAAAAAATTACAGGAGGTGCCCCTAAGAGTGGGGCACATTTTTCATCTTGGAGGTTTTGGCTGAAAAAGGCCCCATTTTCCTCAGAAAAATGGGGAAGGGGGAAGGGAGTATGGGGTGCGGTTAGAGGCAGGGAAGAGGCGCAGGGGTCTTGCACCCTGCGCCTTTCCGCGGCTCCCACAGCGGATCTGCGGCGGATCCGCTGTGGGAGCACTCAGTTTGAGGCGGGGCGGGAAATAAGAATAGGGGAATCGCCCGATTTCCTGGGGGAGATCGGGCGGCTCCCGTTAGCCTTAACGGGAGGCGGCCGCTGCCACCGCCGGGCAGCGGCCGGCTGGGGCCGGCGCCGCCCCCGGTCGGTGCACCGGGGGCCGGCGACTTCTCCAGGGGTGGTTCGGCGGCCTGGCGCCGCCGGCTACCACCGGGAAAGAAAACATAAGGGGCGGGAGGCGGTGGGGTGGCCTGCATGCGCCATGCAGGCTCGCTGCGCAGCCGCCTCCGCTGGGAGGGTGCCAGTGTCGCCCCGGTCGGTGCGCCGGGGGCCGGCGACCACTCCAGTGGTGGTCCGACGGCCTGGCGCCGTCGGCCGCCGCCGGGGTGGGGTATTTCCTGTATAGGAAACGGGAGCAGAGGGGGCTGGGCCACGGGCGCCGCCGGGGCTGCTTCCTCCGGCGGCCCGGCCGCCTCCTTTCGCTGGCGCAAGGGTCCCCGAGGGGGAACTTACTCCCCCCCAGCACCGCCACCGGCGCTGGGGGTTTGGCTTCTACGGCCAGCCTCCACCTGAGCCTTACAAGGCTCAGGGTGGTGCTGGCGGCGCTCCGGCGACGGGGAGGGGGTCGGCCTGGCTCAGGGGAGTAGGAAGGAGGAGGGGGAGGCTTTCTACCTGTGGTGGAGGGGCTCGGGAGGTTGAGGGGTGGTGGCTCGCCATGGAGAGGAAGGAGGTGGCGGCGGTTTGAGGTTGGGCAGGGCCCCGGCAGGGAGGTGGTGGCTGGGCTTGCCGGCAGGGGGAGAGCGAGAGAGGGGGTGGTGTGCTGAAAGGAGGGGGCTTGGCCCTCCTTTTATAGGAAGGGGGAGACCTCCCCCCTTCCCCCTCCCTTTTCCCCACGTGGGTTTAAGGGAGGGTGAGTGGGGGGAGATATTTTCTCCCCCTCCTCCCCTTCTCTCTCCTACCCCTTGCCCCAATAGGGGGCTGCCTATTCATGGGCAGCCCCCTCCCTTGGGGGAGGGGCTTCTCTCTCATCCCCCCTTCTTTCTCTTCCTTTTCCAATGTGTTTTAAGTTGGGGGGGGGTGTTTGACCGAGGTCAACCTAGGACGGGGTCCTCCATGGTCCCGGGGTCCATTAAGATTTGTCGGGGCCGATGCCGGGTTCGTGTGCTTTATATTTCGTGCGTTGCACTGAGGTGGTCTGCATAGTCCTAAAATGGCATACTCTCCATACGACCTCGGATCAAGGCGCAATGAATTCCGTTGCGCTTGTATTGTTCATACGAGGCTAACGAAACTGACAGAAGCCAATTCGGGGTTCGTACGGTCACTATTCATAACAATGAGGTAGTAGCGCGCTACGATACCCGAAATGGTCGTTTTCTCCAAACGACCTCGGATCGAAGTGCAACAAATTCCGTTGCGCTCATATTGTTCATACGAGTCTAACGAAACTGACAGAAGTCAATTCGGGGTTCTCACGGTCACTATTCATAATAATGAGGTAGTGGCGCGCTACGACACCCGAAATGGTTGTTTTCTCCAAACGACCTCGGATCGAAGTGCAACGAATTCCGTTGCGCTCGTATTGTTCATACGAGTCTAACGGAACTGACAGAAGTCAATTCGGGGTTCGTACGGTCACTATTCATAATAATGAGGTAGTGGCGCGCTACGGCACCCGAAATGGTCATTTTCTCCAAACGACCTCGTATCGAAGTGTAACGAATTCCGTTGCGCTCGTATTGTTCATACAAGTCTAACGGAACTGACAGAAGTCAATTCGGGGTTCGTACGGTCACTATTCATAATAATGAGGTAGTGGCGCGCTACGACACCCAAAATGGTCGTTTTCTCCAAATGACCTCGGATCGAAGTGCAACGAATTCCGCTGCGCTCGTATTGTTCATACGAGTCTAACGGAACTGACAGAAGTCAATTTGGGGTTCGTACGGTCACTATTCATAATAATGAGGCAGTGGCGCGCTACAACGCCCAAAATGGTTGTTTTCTCTAAACGACCTCGGATCGAAGTGCAACGAATTCCGTTGCGCTCGTATTGTTCATATGAGTCTAATGGAACTGACAGAAGTCAATTCGGGGTTCATAACACATAACCCCTCATCGGGTTATGTCGACTATACGGGCCTACTTTTATTGGGCTCACTAGGGCCTAATGACCAAATAAAAGTCGGGATGCTACACAAATAAAGGATAGATCTTACTAAACATGATGTAAATCAAGTAAATCTTCCCTTTTGTAGTGATTTGATAGTGTTTCCTGCAGCCCGGACGCAGATTCTGGACTAGTTTTCCCAAGCAGTTTTCCTTCTTCCTCTTTTTCGTTTTTCCTTGCTTGCCGAATGCTTCTAATGGCCGAAATTATGGTCTTTTAACTTCCTCCCTTCTCTCTCTAGGCGGGGCCCACTTTTGGTAAGTTTTAATTGCTGAAAAGATGCCTCCGTTTCCACCCGTAACCGCCGAAATCTAATTAATTTCGGATCTGAAAATTATGTAAATGCCGACAAGTTATAACTTTTTCGGCAGAAATGTTGCAACTTTTTAAAATTTGGAATTTTGCTTCTTAAAACTGCCAGCTATGTTATAACATTTTTCAGATTATGTTACAACATATTCCAGTTTTTCAACAACACTTAGCCTTCGATCCTTTACTCGATTTCTTCACAAATCCTATCATAAAAACATTCAAAACTAAACGTAATAATCATTTTAACTCCAAATAACAATACATTTGAATTTATCTACCTTTTAATCATGTTTATCACATACTTTGACAAAAATAGTTAAAAATAATGATCAATATAACTGTCTTTTTGAGACGTTATCATATACACACTACCAGGCCTAAACCCTTTGTATGCCTTTGTACACGTCCTAGGGGCACTCTAGGGTCTTACGTACTCTTTGCTGGAACCCACTAGTCTTTAAGGTCGGGGGTGCATTTTTGGGGATTGTCCTTCAGACCACAGCATAAACAACCTACTGGCCCCTCAAACCCTCATAGCTGCCTAAGTCGACGTACTGCCATCGGTGTGACGATTGACCCAGTACCGTAGACCCGCCACTAATTTGTTTCTTATACACATGCAAATTATCACGACCCGATCGAGCCTCCAGCTCGCAGGACCAACCTGTCCTGATATAACAACCATCCGAGCCTCCAGCTCGCAGGACTATGCCGTCCTGAACCGTTCCATCCCTTAACTCGGGATGAGGCTTATCATATTTCTTGTTCACTTAATTAGGCTACTCTTGTCTAATTATTATTATACTTAGAATTTTAAGGTGAATTATTATTATACTTCCCGAGCTCTACTGGTGAAGGGCTCACATCGGTACTAGAGAATACGATGGGCTGAAACCCAAATCCCCTTTTCCAGGACAATTACTTTTATTGGTGACTACCCCTTTCCTACGGACTCACTCACATCATTACTCTTACTACTTAGATGATTTATGAAACTTATTCTATGTCTATCTTTTGAAAAATGTTCTTTTGAACGATGCTCAACTCATAAGATCTCTAGTACTCTGGGTGCGGTGTAAATCTTATATTTTTGTCAAAATGTTCTCAAACCCACACTAATGACTTACCATGAATATTATGACATGCCGACTTGTCCTAAAACATTAAGATAAGTTTGGAATAAGTTTGTACTGAGAACAATGAAGATGGTTGGTGATCGTCGGAGATCCCACCTCACGTCCAAGAGCTTGTTGACTGAGCTCCCCCTCTAGAATTGGCTTTGAGCTCTGATTCGCAAATCTTGCACACCGATAAAGGCGGTAGATAGACTGCGGCACGAAAGGGCAGTGTACCGATCGTTCAAGTAATATAAAATGGGAATGAATCACCAATTATCGATCTCAAAGGAACACAGTAAGGTGGAGTTTACTATTGAGGCAGGACTTGAGATTGAAGTCCTTTGGTCGGATGGAATGCGGGAGAGTTGATTTGGTTTGTGGAAAATAAAGAAAAACAACTACAACTACTCTTATGCAATGCCGCTATGCAATGCTTCGCCAGGCGGGATGAAAACTACGTAGGCCTTGAGCGCGCTACTTCGTAAGGGCAGATGGACAAGTAGGCAAACGGAATGAGGGTCGCAAGCACCTCTTCGACAAGCACGCCACTAGCAATTGCTAGTGCGGCACACGAACACGATGGCGGAATGAAAAATGGATGGAGGCGCTCCTCACTTGCATAAACCACAAAATAATTTCACATAGACATGAAATGTACTAAAATGCAATATAAGGGTTTTGCAATCATAGTTCATACACACACATAATTAAGATATAAAATACTACAAAATAGAGGGGGTGAGATTACAACCAAGGCACGAAGTCTTGTCGGGATTCACGGTCAAAATCAAGGGTTGTCATGCCTTGTCTGAGCTCGGTCCACGACTGACGTCCGAGGTACGGAGAGGAACTGTCACTTCCTTCTAGTTGACCCGTCTTCTTCGTAAATCGCCTTTGGCCACGATCTTGTCGGAGAACTCCAAGGATGCAGCAAGTTGTATCTTGAAATGGAGCTTTGGAGGTGCACAAACAATGGAGGAGGCCTAGAGGATACTCCGGCTCAAGATTGGCGTGAAGAACAAGCCCGGAGCACCTCCTGAAGGTGGGCGGCAATGGACGGCGAAAAGGGCGCGGAACTGGAGCTCTGGGAGCGGGAAAAACGATCTCCCCAGCATAGGGAAAGACCTGCGGCTTAAATAGAATTTCTGCCAGAAAATGGTCACGCACGGTCGAACGCACGACCGTGCGTAGACCGTGCATTATTAAATGATAAAACTTGACTTGGGGAAGACGCTGCGCCGCCCGTGCATTTTGCTCACTCACGATCAACACCGCCCGTGCGTTCAAACGCACGGGTAAAATCCGACGCTCAGAAATCAAGAATACACAGGTCGACCGTGCGTTTTACTCACGCACGGGCAAATCCGCCCGTGCGTCAAAACGCACGAGTAAACTCCGACGCTCCATTTTCTGCCCAGACACAACGCACGACCGCAACCGACCGTGCGTCAAGGAAACGCACTACCGTGCGATATGCACAGACATTACTTCTGGGGAAAACGGGACGATCCGGTCACCTGTATACAAGATACAATGGCTGGGAATACACGTCCAGCATCAAAAAAACATAGAAGAAGGGAAGGGGAGCACCATGTGCTTACCCCCAATAACAAGGAGAGCAATTGCACACCGGAATGGGCTTAAAAGTGCACCTAGCATGGAATAGTACAAATGAATGAAAACGTGCCTAAAATGTGGTGCATAGACTAGAAATACGACCCAGATGAGTCCATAAATGTATATATAAATGAGACTCATCACCCCCCCCCCCCAGACTTACCTGTTTGCGCGTCCCGAGCAAACAAAATCCCTCAAGCGGATAAGAAAAATATAAGCTGACATAGAAATTGTAAAGCGGAGTACCATGCGAAGTCGCATGCTCATGCGCGTAGAAATACAGTAGATAAAATTTCTAATTATACATATTAGTTTATAATTTTCTAGGGGCGTATTTATATATTACATTTACTCAAAAAGTGAATCACGGTGAATCATAAGGTCGTACATAGGAAGAAAGTAAACTGAACGCTGAGGCGAGCATTGCCAAAGATCGGGGCTCGGGACAAACTCCATTGAAATCCATCAATGTCGGTGACCATAACCTTGCCCATTCGCACTCTCTCCACGACACAGGTTTGACTCAACTGTGTGAATCAATAGGACTTTAGGTTTTAGATGAGGCTTGGGTTTAGGTGAGGTATACAATGATAAAAACGACGGCTCAAACACTAAACCCAAATGAGCTAGCACGGAAAACTATCCTCAAGCACCACAAAAAGATACGCGGGTACACCACACCCCCAGACTTGGACTTGACTACATGGGTGTGTGCACCGCCTACTCCCAATCACAAATCTATAAAGATTTTCAATTAAGCATTGCTTCTTTTTCTTTTCTTTTTACTTCTTTTCTTTTCTTTTTACTTCTTTTCTTTTTCTCATTTTTTTTCTTTTCTTTTCAACACATTTTCAGCAAGATAGCAATGAAGCGCATCCACATTTTCACAAAAAATATCACCACATCAACACCCCAATCATGAAAATAATAACACCTAAAGCTCAAATTTGGGTGTGCGACTAGGATTGGCTTTTAGGCTTTGGTGAGATAAAAGTGGGGCTGAATCAAAGAACGGGTAGGCATAACTGGGCTAACGAGGATAGAGCGATAGGAATTGGCACAAAAGCTCAACCGGGCCAAAATGATGGCCTATATCACATTCACGCGATTGACTAACCATATACCCATGCTTCAAGAGTCGCTTGTGGCAAGTTCTTAGCCACCGAGAAAGATAATCTTTTCTCCCGACTCAAGCAATACGAGTCTAGCGATCGTTTACACACATCCCTATGCTACCGTTTTGATTTACACCGGATTCATCAATTTTTTTGAGTAAAGTAAACAATATCTACACTAATAGAAAAATATAATCTAAAAGCATAAAAAGAAATTGAATCTACACGAATTTTTATGCGAGGCATGAGCACTCGACTAGGAGCACTACAGGAGTCAACATCTTACTCCGCCTCATAATCCTAAGCCAGCATGATGATTTTTTAAATCACACAGAAGAGACAAATTCGACTTGCGACGTGCCAACAGCTAAGCGCACGCTCAAGTGGGCGCTGTGGTGTGCAAAGAAAATGAACAATACTAAATAAATGAAATGGAAATACTTCTAGCATGCAATGCTATAGTGCACGTGAGTGGGCATACAGAACTACTCTCCCCCAGACTTAAACTAGACAATACACACAATATATATCTATGAAATTCAGAAAAGAGCCAGGGGAAGAGAGTACCCAAAGCTCCGAAATGAGCATACCAGAAGATTGGCGTGGAAACCAAGAAAAAGCTGCAGCATCCGCCATACAGAAGAAGGACTTGCAGGGGTGAGCTCCGCAAAAACAAAAGAAAAAGACAAACTAAAATAAACTACTGTTAACTAAACATGATTGGAAGAAATAAAAATGCAGGAAAAGTAAGATAACTACTGGGGTTATTGTCCTCCCAGCACGACTTATTCAAATTGAAAACAGTTCTAGCTAATGGGTCTATGATAAGAAAAGTGCACAGGTAACTGTTCTAATATGTGTGTCGGTAGCGGGTACCGATACGGCGACAGAACAGTCACGCCTCTACCCGAATATAAATAATACCTGCTCGTCACAGGTAGAGGGAATAAAAAGTAAGAAGAGGAGGAATCCTCACTCAACTCACCAAAACTATCCTTGCCCAGCAAGGTATCATCTCCAGGGAGGCAGTAGGAGGAGAAGGCAATGAGTGGGGCTTCCTCTACGGAGGGGGGATCAACCTCCTCACATGAGAGGATACACTCATCATTGACTTGAGCAGAATGCTCCAAGTCCTCCTGAAGTACCTGTGAAGACTCAACCTGCATAGGCTTAGATAGAGAAAAGGGATTAAGAAATAAAAAAGAAGAAGAACATGAATAAAAATCAATCGGGGGAGTGATCCCGGTCTCACTCCCAGCAGGATCCAAGCATAGATCACTGTCGGTATCATATGAATCATAGAGAGGGGAATCCGGGAGTTCAAGGTCCTCAGTGGTGAGTGGACCTCCTCATCCAATAAGGAAGTGCAAACCTCCTCATCAGGAAAGGAATCCTCCTCATCCCACCTCGGTGCATCATCGTGTTCCAAGAAGTCACACTCCCCATTGGAGAGAATAACATCCTCATCCCACTTTGACGCAACCTCAGGCTCCGAATGAACCTCCTACACAACATCATCAACCAACTCACAAAGGAGAGGAGTAGAAAATTCTTGCAAAAAAGGCGGAGGAACAACAGTAATAACATCATCAGAGAAAATATAAACAAGTTCCTCCGGGGGTGAATCCAAAAGAGGGGATGGAAGCAAAGGGAGAGGAATCTCCACCACGTCATCACACTGAGCAGTCGAAAGTTTGATGGTAATATCCGCAGAAGTCCCCCATAGACAAGGTGGTACTGCGAACTCATCATCAGAATCAGAAGGGGCAACAAAATGAGAGGTGGATGGAATGACACGGACATCCAGTTCGTCATCCATCTCCATCTGGCGCTGAAATTTTGCACAGTCTTTCAACGCATGCTCGGTGCTATGACAACACAAACATAATTTTCTATTCCTCGTCAGTCCTTGCGGGGCCGGTGAGGAATGCAAAAATGATGGAAGTGGCGAAGAAGAGTGACCATAAGACTTGGGTACAGTGTATAAAGTACCGTAGGAAGACAGTGCTCCATGCACTGAACCACGAGAGTTATGCCCACCATCTTCAGTGGGGCACTCATCACTAGAATGCCCAGCATCCCGACACCATTTGCAACGTATATTCAGATGAGCATACATGGTGCAAAGGAAGATTTCCCCAAACAGAAATATTCTAAGCAAGAATTGACTAAACACAAACAATAAAATTGAAAACCTGCCTTTGAAAAATTGCAAATAAAGATTAGAAACAAAGAAATTAAAAGATTCTACTTATATAAATTTTTTTTTACAAAAAATGGTATAAACAAAGGGAAAGGGCTTCTATCTTACAGCTGTCCCTCTCCAGAAAACTCACACGACTGTGTTCCCCGGCAACGACGTCAAAAACTTGATGCGCAAATCTCGCACACCGCTAAAAGCGGTAGCTAGACTGCGGCACGAAACGACAGTGTACCGATCGTTCAAGTAATATAAAATGGGAATGAATCCCCAAGTATCGATCTCAAAGGAACACAGTAAGGTGGAGTTTACTATTGAGGCAGGACTTGAGATTGAAGTCCTTTGGTCGGATGGAATGCGGGAGAGTTGATTTGGTTTGTGGAAAATAAAGAAAAACAATTTCAACTACTCCTATGCAATGCCGCTATGCAATGCTTCGCCAGGCGGGATGAAAACTACGTAGGCCTTGAGCGCGCTACTTCGTAAGGGCGGATGGACGAGTAGGCAAACGGAATGAGGGTCGCAAGCACCTCTTCGACAAGCACGCCACTAGCAATTGCTAGTGCGGCATACGAACACGATGGCGGAATGAAAAATGGATGGAGGCGCTCCTCACTTGCATAAACCACAAAATAATTTCACATAGACATGAAATGTACTAAAATGCAATATAAGGGTTTTGCAATCATAGTTCACACACACACATAATTAAGATATAAAATACTACAAAATAGAGGGGGTGAGATTACAACCAAGGCACGAAGTCTTGTCGGGATTCACGGTCAAAATGAAGGGTTGTCATGCCTTGTCTGAGCTCGGTCCACGACTGACGTCCGGGGTACGGAGAGGAACTGTCACTTCCTTCTAGTTGACCCGTCTTCTTCGTAAATCGCCTTTGGCCACGATCTTGCCGGAGAACTCCAAGGATGCAACAAGTTGTATCTTGAAATGGAGCTTTGGAGGTGCACAAACAATGGAGGAGGCCTAGAGGATACTCCGGCTCAAGATTGGCGTGAAGAACAAGCCCGGAGCACCTCCTGAAGGTGGGCGGCGATGGACGAAGAAAAGGGCGCGGAATTGGAGCTCTGGGAGCGGGAAAAACGATCTCCCCAGCATAGGGCAAGACCTGCGACTTAAATAGAATTTCTGTCAGAAAATGGTCACGCACGGTCGAACGCACGACCGTGCGCAGACCGTGCGTTATTAAATGATAAAACTTGACTTGGGGAAGACGCTGCGCCGCCCGTGCATTTTGCTCATGCATGATCAACACCGCCCGTGCGTTCAAACGCACGGGTAAAATCCGACGCTCAGAAATCAAGAATACACAGGTCGACCGTGCATTTTACTCACGCACGGGCGAATCCGCCCGTGCGTCAAAACGCACGAGTAAACTACGACGCTCCATTTTCTGCCCAGACACAAACGCACGACCGCAACCGACCGTGCGTCAAGGAAACGCACGACCGTGCGATATGCACAGACATTACTTCTGGGGAAAACGGGACGATCCGGTCACCTGTATACAAGATACAATGGCTGGGAATACACGTCCAGCATCAGAAAAACATAGAAGAAGGGAAGGGGATCAACATGTGCTTACCCCAACAACAAGGAGCGCAATTGCACACCGGAATGGGCTTAAAAGTGCACCTAGCATGGAATAGTACAAATGAATGAAAACGTGCCTAAAATGTGGTGCATAGACTAGAAATACGGCCCAGATGAGTCCATAATTGTATATATAAATGGGACTCATCAAGCTCTCATTTCTAGGGTTGGAAGAAAGAGAGCACAGAGAAGACAGAGAAAAAACAACTGTTCATTCATTGTTCTCAAATTAGTCTATATATATAGATGAGTGCACTAAGTCACACCAGTCAATAGCGGAGACTTCTGCTAACATAGTCTCATGCATGAGACTGTCCTTCTCTTAGGGTTGGCATATATAACTCATGTTGAAAATTTCATAATATGTCTGCGCGTGTCGAGACGGACTCGATATCGACTCATGGGTCGCATGTCTACCTAAGGTTTGGATTTACGCTGGAGATACTATATACTCATTCAAAATCTGATGGTGTATACATGGACTATCTTGAGCGGAGCCTCAACATTCTCAAGATAATTTTGTTTTTGACTTTTTCGCTCCTGTATTTCTCTCCACGAAACGCTATCACGTCTCTCTCGCTCCTGTTACCGCCGACACCCACTCAATTTCACTCTTATTTTCACATGCGTTGTCGCCGATCGGAGGGAGAAGCCACTCGAGTTTCTCTGTCGGATCTCGTCGCTTTATGTAGAACGCCAATCTAAGGAGGAATCTTCCCTGTCGCTCGCTCTTTCACGTGATCCCGCCGGAAGGAGAAAATCACACTCTCATTTTTTTTGTCGCCACTCGTCAATCGCAAGCACTGAATAGCAGCCGCTCGTTGCTGTGCTATGATCGACAGAAAGGATCCCTAATCTCCCGTCTTTGCCTTTAAAGGATGTCTCTCGACCGATCATGTTGCCAATCGTGGAGAAAATCTTCTTCTCCCTTGTTGTTGATCTCAGCGCTGCAGTCGCTTGTGGATCAGATAAGGGTAGCCCATCATTTCTATGTAAGTAGAGATCTGCAAGGTGTCGAACGTCTCCATCTCTGAGATCGGGATCTAGAATGCTGAAGCGAAGCATGTACGACATTGTGAAGCTGCAGTCATTTGACCCCACTAATTTCCATGGTTGGAAATTGCACGTCCAACTTGGAATGAAAGAACGCGAGATCTTCTACACGGTTCTCAGCGACTTCACCACGACTCTTGAAGTCGTGAATGAATTTCAGTGGTGCAAAGACGATGATTTTTGCATGGATTATCTTCTGAATTCCCAGAATCATCACCTTGCGATGACTTGCAGTGGATTTAAAAGCGTAAAGGAAACTGCTTGAATGCACGCTTCTAGAAGCAAGAGGGACTGTTGAAAACTTTCCTTACCGAGACGTTTTTCAATTTTAAATTTAATGTGAACTCGACAATCACCTCTCAGTTGATTGAACTGGAAAATATGCAGAACAGGCTGAATGACGAAAAGTCTGATATGTCCGATAATTTTTTTGTCGGTCTAATTCTTAGTAAAATTGCCTCCTGAGTGGAACAACTTCAAGACTGAAATGCACAGACTGAAGGGGCAAATTGGGCTTGATGAACTCAAAAGGTTCATCCACATCGAGGATCAAAATGATGTTCGAAAGTGCACGAAGCAAGTTGGTCAACCCACTCAGGTTGCCAACTTCATTTCGCATTCCGACAAACCTCATAGGAAGCCACTGACACATAAAGGTGAATCATCTTCACAGTTGTAGGCCAAACAACCTTCTTTCAAAAAGAAGAAGTGGAAGTGTCATACCTGTGGGAAGTGAGGTCACTGGGCTGCTGAGTGTAAGACTCCTAAGAAGCCCAAGGAGGATGCACCACAGAATAAAACAAACATGTTGATGGACACTTTTGATCCTCAATCATTCGTAGCTATGATGGAGACAGGTCGCATCAGCAGTTTACTTTCCGAGTGGTGGCTGGATAGCGGTGCTACTCGTTATATTACCAATGATAAATATCTTCTCATTGAGGTTATAGAGGCCACAGATTCAGTACAAAACTGCAATGGATGAGAGACGTAGGTGACTCATGCTGGGACAACAAAGCTGATACTCTCTTCAAGTAAAATTCTAACTCTAAAATATGTTAGAGTAGTTCCTAATTAAACTAAAAATTTGATTTCTATGAATTTGTTAGATAAGGCTGGAATGTGTTTCACAACACTAAATGGTAGAATAACTTTAACAGTTAATTCACAATACTTTGGTTGTGCATATTTGATTAATGTAATATATAGACTTAACTTAAATGATGATAACATTAACAAGTGAGTTCAAGCTTAATTGATCCTAAGTTATTACACAATAGACCTGGACATGTGAACTATAGGAAAATATGAGATATAGCTAAGAGTCATAACATTCCTTTAGATCTATCTATTCAATTTGATAAGTGTGAGGTGCATGCACAAACTAAGATCACTAGAAAACCTTTCAAGTCAGTTTCTAGAAGCACACAACTTTTTGAATTGATACATTCCGACCTATATGATTTTAGGAGTCTTGTCACTAGAGGGGGAATGAAGTATCTCATTACATTCATAGAAAATTATTTCAGATATTATCATGTGTATCTATTGAAATCGAAAGATGAAGCATTCAAGACCTTTAAGATCTTCAAATCTCGTGTTGAAAATCAATTAAACATAAATTAAGAGATTTAGAAGTGATCGAGGAGGGGAATAGACTGTGACAAGATTCAAAGAATTTTGTGTCTCTGAGGGCATAATACTTGAAATCACTTGTTGAAGCCAGGAAAATCCTAGGCTCCAAATGTTCGGATCAATGCAGCCGGATGGTTACTATTCCCGTGGTCGAACGCCATAACTCTAATGGCTAGAATAGGAGAGAGATGTCTATAAGCACACCCAAGCGCTTCAGCAGGGAGGTCCCGCCACGTACTCGGAAGTCTAGAAGAGCTTCCCCTCTAAAACCAAAGGCTGAGCTAGGTACAAAGAAGACATGGACCTGATGAGTATCTCACCTGCGGGGGTCAACCTCATCCAAAAAGTGCCTTTCCTGGTACCCCTGAGGGTCTATTTATAGAGAAATCCTGGAGGGGGGGGGGGGTAGTTACCTGACCATACTCGCGATTTGCAATGGGTACTCGCCCATACTCACTGATGCTCGCCCAAGCTCGCTCATGCTCGCCCATGCTCGCCAATGCTCGCCCAAACTCGCCCAAGCTCGCCCAAGCTCGCCCATGCTCGCCCAAGCTCGCCCATGCTCGCCCAAGCTCGCCCAAGCTTGCCCAAGCTCGCACAAGCTCGTCCATGCTCGCCCATGCTCACCCATGCTCACCCATGCTCGCCAATGCTCGCATATGCTCGCCTCCTTAAGGATGTTCAGTACTCTACTGGCGTGGTCTGCGAATAGCCGTCTCCTTAGGCATTTCTGATCTCGACGAATTACGGGTTATACATCATTGCTCCTTACTTACCCTAGTCGGATGGTATTGCCGAGTGGAAGAATAAAACTTTAGCAGAAATGTTGAATTATATGTTATTTATCACTGGTTTGCCTACCTCTTTTTGGGGAGATGCAGTCGTAACTGCTAATCACATTCTGAATAGTTTGTCTCATTCTTAACTCACGTTTACACCTTATGAGCTGTGACATAGTCATCCTTGTAGATTTGATACTCTCTTGAGGTTGTATTGTTTATGCTAGGATACAAGACCTTAAGAGACCTAAGGTGGGACCTAGAACAATAACCTACATTTATCTATGGAGTGCAGAAGATAGTGCAGCTGATAGGTTTCTAAATCTGTCAACTAATTCAGTAATAGAGTTTAGAGATGTTGTATTCTTTGAAAAAATTGTCAAAGATCAAGGCTTTAACGTATCTGGGTCTACTGACAAGATTTCAGAATCTACTGTAAAACCTAAAGCTGGCCCCTCTGGCACTGCTCCCCAACCTTTAGAGGTTGAACCTATTCCAATTAGATCATCTACAAGAGATAGAATTCCTAAGAACTTTGATGAAAATTTTGTCATCTATCACTTAGAGGATGATCCATTCTCCTATCAAGAAGCAATGAGATCTAGAGATTCGTTGATGTGAGCAGAAACCGTAGATGATGAAATAGACTCACTGCTACAAAACAACACTTGATATTTAGTTGACCTGCCTAAAGGAGCTAAAGTCCTTGGATGAAAGTGAGTGCTAAAGAAGAAATTACATAGCGATGAGTCTATAACAAGATATAAAGCACGCTTGTAGTTAAATGTTAGAAACAACATAGAGGAATCAACTATTTTGATGTTTATTCACGTGTGTGTCACTTATCGTCTATTAAGATTCTTCTCGCTTTAGCATCTATCAAGAATTTTATAGTTCATCAGATGGATGTAAAGACAACCTTCTTAAATGGAGAGCTTAATGAAAAAAATCTGCATGGCATAACTCGAAGGTTATATCCATAAGGATTTAAAAGATAAAGTATGCAAATTGGATAGATCAATATACAGGCTTAAACAAGCGTCTAAGATGTGGCACATGAAATTTGATAAATGGTAAAGAGCTCTGGATTTCAATCCAGTTATTCAGATAAATGCATTTATCACCACTCTATATCGAATAAAATAGTTCTCATATATCTTATATGTGGATGACATGTTAATTTTGGGTTCAGATCTTTCTGCTGTGAGTGATATAAAATCCACCCTTGCGAAAGAATTTGACATGACGGACATTGGTCCCGTTGGTACACTTTTATGTATGAAAGTTAGTTGATAATGGTAGGGTTACTCTTAGCTAGGCCCATTACATTGACCAACTTCTTTCTACATGGGGATATAAAGATTGTAGACCTGTTGAGACACCATTTAATCACAATATCAAGTTGAGTCCAAATGAAGAGACCATCACTGATCAAGTAAATTACTAGAGGATAATTGGGAGTCTCATGTATGTCACAAGCTATACGAAACCAGGCATTATCTTTTCTGTGGGCATGTTGAGTCGCTTTACCAGTAATCCGAGCAAAGAGCATTGGGATGCCCTAGATATACTGATGAGATACCTGAGAGGTACTAAATACCAGGCTCTATGCTATACTGGACACCCTTCCTACAGTGGATGGATTTTTTGTTGCCTCTTGGTGTTCAAAAATTGGTAATAGTAAGTCTACTAGTGGATATATATTCACTTTAGGGTGGAGCTGTTATAACCAGGAAATCCAAAAGATAGACTTGTATAGTTTTGTATTCTATGGAAGTTGAATTGTTTACCTTAGCTTTGATTGGCGAAGAGGCAAACTAGATCATGAATTTAATTTTAAATATTCTCTTATCTAGATTACAAGTCAATTCTTTAAGCTTGTACTGTGATAATCAGGCATCAATTCAAATCGTTAAAAATGTCCTTTATAACACTTTGAGGAGACACATACGTCTAAGACATGCTTTGCTAAATTATTTGAAAGAACAAGGAGGTATCACTTTGATTGATATGCGGTCGAAGGATAACTTAGCTGATCCATTGACGAAAGAAATGCCCAAAGATTGTTTGATCAAAGTAGTGAGGGAAATGAGACTTAAGACAGTCTAGATCATAGATCAGTTTGCATCTAATGTTTTGATATTTTTAGAATTTCCTTTGTCAGTAAGTAAGCATGTTGTGTTTCACTGATTTTCTTGGTTGCTGATAATGAGTCTGGTGAGTTAATTCACTCCAAAGTTGATGTATATAATTTCATATGGATTTTTCTTTCTTACTTTGAAAAAAAAATGTTATTCCAAACTTGATAACACAATCTAACTTAGTTTGAGTCTTTTTCTGTTAAACAATATCATTCCAAACTTGATGATATTCATTCAACTCTAGAAGGACAGTGACTGGGACACTCTAAATTGGAACACATATATAGCTGCGATATGTAGAAGTCCATAAGATCATTTCTTTTGATACAGATAATGGATTCTGAACTGAAACATAAATTAATCTTTATATGTGTTCTCCTTGCTCAATCACTAAGTACTAAGTTCTTATAGTAAAACTAGATACATGTAATTTCAAATGTTTGAATTTATTCTTAAATGAAATTCTTTGTTTGAAATTTTCAGGAGATGTTGGAGATAGAGGAGCACTTGCTAATTGGGATCCCGATGAGGATGACCTGCTGTACATCTGAGGATGATGACAACTTCTGACTTTTATTTCTATTTATGTTTCAATTTTTACATTTGATACTCCTACTTAGAGTTATTTTTCATGTTATACATGTTTGGACTATTTTGCACTTTGGTGGTTGCGAGACACTAGGTTATGTTGGAACATGGTTTTCCGCATCCCTTTGATTTGAGAATAACAAATCCTACTTGTATTTGATCTTGTTTGCCATTGTGTTTTTTGCATACAGGTTTGGACAAATATGTCACCAGGTTGCTGCAACAATGGTCTGACACTAACCACAAGCTGAATGATTGAAAGCTGTTTAACGCCAGGCGTTAAGCGTAACGCTGGGCGTTAGAGCTAGACGAAAACGGCGTTCGACGAAATTGTGCTCGATGAACTGAAAGCTCCGTTCGACGATCTGCATGCGCTACCACTGCGTTCGACGAACTTGTGCTCGACGAACTGAAAGCTGCGTACGACGAACTGGCGATCGACGAAATGAAACCGCTGAGAACGGAAGCTGCGTTCGACGAACTGAAAGCTGCGCTCGACGAACTGGCGATCGACGAAATGAAATCGCTGAGAACGGAAGCTGCGTTTGACGAACTGGAAACTGCGTTCGACGATCTGGCGTTCGACGAAACTGTGTTCGACGAAAGAAGAAGCCCGTTCGACGAAATGTGTTCGACGAAATTTTCTGTTCGACGAATTGGCGTGCCAGCTGATTAAAGATGAAACTCAACGCTAGGCGTTAGTGCTTAACGCTAAGCGCTATCCGATCGACGAATTTGGAAAGGAGAAAGCAGCCGTGATTGCAAGAGCAACTTTAGGAATGATTTGCCCAACGCGTCGCGTAAGCCTTAATGCCGGCGTTGATATTGCCTAAAATAAAACAATTCCTAAAGTGCAGAATCTCCTTCCTCTTTTGAAGATCTGAGCCATCAATTTATTGCTATACATGGTCAACGCCAGGCGTTAGCACTTAACGCCGACGTTAGCTCAAAGTCTATAAATTGGATGATTTCGACGTCTCTGAGAACTGATTGCCAAAAGCCCTATTCCAGCACTTCAGAAACTTTGTGAGGGCCGTATTTCCAGACAAACACATCTCCCGCTCATATTTCAAAAGGAGGAATCAAAGGAGGCTTGGATCAACACGCTAACTCAACGCGAAGAACGCACGCTTGGACTTCAACGATCTTCAGCGATTCTGCGGCGTCTCCTTCAGATTACCTCATAGGGAGTTTTATATTTGTACTTTGTATTTGTCCTTTATTTCATCTTTGTAATCGGTTCGTGAATTCGCCACACGACGACTGGGTCTAGGTAGGACTTAGGGAGGAATTCGCCTCGTGTTGGCGACTAGGTCTAGGGGGTAGATCTAGGGGGTGCTCGAGGACTTTTTGGCGATAGATTGGCTAGAGCGGCTTGAGGTCGTATCTGGGGAGAGATCGGCTAAAGCCAACCGGTTCGTGGGGATACGAGTCGGTATAGAAAACGAAAAGAGTCTTTCATTATTTGCTTTGATTTCTAGCGTCATTGAAATCAAATTTTGTAATCAAGTTTATTAATGATAATCATGCCTTTTCATGTTGAATAAAATTGATTTCATTATTCCAATCTCTCTACTCTTGATTCAACTTACTCCAACATAAAATATCAAAAGTTTTCTATTAAAGTTTAAAGTTTTCAAAACCCTTATTCCCCCCCCCCTCTAAGGGCACCTACAGATCCAACAAGTGGTATCAGAGCTAGGTTATTCCAAATCGACTTAACGACCGGGAATAATAGCGTCTCTTGATCATGATGTCGCTTCTACTAGTGGGGAAAATTTTAGTATAAATGAAAAAGTATTATCACCACCTTTATTTATGGGCAAAAATTATAAAGGGTGGAAAATATTAATGAAAAATTTTCTTAAGGTCTTAGATGGAAAAATTGGAATATTACTATTGAAAAGCCACCTAGCGTACTAACTAGAAACGAAATTCTTTTAAATGCAAAATCTATGAATAGTATATTTTGTGCGTTAGACCAAAATATTTTCAAACTTATTTATACTTTACCTACCGCATATGAGATTTGGAATTTTCTTGAAAGAACTTATGATTCTCCTTCTACAGGTATGGAACAATCGCAAGAACCGAAAAATATGCAAGCTTGCACAAGTCTTCAAGAATGCTCCTCTCATGACGGATCAATGGAGCACACATCAAATGGAAGAGAAGAAGAAGTACTGTCTTCGGAAGAGGAGTGCCAAAAAGATGTAAAAGAAACTATATGTTTAAATCGTGCCTCTCCCGAAAGCAATGTAAGGAAATCAAATCCCATTTTTTGTACTTCTATCTCTACATTGCAATTGCTTCAAACTACAAAGCGCAAAATTAAGAAATTAAAAAATGCCAATAAACATCTGCGCTTAGAAAATAAAATTTTAAAAGCAAAAATTAATGAAGAATCAAATTCTAATTTGTCTAGTTCTACCCATGGATCCTTAGTTGAAAACATTACACCTTGTATGGAATTTGATGATTTAAAAGAAAAATGCAAGGAACTTCTTTTTATAAAAGAACAAAATGAAAGATTATGTTTAGAAAATTCATCCTTAAAAAATGATTGGGCTAAGAGTAAAAGACTATAAAATTGAAATTAAATAGATGAATGAAACATTTGATGAATATAGAAATAACTATCAAAATCATATTGATTCAATTGTTTCCACTATTAAAATCGCTTATAATAAAGCTAGACATAATTTGAAATTGAAAAATGATGAATTAAAAACAAAAATCAACATGCTTATGAAATTTATAAATAAAAATTCACAATATCAATACCTAAAAGCATGTTGAATATGAATATGAATATGCATATTTTAACTAAGACAAATAATGGGAGTAAGAAACACAAAGTATTTGTAAATCAAACCCAAAATCACCATTATTCACAAAATCATGGTTCTCCCAACATAAAATTAAATGTTCACAAATTTCCTATAAACAATGTTTTACAAAATCATCATGGAAATTTGACAAATAAAAACAATATTAAACCAAGGTTTGAATGGAGGCCCAAAGTTAAAGATGAAACACTAACTCCACTCAAAAGGGCCCATTCAATCATATCTCCCCAAAAGCAAACACGATGTATTTGGGTACCCAAAGGAACCTGTACAACCCTCATTCTTCGAGGGTGTGCCCATTCAAAGCCACGTAGGCAGAGGTCAAAGTCAAAAGGTCAACACAGAAGTCAACAGTCCGATATACCAAGAAAGTCGGCCAGCAGGAGTAGTGGATGAGTTCGTCGAACGCAGCCTTCCAGAGTTCGTCGAACGCAGTCTTCAGAGAGTTCGTCGAACGCAGGAGTAGAAGAAAGCTTAGGCGAGTAGGGGTGCACTCGTGCGAGTAGCCCGGATACTCGCCAAAAGGTGGGCGACCATAGGTAATACTCGCCCATTTGCCCGGGGAGATCGCCTCAATGTCGCTAGTCGCCGGGCAGGGGCTGGGCTATAAAAACCCCCCTACCCCTTGGTTTTCCTATAAATAGGACCCCAATGGTACTTGGATTGGCACCTGGACTTGAGTTTTTGAAACCCTGCTCTTGCATTCTAGAACCCGACACACTTGGCCGCTACTCCCAGTACTAGCCAAGTCGGTGCCTTCCTCGTACCCTGCTCGGCCATTCTTTGGTTGTGGAGGGGAAGTCTCTTCTGAGCTTCTGGGACCTCCCTACCGTGGCACCTGGGGTCCTGTTTGTTGCCCTTCTAGCTTCTTCGTGGTTGCCCGTCAAGCCGTCTCTTCGAGCCGCTTGGCAAGTAGTCTCCGGTTGCATTGATCTGAATTTTGGAGTCTAGGATTTTCCTGGCTTTAACAGAACCGTCACACCCGTTCCTCTTTGGATACCTAAATCTCTCATTCATTTGTATCCAATCATTTGCATGAAGTAGAAATTAAATCAACGAAAAATAAAATATCAATTCTCTACTTCATGATATGCTTAATTTCCTTTTTTGTTTTTGCTTTTATTTCTTTGAGCCATCATGATAAAATCACTTTATATAACATGTTACACGACCTTCACATATTAATCCAAAATTCATAAATAAATCAAATTGAATAAAGTTGAATAAAAAGTCATATCATTTTTCAAGTGATCTACTTATCCTTTTTATTCTTATCCCTCTAAATCCATTTTCTAAAAGTCTTATAAATGTTTAAAAACTAAATTTGTCATATGATTTTATTAAGACTAAATGAAATAAGTGTCAAAATGGATTCAAAAGGTGTTTTTAGGGGTATTAGGCTAAATTTATAAAATGCGCAAGTTTTGCTTAGGTATGTAATATATTTGCGCCATTTTTGATTACCCTTAGTATGTTTAATCATAATCATGTCAAACCGGAATTGAAAAATTGCATGAATATTATTTCACTTATTTATGATCATTTCACTCATGCATATGTTTGTGCAAAACTCAAGAATTAAGGTTTAATGAATATGAAGCTTTAATGAATATGAAACCCATGTACTAAAATTTTAATTTCCGCAACTTTTTAGGATTTCTTCTCGTCTCTTTACTTTATTAGACAGACAGTACATTGCACAAACTTAATTAAGAAAAATCGGAAGCAAAATCGAAGAAAATCCAGGCTATATGATTAAAATAAGCACTCTCTGTGAGCTAACGCAGGTGCTAGAACCTAACGCCGGCGCTAGCTCAAGTATCCGATTTTCTGTAATTTTAAAATTCTGAAAATTCACTAAAAATATATGTTTTTGTTTAATATTCAAAAACCAAAGAGAAAATTTATAAAACCTTTCAAAAATAACCAAAAATAGTTTCTCATTGTATTCATCATTCACCTTGCAATCTTTCTCTTTAATATTTTGAAAAGGTTGAATATGAATTATTTTATATACAATAATTAATTATGAGTATCAAAATCTCTATATGATAAAATTAATGATCATAATTATATTATGTAATCTCAAAAGATCTTTTAATTCAAACATTACACATAACTACAAAAGTTCATTTTGGTTCTTTCATAAAATGGGTGATCATGATAATTATATGAATAAATTATGTATTGTGATTGCATGTACCTTACTATATCTAGACCTTAGAATCACCTTGATATCAATAACATCAAATCATATCATCACTTAATTCTAGGTCTTCAAATTGAATTTCTATCGAAATAAAAGATATGCAATTTTCTTATGGCATAATATGAATTCATCTTACTAGCATTATCAACTAATAAATATTATCATTCATGTTAGTTATCAATAATGCAATAATGAATCCATCTTAAAGTAAAAAAAATTGAAAGATAAAATAACTATGTGACTTTAAATTGTCTCCATAGTACAAAATGCTTAGGATGTCCATGATCGTTCACCCACATTATGTGTCTCACAATAGCGAGGGCGTAGGATTGTATGCATTAGATGACCTAACCTCTATGTCATGTCTTGTCCTTAACCGGAGAGGGTTCCAGTGGGGCTTTGCGAGGCACTGGGGGGAAGAGTGCTAGGTTGAGCGTTGTCTAGTGTGTGCATATGGGATTAACACCCCATCCTACGACATGTGTGCAGCTCCTCATGCCCATCCGTCACTTAGTACGGGGCTAGTGTGTAGGCATACAGTTAGGGTATTATAATTTAGGACATTCCTATTTCATATATTTTGCATGCACTCATTATGACTATATTATTCATGCATTCTTGTTTTGATCGAACATGCTTATCTTGTGTTTTGCATATTTTATCATTTTTGATCTTTAATGATCTTGTAAAACACAAGTATTTGAAAATCAAATAAAATATAAAACCATTTTTTGAACAAATAAAACATGCTTAAATAGCCTTCTAATCATTCCCAACTTCTCTAAAATTTTCTACACTAAGAAGGTCTATATACAAACTATCTATGCCAAAGAAATTTTTTTCAAAAAATCTCAAAAACAGAGTTCTGTTTGGGCGTTAAGTACTTAACGCCAGGCGTTAGCTCCTTTTTACCAAATGGAAATTTTGTTTTCTCTACACTATTTATGTATTTTTATAATGGTTTTTTTCTCAGTTTTTGGAATTATTTTATTATTAATTTGGTTGTTTTATTTCAAAATACAACAAAAATTCAAATAATTCAAAATTATCAAAAATATGTTTTGTTATCTTTTTGCTTTAACTCTTTATAAAATTATGGTTTGACTATAAGTCTTTACAAGAGCATACATCTTAGTCATTTTGTTTCAAATGGTCAAAATTGATTAGGCATACACATTAAGATTCTCTTCAATGTCTAATTTTAATTTCAAATTTTCTAAACATTGTTTTTGTCATGCCTTGACCTTAATCAGATTATGTGCAATGAAATAGTCTATAGATAATTGTGTATGATTGCATAGCATGCCTCTAAGTATGAGTAATGCTTTATGTTAATCAATGAATTATAAACTCACTATTTTGGTAATTTACATGTGTTCATAATCTTAGTCTTGCATGATTGTGTAGTGTAATAATTTTAACATATTAAGTTGTATGTCTAAATTACCTACACCGTATTTCAAAAATAAATTTCATGCACGATATAGAAGTGTTACTTCAATAATATTAATGTTTGCAACAACAAGTGAATTCGGAGACCTTTTGGCCCTTAACAAAAATATGAAATAAAAAGCCAAAGATAACTCCACCAAGCACTACTCACCCTCCTGATAAGTCTTAATGAGCATTGTGAGGTTGAGCACCTTGGAAAGAATTGTAAAGTGTCTTGTGCAAACATATTCATCTTTTATCACTTCTATTTGTACACCGGATCACTAAAAATAAAAATAAATAAAAATGCTTATGTGATCCCCCAAGCACTACTTCGCTCCCTGATAAGTCTTAATGAGCATTGTGTGGGTGAAGTACCTTGGTAGTTGTACTTATGTTTTGTGCTTTGAAATTTTATTGTAGATGTGATGCGTGATAGTAATTATAAGATTACAATCTTAATATTGTTGTTACTATTTCATTACATATGTCATGTGTTTTGATTATTTCACTTGTATACTTTTATCAAAACACCTTATGCACACATCATTGATTTTCATAAAGCTTCCACTCATGAGAATTAGATCCTAATGCAAAATTACATAATTCTCTAAAACCTTAAGTAAAAGCACTAGATTGCAATGCATGATTTCTACAATGTTTTCTTTACTTGAAATACGAATTGGTTACATTATAGTTATTATCTTTCTGGATATGTTAATTCATGCTTGCCTATTTGTTATGAAAATCTTCAACGTTCAAATGCTCAAACGTGAAAAGTCTAGACATATTGTTGGAATGGTCAAACTATAATAAAAATACTACTCTTATTTGTTTTGTTTTTATTTTCTGCATTTCTCTATCTAATCATATATCCTTATATCATGTGCTCTCATGCTTATTTCTACATTTTGTTTTCACTTCTGCTTTTTCAAACAAACTTGCATTTATCTTATCAAGTAGAATCACTCTTAAAATAAATTTAAAAAGCAAGTGATTACATTCCTTTGGTATAATCTTTGAATGATGTTCTTTCACGCTTATCATATATTTTCCCCTGTGCTACTCTCTCCCTTAGCTCGATCATGACTTATTTTATGTTTACACAAAACTCTTATTCCTCCCTTAGTTATGTCCCAACTTTTGTCGTCTTTATTCTAGTTTTGTTTCACTCCACCCTCTTTTGCTAATAACGCAAAGGGGGAGAATAAAATGCTAAATCATATTGATTAACGGAGTTGGATTCACTAGATTAAGGGGGATCATGTATCTAGTTTATGGGAGTATACACTAAGGGGGAGCACTATGTTCAATGAACTATAATTCCAATCATTATCTTATAATTGCTAAGTGTCATATATCTTTATAAAAACACAAATTCTTTATCTATGAATCTGATTTATCTCTAATTGGATTTGTTATTATCAAAAGGGGGAGATTGTTGGAACATGGTTTTCCGCATCCCTTTGATTTGAGAATAACAAATTCTACTTGTATTTGATCTTGTTTGCCATTGTATTTTTAGCATACAGGTTTGGACAGATATGACACCAGGTTGCTGCAACAATGGTCTAGCACTAACCACAAGCTGAAGGATTGAAAGCTGTTTAACGCCAGGCGTTAAGCGTAATGCTGGGTGTTAGCGCTAGACAAAAACAACGTTCGACGAAATTGTGCTCGACGAATTGAAAGCTCCGTTCAACGATCTGCATGCGCTACCACTGCGTTCGACGAATTTGTGCTCGACGAACTGAAAGCTGCGTTCGACGAACTGGCGATCGACGAAATGAAACCGCTGAGAGCGGAAGCTGCGTTGGACGAACTGAAAGCTGCGCTCGACGAACTGGCGATCGACGAAATGAAACCGCTGAGAACGGAAGCTGCATTCGACGAACTGGAAACTACGTTTGACGATCTGGCGTTCGACGAAACTGTGTTCGATGAAAGAAGAAGCCCGTTCGACGAAATGTGTTCGACGAAATTTCCTGTTCGACGAATTGGCGTGCCAGCTGATTAAAGATGAAACTCAACGCTATGCGTTAGTGCTTAACACCAGGCGCTATCCGGTCGACGAATTTGGCAAGGAGAAAGCATCCGTGATTGCAGGAGGAACTTTAGGAATGATTTGCCCAACGCACCGCGTTAGCCTTAACGCCAGCGTTGATATTGCCTAAAATAAAACAATTCCTAAAGTGCAGAATCTCCTTCCTCTTCTGAAGATCCGAGCCATCAATTTGTTGCTATACATGGTCAACGCCACGCGTTAGCACTTAACGCCGGCGTTAACTCAAAGTCTATAAATTGGATGATTTCGACGTCTCTGAGAACTGATTGCCAAAAGCCCTATTCCAGCACTTCAGAAACTTTATGAGGGCCGTGTTTCCAGACAAACACATCTCCCGCTCATATTTCAAAAGGAGGAATCAAAGGAGGCTTGGATCAACACGCTAACTCAACGCGAAGAACGCACGCTTGGACTTCAACGATCTTCAGCGATTCTTCGGCGTCTCCTTCAGATTACCTCATAGGGAGTTTTATATTTGTATTTTGTATTTTTCCTTTATTTCATCTTTGTAATCGGTTCGTGAATTCGCCACACAGCTACTAGGTCTAGGTAGGACTTAGGGAGGAATTCGCCTCGTGTTGGCGACTAGGTCTAGGGAGTAGATCTAGGGGGTGCTCGAGGCCTTTCTAGTGATAGATTGGCTAGAGCGGCTCGAGGCTGTATCTGGGGAGAGATCGGCTAAAGCCAACTGGTTCGTGGGGATACGAGTCGGTATAGAAAACGAAAAGAGTCTTTCATTATTCGCTTTGATTTCTAGCGTCATTGAAATCAAATTTTGTAATCAAGTTTATTAATGATAATCATGCCTTTTCATGTTGAATAAAATTGATTTCATTATTCCAATCTCTCTACTCTTAATTCAACTTTCTCCAACATAAAATATCAAAAGTTTTCTATTAAAGTTTAAGGTTTTCAAAACCCTTATTCACCCCCCCCCCCCCCTAAGGGCACCTACAGATCCAACAAGTTATACTAGATTCTTGTGCTACAGTTCAACCTTATGTTCTGGGTGATGCTGTTTTTTGAGTTTCTTTTTTTCTTTTATTCATTTACTTGCATTAACTCTTGCTAGTCTGTTTTTTGATTTAACACTTTGATACACTGTTGTGAAGATTCATATTTGGTTGATCATTGCATAAACCACATATATTGAAATCTAGTCTATGACAGAGATAGAAGGAGATTGTTGAATATTTCATAATATGTCAGACGGACTCGATATAGACTCATGGGTCACGTGTCTACCTGGGATTTGGCTATACGTTGGAGATACTATATATACCAATTCCAAATTTGTTGGTGTATACGTGGACTATCTTGAGTGAACCCTAAACAACTCATACAATGTTAGAGTTGAGATTGACACGTGACCCACGACAGATATGGGTGGATCGAGAAAAGATTGTGTTAGTAGGTTTGTAACATCCCAATTCGAGCTAGACCCCTTGTGCGCGTTTTTGAGTCAAGCGAGTTGACTCGAGCTCGGGGTGTACTGAGGGCCAGGCTTGCACCTGAGCCGGGGAAGTGCACTCGAAGAATGCGGCGAGTACCAGTTCTATTCTTTGTCCCGATGGTTGCTGTATCGGGATTCGAGCCGTCCGGAGAGCATAACTTGAGCGATAAAACTCGAAGGAGGCGTACCGCCTTGAAGGAATTTTAGTACGTACGTTAGCTCAAATGACACGGTCTGCGAATAGCGTATTTATTCAAAAGGTGATATGCAGCAGACGGTCTCGGAATTCACCCCAGTCAGGTTTGTTAGACTCGTGAAGCCTATACGAGTTCAACGAAACTGTCCGCGCTCGATTCCGGTGAGAATCGGCGAAATTATAATGTGGTCTGCGAATAGCATATTTATCCAGAGTGGTGAAATAGGCGAAACTACCTCTCAATCGACCGCAATCAGTCTTGTTAGACTCGTCACAATAGTATGAGTTCAACGGATTTATCTGTTCGCGATTCCGACGTCATTTGGACAGTTTTCACGTTTAAGTCAAATTTGGCCGCAAACGCTCCGACAAGCATAAAATGAGCAAACGAACTCGGAATTGATTTCGGATCGTCCCAGTGGATGTGTGTCAGCGAGACGATCAAAACGAGCCCATCCGGGGCAAATTCCGAGCCCTATAGAGCGATATACGATTGTTTGAATGCTAAATATTTATATTATTATTATTATTATAATTGTTATACTACATACATATATAAATATAAAAGATTAGGTTAGGAAGCTTACCTCCCGAGCTCCTCCCTGCTATCTGACGGCGCTCCCCTCCTCCACTCCCGATCCCGGCTCCGGCGATTGCTCCGATCTCTCTCCTCCTCACGGCAAGATCTCGAGATACTCTATCTCTTTCGGTCTAGATCCGACCAAGCCTCCACTGAGATGCTCTCCTCCAAGGTTCTACCAGCCACGTCCATTTCCGACTAGCTCCATCTCCAAGCTCTGTTTCGGTGCCCCCTTTTCCAAATACCCGAACCTCCACCTCCTCTCCCATGGCAACACAACCTCTTTCTCCGACGAGCTTCACCTATCTACAAATCTAGCTAAACTCCCTCTTTCCAAACTGAGTAGCACTGCCTCCTTCTCCTCCAGTTCAAGATCTGACCACTAAACAAATTTGGGCTGCCACTTTTCTTGCTCCGACGAGTTGCTGTGCCGGCGAGCCCTCCAAGTAGCCATGGCCGAAGCTCTCTCCAAGCAGCTCTCCGTAGCAACCCCTCCACCACCAAGCTCCGATCTCCATTCACAATATCAGCCGCCATTACAGATCTAGCCTTCTTACCAGCAACCCTCTCTCTCTCTCTACAAATTCCATGGCCGACAACCTTGCCGAGCTTCTCCGTTTCAGATCCGGCAAACCGACGAGCTTCACGTCCGAAAGCCAAAACAGCCCACTCAACAAGGCCGGCACCTCTTCAAGATCCGATTCGGCGAGGTCCGGATCGGCAAGATCCAACCATGACCGGGAGCGGCGGACAAACGCCGCATACGCGGCTATTGGATAGCATGCATGGACACTCTGTGAGCTTCCTCTCCTCTCCCTTGGTGCTAGTTTCCTAGATCACACTAGGTGAGATATCGATCTCAATAGAGTCGATTGGAGAGCAAGCCGTGAAGAGACGGCCTGAAATAAATGTTCCGGGTAAATGTTCCGGCCACTTCCGACCGCTAACACGTCACCCGTCGATGTACCTCAAAGCGAGGAAGGTGGTGGCGGTGTTAGTCGGTCGGTTTGGGGTTTTTGGTGGCCGACGAAGAGATGTGTTATATTTCAGGTTGGGCAGATCGCAGCCCTAGGCTGGAGGTAAATGATGAGGTGATCGTCTGCTGTGCTTAAGATGTGTGCTAGTAATTTTTATTTTAATAACTGCAATTTTCTTTCACTCTTACATAGCCGAGTTTAAAAAGATATTTATGTTTAGGGCATTAGTAGTCTATGATAAAGATATTAGCTCCATTAGAGGTCAGCATGTGGGTGGATACCCAATGCTTGATATGGGTAACTTATGTTATGGTGTGAGACACACTATTGTAGCCATAAATATCTAGTTTCATTAGAAACTAAGATTTTGGCATTTGGAGGTCTGTAGACCCCAGAGGAGCCTTTTTCCTAGGGCTGGTCCTAGGTGGGGTTAGCCCACTAAAACCATAATATCTTTTGAATGGGTGGGCCTATGGGGTTGAAATTTTGGCCACATCAGTGCCCACCCTAGGCCTACCCTGTGCCCAAGTATTTGTATGTTTAGGGCACTTTTGTTATAGTTTTGATCATAGCTTAGAAAATTGACCTAAGAATAATTAGTGGGTGTAATCACCCCTGATGGCCCCAAATTTTTGGCGGCATGTAGATATGTATATGAGTAGCCTCTGTTTCAAATTTGAGGACAATTGGAGTTCATCTTAATGGTGAACCCCCAAGGGACATTTTGATGCCCTAGGTTTGAAAACCACTTAGTCTTGGTGGCTTGTGGATTTTGGTGCTTAGCCTTAAGGGCTTATCCAAATCCAGTGGTAATGAGGCTTAGGGATTGTGTAGGGTCTTGCTCATCATCAATGGGTGATTGGAGCAATGGAGACCAAAAACCCTAGCCCATACCTCTAAAATTACTTAATTGCCCTTTTGGGCCTTAATGAAGCAACTAGGACCTAAACACATATCTAGACAACCAAACTTCATCCCTAGGTGGAGAATAGTGTTATAGGGCTAGGAGAATTATCATGAGATTTTTACTAATTAATTAGTATTTATTTTGAGTTTTGGAGAAATCTGCTTAATTGATGGATCAAGTCAAATCAAGAACTTGGGGTTATCTTCACCTTACCAAATTGAACAATGATGTCAATTGAAGTATTAGTGCCCTCTGGATTTTAATCTTATGATCCTTGATGATTTTTCCATGCCTCGTTGGTTGAATTTACACATATGCCCCTTTTGAAAATAAATTAATATTAAATGGCATTTGTCCTCGAAAAATTCTGAAATTTAGGCCAGACATTGACATTCATATTCTAAAGCATTGGAATCATTTGGGGTGCCATTTACTTAGGAACTTATCCATTTTATGATTTTTGTGAAAAACCTAGGTTTTGGGAATTTAATTATGATGTATAGTAAAACCATACATAAGGCCCTCAAACTCTATAGGAAGGTTACTTATGGTGATATGTGGTATATGAAATTTTACTTGGAACACTTATAGTAAAAAAGTTTGTAGTCATAAGGAAATTACCATTTATGCCCTTTTGATGACTTATACAAATACTTGAGCAAATCACCTTGAAACTCTATGAAATTTTCATATGAGGATCACATCAATGACAATGACTTATGGGAAATTTCTGGATTTTTTTCAATGCAATTTTGATATTTATGTGATTAATTGGGTGATTTTGGATTTATCTTCAGTTATTTAATTCAGGGTCAAAACAGTAATTATGAACCTACATCCTTGGTGGTTATGCATTGAATCCGGTATACATAAATGATAATTATTTGGTAGGCATTGGACCAAAATTTAGAGTACTCCATGAACAATTTAGGGTGTGTCACAATATTCAAGAAAAATAATTAAATATTAAACTAAGTTGAAAAATTATGAAAATTGAACCATGTTCTATTTAGGTCAGTAGGAACCTTGGATAAAAATTTGTGGAACCATAGGACCTGTGGTTAGGGTTTTCCCTTTGGGAAGGAGGATTACCCTTAGGTGGTCTGCGTTTAGCAAAACTGGTTTTTGTAATCTGACCCTCTATGTTGAAACCTTCAACAGGTCTCTTGAGTTCGGACCTACTGGGGGTGTAGTCGATGCTTACTTCTCCCTCACTAGACTCTCTTGACGGTGGATGTGAGGATACGAATAGACCCAAGGCTGAAGCGAGGAGGTCCCGCCACACACCCGGAAGATCTTAGAGAGCTTCCCCTCCCAAACCAGAGCTCAACCGGGCACCTTGGAGGGCACTAGCAGCCGACCAAAAACTAGCCTGGAGGAGTGGATTCTCTAAAATCGGATCTCCTCCAAGGTGCCCTTAAGGGTCTATTTATAGATTTTTCTAGGTTGGTCTGCAAATAACATGAATCCGCCTTTTAATTTTACTAACAGCACCCCAAACTGGTCTGCTAACAGCCTAATTCCGCTGTTCTGAAGGGCTATTTGCAGCCCACCAGGGGTATTAGGGTCATTTCTCCCTCAAATCATCATGGGTGAGTGGTCCGTGAGGGCACCACTCGCTGGGCACCCGCCTTGCTGGGCGAGTGCCCGCGTTTCCGAGCGAGTGGTCCGTGAGAGCACCACTCGCCTGGCTCCTTCTCTTCTGCACCTTACCCCCATCAAACCGGGGTACTTCCTCCTCCTAGCTGGGGCGAATGATCGGGCTGACCCAGGTCTCGCCATTTAGCTTGAGGGGTCCACTCGGCGAATACGGGTTGTACACAATCCCCGCTCTTTGCGAGTGGTTACTACGCTCGGAAAGAACAGTCCAACCATGTATTCGGTGAGTGCTTGCTGACTGGACTTTCACAAGATTCTGTGGGTCCCACCGTTGTCCTATATATATCTCTTCATGTCAGAACTTCCTGGAGCGTTGACAACCCTTGATTCGGAGCTTCTTCCCTCTCTTAGTCCCGCACTGACATCAATGTCTTCTCACAAGCCTTCCGCGAGACCCCTCTCGCGGGAGATGATCGAGCGTCTGGTCGCGGCCCAAGCTGTAACTGCCCCCAAGGCAGCCAAATTTGCTCCCTGGCTCTTGTCTAAATGGGATCCGAATGCCCCCTACGTCTCGCGTCGAGCCAAGGCGATTCGACTAAATCGTCAGAGAGGCGAGACTGCCTCGGAATCTCCTGCGGGTACTCCACCGGCGAACACTCCGCCGGCGGATACCCTTCCGGCGAGGAATCCTCCGGACCCCGGGACGCAGGTATGAGGATTCCTCTCGCCCCTCTGTTTAGTTCCTCCCCTTACCTTGCCTCTGCTCTGACCATTCGCAGGGGATTTCGATGCTCGAGACCGGCCACGGGGCCGTCTCGAGTAGTGTCGCGGTGCCACCTCCCCCGGACGAGAGGCCTCCAGATCGGGACCTTGCTCCTCCACCTCCTCCGGGCGAGACATCATTGCAGTCCGGTAAGTTGTAACCCCCTTTAGATTCATCCTTCATGCTGTTCGCTGCTGACCACTATTTTTGTAGCCCTCGACCCCAACCTTTCGCTGCGGAACTCTATTCCTCCGAGTTCCCCTGTTCGACCGAACCCCTCCGTGCTTGCGGATGAGCCGAGGGTGTCCCCCCGGAAGGGATCCGATCAGCAGGGCCGCGCGGATGATCCTGCGGATGCTCCAGCTCCTACCTCACAGCCCTACCGTCCTGGAAAGGGAAAGGTCCTACCTCCCGCCGGGCTGTTTGGAACGCACCTCCATTCGTCTCGTCCTTCAGGTCACCAGGACCCCACCCCAGGTCAGTTCACTCACCCGCCCCTATCGTACTCCCATATTTTACCACTACTGACCTAGTCGTGATTTCGCAGGCTATCGGGAAGCCTCCCCCTTTGACTCCTACTGAGAGGGGGGAGAGGGGATGCTCTCGCCTCTCCCTTCCCCTGGGGATCTCGCTGACTTTCTGGGCGACTCCTCGGATCACGCGACCCTGAAGGACCGGATCTCGGAGGTCTTGGGGAAGCTCATCCACATCCAGCGAAATGTTGCCGGCCAGGTGGACGACGTGTGGCTGAGAGTCGCGCGTGAGTTAAAGGACCTCCAGCGGGACTACTCGCGCATTCTCACGACGGTGGAGCGCCTGGGGGGTAAAGGAGGGGAGTTGTCTCCCGAAAGACACGCCGCGCGAGCCCGGGACCAACTCCAATTGGCTTCCCATGAGATCACCAACATGCTCGCATACTTTCGTCCGCGAATGCCCCTGGAAGCTGGGTCGCGAAAGCGAGGTCGGTGGGTCTGGGAGGAGTATTGAGCCAGTCTTCATTCGCCCTTCTTGCAATTTCTCTGCTTTCTGCAGCGCGGATGCTGAACTTTATTTCTGTTTGTAATAATCTTACGTCCTGTGTTTTGCGAATGCTCTATTCTTTGTTTTTTATTTCCTATATCTTGCTTGGGTATTGCCGAATGTTTTATTATTGCCGAATGCTTTCTTAACCTCTTTCGCGTAGTCGATGAGTGAATAGCCACATGGCACTTGTCATTACTGGGCGAGAGGGGTCGGCCCGGGTTCCGAGGCGTCGGGAAGGCGCGATTGTTATCTGCACACCCGTTACCTCGAAAGCCCAAACGTCGTTTAGCCCTTCTATAAATAGGCCTTTCAACCACCGTATTAAATACCTTACCATCCGCTCCTTCTCTTTCCTCGCGCTAGCACTCGCGCTTCTCTCTTCTCTGCTGCCTTCTTATACTTCGTCATTCGCGTCATGGGTGGTGATGCGGAAGGCAGAGCCAGGTGCGCCAGCGCGTTCGTCAACCACACCTTCGATTCATGCGACCTCTCCGACGAGGCTTACCTGACTGCGGTCGCGGATTATATCCCGCCTGGGTTCGAGGCGCGAAAGCCCAGGCCGGACGAGCGCCTAAACTCCATCTCGCCCTGTGCTCTCGCGATCCCGCTAGAGCACTTCGAGGTGGGGTTTCGGCTTCCCATCTGGCCGGAACTCCGCCAGACCTTCAGATATTATGGAGTCGTGCCCGTCCAGCTCAACCCCAACTCCATCGCCATGCTGGTCGGGTACGCGAGCTATCTGCGAGAAGAGGGGATCGAGTTCTCGCTCCCCGTCTTCCGCAAGCTCTACACCTTTCGCTGCACCAACGACATCTCATTCTTCTCGGGTCTGAACCCGCTCAAGCATTACGGGCTCCCGAATAAGAACCACGACTGGGTTCGGCGATTCCTTTTCGTCAGCGGGAACCTGGGAAATACACTTCTCGCCCCGGTGCAGGAGGAGGAGTCAACCTTCCGCCCCCCGGCCCTAGGGGGGCACGAGGCCAAACTCCACCAATACATCTTGGAGCACGGGATGGACCTCGTCTATCTCCGGCGAAACGTCAACTCGCTCCCGCTCATTCCGCAGGGCGAGGGTAAGTTTTTGGGACTTTGTTCGTTTCGATCTTGTGACTCTTATATCATTCGCTAAATCATTCGTAATATTATGCAGGCGTGTGTAGCTTCCCCCTGCATCCGCCGCGTCCCGCTGGGGCTTCTGTGTCCTTCGCATAGGCTGCAGCGGATGCCTGTCGGGAGGAACCTTCTTCCTCCAGGCCTAGCGGAAAGAAGCGGAAGCCTGGGGCGCTGACCTCCTCTTCTTCCAAGAAATCAAAGAATCCCCCCTCCGCCAAGGGAAAGGGGGTCTTGGACGAGGCCCTAGGGGCGAGTGCTCAGACTCAGACCCCGGGGGCGGGTGCGCCAGGCGAGACCACCCTTCGCGCGGGATCGTCGTTGCCGCCGCCTCCATTGCCCAGGGAGCACCGGAACTTCCCCAGCGGCGAGAAGTACGTGGACCCCTCAGGGGCTCCCTTGGTAAAGTGGGACAGGAACGCCAACAGGGTCTCGCTCTCCACCCTTCATCCATCGTGGATAGAGAGCGACCTCGCGAGTGGTGAGGCCTATGCCATCGCGTATGCCCTCTACGGTCGGGAGGATGCTGAAGTCTATGATGCCGAGACGACTCAGGTCCTCGCCCATGAGACCGCCAGGGCCATGCTGCGGGCGCTCGAGCTCGCGCATATGTCTTCGCGCCGGAGCATCAAACTGGCGCGGAGCTTGGCGGAGGTTGAGGAGTCCAGGGCCGTCGTTTTTGCCGAGGCGCAGGAACTCAGGACGAAGCTGGCAGCTGCGGAAACCCTTCTCGCCCGTCGCCCCATTGCGGAGGTATATATTTTCTTCCTCACCGCGAGTGGCCTGTTGCCGATTGATGTACTTTCTTCTTACCACCTTTATTATTATTCTTAGGACACCACCGTTGCCGAGATGCTTCGTGCTCGGGTGGCTGGCCTTGAAGACGAAGTTCGGCTGGCCAAGGCCGAGGCCCAGCGGTCGCGAGAAGCCGAGGTTTCGGCACTCGCCTTGGGGAGCGAGGGGCACTTCTACCCCCACCACGAGCTGGAGCAATTGATGCAGGAGAACGCCCAGAGCGCCGTGAAGCATGCGCTGCAGGTGTTGCGGCAGGCTGGGTACCTGAAGGAAGAGGCCGAATGCCTCTCTGCCCGACAGGTCGTCCCCGAGCTCTTCATCCCGATCCCCTTCCCGGAAGATGAGGATGGCGAGCCGCGAGAAGACGCCCTCCTACCAGATTCAGGTGAGAGCGATAGATCTTCTGGCGAGAAGCCTGCCGACCCCTGAGATGGGCCCTGTGTTTTTTTGCCGTCTTTTACTTAAAATCTTTTGAATGTAATTATGAACGGGGCGAGTGCCCTTGAAAGATATGTATATTGATCACGATTTTTGTGCTCTCCATTTTTGTGCTATCTCCACTTTTTTCTCATTTGCTGCTATGTCTCGCTAGGCTCGCTAAGACGTTAATTCTTTCTCATTCGCCGCTATATCTCGCTAGGCTCACTAGGATGTTTAAACTGTAGTGTGACTGTCTCGTCCACCTAGCGAATGCTCGAGGGTGACCTGGGCGTGTCGCCCCCCCTTCGCTTCCCGCTGCCTGCCCCACTCGCACTTTCTTACCATTCGCCCAAACCGGGGTTTCGCTTAGGTAGTCATGAAAGTGAAGTGAGGTCATCTCTCCTGTGCGTGGTTAATGCGAGTGCTCTTGAGGTCACTCTTTGAGAATTTTGAACCTGACACCGAGTGAGCCTTCGGACCTGCCAGCTAGATGAGAGCCTGGACAGCGGGTCTGCTCGGGGCCTTTTCTTCTTTCACATAGAACCTGCCTCCGAGTGAACCTTCGGACCTGCCAGCTAGATGAGAGCCTAGACAGCGGGTCTGCTCGGGGCCTTCTTTCTTCTTTCACATAGAACCTGCCTCCGAGTGAGCCTTCGGACCTGCCAGCTTGATGAGAGCCTGGACAGCGGGTCTGCTCGGGGCCATTTTCTCAACACCTTGGAACCTGCCACCGAGTGAGCCTTCGGTCCTGCCAGCTAGATGAGAGCCTGGACAGCGGGTCTGCTCGGGGCCATTTTCTCCACACCTTGGAACCTACCACCGAGTGAGCCTTCGGACCTGCCAGCTAGATGAGAGCCTGGACAGCGGGTCTGCTCGGGGCCTTCTTTTCCTTCACATAGAACCTGCCACCGAGTGAGCCTTCGGACCTGCCAGCTAGATGAGAGCCTGGACAGCGGGTCTGCTCGGGGCCTTCTTTTCTTTCACATAGAACCTGCCTCCGAGTGAGCCTTCGGACCTGCCAGATAGATGAGAGCCTGGACAGCGGGTCTGCTCGGGGCCTTCTTTTCTTTCACATAGAACCTGCCTCCAAGTGAGCCTTCGGACCTGCCAGCTAGATGAGAGCCTGGACAGCGGGTCTGCTCGGGGCCACTTTTGGAGCGTTCGGGGTTTTTCCTACAAGCTGCAGTATCAATCTCAAACATATATGTTAAACAAAACATTCTTATTTCAAAACATTTTATTACATAATTTCAGGGATAGAAACGTTTAAGATCGTCACCACTCCATGTGTGGCTGAGAGGTTGGCCCTCCACATTCTGAAGGCGATATCCCCCAGACTTTAATGCCTCTTCCACGACATAGGGGCCTTCCCAGTTGGGGTTGAGCTTTCCCACCGCGGCGGATCTTCCGGCCGCGTCGACCTTCTTGAGCACCAGATCTCCCTTCTCAAACTGCTTGACCCTGACGTGCTTATCGAAATACTTGGCCATCCGCAGCTTGACCTCTTCTTGGCGAATGGCTGCCAGGTCTCGAGCTTCTTCGATGAGGTCGAGGGAGAGCCGCAACTCCACCTCGTTTTCGGCTCTCCAATCTTCCTCTCCGCTTGCGGCGGCCTTTACCCGTGGTGTCATAACTTCGAACTCTATGGGGATGACGGCCTCGCAGCCGTGAGAGAGCTTGAAAGGGGTCTCTCCCATGGCGGTGTTGGGGGTAGTTCTTAGGGCCCACAAGACCGATGGAAGCTGTTCCACCCAATTGCCCTTCAGATTTTCCACCTTCTTCTTGAGCAGGTTCACAATGACCTTGTTTGCCGCCTCCACCTGCCCGTTGTTCCTGGGATGGTGAACAGATGCAAACCTGAGGTCTATCCCCAACTGGCCACAGAAGCTGATGAATTCCTCGCTTGCGAACTGCGGACCATTATCCGTGACTATGGCCTGTGGAAGCCCATGTCGACAAATGATCTCCCCCCATACGAAGTTGCGGATTACCTGGGAGGTGACCTTAGCCAATGCCTTGACCTCCAACCACTTTGAGAAGTAGTCAATCATTACTAGGAGAAACCTCCTCTGCCCACTAGCCTGGGGGAAGGGTCCTACCAGATCCATCCCCCATATGGCGAATGGCCAGGGCGCCGTGATACTCTTTAGCCTCTGAGCTGGCATGAGCTGAAGCGGAGCGAACATTTGGCACTTCTGGCACCTCTTGGCGAAGGCTGCCACGTCTTTACTTAGGGTCGGCCAGAAGTACCCCTGCCTCACTATTCTTGCCTCCAACATCCTACTCCCCGAGTGACTGCCGCACTCGCCGGAGTGGACCTGTTCCAAGATCTTTGGGACCTCCTCCTCTGAAACGCATCGGGCCAGGAGGCCCGAGAGGGTCTTCCGATACAAGTCCCCCTCGTGGAGCACGTAGTAGGCGGACTTATATCGGAAGCGCCTCTGGTCCGGGACTTCCTCTGGAAACTTTCCTGTTGCAAGGAAGGTGACGAAGGGATCCTTCCAGGAGGGCCGCTGCTCTACTTCCATGAGCTCCCCCTCTTCGATCGAAGGGCGGAATAGGTCCGTCAGGGTTCCCCCGGCCCGAGGACCGGATTTGGCCAACCGATCTGCCGGGGTGCTCTCCTCCCGCGGGACGTGCTGGATGGAGAAAGTTTTGAACGCTCCCACGAGACCTCTCACTTTGGCCAAGTACCTTATGAGCGCAGGCTCCCTCGCCTCGAACTCTCCCCTGATCTGAGAGGCTATTACCATGGAGTTGGTGAGGACCTCCACGTCATGGACACCGAGCTCTTGGGCCAACCGTAGACCGGCGATCACCGCCTCATACTCCGCCTGGTTGTTGGTGATTGGGAAGTGTATCACTAGTGTCTGCTCGATCTTTACCCCTTGGGGACTCTCCAGCACCACCCCTCCTCCGAGTGAATTCTTGCCCGAAGCCCCGTCCACCAGCAGCTTCCACGGAACATGACGAGGGGTTCCATCTTCCTTCATCTCGGCCATATAATCTGCCATAAAATCAGCCACCACCTGCGCCTTCATGGATAATCGAGGGACGAAGGTAATGTTGAATTCACTTAGCTCTATCGACCATTTCGCGAGCCTTCCCGAGTGTTCCACTCCTTCGAAGATCTGGCGGAGAGGGTGGTCTGTCACCACTTGAATTGAATGGGCCTGGAAGTATGGCCTGAGCCTACTTGCTGCGACGACCAGAGCAAAGGCCAACTTCTCCAAAATCGGGTATCTGAGCTCTGCTTCCCTCAGGACCCTGCTCACGTAGTAGATGGGCAGCTGCTTCTTGCCTTCCTCCCGAACCAGGACGGAGCTTACGACCTCTGTCCCGACCCCGAGATATAGATATAGATCCTCCCCTTCTTTGGGACCTTGGAGCAGTGGAGCCTTGGTGAGTTGGCTTTTCAAGGCCTGGAAGGCCTCCTCGCATTCTTTTGTCCATTCAAACTTCTGGTTACCTCGTAATGTTTTGAAAAAGGGGGAGCATTTCTCCCCGGCTCGGGAGAGAAACCTGCTCAGCCCCGCGAGCCTTCCGGTCAAGCGCTGAACTTCCTTGGCGTTCCGCGGCGACCCTAACTCCATTATGGCCTTAACCTTGTCTGGGTTAGGTTCTACCCCCCAAGGGGTGAGAAGGTGCCCCAGGAATTTCCCCTTACTGGCCCCGAACACACACTTCAGGGGGTTCAAGCGCATCTTGTACTTGCGTAGGGTGGCGAAGGTCTCCTCGAGGTCCTGGATGTGAGAGTTCACGTATGTGCTCTTTACCATAAGGTCATCCACGTAGACCTCCAGGTTCCTTCCCCTTTGCTCCCTAAATACCCGGTCCATCATCTTCTGGTAGGTTGCTCCTGCGTTTTTCAACCCGAAGGGCATCATCTTATAGCAGTATCATCCTTCCCTGGTGATGAACGAGACGTCTTTGACGTCTGGGGGGTGCATCCTGATCTGGTGATAACCTGAAAAAGCATCCAAAAAACTCATCACAGAAAAACCGACGGCTGAGTCAACCAGCGCGTCGATCCGAGGCAAGGGATAGCAATCCTTAGGGCAGGCCTTATTTAACAATGAAAAATCCACACACATGCGCCAGCGGCCATCGGCCTTTTTTACCATTACGACATTGGAGACCCAGCCTGGATACTGGATCTCCGATACAAAACTTGCTTCGAGGAGTTTTGCCACCTCCTCGCGGATGGGTCCCTCGAGCTTGCTGGCGAAGGTTCTTCTCTTCTGCCGGATGGGACGGGCTTCCGGATCGAGGTTGAGACGATGGCAAGCCATGTCCGCCTCGATTCCTGGCATATCAGCTTTGCTCCATGCGAAGACATCCACGTTCTTCTGGATGCACTCCAGCATCTTCACCCTGTCCTCCGGGCCGAGACTCCCGCTGATCCGCACCTCTTTCACCCTCCCTTCCTGGGTGAGGACTTCCATCTCCACCACCTCTTCTGCCGCCTCGAGCCGGGCTGGCTCTTCCCATTGGCCCTTTGCTTTTCGCCCTTCTACCCGGGCCTCTTCCTTTGTGACTCCTTCCGCCTCCACCGGCTCGACCTCCTGCTCCTCCTGAGCGACCTCCAACAACTCGACCTCCTGCTCCTCACGAGCGTCCTCCATATTCTCCTCTCGGGCATCGCCCTCTTCCCCTACTTCTCTCTTCTCCACTTCTTCTCCTGGCCCCTCCGGCCTCGCCATCTCTTCATCCATCTTCTCGGCATCCGCCATCCAAGAGATGGTGTTGACGGCAGTCACATAGCACTGCCTCGCCACCTTAGCATCTCCTCGGACGCGGACCTGGACTCCTCCACTATGGAGCTTTAGGCACTGATGGTACGATGAGGGCACGCACCGAAAGGCGCTGATGAGGGGGCGTCCGAAAATGGCGTTATAGTTGCTCGGAGCGTCCACAATGACGAACCAGAAGTTTCTTGGGACTCCTCCTAGTGTCACCTGGAGACCAACACCTCCCTCGACCTCCTTCCGCTCTCCTGAGAAACCAAACAGCGGCCCGTCGGAGGCCTGCACCCTCTTCTTTTCCACCTCCATTGCGTCGAAGGCCTTCTTGAAGATCACGTTCACTGAGCTCCCGTTATCCACCAGGATCCGGGAGACCGTGAAATTTTCAATCGCTGTCTGAATCACCAGAGCGTCGCAGAACGGATCCTCATAATCTAGCATGTCTTCCGAGGAGAAGGTGAGCTTCTCCGAGAGGGGTGGGGTCTGGGAAGTCGACGCGACGTCCCTTCGGAACATTGCCTGGAAGTTCCTCTTGCGAGAGGCCTCTATCCCAACCCCTCCATGAATCACCCCGATTCCCCCTGGTTTCTGTATCTGCCCTGTCCTCGCATCGGTCTTCTTCCGCCTACGGGACCATTTCCTCGATCCTGGCATGCTGCCGCCGTGGCTGACCTCTCTCTCTCATCTCCAAGAATTCTGGGCAGGTGGCGGTCGCGTGACCTTCTTCCTGATGAAAGTCACAATAGGGCAACGCCACCCTGCCTCCTCTCCCTGCTCTTCCTCTTCCTCCTCTTGCTCCTCTGCCTCCTCTTCCCCGGCCTACTGCCATAACTTGCTCCCTTGGGGGGTGAGGGGGTCTGGGACCCTGCCTCCACCCCGGATTCATTCCTCCCGCTTCTCTTCCTTGGTACCCCTCTTCCTGACCTCTCGCCGGTCCTTCCTGGTGCCTCCAGCCCAACCTGTTGTTGGGCTCCTGATTCCTCCAATTCCGAGGCGGTCTTTCGAACCTGTGACCCCTGGGGTCATCCCGCCTTCTTCCTTCTTGCTGCCTCACCTCGGGCTCACTCATTCTTGCCAATCTCCTGTAGAACTCTGGGTTGGCCGCCTCCCCTTCAATCTCTTCTGCTGCTCGCTCCATCAATTCTTCAAAGGATGAAGGAGGTCTTCTTTTCAGGTCCATCTTGAAGAACCCGTCTCGCAACCCTACGATGAACGCCATCTGGAGGGCGAATCCCGGCACCTCCTGCACGAGGTGTATCTCATCCTGGAAACTATCCACGTAATGTGCCAGGGACTCTCCCTCCCTCTGCTTGATCTTGAAGAGAGCCTCCGCATCCTTCTTCCTCTTTTTTGACGTCGAGAAACGCAGCCGAAAGCCTCGGCGCAGATCATCAAACGTGTAGATGGAACCCGCAGAAAGCTGGTGGAACCAGTCCCTTGCTTTCTCCTTCAGGGTGGTTGCGATGAGTCGGCATTGAAAAGCATCCGACATGGGAAGGATTGATGTCATGTCCTCAAACCACTGCAGGTGCACGACTGGATCCTCCTTGCCGGTGTACTAGGACATCTCCGGCCCACGAAACCCCTCTGGCACTGGGGCCGAGAGGATCATCTCGCAAAAGGGGCTCCCTTCCCCTGTTCGGCGAATGGTCTTCTCGCGTGGACCCAACTCGCACACCTCAGCACTCGCCGGACTGCCGAACAGCTGTCGTCCCGGGAGATCTCGCGCACTTCCTTCTGCTGGCACCTCCTTCCCCGGCCGCTGTCCCGGTGCGTTCTCGCCGATCTGCTGGGGCGGAACCACGGGGACTGCCGGGGTCTCGCACTCGCTCCTTGCTGCGAGAACTGTCTGCAGGACCTCTCGCTTGAACTTCTCAAACATCTCCAGCCACTCTCCTGTCGCGGGTGGCTGCGAGTGACCTGAGTCAGAACCATTCCCCCCATCTCCTGTCATCGAACCTAATTCAAGATTTTCCTTCACCGGCTACGGTCCACGCTCACCGCACCAAAAATGTTGAAACCTTCAACAGGTCTCTTGAGTTCAGACCTACTGGGGGTGTAGCCGATGCTTACTTCTCCCTCACTAGACTCTCTTGACGGTGGATGTGAGGATACGAATAGACCCAAGGCTGAAGCGAGGAGGTCCCGCCACACACCCGGAAGATCTTAGAGAGCTTCCCCTCCCAAACCAGAGCTCAACCGGGCACCTTGGAGGGCACTAGCAGCCGACCAAAAACTAGCCTGGAGGAGTGGATTCTCTAAAATCGGATCTCCTCCAAGGTGCCCTTAAGGGTCTATTTATAGATTTTTCTAGGTTGGTCTGCAAATAACATGAATCCGCCTTTTAATTTTACTAACAGCACCCCAAACTGGTCTGCTAACAGCCTAATTCCGCTGTTCCGAAGGGCTATTTGCAGCCCACCAGGGGTATTAGGGTCATTTCTCCCTCAAATCATCCTGGGCGAGTGGTCCGTGAGGGCACCACTCGCTGGGCACCCGCCTTGTTGGGCGAGTGCCCGCATTTCCGAGCGAGTGGTCCGTGAGAGCACCACTCGCCTGGCTCCTTCTCTTCTGTACCTTACCCCCATCAAACCGGGGTACTTCCTCCTCCTAGCCGGGGCGAATGATCGGGCTGACCCAGGTCTCGCCATTTAGCTTGAGGGGTCCACTCGGCGAATACGGGTTGTACACTCTAGACCCATGGGACTTGGAAGATGACTGATGTGTAGTGATAAGGAGCTCATGATTAATATGTCTACCCATGAGGGGTCACCACTTGAGGGATTCAGGTCAAGTTTAAGTCAGGAGAGAGAGGGAAAGCTGCACTTGGCCCAATTGGGCCAAGAAGGTCTAGTGTCCAAATTCACTATATATTTAAGAGCAATATAAAGAAGGAGCAATAAATCACCAACCAATTAAATGTCTTGTGAAGGGGAAATTTGGGATTCAGCCCATTGCGTCCCCTAGTACCACCGGGAACCCTTCACCGGGTGGGCCGCGGGAAGTCCAGGACTTACCTTAAATCACCAAAGAAGTCACATGAGAAATAAGTAAGGAAACACGTCCACCAATCTAAATAAGTATCTGGTAAAAGGGACTTTGGGATTTAGCCCATCGTGTTCCCTAGTACCGATGAGAGCCCTTCACCGGGTGTACCTCGGGAAGTCCAAGATCAACCCTAAATTGCAATAACAATTAAAGTAGGCAAGGGTAGCCATAGTAGGGTAAGATTGGATTTATGTATCTCCTCCCAGTCGCGGGAGTGGCAGGATTGTGGTGCCCGGTTAGACGAGCGGGAACCTCGAGGGGATGATTATCCCGGTAACATTCTCAGAAATGTGGCAGGTCTTCGGTACTAGGCAGGTCGTCACTCCGACCGCGGTACGTTGACTTAGCGGGTGTGTAGGGGTCTAAGGGGCCAGCTTGGCTGCGTGTCGGGACGACAGTTCCCCGAAGACACCTCTCACTTGGCTCACAGTCTGGTGGACTCCAGCAAAGAGTACGCAGAGCTCCGCGGTTGTTTAGCGTCGAGGCGTACGTGCGGTCTAGGCCTGGTAGAGTGTATGCCCGCCTAGGAGTGGACAACCCGGTCCGCTACCACCGTGTGTCACAGCGGTTGGTACCCGAGAGGTTGGCTTCCTTTCAAACAGAGGGAACTACAAAGGTCTATGCGCATAGAGTCGTGTGTGCGAGTTTCATTGCATAAAACAGTCATGGCATAGCACAGCATATGCACTTGCAGATCCTCATCATATAAATTAGTATGGGCTCTTTTATATGATGAGTTATGATTCCTGAAAATCCTAACTTATAAGTTTGTATGGGCATTCATATAAGTTAGGGTACGAGATCGATTACTTGTCGCTACTGTTCTCACTGCCTTGCTTTACCTGCTTTACCTGCTTTATTTACTGTTTATTTACTGCTGTACACTTTTATTATACTCCTGCTTATACATGATTAGATTAGCCTCTTTTACACTTGTGTAGCTTAGAATTTGTGTATATACTAGTTTACTTCCCCCGTCACCTGCTTTGTATATTACTGTTATATTGCAGCTTTTTTTCCTTTCCTTCCGCCCGGTGCCTTGGAGTCGCCGGGGGAGCGGATGGGAAGCCACTTAGTCTTTATGACTAACGGTTGCTACGTCCCTCTTTTTAGGAGCACATTCAGTGGTATAGCAGCGTTCAACACCGGAGGCCAGCCAGGTCAGGTGTGCAGGGCTGGGGTTTATGGTACCTTAGCTGCCGTCAGTGACAGAAGCGGGTGAGTGTTTTGAGATGTAGCCCTTGGGGCATTTAGCTGGTTACTCTGATGATTTGCAGGAGCTGTGTAGCTTTCTGCTTTTCTCTGTTCTGAACTTTATTACTTATTGTGAACCTATGGCTTTAATGCTTTCTATTATTGATGGGTTGACGCTGTTCAGTTGGTTTGGCCGGCAGGATAGGCGTCTTGTGGGGGAGGCTAGCTCGTTCGCTGGCGCTTCCGCAAGACGGCTATCCTGGGCATAAGGCTCCCCTCGGTCGTGTTTTGTGTTCCGGGAGGGGGATCTTACAAGGTTAGTGGAGTGGAATGATAAATATGCTAAGTAAATGGAAGATTTGTCTCTGTAAGTGAAGAAAGTTATGCATTAAGTCTTGGAATGGTGCGAGTACTAGTAGAAAGAGCAGAAGTAGTGGATTAAGACATGTTCCACTAAGTCGCTAGCTTCTCCGAGGCGAAGTTGTGGTTTCTCGCTGGGGTATGGAGCATTTCGGTATGCTAATAAGCATCTAGATGGGCGTTGTTTGGCGTAAGGGAAAGAAGAACGGGAGGGGGGGGGGGGGGGGGGGGGGAATAAAAAGCCACGCAACACTCCTCGTGAAGGAAAGCGAGATGGATGGCTGCGCGGGCGAAATGCGCGTTTTGGTCAATTTGTCATCTCAGAGGCAGCCCAAGAAGCTTTTCGTGTGTGTAACTTCGTATCATGTCACGAATGTGTACTTCTAGTCATGTTGTCTTAGTAATTTAAGATCTATGAAAGTGATTTGATAGCGACGTGTAAGAGTGTGATGTGACGAAAGATCTGAGTAATTAATATTATATCGACTCTAATATGCACACAAACTTCCATTAAATTTTTAAATAGTGTAGATGACATGATATTGTTGAGGTGATGATGTGATGCTGACCTCAATATTTTGTATTAATATTTTATTAAAAAAATAAAAATATTTTATTATCATTATTTTAGGTATTTTATCATTATTAATATTAAGTTTTTAAAGGTTTTAGCCTTTTAGGTATAATTTCTACTTTAATTTTTTTTAGAGGGTGACATCATATTTAATATGGACCTACGTAGGCCTAAATGGACTTAATAATGTCCAACAAAAATTAGAAGGCCCAAATAATTTTAATTGGAACTTTTTTTTAGAAAAGAATTGCATTAACTTGACACTTCTAAGTTCTAACTAGATAATTTCAAGAACACGTGGCGAAAGCTCAGAAGGGTAAGAAAAAGTCAAACAAGCAATCTCATGAGCCATACAATTTGCGCCACGTCGAATGAATCGAAAGTTGTAAATCGCCGCCGTGGAGAACATGCACAACGAATCCACAATGAAAGGTCACTCCGCCGAGAATGTGGCCACACTTGAGGTCATAACACAAATCAATGGCGCACAATCCCCCTCAAAAATCACTGATATCCAACCATATTCAATAGCCACTAAATAAAATTATATGATATGGCTAAATAAACTTAATATATAAAAATAATAATACGCGAAATTATCTATAATATATTTAGAGTAATGTTATAAGCACACCGTTATTGGCTATTGACCATCAAGCTTTAATAACATCAAAAATAATTATTTTCACACCGACTTATACGTTAATGACACACCAAACTCAAAATTTTGATTTTTGCACATCATATTTAAAATTTTCATTATTGCAAACTAAAGTTAAAAATTGAATGCACACCAAAGTAAATATTTTGATTTTTTTTCTAAGATATTTTCACTTCATAATTTTGCCGTCCAGCACCTACATATCACATAAAATCATTATCTTTTGAGAATCTATTGGTCTTCAACATAACAACACTTTTATAAAATTAACATTAAGTTCCTAATATTTCTTCTCATCACACAACTTCCTGGACATCTTCTCCATTTATAGATGAGATCCTCCAAGGGCGGCGAAATCGCTGGCGATCTCCTCCAAGGGTGGCGACGGGCAGCCTTGTGCGACGGAGGTAGCGCGGGGGTGTGGTCGGAATCGCGAAACAGCGGAAGAAACCAACGGCCGAAATAAGAATGAATAGGTGTGCGCTTAATTAAAGCAGTTTTTTGTGTATTTTTGATAAAATATTGGTGTGCTAATAGCCTATATTGGTGTGCTTATAACATTGCTCTATATTTATTATGAAATATAAAACTAATGGCGGGAGAAGATGTTTGTTTATTTCCCTTTTTTCATTTCTCTCGTAATCTATACTATAAGAAAATATTAACGGCATTGGGGGGGGGCCGCCAGGTTCCACTCTGGTATGAGGGGGAAAAAAGGGGGGAGGGGGGGGGGGGGAGAAAAAAGAAAAAGAGGGGGAGGAGAAAAAAGAGGGGGAGGAGAGGGAAAGGGGGAGGGAGGAAGAAAAAAGAGGGAAAGAAAGAAAAAAATGGAGGGAGGGAGAGATGAATGCTCTTTGCAGTGATTATTCATATCACCGAGATGACAATTTGAATCTCCGCGGAGAGTCATTTGGATCTTCGCGGAGATCCAAATGGCTCTCCGCGGAGATTCAAATGGTTTTCCGCGGAGAACCTTTTGGATCTCCGCGGATAATCATTTGCTCTCCGCGGAGAACCTTCTGGATCCTTGAAAATGTTGCTTCATTAAACACTTATATAAAATATTTCCTAGAGTGATATGGTTATTATTTTAATTTTAACAAATCATTTTTTTTCTTTTACGATGATCAATTGTTCACGGAAGCATACCATGATATGGTATATATAGTTGAAGTTGATAGCAGTCATTTATTCATTTTTTTTAATATTCAACTTTTTTCCAAGTAATTATGTACATCTGAGATGACCATTTTCATTAAATTATCTGAAATTCTCCATTAGCTTGAACTCCACGCAAAACATTCTTGTGGTTTATAACTTTCTAATATATATAATAAATGGTAAAATTACATTGTGTAGATCCAAAGATGTTTTCTATAGTTTGTATTCTCAATATGTGTTGAAACCAGTTTCCCGGTCTCAGCGTTCGAAAGGGGGTTGCGACTAACCCTTACTTGACCTAAGTCTAGACCCTTGACCGGTCACTAGGAACTGAGAGACTTGGACTTGATGAACACTTGAATCCACAAATGGACCCCTTAAGCTGCAGCGCGGAGGTCCCACCACATACCGGAAGATCTTAGAGCGCTTCCCCTCCCAAGCCAATGCTGAGCCTGGACACCTTGGAGGGCACTGAGAACCACCTCACTGTCAGCTGGAGGATGACAAGGGAGGGGGGGGGGGGGGGGTGCTTACATACAAGACACACGCGAGGGGGGGGGGGGGGGGGTAGTGACCAACCCTTCCCAAGGTGCCCATGAGGGTCTATTTATAGACTTCCCAAAAAATGGACTGCGGATAGCAAAAATCCCGCTATTCGCAGTCCAAACATGACCACCATCGATCACGCGTGAAGGGGGGGGGGGGGGGGGGGGGGGGGCGAGTGGGGCTCGAGGTGTCCGCCCCCCCCCCCCCCCCCCTCCCGGGAGGTCACACTGACCTCCCTACCTACACCGGGCGAGTGGGAGGATCCCTCCCACTCGCCCAAAGGGGGCGGCGAGTGGGAGGCCTCTCCCACTCGCTCGGCGAGTGGGAGGGCTGCTCCCACTCGCCCGGCGAGTGGGAGGCCCCTCCCACTCGCCCGGCGAGTGGGAGGGCTGCTCCCACTCGCCCGGCGAGTGGGAGGGCTGCTCCCACTCGCCTGGCGAGTGGGAGGCCCATCCCACTCGCCGAGGGCCCCTCAGCGTCGCCCGGATGAGTGGGAGAAATTCTCCCACTCCCTCCGTGGCCTCTTTCGCGGTCGTTTTGCTCGCCTCGGCCATTTTCGCTACCTAGGCTTCGTCCGGGTCGGGTCACACCGATTCGAGAAATATGAGGGTTGTACACAATCCCCGCTCTTTGCGAGCTTGACTCAAGCTCGGAAAGAAAGCCCAACCCACCTATTGAACGAGTTGGTGGGACCCGGAGGGAATATTTGGAGGGTTCCACCTGATGGCTATATAAAACCCATCGAAGAGGAGGGTAGGAGAGCATCCTTCCTGAGTGCTTCCCCCCCTCCCTCTTCGAACGAGATGGATCCACCTCGAGACTTCAGGGCTCGTTTCAAAGACTTTGCTGGGAAGGGTTCGTCTGACGTGACGGACCTTAAAGCTCTGGTCCATGGCCCTCCGTCTTCTCCTACCCGCCCCGCGGTGCGATCACCTCGGAAGAAGCCCCGCCCCGAGTTGGTGAAGGAGGCTGCGTCATCATCCTCTCATGGGGTGCCCGAGTTTGCCCGCGGACTGGATATGGATATGGTATCGGTTCTCTCCTCTTTCCTGCTTCGCACTTGTGGTTACGTCTGTCCATGACAACGTGCTTTTTCATTGTTCATAGCTTCTCGCGGATGACCTCGAAGGGATCCGAAGAGTGGTAGGGGGGAACGGGTGCAGACGCTCGGGTGAGTCCTATCTCTCTCGTCCGGGAACCTGCCGCCCTCTCGACTGCTCACGATGACTCATCTGCTGGAGGGGGTAAGACTTCGACGGGCCAGTCGAGCCGAAAGGAAGTCTCGATGCCACCCCACTCTCCTACTGCAATCACAGAGCCCGTCGAGGACCGACCCGACGTCTTCGTCCGTCTGAGCCGCTTGGAGACTCTTACCCAGGAGCTGCGGGAGGGGAGGCTATCTTCCGGACCTGACCCCCTCGCCCGTGTTGGCGTGCTGGAGCGTCGGGTGGAGAGGCTGGAGGCTGAACTCAATCTCCTACGAGGGGAGGTCCGGCTCGCATTTGGCGGCATGACGACACCGTTCGAGGATCACTTTCGCCGGGTGGAGGCCTCCGTGCGTACCGTGACCGAGGAGCTCTCCTCAGCCAAGGCATGCTTTGAATCCACGCGTGGGGGGGGGGGTCCCCTTCACCCTGGACCAGGGCTTCTGGAAGTGGACGGCGCGTTAGCCACCCCTCCCTTTGGGGATGTACTATTTGTCATGTAATAATGAGGATCGACTCGTCGCCGCAGCTCGTTTGCTTCGCGGCCGGACTATTTGTTTTGTCATGTTTATGTTATGTTTGTTTTAATAACTCTACCGAGTTATATCTCATTTGAGCTGTCATTATTTGTCTAACTATCATGCAGGGTGAGCGCAGCAACACTGGGACAGCGGAGTAACAGGCGGGGGATAGGGACCTCGGGTGGACGGTCCGAGGGCGAAGCAGTTGGGTGGTGTGTCAGGGGAGAGACGTAGGCGAAGAGACCCTTCGGTCCGCATCGCTACCTCAGGGGAGAGGGCCGCGAGGCCCTCCCTCCTCTGCCGGGCGAGTGGACCATGAGGTCCACTTCCGTGCACCGGGCGAGTGGACCTCAAGGTCCACTCGCCTATGCTCGGGGCGAGTGGGCCTTGCGGTCCGCTCGCCCGGGGCGAGTGGACCACCTGGTCCACCCCCCCTCCATGCCCTTGGGCGAGTGGACCCCATGATCCACTCGCCTCCTCTTTTACCCCTCCCTTATAAATACCCCCTCCTTCCACCTCTGGACTCTCACCTTCATTTCCTCCTTTGCCTTGCCCTTCTCCCAGAGCCAGCTCTATCCTCTCCTTCCACTCCTGCAGGATGGCATCTAACCGTTCGGCTGTCAAAAGGAACGGTCGGGAACAGAACGCGGCCAACTTCTTGGGGGGTTCTTTCCCCGTAGGGAAAGTATCCAAAGAGGAGCTCTCCGCCTTCAGGACTTCCTACCTCCCTGAAGGGTGGAGATGCAGATGCCCATCAGGGGGTGAGACCGTCAACTCCTTTTACGATGACTGGCTTGCATTCCCTCTCCTTCACTTCGAGGCTGGGCTACGGCTGCCCTTGTGGCCTGAGGTGAAGGAGTTCCTGGACTACTTTGGCGTAGTCCCGGACAGGTTAACACAAATGCGATCTCGATGTTAACAGCTTACGCGTGCTATTTGCGGGAGGAGAAGGTGATGTTCGACCTGAACGTGTTCCGCAAGATTTTCACCTTCCGAGCGACCGCTGACGGGGTGTGTTTTCTGACCGGAACACACATGGAGGTGCACGAGACCCTCAACAAGGTCAACCACTGGAATGAGTCATTTGTGTTCATTCGGGGTGACCTGGACGGCATCCCCTTCTCCCCATACAGAGGCCCGAGAAGGTCTGCAAACCCCCCTCGCTACGTGGGGAGGCCGCTGTGCTGCACCGCTTCCTCAAAGGTGCGAGCTTCGAGGTTGATCACCTCCGGAGGAAGATCAACCAACTCATCTACGTGGAACCGGGGACGGGTACCTGAGCCTTGACAACTTGCCTCCCTTGTGGCTCATTTTCTCCCATTGCTGCTCAATTCGTCCTAACTTGTGTAGGTGTTCGGTCCCTTCCTCGACACCTTCCCTCTGCGGGGGGAAGTTCCTCCTCCGCCCATGGGCTCAACGAGGAGGTTGCGGCTGATTCGGCTTCGGCTCCGAAGATACCTGGGTCGAGTCAGAGGAGGGATAAGGAGCGGGTGGTGGAGGAGGGAGCGCCCTCCTCCCCACCGAAGGAGCCGAGGATGCGGCGGGGGAAAGTAGTTTGCCGAAGGGATTCCGGGGTACTGCCTAGGGAGAGGGGGCAACCGAGTGACCCCAACGCACTGGCCAATCACCCCAACTTCGAGATGGGGGGAAAGGCTACAGACCCTCTTGGCGAACCTATCGTCCATTGGGATGAGACGATGAACCGGGTCTCCCTCACCTCCCACCGGCCTTCGTGGGCTGAGGGGGATGTCAAGGATGGCGCGGCGCATAGCCTCATCTACGGTATCTACGGTCGGCAGGACGCGGCATCTTACAAGGAGATGTCTATGCGCGATCTTGCGCACGCGAGTTCCCAGGCCCAGCTTCGTGCGACTGAGCTCTCCCACATGGCCGCCCGCCGAGGTCTTAGTCTCTCGTACAGGTGGATGCGGACGGACGCGTCGAAGTTGGATGCGGAAGAGAGGGCCACTGACCTTGCGGCTCGCTTGGCCACTGCTGAGAAACTCCTGGAGGAGTCATCCGGGGGCTTGGTTCGTGCCCTCCTTAATGAATTCTCCTTTTCTCCTTTTAATTCGTTATTATTCGTTGGCTCTACTTTATTCGCCGTGTTGGCCCGCAGGGACCCGGTGCCGCCGACTCGCTTAGGAGACGATGTGAGGAGTCGGACCAGGAGGTGCAGGACCTGAGAGCTCAGCTTGCCGAAGCTCAAAGGCAGTTAAGGGAAGGGGGAGGAGAAGGAGGTGCACCTTCGAGAGCGGCGAGGCCAGCCCCATCTCTGCCTGCTGAAGTCGAGCGTGCTCGGGGGAAAATCATGGCGTCGACGGCCCGAGCCCTGGTGAGTCGCCTCCATGACGTGGGCGCTATTCAAGACAGCTGGAGGGGGGTCTCTGCCAGCGACATTCTTCCTGAGCTCTTCCCTTCGCCTGGGCGGTCCGGCTCGCCCCCTAGCAGCGGCGGCTACTCCCCATGATCGTGGGGATGGCCTGTGACGTCTTCTTTCTTCCCGTTCCTCACAGGAACTGTGTAACTTTTGTGTCTGCTTTTCTCTTTCAGGCCTGCATGTACTAACAAGAGAGAAGCAACCATTCATGTAATACACGTTATCAATGAATCAGTAGTTATTGTAATGGATGTCCTAGTTTACTCCTCCCTTTCATTGCTTGAGGGTGTGATACCTTGCTTGAATCAACTGTCGAGTAGTTGATTGAACCGGTGAGTTCCCCATCTGCCGGTATGACTGATCTTGGAGAACGGTTGTCTTTAGTCGGGGATCTTACCGATCGGAGACGGAAGTACCCATCCACGTCCTGGGAGTCTTAGCTCAACCGGGGGTGGAGGAACTCAACGCACTCCTGTTCTAGCTGGAGGCGGAAGTATCCATCCACGTCCTGGGAGTCTTAGCTCAACCGGGGGTGGAGGAACTCAACGCACTCCTGTTCTAACTGGAGGCGGAAGTGCCCATCCACGTCTTGGGAGTCTTAGCTCAACCGGGGGTGGAGGAACTCAACGCACTCCTGATCTAACTGGAGGTGGTAGTACCCATCCACGTCCTGGGAGTCTTAGCTCAACCGGGGGTGGAGGAACTCAACGCACTCCTGTTCTAACTGGAGGCGGTAGTACCCATCCACGTCCTGGTAGTCTTAGCTCAACCGGGGGTGGAGAAACTCAACGCACTCCTGATCTAACTGGAGGTGGTAGTACCCATCCACGTCCTGGGAGTCTTAGCTCGACCGGGGGTGGAGGAACTCAACGCACTCCTGTTCTAACTGGAGGCGGAAGTACCCATCCACGTCCTGGGAGTCTTAGCTCAACCGGGGGTGGAGGAACTCAACGCACTCCTGTTCTAACTGGGGGCGGAAGTACCCATCCACGTCCTGGGAGTCTTAGCTCAACCGGGGGTGGAGGTACTCAACGCACTCCTGATCTAACTGGAGGTGGTAGTACCCATTCACTTCCTGGGAGTCTTAGCTCAACCGGGGGTGGAGGAACTCAACGCACTCCTGTTCTAACTGGAGGCGGAAGTACCCATCCACGTCTTGGGAGTTTTAGCTCAACCGGGGGTGGAGGAACTCAACGCACTCCTGTTCTAACTGGAGGCGGAAGTACCCATCCATGTCCTGGGAGTCTTAGCTCAACCGGGGGTGGAGGAACTCAACGCACTCCTGTTCTAACTGCCAAACTGCGAGTTGAACCGATGTGCCCACATCTACCGATATGACTTAGCCCGGTGGAGGGCCTCTAGCTAAGGATTTTGGACCTGGATGTCTTTCCAGAACCCCTCTCCCATTCATAGTTCTTACCTATTACAACTTGCTTATACTACGCCCCTTTGGGCATTCTGTTACATCTCGCCCTTTTCCGGGCCCCTCCTTACATCTCGCCCCATCTGGGCACTTCACCATACTTCGCCTCTACCTAGGCACGATGTTACACCCCGCCCCTTCCTGGGCACTTCCTTACATCTCGCCCCATCTGGGGCTCACTTGACCGCCTGCTCCCTGGCCATCCCTGCCATTGCTTCTTCCACTTCTTCGGCTGCTTGCATCCATCCGATTGTGTTGACCGCAGTAACGTAGCACTGGCGCGCCTCCCGGGGATCCCCCCTGACTCTCACCTGGAGCTCTCCGGAGTTGTACTTCAAGCACTGATGGTAGGAGGACGGCACGCACTTGTACGCACCGATGAGGGGACGCCCGAAGATGGCGTTGTAACTGCTCGGCGCGTCCACGATGACGAACCGACAATTCTTTGAAGTTCCCCCCAGGGTGACGAGGAGTTCGACTCCCCCTTCCACCTCCTTCCTCTCCCCGGAGAATCCGAAAAGTGGCCCATCCGATGCTAGCACTCGCTTTGCGTCAACCTTCATTCCTTCAAAAGCCTTCTTGAACACCACGTTCACCGAGCTCCCGTTGTCGACTAGGATCCAGGAGACGGTGAAGTTCTCGATCGCCGTATTGATGACTAGCGCGTCGCAGAAAGGGTCCTCGTTGGCCGGCATGTCTTGGATGGAGAAGGTAATCTTCTCGCTCGAAGGTGGGGACCGGGAAGTCGAGGCGATGCTCCGACGGTATATGGCATGGAGGCTCCCCTTCCGGGTGGCTTCTTTGCCTGCTCCCCCATGGATGACTCCGATCCCTCCTAGGGCCCCTATATCGACCCTTTCTTCGCATGGATCATCTTCCTCCTTGTTCTTCCCCTTCTCCACTGCCCGAGGTCCTTCCAGGCACAGCTGCTTCCCCCCATGTTGGGGTTCTTCCTTCTTCCCTCATCTCGAGGAACTCAGGGCAAGCTGCGGTCGCGTGGCCCTCTTGCTGGTGGAAGTCACAATATGGCAGCGCCAGCTCGCCTCCCTGCTTCTCCCAACGTCCCTTCTTCTTTCCGCCTTTCTTTCGACCGATGGCCATGGCTTGCAGGGGCTGGACTTGCAGCGGCCCCGGGCCTTGTTGCCAACCTGCCGGGTGGAAACGCCCGTGTCTCCCCTGATAGCCTCCTCCTCCCTGGAAGTGGCCCCTTCCTTGGCCTTGAGAGGGACCAACCTGTGACCTCCAAGCTGGTCGGGCGGCTGTCGGTTGCGACTTCCAGCCTTGCTCCTGCCCAACGGGAGGTCCCTGTTGTCCCTGGCTCTTCACTTCCTCCTTCTTTCTTCCTCCACGCTCTTTCCTTTCCTCCTCTGCTACCTTGGCTAACCTAGCCACGAACTCCTGATTGGTAGCCTCAACCTCGGTCTCGCGGTCGGCACGCTTCATTAACTCCTCGAAAGACAGCAGAGGGTCCCGAGTTAGACTCATCCGGAACAGCCCCGGCTGCAGCCCAAGGGTGAAAGCCAGCTGCAGGGTGTGTCCGGGCACTTCAACGGCAAGGAGGACCTCCGCCTGGAACCTGTCCATGTAGTCAGCCAGCGGCTCCCCCGGCTTCTGCCTGACTGCGAACAAGGCTTCCATACTCTTTCTCCTCTTCTTCGAGGTAGAGAATCTCAACAAGAAATTTCGACGCAGATCTTCGAAACGGAAGATTGTTCCCGCCGCGAGCGAGTGGAACCAATCCCTCGCCTTTCCCTGGAATGAGACGGCGTAAGCCTACACATGAAGGCGTCCGACATTTGCCTGATCGAGGTCATGTCCTCGAACCACTGGAGATGCTGGAGTGGATCGCTATCCCCCTCGTAGTAGGACATGGCGGGATCGCGGAACCCATCCGGGACGGGAGCTGACATGACCAGCTCGCAAAAAGGGCTCCTCCATTCTTCTTGGTTGAGGGGAGGTGCTCCCATCGCCTCCCCGCCCGGGCAGCTGGTCCGGGGAGAACTATTGAAAAGCCCCCGTGCTTGGAGGCCCAAACCTTCCTCCGAAGCTGGTTTCCTTCCTTGCTGACTGCTTCTTACTTCCACTAGGGGGAGTGAGGCGATCCTAGGTGCAGGTGGTGTTGAGCATTCGCCGCGAGCGGAGGACATGGCCTGCATGAACTCCAGGATCTTCTTGCTGAATTCGTCGAAGTCGCTCTTCTTCACATACTCGCAAGGCGGAGGCGGGTCTCCCAACTCGTCGCTTCCAGCCATGGGACTTGACTCAGAGGTTTCCAAACTAGTCGCTTCCACGCTCACCGCACCAGAATGTTGAAACCAGTTTCCCGGTCTCAGCGTTCGAAAGGGGGTTGCGACTAACCCTTACTTGACCTAAGTCTAGACCCTTGACCGGTCACTAGGAACTGAGAGACTTGGACTTGATGAACACTTGAATCCACAAATGGACCCCTTAAGCTGCAGCGCGGAGGTCCCACCACATACCCGGAAGATCTTAGAGCGCTTCCCCTCCCAAGCCAATGCTGAGCCTGGGCACCTTGGAGGGCACTGAGAACCACCTCACTGTCAGCTGGAGGATGACAAGGGAGGGGGGGGGGGGTGCTTGCTCACAAGACACACGCGAGGGGGGAGGGGGGGGGGGGGGGGGGGTAGTGACCAACCCTTCCCAAGGTGCCCATGGGGGTCTATTTATAAACTTCCCAAAAAATGGACTGCGGATAGCAAAAATCCCGCTATTCGCAGTCCAACCATGACCACCATCGATCACGCGTGAAGGGGGGGGGGGGGGGGGGGGGGGGGGGGGGCGAGTGGGGCTCGAGGTGTCCGTCCCCCCCCCCCCCCCCCCCCCCCCCCTCCCGAGAGGTCACACTGACCTCCCTACCTACACCGGGCGAGTGGGAGGATCCCTCCCACTCGCCCAAAGGGGGCGGCGAGTGGGAGGTCTGCTGCCACTCGCCTGGCGAGTGGGAGGACCATCCCACTCGCCGAGGGCCCCTCCGCGTCGCCCGGATGAGTGGGAGAAATTCTCCCACTCCCTCCGTGGTCTCTTTCGCGGTCGTTTTGCTCGCCTCGGCCATTTTCGCGGTCGTTTTGATAAGCTGAACCAATGTAGTTGGACTGAAGTGAGGCCGAACATTATATATATATGTTAATTTATAGTAATTCTGATAAAAAAAAATCCAATTCAATTGGATTATGTTAAATATTGCATTTAAAATGATAGGTAGAAATTCAAGGTTTCATATTTCATAAAAAATTTATATGAAATTATATCATTATAAAGGTCTCCCCGGAGAACCAAAAGGGTCTCCCCGGAGAGCCTAAAGGGTCTCCCCGGAGAGCCAAATGGCTCTCCCCGGAGAGCCAAATGGCTCTCCCCGGAGATCCGGAGAACCGCGAAGATCCTTTTGGCTCTCCGCGGAGTTCCTTTTGGCTCTCCGTGGAGATCCAAGAGGTTCTCCCCGGAGATCCAACGGCCGAGAGAGGAGAAAGACGTCGCCGAGAGAGATCTGAATTGAAGGCGTCGTCAAGAGATCCAATTCAGCGGACTGAATAAAGTCAAGAGGGAATGGAGGACTGAAATTGTGGAAATAAGAGTGGATCACGCCGGAGAAGAAGGGATCTCGCCGAAAGTGAGGCTTGGAGCGAGCCGGAAGTTTTTGGCCATGAAAGGGGCGGTCAGATCTGGGGAGGAGAAGCTCGGACATGATGGAGAGATCTCTAGGTGGGAGGAGTTGGGTCGGCCTTGGATCGCCGTTATAAGGAGAGCAGAGGAGAGCTGATGGCGTGCTGTTGGAGGTCGAGGCCGCCGGAGTTTGGAGGGGTCGCCGACGTTTGAGCGGGGAGAGAGAGAGAGAGAGGGGGGAGCGGGGAGAGAGAGAGAGAGCGGGGAGAGAGAGAGAGAGAGCGGGGAGCGGGAGAGAGAGAGCGGGGAGAGAGAGAGCTGGCCAGCTGGGTGAAATTTTTTGCGTTTTTTTTAATATTATTCAGTCATATTCAGTCTACCAGAGTGACCCGACCGGGAGGGGGGGGGGGGGGGCAACCTAATGTAGATTTTGAGTCGGCGCGACCAGCACTTTGTTTGAGCAAGCAATGTTTTCTCATATTTTAAAGGAATCTACAACTTTTCCTTTCTCATCTTACCTTTCTCATATTTTAAAATTTAGCCTTTTTGAAATGTATTCACGAAATTCCCCTGAAGATTTACTTCAAGAGAGTACTTTTGTGCATGAATGTTATAAAATGTAAACATTGAGGGAAAGATTTTTTTAATTTCAAAAGTTAGAGGAAGTGCAAATTGTAATTATATATATATAAACTCTAAGTTTTTTTAAGCCTAAAAAAACTTAAGTTGGTTCTCTCACAATACATGTTGAAATTAGGCAAATAATATATGCATTTTGTATACAACAATGAGATCTACAACTTTCATGTTGAACATTTTTTCAAAATTTGCATGGTTTGGCCGGAATTTGGCCCAAAAAGTTGCTGACTCGAATTTTGAAATTTATTATTATATTCATTTCGAGCCAGCAACCTTTCGGGCCAGATTCCGGCCAAACCATGCAAATTTTGAAAAAATGTTCAACATGAAAGTTGTAGATCTCGTTCTTGCATACAAAATGCATATATTATTTGTCTAATTCCGGCATGTATTATAAGAGAACCAGCTCAAGTTTTTTAGGCTAAAAAAGCTTGAGCTTATATACGTAATTCTGTATATATATACTGAAATTATCAAATTTGAATTCTATCACGTGGGCAAATGAGAGAAATATTATTGATGGGGTTCCCCCAAGTAGACTCGATCGAACCGGCTCATCGCCTGGTCACGAACAATTCGGCTCATCGCGACATCGCTCGGCCTAGCGACGCACGCACCTGCGCGTGCGTCGCGTGCGGGCACACGTCCACGCGTTCGCGTGCACGCGCGTGGGAACGCGCCCCCATGCATTCTGCATGGGGGCACGAGCTTCCCTGGGATAACTGCGCGTGCAGTTATTCCCTTGGAAGATAACTGCACGCGCAGTTATCTCCAAGGGGAGCCATGGCAGTTAACTGCCATAGAATCCCCCCCCCCCCCGACGGCCCCCCTCTCCTCCTGGGAGGGGGCGGCCGCCCAGGCCGGGCGGCCTCTCTGCCGCCCGGATCTGGGCGGCGGCAGTTCCTCCCAGCAGGACGGGCGGCAGTTTTGCCACCCGTCTCCTGCTCCATGGACGGGCGGCAATTCTGGCCGCCCGTCCAGCCGCCGCCCCTGCAAGGGGCAGCGTCCGCCCGGCCGCCGTCCCCTTTGGACGGCGGCCACCGTCCGGCCACCTTCCCCCCCTTGGGGGGGAAGACTGTCCCTTCAGGTTTCGCCAGAAACCTGGACGGGAGGAATAGTTTCCTCCCGTCCAGGTTTCCGCCAACCTATTTGCCGTCCGGAGCGCCTCGCCGGAGGCGCCATTCCGCCGCCGTCGGACTCCTCCGCCGGCCTGAGCGCCTCGCCGGCGGCTTCATTCCGCCGTCTCCGGCGTTCTCCTCTTCCCTCGCTTCCGGCCAAGTCCACCGCCATCTTCCCCGCCTCCGGCCACTTTCTCCGCCGTCGTCAGCGGCGGTTACGTGGGTAACCACCCACGTAACCGCCCGTGTAACCTCCTGTAGTGGGGGTGCGATTAGAATATTTACGGGGCCGGAGTGCGTCTAGTAAATAATAGCCCCTAAACTATATAATATGAATATATTGGGGGTGGTTGCGGTGTGCGGATAGCCGGGTAACCACCGTAACCACCCCGAGCCTATAAATAGACCCTCAAGGGTCTTCATTTGGATCTTCTTCTTCTCCTCCTCCATCTCTCCCCTCTTTTAAGACTTTCTCTCTCTCCGGCCGGGAAAATCCTCTTACGAATTTTCTCTCTCCTCCTTCCTCCTTGCGCGCTCACAAGCTTGCCTCCTCCTTCCGCGCTCCAAGCGCGCCACCGTGCGCTCCGCTCTCAAGACCACTCCAAGCGCGCCTCCGTGCGCTCCGCTCTCAAGACCTCTCCAAGCGCGCCTCCGTGCGCTCCGCTCTCAAGACGGCTCCAAGCGCGCCTCCGTGCGCTCCGCTCTCAAGACCGCTCCAAGCGCGCCTCCGTGCGCTCCGCTCTCAAGACCGCTCCAAGCGCGCCTCCGTGCGCTCCGCTCTCAAGACCGCTCCAAGCGCGCCTCCGTGCGCTCCGCTCTCAAGACCGCTCCAAGCGCGCCTCCGTGCGCTCCGCTCTCAAGACCGCTCCAAGCGCGCTTCCGTGCGCTCCGCTCTCAAGACCGCTCCAAGCGCGCCTCCGTGCGCTCCGCTCTCAAGACCGGTCCAAGCGCGCCCCGGTGCGCTCCGCTCTCAAGACCGCTCCAAGCGCGCCTCCGTGCGCTCCGCTCTCAAGACCGCTCCAAGCGCGCCTCCGTGCGCTCCGCTCTCAAGACCGCTCCAAGTGCGCCTCCGTGCGCTCCGCTCTCAAGACCGGTCCAAGCGCGCCCCGGTGCGCTCCGCTCTCAAGACCGCTCCAAGCGCGCCTCCGTGCGCTCCGCTCTCAAGACCGCTCCAAGCGCGCCACCGTGCGCTCCGCTCTCAAGACCCCTCCAAGCGCGTCTCCGTGCGCTCCGCTCTCAAGACCGCTCCAAGCGCGCCTCCGTGCGCTCCGCTCTCCAGACCGCTCCAAGCGCGCCTCCGCGCGCTCCGCTCTCAAGACCGCTCCAAGCGCGCCTCCGCGCGCTCCGCTCTCAAGACCGCTCCAAGCGCGCCTCCGCGCGCTCCGCTATCAAGACCGCTCCAAGCGCGCCTCCGCGCGCTCCGCTCTCAAGACCGCTCCAAGCGCGCCTCCGCGCGCTCCGCTCTCAAGACCGCTCCAAGCGCGCCTCCGCGCGCTCCGCTCTCAAGACCGCTCCAAGCGCGCCTCTGTGCGCTCCGCTCTCAAGACTGCTCCAAGAGCGCCTCTGTGCGCTCCGCTCTCAAGACCGTCCAAGCATAACCCCGCGTACTCAGCAACAAGCACTCCGCGCACTCAAGAACAAACGCTCCAGCCTCCAGCAAGAACATCACTCCAAACTCCTCTAGCGCAGCAGGAGACAACCGACAGAGACAAAGACGCACAGAGGACATCGATCCAACCTTCAAGCTGCAGTCAAAACCTCTAGAGCGCTTAGAGCGCAGCATCCCCATCTGCATCAGACAAAAGTCTTAGCTCTAGGAGCGGTGACTTGTCACCCTCCGAGTATCTCTGTCGCCCTCGAGTTCTTTAAAGTAGCTTTGTACAACAACCAACAAATAGTGGAGGTTTCGGCCGGCACAGACCCGGCCGCGTGGTTTTTCACCCAGTTGACGGGTTTTCCACGTTAAAAAATTTGCCTTGTCAGCTTTCCCTTTTTCTGTGACTGATTGCGTGCTCAAACGCTCCCGGGCTAAGGCGGTCCAATCTAGTCCGGTCTACGGAAGCCTTTAGTGATCCGCAACAATTAGAATTCCATTAAGACATATAGTTAGTTATATGGATATTAATTCCCATGAAACATGCGCTTGAATCATGCCTGAATCATCTCTGCAACATTATTTCACGTGCTTCAAAGTGACCTCAAAAATCTCTTGAAAGAAGAACTTATTTCTTGCACTCACATGTTGATCATATGTGCACAAAAATGAATTAGTTATTATATGTAAGTGCCTAAAAATCTACCTGATAATGACATTAATTTAGTTATATGGCACAGGGGGGCCCTGTGCGGGCGGCAACATTCTGTGGGGGCGGTGATATTTGGCGGGGGCGACATTCGGCTGGGGCGGCGAAATTCGGCAGGGGCGACATTCGGCAGGGGCGGCGACATTCGGCGGGGGCGGTCTATATTTATATACGTATATATAAAACCTAATTCAATGTTGTTCAACAAAAATCATATGGTGTGATGACTGTCCGTTTTGCTTGACATAGTGAAAACCATGGTTCAATTCTCACCATTCGCAATTTTTGTGAGATTAAAAAATATGTCATATTACCCTATTTTTTCAATAAATTTAGGGGTAAACTTGTAATTTTATGTTATAGGGTACCATACACCCTCATAATTTTAGGTCGCCCCTAGTAGATTTATGAGACTTACGAAAAAGTGGAGAAAGATGGAGCGATTTGATCAAACGGCTGATGAAATATCATCCAGATTCGCCGTAATCTATCATTTCAATGAATTTAAAATTCATGGATTTGATAATTCTCTCTCTCGATACATATATGGTAAATTATGGAACCTTCCCTAGGAGTTTGCATAATTACAGGTTGTACCGCTCTATCTTTCAAAATTACATTTATCTTGCCCTCCAAGTTTCCCCAATTTACAAATATGCCTCTTCTTTTAGAAATATGGATGAAAAAAGATAAAAATAAGTCAAATTATTCTATGATATTTCAATTTTAATCTTTTATAAGGATTCTAGATTCATTACAAAGGGTAAAATGTAACTCACCCTTTTCAATTTAAAGTTATTACAAAGGGTAAAATTGGAATGTTATAAAATACTTTGGCCTATTTTATCACTTTCCAACTATATTTCTAAAGGAAAAGGTCACAACTTTCAATGTAGTGTCATTACAAAGGCAAAATTGAATAGAATAAAATAATTTGGCTAACTTAGAGGGGAGTAAAATCTAATTTCGAAAGATAGAGGGGTGCAAGTGCAAGTGCAACCAGTATATATATAACAAATAAACAAATATAATTACATTGAGTACCGGTCTACCGGATCATTACATTGACTCATACATACCTCAACGACATAAAATACGACTTATAATACACGTATAGCTTATAAATTATGCTCTCGCAATATCTTAATTAAATATTTATTATTAAAGGCCAGCTTCAAACTAATGTGCTCATCAACTTTAATAAGATTTTTATAATTACATTATCATGACAAATGAGTTCAAATATACAAATATTATTTGAAGATAGACATTGGCTCCATTTTTTCAGGCTTTAAAAAAAATAGTTTGACTAATTAGGTGAATCTTCTTGTTGGAGCACATAACAAGCAAGAAAACCACTTTTACCAGACTTTTATATTGGACCCTCATCAGCACTGTTGTTGTATAATTTTCATGTGCTTTTTTTAAATGGTGCCCTAACTTATATAGTAATGAGCAATATTTAGGTGCACCAAAAATGTCTAAATTTATCCAGTTAGGTTCATCGCTGCCCTTTGACTCGAGTGAGATTAATCACCCAACCCACGATGCTAAATACGACGCAACATCTAATATATGTTTATCTGACGCTTAGTGCGAGACTTTGCACTGTTAATAATTTGCTCAAGGGGAAATAATTGTGCCTTTTTATAAGTCCGAGCTCATGGATCAGTTGGATAAGCGCTTGATTAGTACGAAGGCACCCGTTAACTCTAGCTGAACTATCTGCCCAACCCACGACGCTTATAGCACAGCTCCTCATGTCCACCCAGCGCTTAGTACAGGGTTTTGCGCCGTCAGTTATTTAAAAGGGAAATGACTACCCCATTTTCCACGAGTTCGAGCTTATGCACAAATTAATTGGGTATGCTTAATCCTACAATATATATATAATAATTACCAAAACTTTCCTTGAAAGATAGCATAATTACAGATTGCACCCCTCTTATTATCAAAATTACAAAAACCTCCCCTGAATGTTATAAAACATAACATTTACATCTCATGAAGTTCATATTTCATAACATTCATGCACAAAATACCTCTCCTGAAAATGTACTCCGAAGGGGGTATTTTGTGCATGAATGTTATGAAATGTGAACTTCATGGGAGATAAATGTTATGTTTTTTAACATTCAGGGGAGGTTTTTGTAATTTCAATAATAAGAGAGGTGCAATCTGTAATTTTGCAAACTTAGAGGGGAGGTCCCGGCAAATGCCCCTATATATAGTATATACTATATATTTTGAGTTTTTTTATAAATTTAATATAAATATAATTTTAATCTTACATCTATTTTCCTAGAGTGAATTCACTAGAATTTTTATAGATGATCTATCGAAGAATATAAGCTCCCTAAAAATACTTTCATAAATGAGTCTAGATAATTCATTGAAAACATTCTTAACAAACTAATTTAAATTGCATTTTCAATGAAATTCTTGTTAGAAATAATAATCGCGTTGTCCAAATATGTTAATTATGCTGATTACTGTGATGTCATTAACATCGACCCACTTTAAGTGATCTAATTAATTAGGTTGAATATGTTTCATATTGTATGAATAATTTAAATTATGTGTACGTGGATACCGGGTGTTATTTCACGTTCATATGATGCGCTTAAACGTAAAACGATAGCATTATGGTTTTGCTATAAATAGGTTATGTCCCCGGGTCACAAGGTATTATCACATTCACTCTCATTCAGTCCTAGCATCACACCGCTAGAGAGAGCCTAAAGAGGAAGAGGAGTCTTCTTCATCAAGTGCTTGTACACTTGGAAGATCCGTGACCGCGACAATTAATCCATTATCATGGATTCAGGTAGTCTTCCGCTCATGTATTTATCTCGATGTTTAGACTAGAGTGAATCCATTTCCGTCGTGAATTCATGGATTCACCCCAACAATTCTAACTTTTAAGAAAAAACTCTATGGGGGGATTGTTGGTCCATCGCCACCCTTTGACTATAGTTGGACTAACCGCCGAGCCCACGACGCCTACAATGCAGCTCGATCCTCATGCATGTGTAACCAACACTTAGTATGGAGCTTTGCAATGCCAGTTGTTTAAGAGAAAATAATTGTTCTATTTCCATAAATTCGAGTTTATGGACCAATTTGATTAAGCCTACATTATATATACACTACATTTTTTTAGTTTTCTTAAAAATGAATTAGAAATCTAATTTTAACCTACATCCATTTTCGTAAAGTGAATGTAAATTCAGAAGAATTTTTATAGACGATTTATCGAAGAATATGCGCTCACCGAAAAAAACTTTCATAAATGGGTCTAAATATTTCTCCATAGCAATGAGTGTGTCTAGTGACCTCATTCGCCGAAGTGTCGATCACTTACCGATTTGATCAACGAATATGGGATTGCATACGCCGAGATCATACATAATTTTATTTCGAATATATATAATTGCGAGGAGAGTGTATAAATCAAAGGCTAGACATGCATGCTTGAGAGCTGAAATTAGTTCATCTTCATATATCCAATTAATACAAATATATGTATGCTCATATAAAACATTCATCTTTTTTATTTTATCCTTCTATATTTCAAAATAAACAACTTTTTCAATTTAGTTTTATTAATTTATTTATCACAATAATTTTTGTGTGCTTGACGGCCAACTCTTACGTGTCGCATTTTAATTGGATTACCCGATATTGAGAGATGCTTATTCTGAGATTACTAGTGAGGAAAAATACGTGTCGCATTTTAATTGGATTACCCGATATTGAGAGATGCTTATTCTGAGATTACTAGTGAGGAAAAAGTGTATAAATCAAAAGCCAAACATCACCAAACTTGGATTTGTGCTTTTATGATAACTATAATTAACCAAACATTGTCCCATTAATTGTGCTTATAATCAATGTATTCATACGAAGAATATTATGCTCGAGAAAGCGACCACGGTGATAAATTAAGCGGTGACAACAGAATGTGATAAATAAAACATCGAGAAACTGTTTGTTGAAAAGTAGAGAAAACTCCTTGAATGAACGAAGATGTAGTCAAGGGATCAAAGGCTAATGAATGTGACGAACCAGGAGAGGAACGCCCGCGATGCTGATCATTCATGCACCATGTGAATTACTATCTCATGCACGAAGGAATAAACTTGCGCAAAAAGCCGTGTTGGTGTACGCATGCGCTCACGAACGAAATCTTAGAAAGACTTGCAAGCCATGCATTTTGAATCTACATTGTATGGTGCTCCCTTAGAGAAAAAGTATGACATATGCTTGTGCATAGGGTTGGAGAGTCCTATAAAAGAGGATACGGACTTTGGAACAGTTTGGAACGACGGCGGCAGTCGTGAACATGATGGTAATGAATCGTCATTCGTGAACGCCCGACCTCACCTAAGGAACTGCATCTACTTTTATGTTCAAAACTAGTTTTCTTTTCTTTGGTGGCGGTCATAACCGTTGCCAAGACAAACATACATTCTATGATGATGATGTTTTTGTCCGAACACACCGAAGCAAAACCGCCGCGCCAAACGGAATTCAAGTTTCTGAAATAAGAAGAGCACTCGAGTTCTTTCCTCCTATCTTCTTCGCAAACTTTCATCGGAGTGAGATTGACTTAGCTAATCAAGTGATAAAAGAGCTTAAGCCCAGAGTAGTATAGTCAAAAGGACAAGTGCGCGACAATAGCTCGATCCAGCGTTGAGAAGAGATCGAAGAAGGGTAAACCACAGGTTCCTTGACCGCCTAGCTACTGCCGGAGAAGACTGAGAAAGAAATGGCAATAATGTTGAACCCCCTAATAAGGCTCCGTTTGGCCTGACGGTGGCGGTCGTGAACGCGGTGGTAAAATCGTCATTCGTGAACAAGCACCTAAGAAACTTCATCTATTTTTATGTTCAAGTGGATGATGTTCCTTAGGTGGGCGTTCATGAATGACGATTTTACCACCGCGTTCATAACCGCCACCACTGTGCCAAACGGAGCCTAAATAAATTTATAATATATCTTATGAATATGTTGATTATGTCCTTCCAAAATATTTCATTTCTTAAATTTCTTATTTAACATCTTCTTAAAAACCTTTCCCCAATGTCACTCACCGCCATTAATTAATTAATTATGATCATATAGTCTTTTTTTGTTACGTTCAATATATTTGTATATCATATGATCAACATGCGATTTGAAATGTTCTATTTTTATCACTCTTTAAAAACATATTTCTTTTCATTATATTTGTATATCATATTATCAACATACTATTTGAAATGTTCTATTTTTATCACTCTTTAAAAATACATTTCTTTTCATTATATTTGTATATCATATGCTCAACATATTATTTAAAATATTCTATTTTTGTCACTCTTTAAAAATATATTACTTTTCATTATATTATATGATCAACATAAACTAGCATTTATATGTCCCAAGCCTAGATGAGAAATGATGAGGGTTGCGTTAGGTAGACGACAACGTATAAATTTAATCACTCTTATAAATATGAATCTAGCCGACCATATTATGGTGGGATAAAAGCTTGAGTGTTGTTGTATATGATCAACATACTATTTGAGGTGTTCTGTTTTTTTTGCTCTTTAAAAATATATTCCTTTTCATTATATTTGTATATCATGAACCAAATCATATGAGAAATGGTGAGGGGTTGCGTTAGGTAGACGATTAACGTACAAAATGTAATCACTCTTATGAATACGAATCTAGCCGACCCCACTATGGTGGGAGATTAAGGCTTGAGTGTTGTTGAATATGATCAACATAAGATTTGAAATGTTCTATTTTTAGCTCTTTAAAAATATATTCCTTTTCATTATATTTGTATATCATAATATCAACATAAGATTTGAAATGTTCTATTTTTTCACCATTTAAAAATATATTCCTTTTTATATAAATATTTTGTTAACCTCCTCACTCTACCATGAGGTCTCTTCTTTAATAAATAACACATTAAGAACTCTTGTTGACCTCTTTAATGGTTTGTAATTTTTCATATTTCAAAATCCACAACCAAATCCCATTATAATATTTTTTTCCTTACTCTTCAAATTTACTTTCATGATTATAGATATTTTGCATGGTTAAATTTTCTCTTGAAATAACCTTAAAGCCATTGGAAGAATCTTTCACTCTCCATTTAAACAAAGGGCCAATTTATCCAAACCTCCCTCTAAGTTTGTTAAATTACAAGTCGTAGCCCACTTACTTTTTAAATTACAAAAACCTCCTCGGTAAGTTTACATTTCATAACATCCATCACAAAAAGACTCCCCCTGAAGATTTACTCCAAGGGGGTACTTTTGTGCATGGATGCTATGAAATGTAAACTTATATGGGAGGTTTTAATTTGTAATTTTGAAAATAAAGGGGTGCAACTTGTAATTAGGCTAACTTTTAGGAGAAATTTAGGTAATTATTCCTTTAGACAAATAAAATATATCTACGATTGAATATGTCCATACTTGTGAGAAGGGACGCAAAAAAAGAGAGGCCGAGAGGCCTAGTCTTCGTTTGGCGCGGCCATTATCCTAGATTGTATGTTTGGCAAGACAAAGGTTATGACCGCTACCAAGAAAATAAACTAGTTTTGAGCATAAAATGCATGAATTTTTTTAGGTGAGGTCGGGCGTTCACGAACGCCACCACCGCACCAAATTTAGCCCTAGGCTTTTTCAAACCAGGACTCATGCCTAGGGTCGGCTTATGAAAAATCCTCTTGAAAAGGGGGCTGTCAAGGACTTCCTGGTCGGGCCAAGGCCAAAACTGAGGGGCCGCCCGACATTAACGCTAGACTGACTCCTAACATTTAATGTTGAGCGCCGGCCCAGCTTTATAGTTGGGCATGTGGCTCAGTTGCCAGACCTGGGTGGCAAAAAGAATGAGGGCACAATGAGTCCCGCTAGGCCCAGACTTTGCCGAGCTTTTCGTCGATCTATTTGTAAATAACTAAAAGATCTCCTCACTTACACTATTGAGTTCAATATTGCAAGATCAATGAAAATCAAGCACAGCTTCTCCCATTATGCTTCCATCATATATTCCATAATCGGCATGTATATGCAGGCCGCCAATTATTTCATGCAGGCCAAATTTAATATATATATATATGTAGGCCAATTATTTCATGCCCAAAACTTCTCCGCCAACGCCTCCTCCTCCGCCGTCCAGTCATGCATCCCTTTCCTCCGAAAGGAGGGAAATGAAGAAGAGCATCAAGAATGAACTGAAGGATTTGAGCCGGATCTCTTCCTACCGAAGTTCAGGAGCAGATCGGACCGTGGAGAAGGATGAACTGAAGGATGAACAGATCAGGCTTCAAGGATGAACTGAAGGTTCTTTTGCTGCAGCAGAACCGGATTTGAGCATAAAAGGAGTGATTCTCCAGATAGGGTGGTGGCGACGCCCCCTTCGCCGGGGGCGGGAGATGGTCGCCGACGAAGGCGGGAGATGATCGCCAGCGGAGGAGGCAGAGATGGTCGCGGGCGGCTGCAGAATCACGACGACAAAGATGGACGCGGGCGACGGCGGAGATGGTCGTCATTCACCAAAACAGGCCTGTGTATAACATTAATAGGCCCCAACTAAACCTTTAATATCATTGTTGAAGCCAGGAAAATCCTACGTCCAAATGTTCGGACCTCAGTGTAGCCTAAGGATAGTGATCCCGCGGTCGAACGCCACAATCCTAATGGCTAGAACAGGAGATAGAGAGAGAGAGAGAGAGAGAGAGAGAGAGAGAGAGAGAGAGAGAGATGTCAACAAGCACACCCCTGACGCTTCAACAGGGAGGTCCCACCACGTAACCGAAAATTTAGAAGAGCTTCCCCTCCAAAACCAAAAGGCTGAGCTAGGTACGAGGAAGACACGAACTTGATGATTATCTCGCTTGGGGGGGGGGGGGGGGGGGGGGGTCAACCTCTTCCAAAGTGTCATTCCTGGTACCCCTGTGGTCTATTTATAGACAAATCCTGGAGAAGGGGGGAGGTTACTTGACCATACTCACGAGTTGCAATGGGTACTCGCCCATACTGGCCCATGCTCGCCCATACTGGCCCATGCTCGCCCATCCTCGCCCATCCCCGCCCATCCTCGCCCATACTCGCCCATCCCCGCCCATCCTCGCCCATACTCGCCCATACTCGCCCATACTCGCCCATACTCGCCCATACTGGCAAGTTGCAAGGGGTACTCACCCATACTCGCCCCCTTGAGGATGTTCATACTCTACTGGCGAGGTCTGCGAATATCCGTCAGGCTGCCGAGCTGACTGGTCTACGAATAGCCGTCTCCTTAGGCATTTCTGATCTCGACGAATTACAGGTTACACAATCACCATCCAGTATAAGTTCAGTACAAAAATCACCATGTCATAGCTCTGTTAAAAATACAATTTTCAGAAGTTTTATTTATTTTTCGGCTCACATTAATATATCTTCATGCAGATCTTAGGCACATATGAGCATATGATACTGCATTGGCCTTCTCCTGTATGTTACTAATTTCTTATAGATTTTTTCATAACATACAGATTTCTATGACATTCGTCGGAACGAAATAGGATCATACAGGATAGTAAGCAAAAAGAAGAAGATTTTTCTGCTACAGGTGCAGAGAGATAAATGATCAAGAAGGGGGTGTTTATATTTGTGAGGGAAAGATGCCTCCTTTTAGAGAAACAACAGGTGCATAGCAGGTGTTTCTGCCGATCAATCCATGATCAACAAAGAGAACAATTACAGATATATCATCATGGAAATGCCTCCTGATACCTCTATCAATCTTCCTCAGGTCGGAGCACCTCATTTCTCTCTTCTTCGCCGCCACTTTTAGCGCGTGTTTTACAAGCCGCCTTGCAATTCCCTGCACCCATTTCGAAGAACAAGTAAATACTTGAGAAAATTTTATGAATAGATGAGGAAAAAAGATGCCTATTTGTGATGGGTTTGGATGTGTTTGATTCATTATGTTAGGTTCGAGACTTGGAATCTGTTTGTTTGAGTGTTTTGGCTACATTTTGGTCAGAGAAAAAATGCCGTCATAGATCGGCGTGTTTTGGTAAACCTCTATCTTCAGTGTGTGGAGAAGGCCAAAAACTATATTTTTAGCTCTCATTCTGGTAATTGGGTGGGAGCTCCATTTTTCACAAAAAACTCACATTTCCACTGATCAAACAAACTTAACGACATATTTTATAAAGAACGATTAGGTTGGTGATGTTGTATAAAAACCAATGTTGGACAATAAAAATATCATTGACATTCAAGTTGTGCATGATTGAAATGAGAATGTTAAGACGGATAGGAAGAAGAAATTTAGGAATTATTACAGCAGAGTAGTGATTGGAGCGGCATCTATCAAAAAAGATAAATGAAAATGGAGTTTGATGATTTGGACATGTACAAGAAAGAGTTGAAAACGCAGCCATTAGATGAGTAGATAGCATTAGTTAGATGATTAAGGGTCTGTTTGGCACAACGGCGGCAGTCATGAACTCAGTGGTTACGAACTGTCATCTGTTTGGCACGGTGTTTTTGCTCCGGTGAATTTGGACAAAAACATCACCGCCATGAAATCTGGTTAATATCGTTTGTCTCAAGGGACCTAGCTAATTGCACAAACACGAAGGTTTCAATTACGAAAGAACAATCCACGCTCATGAGAGGGAAGAGAAATCGACCTGCAATTTACCTTCGAGCAACCCTACGCCAGCATACAAATGAAACGCAAATGAAAACAAATGCGAGTGCAGAAGCTACTCACTGCACGAGGATGCTCATGAACTATGTCCACCGCTTCTTGATTGGTTAAGTGCTCCCAGAGCCCATCAGATGCGAATATCATGAATTGATCTCCGGGTGACAATTTATGCGTGAGTATAGACGGATCCGCGCTGAGAATTGACTTATGGAAGGCCTGAGGAAGACGGAATTTAGCAAGCAGAGGCTCTTGGTTGAAGAATGAATCTTTCAGATATGCATCCCCAATGGATCTGGATATCTGTGTAGAGAAAAACAAAGAGAGAGTTGAGAACAAGAAAGTTGATTGTAGAAAATAACATTTCTAGCATGTTTATGGAAGTCCATAGAAATCATTAGAAACCTAAATATTAGAGGTACCTACCCTCTAACTTTCAAAATTATCAGATCCTCCCCTATAAGTTTACATTGTTCACATACATGTACAATAGAAAAACCAATGGAGGGGTCAATGTAAGCTTAGGCTCCGTTTAGCGCGGCGTTTTTGCTCTGGTGAGTTTGGACAAAAATGCAACCGTTACAGAATGTATGTTTGGCATGACAACGATTATATATGACAGCCACCAAAAAAACGGAAACTAGTTTTGAACATAAAAGTGGATGAAGTTCCTTAGGCGAGGTCGGGCGTTCACGAACGATAGCTCATAACCATCGTGTTCACGATTGTCACCGCCGTGCCAAACAGAGCCTTAAATGGGAGGTTTTGATAATCTTGAAAGATAGAGGGGATGTCTATGTAATTATGCGAAGTTGAAGGAGAATGAGGTCCATAAGGGCTTGCAAACTCAGCCCAAAGAAATAGCATTGATTCGCAACCTGAATAGAAAATGCGTCTGCACCTCCGCGTTCTAAATAAACTGATACTTTTCACAATATTAGTAGGATCTTTGGTTGGAATTGAGGCCATGTGATCAGAATTGAAGTCTATTCTTATAGGAATTGGAGCTCCAATTTAAAGTTCAATTCCAAGACACCAATTCGGTCCAGTCGAACAGACATTTATGATAATCAACATGCTGCTTATTTTTAAACTGAATACCTGTATGATACCTTTCACGCGCCAAACATTGTGCTTCAGAACCACAATCTGAGAATCATGAGGATGCTGAGATCTCAACTCATCCCTCACGGACTCATTGCTGGCGTTATGATCCGTCGTCAGCTGGACGGCCACAACCGATCTCCCGCCGCTCTCCAATCTCCCCAAAACCGCACGAGAATCCCCGAGATTCGCAACATATAGCATCCCGGAGCATATGATACCGATCAAGCAGCATGCTCCAACTGATGCAAGCTGCGGCATTTTCATCCATTGTTTCCTCACTCCGGCGAGAAATCCTTCTTCTGTGGCAAAAAAGGCCTTTTTTATAGCATCCACAGACATCCCCTGGTGCTCAGAAACAAACTCTGCAAAATTGGACTCCATTAGACCAAAAAATCACAATTTGAAGAGAAGGCCAGGATTCAATCCGACTTCTCTCACATTCAGACAATCCGAAATGGTTTGTAGTTCCACTAATTTCCGTATGAATGAATCCGTCGGAGCACAGAATAATTGGGCTTACTCTTTAGGTTTTGGAACATGTTCTGAGTGATGTACCGGGCGGTCTCCGGCCCGCCATGGCCATCGTAGACTCCGACAAAGGTCCCATTCGTCGGGTCGCCGGCGTCGGAAGAAGTAAGCGGACCGGACTCTATCTGGCTGCCGTCCTCCAGCTGGTTGTTGGCTTGCACAACGGCCATGGAGAACTCGCCGGCGGCGTGCTTTCCTAGATCTTTGTACCACATGAGACCATCAGCGCGGCTGCGAGAGGGCCCTTCGTTGGCTCTCTCGCAGGCGGACGACCTCCAACACGGTCTGACGATCTTCATCAGCGAGGAGGATCTGACGATCCCCTCGCCCCGTCGGTCGCCCCTTAAAGCCGCCATCTGGATCTAATCAGCGGCGCAAGTTACTGCAAAAGGGCTGCTCTGAGAAGGGAGAGGCGTCGAAAAGGATGGGAGATGGATTTGGCCTGCAAATATTCTTCTTTTCTTATTAGGGTTCAGGTTTTCCCCGCTTTGCTTTAGCAGAGAGGGATTATCAATGGGAAGTGGGAGAATAAAAAGGAAAAGAGAAATGGGGGGAGAAATTTGGTCTCTTTCGCAATCGATCTACCTTCTGCTTATAAATATCTCGCTTTTCTTTTTCTTTTTCTGCGGGAATAAATTTCTGGGAGGTTTGACCGGGGAAGAGGAAGAAGTGGAACAAATCAACCGCTGACGGTTATTCCGATCGCTGTTCCTGGTTCGGCTTCCCTTGGATTTCGAGACTCAGGGGGCCGGGGGCCGGCGGCCGGCAACAAACCCTGTGGACGGCGTGGCCGTTCATAAATCATAAAAAAAAAATTGCATACTTTTTTTGTAAATGTATCAATTTTAAATTCTTTACCTTTGTTTTTTTTGTGGTTAAAAAGATTATGACTTTTTAATTTTTATTCAAGATTTTAATTTGGAATCATTTGGGCTTATATATAGATTTTTTGAACGACTGTAAGAAATAAAATTGTTTTTTAGGCTTTGTTTGGGGGGGGACTTATTTTTACTGGTCAAGCGGTTACGACCGCATGAATCGGACTTTAATTAAGGTCTGATTCATGCGTTCGTAACCGCTTGACCGGTGAAAATAAATCCTCCCAAACGGAGCCTTAATCATGTCAATAGGTTTTTTTTTCTTTCAAATAAAACTTAGCTTCAAGTTGTATTTTTATATTATATCAAATGTCAATAGTCTTAAGACGGTAGTAGTTCTAAATACACTTAAATTTATTGGACTGCGAATATCAATGGATTGCTCTTTTGGCTCCTGCAATTGAAAAAATAGTTTACAGTATCATGAAATAATCATTGAAACTATTTGAAAGATCAAGATTTGCAACTATGTTTAACAACTTTATTTTATAAATATTATATAAATAAATTATATTTATTAAAATTATATTATAATTTTATATTATTTTGATAATTAATATAATATAACATAAATTATTTATATATAAATATTTTTAATAATTAGTTATACTAATAATACGTTATTATAACTTGTTATTTTTAACAATACATTATTAATATTATTAATAATATGTTATTAATAATACAAGTATATTATTTTAATTATACACTAATTATATGTTAAATTACTTTAATAATACAAACTGCTATTATATTATTAATAATACGTTATATTAATTATATAATGTGTTTGTTGCAGCCTTGCGGGTCACTCGATGCTCCGATAGACCGGTCGAATTGAACCACCTTAGCTCGAGTGCGAGCCGAGCGTGTAGACAGTCAATGAGAGAACTACTGGATGACCCAAGAACGTTTTTAACGTGGAAAACCCGATAAGGGTAAAAAAAATTACGCTTACGAAGCTCTGTCAGTCAAATTCCACTATATATCGGTTTCTTACAAGCAAAACTGAGAACTCGAGGCGACAGGCTGCCGCTCGTTACAATGATTACAAATAGGAATCTCCGAGGGTTATAACCACCTCTCAAGAAGCTAAGTACTTTTCCGTGAAAATGAAAGTGGTATGCTCTGGTCGCATTTCGGTGCCCGTAGGATCTCCGAATCCCTTAGGAAGAATGTCTTCGAAAGTGAAGGAGATCTTCAAAGGCTCGAAGGAGATCTTCGAAGACTTGGAGGAAAACTGCAAGCGCCGAAGGAGAACTCTGAGGAATCTTCAATGGAGCTTTCTCGGGTGTAGAAGACAAGGTTCCTTGAAATGAAGGCACTGAGCTCCTCTTATAGCCTTGGGTAGGGGTAGCCCGGTAATTTGGCCATTGTAACTACCGTAACCACCTGACGGGCGAATCACGCTTGCCGATTTGGAGCACACGGATCGCCCTTTTTGGGACATTCCCTTCTTGCACCCCGGGCAATTCGGTAAATTCGGGCAGCTTCGTTGACGACATTGAGCGCAGAGAACTAGACCTACAATCTAGAAAATTAGGAAAGGTTAACTATCGCGCGCGTCGTGAACACAGAAGCGTTCTGAGCGCGCAATGAACACGGAAGCGTTCTGAGCGCGCAATGAACACGAAAGCGTTCTGAGCGCGCGATGAACGCGGAAGCATTCTGAGCGTGCGATGAACGTGGAAGCGCTTGACTTGTTTTGCGGGCGGAAAGTCGAGAACGCGATCGAGTGGTGACGGAGGGGAGCGCTCGTAAGAGTGAGGGTGTGTCTCGCAAAGATCGCGCCTCCCAAAACGAGAAGCCACACCCTCCCAAAAACAGAGGGTGCTGCTTTTCTGGCCGCACCCCCAGGGGGGAGGGGGGAGCTTTTCGGTCGCAGCTCCCAAGGGGGTGCGGTCTCGTCCGCACCCCCAAGGGGGAGTGTGGGCCCTGCCGCACTCCCTATGGGGGTGCGGGGTTAGCCACACCCCAAAGGAGGGGCGGCGTCGGCCACTCCCCCATGGGGGGTGCGGCGCCAAAGGGGGGACGCGTTTATTCGAGCAGGCTCTATGCCGGGTACACCCTCACGTGGTCATTGGGCTTCTTGCTGCTCCATCTCCTAAAAAGAGTGTACAACGACACGTTAGTCATAAACCTAGTGGAAACACACCTCCCCCCCAAGATCTATAAGGCTTGAGGACGAGATCGAGTGATCTTCTATCAAAACGATAGCCGAAGCAACAATGTTAGCAGCATTACATATATATAAACATGGGTAATTAACTAGGAGCAGGTATAACAGAAATAACTGAATGCAGTGTTGAAACGATTGTTTATAAAATTCTATTAGCTAGTACGCAATCACGCATGTGTTCACAACCTGCAACACCACCCCATGTCGACATAGTTTGAACGCTTTCTTCCAGCAAGGTAGCGAGCCCTGTAGGCCTTACCGATGCGGCAGATCGGTAATAGTGGTCGGTCCTGACGCTTCTGGGTGTGGACGTACTACACCACCCATGCCCAAATGAATAACCCGGTGTACTCTTGGATATGAGCGACATCAAGCGAACCTGAAATTGGCCAACCAGCGGAGGGACCCAGCGGGGCATTTATAATGTGGCCGGGCTCCCGGGGTGCACTTCTCCCTGTTGCCTAGAGTCGTCAACCTTCTCGTGCTGGTACGTACGATCTACGGGCATGACTGACCCGCCAATTTTCACCTCAAGTAAATCACAACATTCAATAAGTAAACGACTGACACCCTTTGGGCCTATAGGTTCTTGCCCTACTTGACATGAAGGAATTCGGGCACGCGATTGAGGGAGCTTTATTATTCAGGTCTAGCCTTGGAGGGATAAAACATCTCCAAGGAGGCTTCTCCGTTTCAAGGAGACTTCTCCGTTCCAAGGAGGCTTCTCTATTCCAAGGAGGCAAGTTCACAATTCTGCAGTGAATTCTTAGTATGTTTCCATGTTAGAGTCTGCCAGTTTATTTGAATCTGATAGTCACTTTAGTTGCACTTGTTAAAACAATTTATTGGATTTGCGCCAATTTTGTAGGAGCTTCGTTATAATTCCAAGCCTTATGATAATTACTCGATTTAATTAACGAGACTTCAATTCTTCGCACTAGGTTTAACACGAGTTCTTTTAGCCTCAATTGCTTGCACCGGGCGAATCAAGTTTCTGTGTTACGACCGATATTAATTATTTCGATTTAAGTCATTTTATATTAAGATACCCAAAAGTACAATTGCTAATCCAAAAATTGCCAGATTTTGAATGATGATTTATACTACAATAAGAAGGCTTCCATAATTTATCAGGCTCATTCCCCAAGGCAGGAGTTCTCTATAATATTCAAAATAATACGAAGATCACGACTTAATCTCCCCAAAATAGATAACTTTTAAATAAATCTCCAAAACTTTTTCAGAGGGTAGATACTAGGCTTATTGATCTTTATAGATTTTCTCAAATTTTTACACCATGATTTAAGACATTTAATATTTTAAAAACAACACTTTCTTCATTATTTAATCATTGAAAAATATCAGGAATCAATGAAAATGTCTGATTATTTTTCATGGGCTGTGACATCCTCTAATACACACTACATAAAAATTTCAGCCACGTGAGTCATGAAGAACTTCCCCTGGAAATTTTTTCAAATAAAAGACCCAGCTTGACTAAATCAGTAAATTGTCATAATGATTTCTGAAAATTCTTAAATAATGACAACATGTGTATATGGGTTCTGGAAACATCCCACATTTATATCATAATTTTCTGATCTCATTTAATCCCTCTGATAATTCAAAAACCCAAATTATTGATGTATTTTAATTTCTAAAAATACTTGGACTCTTCCAAAAATTATGAAATTTTTACTGCAAGTAGTCCTTACCTTTGAGCAACTTTCATGTTTATGATTTTATGATTTGAGGGCTATATGAGGCATAAAAAAAATTAATTTCCCCATGCCCTCCATTTATATATACACGACACATATGTTAGCGCGGATCTGCGGCTGAGATCGAGCCGCAGATCCCGCACTAACACCCCGCAGTGGATCCGGCGTGATCCGCTGCGGGGTTGTAATGATTACCGAGGTAATCAGGGTCATCCGATCTCTTCCTTAAGATCGAACGACATCTGCATCCCGGCGGGCGGCAGAGCCTTGCGGGCCTCTGCCGCCGCCGGCCGGCCACCGGATGGCCGCGCCTCCACCACCGGTCGGTTCGCCAGTGGTCGGTGAAACCTCTGGTGGTGGTCCGGCGACCTGACTCTGCTGGCCGCAACCGGTGAGGTGCTTCCCGTGCGCTGAACTTCTAGGCACCGCCAGAGTTCCTTTCTCCTGCGGCGCCACCGCCTGATCCCGCTCCGGAGACGTCAGTCGCCCCCTCTCCGGTGAGTCGTTGCTCCCCAGCAAGACCAGAGGTGCTGGGGAGCCTCACCCATGCTCGGCCACCACCTTGCTTACCGAACTTGGTGGTGACCGCGACGGTGCTCCGGTGCTCCGGTGGTCGGAGGTCGCATGCATGGCGTCCGAAATTTAGTGAGGGAGGAGAGGAGGGGAATCCATCTGTGTGGGGGGCCTTTGAGAGCTCTCGGGTTGAGTTTCCATTATAGGTTGGAGGTGAAGGAGGAGCTCTGGTAGGGTGTTTTCCGGCGAGGCTGGGCTCCGACAGGGTTGGGCTGAGGTCGGCCTGAGGAGTAATTCCTCGTGGAGGGGAGGGGGTCTATTTATAGGAGAGGCGAGACCCCTCCCTTCCTTCTACTTATTCATCCAAGCTTGGTCTTGGATTAGGTTTAACCCAAGTGAGGTTAAAGGGGGGGGGGGGGGGGGGGGGGGGGGGGGGGACAACTGTCTGCCTTCTAGGAGGAAGGTACACCCATATGGCTAAATCATGGAGGTTAGGGCATGGCTAGGCTTGGGATTTGGGTTGTTAAGAGAGGGAAGGGGAAGAGGGTTAGGTTTGAGTCTCTCCATGCCTTGGCCTTGGTTACCATGCCAATAAGACAGCTGGTTTCCCTAAATATCAGAGCCCGCTTTGGGCTAGTGTTGGCTTAAGTGGTGTGTTAAATGAGGGTTTTATTTAAAATTCCAAATTATGATTTTTTTTGAGGGTTTGACCAAAGTCAACCCTAGGGTGGGTCCCTAGGTTGGTCAAGTTCAATGTGGGTCCATGTCATCGAGTGACGGCCAACGTCGATGTGTTGAGTAATATGGGTGTGTGCTTGCTTTTGGTACATTAAAAACTTTACGGGAACCAGTTTGACCAAATTGACCAAGCGATGTCGAAATTGAGTGAAATGGGTCTCGTTGCACTCGTAGTGGCCATACGAGTCAATCGCAACTGTGGGGTCCATTCCGAGTTCATATGCTCAAATTATAAACAAAGCGTTGTTGTGACGCACTACGACACTCAAAATGGTCGTTTTCTCTAAATGATCTTGGATTGGAATGGAACGAGTTCTGTTGCACTCGCATTGATTATATGAGTCTAACACAAGTGACAGAAGTCAATTCAGAACACGTATGGTCATTATACCAAAATGGCGTCGTCGTGATGCGCTACGACACTCAAAATAATCGTTTTCTCTAAATGACCTCGGATTGGAATGGAACGAGTTCCGTTGCACTCGTATTGATTATACGAGTCTAACACAACTGATGAAAGTCAATTTAGAACATGTATGGTCATTATACCAAAATGGCGTCATCGTGACGCGCCACGACACTCAAAATTGTCGTTTTCTCTAAAGGACCTCGGATTAGAATGGAACGAGTTTCGTTGCACTCGTATTGATTATACGAGTCTAACGCAACTGACGGAAGTCAATTCAGAACATGTATGATCATTATACCAAAATGACGTCGTCGTGACGCGCTACGACACTCAAAATGGTCATTTTCTCTAAATGACCTCAGATTGGAATGAAACGAGTTTCGTTGCACTCATATTGATTATACGAGTCTAACGCAACTGACAGAAGTCAATTCGAAACACGTATGGTCATTATACCAAAATGGCGCCGTCGTGAAGCGCTACAACACTCAAAATGGTAGTTTTCTCTAAATGACCTCGGATTGGAATGAAACTAGTTCCGTTACACTCGTATTGCTTATATGAGTCTAACACAACTGATGGAAGTTGATTCAGAACACGTATGATCACTATGCCATCTTATAGGTGATTGAGTCAATTTTATTGGGCCACTTATGGTTTTAATGACCCAATAAAAGTCGGGATGTTACATGTGGTCACTACAACAAAATTGCTTTACGGCGACGTTTTTTTATGTCTTTAGTGACGATTTTTAAGCGTCGCGATAGTTTCAGTGACGTTTATAAAAACGTCACAAAATCGTCGTGATTGCGCGTGTCGCCGTAGCCCTCTGCGTCTGCGACGCTTTCACAGAAAAGCGTCACAATTGATGATTATTTTATCATGACGCTTTTACATAAAAGCGTCACGATTGATGATTGTTTTATCGTGACGTTTTTACAGAAAAGCGTCACGATTGATGATTGTTTTATCGTGACACTTTTTAAAAAAATGTCAAGATAGATAATTGATCTATTGTGACACTTTTTAAAAAAAGTGTCATGATAATAATTGATCTATCGCGACACTTTCTAAATAAACGTCGAGAAAAATATTAACTCTACCACTATATTTTTTTGTAAAATATCACCGTTGTTAGAACTCTACAATAACATTTTTCAAAAAAAATGTCACAACTTTTTTGCATTTTAAGCTCGCACACCAACCCACTTGAACATTCAAAACCAAGTAGAAATGGAACATAATCAAAAATATATTCACTCGAAACAACAAACTATATACATAATATTAAGACTTTCATTTCATATCACATTAATAGCTAACAATTTAACAAAACAAACATTTCATTTAGATAATGGTGCACACTACATCACTAAATAAAACAAACCATCATTTGTTATCATATTGCAGGATGTTCTTTCCAACTTTCTTCTAATATATCAAAGTCTACCAAAATACATACTAGACATCACAGACTACAAAAGAAGATACATATAAATCAACTTAAACATCAAAATGATCTTCATGGTCTGTTGTCATCATATCACAACTCCTCTTTTATCTCACCAACATTGAGATCTTTCTGCACAAAATAAACAAATATATAAATATAATACATCAAGATAAGTATATAATTAATAAGTTATAGACGTTTTAATTTTATGTTAGAAGTAGGTAAGAGCATCTAGACATATAACAAAACAATAAATAAGTGACAACACGGGCATGTCAAGATACCGATTTATTGGTTCATGACAGAAGGGTGATGTGAGGGAGGATGTAGTAGTGCCCGAGAAATCATATTTTCTGTGTAACCATTTCGATGGAATAAAACACCAAAAATTTACTGATAACATAACCCTACAAAGAAACATTCACAAATGAATTATTGAATACCTTGGAGTCTTCCTATTTAGTGAATTTTTCAACTCGTTGCGGCGACAATCGGCAGGAAGGCAACATCCGGAGGGAACGACGACATTCGACAGGGGTGACAACAATCGTCGAGGGCGGCGACATTCGTCGGGCGGCAACGTTCTTGGTCCGTTTCAATGTTTGGCGAGCGTTCATCATCTTCCAAATCTCACACTCGCTATAGAGAAATAGTGATTCAAGTAACTTAATCTATAGCCAAGTAAAAAACAAACTTCAGAATACGATGAAAATTCTACGAATCACAAAAATAGACATGTACCATCAACGGTGTGCTTCGGTTTAGGGGCTTCGCCCGCAGGCCAACGGGCTGCGCCCCCAAGCATATTCAGCCGGAGTGGCGCCAATCGGCGGGGCAGCGCCAATCGGCGGGGGCGGCGCCATTCAGCATTATGTAAGAGATAAAATATTTTCATAAGTGAATTCAAAGCATATACTATTTAGTGTACTTCCAAATAAATGATTTTCAATTAACATAAACAATGTATAATAAACGACAATCTTCTCATCAGGCCTAATAAAACACATTGCCATATAATCATCCAGCACTATACCATCAATGGTGCCTTATTCGAAATTGGGAGCATCTGAATCTTCTGGAGGTCAAGTAAGAAGTGATGGGCAAGAGTTGGGAAGAAGGTAGCAGAGCAATTCATACATAGCATGTCAACTCTCAACTGGTATTGATTTAAAAAAGAAACCATTAATGAGCATGATTCATTATAACAAATGCATCGAATGAGAATACAACTAAAGTGCATCGAATGAGAAGTTATACCACATTTTTGATAAGTCATCAACAAACTATGCATTAAAAATCATCTCCTATATAGAATGGTGTGTGCATTAAAACTCATCTCGTATGCTCTATATGGTGTGTACATGTAAATTATGAAAATAAGATTTAAACTTAATACTCATTACAATGTAAAAATTATAGCATATGTGTGTTCACGATTCAAGTTCAAACGACGTTCATATCGATCAAGTTCAAACGACGGTTCATAACCACCGTATTCACGACCGCTACTGCCATGCCAAACGGAGTCGTGAGCGTTCAAACAAAAAACCCTGTAATGAGTTCAAATGAATGACTACGGATTGAAAAATGTAACGGGCGTTCACGAATCAAGTTGAATTTTTATCTCCATGCAATAAGCCTGCTTTCATTAATCTAGACACATATGTAACACAGATGAAACAAAGGAAATTTAACATTCAGGAGGAAAAAAATAAGAATCTTGATTGATAACAATAAAGCTAATTAGAGACCTCATCATCAACATGCAATATTTGACATCTTTACTTGCTTTGTTGTAGTGAATTAGGAAATATTAACATATTATTTATATAGGCGATTGGCATTTTTACTTGCTTTGTTATACTAATAATAACAATTTCAAAACTATTTTTCAAAAAATCACAAAACTTATTTCCAAAAAATCTTCAAAATCTGAAGCAAATAGAGGTGAACTACAAAGTAATCACCGGAAGCTCATTTCTCCTCTCTTCTTTGATTAAATCGATAACTCATGTACTCGAGTAAATCACTCGTACAATTGAAGGAAATCATTAATTATCAAGAAAGCAAACAGAGGTGCCCTGTAATCAATAAAAATCTGAAATCCATAAGAATCTGAAGCAAAATTATGAAGCTGACAGAGGTGGTGCACTGTAAACTAACCACTTGCATTATTATTTCCCTTCTCCTTTGTCTTTATGAAGAAATTTGAAAATAAACAGAGCACATAACATAAATCTTAACATAAAATAAAGCCCGCACATAAAAAATGAGTAAATCACTTGCTCACTTAGCATATAACATCTTCAGGGATACGCAGCTTGAAGAATCCTAGAAAATAAATCTTAGCATATAACATAAATTTTAGCATATAAATCTTAGAAAATCAGAGCACACCTTGAGGGATATGCAGGTTGAAGAATCCTAGAAAATAATTCTTAGCATATAACATAAATCTTAGAAAATCAGAGCACACCTTGAGGGATACACAGCTTTGGCGTCGGCAGAGTAAGGACCTGGTGAGTAGGAAGAAAACAAATCTCTGCGTTTTTGCTGTGAAGTAGAAGACCTGAAAAAGTTATAGGTGATGAGAACTGTTGAAGGTTTCTCATCAAGGGAGGTTGTGGGTTCGAGACCCCCCTCCAACAACGCGCTGCGCCTGAGAAACAGGGCCAGAGAGGCGTTGGGGTGTACGGCCTGCAGGCTTGTTGTTGACCAGTTGTGGTCAGGCTGAACCGGCGGACCAGTGTCCTAGGGCGGGGCCAGTGACCCGGATGGGCTTGGTCAGGCCGTCCCAGAATGGGCCTGGGCCGTCGGTGCCGGCAGTACTGGGCTAGGAGCCCGGGTCAGGCTAGCCAGTACTGTTACATTGTGAATGTATTTATATAAATATTTTATACTTTTAATACTGCTACATATCTCAAAATTAATGTGACAATCATATTTTAGCAAAAGCCATGGGTTATAAGGAACAACCAATCGATTGTCAACAACAAAATCCTGAGCACGCCGTAGTGTAAATGATCGCCCATTATCGCGGCGCCGATAGATTGGGTAGGAATTTGTTCCCTGCAAGGTATGATCCGAAAAGTTTTTCGGGTAACCTTTTTTGCAGCTACCATGTTTCATGCAAGGTGCACGACGGTTAACATGTGCGCACGGGCCATGAATCATATGTCACACAACATCGTTGTATAAATCAGGTTCATGCTCAACATGAGGAAGCTCGGCTCTAACAATCTTGTCATATTCATCTGGAGTACTCATTTTATCGCGAGCATCAAAAATAATCAACATATGAACGTGCGGCAAGCCTCTTTTTTGGAACTCTATTACATGAACATGACTAATTATTTTGCCCAGAACATGTTTATGAAAAAGATCCTGCTTCAACTTCTGATATTTAGCATGAAATATCCGGGAAACTAAATCAGGACGATCCTGCGGAGCTCTCCCATTGTTGCAGCACATCGTCGATGTTTCACCATCAAATAATTTAGCTCGGCAATAACGACAGAAATGGGGTCGCTGTAGCTGCAAGTAAATAATTTGACGTCTTATATCAGGTATGCGAGCAATGTTGTGGTTCAGGGGACGCCGGCTTCTCACAATAACACCATCAGCGGAGCTCTCGTCCTCCGTGCTTTCATGCTGCTGACCAGGGTTTATCGAATATTCTATGCAGATGGAAATAAACATAAGAATTTAATCAATAATGTATATATTTGTACGAAGTATTTTAGCAAGAACAAACCTTGTGGATGTGCACGATGAGGTATGGTTTGTTGCGGTAGTTGCGCAGCAATCTGCTGCATGTTTGAGGATGAAGGTGGTATGGGGTCCGAATGTAATGAGTTGACAGCAGGACTGGGAGCGGTAACATGATTACGTGAGCCGGAACACATTGGGGGCAGACTGCAGTGAGACAGCGGTGCAATAAGTGGATGCGGCGTAGATGGTTCTCCAATTTGAGGGGCAAGCACACCACGACGACACGATGAGGGTTGAACGGTCGTCAATGTATATCTATGCACAATACCATTGTCGGCGTACGTAACTTTTGGCATGCAATGAGGTTACGATGTCGAGTTATCTAGTAGTGTTTGAAAACAACAAAGAATGTATAAAACAAAAATTTCAGGCTTACCCCACGCCATGTCTGAGCGCGGCGGCATTCATTGTTGGACGGCGCTGCGGGAGCAGAAGTTTGGGGTGTAGGTACAGCAGCGGACTGCACCGCACAGTTTCGAACCTCTAATAGTCAAAGAAAAACCAAAATGAGTTTTGAACCTCTAATTGTTAAACAAAAACCAATATGCAGGTCAAAAATTTCAGACTCACCCGATGCCGTGTTTGAGTGGCGGTATTCATTGTTGGATGGCGCTGCGAGCAAAGTGGTTTGGGGTGCAGGTGCAGCAGCGGACTGCAATGCAGAGTTCTGAATTTCCAATTGCTCATTCTGCGGATGTAATTGTTGGCGGCGCCTTTGAGCAGCAGCACACCAAATTTCTCTTTGGTGCTGTAGCTGCGCTTCTGTCATATGAGCTCGCTTGTCTCTCTGACGGGATTGATTGTAAGCTCACTGTGCCTCACGCTGGTCTTCGGTCATATGCGCCCTTCTTGCTCGTGCGCGGTCTCGATTAGAAGCTCGTTGAGCAGCACGCTGCGATTCTGTCATGCGTGCATTCCTTCTTACACGGTAAGATTGATTCTGTACACGGTGCGCTGCGCACTGCTCCTCAGTCATAGATGTTCCTCTGATTCTTGTTCGAGAACGGACATCAGATCGAACGGGCTCATGCTTCCATTGCGCATAACATCTGAACAGGCTCATGCATTTCTTCCATTGCATATAACAAAGTGAGGAGAAGACAACATTCTCTTTGACATCTTGAAAAATCTAACCATATGTGTGTGAAGCCCCAAGAATAATTCCAAGAGGAGACCTCTGGAAATAAAATAAACTCAGAGCAAGAATGAACTCACATCTAAAATACACTATGAGTGAAGCAAACTGAACATACAGCAAATAAAAACAGAAAAACCTGTGTATCTGGCATTTTTACTTGCTTTGTTGTAGCGAATCAGCAAATAAAAACATATTATTTATATAAGCTGTTGGCGGTACTAATAATAACAATTTCAAAACTATTTTAAAAAAATCACAGAACTTATTTCGAAGAAATCTTCAATGGAAAGATTAAATGAGGTGCACTGCAAACTAATCACCGGAAAGATTAAATGATTAGCAGGGCAGGAGTTGAGGTGGCATTTAAAAATTAAATCGAAATAGAGGTGTATTTAAAAAAGAAATCAAAGCAGAGCAGGAGTTGAGGATCGTCTGACCTGAAGCAAACCTAGAAGACGCACAGCACGGGGAGAGGTAGCGATGCACAGCGTGGGGAGCTCTCCCAGGGCACAGCAAGAACAGAGACGAAGCAAGAACGGAGACGAAGAGACAGCAAGAACGGAAACGAAGCAGGCGACGGGCTGGAGCGAGGGTGTCGGCCGAGTGGATTTTAATTAAAGCTGGCCATCACACCTGCGACGGACACGGGCACTAACTCTCTATAGAATAATCTTAGGACCGCACTACCTCTCTAGAATAATCTTAGGAACGCACTATCTCTCTGTTTCTCTCTGTCGCCAGCAAAATCTCGCGTTCGTCGAACGTCCTGTATCGTCGAACGGGAGAGAGGAATAGCTGGAGAGAGAAACAGCGGGAGAGAGAGCGCTCTACCTCGTTCGTCGAGCTCCGTTCGACGAACAGTATAACAGGCCGTTCGACGAACGACCTGTTATACCGTTCGTCGAACAGCCTGTATCGTCGTACGGGAGAGAGAGCGCTCTACCACGTTCGTCGAGCTCCGTTCGACGAACAGTATATAGGTCGTTCGACCGGGAGAGAGGAACAACTGGAGAGAGAAACAGCGGGAGAGAGAGCGCTCTACCACGTTCGTCGAGCTCCGTTCGACGAACGGTATATAGGCCGTTCGATGAACGGCCTGCCGCTCTCTCTCTCCCGCTCCCTCTCTCAATGAAGTCTGTACATCACGTTCGACGAAGTCTCTCTCTACATCACGCTGCGACGGACGCGGAGACACTGTAGATCAGGGTAAATATCTTTATATATTATTATAGATATATACACACACGAGTGCCCGACACGGGCTCCTCCCCTACTGCCTGGCACGACAGTACGCGCCCCCCTAGGCGGGCTTCACCTGCCCCCCGGCAGGCTTTGCCCGCCCCTAACACGGGGCTCCGCCCCTACGGCCATCCGCGACAATATCCTGCGGAAGACGACGGGCTTCGCCCGCCCCAGACGGACTTCGCCCGCCCCAGACGGACTTCTAGTATACACTCGGGGTAAATAAGAAATTTATAGCGCGAATACAATTTTTTGAGTTTTGAGGCCCAAATATATCTTATTTGAAAAAGTGATCGACAACTTTCATGTTGATCAACTTTCAATTTGAAGCCGTTTATGGGCACGATTTGGGCCCCGAATAAAATCACGTCGATTTTTTTGGGGCCCAAATCGGGGGCCTAAACCACTTGAAATCAAAAAGTGATCAACATAGAAATTGTAGATCTCGATGAGATCTACAACTTTGATGTTGATCACTTTTTCAAATAAGATACATTTAAGGCTCAAAAATCAAGAAAACTAAAAATAAAAATGTTGGTCTGCGAATAACTGCAAGCGCAAAACTGATATGCTAGGCCTTTAGTCCCACATCGTGAGAATTAAAATATTTTTCTTATTTAAGTAGCAGGATATGAGTGATAATTTAAAATTTGAAATGGGGCGGGCTATGTAGAGCGGGCAGGCTTGTATTCAGGCTGGGCTGGCGATATATGCAGATCCGGCGTGCATATTTTATATGCAGATCGGGTTTCACTTGGTCAGATTTTTTCAAAATCAGAAGGGTAAAATGGTAATTTCTCATTGTAGAGTAGGAGTCCTCCGAAAAATATAGGTTTAGGGCACCTTACTACTCTAGGTTTATGAGACCTATGAAAATTTGGAGAGAGAGTGTGCAAATCTAATGGCCTATATTATTTGTTGGAATTTCGAACTCATGTATATTGTTGAAACTGATATCTCGGTCTCTGTGGAGTTCGGGTCCCAAAAAAGGGGTGACCGCGCACTTACTACGCTCAAGTAAACGATTTAGACACAAGACTAGGAACTCAAGTACAGATCCAAGGTCTCACCGTGGAGGTCCCACCGCACACCCGGAAGACTAACTAACTCTTCCCCTCCCAAGCCAAAGGCTGAGCTAAGGCACCTTTGGAGGGCTCTCTTGGCCGGCCAAAATCTCAGAGCCGACCCTTTCCTCTCCATAGGTGCACCTCCCTGAATCTATGTAAAGCCAGTTTCGCCCGGTCGACCAATAACGTACTCCGGCCTAACAATTTTACTATACGAAGACCAAATGGGGCTGCCAACAACGTGACTCCGCTGTTCCGGGAGACTATAAGCGAACCATCAGGGGATACCAAGTAAATTTCCCTCTGGGCCCCCACCGTGCGAGGGGTCCACGGGGACTCCACTTGACTACGATTGAAAAGATAAACAAAGAACATGCATCACAGATTACAGGAATGTGAATTCCATACTTCGGCACGCAGGCCGGCAATATAAATAAATAAGGCCTTCTCGGACCGGCACAACCTTGGGCTTAAACCCGCTATTTTCTGCTTTGCTCCGCAACACCTGTACACCAACGTCCTGCCAAGCGGTGGCAAGCCGAACATCGATCAGCTACAACGGGCCAAAGCCTATCGACCCTACACCTTTTTTGGGATGGCAATATTTCGCCCCTGCAAGCAAGTAGTATGCAACTTCCTCGGAGTCTTCTTCGGGAACCCCAGAACATCACCAATCCGGATTGACATATCCGGATTGGCTTCACACAGCATGCCTAAGTCCGTACTCGCGCTTCCGGACGCTAATGCAATTACAAGCGGGGACGTACACGTCGACTCGTCAGAGAGCTCCCTTCCTCCACCCGTTGGTGAAGAGGGGCTTCCATGCGATCATGATAAATTAGGGCTTCATCTGCCCGAGGAGAAATTTCGTTACCCTTGAAGCGTGCTTTGGAACCATGGAGAACGTTCAAGACGGCTGCCCTCTTTGTAGATCCGGCCTCCACTCGAAGCTTCGAGTCACTAAACGACGCTCCAAGCTTATGCCATAGTTTTCTCTTCCTCCAAGCGGCGCACACCGTCACAACTTGCAGTCTCCCCTTAAAGCAGCCCTACAGAGAGCTCAAAAGAGAGGGAGAGGAGAGGGATCAACCTCCCTTTGCGAAAATGAGAGAGGCTCGGGTCCTCCTCCAGGCCGACGAGAGAGAGGGGGGAGGAAGCTTCCTCCCTTAGCTTGCGGCTGCCCTAGCTCCAGGAAAACGAGAGGAGGAAGGAGTGGGCTCGGGCTTCCTTGCTCCAGGCCGGCGAGGAGGAGAGTGCTCAGGCCGGCGACAAGAAAGAGAGTGAGGAGGGGAGACGGGGGCCCTGCTCCTCCTTGCTCCAGGCCGACGGCAAGAGAGGGATGAGGAAGGCTCGGGGCGGCTCCTGCTTGCTCCAGGAGGTGGCGAGAGAGGGAGATCGGGGGGAGGGGGCTGCGTTTTCCCTGCTCTAGGCCGACGGGGAGGAGAAGCGATGGGGGAGAAGGAGATCGGGAGAGGGGGAGCTCGGGCTGCTTCACGCGAAAAAGAAAGAGGGGAGCAGGGGAGTCGACTGCTACCGTTGAGGGGGGTTAGGATTTTAGGTTTTATAAAAACCCTAGTCAAAACTGGCTATCCGCAGACCACTCCTCTAAACGCACACCAAAACCCGCTAACCGCACCCCGATCAATGCTAGCCCATCACAAGACACCTCGGGTCCCAGCTATCTGGGGAGGGTCCCACCCGACGGGTACGGGGTTGTACACAATCCCCGCTCTTTGCGAGCGTGTCCCACGCTCGGAAGAAATGTCCAACCCCAAGTATCCGGCGGGTGGGAGCCGACCCGGAAAAAAAATTATGGTATATAATCATATGGATGATGATTCTTCTCTTTTTTTGTACTCATATTTGTTCTGATGTGATAACCTTTCCCTTTGTTGTCTTTAAATGATCAATTTTGGTTGTCAACAACTATGGTTATACACTATGCCTTCTTTTTATGGTAGAAACATTATGCCCTTCATGTTCTCAAAATGTCATGCAACTTAATGTCTATCAGCAAGCAAACTCATAATTCAGATTGCGGTTATATATTTTTACTATTGCATATCGTGTTATTCAGGAATGGGCCTCAGGGATGATTGACAGTGCTGAGGAAAAGAATGCTCACTATTATCTATAATGATTACATAAACAATCATGCATTGAAAATTTAAAATGAATCTGATTTTGTTTCTAAAACTAATCAAATAATGTTGTCATGGTAGGATTCATTATCTTAAGCATCTGTTTTCAAAACTATTCTTAAAGGGTTTCGATTGTCAGTGAAAACTATCAATTTATCAAGCATAACTGATCCCTTATATGCTGAAGCCCTATATTGAATCTCATCCTTTCTCAAACTGTCATCCGAGAGGTTTACCCGCTCTGCCGGTTAGATGAGAGCCCGAACAGCGGAACCATCACGGAGCTGAAACCAAAGAGCCTCCACGAGAGGTCAACCTGCCATTATAAAGAACTTGTCGGCTAGGTGAGAGCCCGATTAGCGGGTCTGCTCGGGGAGAACTACCTTTGGAACCTGCCACCGAGTGAGCCTTCGACCCTGCCAGCTAGATGAGAGCCTGGTCAGCGGGTCTGCTCGGGGCCAACTGCCTTTGGAACCTGCCACCGAGTGAGCCTTCGGCCCTGCCAGCTAGATGAGAGTCTGGTCAGCGGGTCTGCTCGGGGCCAACTGCCTTTGGAACCTGCCACCGAGTGAGCCTTCGGCCCTGCCAACTAGATGAGAGTCTGGTCAGCGGGTATGCTCGGGGCCAACTGCCTTTGGAACCTGCCACCGAGTGAGCCTTCGGCCCTGCCAGCTAGATGAGAGCCTGGTCAGCGGGTCTGCTCGGGGCCAATTGCCTTTGGAACCTGCCACCGAGTGAGCCTTCGGCCCTGCCAGCTAGATGAGAGCCTGGTCAGCGGGTCTGCTCGGGGCCAACTGCCTTTGGAACCTGCCACTGAGTGAGCCTTCGGCCTCGCCAGCTAGATGAGAGCCTGGTCAGCGGGTCTGCTCGGGGCCAACTGCCTTTGGAACCTGCCACCGAGTGAGCCTTCGGCCCTGCCAGCTAGATGAGAGCCTGGTCAGCGGGTCTGCTCGGGGCCAACTGCCTTTGGAACCTGCCACCGAGTGAGCCTTCGGCCCTGCCAGCTAGATAAGAGCCTGGTCAGCGGGTCTGCTCGGGGCCAACTGCCTTTGGAACCTGCCACCGAGTGAGCCTTCGGCCCTGCCAGCTAGATGAGAGTCTGGTCAGTGGGTATGCTCGGGGCCAACTGCCTTTGGAACCTGCCACCGAGTGAGCCTTCGGCCCTGCCAGCTAGATGAGAGCCTGGTCAGCGGGTCTGCTCGGTGCCAATTGCCTTTGGAACCTGCCACCGAGTGAGCCTTCGGCCCTGCCAGCTAGATGAGAGCCTGGTCAGCGGGTCTGCTCGGGGCCAACTGCCTTTGGAACCTGCCACTGAGTGAGCCTTCGGCCCCGCCAGCTAGATGAGAGCCTGGTCAGCGGGTCTGCTCGGGGCCAACTGCCTTTGGAACCTGCCACCGAGTGAGCCTTCGGCCCTGCCAGCTAGATGAGAGCCTGGTCAGCGGGTCTGCTCGAGGCCAACTGCCTTTGGAACCTGCCACCGAGTGAGCCTTCGGCCCTGCCAGCTAGATAAGAGCCTGGTCAGCGGGTCTGCTCGAGGCCAACTGCCTTTGGAACCTGCCACCGAGTGAGCCTTCGGCCCTGCCAGCTAGATGAGAGTCTGGTCAGCGGGTCTGCTCGGGGCCAACTGCCTTTGGAACCTGCCACCGAGTGAGCCTTCGGCCCTGCCAGCTAGATGAGAGCCTGGTCAGCGGGTCTGCTCGGGGCCAACTGCCTTTGGAACCTGCCGCCGAGTGAGCCTTCGGCCCTGCCAGCTAGATGAGAGCCTGGTCAGCGGGTCTGCTCGGGGCTAACCATTCGTTCTGAACATTTTTATACTTATCCTCTGAACTATCCTCCATGTTAGTATTCTCACCTGGTGATGAGATTGTATAAAGTATGATTCTCCCTCACGAATGTGACACCCGCATAAACATGATTTCTTAGATGGATAATGGTGATTTTATAGCATTGTTTGAGCGAAAAGATATCCTAGAAACATACTTAATAGCCCTGTGATTTAATTTCTCCATATTAGGACTATGATAATGAACAAAAGGACAACTGAAACTTCTAGGATAGGTATTTGGTTGTATACTCATAGGACATTTAAAACCCAGAATTCTAGATGGAAGATCATTTGTAAGATGAGTAGTAATGATGGCTTCCCCAATATGATTTAGACACATGAAAGTAGAAAGTTAGTCTTGGAAATAATCTTTGATACCTAAACTTTGTATTTTACCACCAAAGTGACTTCAGATCATAACAATTTGTAAGAATTATACCAACAAAAATATATAGGTTTAAGGAAAATCGAAGTGACCCTGATGCTACTATCACTAAATGATACAAACCAACGAGCTCCACTTACATTTGAGTATTAGATGACCCCAGAATGTCTCTGAACTAAATGAAAAGGGATAAATCTTATTTTATTGGTAATAGAAAATGTAATATGTTTATACAATTATACTTAGCATGCTCACACACAACAACAACAACACTCAAGCCTTTATCCCACTATAGCGGGGTTTGCTACATGGATCTTTTGTCGCCATTGTGTCCTATCTTTAGTCATAACCTCACTAATGCTTAAGTGCATCGTGTCTTGCCGTATAGTTTCATTCCAAATCTTTATTGGTCTACCCCTCCCTCGTTTATCATGTGATGCCTAACTGGTGCCTCTAATGATCCCCATTACACATGATCGAACCATCTTAGTAGAACTTCTCACATCTTCCCGCGGGTGTCAGCGCATGACCCTGGTCGTCACTTAGTTCCCCATCTCTAGCCATGACGTTCGCTTGAGTTCTTCTGTGCTAGTCACTCTCCACGCTCACCGCACCATAATGTTGAAACCGATATCTCGGTCTCTGTGGAGTTCGGGGTCCCAAAAAAGGGGTGACCGCGCACTTACTACGCTCAAGTAAACGATCTAGACACAAGACTAGGAACTCGAAGTACAGATCCAAGGTCTCAGCGTGGAGGTCCCACCGCACACCCGGAAGACTAACTAACTCTTCCCCTCCCAAGTCAAAGGCTGAGCTAAGGCACATTTGGAGGGCTCTCTTGGTCGGCCAAATTCTCAGAGCCGACCCTTTCCTCTCCATAGGTGCACCTCCCTGGATCTATGTAAAGCCAGTTTCGCCCGGTCGACCAATAACGTACTCCCGCCTAACAATTTTACTATACGCAGACCAAATGGGGCTGCCAACAACGTGACTCCGCTGTTCCGGGAGACTATAAGCGAACCATCACGGGCTACCAAGTAAATTTCCCTCTGGGCCCCCACCGTGCGAGGGGTCCACGGGGGACTCCACTTGACTACGATTGAAAAGATAAACAAAGAACAAGCATCACAGATTACAGGAATGTGAATTCCATACTTCGGCACGTAGGCCGGCAATATAAATAAATAAGGCCTTCTCGGACCGGCACAACCTTGGGCTTAAACCCGCCATTTCCTGCTTTGCTCCGCAACACCTGTACACCAACGTCCTGCCAAGCGGTGGCAAGCTGAACATCGATCAGCTACAACGGGCCAAAGCCTATCAACCCTACCCCTTTTTTGGGATGGCAATATTTCGCCCCTGCAAGCAAGTAGTATGCAACTTCCTCGGAGTCTTCTCCGGGAACCCCAGAACATCACCAATCCGGATTGACATATCCGGATGGGCTTCACACAGCATGCCTAAGTCCGTACTCGCGCTTCCGGACGCTAATGCAATTACAAGCGGGGACGTACACGTCGACCCGTCGGAGAGCTCCCTTCCTCCACCCGTTGGTGAAGAGGGGCTTCCATGCGATCATGATAAATTAGGGCTTCACCTGCCCGAGGAGAAATTTCGTTACCCTTGAAGCGTTCTTTGGAACCATGGAGAACGTTCAAGACGGCTGCCCTCTTTGCAGATCCGGCCTCCACTCGACGCTTCGAGTCGCTAAACGACGCTCCAAGCTTACGCCGTAGTTTTCTCTTCCTCCAAGCGGCGCACACCGTCACAACTTGCAGTGCCCCCTTGCAGCAGCCCTACAGAGAGCTCAAAAGAGAGGGAGAGGAGAGGGATCAGCCTCCCTTTGCGAAAATGAGAGTGGCTCGGGTCTTCCTCCAGGCCGACGAGAGAGAGGGGGGAGGAAGCTTCCTCCCTTAGCTTGCGGCTGCCCTAGCTCCAGGAAAACGAGAGGAGGAAGGAGAGGGCTCGGGCTTCCTTGCTCCAGGCCGGTGAGGAGGAGAGGGCTCAGGCCGGCGACAGGAAAGAGAGTGAGGAGGGGAGACGGGGGAGCTGCTCCTCCTTGCTCCAGGCCGACGGCAAGAGAGGGAGGAGGAAGGCTCGGGGCGGCTCCTGCTTGCTCCAGGAGGCGGCGAGAGAGGGAGATCAGGGGGAGGGGGCTGCGTTTTCCCTGCTCTAGGCCAACGGGGAGGAGAGGCGATGGGGGAGAAGGAGATCGGGAGAGGGGGAGCTCGGGCTGCTTCACGCGAAAAAGAAAGAGGGGAGCAGGGGAGTCGGCTGCTACCGTTGAGGGGTGTTAGGATTTTAGGTTTTATAAAAACCCTAGTCAAAACTGGCTATCCGCAGACCACTCCTCTAAACGCACACCAAAACCCGCTAACCGCACCCCGATCAATGCTAGCCCATCACAAGACACCTCGGGTCCCAGCTATCTGGGGAGGGTCCCACCCGACGGGTACGGGGTTGTACATATATATATGTGTATATACATATGTGTGTGTATATATATGTGTGTATATCTATATGTGTGTGTATATATATGTGTATATATATGTGTATATATATATGTATATGTATATATGTATATATATATATGTATATATCTCTCTCTCTATGTACGTATATATATCTCTCTATGTATGTATGTATATATATCTCTATGTATGTATGTATGTATGTATGTATGTATATATACATATATATATATATATATATATATATATATATACGAGTGACAGTGCACTAGGGGCCTCCCGTGTCCCACGCGACAGTACACGACCTCTGATCGGCGGGCTTCGCCTGCCCCAGATCGATGCACCGCTGCTGGCTTCGCCCGCATTCAAGCTGACCAGTTAAATCGATGCCTTGTTGTGAGTTGCTCCCGCATCAAGGCGGGCTGCGCCCACATCAATTCGGGTTGCACCCTTAACATATACGTATGAGTACTCAAAACTACCGTAAAAAAATATAAATTAAAATTACATTTTTTTATTTAAAAAAAAAATTTACGCTTACGTAAAAAAAATTATTTTTCTTCATCTCTCTCTCTCTCTTTCTCTCTCCTCTTCCTCTCTCTTCCGTCATCTCCCTCTCTCTCTCTCCCTTCTCTCTCCCTTTCTCTCTCTTTCTTTCTCTCTCCCTCTCTCACGCATACCATTTTTTTTCTTTTGTTGGAATCGGGAATGAGGAGAGAGAATGAGAGAGGTGAGAATTTTGATCTTCTCCCTATTTATCATACCATAATTGACGGTGCAGATTTTTTCAATGAATTTTTATTTCACGCTATTCGCAGGCCGCAGTATTTCTTTTTAATATAGTATATATATATGTATATATATGTATATATATGTATATATATGTGTATATATGTATATATATATGTGTATATATGTATATATATATATATGTATATATATATGCATTTTTTCCTCATTAGTTGTCCATGTCCACCCACAAAAAACAAGTGGAAAGTTGAAAGCAAAAGAAACCTAATGATTTATGATTAATACTATTGTTTGCTTGCTTTCACTCAACAGTTAACATTTGTTGTCATTACAATTAATTATCAACAGTAAATATGACAAATTTAATTAATAACTAAGAAAAAATGGCAGCAGTCCTGCACCTTACAATGGAGAAGTGATACTAATTAGATAGATTTCCATGGGCAAGAATCTTTTAGGCCCAGTTCATTTGAGGAGAATTGGAGGAAAGGAATTAAAATTGAATTCTCAATTCCAATTCTGTCGTTCGGAGGCCAAAGTAAGACATGAGAAATTGAATTGAAATGAATTCCCATGAGAATTCATCCTAGTGGAAACCCCTCTCTCATTTTCGACTTCCTGGCCAAAGAATCGCAGATTCCCACTGCTCTCAGTTCTCTGGTCTCCCTACCTCTCGAAAATGAAAACGTAGGGTGTTTTTCGATCCAACTTCTCCCTCTCAGGCATTCATCGATCGGATTCCCTGTGATCCCGGACTTCTTCTTCTCCCCCCATCGGACCAGAGCTGAGGTAAAGATCACAGTCTCCTTTTTGTTCGATTGTTTGTTATGATTTTCCCGTGGGAGAGTTTTTGTCCTCCGATTTCGTCCAGAACCAGGGTTTCCTTCTGAGTCGTGTTCGATTCTTGCTTCCTCCATCAGATACAGTGAGGTCCTCGAGCAGTCCAGATCTAAATCGAGCTCTTCATCTTCTTTCAGGTCATCATCTTCCAGGTCAGCACATCGGTGGTGGTTATGAACTATCATCCTTATACGCCCGAACCCACTAAGGAACCGATCCATCCTCTTTTATTTTCAAAAATAGATTTTTCCTAGTGACGCTTGTTGAAATCAGAAAACCGGTTCTCACAAGTTTGGACCTAAGTGGTAACCTGAAGATGCCGACTCTTTGGTATAACTTCACAGATCTGAGAGTAAGAGAGAGAGAGAGAGTGAGAGAGAGATCTAGAAGCATGATTGCCTACAAATAAAACTCACGTGCTGCTGCGATGAGGTCTCGCCACACACCCTAATGTTTATTGGAAATTCCTCTCCTAAAGCCAAAGCTGAGATAAGCATAAGGATGACACAAGCTAGGTCAAAGGAAACCTTGTGTGTGTGTGTGGGGGGGGGGGGGGGGGGGGGGGGCACGTGTCTTTCCTGTGCTATGAGGTTCTATTTATAGACAATCCAGGCAGGTGGGAGTGTGGCCTACGAATAGTCAGTCCCACAAAATACCTGATCCGTCTAGCATTCTGTAGGACCTCGGAGAGGTATTTGAGACGGTCTTGGGAGGACCTCTCTAGTCTGGGATGGGCCCTTCGAGCTTATCTAGCGATTTGTCCAAGGGCCTTGCCTATTCGCGTCATTCAAGTGGGATCTCGCCAATGGGCTCAAAGGTGATCCCGCCAATGGGCTCAAAGGTGATCCCCCCAATGGGCTCAAAGGTGATCTCACATGTGAGCGAAATCAAGGGTGATCTCACTTGTGAGCGAGAACAAGGGGGCCTCGCCCTAGGACTACCTTCTATTTTTGATGATGCTTCTTTAGTCCAGGGTCAACTGTTTGATGTAGTTGGTCTATAACTAAGCCGGGCTTACCCTCGGTGAATACAGATTATACAGTGATTATAACTGTTGTCTTATCAAACAAGCATAACTAAGATTTTTGCCCAACCCAAGCACTAAATAAATATTAATTATAAAAGATAATTTTTTTTCATTTAAATGACAAAATAGATTAAATATTGAATACATAAACTCTAATCTAATCATATTATGGTCCAACACAAAAATATCAAATAGTCATTATAATTTAGAAAATTAACACAAAGTGATATTCAACATTAAAATTTGTGAAAACTTGTAATAATAAATTAAAAACTTACAATTTAGAGAAAAACAAATTCTAAAAACACAAAATAGTAGAAAAAACTATGTTGGCTAATTAATAGGTGATTGTTAACCGCAACTCATATTTGTCTATCTGCAACTCAAAATATAAAAAAAAACATCAATTATTTTTTTGTTTAACCGTAAACTGAATTTTAAAACTACAGCCCTCGCTATGTAGAATGAGATTTCTTTCCTTTTATATAACCGACTATGTAGAAATCTCATTCTACATATTTACGTTATCAAATCAATAAAAAGCCCGATAATAATCTTCTTCTTCATATTAAAATTTGGGTTACGACCAGCCAAATATCGGATTAATGCGGTTAACATTGAGGTGCCACGAGCCAAAATCGGTTTGCGATTAACAATCGCCAATTAATATAAGGTATACATTTGTTTCCTCGTTATTTGTCCACCCACAAAAAACAAGTAGAAAGCTGAAACCAAAAGAAACCTAATGATTTATGATTAGTAGTTGCTCATTGTTAAATACGAGATAGAAATAGATAAAATATTTGATAACAAAAAAAATATACAATTGTTAAATAATAGGTAGAAGTACATAAAATATTTTATAACAAAAAATAATATTGTTTGCTTGCTTTCACTCATCCGACAACAGTTAGCTTTTTTTTTTTGTCATTACAATTATTTATCAACAATAAAATATAAGATATGACAAATTTAATTAATAACTAATAAATAAATGGCAGCAGTCCTGCACCTTACAATGGAGAAGTGATACTAATTAGGTAGATTCCCACCGGCAAGAATCTTCTGTTGAGGTATATTGAATATAACGGGTTAACGGATGCTTAGCGGTAGGTTAGGACTCGTTAGAGATCCACGCACCCGCCGGGGAATTAGGGTTTGCCTATAAATACCCTACTATAGGCAACGAGTAGAGTGTTCCAAACTAGACACTCACCAAGATGCTTCGAGCACTATTTTAACATTCTCGAAGTTTTCTCGTGAACCCTAGCCGGAATTCCCGTAACCGCCCCTGCCGCTCCCTCTCGTGCTCTCGCCGCTCATCGTCCCTGTCGATCGAAGGAGAGGAACTCCCGTAACGGCTGCAGTTCCCGGAGATTGAAGGGAAAACACGGTTAATCGTCCCTGCCGATCGTAAAAAAGAGGAACTTCGTTGTAACCGCCTCCTTCCTTTTTTTTTTGCGTTTTTGCTTCGCTGCCGCCCGCATCCCGTCGTTCTTCCCGATCGCTTCCAGGCGGTTGGCTCTCGCCGCTCGACTCCCTACGACGAAGAAGAAGGTCGCCCCTGTCGTTCTCATCGTCGCCGATCGTAAGGAGGAAGGCCGCCGATTTTTTCGTCGAGCGCTAGGAGGAAGGCCGCCGGTTTCGTCGAACGCAGGCATCAGTTCGTCGAACGCAGGTTCGACAGTTCCGTTCGTCGAACGCAGGCTTTCGTTCGTCGAATGCAGGTTCGACAGTTCCGTTCGTCGATCGCAGGCCGCCGGTTTCGTCGAACGCAGTCTTCTGTTCGTCGAACGCAGGCTTTCGTTCGTCGAACGCAGGTTCGACGGTTCCGTTCGTCGATCGCATGCCGCCGATTTTCGTCGAACGCAGGCTTCTGTTCATCGAACGCAAGTTCGACGGTTCCGTTCGTCGATCGAAGGTTCGATTCGTCGATCGCAGACTCTCTTCGTCGATCGCAAGAGCAGTAACTGCCCCATTGCAGTTTTTCCCGATTTAGATCCGAGGAAGATTGTGTTTTTGGAGGAGCTTTACTCTCTTCTCTGTGCTACTTGGAGAGCATCTAATTTTCTCTGGATTGGATCCGAAGATTTCCTCGTCTCTACGAATCTCAGGTGATCTCTCTCTAGTTTTCTCCTTGTGATCTTGTTTGCATGCGGAAATCTACTGTTTGGAGAGAGACATAATGTCGAAAGGGAATACACCCGTTCCGATGATCAAGTTGGAGAAATTCTCCAACTCTGAGTTCTGTGCTTGGAAGAGGAACACGCAGTTTGGCATGAAGTACTTGAACGTGTTCTACACCGTTTAGTCTGTTCGTGCCGACGTTCTTGGGACAGATGGCGAGTCCCAGTGGGTGGAAGATGAAGATTTCTACCGCGACTACCTGTTGAACTGCCTCTCCAACATGCTTGCTGAGACGTACATCAAACTGAAGACCGCCAAAGAAATCTGGGATGCTCTGGAGGAGCAATTCAAGGAAGAGGAGAACATGTCCAAGACGCACCTCGTGGACAAGTTTATGGCTTTCACCTTCACTGAGGAAAGAGAAATCCTACCACAGGTCGCCGATTTTGAGAATCTGGTGGACAAGCTGAATAGTGAGAACATCCCATTGCCCGATGGTTTTGTTGCAAGAGCTATTATCTTCAAGCTCCCTCAGGTAAAACTCTTACTTTGAAAAATGTTAAATTTATACCATCATTAGCTGCTAATTTAATTTCAATTAGTTTGTTATACTAACTTAACAGACAGGCCAGTACCGAGTGGTGGTTAGAATCAGGTGCTACATATCACGTCTGCAACAATTCTGCGCTTCTGGAGGATGTCACTGCAGTCCGAGAGACTGTTACTGTTGCAGATGGAGGAGTTGCTGACGTGCTGAAGGTCGGCAATGCTACCTTGACACTCTCCTCAGGTAAAACTCTTACTTTGAAAAATGTTAAATTTATACCATAATTAGCTGCTAATTTAATTTCAATTAGTTTGTAATGCGATGCGGGTATGTCATTTAACATTAGTGGTGGTCGAGTATGTTGAAAATGTTGAAGTGGAAGTTTGTGTAGTTGGCGGTATGGGGGGGAGGTCGCGCGGTCTGGCAAACCGCACGGTCTTGCGGCCTCTCTCTGCGGTCTGACCTCTCTGGTCTTGTTGCAGATCTTCTCGACGTGACCGCCATTCCTTCTGCTCCAGGTGCCGAGGTGAGGCCGCGCGGTCTGGTCGTCTGACTGCGTGGCAGAGCAGGTTTCAGCATGGTGAGACTGATGACACAGATCTTAGCACACCGCTATAGGCGGTAGTAAGACTGCGACACGAAACGGCAGTGTACCGATCGTTCAAGTAATATAAAATGGGAATGAATCCCCAAGTATCGATCTCAAAGGAACACAGTAAGGTGGAGTTAACGTTCGAGGAAGGACTTGAGATTGAAGTCCTAAGGGTCGGATGGAATGCGGAAACGGGGTGATTTGGCTTTTGGAAAATAAAAGAAAACAACTACAACTACTCCTATGCAATGCCGCTATGCAGTGCTTCGCTTGGCGGGATGGAGACTAGGCAGGCCTTGAGCGCGCTGCGTCGCAAGGGCGGATGGACGAGTAGGCAAGCGGAGTCGAACTGTGCAGGCCTTGAGCGCACTGCTTCGTAGGGCGAATGGATTACACGGGCCACTATGCCACGCTTCGCTAGGCGGATGGAAGAGTAGGCAAGCGGATGGAATGGTTCGCACCGGCGGAGTCGGAATGGATTACACGGGCCGCTATGCCACGCTTCGCTAGGCGGATGGAAGAGTAGGCATACGAATGGAATGGAGAGAACGGCGGAATGAGGGTCGCAAGCACCTCTTCGCAAAGCACACCACTAACAATTGTTAGGGCGGCACAACACAACCAACAATCCACACCACAAGGAACACCTCAAAATGATAAGCAAGAATACCCAAATCATATAGACATAATCAAGTATAAATGCTAATAATCAAAACACACTTCATCAAACATATAAGAAATCCAACTAAGCTATCACTACAAGGGGAGGTGAGTGTGCGAAATCGACCGACTCCGAAGTCTTGTTGAGGGTTCACGGAAGGAATCGTCGGGTTGTCAATCCGCGTCCAAGCTCGGTCCTCAACTACGTCCGGGGTAGAGAGAGCTGTCACTACTCTCCAATGGACCCGTCTTCTTCGTGTCACGAACCGGTGGAATGATCACACAAGCTACTCCGATCTTGAAGAAGAAGGCTAGGTTGATTCCCTTCTTGAAGCTCTTGGATGAAGGAGATGGCCGAGAGGAAGCTCCAGCGAGGATTTGGCGTTGAAAGTTTGCCCGGAGCTCCTCCCTAAGGTGGGCGGTGAAGAAGGAGGCGAAACCCTGCAAAAAGGGCGGAAAACGGCGGAGCTGGGCGGAGTCAGATGATGGATCCCGACCTAATTCGCGAGCAAGTCAATTTATAGGCGCTGGAATAAACAATGCGCACGATCGGTGGCGCACGACCAGTGGTCGTGCGCACTAGAATCCTGTGATCGTGCGCCTGCCTGGGCGGAGCCTGCAATGTAAGAAATTTATAAAATATAATGTTCGCACGACCAGTGGCGCACGACCAGTGGTCGTGCGCACTATCGTAAGTGGTCGTGCGCACTGGTCAAGACAGAACTCAAATTTTGGGGGTTGAGTGCGCACGATCAGTGGCGCACGACCAGTGGTCGTGCGCAATAGAACCAGTGATCGTGCGCAGTGTTCCTGTACAGAATTGTACCGGGAACACCTGCACGACTCCTGTTCCTACAGAAATGCTAATCAGGCCACTAAAAGTGGCACTCAACAATACGATAAGGCTATCAAAAGAGAATAAACATAAAACACACCAAATTAGGCCAAGAAGTGCACCTAGCATAGAATGACAAATATGAGCTAAAACAAGGCTAAAGTGCAGTGGAATGACTAGATAAACGGCCCAGATGAGTCCATATATGTGTATATAATTGGGACTCATCAGAGACCGCGTGGTCTGGTTTGCGTGACCGCGTGGTATGGGCATTCCGGTCTGGTGGCTGTCCGGTCTTTTGGTGGTGCGCGTGGACTAAGGTGTTCTTAGTCGCGCGGTCTCCGGTTTGTGTTCGCATAGCTGGTCCTTCGGCGATCTGCTGGTATATGCGATCATTGGTGTTTGGTCCACTTGGCGGGTTGTTGTCCTAGTCGGACTGGTGTGTTCGCGGTCTATGGAGGAGGTCGGGTGGCGAACACAGGTGGTGAGCGTCATGACCGGGCGAGTTGTCATGATCGCGCGGCTTCTGTTGAAGTCGGCGAGCTCACGGCGCAGAGCGATCTTGCTGACCGCGCGGGTTGACCGATCTTGGTCACGCAGTCAGAAGGCGGTGACTCTATCTCATAGGGTGGTGACTGGATCAGGTCTCATGCCTATAAATAGGAGCCACTGTAGCAGCAAAAATAATCGCACCAAGTGTAAGCAGAGCTCGCGACTAGTTCCTGCGGTCTCATTTTCTTGTGACCGGGCGGCTTTCTGATTGAACTTCTTTTTGTGCAGCTTCTGTGGATTGTGCGGGCAGCAGCGGTCACCTCTTCTTCTAGGGTGTTCGGGCGGTCTCGCGGTTTGCAGTGCGGGTTGCTGGAGTTCGGGAGAATCAGTGGAGGTCGCAGAGTTCTCAGTTGGTGTTGTTCTCGCGGGCAGGCAGTTCGGGCGGTCTCATGTTCTAGCCGAGCGAACTCGCAAGTCGGGCGGTCAGGCGGTCTCAGTGAATCAGACCGCTGGTTATCTTTCTTCTTTTAACATTGTATTTTCTCCTATTTTTTGTGTACTGGCGAAATCATGTCTCGTCATGTATACCTCGCACTGTATTGAAGATTTCTGCTAGCATCAATAAAGATTGAAGTTATTTTTCATGTGCTTCTGGTTGTTGGCTTGAACTTTGAGTTATACTATTCCTGCTCACTCCTAGATCTACGGAAAATTTCACAGAGTAACGCTGATGGTTCACTCGCACTACTTTGGTTGTGCGCATGTCATCAACGGAATGTATATGTTGAGTCTAGCAAATGAAGTAGTAAATCAAGTTAGTTCTAATTTGATCAATCCTAAGACTTTACATGCAAGACTAGGACATATCAATTATATAAAACTACTCCTGCTAGCTAGAACTCACAACATCCCCTTAGACACAAAAACCAGATTTGACAAATGTGAAATCTGTGCTTAAACTAAGATAACTAGAGCACCTTTTAGTCAGGTTTCTAGGAGCACACATTTGCTAGAGTTAATACACTCCGACATATGTGACTACAAAAGTTTTGTCATACGTGGAGGTCGGAAGTATCTAATAACTTTTATCGACGACTACTCTAGATTCAGTCACATTTATCTACTTAAATCCAAAGATGAAGCTTTTGAAAAATTTCGTATATTTAAAACTAGGGTTGAAAATCAACTTGACATGAAAATTAAACGGCTAAGGAGTGATAGAGGAGGAGAATACGTCTCCGGGCAGTTCAGAGATTTCCTTGACAGCAATGGCATCATCCCTGAAACGACTGCCCCTTATTCCCCCAATCCAACGGTATTGCTGAGAGGAAAAATAGGACTTTAACAGAAATGTTGAATTCCATGCTATTGACTGCTGGCATGCCTGTGGCCTACTGGGGTAAAGCTGCCCTCACGTCTAATCACATTCTTAATAAAGTTCCCCATGCCAAGTTGATTAAGACACCCTATGAGCTTTGGTTTAAGAGACCTCCTAGATTTGATAATCTTAAGACCTGGGGCTGTATCGCTTATGTTAGGATACATGACCTTAGAAGAGCTAAGATTGGACCTAGGACAAATACGTGTGTCTATTTAGGATGTGCAAAGGATAGTGTTGTAGACAGATTTCTAGATCTTTCAACAAACTTTGTAATAGAATCTAGAGACGCTGTCTTCTTTGAGGATATGTTCCTTAAGGATAAGAACCTGATGCTTCCAGGTCTGCCAATCACTAGTCTTGTGCCTCCAGCTGAGCCAAGTCAACGTAACTCTGACACTGAGCCTGTAGACACTAGTGGTTTAGATACCAGAAGGCTATCTAGAAGAGAGAAAATGCCTAAAAGCTTCGGTACGGACTCCATGACTTACCATGTTGAAGCTGATCCCTCCACCTATACGGACGCGATGCGATCTCGAGACTCTCTATTATGGAAAGAAGCCATCGATGAAGAGTTAAACTCTCTCATACAGAACAACACGTGGACATTGGTTGACTTACCCAAAGGGGTTAAGACCATTGGAAACAAATGAGTTCTGAAAAAGAAGCTTAATCATGATGGGAGTATTGCCAAATACAAAGCACGTCTAGTTGTAAAAGGCTTCACTCAAGTGAGTGGAATAGACTACTTTGATATATACTCACCTGTTTATCACTATGCGACAATTAGGATACTTCTCGCTATAGCATCTATTGAACATTTTACAGTTCATCAGATGGACGTCAAGACTGCATTTCTTAATGAAGATCTGACCGAAGAGATCTACATGCACCAACCTAAAAGGTTTGTGGTAGAAGGTCTAGAGAATAAGGTCTGTAAGTTGATTAAGTCACTCTACGGCTTGAAGCAAGCGCCTAAATTGTGGCACGAAAAATTTGACACTTGTGTTAAAGCCATGGATTTTAAATCCAGCTTTTCAGATAAATGTCTGTACGTTCGTACAAGTTCAAATAAAGTTGCAATTATATGCTTGTATGTTGATGACATGCTAATTCTGGGCACTGATCAGTTTGAGGTGAAAGACGTGAAAGCTGTCTTGACGGCACAATTTAACATGACTGACTTAGGCGTGGTGAAAACCATCCTAGGAATGAAAGTGAACTTCACTGACAAAGGTATTACCCTCAATCAGAGTCACTATATTAGAAATCTACTTGAGAAGTGGGGTTACGTTAATTGCAAAGGTAGTGAGACTCTATACGATTATAACAATAGACTGAAACCGAATGAAGGTTCATCTATTAGATAGTTGGATTACTCCAAACTCATAGGTAGTCTCATGTATGCTACAACCTGCACTAGACCTGACATAGCCTTTACGGTCGGCATGTTAAGTAGATTTACAAGTAACCCTGGGCAGGACCACTGGAATGCCTTAGAAAGGCTCATGCGATACTTAAAGCACACTGAAAAGTATGTTTTATGTTACAGTGGACATCCTCTTGTGCTTAAGGGGTATTCTGACGCCTCCTGGTGCTCAGAATTTGCTGACAACAGATCGACTAGCGGTTTTGTATTTACCCTAGGAGGAGCAGTAGTAGCTTGGAAGTCAAAGAGGCAGTCGTGCATTGCACTTTCCTTTATGGAATCAGAACTCTATGCCCTCGCTTCAGTAGGAGAAGAAGCTGAGTGGATAAGAGATCTGATCATCGACATTCCAATGACGAGTCTAAAAATGAACTCTATTTCACTATATTGTGACAATCAAGACACAAAGACCATTGCAACAAATACGTTGTTCAATGGAAAGCAAAAGCAACTAAGGATGAAATAGGCCTGGTTGACCCATCTCACCAGTCAAAGGATAATCTCCCTATTGGACGTGAGATCGAAGGATAATGTAGCAGATGTCCTTACCAAGGGCTTATGTAAGGTTCTAACGCATAAAACATCGGGGGAGATGAGATTAAGGTTCATTTAGTATGACTTAATACCCTGCTTATGTTTTAAATTTTAGAACCGCAATCTGCTTACATTCGAGCATCTAGAGTGGACACACGGAAGTATTCCAAATGCTATCTGATGAAATCCAGAGATGGATAGTTGCCAGTCATTCCAAACTTGATGACTTACGCAATTATTTTTAATTCAAAGGCTGATTTGAGTATCATTCCAAAAACGAATACTGAAGTTGCTGATATGTGTCCTGATATTATGATCATTACTTATATCATTCCAAACTTGATGATATATTGGTCACAACTTATTGTATCATTCTAAACTTGATGATATAATACAATTGTGAAAAATTTGGTAATAATCTTAATAATCGAAGGAACATGGTTTGATTCTTTGAAATCAATTGTCTAATTTTGTGTAAATTGGACAGAGATGCTGATATGTGATTTTTTCTTCATGGTTAGAGTACTACATTCTTTTACTGATAGAACTATTCACTTTACTCTTGATTTGCAAATATTAGAATTCATAGAGATTTGTCTCATAACACTTATTGTGTCTGTTTGTAGATCACATGGAGATTGGAGGAGAGAAAGTTGATTTCGACCCAAATGATGATGATATGTTATTTGCATAGATCACTGTTCATTTATCTGTTTTGAGTTTTTTCCAGCTATGCTTACAGTTTCTTGTTTGGAGCCATGTGTTTGAGTTTAGATATTATGTATTCTAAAACTCATATTTATGTTTTCTGAAAAACTCATGTTTGTCGTTATTAACTCTTGTTTAAGTAATCTGTGATGTGCCCCAGTTATTTACAATATAGGAGGAGATTGTTGAGGTATTGAATATAACAGATTAACGGATGCTTAGCGGTATGTTAGGACCCGTTAGGGATCCACGCACCCGCCGGGGAATTAGGGTTTGCCTATAAATACCCTGCTATGGGTAACGAGTAGAGTGTTCCAAACTAGACACTCACCCGGATGCTTCGAGCACCATTTTAACATCTTATAGGCCCGTTCGTTTGGGCGGAATTAGAGGAAAGGAATTGAAATTAAATTCTCAATTCCATAAGACATTGAGAAATTGAATTGAATTCCATCCTAGCAGAAACCCCTCCCTCATTTCCAACTTCTCCCTCTCAGACATTCCTCGACCAGATTCCATGTGATCCCAGGCTTCTTCTTCTTCTTCTTCCCCCATCGGACCAGAGCAGAGCTAAAGATCCCGGGCTCCTTTTTGTTTGATTGTTTGTGGTGATTTTCCTGCACGAGAGTATTTCGTTCTCCGATTTCGTCCAGAACAAGGGTTTCCTTTTGAATCTTGTTCGATTCTTGCTTCCTCCATCAAATACAGTGAGGTTCGTGAGCAGATCAACATTCGGCGTGCGGCGACAACAATCGGCATGCAACGACAGCATTTGTCTAATTTTATCATTTTCCATTGTCTAATTTTATCATTTTCCATCCATATTTCTAACGGAAGGGGCATTTTCGTAAATATGAGAAATTTAGAGGGGAGGTAAATGTAATTTCAAAAGAGATGACGACAACCTGTAATTATGCAAACTCCTAGGGGAGGTTCCGATAATTAACCCTAATACATATATATATATATTCTGCCCCTACGACCAAGCGCGACAGTACCCGGGCGGTGACGGCGGGCTTCGCCCGCCCTCGGCGCGATGCTATCGGGCGGCCTTCAGCTGCATCCAGACGGGCTTCGCTCGTGCTCAATGCATCTGCGAGCTGCGTCCACAATATATACATATGAGTACTCGAAATGACCGTAAAAAATATACATCAAGATTACAATATTTATTTTATAAAAAAAATATATGTATATATTTAAAAAGATTATTTTTCTCTCTCTCTCTCCCTCTGATCCGCACTCTCTCTCCCTCTCTCTCTCTCTCTCTTTGGATTTGCCTTGAATTACTATTTGCAGTGCACATCATGATTAGATCTCCAGATCGAATGGACAAGAATGTTTGATAGCTTTTAAATGCATGTAATTAAAAAGTCATATATATATATCTTTATAGATAATACGAGACGAACGGCACGGGCCTCCGATCCTATGTGCGTGCAAATGTTCTTAGAAAAAAAAAGAACTTCGCCCGCCCCCAAATGTTCTTAAAAAAAATACCAGAAAAATTATAAATTTAAAAACATTATTTTTAATAATTAATTAATTATACTAGATAACTATTTTTAAATTTTTTTCTATTATTTTATTTATTTATTAATATATAAAAATTTCTATTTTTTAATCACGAATCCGGCACGGATAAAGCCGGCCACCGCCGACGGCGGCCTGCCAGGAACCCCCCAAAGAGTTCGCCGGAGATCGGCGACCCCGCCAGTGGGTTCCGGGCAGGCTGCCGCCAGCTCCGCCGGCGGAGAGAACCCAAGTTCTGTTCCGTTTGTGCCAATGGGTGGGGTGGGGGGCTCGGGATTTCTCCGTGAGGGAGGGAGGAGGGAATGCTTCGATTTGTTATTCGCAGTCCGAAATTATGATTAAATTTAAGGCATTTTAGAAAGAGGGTCACGATCTTTGTGATGTTTTTTTAAATACATGGCATTTTAAAGCTATCTAATACTTCTTTTTAATATAGTAAATAAAAATACATGTGTATTGTTGCGGGTCGCTTAGAGCTCTTGGTAGACCGGTTTAAATTGAACCGCCTTAGCTCGTGAGCGGTCTAAGCGCGCAAACAGTCAATTTGAGATTGCTGAGTACACAAGGACTTTTTTAGCGTGGAAAACCCGGAAAGGGTGAAAAACCACGTGGTCGGAGCTGTGCCGACCAAATTTCACTATTTCCTGCGAGGTTACAATTAGATGCTAAGAGATCGAGCGCGACAGGCCGCTGCTCGTTACAATAGTAGAGAGAGAGAGAGAGAGAGCGCTCCGAGGGTGACAGACCACCTCTCGGAAAAAACTAAGTATTTTTCCTATCAGTACAGTGGTGGACGAAAGTGAGAAGGCCGTGTCCGCTTTCCAGAGGACAGAGTCGAGACTGCCCTGTCTACTTTTGAGAAGGCAGAAGTGAGACTGTCTTGCCCGCTTTCCTGAGAACGAAAGCGAGAGCCTTGTCCGCTTTCGAGAACGAAAGTGGGAGCCTTGTCCGTTTTCTTGGGAACGAAAGCGAGAACCTTGTCCGCTTTCGCGAATAAGGATTTCTCTAAGTCCTCGAAGATGATCTCCAAGCGCCGAAGGAGAAATCCGTGGAAATCTTCAAGGAGCTCTCTCTGGTCTCAAAGTCCCGATCCTTTAAATGAAGCCTTGGGGTCTTTTTATAGCTTTGGCCGGGGGTAGCCCGGTAATTTTTCCGTCGTAACCACCATAACCACCTTGTCGGACGAATCATATCTCCCGATTTGGGGCACTCGGATCACCATTTTTCGTAAATGACCATCTTGCTCTTTGAGGAAAGGCGACAAGCCGTTCCTGAAAAGTGAGAAACTGAAAAGACAAAAAGTGAGCGAGCCGAGGCGGAAAAGTGAGCGTGGCTGAAATGTGAGCGAGGCGAGGCGGAAAAGTGAGCGAGGCGAGGCGGAAAAGTGAGCGAGGCGAGTCGGAAAAGTGAGCGAGACGGAAAAGCGAGCGAGGCGCAAAAGCGAGAATGCTCTGAGCGCGCTCAGAAGCGTTCTGAGCGCGCGTAAGCGCGGAGGCGGGAATGCGAGCACGCTTCCGAGTGCGCTCAGAAGCGTTCTGAGCGCGCAACGAACATGGAAGCGCTTTGAACGTGCTTGGAGGCGTTCTGAGCGCGTGTGAGCGCGGATGCGTTCTGAGCGCGCTCAGAAGCGTTCTGAGCGCGCTCAGAAGCGTTCTGAGCGCGTTGCACAAAAGACAACACCCGCTTTGGGGATCGCTCGAGGGCGAGACGCGAGGAGGAGGCGATGAGAAATCCTCGAGGCCGAGGCGGTCGTACGACCTCGGCCATGCAACGCTGCTCGCGCGGACGGGAGCACTCCCAATAAGGGGGGTTCGCCATTCCCCAATTGGGGAGGTGCTGAATGCACTCAACTCCCCACAGCACCTCCCCAATTGGGGAGTTGGGGATACGTGAACATGTTGGGGAGTTACGTGAACCATATTCACGTAACTCCCCATTTGGGGAGTGGGGCACTCTTCCCCACTCCCCATTTGGGGAGTGCTGACCAAGTCAGCGCCAATTTAATTGGCGCTGACTTGGTCAGCGCCAATTTGCTTGGCCCCTCAAATGAGCAGGGGGTGCGGCATTGAGCAGGGGGTGCGGCAAGTGCGGCAATGCCGCACCCCCTCTTAGGTGCGGCGGCGTCGCCCCTGTTAGGCGCTTCAGGTGGCGCCTTTAGGCGCGGCGAATGCTGCGTCTTTTTGGCGCGGTGAATGCCGTGTGTTTTCGGCGCGGCGAGTGCCGCGCTTGTTTGGCGTGGCGAATGTCGCGTCTCTCCGGCTTGGCGTAGCAACCGTTGCAGTATTTTTTGACTTTCTCGCCACTCGCGGCGCTTGCGTGTTTGACGGTTCCCGTACGGATATGCTTCTTGGGACCGCATCCCGTAACGTCTTTACGGGTCCGCATCATGTATATATATATGTATATATATGTATATATATATGTATATATATTTAACTACTATATAGAATAAGTTGTCATTGGTGTAACATTCAAAATTGCCAAATATATCCTCATTCTTTAATTTTACTCCAATGACAGCATATATCATAGAAAAAATGGAAATTCATAAAATGTAATGACTATTTGTGTAATTATATCGTATCCTTATAATAAAAATAATGATGGAAATTCATAGAATTCAAAAATTTTAGTAGACCTCCTAGACCTAATATGGTAGGTTATCATTAGGCCTACAAAAACTAATTTCGAAATATAATTGCTTACTTTAAAATGGTTTTTTGTTAAAATATAAATGTTTTTGAAAAAATAATTATTAATATTGATTTATAATTTTTTACGATCATTTTGAGTACTCATATGTATATGTTGCGGGCGAAGCCCGTTGGGGTCGGGCGAAGCTCGCCGTCGCCAGCCGAGTACTGTCGAATGCGGGCGCAGCCCACTAAGAGTCAGTGAGCACGGGCGAAGCCTGTGCGGAGCTGCTCGTATATATATACGTATCTTTACCATATATGAAGAAATATCAAACCATGAATTTTAAAGTCGTTGAAATGATTACGACTGTCGAATCTGGCATGATATTTCATCAGCTGTCGGATCAAACCGCTCCCTCTCTCTCCACTTTTTCATAGGTCTCCTAAACCTATGAGAGGGTGACCTAAAACTATGAAAGTATAGAGTACCATACAACATCAAATTATGATTTTACATCTAATCTAAATTTATTGAAAAAGAAGTGTCATATGACCCTTTTTTAATTTCACAAAAATTGTCATCGGTGAGAATTGAACCCAAATTTCCAATATGACAAGGAAAGATAACAACCAACACACCATATGGTTTTTGTTAAACAAAATTGAATTAAGTTTTATATATACGTATATAAATATAGATCGCCCCTGCTGAAAGTCGCCGCCCATGCCGAACGTCGCCTCCGCCGAATGTCGCCGCCCCTCCCGAATGTCGCCCCCGCCGAATGTCGCCCCCGCCGAATATCGCCGCCCCTGCTGAATGTCGCCCCCGCCGAATGTCGCCCCCCGCCGAATGTCGCCGCGCCTGCCGAATGTCGCTGCCCCTGCCAAAAGTCGCCCCCGCCGAATGTTGCCGCCCCTGCCGAATGTCGTCACCCCCGCCGAATGACGCCCCCGCCGAATGTCGTCCCCGCCGAATATCGCCCCCGCCGAATGTCGCCGTCCTTGCCGAATGTCGCCCCCGCCGAATGTCGCCTCCGCCGAATGTCGCCGCCCCTGCCGAATGTCGTCGCCCCTGCCGAATGTCGCCGCCCGCACGGGGGGACCCGTGCCCTGTCACTCATATATATATATATATATATATATATATATATGTATGTATATATATACGAGTGTCCGACACGGGGCTCCGCCCCTACGGCCAAGCGCGACAGTATCCGGCCGACAACGGCGGAATTCGCCCGCCCCCAACGCGAAGCTGTCGGGCGGCCTTCGACATGCAACTCTTCGTGGAATGAAATTACTATTGGAATATAACACGGAAATTATCCCTTAAGCACAACCAAATAAATATAGAGTATATAAGAACTGAAATCTGAACAAGAACAATGCATACGTAAATACTACAACTACAATCAAATTCATGAAGAAATATAACGACGTCCGTTACAGAATATACCGCGGAGAGCCGGACTCGCTCGATCCGCGGGAGAGATAATAATCTGGACTGCAATCCACTAGTACAGCGGACGCACAAGGTTCACCGAGAACCTTCGTCATCGGATGACGACCAAACCACCAACCACCACCGGAGAAGCACCGTCGAGGCCAACTGCATTCACACACACCATCAACGTCAAGCCGCACCACCGGAAAGAAACACCATCAAGGCCACTGCACCACCGCAAGCCTTCGCCGCCACGCCCGTACCACCGGAGAGGAACTCTGTTAAGGCCACTGCACCACCGCAACCCTTCGCCGCCACGCCCGTACGACATCATCTCCTCACTTCACCGCCATTGCAAGGTCTTGCACCAACGACAACCACCGGCGGAACCTCTACAGGGGTCTCCCACCCCTCGCGGCACTAAGAGCAAGACGACGGCTGCGGCGACGACGACTCTTCTCTCCAACGCTAGAGGCTTCCTCTCACGCCAAGAATCCAGGCGGCTAACTCTTTTGTTTCACCTCCACGTGAACAGGAGACTCTACCCCCCTTACAATAATCAATGGGGTGGGTTTAAATTTCTCACGGCAAGAGAGAGAGAGGGTCTCTCTCTCAAAAAAAGGAAATCCATTATGGGCCGGCTCTTTTCCTTTTTACAAGATTCCTTTTTGATGTGGATCCCATTCTCTTTCTCTCTAGAGAGAGAAATATCCTTGCATGGCGTTTCCCAAAAAGAAAACAGATCCAGATTTGATTCAGATTCAGATCCGAACCAAAACTCAACAATCCACCACCTTGGTTCGGAATCCGGAGCCACCACATGCACAAAGCACTCTCTGCACAAAGCAACAACTGCACCAAGCAACTCTGCACGTAGCACCGCCTCAGTCTGAGGCATCAGTCGGCCTGCTACAGTCAAGTCAGCTCTACTCTGGCTCAACTCGTGAATGTCGTCGCAACTTGATTGTAGAAACTGACTCGCAAAACCCGAGTCCCAGAAGGACGACCTTCTGCATTATCACGCCAATCCACCATGTCAGCCGCAGAAATCATGGGTGCACCACCACACATCATGGTCCTCATCAGCCGGTACAAACTACCGCACTGCACAGCTCTCCTGAGTATGGTACGCCCTCACTCCACCATCAGGACTCCTCCTCAGGCCACCAACTGTAGTGATCACTGGAATCCAATCCGCTCAGTAATGTCAAACATCTAGCTGTCAGAGTCGCACAGACTCTCAGTGATGGTGAGGATCTCATCACTCTGTACCCTGACCCAGCTGTCACCCTGTCCGCACCCTAGCCTCGAGGCCTTTTGCACGCTGCGAACAGCTCTCCTGTGCGACTGCACTGTCTGCAATGGTAAAATACCATACCCTCCTTCGGCCCGGATCGAGATCGTGCTCCTCTCAATCCCTTGCCAAACTGCCTCACTTTACCCATCCGCTGCTGCCAAGATGTGACCGCCCTCAGGAGTAGGGCCCACTAACATATGTCTGGATAGCACTGCGATCGTGACCTCCACCAGCTCAACCGTATCCTTCTCATACAAGAACATCGTCACTAAGGCCGGGTAAAAATATGTGAGCGAGGTAAGGAGTGAAAATGAGTCTTCACGTCCTCATCCGTCTCTGCACCAGCTGCCTCTAACTGACACAAAATAATTTGAACACCCCTTGTGTTCCCACAGATAATCACCACCATGTAACAAACCTGCGGTTATGATGACCATCTCATGCAGTACCACATGCCATAGGTCAAACCCGCCACTGTCGCACTTCTTCAAATAAAAACTGTCCAAATTCACATTCTTCACTGTCATGGTTGTCCTACGGCACGATCAGGAGACCTGATTAATTCAAATGTCAGATTTGAAAAGAGAGTGGACCTAGTCGTCACCCACCGCAGTCAAACAATTTCTCGAATATTCAATCAGTCGCCAACACAACCTGGCTCTGATACCACTTGTTGGGATATAACGCGGAAATTATCCCTTAGGCACAACCAAATAAATATAGAGTATACAAGAACTGAAATCTGAACAAGAACAATGCATACGTAAATACTACAACTGCAATCAAATTCATGAAGAAATATACTGACGTCCCTTACAGAGTACACCGCGGAGAGCCAGACTCGTTCGATCCGCGGGAGAGATAATAATCTGGACTGCAATCACTAGCAGCGGACGCACAAGGTTCACCGAGAACCTTCGTCATCTGATGACGACAAAACCACCAGCCACCACCGGAGAAGCACCGTCGAGGCAAAACTGCATTCACGCACACCATCAACGTCAAGCTGCACCACCGGAGAGAAACACCATCAAGGCCACTGCACCACCGCAAGCCTTCGCCGCCACGCCCGTACCACCGGATAGGAACTCCGTCAAGGCCACTGCACCACCGCAAGCTTTCGCCGCCACGCCCATACGACATCATCTCCTCACTTCGCCGCCATCGCACGGTGTTGCACCAACGACAACCACCGGCGGAACCTCTACAGGGGTCTCCCACCCCTCGCGGCACCAAGAGCAAGAAGACGGCGACGACGGCTCTTCCCTCCAACGCTAGCGGCTTCCTCTCACGCCAAGAATCCAGGCGGCTAACTCTTTTGTTTCACCTCCACGTGAACAGGAGACTCTACCCCCCTTAAAATAATCAATGGGGTGGGTTTAAATTTCTCACGGCAAGAGAGAGAGAGAGTGTGTGTGTGAGAGAGAGAGAGGGTCACTCTCTCAAAAAAAGAAAATCCATTATGGGCCGGCACTTTTCCTATTTACAAGATTCCTTTCTGATGTGGCTCCCATTCCCTTTCTATCTAGAGAGAGAAATATTCTTGCATGGCGTTTCCCAAAAAGAAAACAGATCCGGATTTGATTCGGATTCGGATCCGAACCAAAACTCAACAATTACAGATGCAACTATTTTGTAGCCACACTGTTTTGTAATTTTGAAATCTTCAATGTATACGTAGGAGAGGAATTATTGAAGACATGTTATTCCTTCTGCTAGAAATTGTGTGTTTTGTGTTGTCTTATGTATGAATCCATTCATACATAAATTTATTTTTTTCATGATGAGATTTAATGTAAAGTGTCTGTTATTAGTAACAAACTTGCTGATATACCTTCTTATGAGTATCGAAGAATATTTTAATTTAGAATTTTGGTACGACCATCTTCCCTTGAATACGAGCATCTTCGCACGGGCTACCGCCCGTGCTCGATGCTCTCCGCTTCGACAGTACCCCAGCAGCTACGGTACCTCCGCCCAAACTCGCCCGCTCTAGGCCGCTCGGTCAATTGACAGTGCATGGGTAGCCAACGTTCCCCGCGCGACAGTACCCCCGCCTTAACATGCAGTGTCCCGGCGCGACGGCGCTCCCGCCGCTCACGAACCCCCATGCTATCTCCCGCCCCGATTTTGTTGATCGGGCACGGGGGTTCGCGAGCGGCGGGAGCGCCGTCGCTCCGGGACACTGTCGAGGCGGGGGTACTGCCGCGCGAGGCACGGGGGCTACCCATGCTCTGTCAATTGACCGAGGAGCCTAGAGCGAGCGAGTTTGGGCGAATGTAACATCGCTGCTGGGGTACTGTCGAAGCGGAGAGCATCGAGCACAGGCGATAGCCCGTGCCAAGATGCTCGTATATATATATATATACATATATATATATATATACATATATATATAAATATATATATATATATATACATATATATATATATATATATACATATACATATATATATATATACATGTATATATATACATACATATATATATACATATATATATATATATATATACATATATAGATACATATATCTATACATATATATATGTTGAAACCAGTTTCCCGGTCTCAGCGTTCGAAAGGGGGTTGCGACTAACTCTTACTTGACCTAAGCCTTGACCCGTGACCGGTTGCTAGGAACTAAGGGACTCGGACTTGATGACAACTAGAGTCTAGGGACAGACCCCTTAAGCTTCAGCGTGGAGGTCCCACCACATACCCGGAAGCTCACAAGGAACTTCCCCTCCCAAGCCAATGCTGAGCCTGGGCACCTTGGAGGGCACTAAGGATCACCTCACCGTCCACCTTCAATGACAGGGGGAGGGGAGGGGTAGTGCTTGCTCACACGCGAGGGAGGGTAGTCACCAACCCTTCCCAAGGTGCCCATGGGGGTCTATTTATAGACTTTCCCAAAAATGGACTACGGATAGCCAAAATCGGACTGCGAATAGCAAAAATCCGGCTATCCGCAGTCCAACCATGACCGTAATCAATCACATGTGAGGGGGGGGGGGGGTGAGTGGGACTCGAAGTGCCCACTCCCCCCCTTACGGGAGGTCATACCGACCTCCCCATCCATGCCGGGCGAGTGGGAGGACCCCTCCCACTTGCCCCCAAGATGGCCGGCGAGTGGGGGGGGGGGGGGGGGGGTGTCCCTCCCACTCGCCCGGCGAGTGGGAGGGCTTCTCCCACTCGCTCGGCGACTGGAGGGCTCCTCCCACTCGCCAGGGTGAGTGGGAGAGATCCTCCCACTCCTCCCGCAAAAGGCCGGTGAGTGGGAGGATTTCTCCCACTCACCCAAGGGTGACTGGCGAGTGGGAGGATTCCTCCCACTCGCCTGAAGGGAGTTGGGGTAGCGGGTGCTCCCCCCGCCTCTCCCGCGCCTTCTCTTTGCCTTAATCAGTTTCGCCGTCTCCACGCGGTCGTTTTGTCCGTCTCGGTCACCTTCGTTATCTTGGCCTCGTCCGGGTCGGGTCACACCGACTCGGATAATATGAGGGTTGTACACAATCCCCGCTCTTTGCGAGCTTGTCCCAAGCTCAGAAAGAAAGTCCAACCCACCTATTGGACGAGTAGGTGGGACCCGTAGGGAATCTTTGGAGGGCTCCACCTGATGGCTATATATAAAACCCCTCGAAGAGGGGGGTAAGAAGAGCACCATTCCTGAGAGCCCCCCTACTCCCCCTTTCGAACAAGATGGATCCACCTCGAGATTTCAGGGCTCGCATCAAAGCTCTTGCTGGGAAGGGTCCGTCCGACGTGACGGAGCTTAAAGCTCTAATCTATGGCCCTCCGCCTTCTCCTACCCGGTCCGCGGTGAGATCACCTCGGAAGAAACCCCGCCCCGAGTTGGTGAAGGAGGTTGCGTCGTCATCCTCTCATGGGGCAACCGAATTCGTCCGGGGCCTGGATATGGATTTGGTATCGATTCTCCCCTCATCTCTATTTCACCCCTACGGTCATGTATGACCATAGTGACGTGTTTCTTAATTGTCTACAGCTTCTCGCGGAGGACCTCGAAGGGGTCCGAAGAATGGTGGAGGAAACGGATGTAGATGCCCGGGCGAGTCCTGTCTCTCTCGCTCGGGAACCCGCCGCCCTCTCGATTGCTCACGACAACTCTTCTACTGGAGGGAACCAGACTTCGACGGGTCAATCGAGCCGAAAGGAAGTCTCGGCGCCACCCCGCTCTCCTACTGCAGTCGTGGAGCCCATCGGGGACCGATCTGACGTCTTCGAGCGTCTGAGCCGTCTGGAGACCCTTACCCAGGAGTTGCGGGAGGGGAGGTTGTCTTCTGGACCCGACCCCCTCGCCCGTGTTTGCGTGCTGGAGCGTCAGGTGGAAGGATTGGAGGCTGAGCTCAACCTCCTACGGGGAGAGGTCCGGCTTGCATTTGGGGGCATGACGACACCGTTCGAGGATCACTTCCGCCGGGTGGAGGCCTCCGTGCGCACCGTGGTCGAGGAGCTCTCCTCTGCCAAGACATGCTTTGAGTCCACGCGTGGGGGGGGGGGGGGGGGGGGTCCCTTTCACCCAGGACCAGGGCTACTGGAAGTGGACGACGCGTTAGTTACCCTTTTTCGGGGATCTACTATTTGTTATGCAATAATAAGGATCGGCTTGTCATGGCCGTTCGTCTGTTTCGCGACCGGACTGTTTGTTTCGTAATGTCGCCCTTACGTTCGCTTTAATAACCCCGCTGATTCATGTCTCGCCTGAGTTGCTATCTTTTGGTTATAACTAACATGCAGGGTGATCGTAGTGAGGCTAAAACAGTCAACTAACGGGAGGGAGGCAGAGGCCTCGAAAGGATGATCCGGGGACGAAGTGGTCGGGTGGTGTCAGGGGAAGGTGTAGATGAAGGGGACCCCTTGGTCCGCATCCTCACACCAGGCGAGAGGACCGCAAGGCCCTCCCTCCTCTGCCGGGCGAGTGGACCATGAGGTCCACTCCCATGCACCGGGCGAGTGGACCTCCAGGTCCACTCGCCTGTGCTTGGGGCGAGTGGGCCTTACGGTCCAGTTGCCCGGGGCGAGTGGACCACCCGATCCACTCTCCCTTCATGCCCTTGGGCGAGTGGACCCATGGTCCACTCGCCTTCTCTTTTATTCCCCCCTATAAATACGACCCCTTCCACCTCTAGGTCCTCACCTTCCTCTCTTCTCTTCCCTTGCCTTGCCTTCCTCCCATAGCCAGCTCTACCCCTTCCTTTCACTCTTGTAAGATGGCATCCAACCGCCCACCCGTCAAGAGGAATGGCCGGGAGCAGAACGCGGCCAACTTTTCAGGGTGTTCTTTCCCTGTGGGGAAGGTATCCAAGGAGGACCTCTCGGCCTTCAGAAGTTCCTACCTCCCCGAGGGGTGGTCATGCAGACGCCCGTCAAGGGGTGAGACCATCAACTCCTTTTACGATGATTGGCTCGCATTCCCCCTCTCTCACTTTGAGGCTGGGCTACGGCTGCCCTTGTGGCCCGAGGTGAAGGAGTTCCTGGACTACTTTGGCGTAGTCCCGACTCAAGTCAATACGAATGCGATTTCGATGTTGACAGCTTACGCATGCTACATGCGGGGGGAGAGGGTGGTGTTCGACATGAGCGTGTTCCGCAAGGTCTTTATCTTCCGATCAACAACCGATGGGGTTTGTTTCTTGACCATCACACACGTGGACGTGCATGAGACCTCCAACAAGGTCCATCACTGGAATGACTCATTTGTGTTCGTTCGGGGTGATCTGGACGGCATCCCTTTTTCCCCCACACAGAGACCTGAGAAGGTCTGCAGACCCCCCTCGCTACGTGTGGAGGCCGCTGAGCTGCACCGCTCCCTTAAGGGTGCGAACTTCGAGGTTGATCACCTCCGGAGGAACATTAATCGGCTTACCTACGTGGAGCCGGGGACAGGTACTTGGACCTTGTCAACTCGTCTCCTTTATGGTTCATTTCTTCCTATGGTTGCTTATCTCATCCTAACTTGTGCAGGCGAACGGTCCCTTCCTCGACACCTCCCCTCTGCGGGGGGGGGGGGGGGGGGGGGGGGGGGGGGGGAGTTCCTCTCTCGCCCATGGGCTCGTCGAGGAGGTCGCAGCTGCCTCTGCCTCGGCCCCGAAGGTGTCCGGGTCGAGGCAGAGGAAGGATAAGGAACAGGTGGGAGAAGAGGGAGTGCCCTCCTCTCCACCGAAGGGACCGAGGATGCGGCGAGGGAAGGTCGTCTGCCGGAGGGACTCAGGGGCGCCAGCCATGGAGAGGGGGGAACCGAGTGACCCCAATGCGTTGGCCAACCACCCCAACTTCGAGATGGGGGGAAGGCCACGGACCTTCTCGGCGAGCCCGTCGTCTATTGGGATGAGACGATGAACCGGGTCTCCTTCTCCTCCCAGCGACCCTCGTGGGCCGAGGGGGACGTCATCGACGACGCGGCATACAACTTCATCTATGGCATCTACGGTCGGCAGGACGCCGCATCTTACAAGGAGATGTCCATGCGTGACCTTGCGTATGCGAGCTCTCAGGCCCAGCTCCGCGCGACCGAGCTCTCCCACATGGCCGCCCACCGAGGTCTTAGTCTCTCGTACAGGTCGGTGCGGGCGGATGCGTCGAAGCTGGATGCGGAAGAGAAGGCTACTGACCTTGCGACTCGCTTGGCCATCGCTGAGAGACTCCTGGAGGAGTCATCCGGAGGCTTGGTTTGTGCCCGCCTTGATGACTTTTCCTTTTCTCTTTTTAATCCCTCATTGTTCGTGGGTTCTAATTCACTTGCCTTGCCGGCCTGCAGGGACCCGGTGCCGCCGACTCGCTCAGAAGACGATGCGAGGAGTCGGACCAGGAGGTGCAGGACTTGAGGGCTCAGCTCGCCGAAGCTCATAGGCAATTAAGGGAAGGGGGAGGAGAAAGAAGTGCACCTTCGAGGGTGGCGATGCCGGTACCACCTCGACCTGCTGAAGTCGAGTGCGGTCGGAGGAGCATCATGGCGTCAACGGCCCGAGCCATGGTGAGTCGCCTCCATGACGTGGATGCTCTTCGGGATTGCTGGAGGGGGGTCTCCGCCAGCGACATCCTGCCTGAGTTCTTCCCTTCACCTGGGCGATCCGGCTCGCCCCTAGCAGCGGCGGCTACTCTCCACGGTCGTGAGGGTGGCCCGCGACTTTCCTTTTCTCCCGTTCCTCATGGGATCTATGTACTTCTTGTGTTTGCTTTTCTTCTTCAAGCCTGCGTGTACTAGTAAGAATGAAGTAACAATTCATGTAGTACGCGTTAAACGAACCAGTAGTTATTTGAACGAATTTCCTCAGCTTACTTTCTTCCTTTACTGCTTGAGGAATTGATACCTTACTTGAATCGATCACCGAGTTGTTGATTGGCCCGATGAGTCTCCCATCTGCCGATATGACTGAGTCTGTGGAGTGGTCTCTCTTAGTCAGGGATCCTACCGATTGGAGGTGGAAGCACCCATCCATGTCCTGGGAGTCTTAGCTCAACCGGGGGTGGAGGAACTCAACGCCTTCCCAATCCGACTGGAGGTGGAAGCACCCATCCACGTCCTGGGAGTCTTAGCTCAACCGGGGGTGGAGGGACTCAACACCTTCCCAGTCCCCTTATCGATTGGAGGTGGAAGTACCCATCCATGTCCTGGGAGTCTTAGCTCAACCGGGGGTGGAGGAACTCAGCGCCTTCCCAATCCGACTGGGGGTGGAAGCACCCATCCACGTCCTGGGAGTCTTAGCTCAACCGGGGGTGGAGGGACTCAACACCTTCCCAGTCCCCTTATCGATTGGAGGTGGAAGTACCTATCCATGTCCTGGGAGTCTTAGCTCAACCGGGGTGGAGGAACTCAACGCCTTCCCAATCCGACTGGAGGTGGAAGCACCCATCCACGTCCTGGGAGTCTTAGCTCAACCGGGGGTGGAGGGACTCAACACCTTCCCAGTCCCCTTATCGATTGGAGGTGGAAGTACCCATCCATGTCCTGGGAGTCTTAGCTCAACCGGGGTGGAGGAACTCAACGCCTTCTCAATCCGACTGGAGGTGGAAGTACCCATCCATGTCCTGGGAGTCTTAGCTCAACCGGGGGTGGAGGGACTCAACACCTTCCCAGTCCCCTTACCAAGCAACGAGCTGACCCGATGCGTCCCTCATCTACTAGCATGACTTAGCCCGGCGGAGGGTCTCTAGCCAGGGATTTTGAACTTGGATATCCTTGCAGAACCCCTTTCCCATTCATAGTTCTTACATATTACAACTTACCTACGCTACGACCCTTTGGGCATCCTGTTACACCTCGCCCTTTTCTGGGCCCCTCCTTACATCTCGCTCCTACCCGGGCACTTCACTACATTTCGCCCCTATCTGGGCATGCCGTTACACCTCGCCCCTCCCCGGGCACTTCCTTACACCTCGCCCATTCCGGGCTCACTCTGCCGCCTGCTCCTTGGCCATCTCTGCCATCGCTTCTTCCACTTCTTCAGCTGCTTGCATCCATCCGATCGTGTTGACCGCAGTAACGTAACACTGATGCGCCTCCCGAAGATCCCCCCTGACTCTCACCTGGAGTTCTCCGGAGTTGTACTTCAAGCATTGGTGGTAGGAGGACGGCACGCACTTGTACGCGCTGATGAGGGGACATCCGAAGATGGCGTTGTAACTGCTCGGCGCATCCACGATGACGAACCGGCAGTTCTTTGAAGTTCCCCCTAGGGTGACGAGGAGTTCAACTCCCCCCTCCACCTCCTTCCTCTCCCCGGAGAATCCGAAGAGTGGCCCATCCGATGCTAGCACTCGCTTTGCGTCAACCTTCATTCCTTCAAAAGCCTTCTTGAAGACCACGTTCACCGAGCTCCCGTTGTCGAATAGGATCCGGGAGACGGTGAAGTTCTCGATCGCCGCCTTGATGACCAGCGCGTCGCAGAAGGGGTCCTCATTGGCCGGCAGGTCTTGGGTTGAGAAGGTGATCTTCTCGCTTGAGGGCGGGGATCGGGAAGTCGAGGCGACGCTCCGACGGTATATGGCGTGGAGGCTCCCCTTCCGGGTGGCCTCTTTGCCCGCTCCCCCGTGGATGACCCCGATCCCTCCCAGGGCCCCTACATCGACCCTCTCTTCACATAGATCATCCTCTTCCTTGTCCATCCCCTTCTACCCTGCCCGCGGTCCCTCCAGGCACAACTGCTTTCCCCCTGCTGGGGCTCTTCCTCCTTCCCTTATCTCGAGGAACTCTGGGCAAGATGCGGTCGCGTGATCCTCCTGCTGGTGGAAGTCACAGTATAGCAGCGCCAGCTCGCCCCCTGCTTCCCCCAATGCTCCTTCTTCCTTCCGCCTCTCTTCCGGCCGATGGCCATGGCTTGCAGGGGCTGGACTTGCAGTGGCCCCGAGTTCTGTTGCCATCCTGCCGGGTGGAACTGCCCGTGCCTCCCCTGATAACCTCCTCCTCCTTGGAAGTGGCCCCTTCCTTGGCCCTGAGGAGGACCAACCTGTGACCTCCAAGCTGGTCGGGCGGCTGTCGGTTGCGACTTCCAGCCTTGCTCCTGCCCAACGGGAGGTCCCTGTTGTCCCTAACTCCTCACTTCCTCCTTTTTTCTTCCTCCGTGTTCTTTCCTTTCCTCTTCTGCTACCTCGGCTAACCTAGCCACAAACTCCTGATTGGTAGCTTCACACTCGGTCTCACGATCAGCACGCTTCATCAACTCCTCGAAAGACAGGGGAGGGTCCCGAGTCAGACTCATCTGGAACAGCCCGGGCTGCAGCCCAAGGGTGAAGGCTAGCTGCAGGGTGTGCCCGGGTACTTCGACGACAAGAAGGACCTCCACCTGGAACCTATCAATGTAGCTAGCCAGCGTCTCCCCTGGCTTTTGCCTGACTGCGAACAAGGCCTCCATGCTCTTCCTCCTCTTCTTCGAGGTAGAGAACCTTAACAAGAAACTTCGACGCAGATCCTCGAAGCGGTAGATGGTTGTCACAACCCGCATTTTCTCCGAATTTAAGAATATCAGAGTAAGAGAAAATACACGTCATGATGCCACGTCATACAGGAGACAACTGTAGATGCTCAGGCGGGAACCTATTACTTAACTAAACAAACATGATTATCTGATAAGTCATCATTTGAAGTCATTTATTAGGGGTTTTGAGATAAGAATTGTGTCTCTCACTTCGTGGATCAACTAGTCCACCGAGAAAGTATATATAATTGTAGCGGAAAGTACTTGATTTAGTTTACTTAGAGTCCTACATGTATGCAAACGACGGAGCATGAAGTAAATGATATGCACATAAATAGGCGTACTGTAAGAGTAGAAAATACCTTTAGGCGACTTTAAAGTTAAGGGTTTCAGTTAGAAAGAATGCAATAAGATGAAGAAAAATGAAGTATCTAGTTGCCTACCTAAATCACCTAGAGGGGGGGTGAATAGGTGATCTCTACGTCTTTTGCGGAATTAAAAATTAAACGTAAAGCACATCACACAAAATTAATCACAGCCACAGATAACACCAGGAATTTATAGTGGTTCCCCGTACTTGGGTACTCCACTGCCGGCCTCGCCAATCTAGCACCACAGCTAGACTTGACTACTCACTAAATCTCGGATCAAGAACGATCCTACAGTCTCGGAGTCAAACTCCTACAAGCTCAGAGAGAACCTCTCTTACAACTCGGAGAAAACTTCTCCTACAACTCGGAGAACAACCTCTCCTACAACTCGGAGATAACAACTCCTACAACAGATTGAAAAGGGTTTGAACAATACTAAACCAGATCTGAATAACAGAAGCGTTTTTCTTCCTTCTTCTTGAATGGCTTTTGAGAACGATGAGGAAGAACAACGATCCTTCAAATCTGTCTTTGGCAATCCGAAACGATCCAATAGAGATTGTAGAACCTGAGCATGGATCAATCGAATCCTTCTTGATAGAAATCGGCAACTCCAAAGAGTAGATCGATCTCCAAACGTAGACGACGGCGAGCGGCGTTTTTCTCGTTCTTTTTGATCGGGAGAGGGAGATTAGGGTTAGAACGATTCTGGAACTTCTTTTAAATAATCCTATATATATGGAGAGGAGCAATTAAAGGATTAATTAGCCTTAAAAGCGCTCCAAATAGCCGTTAGAAATGAGAAGGGGCGATCACGATCCGTCCAGAACAGAGAAAACGAAACAGAAAATTTACGGACAGAAGTCTCGAGACATAAGGGATCTCTCGAGACATAAGGGATGTATCGAGACATGAAACGGAGAGAGCAGGAAAGGGATGTCTCGAGAACTCGATGATCTCTCGAGACATTGCAAAGAATTCAGACTTAAGATCTCTCGAGACAACCACGATCTCTCGAGACATGTCTGATCTCTCGAGACATATCCTTAGGAAAAATTTGTTTCACAAAAATTTCTTTTCTTCTCTTGAACACATGCTGCAGCCGCACTCCAAAGTCTTCAATAGTCTTGAAAAAGAAGTGTACCCCAATAGTGAGATCACACATGAGTCATCACCATGTTTCATATAATGAGGGATTACATTTTATGAAACTATGTTTGCAGACCCATTGTGACCTGACATTGGCTTACACTTAGCCATGATAATCTGCAAGACAATACTAGAAAAGCATATCAAATACAAAAGCAATTCAATCTTAGTTTAAGGGTGACTTCTCACAAATCAAGGTAATTGTGAATGCAATTTCCAACAATCTCCCCCTATTTGTAGAAGTCAGAACCCTGTACACTAAGTTGAATTACAGCAGTTAAAGAATAAATATGCTACACTACACAAAGATATAGAAATGAAAAAGTAAAGAACATCAAAACATCAAATATATATATATATCTAAATTTGAATTGTTCAGAAGACTTGATGTTCACTAAATCAGAATGAAAACAAAATATGTCTTGTCAGCATCATCATCATCATCCCTCAAGACCACCTTTTCCTCTTTTCTTCTTGTCTGGAGAAATAAGCATGAGGCTTGGGATGGTAAAACGGAGGCGGATCCGGAGCATCAGAATTATTATAACCAAAAGCTCTGAAATGAATCCTTCGCTTCCTTTGAGCTGTCTCATGTTTTTCCCATTCTTGAGAGCTGTAGCATTCAGATCTGTTCATTTTACCTTCATGAACTAACTTATAGGTTTCAAGAATAATGTCTTTTGAGACTGGGCTCCAGATTTCTGGAAAACTTTTCTCAGCCTTAGCTTTGCACTGACCTGTAGAGCTAGAACTAGGAACTGATCGACTGGCAGAAGAACCTTCACCAAGTTTTCTTTTTCTTTTGGTCCCAGCCCTATCTGATTGATCTTCAACTATAGGAGCCTTCCCAAGTAGTTCTTCTGGCCTGGGAGAAAACTGAGGAACAGGAACATCTGGATCAATTGCCAACTCAGGAAAAATCTGATTATGAAGCCACGTTGCTGTTTTGAATGAATAAGCATTAATATCAGCAACTTGCTTCAACATCCTGGAAGAGAACTGCTCAAACTGAGAATTCCATGAGCTTTGAATAGCAGAAACGGAGCTTTCAATCAAGTCTGTCATTTTAGCTACTATATTTTCCTCCCCCTTTCTGACTTCTACAGATAGGGTTTGGAGAGTATCATCTTTGAACTTTCCGACTTCATCAACAATTCTGAATGTATTGGCTTCAGCCTTGTCAGACACTGATTCTTGAAGCTTTGTCAGTATAACAGTCTGAGTCAACACTGTGCCTACACCTTCAGTTGCATGATCAATTTGCTTGCTCCCTAGGCTCATCAAATCAGAGAGATTTTCATAATTGGATTTTATCTTAGCTAACTCTCTGCCTAGTTCACTTTCAACTGAGGCAATCTTCATGTGAACAGTTGTCAAAGAATTTTCAAACTGTGCACTCTGCTTCTTGAGCAGTGCTTCAATCTTTCCTAGAAGAGAATCTTCTGCACAACCTAGCTTATCTGGAGCATTCTTGGTTGTATCAAACTCTGACTCCCCCTCAACATGTACTAGGGGAGGTGACAATTCATGAACTGACATGACATCATCATCATCTATGTTAAAAACAAAATCAGCACCAGACCCTGCCTGTTGGCCACTGGGACTGTGCTCTTCAGATACTGGAATGGATTCTGTTAGAGCTGATGAGGATTGACCTTTGGCTTTAGAACGGATTGAAAGCTTGGCACGACTTGAAGCTTTAGAGCGAGTCCGAGATGAAAGTGGAAATGATGTTACGAAGGGTGCTAGATCTTCAGAAGAAGGAGTTGGAGTTTCTGCTTCTCTTGCAACTGCAGATTTAAGAGTCTCCCCCTCAGAAGGAGCACCAGCCATTTCCGGCTTCTTGATACGAATGTCCCATCTCTGCAAGGAGTTGACATCGATCTTCTTAAGGTGATGGATAACTGTACCTTTGGACATGTTGAAAATAGCAGGGTTAAACTGATTTAGAAACAGTGAGATGATCCGGGCAAAGTTAGGAGTGTTTATGCAAGCTTTGATATTTGAGAATAAGATTGAGGCCCAATCTCTCTTCTTTCCAGTAACAATGTCAATCATCAACAGAAACATCTCTTCAGACACATGTCCTTGAGAGCCTGTCTTGCAGAAAAGTGCCTTTGAGATAATGTCCAGCAGGAGCTTCCCCACAGCATTCAACTTATTCCTTTTAACTGTAGAAAAATCTGAATCAAGACCACAGAACCTTGTTGTAGTCAACCAATCAATGTCAACTAGCTCTTCTTCAGCTTCCACTTCAGACAACTGCAAATACTTAGCGAGAGTCTCTGGAGAGACTTTGATTTTGATACCCTTAACGAAGGAGATCAACATACTTCCTTCCTTGATTGGCTTCACATTGATGAAGAATTCTTCAACCTCATCAAACAAAATCCGGCAAGGATGCTCAAGAACGAAAGTGAGACCGGCGACATCAAGTAAGTGAAACAGAGATTTGAAATCATCGGATAAGCTTGCAAGACCTGACCGAATAACCTCGTTGCCGACTCCAATTTTTGGATGAGGAGAGGGAGCCATAGCAACAAGAGGGAGTGAGAGATGCCGACGGAGAGAGCTGAAGCACCAGGAGCCACCGAGAACCACCGAAAACCGCCGAAACGCAGAGTCGAGTCGCGGACGATCACTGCTCGAGAGGGAGACGAAAGGTCGAGGAGGTCTCGGGAGATGACTCGCGTGAACATCAAGTTTCCGATTTCGTGTTTATATATATATATATTGATTTTACGAAAAATAGAAAATTAGAAATAGGAATTAGCGCGTACCTGTCGTTTGGGATTCCCTTTTAAAAAAAACTTATGTCTCGAGACATCGGCTATGTCTCGAGAGCTCAGGAGATATTTTCTTCATTGATGTCTCGAGAGATTACCCGTGTCTCGAGACATCACCTTATCTCGAAATCTTCTTCTTGTCTCGAGAAATCCTGCCAGGTCCCGAGACATGATTTGTCATAAGAAAACTTCCTGTCGCCAAGGTTTGATTGACTTGACCATTACTCCATGTTGAGCATTCCAAGTTCCGTCTTGAAGAAAGAGAACTTGGTCTCATCCAGCGGCTTCGTGAAGATGTCTGCAACTTGCTTATCCGTGGGGACATAACTCAGATTTATGTCACCCTTCTCCACATGCTCCCGGATAAAGTGATATCGTAGCTCGATGTGCTTTGTCCGACTGTGAGAGACTGGATTATTTGCGATAGCAATTGCACTGGAAGAGTCGCAAAACATAGGAATGTCTTTGTACTTCATGTTGTAGTCTTGAAGTTGATTTCTTATCCAGAGAAGTTGTGCGCAACAACTGCCAGCAGAAATGTATTCCGACTCGGCGGTTGATATTGCAACACAATTCTGCTTCTTGCTACTCCAGGAAATAAGTCTCCTTCCGAGGAATTGACACGTCCCAGAAGTGCTTTTCCTGTCGTCTTTGCTACCTGCAAAGTCTGCATCTGAAAAACCAATTAGTTCGCTATCATTACTTCTTGGGTACCATAAGCCAAGATTTGGTGTGCCTTTAAGATATCTCAAAATTCGCTTTGCAGCAGTATAGTGGGATTCCTTAGAGTTCACCTGATATCTAGCACAAACACATGTAGAGAACATTATATCAGGTCTACTGGCAGTAAGGTAGAGCAAGGAGCCAATTATGCTTCTGTACTTGGTTTCATCAAAAGGTTTCCCTTTCTCATCCTTGTCCAGAGACGTAGCTGAGCTCATTGGAGTCCTCATAGAGGTTGCACTCTCCATTCCAAATTTCTTAATCAACTCCTTAGTGAACTTTGTCTGAGAAATGAAGATTCCATCTTCAGACTGTTTCACTTGAAGTCCTAAGAAATATTTCAGCTCACCCATACTGCTCATTTCAAATTTCCCTTGCATAAGTTTAGAAAACTTTTTGCAGAGGTTATCATCCGTAGAACCAAATATGATGTCATCGACATAGATTTGCACTAGCAAAATCTTGCCTTTTACTTCCCTAAGAAATAATGTCTTATCTATCTTTCCTCTTGTGAACTTGTTTTCAAGAAGAAAGTTAGACAGCGTCTCATACCAAGCTCGAGGAGCTTGTTTCAAACCATATAAAGCTTTCTGTAATAAATAAACATGATTGGGATGATCAGGATTAACAAAACCTGGGGGTTGTTCAACGTATACTTCCTCTTTAATGTCTCCGTTTAGGAACGCGGATTTGACATCCATTTGATATACGGTGAAACCCTTGAAAGCAGCATAAGCAAGGAAGAGTCTGATTGCTTCGAGCCTTGCTACTGGAGCGTACGTCTGATCGAAGTCGATGCCTTCCTCTTGTCTGTACCCTTTATCTACAAGTCTGGCTTTGTTCTTTATGATTGTTCCTTCTTCATCCAGCTTGTTTCTATACACCCACTTTGTTCCAATGACATTTTTGTCTTTGGGTTTTGGAACAAGTGTCCATACTTTACATCGTTTGAACTGATTTAATTCTTCTTCCATAGCAATTATCCAGGATGGATCTTCATTTGCCTCTTGGAATTTCTTTGGTTCGACCTGCGAAACTTAAATGCATATTTTCGTTAATGGTACCTCGTCTTGTTCTTATTCCTTCATGAGGATCTCCTATGATTTGATCAACTGGATGATCCCTCATGTGTCGTAGCCCGAGGTTTCTTGCATGATTTGGACCAATAGAAGTTTCTTCTGCTGTTGGAGTATCTTCCTCCACTTGAAGTGGCTCTTCATCAGGATGATCTTCTTCATAGATTGTTATTGGGGGAATTTTGATGAAGTGTTGAGAATTTTCTTCAACTGACTGATCCAAGCTTAAGTCCTGCAGCTTTGAACCTGTGTCTGCAGAAGAAATGCTAGAGGAGCTGCTTTGTAGCATGCTCGTCTCATCAAATACAACATTAATAGATTCTTCTACCACCAGGGTTTTCTTATTAAAAACTCTATATGCCCTACTATGGCTACTATATCCTACAAAAATACCTTCAAAGCTCTTTTCACTAAACTTAGTTTTGTAATGCTTTCCATTGTTTAGCACAAAGCATTTACTACCAAAGATTCGAAAATAAGAAATGGTCGGTTTCTTGCCTTTTAGAAGTTCATAAGGAGTCTTTTCATGGTTTTTGTTTATGAGTGCTCTGTTTTGCACATGGCATGCAGTATTGACAGCTTCAGCCCAGAAATATTCAGGTAGTGAAGAGTCACTCAACATGGTTCTGCAAGCCTCAATAAGTGTTCTATTCTTTCTCTCAGCTACTCCATTTTGTTGTGGAGTTCGAGGAGAGGAAAACTCATGAAAGATACCGAGGCTTTCACAGAATTCTGTCATGGCTCCAGATTCAAATTCTGTACCATGGTCACTTCTGATTTTGACCACCGAACAGTTAAATTCATTCTGGACTTGCCTGACAAAACTAGTGAAGGTGTCAAAGGTATCTGACTTATGTTTCAGAAAGAATACCCAGGCAAAACGAGAGTAGTCATCTACAATAACCAATGTGTAGGATTTTCCTCCTAAACTTCTAATTTGCAAAGGACCAAACAAATCCATATGGAGTAGGTATAGACACCTGGTTGAATCTTTGCCAATAATGCTCTTAAAGGTAGCTCTTGTTTGCTTGCCTTTTACACATGCATGACAAGGTCTATCTTTAATGCACTTAACATTTGGTGCATCTCGCACTAAGTTTTGAGAAAACAATTTATTAATAGTTTTGAGATTTATATGTGCTAATCTCTTATGCCGATGGTCAACAAGAGATGCACTATCTTTTGCCAAAAGACATACTGGTGTAGAAGATGATATGCAAAGAAAATTTAAACAAAATATGTTTCTACAGCTAATGCCTGATAAAATCGTTTCATGATTTTCAGCCGACTTTATCAAACACTTATCTTTATGAAAATCAACAATGTATCCTTTATCACAAAGTTGACTTATGCTTATCAGATTATGTCGTAATCCTTCCACATAAGCTACATCGGAAAACGATACATTTCCATTAGAAATCATACCATAGCCTTTAGTTATTCCTCTGTCTGAACCGCCAAAAATAACTTTTGGACCGTTCGCAACTGGAATGTAGTTTTGCAAAAGGCTTCTTATCCCGCTCATATGCCGAGAGCATCCACTGTCCAAGTACTAGATTGGATTTTTATTGGCCTTTGGACATACCTGCAAAAAATAAATCATTTCGCCTTAGGAGCCCAAACAGATTTGGGTCCTTGGTCCCGTGTCAGTTGAGCACCACGATGAATGTTAACATTGCGAGTGGTCTGCCTTGCAACGTTCACTTGTGGTCTCCTAGTATACATTGTATTAAACCAACAATCAACGGCAAAGTGACCAATTTTACCGCAGCACCAACAGTCGAATCTGTTGTACCTTCTCTTTACACTCTCCTGCTTAACTTTTTGAACGTTAGCTCTTGCAGGAGCAGCCCTTTTTGATGAGGATGCCTCATGGGGGCAACACACACAAGGTGGTACTGTCCTCTTCGGCTTTGGTGCAACAGCCTTCACTTTTGGTGCTTTCTTAGCACTCGGACCATGAACAAATGGACCGTACCCTTTCCGATTAATCTCTTGATAGGGTGCTTGAAAAGCACTATCACCAAAGTTTCGGGGAGGAGCCCATTCCTTATGATCATTCACAGGTGAAAAAGGAATTGGTCGTGTGAAATGACCATAGGAACTCTCCAAATCATAAGCATTCGTAGGGAATATGACTCTCTTGAATGCTACAGGCTCTTGATGAGCTTTCCCTTTTTCTTTGGTAGTAGCTTTCTTAGCAACCAGACCATTCTTCTTAGCAATTGTATTTTTTGAAGAATTGCTAGTACTAGCTTCATGCCCTATACCGCTTCCTTTTGCCTTAGTGGTAAAAGTACCAATAATTGGCAGAACAGTTTTAGGTTGAGAGAATGATTCAACCAACTTCTTCTCAGCCACAAGCTGTTCCTCCAAGACATTTATCGAATGATCTCTCAGGGCAAGAGTCTCTTCCGAGCATTTGATCTTGTCTTTCAAGGCTTGGACTTCCTCTTTGAGAGAAGAAAGTTCTTCAACTTCTTTTCTCAAGTTAGATTCCATCTCCTTGAGAGCCATGATCTCCTTACCCTGAGTTTTGACAACCTTTCGGCACTTGTCAAAGCTTTGGAGCATTTTGGTATATTGAGACATGAGCTCAGATTCATCGTCTGAGAGGTTATCCTTTTGTTCAGCCGAAGCATAATCAGAATCAGATAGGATAGTGTGATCATTTACCTTTCCGGTGTACGGGGGTGCTTCTTCATCATCAGACATAGCCATCAGACCGAAGTAAGCTTCTTCTTCATCACTCGACTCATCGGAGTCACTGTCGCTCAGAGTTTTGGCTTTCTTAGCGACGAAGCTTCTATCTGATTTCTTCTTTCCGTGAGTGGATTTCTTGTCTTCTTTTCTTCCACCTTCTTTCTTTTTGTAGGGACACTCAGCAATTATGTGCCCTGGCTTATTACAACAGTAGCAAATAATGTCAGAAGAAATGTGTTTGTTCTGTTTGGATTTATACCTGTCATTATTGCTTGAGCCCTTCCTGTGATATTCGCCATCACGATGAGAATATTTATGATCCGAGGAAGACGGCTTGTTGTTCATGTGCCTCCGCTTGTTCAGCAGTTTCTTAAACTGACAGGAGATTAAAGAGAACTCCCCATCAGACAGTTCGGAACAGGAGGAGCTGGCTTCCGATTCTTCTTCAATATCAGATTCCTTTTCTCTGATCGGTATCACTGCTTTGCTCTTCTTTGAATTCTCAGCCTTCAAAGCTAAGGTTCTTTCTTTGCTTGAAGCTCGATTTACATCCTCTTCAGACTTTCGGATGTTCATTTGTAATTCATGAGACAACAGCTTCCCGAACAGATTTTGAGGTTCTAGACTTGGCAGTTTTCCAAACTCTCTTATGGCAACAATTTTGCTATCCCAGTCTTTCGTTAGGGAACGCAAGAATTTGTCATTTAGTTCACCGTTTGTGAACTCCCTGTCGTAGTTCCTCAAACCATTGACTATCTTGAAGAATCTTTCGTACGCATCAGCAATGCACTCCTTCTTATTCTGCTTAAACGCCTCGTACTCTTGATTAAGTAGAGACCTTCTATCTTCTCTTACCTCGTCAGTACCTTCCATTAGAACAATTAAGGATGTCCACATCTCTTTGGCTGATTTGCAGTGAATTAAGTTTTGCAACATGGAATCGTCCACTGCACTTGCAATTATGTTTTTAGCCTTCTTGTCAAGAGCAACAAGAGCTATCTCATCCTTAGTCAAATCCATCATTTTCTTAGGTATCTGAACAGTAGGATTTGTTGACGAAGCAGTCATTGGCACATGGGGACCTTCTTCCACGACTTGGAAGATTCTGGGATCTGCAGCTTCCATATAAAAACGGACTCTTTCCTTCCACATAGGAAAGTTGGCCTTAGTGCAGATGGGCAATTTCAGAGAGGATTCCTTGACTCTATCCATGGCTTGCTAGCAACTAGAAGGATGGATCCTGTTCAAGGTGTTAACTTAGCAACGAACAACGAACCTCTGATACCAATTGAAGTATCTAGTTGCCTACCTAAATCACCTAGAGGGGGGGTGAATAGGTGATCTCTACGTCTTTTGCGGAATTAAAAATTAAACGTAAAGCACATCACACAAAATTAATCACAGCCACAGATAACACCAGGAATTTATAGTGGTTCCCCGTACTTGGGTACTCCACTGCCGGCCTCGCCAATCTAGCACCACAGCTAGACTTGACTACTCACTAAATCTCGGATCAAGAACGATCCTACAGTCTCGGAGTCAAACTCCTACAAGCTCAGAGAGAACCTCTCTTACAACTCGGAGAAAACTTCTCCTACAACTCGGAGAACAACCTCTCCTACAACTCGGAGATAACAACTCCTACAACAGATTGAAAAGGGTTTGAACAATACTAAACCAGATCTGAATAACAGAAGCGTTTTTCTTCCTTCTTCTTGAATGGCTTTTGAGAACGATGAGGAAGAACAACGATCCTTCAAATCTGTCTTTGGCAATCCGAAACGATCCAATAGAGATTGTAGAACCTGAGCATGGATCAATCGAATCCTTCTTGATAGAAATCGGCAACTCCAAAGAGTAGATCGATCTCCAAACGTAGACGACGGCGAGCGGCGTTTTTCTCGTTCTTTTTGATCGGGAGAGGGAGATTAGGGTTAGAACGATTCTGGAACTTCTTTTAAACAATCCTATATATATGGAGAGGAGCAATTAAAGGATTAATTAGCCTTAAAAGCGCTCCAAATAGCCGTTAGAAACGAGAAGGGGCGATCACGATCCGTCCAGAACAGAGAAAACAAAACAGAAAATTTACGGACAGAAGTCTCGAGACATAAGGGATCTCTCGAGACATAAGGGATGTCTCGAGACATGAAACGGAGAGAGCAGGAAAGGGATGTCTCGAGAACTCGATGATCTCTCGAGACATTGCAAAGAATTCAGACTTAAGATCTCTCGAGACAACCACGATCTCTCGAGACATGTCTGATCTCTCGAGACATATCCTTAGGAAAAATTTGTTTCACAAAAATTTCTTTTCTTCTCTTGAACACATGCTGCAGCCGCACTCCAAAGTCTTCAATAGTCTTGAAAAAGAAGTGTACCCCAATAGTGAGATCACACATGAGTCATCACCATGTTTCATATAATGAGGGATTACATTTTATGAAACTGTGTTTGCAGACCCATTGTGACCTGACATTGGCTTACACTTAGCCATGATAATCTGCAAGACAATACTAGAAAAGCATATCAAATACAAAAGCAATTCAATCTTAGTTTAAGGGTGACTTCTCACAAATCAAGGTAATTGTGAATGCAATTTCCAACAAAAAACCATTTTTATAACTATAGTGCACCTAACATAAATCATTCCCAGAGGGTAAGATACACAAGATCTAAAAATAGTGGCATAATCTGGCAAATAAACTATAAAGTATAAAAAAGGGCACAATGGGCGTCAACAACATGACACTAACCCATTGACACCAACTAGTATGTCTGAGCACAAGAAGTAACTAAAAACAATTACCTCGCAGCAGCGGGGTGAACAACTACTAAAACTCTGAACTTCAGGCTACACCACTAGCCGCTACGGCTCTGAACCTGAGACATTCAATACAACAAAGAACGCATCAGCAAGGAATTACAAGTGGCAGAAAACTAGTAGAAAAACAAGCAAGGCATAAGGGGTACCAACCCAAGCCAAATTTACCGAAAGAGAGCTCTAAACAAAGAGTCAACAAGCATCAAGTGCAATAAATACCAAAAGAGGAACAAAACGTTCAATTATTTAGTTTCATCAATTAAAGAGGCTGATCAGCTCAAATTATACGGGAGCGGTTAACTACCTCCGATACCCAAAGCCCAAAACCAGGTGGGGGTACCATTAGACCCAACCACCCAAACACGACTACCGTGCAAGGCTATAACATTTCCCCCACTGTCCCCCAAACACAACTACTGTGTAAGGCTAAAGACAGTAGTTCTTATTACTTAAATTTTAATTAAACACGGGACGCTGCCCGAAAGGATAATCACTGGAAGGCCCTAAGAAATAGGGTCAAGGCAAAGTACACATCGATCAATGTGAACCATAAGAGTAACTCAAATGTTAACAGACCAGAGCGAGTAAAAAGAAGTTCAAACGAGAGGGATTCGAGATCAGGAGCACCGAAGGGTCACTGACAATCATCCAAGTACACCCGAGGGGACACGAGATTCAAACACAAAAACTCAACGAAATCACATGCGTTCCGGGCGGGGTTCCAAGGGGCCGCGCCCCTGGCGGGGTCTTAGGGGCAGAGCCCCTAACGGGGTCCAAGGGGCAGCGCCCCTGGCGGTGGTCTCAGGGGTCTTCTCAAAAATTAGGACTTCTCGAAAACTACAAGGAACTTCTCGAGAGATAAAAGGATTTCTCGAGAGATGGAATTTGATTTCTCGAGAGGAAGACAGGGATTTCTCGAGAGAGGACAAGGGATTTCTCGAGAGGGATCAGGGGATTTCTCGAGAGCTCAAGGGATTTCTCGAGAGAGGACAAGGGATTTCTCGAGAAGTATAGGGGTTCCAGCGGGGAAAAGTTCTCGAGAAATCAAGCATTTCTCGAGAGGTCAAGGGGTCTTCTCAAAAACTTGGCTAAAAAAACTTCTCGAAAACTACCAGGACTTCTCGAGAAGGACAATCAACGGATAAAATTAGGGAACGGTGGTGCCTTCCGGGAGGAAATTTCTGACACTACGGATGGGGGAAGATTAGGGTTTTCTATCTATCAAACAAGACGCTCGAAACACGAGCCCACAGTTCACCAAGCATCTATCAGGAGAAAGGAAAACCACGACTTAACCAAACAAAGAGGAGGAGGAAGCCACTTGCCTTAAACCTTGCAAACTTGAAGATCTCCGCTCCGAAAGCTATGGATCGGCTAGGGAAACACACGAGCACAGATTCCTGAAACTTTTCGGGTCGAAAGAAGGGGTTAGGTCACTACCCTAACTCCAAAAATTCCATAAACGGGAAAAGCTTACCGCTAGAATGAAGATCTCGCCGAGAGCTTTCTAAATCTACTCTCCAAACGCGATTCCGACTACTACAGCCCTAGAAATCGCCGATCGAACGCTCCTCGAAGCTCCGCACTCGCCCTTTCGCTCGGCGGCTGATTTGATCGAGGGAGGAAGAAGATGAATAGGGGAAGAAGATTTTTTTAGGCTTTATATAAAAACCTAATTAATTAATTAATTAATTAATTAATTAATTCCCCCATTCACTTAAAACCGCGAGGGAAACTAGATCACCTCAGATTTCTACGAAATTCGCACCTTAACTGAAACACGGCGCTACGAATCCAACGGCGAAGTCAGAATTCAATTCCGACGGGCCTAACTCGGGCTAAAGCCTCCCGAAGCTAAAATCTTGATATCCACCCAAAATCTTTACCTTAACTCGAAACGATGCGAAATCTCGCACGCTCGGTCTACAAGACATACTTTAACTAAGCTAAGGCTCAACCCACTACTAGACGAGCTGACGTAACGCCCTTACGCCAAAATTACGTCACCGCGGGCACGTAAAATAATTAACGAAAATCAGGGGCGTTACAATGGTTCCCGCCGGAAGCGAGTGGAACCAATCCCTCGCCTTTCCCTGGAATGTGACGGCAAAAAGCCTGCACATGAAGGCGTCCGACATTTGCCTGATCGAGGTCATGTCCTCGTACCACTGGAGATGCTGGAGAGGATCGCTATCCCCCTTGTAGTAGGACATGGCAGGATCGCGAAACCCATCCGGAATGGGGGCTGACATGACCAGCTCGCAGAAAGGGCTTCTCCATTCTTCTTGATTGGGGGGAGGCGTTCCCACCACTCCCCCGCCGGGGCAGTTGGTCCGGGGTGAACTGTTGAAAAGCACTCGTGCCTGGATGCTCAAGCCCTCCTCCGAGGCTGGCTCCTTCCCTTGCTGACTGCTTCTTACTTCCACTAGGGGGAGTGAGGGGATCCTAGTGCAGGTGGTGTTGAGCACTCGCCGCGAGCGGAGGATGCGACCTGCATGAACTCCAGGATCCTCTTGCTGAATTCGTCGAAGTCGCTCTTCTTCACATACTCGCAAGGTGGAGGCGGGTCTCCCAACTCGTCGCTTCCAGCCATGAGACTTGGCTCAGAGTTTTCCGAACTAGTCGCTTCCACGCTCACCGCACCAGAATGTTGAAACCAGTTTCCCGGTCTCAGCGTTCGAAAGGGGGTTGCGACTAACCCTTACTTGACCTAAGCCTTGACCCGTGACCGGTTGCTAGGAACTAAGGGACTCGGACTTGATGACAACTAGAGTCTAGGGACAGACCCCTTAAGCTTCAGCGTGGAGGTCCCACCACATACCCGGAAGCTCACAAGGAACTTCCCCTCCCATGCCAATGCTGAGCCTGGGCACCTTGGAGGGCACTAAGGATCACCTCACCGTCCACCTTCAATGACAGGGGGAGGGGAGGGGTAGTGCTTGCTCACACGCGAGGGAGGGTAGTCACCAACCCTTCCCAAGGTGCCCATGGGGGTCTATTTATAGACTTTCCCAAAAATGGACTGCGGATAGCCAAAATCGGACTGCGAATAGCAAAATCCGGCTATCCGCAGTCCAACCATGACCGCAATCAATCACATGTGAGGGGGGTGAGTGGGACTCGAAGTGCCCACTCCCCCCCTCACGGGAGGTCATACCGACCTCCCCATCCATACCGGGCGAGTGGGAGGACCCCTCCCACTGGCCCCCAAGATGGCCGACGAGTGGGGGGGGGGGGGGTGTCCCTCCCACTCGCCCGGCGAGTGGGAGAGCTCTCCCACTCAACCGGCGAGTGGGAGGGCTGCTCCCACTCGCTCGGCGAGTGGGAGGGCTCCTCCCACTCGCTCGGCAAGTGGGAGGGCTCCTCCCACTCGCCGGGGTGAGTGGGAGAGATCCTCCCACTCCTCCCGCAAAAGGCCAGTGAGTGGGAGGATTTCTCCCACTCACCCAAGGGTGACTGGCGAGTGGGAGGATTCCTCCCACTCGCCTGAAGGGAGTTGGGGTAGCGGGTGCTCCCCCCGCCTCTCCCACGGCTTCTCTTTGCCTTAATCAGTTTCGCCGTCTCCACGCGGTCGTTTTGTCCGTCTCGGTCACCTTCGTTATCTTGGCCTCGTCCGGGTCGGGTCACACCGACTCAGATAATATGAGGGTTGTACAATATATATCTATACATATATATATATATACATATATATACATACATATATATATATATATATATATATATATATATACACACGAGTGACCGGCACGGGACTCCGCCCTTATTGTCAAGCACGACAGCCGGCGACGGCGGAATATATATATATATGAGTACTCAAAATGACCGCACAAAAATTTTAATTAATATTTTATAATTATTTTTTTCAAAAACATTTATATTTTAACAAAAAATTATTTTAAAGTAGGTCTAGGAGGTCTAATAATGACCTACATGAGTGTAGATATAAAAGGTCTACTAAAAAACTTTTGAATTGTATCAATTTTCTTCATTATTTTTATTATAGGGATATAATGTAATTACACAAATAGCTATTATATTTTATGAATTTCCATTTTTCATAATATATGTTTAAGTCATTGGAGTAAAAGAATGAGACTATATTTAACAATTTTGAATGTTGCACCAAAGACAACTTTTTGTATATAGTAATTAAAGATATAAATATATATATATATATATATATACATATATATATACATACATATATACATATATATATACATATATATATACATATATATATACATACATATACATACATATATATAAATATAAATATATATATATATATAGTGAACAAAAAGCCCGATCGGGCCGGCCCGGAACGGGCCCGATCGGGCTTTTTCCTACATCGGGCCGGGCCGGCCCGGTCCTCCCCTGGAATCGGGCCGGTCCGGGCCGGACAGGCAGCACTTATGTGCTGCCAGCTCCGGCCCTTCAGGCCGGGCCGGGCAGGACCGGGCCGGTCTCGGGCCCGATCCGGGCCGGCCCGGTTTTTTTATTTTTTAATTTATAATTTATATTTTTTAAATTTTTTTTATAAATAATTAAATATTGAAAATTTGAACAAAAAATTGATAAAATTTAAGGTTAGAATTAGATTGTATTAATATTGAACAATTGGAACGAAAAATTTGGAACAAAATTTTTTATTAATATTGAAAATTTGGAACAAAAAATTTAAAAAATTACAAAATTTAAGTCGTACAATTGTACAAAATACAAAATTGAAAATACAAACCTATGAAGGCTATGATTCTTATAAAATTTAATTAAAAAAATTTACATATATAAAAAAAAGTACCTCTGATTTAGAGTGCTCGATTTAATCATCTTGTAGATTCAACGCGTCCATTTCGTCTTCTATCTCCTCCGAGCTATCCTCCAATGCTGTTATGTGTTGCTTCCTCTTTAAACTGTCCAAGTAGACCTTGTAGCATATGCAAATCTCCAGCGAATCTTCGTTAAGCCGGTTCCTCCGCTCGTTCAAAACCCTTCCACTAAGAGAAAAAACGGACTCCGAAGCTACTGTACTAGCTTGGACAGTTAATAAATCACGGGCCATATATGCCAAAACACGATAGGTAATATTAGCTTTACCTTTCCACCAATTTAAGAGATCGAAGTTTTCGATCTCGTCCGAACTCATAAAATCGCTAAATTGAGTTTTTGTATATAACCATAATTCATCTAAACTACCAGATGTACGTGCTTTTTTCCTAGAAGCTAAATCTAAAATTTTATTTTTAAGACTATTCTTCGTTTTGGGTTGCGTTATTTCTTCGCGGGGTCGTGACCCGTATAAGTTGTTGTAATAATTATAACTTTGCGTAAAAAAACTAGTAAAACTTGTAGTACTAACGGGGTCATTCTCATCATAATTTATATTTTAGGTTAGATTAGTATTGATTTCGTCGATCAAATTTTCTACGCCTTCTACGTTAAGTAGCGGATTTAAAGCGGCGGCGCACGAAAACATAGGCGGTATTTCTCTATAATATTTTAAAAAAATTTCTTCCATTATTTTAATTAAAGGAGCCCAACCTTGGTGTTGCCTATAATAACTAAATCTTTCTGTGATATGTACGAAATGTTCAATTACTAATGCGCTCGTTGGATAATACACTCCAGATAAAGAAATGGTGGCCCTATAAAAACACGTTAGTAAATCTATATAATGTTCTATAATACCCCAATCATTTTCACCTAAATCGTGTTCAATATTAAGCAAACTATAATATTCCATTAGAAGATCTTTTTGTAGAACGGCTCTTTTTAACATTTTATAGGTTGAGTTCCATCTAATAAGCATATCTAATTGTGGTTTCAAATATTTCTGATTTTGTGCTTTACAAAATTTTCTAAAATTTTGAGCTCGTAGTTTAGTACAATAAATTGTTTTTAACATGTCGCAAATTTTATTAATATATTGTGTCATTGCCTTTAAACTATCCTGTACCACTAAATTTAGGACGTGACAAACACATCTAGTATGAAAAAAATGCGTCGTTGAGAAATTGTTTTGAACCTCGTTTTAACAATTCAATTGCGGCGCTATTATTGGAGGCGTTATCAAGAGAAAAACTAAGTATTTTATCGTTAATTTTAAATTCCCGCGCACATTTCATAATAACTTTATATAAAGCTATAGCCGTGTGCGGGAATTCAAAACCTGTAAAACATATTACGCGTTTATTCTGCTCCCACGAAATAGGATCAATCCAATGACAAGTGATGCAAAGATAAGCTAATCATAAATCTAAATTACTCGTCCAAACGTCGCTCGTTAGACTCACACGTCATTCAAAATTTTCAAAATACCTAATTAATTCTTGTTTTGCTTCTAAATATAACCTAATCGTGTCGCGCATTAAAATAATTCTACTAACCTTTTGGTATTTGGGCTGAAGCCCCCCATGTATGTACTCTGTGCCGTCGTCATTGTCGAAGACGCTAAATGGCAGCCCACGTTTGATGACGAACTTCGCCTGCAGCTCTCGCTGTCGCATTTGATCGTACGTCCAAATCTGTCTGGCTCCAGAAATTTGGGCTTGACTTGACTCGGGAGGAGCTTGTTTCGACTCGCAAGACTTCTGGTGTCTAACGAGCGTCGAGTTGCCGCTGATGGATAGCAACTTCGAGCACATCTTGCAGCGCGCTTTTCTTTCGGTCCCGACTAGGACCATCTCGAAATGCTCCCAAATACTCGCTCTACGGTTGTGCTCCACCACCGAAGTCGTACTTTGGGAAGACGACGCTGGAGTTGTGGAGGACGACGCCATTGGGAGAGCTAAGAGAGAGGGGTATTTATAGAAATTTTTTGGGTTTTTTTTATTATTATTAAAAAATAATTTTTTAAATTTTTTTTAAAAAATAAAGCAGCAGCCAACGGCTCTCTTGAGAGCCGTTGGCTGCTCTCATGGCAGCATGGCTGCCACGTGGCAGCCATGCTGCCATGAGCCTAACGACTCTTAATAAAAAGAGCCGTTAGGCTCAATCGGGCCTAGCCCGAGACCGGATCGGGCTATGGCCGGCCCGGTCTCGGGCTAGCCTGATATTCGGGCTTTACCCGGCCCGGACCGGGCCGGGTACCGGGCCGGGTAAAAGCTCCAAACCGGGGCCCTTTCAGGGCCCCGGGTAAGGGCTCGGCCCGGTTCGGGCCTGAACCGGGCCGGGCTTGACCGGGCCTTGACCAGGCCGGGCTTGACCGGGCCTTGACCAGGCCGGGCTCGGGCCGGCCCATCAGGCCCGGTTTTTTTGTTCATATATATGACTATATATATACATATATATATACATACATACATATATACATACATATAATATATATATACATACATATAATATATATATACATACATATAATATATATATACATATATATACATACATACATATATACATACATATAATAGATATACACATACATATAATATATATATACATATACGAGCATCTTCGCACGGGCTACGCCCGTGCTCGATGCTCTTCGCTTCGACAGTACTCCAGCCGTGACAGTACCTCCGCCCAAACCCGCCCGCTCTAGGACGCTCAGTCAATTGACAGTGCATAGATAGCCCCAGTGCCCCACGCAACAGTACCCCCACCTCGACATTGTCCTGACGCGACAACGCTCCCGTCGCTCGCGAACCCCCGAGCATCTTTGCACGGGCTACGCTCGTGCTCGATGCTCTCGGGCGGCACAGACTTTATGCAGGAGAAACCCGCATTGATTCGGCCGAAGGCCGCCCGAGAGCATCGAGCACGGGCGTAGCCCGTGCAAAGATGCTCGGGGGTTTGCGAGCGACGGGAGCGCTGTCGCGTCAGGACAATGTCGAGGCGGGGGTACTGTTGCGTGGGGCACTGGGGCTATCTATGCACTGTCAATTGACTGAGCGTCCTAGAGCGGGCGGGTTTGGGCGGAGGTACTGTCACTGCTGGAGTACTGTCGAAGCGAAGAGCATCGAGCACGGGCGTAGTCCGTGCGAAGATGCTCGTATCCTAGAGAAGACAATGAATAAAAAGATCATGGTATTAATTGTTATATTTACATCGCTAATTATATCTCCTTCGTGCCAAATTGACATTATGATCCATACAAAGGAAATGATTAAAAAATTCACGCAGAAAAAATAACGACAGACTTGAGCATCCTCCCAAATGCATGAGTTCTTAATAACTAACACCATAAATTTTGAATTCTATAAAAGATCCTATCAGCTGGACTTGATCAAAATGGAAGAAAGAGTCTGTCAATCTCTACAATTGCTGACTTGAAGCCTTGCAGTGCATTTATAACCAATCTCACAAAAACTGCTTCTGGAAAGAAACCCAAACAAAATATATTGTCGTCAGTTGATCAAGGGGTGAAACATGCTTATCAAAATTTTAATTTCACAGCAATTATGGCAATTTTACAGCAATTTTAATTTCACAGCAGCCAAGGAGAGTAATTTCAGCTGACGACAACTAAAAGAATCAATAAGCGGCTAATGGCGAATTTGTAATTTACTGAAATTACAAATTCCAATCGACGGCACAGAGGGGCAGCTACAGGTCTCTAGTCGAGAGGAACAGTGGCAAGACCCTGTCGATAAAAACATAGCACCCGCAGAACCTACAGGAGAAAAAGGGCAGTCTCGACACGGCATCGTGATCGCAAAAAAGCTCTCAATTCTCCATCTATGGTATGGGGAAGGCGTAGAGAAGGAGGTGAGGGGGAGCAGGCCCTTTAGGGATTCATATAGGGCTAATAGGCGGTGGAGGGAGGAGATGATAAGCTTGGGGTAGTCGGTTCTACTGAACTGTATGCAAAGAACATCATATCCAGGCGAGGGAAATCAGCGGCCAATTTTCTCCGCTCACGATGGATAGGCACAAAAATCACCTAAGGCTTGGGGGAGAAGTTATAAGAAAGCGATCAAAGCAAGAAATGGGTGGTAAACACAAATGAATTGAGAGCTGAGCCATTTACTCCATCATTCTAGTTTTTGGCTCTAATCAATGCATTGAACCTTAGATAGTGTCTAATTATGTGAACACCAATGAATTGGTTATTAAGTGAAAAAAAGTAAATATCAACTCAAGTGTTATCATATTTAGGCGAGAAAGAGAACATTAAAAGGGAAGGATAAATAAAAATGTTGTATCAAAGAACATAGATTGAGAAACTATTTAATAATAGAGCTTGACAAAGTACTTTGAAAAAATTGATCATCTTTAACATGGTAGACCACCCATTGCTGTCTTTTTTCACCAAAGCATAGAGATACAACACATAATGAACCCAACAAAGAAAGCGTATAGGAGTGCTCGATGGCACACCTTAGATAATTCTTCGTTCTGCACTTCGTTTCCCCAACTGATAGAAGAGAGTAAGAGAGAAGTGGTACTCTTATTCATCGATGCAGCGCTCCTAAGTAAATCCAGCCACCATGCACATCCATTCAACTGAAGTCATCAACAATTCAATCATGTTAGAATTCTATTTCATAAAAATGATATATATGATAGATTGCGAAGTGTTCTTAACTTTGTATAGTTTAGGGAATATGTAGTATACCTGGTAGGGAAAAGAGTTTGGGTGACGAATATCATATATAATTATCCATCCTCACTGTCATGAACCATTTGAAGCAGCAGTGGAAATCTATCAAAATAGAATAAAGCTTGTAATTAAAAATGAGTTATTATCATCAGAAGCTAGGTAGGAGATAATATTAGTTAAGAAGCGCACTGTGAATCAATTATTAAATATAATAGCTAACAAACTTATTTGAGGCTTTTAAAAAAATGATTAAGAGTATTTTATAGAAAAAAAATGTATGGATAACATCAAGCACAACATGAAAATAGATTTGACGAATAGAGAAAAAAATCACATACTGCTCTTTATCAATGGTGTGCTTCGAAGGTGCATGCCAATACAATTGTTTCAAGGTGTAGTTCTTCCCATCTTGACTCATGGATCGTCCACTTTTCTCAAATTTCAGCTGCCCTTATTACCTGCAAGAGCAGTGCTTGATTAAGAATATTTATAAAAAAAATTGTATGGATAATAGCAACCACAACATGAAAATAGATTGCATGAAGAGTAGAGAAAGAATAACATACAACTCTTTATCAATGGTGTGCTACAAAGGTGCATGCCAATGCAATTGTTTTAAGGCGTAGCTCTTCCCATCTTGAGTCATGAATCCTCCACTTTTCTAAACTTGCAAGGGAAGTGTGTTTCTGCTGCAAAGATGAAAAATGCTTCTGCGTGAACAGGAGCTCGCCTTGTTGCAAAGAGTTCGTCGATGGAGCTTGTTGTGCAGAGAGGAGGTCAGGCTGGAGTTTGTTGTGGATAGGAGCTCGACAATGGAGTTTCTTGCGGAAAGGGCGTAGTTCTTCCTCATGTTAATCTGCTCCCAAACACCCTTGCCAGGTTCCATGGGCATACACATTAGAAACTCCTCTGTTTCCCTCAAACATCCGGCTCTATCGAAAGTGTCAATCAAGCAAGTAAACAATTTGCCAGTACCGCCAAGGCCATCTATGAAGAAAATTGCGTAGTCGGCTCGATAAGAATTTTTTGGAAGGGCATACATTCACATTCATACAACATAATCAGCCTAATAATCTAATAATGTAAGAGTTGAATGAAATCGTGGTGGCCGCAAAATGTGGCATTCATGATAGCTAAAGCTAGAGTAAATGATGGCATCTGCAGAAATCATCATTACTGACGTCTAAACCCATAGCAAACTCCTGCCATGTAAACAACGAATGTGAATTCAACCCAAAAATCGATAAGATCAAATTCATAATAAACTTCCTTCTAACAAAATAAATTTATGGTGAATCTACAATTACCACTTCATGTAATTGCATTCATAAACCTAAATTGCATAAAAAAATATTTTAGTATACCTCATTTGAACAATTAGGTATGCAACGAAGATGCACAATCAAAAAGTGGACTTCAGGAAGAGCTATGAAGTGTGGGCAGGCTTTCGTGTAATAAACCTTGCTGTTTTGAAATGAAAAAAGATTTACAAATTTCAGTAATTAAAAAGACTATAAAATTTATAGAGAAGCAAGATGAAAGAGTTAAATGGCATACCACCGATCTCATGTTTGTGAAGGTGTGCATATATTTTTGACATGTCGTACGATTTTGGTATGATAAAGCGTTCAGATCTGGCGAATTCCCGGAAGACAAAACTCCATTGTTCAACACCTGAAAGGTGCCGAGGCACGCTAGGTATGATTAGTCGAATGCCGCGATAGTTACTTGTTGGGGCAGCCATTGTGTGCCATGATTTGGGCGGCAATTGTCCATCAGGGCCTTTGTATACATCCTCAATTTCTGCTAGATCGCGCAAAGTATCGACAATGAATTCGAGAGGAGGGTTTCTAAAATGCACCGGCAAACCTGAAACAAATGAATATATATATATATAAATTGGCTAAGGACTCCACAACTGGAAAATATGAATCCGCAACAATTATTTGCAATATAAACAAATGTTCTATAGAAAGATGAAAGTACAATGAGAGCATGTACCAGTGATTCCATGCCCGTGAAGTTGTTCATATAGATTTGAGAGGTCAGACAGCTTTGGTATGAGGGATCTTTTAGAACAAATATATGCATGGTAGACAAACATTTGTTGCTCGAGGTCTGCTACAACATATAAACTCACTATCAGCAGAACATACAGGAAAAAATTACAGTACTGTATAAATTTTGAGCGAGGCATTGGTTGTAATATTGAGCAAGGGATTGATTGTAATGGTGCCTAGCTAGCTGATTTGAAATCCATGAAATGGTCTCGAAAGCTAGCGCAACAAATAAATATTTTAATAGGCAAGGAAATGAAAAGAACAAAAGTGTGAGTGTAAAAAAATATAAAAGTGTGGAGCAGAGAGTGAACCTGGAGTGTCATTTAGGAAATAAGTAATGTAAATGCAACATGCTTTGTGGAAGGCCCAAGACAGTAAGTGAGGACGCAATATTCCAATCTGGGCATTTTTTTTGAACCCGTTGAAGTTACTGCCCCTGATGATTTTTTGCTGAAAGTAAACGTTGATGTCTAAGTCTGCTGATGGGACTGCGTAGTAAATTAAATATTTTTTATGTATGAGCATATTAGCGTTACATAAGTATAACTGGGAAACAATTGAGTAAGAGAGTATGGAGAGCACCTGCGAGTTGACCTTGGAAAGGAGGTCTTTGAAGACAACATTTCTTGTATAAGTGCCAGGATGTCCAGTGAGGGTACCATTTTTCACCAGAACCTTTGTATTCGATGCAGTGACTCCTCTTGATAAAGCAACATAAAGTTGGTCATGGGTGAAAACATGAGATGGCAAGTAAATGCCAACGTGCTTGATTGTTTGTCCTTGAGATTTGTTGATGGTTAGAGCAAAGCTTAAACGGACTGGAAATTGTTTGCGAGTTAGCTCAAAAGACATTTTTAAATCTTGAGCATTTTTGAGAGGTATACGGGGAAGGAATACTGGTTTGCCTTTATGTTGTCCTATAAGTATTTCTGCTTCAATAACATTTCTTGTAAATTGACGGCAGATGAGTCTCGAACCATTGCAAAGACCGATTCTAGGATTTAAATTCCGCAGAAGCATAATGGGGGTTCCTTTTTTCAAAGATAGTCTATGCGGTGGAAGATTGTCTGGTGATATGCTATTTAGAAACTCTTGCGGGTATAAGTTATATTTGTCATCATCAACAGAATCAAAAGAGTAATACGTGACCTCGTCCCCGGGGAACATGTGGAGGCATTTTCATTTAGTTGACCGACATCTTCATTTAAGGGTGTTAACAAAGCTCTGTCTTCCAAGTAATCAGAGTCATTCATGTGGAGTGTAATATCAGTAAATATGATACTGATTAGTACATTGATTGAATGTTCACCCTCCCATGAAATAATCATTGAATCAGGAATACGAATCATATTATCCTCGAACGTAGGCTCATCGCCATTTCCAACGCGAAGTACAAAATTGGAGAAATTTTGATCAGATAGAGCACGCATATTTTCAGTTAATGAAAGCAATTTTACAGCTGACCATAAAGGTGATTCAACTATGCTCGCATTAATAATTTCTGATTTTGTTCCATTAATTACGACAGGCGGAACTTGCCGAAAATCCCCTCCCATGATTACAACTTTACCGCCGAAAGGTCGGTTTACGCATAGAACGTCACGCAACGACCGATCAACAGCCTCAAATACATGTTTATGTGACATCGGTGCCTCATCCCACAAAATAGCGGAGCATTGTTGCAAAAGCTGCTGTATATCGGATTGCTTGCCAAATTTACAGAATGAGCTAGATTGCAAAGGAATTGGAATTTTGAATTTCAAATGGGCTGTTCCCCCGCCTGGAAGAAGTGTCGCAGCAATTCTCGATGATGCTGTCGCAAGCACAATATGACCATTTTGACGCAAATGCGCAAGCATAGATTTGTACAAAAATGTTTTGTCAGTTCCACCAGACCCATCTATAAAGAAAATACCACTCTGTCGACGTTTGATTGTTTCAAGAATAGTACAGAAAGCATAACTTTGGCTGGGATTCAAAGATGAAACAGAGTTCCGATCCGTATATGAGATAGGTATTGAGAGCTCATCTTCAACCAAGGCAGAGAAGTTGGGCATATCTGTAAAAATGGCAGACATTTGAGGGATGTCAAATTGTGTGATGCTTTTGTTATGTTGTTGTAGAGTGTAATCGAGCTCGTGAAGAAGCTTGTTCATGACATATAACTGATAACTTCTCACAAAGAAGTATTTTTACTCATATTTTGTACCCCTTTATTATATATATTTGCTAAATGTTTGCTAAAAATATATTAAATATGAGTAATTTGTTATTTGGATCAAGTTCGGGGTATTATCGTCATTTTCACATGCTTTTGAACAGAAATTCCAATGGCACCTAGTTTGAACGGACAAGAGTTATGCATATTTGGAGTATGGGAAATATGTTACAACATATTATTGCAGTGCAGAAAAAAATGTTACAACATATTTAGTGCAGTCCGAAATATGTTATAACATATTCCTACAGTTCAGAAAAAATGTTACAACATTTCGGCGAAAACTGAAATATCCATTTCGAAATTAAGCTGTTCTGGGCAGTTACGACAGCCAACCAACGCATCTATTCGGCCATTTGAGGTCTCTAAGGGGGGGCGTACGACTACTTAAGCGAGCAGGAGAGAGAAAAAAAGGCATCGAATCATTATTGAAGAAGGTTGGCGTGAGGAAGAAGAAGGGGGCTGCATCGGATCTTCATCAAGGAGGTTCTGCACAAGTTCAAGTAAAAATTCCTGCAGCGTTTAGATCTCTAAGCAGCCATGCCTTGTAAGATCTCTGTAATCTTGCGGAATTCTATCTCAGTTATGAACTAATTTCGTTTAGTTTTGTATGGTGAAATTACTACGGTTGTTGTGATGAAGTCTTCTATTTAAACTTTGTGAATATTTGATGAGTGTTCTTTATTGAGTTATGAAAATGTTGTTAAAATTCTGGACAATGAATTTTACCTTCTATTGCGCTCCGAGAATCGAGAGAGGAGGGGAGTAATGCTAGGAAAAATTCTATCTTCTTACACTGCGAGAATCGAGAGATGAGCGTTGTAAATCTTTAATCCAAATTTCTTTATTTTGCGCATCACTTCGAGAGTCGAGAGAGGAGAGGTGTATGCGTTTCATAGTCTCATTCTAGTGGAGGAAAGTGAAAGAGATTTCCTTTTCTTGCTCGCGACTATGGTTGTCTTTTGCACAATCTTCTTCACTTCTTTTATGTTAGAGATAACAAGAGGAGTCTAGGATATTGAGATCTCTGATATCGAGAGATACGGTTGTCTCCGTTTAATTTGTTGAAAGAAACTCGTAAAGCATTCAAATAAAGTATTAGAGATTCGAATATTCATCATAATCGTCGTAGAAAATCATTATACAAGACTATTTTCTCCGACTGATATTTCAAAAGTTATTTTGAATACTTTCTTTAGTTTAAATCTTCTATAGAGTTTTTATTACTTTTCATAATCACTTCATTTAATCTACTTGGATTTAAAGAAAACGGTGTAACAAGTATTTGCAAGCATTAGATTAATCACTTCTCCGTGGGAACGATCTTTATTCACACTTTATTACTTGATCCGACACGTGCACTTGCGTATATACCATTTTCCGCGTATCAAGTTTTTGGCGCCGTTGTCGGGGAAGTGCGATGAATCTAGTGTTTTTCTTGCAATATTAGTGAACCTGAGTATTTGGAGCTCAAGTTTTTATTTTTCTATTAGATAAATTAATTGTGAAGTTGTTTTTTAATTCCCTTTTCATTGTTATTTAAAATTTTCTAAGCGGGCCTTCATAGTGGTTTTGTATTTATACAGATAATTTATGCATCATTTCAATTTGTGAATCCACCCCTACAAATCATGTTTTCTTATTCTCAATGTCGATGGTGCGGGTCTTATAACCATAATAGTGATGAATGTTATATAGGAGACCGTAGTTATATTTCATATGACTCGCCCTATGTGGCACCAATATCCTATGATACATCATATGTCGAGCCTAATTCTTATAATTACACACATCCACAACAAGTATCTTTCCCTTATTTCAGCCCGACCCCTCAAAGGCCGAGAAAAAATGAGAAACAATGTTTGTTTTGTCATAACAGCGACCAAGCATTAAAAGATTGCATTGCATTTCAACGTAAAAGAGAAGAGGAGGATGAGCCGGCAATTCAAATCGTCTCGTCCTCTTCTCATTCTGGCGTTTCTTCCACCTATGATGATATATACGCAGTATCACCTTGTCTACGAGGGAGTGTTGCGGATATTCCTATCATAATTTCCGATGATTGGTGTTATGACATAGTGGAACCGCCTCTCCCTATGCATTCATCATCTCTTTTGGATTCACCCCAGGAGGAACCAATCCGTATATTCTCTGATACTGTATTTGACACAGTTCCTCCATTGCATAAATTTTCTGCACCCATTTCCTCTGATACTGTTGTAGCCATCCATCAGGGCGAGGTTACAGAGATTATAGTCGAGTTGCAAAAGTTCGACGAGGACATCTCACCGGTTGAGGAAGTATCCACTTCCTCGCTCGTTGATGATGCCCATGTCGCTTGCGTGACTCCTATACTCTCTGACATCTCTTGCCCTGCCTTGGATGTCAACAACAGTGTACGTGCTTTGGAGCCTGTTGGGAGTGAGACCGGGACAACTCCCCTAATTTTCAATTATTTAAGTCTTTCTTCTAATTTATTTCCTAAACCCCCTTCGCCATCTAAGTCTATGCAAGTTGATGAGTCGCAGGTGCATCAGGAGGATAGGCAGCGACAAGCTCAATTTGATGTGGTGAGCATCCTCTTTTATGAGGAGGTTGATCCCTCCTTCATCGATGCAACTCTACTTGTTGCTTTCTCCCCATGTATTATCCCTGAGGACGATGACACCTTGCTAGACAAGGATATATATTTTGATGAGATGAGTGAGGAGCAGACCTCCTCCTCCTTCTCTTACTTTCTATTTCCCTTTCCTGTGAAGTTCAGGTATTATTATTCAGGAGAGGGAGTAACTGTGTTATCTCCGTATCGGTACCCGTTACCGCAACGAATATTAAGGCAGTTACCTGTTCACTTTATCTTCCATAGGCCAATAATCTAGAATATTTTTAAGGCCTGAATAAGTCATGCTGGGAAGACAATAAACCCAGTAGTTATCTTATTTTTCCTGCATTTTTATTTTTTTCCAAGTCTGGTTTATTTAGTTGAATTTTATTTTTGTTTGTCTATTTTTCCTTGTTTGTTGGAGCTCATCACTGCAGGTACACTTCATTTGGGCTTATAATCTAAATCTTTGATCTTATTTCGCCTCCTGAGCTATAAAAAGAAGAGATGTGAAGAAGCTTCAGATTGTTAATTTCAGGGGAGTATTTATATTCAGTTTTATTTTGAATGATTAACTCTTTTTTATTCAAATATGATTTACTGTACCCATTTTTCAAAAAAAAAAAAAATTGCTAAATACTACCAAAAGCTTAAGTGTGGGGGTATGAGAGTAACCTCCACCGATTGGGTGATGGATAGTTTATTGCATAATAATTTGTGGAACCTTATTCTTATTTCAAGTTATGCAATTCATTTTAATTGGTAGACTTGTCATTCCTAAAAATTCAGATTTCTGCATTAGAAGTTAGTAAGATATGTTAGAGTTCCTTTATGTATTTCCTCTATATGCACAATATTCATTAAACAATGATTTACTCCCTACAAAATAACTTTATTAACTTCCAAACATATTGTGGAGGGGTGAGCAAGAACTGAGTCAATGTTGTAAGCTAAGACATTGAGTGTATGTAGTTAATTGATAAAAATGATTAATGACACCTTTTGATAATTTTGCACCATAAAGCCTACAATTGTTTTGATTATCCCTAAAGCTTTGTGCTTGAGCTTTGCCATTTTGATACACATTGACTATACACAATTTCCCTATAAATTTTACTAATTATTTCTTAGTAAATTTTCCAACTTTGGGTGTTTAATAAAAGAAGAAAAAAAAAGCAAAATGTGTGTCATAGTGATATGTGGCCTAAGTATGTGTGCACTTACTTGGAATGATCCCAACTATGTTCATAAATAAAAAGAAAAAAAATGGTATAATGACATAGTGATATGTGGCCTAAGTATATGTACACCTTCTTGGAATGATCCCAACTATGAACATAAAAAAAGAGTATGATGATTAATAAACCTCAAAGTATGGAGAGTTATTAAGAATTTTAACTAGGGAAATTTCTTCCACTATCAAAATCCATCCTTAAGTTCCTTACCAAGCCAAAGTGACTCCTACTACAAGTCCTTATGATTTCTATTCAAATTGAACTACTAAACTCTTGTGGAAGCCAAATCAAAGACTCAGATTATTCTTATCTTTTCCAATTATGAGGAAGTCTAATGAGTTAAATTGTTTGGGAGTGAATGATTTTAAGGAATAGCACACACAACACTAGGAAATCATAATTGAACTTTAACTTTTATCAAACTAATGGATTTATGCATTTTTGAAATTTTAATGATTGACATGTCTACCAACTATTAATGCGAATTACTTGAGAATTCTTGATTAAATATGTTTAAGGGTAAGGAGACTCAAATTTATGTGTTGATAGATATTCACTCATTCAATTAGTTTTAACGATATATCTTTGCTCGGGACTAGCAAAGAGCTAAGTGCGGGGGTGTGATAACTTCTCACAAAGAAGTATTTTTACTCATATTTTGTACCCCTTTATTATATATATTTGCTAAATGTTTGCTAAAAAAATATTAAATATGAGTAATTTGTTATTTGGATCAAGTTCGGGGTATTATCGTCATTTTCACATGCTTTTGAACAGAAATTCCAATGGCACCTAGTTTGAACGGACAAGAGTTATGCATATTTGGAGTATGGGAAATATGTTACAACATATTATTGCAGTGCAGAAAAAAATGTTACAACATATTTAGTGCAGTTCGAAATATGTTATAACATATTCCTAGAGTTCAGAAAAAATGTTACAACATTTCGGCAGAAACTGAAATATCCATTTCGAAATTAAGCAGTTCTGGGCAGTTACGACAGCCAACCAATGCATCTATTCGGCCATTTGAGGTCTCTAAGGGGGGCGTACGACTACTTAAGTGAGCAGGAGAGAGAAAAAAGGCATCGAATCATTATTGAAGAAGGTTGGCGTGAGGAAGAAGAAGGGGGCTGCATCGGATCTTCATCAAGGAGGTTCTGCACAAGTTCAAGTAAAAATTCCTGCAGCGTTTAGATCTCTAAGCAGCCATGCCTTGTAAGATCTCTCTAATCTTGCGGAATTCTATCTCAGTTATGAACTAATTTTGTTTAGTTTTGTATGGTGAAATTACTACGGTTGTTGTGATGAAGTCTTCTATTTAAACTTTGTGAATGTTTGATGAGTGTTCTTTATTGAGTTATGAAATTGTTGTTGAAATTCTGGACAATGAATTTTACCTTCTATTGCGCTCCGAGAATCGAAAGAGGAGGGGAGTAATGCTAGGAAAAATTCTATCTTCTTACACCGCGAGAATCGAGAGATGAGCGTTGTAAATCTTTAATCCAAATTTCTTTATTTTGCGCATCACTTCGAGAGCCGAGAGAGGAGAGGTGTATGCGTTTCATAGTCTCATTCTAGTGGAGGAAAGTGAAAGAGATTTCCTTTTCTTGCTCGCGACTACGGTTGTCTTTTGCACAATCTTCTTCACTTCTCTTATGTTAGAGATAACAAGAGGAGTCTAGGATATTGAGATCTCCGATATCGAGAGATACGGTTGTCTCCGTTTAATTTGTTGAAAGAAACTCGTAAAGCATTCAAATAAAGTATTAGAGATTCGAATATTCATCATAATCGTCGTAGGAAATCATTATACAAGACTATTTTCTCCGACTGATATTTCAAAAGTTATTTTGAATACTTTCTTTAGTTTAAATCTTCTATAGAGTTTTTATTACTTTTCATAATCACTTCATTTAATCTACTTGGATTTAAATAAAACGGTGTAACAAGTATTTGCAAGCATTAGATTAATCACTTCTCCGTGGGAACGATCTTTATTCACACTTTATTACTTGATCCGACACGTGCACTTATGTATATACCATTTTCCGCGTATCAATAACTCGCTGATAGAAGCATTGACAACAAAATCTTCAGTCATCGCGGTGTAATTGTCATTCCACAACTGTCTAACATCTGTAGGGTTGCAGTATAACAGAATTGTAGTAAACAAAGTCCGAAGTGCTGCAGGCATTTGAAATTCTGTAGTCTCGCGCATGCAGTAATGTAAATTGTTGTCTCGTTCCAATAGACCATAGTGTTCAGCAGCTTCTTTAAACGTTGAATGGAAAGTTGAACCAATTGTCAGAAGATGATCAAAAGATCGTGGGCACCGAATGTGATTTAGGAGCATGCGCAAATAAAATCTTTCGGCCTCGGAAGGATGTACAGAGTAAATTCGTCCAATAACTTTTTGCCGACGTCTTCGCACGTGCCAAGTTCTAGAAGTCAAATTCCATGTATAGTGTTTAGGAAAATCGATGTACAAATAATTGCGCGCTTCTTCCTGAACAAAGCAAATATTGAAAAATTCGGTTAACATTGTCCTGGAATTTCGCTCATTCGCTAGAACATTGTTTACTAAGTCAGTAGTGCGAAACTGAACTTGATGCTTATCAGGCAAGTGTATCTGCAAACGGATAACCGAAGGATATGTCTGGTACATAGTAAATTTAAATATTTTCCAAAATGCTTCCTATGGACATATCCACCGCCCATTTACGTACTCAGATACTTCATTCTGATCCTGAAGAGGCTGAACTTGGAACGCAATGGCATCAGGGCCTTTGTGAATATATTTATATAAATATTTTATACTTTGAATACTGCTGCAAATCTCGACATTAATATGACAGTCGTACTGTAACATCCGTAATTTAATGCGAGAGCAAATTTAAATTCTCAATCTATGATAGGAATAATAAAATAAAATAAAAGAAAACGCAAGGCACGGTTAATTGTGTCCCTTAGCCGAGTAGTGTGCCGTTCCTTTTCCCCCTCCATGCGTAAACGAAATCTCCGAGTGTCCTTTTTATCGCTCTCGTTCGCACGACAGGAAGCAAAACCGCCGCTCCTTCTTTTCCCTCTCGACCGAGCGTGAGAAAGGAGTTAGGGTTGTCTCGTCCCTCTCGATCGCCACCTGAAACGCCGATCCTGCGCGTGCGCCGACGGTCGTCGTTCCCCAGCCTTCGATCGAAGTCGACGAACAGATTCCCTGCGCAGGAAATCGCAGAAACCGCCGCTCTCTGCCTTTTCTTCCGCTCCAGCAAGTCGACGCGAAAGCTCCCCCAGTCGCTCTGCGAGAGGAAACTGCCTTTTCCCCTGTTCTTCCGCAGATGCAGCCTCCCCGAGCGTATTTCCTGCTCGTTTCCTCTTCTCGTCGAAGCTTAGTTGGAGATTTTTCTTTTCCACTGAGGTGTCGTATCATTTTTCCCCTAGTCTGATCCAGTGGAAGGCAGACGAGTTTGTTTTTAGTCTCCGATTACAGCCGCAGGGTTGGATTCTTGTTCGCTGGACTGTCATTTGGGGTTTCTCCTTTCATCCTCCAGCAAGGTGAAGTCCTTTTGTTTATGTTATTTCCCTCAAGATGTAGCGTTGAGTGATCCATAGTCTTATAAGTCGTTGACGCTTTAAGGTTCATCTAAAATATTCTATTTTGCATCACAAATTTTGTAAGTGGGGAAATGAATTTAACTATGGAGTATGTGATCCCCAAATTTAGGGTTTGAGTCCGCGTAAATCGGAGAAGGAATCAAGCGTTTGCGAGGCGATTAAACAGGAACCATGCCGCCGCGTCAGGTGTACGAACGCCGCACTACTACTGTAAGAAATTCTATTCTTTTTAGTTAGACATATCAAATAATTATTTGCACAGATTGTATTTCCCCGTATAGTAGGGGATAATTGTAAGATTGTTCAACCACGTTAATCCAGACATTCATATTCAACATGTTAGGGAAACACTTTATGTATATATAATTAGTCATTTTAGTAAAATTGAAATCCAACAGTTAACAGAAAACTTTATTAGGAGGCATGATTGAGACTTTCCTTCGTGGTAGATAGAGGCGCACTATCTTACTCATAGGGCATAGTAGTCCTTATGAGCCTCATTTCAGGGAGACGTTTTCTCCATTCAGAAGATGCGAGTTTATGTCCTTGGGACATGAGAACCTCTACGTTCATTAGTTGAGACTCGGATCGTTAGAATGCGCATAAGAAACTACTCCAGTTAGATTATGAAGGATAACAAGCATAAGACAAATAGAATTCACGTACATGCCGACATGTAGAAAATCCCTATGGTCAAATATTTTCGAATCATGAATAAAATATATGACATGGTTATACTAGAACAGACATTTAATTTTCTGCCCTGTTTTTAGAAAAGTATGCATAGTATAAAAGTAAATATTTTATTTTCATAGCATGAAAATATTGTTTTAAAAAGCATGCATACATGTTTCTTCTAAATATTTTTAGTGTCACTAAGAAGAGTAGTCTTTCTTACTCTCCAGTTGGGCTGACCCATTTTTGGGCTTATTATTATAGGGGTCACAGGTGGGGTGTTGCGCCTAGGATGAGCGCGTTTGCCGATGTTTCCCTATATAGTTTGTCTACTTTCAGTAGTTTATTTCTTCAGTACTGTTATGTAATGTTGGACGTGTATCCAGATTTTCTGATGTTTCTTGTAACAGACTTTGTATAAGATTTCAGTCTTTCAAGTATGTTGACTCTTTCAATTTTAGTGGCTCTGTGAATTCAGCTTTCGAGGTACACTTTACCCCTAGTTTCATTCTTTATTTCCGTTGTAAGTACTCTTTAGCACTTTTAATTTATACCAGCTATGTACCAATTATTATTACCGTTTCTTGGTTTGCTATTTAATCACGGGGCCCGGCTGGACTGCGGATTTGTGGTAAAACTAAGGTGGGGTTTTACAATTGGTATCAGAGGCAGGTTTAGGATCCCACAACCCAGGAATTTCACAGAGCCTTAGGATATCAACTGGATCATTCCTTCGGCGTTAGAGTCATCAAATATCATTTAACTTAGTTATGAGTTGCATAGAAATATCTTTCTAGTAGATCCTTCTTGATGATTCGTATATCAATAATCATTTTCCTTCCAACGTGTAGGCACCGCATACCAACGAGGCGGGCGAGCCTTCGCGGCAGAACACCACTCCCGAGATAGTCATGGATGATGGTGGTGCACCAGCAACAGCACTACCAGCACCAGCAGCACCGACAGTGCCAGAACCTACTGACTTAGCGGCCATTATTGCCAGGGCAGTGGCCATAGCTTTGCTGGAATTCAGAAATGGACTTCCTGCAGCAGATCCAGCAGCAGTTCCTGTGCCAGCTGCCGGAGACTTAGGAATGGATCGTTATCTGAAGAATTTCCGAGATCTTCAGCCCTCCAATTTCAATGGAGAAGAAACACCGATGGAGACTGATGATTGGCTGATAAAGACTCACGACCTGCTCGAAGTAATGCAGTGCCCAGAGAACAAGAAGGTTCCTCTAGCTGCCTTTCTCCTGAAAGGTGAGGCAAACCTGTGGTGGACTAGGCACCTTGCGGACGATCCCGCTGGTAAGTAGTAATGTTCTAATTGCTCCCTTCCTAGAATGCTTTGCCCTCTTAGCGTATAGTAATTTGAGTTTATGTTTGTTTAGGTCGTACAGCAGATATGTTCACGTGGAACAATTTCTCGACCGCGCTAGCCAGCTGGTTTGTGCCCCCATCCGAGCGCCGCAGTCTTCAAGAGAAATACCTCAGGCTCATTCAGGGGGACAGAACTGTAATAGCCTACGAGCGGGACTTAACTCACTTATCTCGTTATGCGGGCAACATGCAAGGGGATGAGAACGAGAATGTAGCCGGTTCATGGACGGGCTGCGTGACTCTCTTAGGCAACCACTGATGACGATGGTCAATGCTGATTATAGGAGCTTGGTGGACACTGCTAGGAAATTGGAGGCTGATCAGCAGAAGGTGCAAAAGCGAAATAATTTTCGTTCGAAGCGGACTCAGGATGCCCCGCAGCAGCAACAACATCAGAACAGGAACAATCAAGGAAAGAACTGGAACAAGAAGCCGAGAACTGATGATAAGAAGGGTGGTCAGACCGAGTCCAAGGTCAAAGATTACCCCCTCTGTCCTAAATGCTACCGCCACCATCTGGGTGAGTGTTTAGCTGCTGCAGGAGTGTGTTACAAATGTCATCAACCGGGACATATAGCCCGTTACTGCCAGGGAACTCCCGTGGTTCAGGTACTAAATATCATTTGTGTAATCTTCTTAAGTTATACTGTTCCCTCAATAGGCCTAATTATGATTCTTTTATAGTCGAAGTTCGAGGTCGGTGGTCCTAGCAGAACCGATAGAGGAAAGGCGCATGTTGGAACCGAGGAGAAAAATACTGCAGGACGTGGTCCGGTACAACCCAGAGCTTATGGGCTAGGCCAGCAGGAAGCTAAGGATCAGGAGGACGTGGTGACAGGTATGTGTACGTCCTAGGCATTTTAGTATTTCTCTCCTTAGTGACATTAAAAATAATACTTTCGTTACACTCATGCATGTAGGAATACTTATGTTTCGAAACTTTCCCTCCAAGATTCTCTTTGACACGGGTGCCTCACACTCATTCATAGCAGAATCTCTGGTGCGTAGACTGGATTTAGGGGTCCTTCCAGAGTCTGCATCATTAGAAGTTATGATGCCTAATGGATCCTGTTTGCAGACCAGGATTAAGTGTAGAGTTCCAGTGTGGTTTGGAGAAACTGAAATTTCAATAGAAGCCTCACTCCTCCCTATAGCAGGATTTGATCTGATAGTGGGTATGGACTGGCTTTCAGCTATGAATGCAAGAATTGACTGTAGGAACAAGGTGGTACAATTCGAAGGACCCAACCAAGCTGCTTTTACCTTCCAGGGTATGAAGGGAATCTCCAAGTTAATAATCTCCTCAATCAAGGCTATAAGATGCATCAATAAAGGTTGTGCAACCTTCTTGGTACTGATGAATGCAGAAGCCAAGGTTAATCTGCTAGAAGTGCCGGTTGTTAAGGACTTTTCAGATGTTTTCCCAGAGGAGTTACCTGGTGCCCCTCCTACCCGAGAGATTGATTTCCAGATAGATCTTATTCCTGGAGCGGCGCCAGTAGCCAAGAGCCCATACCGAATGGCTCCCAGAGAACTTGGCGAGTTGAAGATTCAATTGCAGGAATTGATCGACTTGGGTTTCATACGCCCCAGCACTTCACCTTGGAGTGCCCCTGTTCTTTTTGTTAAGAAGAAAGATGGTAGCATGAGATTGTGCATTGACTACCGTGAGCTTAACAAGCTGACAATTAAAAATAAGCACCCTATCCCCAGGATAGATGATTTGTTTGACCAGCTCGAGGGATCTAGCACGTTCTCCAAGCTAGATTTGAGGTCGGGCTACCACCAGTTGAGAATTCGAGATGTGGACATCCAGAAGACGGCGTTCAGCACTAGATATGGGCACTATGAGTTCGTGGTCATGCCGTTCGGGCTAACTAATGCCCCGTCCGCCTTTATGGATCTGATGAATAGGGTATTCCGAGAACTTCTAGACCGTTTCGTTATCGTTTTCATAGACGACATTTTGGTTTATTCAAAGAGTCAAAAAGATCACGCCGAGCACCTCCGGGCAGTGTTGAGCACTCTCAGAAAGAATCAGTTGCATGCCAAGTTTTCAAAGTGCGAGTTTTGGCTCTCAGAGGTTGCATTCTTGGGACACGTCATCAGTCAGAAGGGTCTCGCGGTGGATCCGAAAAAGATAGAAGCGATAAAGGATTGGCCAAGGCCGAAGGCAGTGACTGAGGTTCGCAGTTTTCTTGGCCTGGCAGGTTATTACAGGAGGTTCATTAAGGACTTCTCAAAAATAGCGCTACCATTGACTACCCTTACCAGGAAAGGGAAAGCCTTCACGTGGACAGTTGAATGTGAGTTTGCATTTGAGGAGTTGAAATCCAGATTGATGACCGCCCCGATTTTGAGCTTACCTTCAGGCTCAGAAGGATTTCAGATATATAGCGATGCCTCAGGTCAAGGTTTGGGTTATGTACTGATGCAGCATGGTAAAGTCATAGCTTACGCCTCCAGGTAATTAAAGGTCCACGAGAGAAATTATCCTGTGCACGATTTGGAGCTTGCAGCGGTCATCCACGCCTTGAAGATTTGGAGACACTACCTTTACGGAGTTCGTTGTGCTTTACGGATCATAAGAGTCTCAGTTATATATATGATCAGCAACAGCTTAATATGAGACAACGAAGGTGGGTGGAATTCCTCTCAGATTATGATATTGGTATCCAATACCATCCGGGGAAAGCAAACGTGGTGGCTGACGCGCTTAGTAGAAGAGGTTCGAATTATGCCCTCATTACTCAGCAGGAAGAGCTTGTGCGAGATCTGGAGAGGTTAGAGATCAGTATTATACCACGCTCTAGTCTTGGTTCTGCAAGGTTAAATTGGATGGAAGTCACTTGCGATATTAAAGACAGGATCAGAACGGCTTTACCCCTAGATCCAAAGATGGTAGAGGTTTGGAATTTAACCCAGGCTGGTCAGAAGGAGAGGTTCAACATTCAGGAGGGCTTACTCCTTTTCGATAATAGAGTATGCATTCCAGACATTGATCACCTTCGAGAGGATATACTGTTTGAAGCTCATAATTCCAGATATTCGATACATCCGGGTAGCACGAAGATGTATGCAGATCTCAAAAAGTCAGTTTGGTGGTCAGGTTTGAAGAGTGATGTAGCAGAATATGTTGGAAGTTGTGAAACATGCAAGTTGGTTAAAGCCGAGTGCTAGAGACCAGGGGGCAAGTTGAAGCCCCTACCTATTCCGGAGTGGAACTTTGAAGATATATCGATGGATTTCGTTCACGGCCTTCCCCGATCGCGGAATGGGAATGATTCATTATGGGTTATAGTCGATCGTCTTTCCAAGGTTGCCTATTTTATTCCCAATAAGAAAACGGATCAAGGCCCAAAATTGGCTCAGTTGTATGTGGATGAGATAGTTCGACTCCATGGTGTTTCGAAGACTATTATTTCAGACAGAGATGGCAGGTTTACCTCCAAGGAGTGGAAGTACGTTCAGGAGCGTTTGGGTACTAAACTACTTTTCAGTACAACCTTCCACCCCCAGACAGATGGGCAAACAGAACGCACAAATAGGACCATGGAAGACATGCTCCGTATGTGCATTCTGGATTTTGGAGGTAAATGGGAGAAGTATGTCACCCTTGTAGAGTTCTCCTACAATAATAGTTTCCAAACTAGCATTGGGATGGTGCCTTTTGAGGCTCTTTATGGTCGGCGGTGTCGGACACCATTGTGCTGGGCTGAAGTTGAGGAGAGGTCTTCCAACAAAGATTCATGGGTGGACAAGACCTCAGCTCGAATCAAACTCATTCAGGAGCGTATGAGGATAGCACAGGATCGTCAGGCTAAATATTATGATCATAGGCATAGATCAGTGGAGTTTAACATGGGAGACTATGTTTATCTGAAGGTCAGACCAGTAAAAGGTGTCTCTCGAATCAAGCGGATGAAGAAGTTGAGTCCAAGGTTCGTTGGTCCTTTTGAGGTGCGGGAGCGCATAGGTGATGTTGCTTATAGATTGGCCTTGCCCGAAGAAATGAGTGGTCTACATGACGTATTCCACGTCTCCTATCTGAGGAGAGCGGTCAGAGATCCTAGTCAGATAATCAGTACTGAAGAAGCACCAATCGAATCAAATCTTAGTATTAACATCAAACCAGTCAGAATAGTGGACTCAAGAGTTCATAAGCTCAGAAACAGAGAGATCTGTTTTGTAAAGGTCCTTTGGATGAATTGTGGCCGACCAGAGTATTCATGGGAAAGAGAAGATGAACTCCGGAGCAATGAAGATTTTGCGTTCCTGTTCGACTCAGGTATGATTGTAATTTTCGAGGTCGAAAATTTTATTAGGAGGGGAGATTTGTAACATCCGTAATTTAATGCGAGAGCAAATTTAAATTCTCAATCTATGATAGGAATAATAAAATAAAATAAAAGCAAACGCAAGGCACGGTTAATTGTGTCCCTTAGCCGAGTAGTGCGCCGTTCCTTTTCCCCCTCCATGTGTAAACGAAACCGCCGAGTGTCCTTTTTATCGCTCTCGTTCGCACGACAGGAAGCAAAACCGCCGCTCCTTCTTTTCCCTCTCGACCGAGCGTGAGAAAGGAGTTAGGGTGTCTCGTCCCTCTCGATCGCCACCTGAAACGCCGATCCTGCGCGTGCGCCGACGGTCGTCGTTCCCCAGCCTTCGATCGAAGCCGACGAACAGATTCCCTGCGCAGGAAATCGCAGAAACCGCCGCTCTCTGCCTTTTCTTCCGCTCCAGCAAGTCGACGCGAAAGCTCCCCCAGTCGCTCTGCGAGAGGAAACTGCCTTTTCCCCTGTTCTTCCGCAGACGCAGCCTCCCCGAGCGTATTTCCTGCTCGTTTCCTCCTCTCGTCGAAGCTTAGTTGGAGATTTTTCTTTTCCACTGAGGTGTCGTATCATTTTTCCCCTAGTCCGATCCAGTGGAAGGCAGGCGAGTTTGTTTTCAGTCTCCGATTACAGCCGCAGGGTTGGATTCTTGTTCGCTGGACTGTCATTTGGGGTTTCTCCTTTCATCCTCCAGCAAGGTGAAGTCCTTTTGTTTATGTTATTTCCCTCAAGATGTAGCGTTGAGTGATCCATAGTCTTATAAGTCGTTGACGCTTTAAGGTTCATCTAAAATATTCTATTTTGCATCACAAATTTTGTAAGTGGGGAAATGAATTTAACTATGGAGTATGTGATCCCCAAATTTAGGGTTTGAGTCCGCGTAAATCGGAGAAGGAATCAAGCGTTTGCGAGGCGATTAAACAGGAACCATGTCGCCGCGTCAGGTGTACGAACGCCGCACTACTACTGTAAGAAATTCTATTCTTTCTAGTTAGACATATCAAATAATTATTTGCACAGATTGTATTTCCCCGTATAGTAGGGGGATAATTGTAAGATTGTTCAACCACATTAATCCAGACATTCATATTCAACATGTTAGGGAAACACTTTATATATATATATAATTAGTCATTTTAATAAAATTGAAATCCAACAGTTAACGGAAAACTTTATTAGGAGGCATGATTGAGACTTTCCTTCGTGGTAGATAGAGGCGCATTATCTTACTCATAGGTCATAGTAGTCCTTATGAGCCTCATTTCAGGGAGACGTTTTCTCCATTCAGAAGATGCGAGTTTATGATTGGGACATGAGAACCTCTACGTTCATTAGTTGAGACTCGGATCGTTAGAATGCGCATAAGAAACTACTCCAGTTAGATTATGAAGGATAACAAGCATAAGACAAATAGAATTCACGTACATGCCGACATGTAGAAAATCCCTATGGTCAAATATTTTCGAATCATGAATAAAATATATGACATGGTTATACTAGAACAGACATTTAATTTTCTGCCCTGTTTTTAGAAAAGTATGCATAGTATAAAAGTAAATATTTTATTTTCATAGCATGAAAATATTGTTTTAAAAAGCATGCACACATGTTTTCTTCTAAATATTTTTTGTGTCACTAAGAAGAGTAGTCTTTCTTACTCTCCAGTTGGGCTGACCCATTTTTGGGCTTATTATTACAGGGGTCACAGGTGGGGTGTTGCGCCTAGGATGAGCGCGTTTGCCGATGTTTCCCTATATAGTTTGTCTACTTTCAGTAGTTTATTTCTTCAGTACTGTTATGTAATGTTGGACGTGTATCCAGATTTTCTGATGTTTCTTGTAACAGACTTTGTATAAGATTTCAGTCTTTCAAGTATGTTGACTCTTTCAATTTTAGTGGCTCTGTGAATTCAGCTTTCGAGGTACAATTTACCCCTAGTTTCATTCTTTATTTCCGCTGTAAGTACTCTTTAGCACTTTTAATTTATACCAGCTATGTACCAATTATTATTACCGTTTCTTGGTTTGCTATTTAATCACGGGGCCCGGCCGGACTGCGAATTTGTGGTAAAACTAAGGTGGGGTTTTACACGTACTTCAACAAAATCCATGGGTTGTAAGGAACAACCCACCTATTGTCAATAACAAAATCTTGGGCACGCTGCAGCGTAAATGATCTTCCATTATCACGACGTCGATAAATCGGGTAGGAGACTGCTCCCTGCAGCGTATGCTCAGAAAAATTTTTTGGGTAACCTTTTTTGCAATCTCCGTGCTTCATGCAAGGGGCATGAGGGTTTACGTGTCTACACGGGCCATGAATCATATGACGCACAACAACGTTATATAATTCGGGTTCATGTTCGACCTGAGGAAGTTCGGCTCTAACAATCTTATCATATTCATCTGGAGTATTCATTTTATCATGCGCATCGAAAATAATTAGCATATGAACATGTGGTAAACCTACTTTTTTGGAACTCGATTACGTGGACGTGGCTAATTGTTCTACCAAGAACATGTTTATGGAAAATATCATGCTTTAACTTTGCATATTTAGCGTGGAATATTCGAGCGACTAAATCAGGACGGTCCTGAGAGGTCTGCCTTGGATAAAGTGCCTCTGTGATTTCCGGCCAAGAAGAGTTGCACGTCATTGTTAAAAATATATCTGGTCTGCCATAACGCTGGACAACTGCCACTGCATCCTGATAACGTTGGTACATGTCGCGGGGGCTTCCAATAAAAGATGATGGCAATACGATACGATGACCAACATTGGCTGCAAGAGAATGATATATTGTAAGAGTCTAGATCAATCTGAGATCATAGAATTAAAAGCCTATATGGATCCACAGTGAACACACCTCCACTATTTTCTCCAGCATTAAGGCAGTCCTGCAAGCCGTTGTACAGTTCAGCACGAATATTCTTCTGGTTTTTTTTAATCCAACGCAGTTTTTGAGTTTCAATCTTAATATAATTGTCAACTACGTATTGTTGCAGCAAACGACAACCGTGCAATGGCAAGGATAAATCCGGTCGGCGATCCTGCAAGAGAATGAATATAAAATAAAAAATGGGATGAGTGCAAGAATCACAACACGCGCAATGTAATATTTATTTAGAAACCTGAAGTATGTATGAGTAATAGTCACAGCAGCTAACGCGACGATTATTGAATCCTGTATACTCAGCCAACCAACCATATGTCCCATATGGGTGGAGTAACGGATATTGAAGTGGATCATAATAACCAGTAAATTCTGGAATAGTAACTAATTCACCTTCGACCGTTTCGACAATTGTGTTGCGTTCATTGGATTCAAGATATTCTTCAGCGCCAACAATAATAGCAGCAACCTGTGATGTAGTTGGTAATATATATTGGTGCTGAGTAGCAGGTCTTTCCCTAATTACTAATCTGCATTTGGTAACATCGTGTCATTGTGCCAGCTGGCGGAACATTAACACAAAAGGATTACATGCATTCAAAATTGTTGTTATTTTTTCAACCAGTTCACGGACCAGCTCTGTGCTTTCTTGTAGGCGGTGATCTACCTCATGTTCCGTATCATATATATATAACTGTAGGTATCTAGGTCTTGCATGAGGAGCAGGCAAAAGAGAACCAATTCGATGATATTTTGCTCCATGAGCTCGAAATGTGTAAATGGCATGTTGATCAGCTGCTAATGCCCTATCCAACTTAACACCCATAGAGGTAAAAGAAAACACATGATTATATGAGCGAATATATCTCTTAAAATGGCGGCATTCATCAGAATCACCAACGAACAGAGCGTAGAGCTCATTTGGAGCAGGTATAGCTGGAATCTGCACTCTTCCATTATTGCAACACAGCGTAGAGGTTTCACCATCAAATAATCTAGCACGACAACTATAACAAAAATGTGGTTGTTGTAGTTGTAGGTAAACAATTTGGCGAACTGAGTCTGATACACGGGCAATGTTGTGGTTTGTGGGACGGTGATTTCTATAAAAGATCTCATCATCAAAGATTTCGTCGTATGTGCTTTCATGTTGGTGGACAGGATTTGGTGAGTTTCCTATGTAGATGAAAATAAGCATAGGAATAAAAAACAAACAATCAGACATATTTCTATGCAGTGGTTCACCAAGAACAGACCTTGAACGCATATGTGAGGAAGCACACTTTGTTGTGGGAGCTCCACTGAATTTTCTTGCGTGTTTGAGGTAATCGCAAATGAAGGATTCGATTGTAATAAGTTTGGGGCAGCGCGGGTGGTTGTGGGGAAAGGGTAAGGTGTGGATGATTCTCCAATTTCAGGTGTTCTCAAAGAATAGAAGGACGCTGTGGATGGCAGTGTTGTCAGCGTATATCTGTGCACAATACCATTTTCGACAAATCTCACTGTGGAAGAACACTAAGGCTAAGACGGTGTGCTATCTAGTACTTACTGTATAAGATATACTAACTGTATAAGGAATGACAAAAGAATTTCGCACTCACTGCATGTCATGGTTGAGTGCCTGAGTTCATTGTCCGATGCCGACGCAGATGCAGTAGTCTGGTGTTCGGGCGCAACAGCGGGCTGTACTCTTGAGTTGCTATTCTGTAATTGTTCACCTTGCTGCACAATGTCATTTTCGGCAAACATAACTGCAGAAGAACACAGAGGTAATGATTGTAGCAGTGAGATGTTAGTTTGCAATTGCGTAAGATAGGACACAAAAGAATTGCGTACTCACCACCTGTCATGTTTGAGTGCCCAAGTTCACTGATGAATGCCGACGCGGGTGCAGTAGTTTGGTGTTCAAGCGCAGTAGCGGATTGCACCACTGAGTTGTTATCTTAGAGTTGTTGGCTTTGTTGCGGTAATCATGCGCTACGCCTTCGAGCAGCATTGCGCCCAATTTCTCTTTGGTGTGCTTGTTGCGCTTTAGTCATCTGAGCTCGCCTGGCTCTTTGGCGGTCCCGATTGTAAGTTCGCTGCGCTTCACGCTGCGCTTCTATCATGTGCGCTCTTCTTTGTTGTGCACGTTGCCGGTTAGATGCCCGATGAGCAGCATGTTGCGTTTCCGACGCATGCGCGTTTCTTGTTGATGTAAACGTTTGATTATATATACGTTGTGCTGCGCGCTGCTCGTCTGTCATAGATGTTCCTCTAGTTCTTTTTCGAGAACGAAGATGAGATTGAACAGGACCACGTACTTGTTCAACGACAGGCTCAACTTGCATTTTAAATATAGTGAACTAAACCAAAGAGGAGAAATCAAAAATAGAAAAGAAAGCATAGAGGAGAAATCAAAAAGGAATTTTGTTTTAAACTGAACAGTTGATCAGGAAGCAGCTGACAATGCAAAGGAATTTTAAAGAAAACAAACCAGAGAGGAGAAATCAAAAATAGAACTGACAGTATACAATTTTTTTCGAGAGAAAAGCAGTATGAATAAGTTAAGTAGCATTTCTATGTAATCCAAAAACAAAGTCTGTAGATCTAACTATATGGAATTCTAATATAGTCCATTTCAACTCCCAATTAAAAGCAGTATAAATGAGTTAAATGGGTGTTGGGCACATGTTGTTTCCTTACCAACAAACATTTTGCTCATATTGCAGATTTCAAAAAATCCCATGAGGATCATATTCTGAGTATTCTCGATTATAAAAATTCTCATGGTCTTTAACCATTTAAGCTATCTATACATAATCCAAAAAGAAAGCCTATAGATCTAACTATATACTGTGGAATTATAATCCTACAGTCCATTTCATAAATGTTGGAAATCATAAATGTTGAAAATGAACATAAAAGTGTTGGGTTGCATAAATTTGAGTACATAAATGTTGGAAATCTGAATACATAGAAGTGTATTGAGTTATAGGATGTGAGACATGGATAATGTCAATATAGTGATCAAATCAAAGCTAGCGGATTTCTTAAATTGACATGATTGGACTACATACTTCCTTCCCTGCACGCCTAAAAGTAAAAGTTATAAGTATCCAACATGACCTGTAGGTAAACGATAAATGAAAATAGAGAGATGATAAAAAATAAGCAACAGTTAAGCATTTATATTGTCTTGGCGTATGATAAACAAAACCTATGAACCCAAACTTTATGGAAATTCGTTGGCATAAAGATGATTGAAGCACATACCCATCTCCATCAATCCTTCAATGAATAAAATGACGATTTCGTAAGCACGCTTCATTAAAACATCAAATATTTGATATTAGGTAGTTATTTTTGTATAGCAACTAAGCATACAGCTTACTCCAAATATCAACACTCATAAATGAAGTACGGATAGACAGCCGGGAAAGTTTGATTTTAGCTTTGTTATGGAGGTTGTGAAGGTACCACCATATGTGGGCATGAGCACCGGAATCAAGCAGATTTACATGAGTAGACTACATGGAGCATAGGAGCAGAAGACATCGTTGTACAACCCTCATATTTTTCGAGTCGGTGCGACCCGACCCGGGTGAGGTTGTAATAGGAAAGGTTCCGCGACAAAGTAGACCAAAGCCGAGCGAGGCTAAGGAATGACCCGAGAGAGGGAAAAATGGCCAAGCAAGGCAAGTGCGGGAAGTCCCCCCCACTCAGCCACCTCCCCTCTTAGGGAGGCGAGTGGGGGCAGCCCCCCCACTCGGCCACCCCCTCTTAGGGAGGCGAGTGGGGGCAGCTCCCCCACTCGGCCACCCCCTCTTAGGGAGGCGAGTGGGGGCAGCCCCCCACTCGGCCATCCCTTCTTAGGGAGGCGAGTGCGGGCAGCCCTCCCACTCGGCCACCCCCTCTTAGGGAGGCGAGTGGGGGCAGCCCTCCCACTCGGCCACCCCCTCTTAGGGAGGCGAGTGGGGGCAGCCCCCCCCCCCCCCCCCCACTCGGCCACCCCCTCTTAGGGAGGCGAGTGGGGGCAGCCCCCCCACTCGGCCACCTCCCCCTTAGGGAGGCGAGTGGGGGCAGCCCCCCCACTCGGCCACCTCCCTCTTAGGGAGGCGAGTGGGGGCAGCCCCCCCCCCCCCCCCCACTCGCCCACCTCTCCTCCCACTCGCCCGGCATGGGTGGGGAGGTCGGTATGACCTCCCGTGAGGGGGGGGGGGAGTGGGCACTTCGAGTCCCACTCGCCCCCTCATGCATGGTTGATTGCATTCATGGTTGGACTGCGGATAGCAGGATTTTTGCTATCCGCAGTCCATTTTTTGGGAAGTCTATAAATAGACCCCCATGGGCACCTTGGGAAGGGTTGGTCACTACCCCCCCCCCCCTTGCGTGGGTCTTGTGAGCAAGCACCCCCCCTCCCTTGTCATCCTTCAGCTGACAGTGAGGTGGTTCTTAGTGCCCTCCAAGGTGCCCAGACTCAGCATTGGCTTGGGAGGGGAAGCACTCTAAGATCTTCCGGGTATGTGGTGGGACCTCCGCGCTGCAGCTTAAGGGGTCCATTTGTGGATTCAAGTGTTCATCAAGTCCAAGTCTTTCAGTTCCTAGTGACCGGTCAAGGGTCTAGGCTTAGGTCAAGTAAGGGTTAGTCGCAACCCCCTTTCGAACGCTGAGACCGGAAAACTGGTTTCAACATTCTGGTGCGGTGAGCGTGGAAGCGACTAGTTCGGAAAACTCTGAGCCAAGTCTCATGGCTGGAAGCGATGAGTTGGGAGACCCGCCTCCGCCTTGTGAATACGTGAAGAAGAGCGACTTCGACGAATTCAGCAAGAAAATCCTGGAGTTCATGCAGGCCGCACCCTCCACTCGCGGCGAGTGCTCGACATCACCTGCACCTAGGATCGCCTCACCACCTCTGATGGAAGTAGGGAGAACATGTCAGCAAGGGAGAAAGCCAGTCTCAGAGGAGGGTTTGAACCTCCAGGAACGAGTGCTCTTCAGCAGCTCGCCCAGGACCAGCTACCCCGGCAGGGAGGTGATAGGAACGCCCCCGTCCAACCAAGGGGGAGCAACTTCACCTGGAAAGACCAAGAAGAAGCTGAGGAGACGGAGGAAGTGGTGAAGAAGACGGCCAAGGAGCATGCGGCCTAGTGAAGTACCCAGGAAGGGCGAGATGTAAGTGAAGTGCCCAGGAAGGGCGAGATGTAAGTGAAGTGCCCAGGAAGGGCGAGATGTAAGTGAAGTGCCCAGGAAGGGCGAGATGTAAGTGAAGTGCCCAGGAAGGGCGAGATGTAAGTGAAGTGCCCAAGAAGGGCGAGGTGTAATGAAGTGCCCTGGAGGGGCGTAGGGTAGTGAAGTTGTAATAGACGAACTAGGAATGAAAAAGGGTTCTGGGGTAATGCCCCGATCTAAGATCCCTGACTGGAGATCCCCCGTCGGGCTCAGTCATGCCGGTAGATGGGGGACTCGTCAGGTCGACTCGCGGTTCAACAACCGATCGGGAAGGCGTTGAGTTCCTCTGCCTCCAGGTGAAGGTAAGCACCAAGGATGCGGATGGGTACTTCCACCTCCAATCGGTAAGAGGACTGGGAAGGCGTTGAGTTCCTCCACCCCCGGTTGAGCTAAGACTCCCAGGACGTGGATGGGTACTTCCACCTCTAGTCAGATTGGGAAGGCGTTGAGTTCCTCCACCCCCGGTTGAGCTAAGACTCCCAGGACGTGGAAGGGTACTTCCACCTCCAGTCAGATTGGGAAGGCGTTGAGTTCCTCCACCCCCGGTTGAGCTAAGACTCCCAGGACGTGGATGGGTACTTCCACCTCCAGTCAGATTGGGAAGGCGTTGAGTTCCTCCACCCCCGGTTGAGCTAAGACTCCCAGGACGTGGATGGGTACTTCCACCTCCAGTCAGATTGGGAAGGCGTTGAGTTCCTCCACCCCCGGTTGAGCTAAGACTCCCAGGATGTGGATGGGTACTTCCACCTCCAGTCAGATTGGGAAGGCGTTGAGTTCCTCCACCCCCGGTTGAGCTAAGACTCCCAGGACGTGGAAGGGTACTTCCACCTCCAGTCAGATTGGGAAGGCGTTGAGTTCCTCCACCCCCGGTTGAGCTAAGACTCCCAGGACGTGGGTGGGTACTTCCACCTCCAGTCAGATTGGGAAGGCGTTGAGTTCCTCCACCCCCGGTTGAGCTAAGACTCCCAGGACGTGGAAGGGTACTTCCACCTCCAGTCAGACTGGGAAGGCGTTGAGTCCCTCCACCCCCGGTTGAGCTAAGACTCCCAGGACGTGGATGGGTACTTCTACCTCCAGTCGGATTGGGAAGGCGTTGAGTTCCTCCACCCCCGGTTGAGCTAAGACTCCCAGGACGTGGATGGGTACTTCCACCTCCAGTCAGATTGGGAAGGCGTTGAGTTCCTCCACCCCCGGTTGAGCTAAGACTCCCAGGACGTGGATGGGTACTTCCACCTCCAGTCAGATTGGGAAGGCGTTGAGTTCCTCCACCCCCGGTTGAGCAAAGACTCCCAGGACGTGGAAGGGTACTTCCACCTCCAGTCAGATTGGGAAGGCGTTGAGTTCCTCCACCCCCGGTTGAGCTAAGACTCCCAGGACGTGGGTGGGTACTTCCACCTCCAGTCAGATTGGGAAGGCGTTGAGTTCCTCCACCCCCGGTTGAGCTAAGACTCCCAGGACGTGGATGGGTACTTCCACCTCCAGTCAGACTGGGAAGGCGTTGAGTCCCTCCACCCCCGGTTGAGCTAAGATTCCCAGGACGTGGATGGGTACTTCCACCTCCAGTCGGATTGGGAAGGCGTTGAGTTCCTCTACCCCCGATTGAGCTAAGACTCCCAGGACGTGGATGGGTACTTCCACCTCTAGTCAGATTGGGAAGGCGTTGAGTTCCTCCACCCCCGGTTGAGCTAAGACTCCCAGGACGTGGATGGGTACTTCCACCTCCAGTCAGATTGGGAAGGCGTTGAGTTCCTCCACCCCCGGTTGAGCTAAGACTCCTAGGACGTGGATGGGTACTTCCACCTCCAGTCGGATTGGAAAGGCATTGAGTCCCTCCACCCCCGGTTGAGCTAAGACTCCCAGGACGTGGATGGGTACTTCCACCTCCAATCGGATTGGGAAGGCATTGAGTTCCTCCACCCCCAGTTGAGCTAAGACTCCTAGGACGTGGATGGGTACTTCCACCTCCAGTCAGATTGGGAAGGCGTTGAGTTCCTCCACCCCCGGTTGAGCTAAGACTCCCAGGACGTGGATGGGTACTTCCACCTCCAGTCAGATTGGGAAGGCGTTGAGTTCCTCCACCCCCGGTTGAGCTAAGACTCCCAGGACGTGGATGGGTACTTCCACCTCCAGTCAGATTTGGAAGGCGTTGAGTTCCTCTACCTCCAGGTAGGCTAAAGTACCTAGGACGTGGATGGGTTCTTCCACCTCCAATCGGTACGATCCCTGACTACAGACCATTCTCCGGGCTCAGTCATGTCGGCAGATGGGAGGCTCATCGGATCGATTAACTACCCAATGATCGGTTCAAGTAAGGTATCAAATCCTCAAGCAGTAAAGGGAGAAAGTAAGCTAAGAAATTCATTACAATGGTAACTGGTTCAGTGATAACATATGTTACATTAGTCATTACTTCACCCCTATTGGTGCATGCATGATTAAAGGAAACAGGTATGCAGGAGATACATGGCTCCTACAAGGATCCAAAGAAGAGAAGAAGTCCCTGACCACCCTCACGTTCAGGGGGAATAGCCACCGCTGCAAGGGGACGAGTCGGGTCGGGCAGGAGAAGGGGAGAACTCATGCAGGATGTCATCGGCAGAGACTCCCCTCCAGCTGTCTCGGAGAGCATCCGCCTCATGAAGGCGGCTCCCCAGGGCTTGGGTCGTTGACGTCACAATCCTCCTGCGAGTACACTCGGCTTTAGCAGGGCAAGGTGGGGGAGTCGTCGCTGCCCTCAAAGGTTCGCCTCTTTCTCTCTCCTTTCTCCCTTAGCTGTCTTTGGGATTCAGCAGGCGAAAAGATAAACCGGCGTGCGGGCTCTTGTTGAGCTGCCTCCACTTCCAGTTGAGCTCTGCTCCCTGGAAGATGTTGAGTTCCCTCCATCTTAGGTTGAGTTCGACTCGACTAGAGATATTGAGTTCCCTCCATCTCAGGTTGAGTCCGACTCGACTAGAGATGTCGAGTTCCCTCCATCTTAGGTTGAGTTCGACTCGACTAGAGATGTTGAGTTCCCTCCATCTCAGGTTGAGTTCGACTCGACTAGAGATGTTGAGTTCCCTCCATCTCAGGTGTAACATCACCCAGACAGCTAGACCCCCCAGGTGAATCTGTCCTGACAAGGTCATGACAAGGCCTGGGTAGAGTAGAAATCCCTTTAACTTAGGCAAGGTTAGGATTGAAAGTGCCTTGGACTGCAATTAGCAATTTCCTGTGACCAAGCTTAGGGTTGAACTTTAGGGCCTCATCTTGATCAATTGACCCCACCATAGTATCTCTAACCCATTAGGGGTCCCCTTAGGGCACCAAGGACCCATTGGGGTCAACCAAAGAGGTCAAATTGACCAAAGTCAACCCTAACCCTAAAATGGTCAAAGTAGCCTAATTAGAGTCAATTAACCCTAACCATGACAAATTGATCACTCATCTAGGTCTAGAATATCATAAGGGACCTAGTAGATCTAAAAGCCCCATCATGGGACCCCCAATGGTGCAAATTGACCAAAATGCCCTTGTTAGGTCAAAATGGCAATTCGTCACTAAGTGCCCTAATTGACCATCACCATATTAAATTGACCCTACCCATAGTGTTACCATGTCATAGGGGACCCAGGGGACCAAAAAGCCCCTTGACTGGGTCAACCCTAGGGCTCAATTTGACCAAAGTCAACTTAGCCTGTTTTGGTCAAATCAGCTCAAATTGGGTCAACTAAGACTCATGTGACCAAATTGACCCCACCAATAGTTTCTAAACTTAATTTGGAGTCCAATGGACCCAAAAGCCCCATCCTAGGGTCACCCAATTGGCCAATTGGACCAAAAGTCAAAATTGCCCAATTTAGGTCAAACCTCTTGAACCTAGCCTAATCCATTTGGGCTAAGCCCAAATTGACCTTTTGACCAGCCTAGTAGACTGATATTAAGCATGAGAGAGAGGGAAATTTCGGCCATGATAATTAGGAGAGAGAAATGGGGGTTTTGGAGGAAAGAGGAAGAGAGAGAAAGGTGGTCATTAATGGCCAAAGGAGACCAAAGGCCACCCCCTTCCTCTCCCAATGGATTGGTGCATATCCCCTCTTCAATTTGAAGAAGCTTAACAGCCAGGGCCGGCCACAAGGGGGCTGTAATTGGAGGAGTTTCTTGGTGACCGAAAAACTCCATTCATGGCCATTAATGGTGGCAATCAAGGGGAGGCCCTTCCTCTCCTCAAATTGAAGCCTTTAAAAGCTTCACCAGGCAGAGAGGAGCATTTTCCCGCACTTACCTGAAGGATTCGGGCAACTTGATGTGGAGGATGCACAACTCACATCAATGGAGGCCGGACATGGAAGCTCAACCAGTCGGCAAGGCAATCGACCCCAAATCAGGTCCAATCCCCCTCCCCTCACTCAGTGGTTAGATCATAATCTGACTGGGGCTCGATTCGAGTTCAATTGGGCTCGAATTGTGCACTCAAGGGTGCTCGATTTTGAGCACAGCTTTCCTCCCCGAAACCCCGACTCCGGCCACCACCAGCCGGCAAACGACCTCCTATCGGCGGCCACCACCTCAACGAAGGTGGTGGTGGCACTTGCCGGCCGGGGGGAAATGAGGGTGGACGGGAAATCAAGGTTGAAGGCGGCCCAGGCGCGGGCTATCAGAGCCGTTGATCCATTGGAGAAGACGACCGGATGCCGTGGATATTGCTTTAAGATTCGTGCACCCCCTTAGTTCTAATTCCATTTTCTGTGATTAAACATGCAGCTCCTTATTAATTCTGGAAAAAATAGTTAGAGGCTGATTCAGAAAAAGTGGTCAACATAGAAAATGTAGCCCTTGATGTCTAGTTTAATACATAATTGAAATCACTCAATTTGGATTTCTGGTTAGGGCACATCACTCATTTTAGTGAGGACTGTCCATATGGCTATCCAGAACTTGTTTTTGATGCCCACACCAATCTAGAACTCCAAATGACTTGAAATTTGGAGGATAGGCTACTCTTATATACATCTAGCACATGTCCAAAAATCAGATTGATTGGAAAAAATTGTCCCCTTAGTTTTTGGAAAAATTCAATAATCCTTGTGGGACCTAATTAGGTACCCTAAACACATCAAAACCCTTCCAAATTTGGATGGAAGGTCCTAGAGATCAAGTAGAGTCACTGGTTAAAATTTCATGATTTAAGGAGTTGATTTGGTGGGGTAATTCACCAAAACAACCTTAGGCTCCCTAGGTTTAGGCAAAACTTTGGGTGAGTGCCCCCACACTTCCACAAAGCCAAATGGCTTCATATTTGGGGTGCACCTCACCCTCCCCCATTCCAACCTTTGGTCCAAGTTAGGTGGCCATTGGAGGAGTTTTGCCTTAGTAAATCAAAAAGGGGCTAAATTGCTATTTGCACCCCAAATAGGTACCCTTTGGAATCCCACTCCTCACCAAATGTTGGTAGGATCTTGGGTGTTCTTTTACTGACCCATGGTCAGTATGGTGAGTAGTATGGACTTGGTCAAGGTAGGGAGTTCTCTTGAGAATAGTTTGCTTAAAGGTTATGTTTAGGGCAAAAGTAAACCTAAGCTAATTTTTGGAGTGTGGAGGGGCTTCCTCCCACTGATTGTTGGGGTGACCTTGGTCACTGCCTTGGGAGGTAGGAGACACCCCAAGGAGTAACTTTGGATGAGTTAGGGTCTAGTGTTCCCTTAAACCCTAGTGGTTGAGTTTATGGTGCCCTTTAGGGTTTGTGAAGGACATAGAAGTATATGTCCATGGAGAGAAGTGCAATAGCCCTCTCTGAGCTCTAAGAGTGTTTTAATCCCCTCACAAGAGGTTTGAATGGATTTGGAGAGGTTTTGACCCTAACCCTAGGCTAAACCCTAATGGGGTGCAAATAGAGGCTAATGAAGGAAGAAGGGTCAAACCTCAATGGTTTGACTTGAAATTTTGGGGAGATGGTCTTAGGGACCAGCGATTGGTACTGTGGGAAATTGGAGGGATTTGGAGTTGCCAATCCTAGATAATAAACCCTTGGGTAGAATTGCAAATAATTAGGGTTTTGGATTTTAGGATGAAATAACACTTAATGTTTAACCATTTTCTGTCACAAACTTAGTTTTAATGTTATTAATCCCTGGAAGATTCTGTTAGACCATGAGAAAACCTTTGGAGGTCCAAATTGTAATATTTCATATTGTTGACAATTTTTGGGATGATTAATTTTAGGGTGCTAAATTTCAGTAATGGCATGGAACTTTGCTAGAAGCCTTTTTATACCAACTTGTACCCACTGTATTTTTCTCATAATTTTTGGGTTAATATTTTTGGTACCTTTAGTTCATTTTGGAGTAAATTGCAAATATATCCTCTGTGGAAATTACAAATGTACCCTCTGTGGAACTTGGTCAAACTTTGTAGGACTGAATATTTTAGTTTGTATCACCTCTGTATTAAATTGCATAAGGTTTGGAGATCATATGAGGGTACCTCCTTTGGAATTTACTGGTAATAAATGAGTTTTGGAATTTTGAAAAATAGTAAATCTTGCTGGTTTTTCCTAAGAATTCATATCCACTGATTTTTAGGTACCCTTTATTTATGTAAGAATTTAGGCAGGCACTATATGTCAGGAAAGCATACTTGCAGTTCAAACCTTAGGAAGTGGTATTTTGGGAAAAATGATTTAAATACTATTATTACTTGGAAAATTATGAAACCCTGGATTTGGCCTTAAATATGTAGTATGAACCTCCAATAAAATTGTTGAATCATAGGATTGAGTATTTAGTGTACTCCCCTTCATGAGCATCAAAGCGTTGAGGGTGGTTTGCGTTTAGCAAATTGGCAATTTTGGGGTTGTAGGCCAAATTGGATTATATTGATTGGAAAGTGAGGGCCTCATGGTAATTATATGGATATGAGAGGACCCTTGGAGAGAATTAAAGTTTGATGAGTCCTAGGGTGGTGGGGTGCCATCCTTGGGGTGGGTCGTCCTGTGGTTGACGAAAGATCATCTTTTGCCTATTAGGACCTAAAAGCACTTAGGTTTAGACCGGGTGAAATATTAAGAGGGTTTCTTAAGGGTAGTAACTAATAACATTAAGTGTCTTGGAAATGGGAACTTTGGGGTGTCATCCCGTAGTGGTTCCTAGTACCGTAGCGAGCCCCTCACAGGGTAACCCTCGGGAAGTCCAAGACTAACCCTAACTCATAAGAGTAAGACATGGTACAAGATTAACTAATAACACACTCATCCACACCCTGTGGTTTCGGAAGTTTAGTTGGATTGGTTGTCCGAGCGGTGGGCTCGGTGGCTGTTGCAGCAGACTAGTTAGTCTGGTGAGCTTATGGCTCGGAAGGTTTTTGATGACGGGCAGGTTAGCCCGGGGAGCTTTTGGCTCGGAAGGTTATTGATGGCGGGCGGGGTAGCCCGGGGAACTCATGGCTCAGAGATAGGAAGTAGAACATGTTGCATGTGCACTGAAGGTGGTGGGTCTTCGGTATTGGACGGTCGTTCACACCGACGTCAATACGTTGACTCGGCGAGTGTGGTTTTACACTTAGCCTTGATAGTCTGGCGGTCCAGTCAGCAAGAGTACGCAGACGCTCCGCGGGTATAGTGGAGGCGTACAATAGGTCTAGGTTGGGTAGTGTGAATACCAACCTAGAGGTGGGCGAGGCCCAACCCACCGCTTCCGTTTGCCACTACGGGAGTATCCTGGGAGTCTAGCTCGCTCCAAAAAGGGGAAACTAAAGGTCTATGCGCATAGAGTCGAAGTGTGTGAGTTGCACTTGCATGATCATAGCATAACAACATACTTGCATGTCATAGCATAAACATTGCATTCAACCTGACACCTATCGTATAAATTGGTATGGGACTTTTTATACGATAGGCCCTGCTAAACGACCCCTTGGTCTATAGGTTTGTATGGGCATTCCTATAAATCAATGGTTACTTTTATATTATCTTACTTGCTATTATTCTTCTTCTTACTGCTTCTCTTTATATACTTTTACCATGCTCTTAATTACTGTTTCAATTATATAAACACACATGTGTAGTGTAGAAACATTCCGTGTACCATCGTCACCTGCTCTTTGTTATACCCCTTGCTGTCCTCCGCTTCATCCTCCCATACGGTGCCTAGGAGCCATTGGGGGAGGGGTGGGGAATTGGCTGAGTCATTTTGACTGACGGTCGGTGGACCTTATCATTTTAGGAGTTCGAGGAGATGCAGCAACCTCCGAGAAACAGGTACAGCAGGATCTGACATGGTGGACCCCACGGCCATGCTACCATTGTCACCAGCCGGGACATACTCGGGTCAGATGTCCCATGATGAGTGGAACCCCTCCAGCACAGAGACCAGGAGGCCGAAAGCGAAGACGTAGACGTGGATTGCGAGGCAGCGACCGATGGCCAAAAGAGAAGAAGCATCCAGTGTTGCAGCACCAGTGGAGTACAGAATCTGCAGGGATGGGTCAGACTAGTCAGAGTACTCTGGTTTCAGTGTCGGTGACGTTTAGTTTCAGTTTTACTTAGTAGATAGCTTCCGCGAGTGATTTTGTAGTGAGGAAATGATGTATAGGGCAAGAGCCCCTTTATTAGTGTAACCCTTTTTATCCCTTTTATGCAGTTATATCATGTGGACATTTGTATTTCATGTTGATTCTGTGGACTTGTCTTCTCTTTAATGTACTTTTCTTCGTGATCGATTTGGCCGGCAGGATCGGCGTTTTGTAGTGGCGACCTTCCCGAGTGAAGGTGTCACCGCAAAGCGGCGGTTCTGGGCCTAAGACCCGGTGGTTTTTGCAAAAAAAATGGGGTCTTACAAGTGGTATCAAAGCAAACCTCGATCTGAAGGAAAAGAAGTCCATAAACCCTGGGCCACCCCGCGCGAGTTTAGTTTGAGGACAAACTAAGCAGCGGAAGCAGTGGTGTGCCCATATGGGGAAATCACATGAAAAAGTCCACTTTTAACTGAATCTTCTTAGTTATCTTCCCATACGAGCGTCAAGTTTTCTTTTGTAGCCTGCGGCGAACCCTGCCCCCAGCAGGGAATACCTCCGGCTACAAAGATCTTTTTAGATAGTCTTTTAGTCAATAAGTTAGACTCAACCCCACTAGGACACGTGACTTACTAGGACGATTTATACCATGACTTAGTCTGAAATAGACCGTAAGTATAACTATTGGTGAAGGTACGGGGATACCCCAGAGAGGCTAGAGAAAGAAAGATTGACACATAAGCAGAACGGTAAGAGACTCTTAGACTCAACCCTCGTATTTGTGACAGGATTACATTAAGACAACCACCGTGACAAACACCGAGGGTCGGATAAGAATTGAAGCTCAGAAGGGACCCGTTTGGGATTGGCTGACATATTGACCCTGATAAGGTTGTCATAGAAGGTACCTAGAAGAGTCTAAGGTGTGGAGCATACCATTGAGCCCCAAGATAGAACCCCAAGTCTAAGGTTGTATGCCCTAAGAATTGTTTGCATATTTGGGATGAATATAACTTGGTGATATTGAAGACACTTCGCCCAAAGATAAATAGAGGCTAATCTTTTGTTTATTGGGGGCTTTTCCTTTGTTTATTCGGTCTTACCTTTTGTTTATTGGGCAAATTAGTGACGGACTTAGATTTCCCTTAGACCTAAGATAGAAAAATTTTGCGTCGTGAGCAATACTGATTTTGAGGTTGATCATATTCGATGTCACATGGACAAAGATGAGATGGTGTAAAAGTATGTTTGGAATGATGATCGGTGGTAGTACCAGGGCAATGTATAGACATCATTTGGGTCGGTCAACAACTTGCCCTTAGATTAAATCAGTGGAAATGTAAAGTCGCTAGGATTAATCAGTTAAGGATGTTGATGTCCTACTATAGAAGTTAAGGGCGGAAATTAGATCTTGCAAGTTGTAGTTAAACTTTGAAAGCTCCTGTGGTTGGGGGAATTCGGAATTGATCAACTTATGATTTGTTAAAAATCACGCTCTGTCATGGCAGAAAATTTTAAACTACAATAATAATGCTTAAACCTTGGAAGCTTTGATGATGAATAACCAGAGATCTTAGTCGATGACCTGTTGGATTTAGAATCTAGCGTTTGAGTTTACTATGATAATAACGATCTAAGTTTATCGTGCTATGGACCATTTGAGAGTAATCAAGACTAGCATAAGTGGAAGTGACAGGAATTTGATGAAATAAGCGTGATGTTACTTCCTTGATGAAACTGACTTGTGAAAAATCCTAAGGTATCAATATTTTGCCCTCATGAATCAAACTTCACGAAGAAAGTGATTGGGAGCCACCTTATCATTATGAGTGGTTAGAATATACTCATAAGGGCCCACAAGTGCACCCCCAGTAATATTTAAGGATGATTGGGACGCTAGACGATTAGATTAATTCCATCAATAGTAAGAACTGGAAAAGTTGTAGATTAGAGACGATTGATTACTCGGATGTACCTGAAGGAGTAAGAACTTGAAAATGTGAAGAAAACTCCCGGAAGCATAAGAGTCTGCCCAGGTTAGAGTGGAAGTTCGAGGATAGATCGACCAAGGTAGCTAGGTCACCCCGGACAGGATAGATGATACGACGGTGCGAGTTTTGCGGCACAAGAAGATTACAGAGGTTAAGACATGTGATAAATTAGGGTCAGGAGGAGCACAACGTGGAGCCACCAGAGATGGTGTGGCATAATTAGTCGGTGCTCTTCAAGCCAGGAATAACTTAAATTCTTAGGGGATATTACGTTCAGTCACTCGCGGTGAAAACCCCGCAAGCCTAACCTGAATTTCGAGGACGAAATTGTTGTTTTGTTTATTGGGATTTGTAACATCCCCCAGACAGCTAGACCCCCCAGGTGAATCTGTCCTGACAAGGTCATGACAAGGCCTGGGTAGAGTAGAAATCCCTTTAACTTAGGCAAGGTTAGGATTGAAAGTGTCTTGGACTGCAATTAGCAATTTCCTGTGACCAAGCTTAGGGTTGAACTTTAGGGCCTCATCTTGATCAATTGACCCCACCATAGTATCTCTAACCCATTAGGGGTCCCCTTAGGGCACCAAGGACCCATTGGGGTCAACCAAAGAGGTCAAATTGACCAAAGTCAACCCTAACCCTAAAATGGTCAAAGTAGCCTAATTAGAGTCAATTAACCCTAACCATGACAAATTGATCACTCATCTAGGTCTAGAATATCATAAGAGACCTAGTAGATCTAAAAGCCCCATCATGGGACCCCCAATGGTGCAAATTGACCAAAATGCCCTTGTTAGGTCAAAATGGCAATTCTTCACTAAGTGCCCTAATTGACCATCACCATATTAAATTGACCCTACCCATAGTGTTACCATGTCATAGGGGACCCAGGGGACCAAAAAGCCCCTTGACTGGGTCAACCTTAGGGCTCAATTTGACCAAAGTCAACTTAGCCTGTTTTGGTCAAATCAGCTCAAATTGGGTCAACTAAGACTCATGTGACCAAATTGACCCCACCAATAGTTTCTAAACTTAATTTGGAGTCCAATGGACCCAAAAGCCCCATCCTAGGGTCACCCAATTGGCCAATTGGACCAAAAGTCAAAATTGCCCAATTTAGGTCAAACCTCTTGAACCTAGCCTAATCCATTTGGGCTAAGCCCAAATTGACCTTTTGACCAGCCTAGTAGACTGATATTAAGCATGAGAGAGAGGGAAATTTCGGCCATGATAATTAGGAGAGAGAAATGGGGGTTTTGGAGGAAAGAGGAAGAGAGAGAAAGGTGGCCATTAATGGCCAAAGGAGACCAAAGGCCACCCCCTTCCTCTCCCAATGGATTGCTGCATCTACCCTCTTCAATTTGAAGAAGCTTAACAGCCAGGGCCGGCCACAAGGGGGCTGTAATTGGAGGAGTTTCTTGGTGACCGAAAAACTCCATTCATGGCCATTAATGGTGGCAATCAAGGGGAGGCCCTTCCTCTCCTCAAATTGAAGCCTTTAAAAGCTTCACCAGGCAGAGAGGAGCATTTTCCCGCACTTACCTGAAGGATTCGGGCAACTTGATGTGGAGGATGCACAACTCACATCAATGGAGGCCAGACATGGAAGCTCAACCAGTCGGCAAGGCAATCGACCCCAAATCAGGTCCAATCCCCCTCCCCTCACTCAGTGGTTAGATCATAATCTGACTGGGGCTCGATTCGAGTTCAATTGGGCTCGAATTGTGCACTCAAGGGTGCTCGATTTTGAGCACAGCTTTCCTCCCCGAAACCCCGACTCCGGCCACCACCAGCCGGCAAACGACCTCCTATCGGCGGCCACCACCTCAACGGAGGTGGTGGTGGCACTTGCCGGCCGGGGGGAAATGAGGGTGGCCGGGAAATCAAGGTTGAAGGCGGCCCAGGCGCGGGCTATCAGAGTCGTTGATCCATTGGAGAAGACAACCGGATGCCGTGGATATTGCTTTAAGATTCGTGCACCCCCTTAGTTCTAATTCCATTTTCTGTGATTAAAAATGCAGCTCCTTATTAATTCTGGAAAAAATAGTTAGAGGCTGATTCAGAAAAAGTGGTCAACATAGAAAATGTAGCCCTTGATGTCTAGTTTAATACAAAATTGAAATCACTCAATTTGGATCCTGGTTAGGGCACAACACTCATTTTAGTGGGGACTGTCCATATGGCTATCCAGAACTTGTTTTTGATGCCCACACCAATCTAGAACTCCAAATGACTTGAAATTTGGAGGGTAGGCTACTCTTATATACATCTAGCACATGTCCAAAAATCAGATTGATTGGAGAAATTGTCCCCTTAGTTTTTGGAAAAATTCAATAATCCTTGTGGGACCTAATTAGGTGCCCTAAACACATCAAAACCCTTCCAAATTTGGATGGGAGGTCCTAGAGAGCAAGTAGAGTCACTGGTTAAAATTTCATGATTTAAGGAGTTGATTTGGTGGGGTAATTCACCAAAACAACCTTAGGCTCCCTAGGTTTAGGCAAAACTTTGGGTGAGTGCCCCCACACTTCCACAAAGCCAAATGGCTTCATATTTGGGGTGCACCTCACCCTCCCCCATGCCAACCTTTGGTCCAAGTTAGGTGGCCATTGGAGGAGTTTTGCCTTAGTAAATCAAAAAGGGGCTAAATTGCTATTTGCACCCCAAATAGGTACCCTTTGGAATCCCACTCCTCACCAAATGTTGGTAGGATCTTGGGTGATCTTCTACTGACCCATGGTAAGTATGGTGAGTAGTATGGACTTGGGAAACATAGGGAGTTCTCTTGAGAATAGTTTGCTTAAAGGTTATGTTTAGGGCAAAAGTAAACCTAAGCTAATTTTTGGAGTGTGGAGGGGCTTCCTCCCACTGATTGTTGGGGTGACCTTGGTCACTGCCTTGGGAGGTAGGAGACACCCCAAGGAGTAACTTTGGATGAGTTAGGGTCTAGTGTGCCCTTAAACCCTAGTGGTTGAGTTTATGGTGCCATTTAGGGTTTGTGAAGGACATAGAAGTATATGTCCATGGAGAGAATATCAATAGCCCTCTCTGAGCTCTAAGAGTGTTTTAATCCCCTCACAAGAGGTTTGAATGGATTTGGAGAGGTTTTGACCCTAACCCTAGGCTAAACCCTAATGGGGTGCAAATAGAGGCTAATGAAGGAAGAAGGGTCAAACCTCAATGGTTTGACTTGAAATTTTGGGGATATGGTCTTAGGGACCAGAGATTGCTACTGTAGGAAATTGGAGGGATTTGGAGTTGCCAATCCTAGATAATAAACCCTTGGGTAGAATTGCAAATAAATAGGGTTTTGGATTTTAGGATGAAATAACACTTAATGTTTAACCATTTTCTGTCACAAACTTAGTTTTAATGTTATTAATCCCTGGAAGATTCTGTTAGACCATGAGAAAACCTTTGGAGGTCCAAATTGTAATATTTCATATTGTTGACAATTTTTGGGATGATTAATTTTAGGGTGCTAAATTTCAGTAATGGCATGGAACTTTGCTAGAAGCCTTTTTATACCAACTTGTACCCACTGTATGTTTCTCATAATTTTTGGGTTAATATTTTTGGTACCTCTAGTTCATTTTGGAATAAATTGCAAATATATCCTCTGTGGAAATTACAAATGTACCCTCTGTGGAACTTGGTCAAACTTTGTAGGACTGAATATTTTAGTTTGTATCACCTCTGTATTAAATTGCATAAGGTTTGGAGATCATATGAGGGTACCTCCTTTGGAATTTACTGGTAATAAATGAGTTTTGGAATTTTGAAAAATAGTAAATCTTGCTGGTTTTTCCTAAGAATTCATATCCACTGATTTTTAGGTACCCTTTATTTATGTAAGAATTTAGGCAGGCATTATATGTCAGGAAAGCATACTTGCAGTTCAAACCTTAGGAATTGGTATTTTGGGAAAAATGATTTAAATACTATTATTACTTGGAAAATTATGAAACCCTGGATTTGGCCTTAAATATGTAGTATGGACCTCCAATAAAATTGTTTAATCATAGGATTGAGTATTTAGTGTACTCCCCTTCATGAGCATCAAAGCGTTGAGGGTGGTCTGCGTTTAGCAAATTGGCAATTTTGGGGTTGTAGGCCAAATTGGATTATATTGATTGGAAAGTGAGGGCCTCATGGTAATTATATGGATATGAGAGGACCCTTGGAGAGAATTAAAGTTTGATGAGTCCTAGGGTGGTGGGGTGCCATCCTTGGGGTGGGTCGTCCTGTGGTTGACGAAAGATCATCTTTTGCCTATTAGAACCTAAAAGCACTTAGGTTTAGACCGGGTGAAATGTTAAGAGGGTTTCTTAAGGGTAGTAACTAATAACATTAAGTGTCTTGGAAATGGGAACTTTGGGGTGTCATCCCGTAGTGGTTCCTAGTACCGTAGCGAGCCCCTCACAGGGTAACCCTCGGGAAGTCCAAGACTAACCCTAACTCATAAGAGTAAGACATGGTACAAGATTAACTAATAACACACTCATCCACACCCTGTGGTTTCGGAAGTTTAGTTGGATTGGTTGTCCGAGCGGTGGGCTCGGTGGCTGTTGCAGCAGACTAGTTAGTCTGGTGAGCTTATGGCTCGGAAGGTTTTTGATGACGGGCAGGTTAGCCCGGGGAGCTTTTGGCTCGGAAGGTTATTGATGGCGGGCGGGGTAGCCCGGGGAACTCATGGCTCAGATATAGGAAGTAGAACATGTTGCATGTGCACTGAAGGTGGTGGGTCTTCGGTATTGGACGGTCGTTCACACCGACGTCAATACGTTGACTCGGCGAGTGTGGTTTTACACTTAGCCTTCATAGTCTGGCGGTCCAGTCAGTAAGAGTACGCAGACGCTCCGCGGGTATAGTGGAGGCGTACAATAGGTCTAGGTTGGGTAGTGTGAATACCAACCTAGAGGTGGGCGAGGCCCAACCCACCGCTTCCGTTTGCCACTACGGGAGTATCCTGGGAGTCTAGCTCGCTCCAAAAAGGGGGAACTAAAGGTCTATGCGCATAGAGTCGAAGTGTGTGAGTTGCACTTGCATGATCATAGCATAACAGCATACTTGCATGTCATAGCATAAACATTGCATTCAACCTGACACCTATCGTATAAATTGGTATGGGACTTTTTATACGATAGGCCCTGCTAAACGACCCCTTGGTCTATAGGTTTGTATGGGCATTCCTATAAATCAATGGTTACTTTTATATTATCTTACTTGTTATTATACTTCTGCTTATTGCTTCTCTTTATATACTTTTACCATGCTCTTAATTACTGTTTCAATTATATAAACACACATGTGTAGTGTAGAAACATTCTGTGTACCATCGTCACCTGCTCTTTGTTATACCCCTTGCTGTCCTCCGCTTCATCCTCCCATACGGTGCCTAGGAGCCATTGGGGGAGGGGTGGGGAATTGGCTGAGTCATTTTGACTGACGGTCGGTGGACCTTATCATTTTAGGAGTTCGAGGAGACGCAGCAACCTCCGAGAAACAGGTACAGCAGGATCCGACATGGTGGACCCCACGGCCATGCTACCATTGTCACCAGCCGGGACATACTCGGGTCAGATGTCCCATGATGAGTGGAACCCCTCCAGCACAGAGACCAGGAGGCCGAAAGCGAAGACGTAGACGTGGATTGCGAGGCAGCGACCGATGGCCAAAAGAGAAGAAGCATCCAGTGTTGCAGCACCAGTGGAGTACAAAGTCTGCAGGGATGGGTCAGACTAGTCAGAGTACTCCGGTTTCAGTGTCGGTGACGTTTAGTTTCAGTTTTACTTAGTTGATAGCTTCCGCGAGTGATTTTGTAGTGAGGAAATGATGTATAGGGCAAGAGCCCCTTTATTAGTGTAACCCTTTTTATCTCTTTTATGCAGTTATATCATGTGGACATTTGTATTTCATGTTGATTCTGTAGACTTGTCTTCTCTTTAATGTACTTTTCTTCGTGATCGATTTGGCCGGCAGGATCGGCGTTTTGTAGTGGCGACCTTCCCGAGTGAAGGTGTCACCGCAAAGCGGCGGTTCTGGGCCTAAGACCCGGTGGTTTTTGCAAAAAAAAAAATGGGGTCTTACATCAGGTCATGTTCGACTCGACTAAAGATGTTATGTTCCCTCCATCTCAAGTTGAGTTCGACTCGGCCGGAGATGTTGAGTTCCCTCCATCTCAGGTCAAGTTCGACTCGACTAGAGATGTTGAGTTCCCTCCATATCAGGTTGAGTTCGACTCGACTAGAGGTGTCGAGTTACATCCATCTCAGGTTGAGATCGACTCGACCAGAGATGTTGAGTTCCCTCCATCTTAGGTTGAGTTCGACTCGACTAGAGATGTTGAGTTCCCTCCATCTCAGGTTGAGTCTGACTCGACTAGAGATGTCGAGTTCCCCCCATCTTAGGTTGAGTTCGACTCGACTAGAGATGTTGAGTTTGACTCGACTAGAGATGTTGAGTTCCCTCCATTTCAGGTCATGTTTGACTCGACTAGAGATGTTGAGTTCCCTCCATCTCAGGTTGAGTTCGACTCGACCGGAGATGTTGACTTCCCTCCATCTCAGGTCATGTTCGACTCGACTAGAGATGTTGAGTTCCCTCCATCTCAGGTTGAGTTTGACTCGACTAGAGATGTCGAGTTCCATCCATCTCAGGTTGAGATCGACTCGACCAGAGATGTTGAGTTCCCTCCATCTCAGGTCAAGTTCGACTCGACTAAAGATGTTGAGTTCCCTCCATCTTAGGTTGAGTTCGACTCGACTAGAGATGATGAGTTCCCTCCATCTCAGGTTGAGTTTGACTCGACTAGAGATGTCGAGTTCCCTCCATCTCAGGTCATGTTCGACTCGACTAGAGATGTTGAGTTCCCTCCACCTTCGGTTGGGCTTATTCCGACCTCAGGTGTTGAGCTTTCTCCACCTCCTGTCGAGCTCGGCTCGCCGGAGGGGTGTTTAGTGGAGAAAGGTTCGTTCCCCACCTCGGGTCGAGTTCAGCTTGACTAGAGGTATCAGGTTTTCGTCCACCTTCGGTTGGGCTTAGTCCGACCTCAGGTGTTGAGCTTTCTCCACCTCCAGTTGGGCTCGGCTCATAGGAGGGTTCTTAAGTGGAGAAATGTTTTCCTCCCACCTCAGGTCGAGCTCGGCTCGACTAGAGGTGCTGAGTTTTTCTTCCACCTCCGGTCGAGGTTAATCCGACCTAAGGTGTTGAGCTTTCTCCACCTCCAGTTGGGCTCGGCCCATGGGAGGGTTCTTAAGTGGAGAAAGGTTTTCCTCCCACCTCAGGTCGAGCTCGGCTCGACTAGAGGTGATGAGTGTTTCCTCCACCTCAGATCGAAGTTAATTCGATCTAAGGTATAGAGCTTTCTCCACCTCCAGTTGAGCTCGGCTCATAGGAGGGGTGTTTAGTGGAGAAAGGTTCACCTTCCGTCTCAAGTCCGGATCAGCTGAAAAGCTCGGCAAGGATGTCCCGTTGGCAAGTCCCTTCGTGGATTCCCCTCAGGTCCCACCAACTCGTCAAATCGGTGGGTTGAACTTTCTTTCCGAGCTTGGGGAAAGCTCGAAAAGAGCGGGGATTGTGTACAACCCTCATATTTTCCGAGTCGGTGCGACCCGACCCGAGTGAGGTTGTAATAGGAAAGGTTCCGCGACGAAGTAGACCAAAGACGAGCGAGGCTAAGGAATGACCCGAGAGAGGGAAGAATGGCCAAGCAAGGCAAGTGCGGGAAGTCCCCCCCACTCAGCCACCTCCCCTCTTAGGGAGGCGAGTGGGGGCAGCCCCCCCACTCGGCCACCCCCCTTAGGGAGGCGAGTGGGGGCAGCTCTCCCACTCGGCCACCCCCTCTTAGGGAGGCGAGTGGGGGCAGCCCCCCCACTCGGCCATCCCTTCTTAGGGAGGCGAGTGGGGGCAGCCCTCCCACTCGGCCACCCCCTCTTAGGGAGGCGAGTGGGGGAAGCCCCCCCACTCGGCCACCCCCTCTTAGGGAGGCGAGTGGGGGCAGCCCCCCCCCCCCCCCCCCCCCCCACTCGGCCACCCCCTCTTAGGGAGGCGAGTGGGGGCAGCCCCCCACTCGGCCACCTCCCCCTTAGGGAGGCGAGTGGGGGCAGCCCCCCCCCCCCCCACGGCCACCTCCCTCTTAGGGAGGCGAGTGGGGGCAGCCCCCCCACTCGCCCGACATGGGTGGGGAGGTCGGTATGACCTCCCGTGAGGGGGGGAGTGGGCACTTCGAGTCCCACTCGCCCCCCTCATGCGTGGTTGATTGCGGTCATGGTTGGACTGCGGATAGCTGGATTTTTTCTATCCGCAGTCCATTTTTTGGGAAGTCTATAAATAGACCCCCATGGGCACCTTGGGAAGGGTTGGTCACTACACCCCCCCCCCCCCCCCCCCTTGCGTGTGTCTTGTGAGCAAGCACCCCCCCCCCCCCCCCCCCTCCCTTGTCATCCTTCAGTTGACAGTGAGGTGGTTCTTAGTGCCCTCCAAGGTGCCCAGGCTCAGCATTGGCTTGGGAGGGGAAGCACTCTAAGATCTTCCGGGTATGTGGTGGGACCTCCGCGCTGCAGCTTAAGGGGTCCATTTGTGGATTCAAGTGTTCATCAAGTCCAAGACTTTCAGTTCCTAGTGACCGGTCAAGGGTCTAGGCTTAGGTCAAGTAAGGGTTAGTCGCAACCCCCTTTTGAACGCTGAGACCGGAAAACTGGTTTCAACAATCGTCACCTATGGGAGCAGTCCTCATATTGAATATCTATTTTTAGTATTATCTTTAATTACTGCATTATCCCTAATTGTTGTTTTGCCTTTGGATGTGTGGGGCCACAAATAGCTGAAATGCACTATAAATAGCTCAAATGCAGTATAAATATCAAAATGACCATGGATGAAAGGCTACATTTGGCTTTGAATTTTCCCCTTCCATTTATGTGAGGATTAGAGAAGATCATGGCCTTGAATTTTCCCCTTTGGTTTCGTTTAGGTGAAGTCTGCTCAAAACAAATGCAGTTTATATTGATTTACTAATAGATAAGTATATCCACATTTGAGATGTACTTATTTTCAAATGGTGGGCCTAAAAATTTGAACAAATGGACCTCCAAATTAAACAGCTGAAATCATTCTCCCAAAGGGCAGATGGACTTATAATTACCAGAAGAAGTAGTAATAGAGTAAATGCACAAAACAGCATCATCCAAAAGCAGCAGCAATTGAGAAGCTCAGAGAACAGCAGCACACAAGCGCAGACAAATGTAAGAGAGGAGGAGAAGTCACAGTGGGGGGAGGAAGAAGCGGCAGGACGGTCGGCCCCTTGCAGGCAGCACAGAAAGGTCAAAGCTGTGTCCCGGGCACTGCGTACGAAATAGGTAAGCGAAGAGGAGAAGAACTCAGTGGCTCTGGCACTGGCAATCAAAATAGTAAATGCACAGAAGAGGAGCAGAAATCGCACCGGGGCAAAAAATTCTCAGAGAAGAGCAGGAAATCAGTGCAGGAAAATACAAGGTAGAAGGTGAACTTACAGTGGGGGAGGAAGAGGTGGACGGACCGTGGCCCCCTTCAAGGAAGCGCAAAAATGGGGCAGCTCTGTCGTGGAAACGAAGAGGAGAAGAGGGGGGAGGGGGGATGAAGACCGACAGCGGAAAAGAAATCGAGCAGGGACGAAGAAGCGAAAGCAGGGTCTTACTGGATCACCGAACCGAAGGGGGGAAACCGAGCGATCGGGGGTCGATGTCGGCGGAGGGGATAGTAGCAGGGAACGGAAGGGTGGCGAGGCGAGGCGAGGCCGAGGAAAGCACCGGAGGCGGGGTCATTGGAGAAGAGGAGCGGCGATCCTGAGCTTTGTGGGAAATAAGCGAGCAGAAAAGGGAAAGCCTGCGGAAATGACGAAGAGAAGCGAGGCACGGGCTCCATTCGTAAGCGGGAAGCGGCGGGAGGAATATCGCGGTGGTGGAAAAACACGCGGCGAACACAGCCGCAGAGAATGCCGCCCTGTGTCAGAAGCAGCACGGAAGGGGCATTTTCGGGCATGTCGTTTCTTTTTCTGTGACGGAGCTCAAATATCTTTATAATAGTATAAGATATACATATATATACATATATATATAGACACACACACACACAAGTGACCGGCACGGGACTCCGCCCTTATTGTCAAGCACGACAGTACCCGACCGACGACGGCAGAACATATATATATGAGTACTCAAAATGACCGCACAAAAATTTTAATTAATATTTTATAATTATTTTTTTCAAAAATATTTATATTTTAACAAAAAATTATTTTAAAGTAGATCTAGGAGGTCTAATGATAACCTACCATAATGGGTGTAGGAGGTCTACTAAAAAACTTTTGAATTGTATGAGTTTTCTTCATTATTTTTATTATAGGCATATTGTGTAATTACACAAGTAGTCATTATATTTTATGAATTTTCATTTTTTTCATAATATATGTTTTAAGTCATTGGAGTAAAAGAATGAGACAATGGGTCTGTTTGGGACAGCTCTGGCGGCTGGAGAAGCTCTTTCCCACCCGCCAGAGCTGTTATTAAGTGCGTTTGGGACAGCTCCCTAAAAGAAGCGCTTTTCAATTCCCGCTCCCAGAGCTCTTTTCCGGAAGCCCCCCCCCCCCCCCCCCCCCCCCCCCCCCGCATTCCGCTCTTTAGGAATCGCTCCCAGGGCTTTTTTTTCGATTCCCTCTTTCCGCTCTGCATCCCGCGACCCCCGATCATCGCTCCCAGCCGTTCCCCTCGCCGCTCCCAGCGCTCCCGTGCCCCTCGCCGCTCCCTCCTACGCCGCCGACGACCTTCGCCGGTCTTCTTCCTCCTAGATCTAGCTGCCGATCCTCTTCCTCCCAGATCCAGCTGTGCCCTAGCATTCCGACACTCCCGATCTCGCTCCCAGCGCTCCCGTGCCCCTCGCCGCTCCCTCCTACGCCACCGACTGCAGGTATTGGTCTTTCTCCTCTCGTTTCTTCCTCCCCCGACTGCATTTCGTTACAGATTTTTGTGTGTGTGTGTGTACAGATTTATGTGTGTGTGTGTGTACAGATTTATGTGTGTGTGTACAGCTTTATGTGTGTGTGTGTACAGATTTAAGTGTGTGTACACAGATTTTTGTGTGTGTGTACAGATCTATTATGTGTGTGTGAATGTGATGTTGTGTTTTTGTTTTGTGTTTGTGTGTGTGTGTATATGTGGTGCAAGTGGTGGATGTATATATGTGTGTGTGTTTGTTTTTTTGAATGTGTGTGTGTGTGGATGTATATATGTGTGTGTGTGTGTGGATGTATATGTGTGTGTGTGTGTGGATGTATATATGTGTGTGTGTGTGTGTGGATGTATATATGTGTGTGTGTGGATGTATATATGTGTGTGTGTGTGTGGATGTATATATGTGTGTGTGTGTGGACGCATATATGTGTGTGTGTGTGGATGTATATGTGTGTGTGTGGATGTATATATGTGTATGTGTGTATGTATATATATGTGTGTGTGTTGTGTTTGTTTTTTTGAATGTGTGTGTGTGGATGTATATATGTGTGTGTGTGTGTGTGTGTGTGTGTGTGTTTGTTTTTTTTAATGCGTGTGTGTGTGGATGTATATATATGTGTGTGTGTGTGGATGTATATATGTGTGTGTGTGTGTGGATGTATATATGTGTGTGTGTGTGGATGTATATATGTGTGTGTGTGTGGATGTATATATGTGTATGTGTGTGTATGTATATATATGTGTGTGTGTTGTGTTTGTTTTTTTGAATGTGTGTGTGTGTATGTATATGTGTGTGTGTGTGTGTTTGTTTTTTTGAATGTGTGTGTGTGGATGTATATATGTGTATGTGTATGTGTATGTTTGTGTGTGTGTGTGTGTTTTTGTATGTGTGTGTGTGTGTGTGTGTGTGTGTGTGTGTGTGTGTGTGTATGTGTGTATGTTAGGGTGTGTTTGTTTGTGTATGTTTGTGTGTGTGTGTGTGTGAGTGTTTGTGTGTGTGTGTGTGTGTATGTATTTAGGAGGGGTATGTGTGATGTATGTGTATTTTTTAGTAGAAATAGCTTATAAAATTTCATTACTTTTATTAATAGTGTAATGGGTAAACCAAAAGGAGGAACCGTAGCGAGTTGGGAGTCTAGCGAGGTGATGTTATTTTGTGATCTCTGCATAAAAGAGATTGGTTTGGGGAATCGGCCTACCACCCACTTTAGCAAAGAAGGGTGGAAAAATTTGATTGCAGGGTTTAAAGAACGTACCGGGAAAAGCTACGATCGAATGCAAATGAAAAATAAATGGGATCATTTGAAGAAGGATTGGAAGTTATGGAAGGAGCTGAAACATGGCGAGACTGGTTTAGGTTGGGATCCAGAGAAGAGAACTATTGCTGCATCAGAAGAATGGTGAGCAGAAAAGATAAAGGTGAAAACAAATTCATTTTTCATTTCATGGTAGTAGTTCTTATTTTGACAAAATTTAATATTGTTGAATTGATTATAACAGGTTGTTGCAGCAGCGAAAAAATTTCAATACGGAGGTATTGCACCTTAGTTGGAGGAGAAACTGAACACCATGTTCAGTCAGGTTGTCGCAACTGGAGAAGACTCATGGGCTCCTTCTGTTGGGAGTTTGCCGCCGGATGTGGGGAGGATCCATTTGGAAGATAATGATGTAGAAGATGTCATAGAGAACAATCAAGGTGGCCCTGAAGAGATTGGTCATTCAACAACCATTGGGAATGCGTCCACCTCGGCAAGTAAAAGAAGAAAGATCGGGAAGAACAAAGGAATGACATTTTCTTTGATGTCAGACTTACATCAATCCACCCTAGCTGTGAAGCCTCCACCAATTATCACAGTCAAAGAGGTGGTGGAGTTGATTTCCAGTAGCCCGGATATACGGGCAAACCAGGATGTATATTACTTTGCTCTCGACCACATCAGGGACAAGACCAGTAGGGAGATCTTCATGAGTATTCCAGAAGATATGCGTGTTTGGTGGATTATGAAGGCGTATGAGAAGAGGGCTCAGTGATGTTATTTTTAAAAAATTGTTATGTTTTAAGTTTTAAAAACTTTTTATGTGGTATTTTATACATTTCTACTTAATGTTGATTAACCTTTTTATGTGGTCGGATTTATATTAGTTGTTGTGGTATTTTCTTCACATAGATTATGATAAATGTTATGTGATACTTTAAATGCAGGTACTACAATGGAAGAGTATGACTCCTCTGAGGATTCCGGGGATTCAACAAGTCTTTCGCCTGAGCGGAGACAATATATAGAGTACTGTCGTGTAGTTATGTCATCGATCGAGAGGATGAGTTATCATGTTCGTGACACACGACCATGCATGACATCTACCCAAACAGGTGATAAATGGATTAAAGAGTTACTAGAAGGACATCTAGATAGGATTCATGATGCATTTAGGATGTCGAAACGCATTTTCATAGATTTACTTCATAAACTAGAGGTAGATCATGAACTTCAAGGGCCACAACGGTCGATTGAGAGTAACAAAAGAGATCTTAGACATTTCGAAAAATATCTACTAATTGTTTCGGTCGAGTGCTGGAATCGCTCTTTCGCCAATCTAACAGAACCTCCTTGTGCTAAGATATACAATGTAATCCCTAGGACTTCTCTTGAAGACGTCCGTTGTGACCCTTGAAGTTCATGATCTACCTCTAGTTTATGAAGTAAATCTATGAAAATGCGTTTCGACATCCTAAATGCATCATGAATCATATCTGGATGTCCTTCTAGTAACTCTTTAATCCATTTATCACATGTTTGGGTAGATGTCATGCATGGTCGTGTGTCACTAACATGATAACTCATCCTCTCGATCGATGACATAACTACACGACAGTACTCTATATATTGTCTCCGCTCAGGCGAAAGACTTGTTGAATCCCCGGAATCCTCAGAGGAGTAATGCTCTTCCATTGTAGTACCTGCATTTAAAGTATCACATAACATTTATCATAATCTATGTGAAGAAAATACCACAACAACTAATATAAATCCGACCACATAAAAAGGTTAATCAACATGAAGTAGAAAGGTATAAAATACCACATAAAAAGTTTTTAAAACTTAAAACATAACAATTTTTTAAAAATAACATCACTGAGCCCTCTTCTCATACGCCTTCATAATCCACCAAACACGCATATCTTCTGGAATACTCATGAAGATCTCCCTACTGGTCTTGTCCCTGATGTGGTCGAGAGCAAAGTAATATACATCCTGGTTTGCCCGTATCTCTGGGCTACTGGAAATCAACTCCACCACCTCTTTGACTGTGATAACTGGTGGAGGCTTCACAGCTAGGGTGGATTGATGTAAGTCTGACATCAAAGAAAATGTCATTCCTTTGTTCTTCCCGATCTTTCTTCTTTTACTTGCCGAGGTGGACGCATTCCCAATGGTTGTTGAATGACCAATCTCTTCAGGGCCACCTTGATTGTTCTCTATGACATCTTCTACATCATTATCTTCCAAATGGATCCTCCCCACATCCGGTGGCAAACTCCCAACAGAAGGAGACCATGAGTCTTCTCCAGTTGCGACAACCTGACTGAACATGGTGTTCAGTTTCTCCTCCAACTCAGGTGCAATACCTCTGTATTGAAATTTTTTCGCTGCTGCAACAATCTGTTATAATCAATTCAACAATATTAAAATTTGTCAAAATAAGAACTACTACCATGAAATGAAAAATGAATTTGTTTTCACCTTTATCTTTTCTGCCCACCATTCTTCTGATGCAGCAATAGTTCTCTTCTCTGGATCCCAACCTAAACCAGTCTCGCCATGTTTCAACTCCTTCCATAACTTCCAATCCTTCTTCAAATGATCCCATTTATTTTTCATTTGCATTCGATCGTAGCTTTTCCCGGTACGTTCTTTAAACCCTGCAATCAAATTTTTCCACCCTTCTTTGCTAAAGTGGGTGGTAGGCCGATTCCCCAAACCAATCTCTTTTATGCAGAGATCACAAAATAACATCACCTCGCTAGACTCCCAACTCGCTACGATTCCTCCTTCTTTTGGTTTATCCATTACACTATTAATAAAAGTAATGAAATTTTATAAGCTATTTCTACTAAAAAAATACACATACATCACACATACCCCTCCTAAATACATACATACACACACACACAAACACTCACACACACACACACACAAACATACACGAACAAACACACACACCTAACATACACACATACACACACACACACACATACAAAAACACACACACACACACACACACACAAACATACACATACACATACACATATATACATCCACACACACATTCAAAAAAACAAACACACACACACACACATATATATACATCCACACACACACACATTCAAAAAAACAAACACAACACACACACATATATATACATACACACACACATACACATATATACATCCACACACACACACATATATACATCCACACACACACATATATACATCCACACACACACACATATATACATCCACACACACACACATATATACATCCACACACACACACACACATATATATACATCCACACACACACACATTCAAAAAAACAAACACACACACACACACACACACATATATACATCCACACACACACACATTCAAAAAAACAAACACAACACACACACATATATATACATACACACACACACATACACATATATACATCCACACACACACACACATATACATCCACACACACACATATATGCGTCCACACACACACATATATACATCCACACACACACACACATATATACATCCACACACACACACACATATATACATCCACACACACACACACATATATACATCCACACACACACACACATATATACATTCACACACACACACATTCAAAAAAACAAACACACACACACACACACATATATACATCCACCACTTGCACCACATATACACACACACACAAACACAAAACAAATACACAACATCACATTCACACACACATAATAGATCTATACACACACACAAAAATCTATGTACACACACACATAAATCTGTACACACACACACATAAAGTTGTACACACACACATAAATCTGTACACACACACACACACATAAATCTGTACACACGCACACACAAAAATCTGTAACGAAATGCAGTCGGGGGAGGAAGAAACGAGAGGAGAAAGACCAATACCTGCAGTCGGTGGCGTAGGAGGGAGCGGCGAGGGGCACGGGAGCGCTGGGAGCGAGATCGGGAGCGTCGGAATGCTAGGGCACGGCTGGATCTGGGAGGAAGAGGATCGGCGGCTGGATCTAGGAGGAAGAAGACCGGCGAAGGTCGTCGGCGGCGTAGGAGGGAGCGGCGAGGGGCACGGGAGCGCTGGGAGCGGCGAGGGGCATGGGAGCGCTGGGAGCGGCGAGGGGAACGGCTGGGAGCAATGATCGGGGGTCGCGGGATGCAGAGCGGAAAGAGGGAATCGAAAAAAAAAATGCCCTGGGAGCGATTCCTAAAGAGCGGAACGCGGGGGGGGGGGGGGGGGGGGGGGGGGGGGGGGGGGGTTCCGGAAAAGAGCTCTGGGAGCGGGAATTGAAAAGCGCTTCTTGTAGGGAGCTGTCCCAAACGCACTTAATAACAGCTCTGGCGGCTGGGAAAGAGCTTCTCCAGCCGCCAGAGCTGTCCCAAACAGACCCTATAATTGACAATTTTGAATGTTGCACCAAAAACAACTTCTTGTATATAGTAATTAAAGATATAAATATATATATATATATATGTATATATATATATGAGTGCCCGACACGGGGCTCCGCCCCTATGGCCAAGCGCGACAGGCCGGCGACAGTGGGCTTTGCCCGCCCCCGACGCGAAGCTGTCGGGCGGCCTTCGACCGCATCTAGGCGAGCTTCGCCCGCCTCCGCACGGGCTTCACACATGTTCAATGCGTCTGCAGATTGTGCCCGCAACATATACATATGAGTAATCAAAATAACCGTAAAAAAATATACATCAATATTACAATATTTATTTTGTATAAAAATATAAGTATATACTTAAAAAATTTATTTTATCTCTCTCTCTCGGCCGCACTCTCTCCCACTCTCTCTCCTCTTTTTCTTTCTCTCTCTCTCTCTCTTCGGTTTTAGCCATGGTGGGCTCGAGATTTTAGTGAGAGGGAGGGAAAAGGATTTGCCTTGAATTGTTATTTGCAGTCCAACATCAAGATTAGATCTTCAGATCGAATGGACATGATTTATTTGATGACTTTTAAATGCATGGCCGGAATTAAAAAATCATCCATATATCTTTATATATAGTACGAGTGTCTGACACGGGGCTCCACCCCTACGGCTAAGCACGACAGTACCCGGCCGGCGGCGGCGGGCTTCGCCCACCCCCGGCGCTATGCTGTCGTGCGGCCTTCGGCCGCATCTAGGCGGACTTCGCCCGCCTCCGCACGGGCTTCGCCCGTGCTCGATGCATCTGCGGACTGCACCCACAACATGTACATACGAGTACTCAAAATGACCGTAAAAAAAAATACATCAATATTATAATATTTATTTTGTAAAAATATTTCTGAATATACTTAAATTTTTTATTTTATTCTCTCCCTCTCTTCCTCTCTCCCTCTCTCTCTCCCTCTCCACCGCCGCACTCTCTCCCCCTCTCTCCTTTCTTTCTTTCTGTCTTTCTATCTCTCTCCTCTCTCTCTCTTAGATTTTAGAAGGCTCCGGATTTTAGTGAGAGGGAGGGAAAGTATTTGTCTTGAATTATTATTTGCAGTCCAACACCAGAATGAGATTTTCAGATCAAATTATCAGAATTTGTTTGATGGCTTTTAAATGCATGGAATTAAAAAGCCATCCATATATCTTTATAGATAGTATAGATATACACACACACACGAGACGAATGGCACGGGCCTCTGACCCTACATGCGAGCAATCGGCGGGCCCCAAAAGATTTTCGCCCGACCCCGAATGTTCTTAGAAAAAAATACCGGATATATTTATAAATTAAAAAAACATTATTTTAATAATTTATTAATTAATTATACTGGATAACTTTTTTAAATTTTTCTATTATCTTATGTTTTCTATTATTTTATTTATTTATTAATATAAAAAATTTCTCTTTTTTTAATCGGCGAATCCGGCACGGATAAAGCCACCGCCGGCGGCCTGCCCGGAACCCACTAGCGGGATCGCCGGTCTCCGGCGAACCTGCCGGGGGTAGTCTGGCGGGGCTCCGACAAGGTCACTGTCGGCGATGGCTCTAACCCCGAGGCAGTAGCGGCCTTGCCGGAGCCCCGACGGACTACCCCCGGCGGGTTCGGCGGGTTCGTCGGAGACCGGCGACCCCGCCAGTGGGTGTTGGAACATGGTTTTCCGCATCTCTTTGATTTGAGAATAATAAATCCTGCTTGTACTTGATCGTGGTTGTCGTTGTGTTTTTAGCATGTAGGGTTGAACATATATGACACTGGGATGTTTCATTATTGGTCTGGACCTGCCCACAAGCTAAAATGAGGAAAGTGATATAACGCCAGGCATTAGGACTTAACGTCAGCGTTGACACTCGACGATATGGCTTGCCGCTGAGATGATCGACGATATGGCTTGCCGCTGAGATGATGAAAGTGGTCTAACGCCAGGCGTTAGGTCTTAACGCTGGGCGTTGACTCTCGTTCCCATCATGATGATTATGGCAAGGAGGGAAGCAGACGTGATTGCAGGAACTCTTTAGTAATGATCTGACCTAACGCCAGCATTAGCCTCAACGCTAGCGTTAGGGTTGCCTAAAATGAATGTTTCCTAAAGTACAGAATCTCCTTCCTGAGATCTGAGCCATCAAAACAATTCTATACTGGGTCAATGCCGGTGTTAGCGTCCAGTCCTATAAATAGGTGAATTTCATCTTCTGCAACTACTGATTGAAGAGAGCCATATTCCAGCACTTCAGAAACTCTGAGAGGGTCGTATTTTCCAGACCATCATCTCCCACACAAATTCGAGAGAAGAATTCAAGGAGGATCGGATCAACGCTTACTCAATGCGAAGAATGCATGCTTCGACTTCGAGAATATTCAGAGAGTCTACGCCATCTCTAGAATTCTTCATAGCAAGTTTTTATTTGTGTTTTGTATTTTGTTTTGTAACTCTTTCATTATAATCATGGAGTAAATTCGCCTCGTCTTGGCGATTAGGTCTGGGTAGGACTTAGGGAGGAATTCGCCTCGTGTTGGCGATTGGGTTTAGGAAGTAGATCTAGGGGGTGCTCGAGGCCTTTCTGGGGATAGAAGGGCTAGAGCGGCTTGAGGCCGTATCTGGGAAAGATCGGCTAAAGCCAACCGGTTCTTGGTGAGAAGAGTCGGTATAAAAAACAAAAAGAATATTTCATATTTCGCATTCGATTTCTAGCCACATAGAAATCACATTTTGTAATCAAATATTATATACGATAATATTGTATTTTCTTATTTGTTTTAATTAATTTACTACTCATTACTTTTGATTCACTCTCATTCAAACAAAATATCAAAAGTTTTCTTTAAAAATTTAAAAGTTTTCTAAAACCCTTATTCACCCCCCCCCCCCCCCTCTAAGGGCGCCTCAAGATCCAACAAGTGGTATCAGAGCTAGGTTATTCCAAAATGGTTTCACCACCGAGAATAATGGCGCCTCTTGATCATGATCTCGCTTCTACTAGTAGGGAAAATTTTAAAATAAATGAAAAATTATTGTCACCACCTTTATTTATGGGCAAAAATTCTAAAAGGTTGAAAGTATTAATGAAAATTTTTCTTAAAGCCTTAGATGAAAAAGTTTGAAATATTATTATTGAAAAACCACCTAGCGTATTAACTAGAAATGAAATTGTTTTAAATGCAAAATCTATAAATAGTCTATTTTGTGCGTTAGATCAAAATATTTTTCAAACTTATTTATACTTTACCTACCGCACATGAGATTTAGAATTTTCTTAAAAATACTTATGATTCTCTTTCTGCAGGTATGGAACAAACGCAAGAATTGGAGAACATACAAGCTTACACAAATATTCAAGAAAGCTCATCTCATGATGAATCAATGGAGTGAACATCAAATGAAAGAAAAGAAGAAATCTTATATTTGGAAGAGGAGTGCTAAAATGATGTCAAAGGAACTATTAGTTCAAATCTTGCCTCTTCTAATAGCAATGTAAGGAAATCAAATTCCCTTATTGTTTGCAACTCTATTACTACTTTACAATTGCTAAAAATTACAAAGCGTAAAAATTAAGAAATTGAAAATGTGAATTGCAAATTGCGCTTAGAAATTAAAGGTTTAAAGCAAAAGTTAAAGTAGAATCAAATTCTGATTTATCTAGTTTTACCCATGTCTCTTCAATTGAAAATATAAAACCTTGTTTTGATTACAATATTCTTAAAGAAAAACTCGAGGTATATGAAAAAGAGCATCTTAAAGAACTCAATGAAAAATTATCTTTAGAAAAGTCATCTATTACAAATGATTGTGCTATGTGTAAAAGTTATAAAATTGAAATTAAAGAGATGTATGAAATATTTGAGGAATTTAGAAATAACTATCAAACTCATATTGACTCAATTGTTTCCACTCTTAAAAATAACACAATTGTTTATAATAAATCTAGACATAATCTCAAAGTTAAAAATTATGAATTATAAAATAAAGTTAACTTGCTTAAGAAAATTATAAAGAAAAATTCTCAACACATAAATTTAAAATATAAAAAAAAATCCAAAGGCAAGTTAAATATGAATTTTCATAATTTATCCAAGCAAAACATAGAAAATGAAAAGCAATAAAAGCATGTAAATGAAATTCTAAAACTCTATCATCATTATCATTTACAACATAATTGCTCTCCCAACATAAAATTAAATGCAAATAAATTTCCTTCAAATTATAAATTCAAAAATCATTTTTATTCAAATATTCAAGTAAATGACTATGGAAATTTGAAAACTAAAAATAATATTTGTCCAAGGTACGAATGGAGACCCGTACTTAAGAATGACGCACTAATGTCAAATGAAATGGTCCATTCATCCTTGTCTCCCCAAAAGCCAACACGTTATACTTGGGTACCCAAAGGAACCACCACACTTATTCATTATGTATCATCAAATGCATGAACTAGAATCCTTTCAAAATGAAATCTTTCAAAATGAAATATACAAATGTCTACTTTATGATATGCTTCAATATCTTCTTTTTTTCTTTTTTTTAAGCTATCATGGTTATGGTCATCATATATATTATTGGAAATATGATTTTATCTCTTAAAATTTAATTAGTTTATAAATCAAATTGTTCAAAATTCAAAGTCATATGACCTACCTATCTTCCTTAATTCATTGTCTTTAAATATCATACATTATCTATATAAATATAACTCTAAATTTGTTATGAGATATATATTTAATTATATGAAATCATAAACTTTATTTTTCCTCATTCGAAATTTTTTGAGCCTATAAATCATATTTTGTTTGGGTAGCAACAAATAACACTTAAATATCTTGCGAAAGGGAGGTTTGAGATGTCACCTCATAACATCTCCTAGTACCAGTGCGAACCCTTCACAAGGTAGACCTCGGGAAGTCCAAGATCCACTCTAAATTACTAAGTCCAACTAAAGTCTCGCAAAGATAAAATTGACTATAGACTCATGTGCACTCTTGCAATATCCGATAAAGGAAACTATCAATATCTTGCCTTTCAGAAAAAGTTTGCATATTCATAATTCGTAATTAAAAAAGTTTTAATAAAATAAAACGTCGTACCAATACTTATCCTGACATTACCATTCATTAAATAACTTGAAAACCAAAGTGTTATGCTATTACATTTTTAAATAAGCCATTCTTCTGATTTGATGCTTATAAAAAGATTATAGATAGTTTAACATGATTAAATCCACCAAAGATTGAGTGGAAACCTTTTTTAAGCATCAAAATCATAACTATGAATGTCTAAATAAAAACTAGAACACAGTACAGAAACAGTTCACAAAATAGATAAAAATAAGAAAAAGGTAAAAATCATGATAACTGCAAACGTTGGGCGCAAGTGTTAACGCCACTCGTTAGACTTAATTGTCCAAATGTTAAAAAAATATTATTACATAACAGAAAGCACCTTAAAACTCTCTACTCTCACTAATAGAATCTGTCCCCTCAGTACTTGAACTTCCTCGATCTCTTGACCTTCGAGTACGACGAGTCGAGTGGTGTGGGGGATCCTCTATGGGAACGTCCCAATCCCTCTCTTATGCCGGTGATGGTTTCAACTTCAGGGCCCTGATCATATATCACACAATCTTCTCGATCTGTGACATACGACGTGTCGTGTTCTCCCTGAATTCCTCAAACGACTCCTGATTCTCCTGATTTGTCTCACGGAGCGAGACTCCTCGTCGTAGGGGTGGTCGAGAAGATGATGGTATATCTCGTGGGCGAGGAACTCGAATGGTTGAAGTAGAATAAAGCTTCGGGACAAGATCATTAATATAGTTACTTCTGGTTATGTATACATACTTCTCCATCACCACCCGTTGTATGAGTCCTCCTAAGGGAAGTGTATTGAGACGAGACCTTCTTGGATCCTTCAAATTAAACGTATAACGAATCTGTGAGAGTAAAAGATATGCCGCATCAAAAACTTCTTCCTGTATAATATGATATGTCACAATACTCAGTTGTGCAGTGATCTTCTTTGTATCTCCAGACTTCAACATTATAGTGTGTCGCAAAATATCTTGAATTATGAATGCTTCTTCCCTAAGTGAAGAAACATGCGTAATCTGCTCTCTAGTCTCCTTCCCATGCAAAACTAGATTCACTGGTGTCCAGTCTCGCTCGGCCTGATACTTCTCCACCACATCAAGACGATTCTCACTCTCCACTAATCCAAACTCATTCCTCAAATCATCATGAGTGATCGTAACAACTTAATATTGCATCATAGAACTTACTCCTCCATTGAGCTCTGTCTCAGACGGGTCATATAAATTGTTATAAAACTCCCGAACAAAATCTGTAGAGAAACAATCATCTAGAATCACCGATAATACTCCTGATACTGCCAGAAGGTTCTGAATATGTTCGTGGTGAGGAAGGTCTATTTGCAACACCATGCCTATGCCAACAGACGCTTTTCAATCCCTGCATAAGATTGATAAGACTCATGTGGTGCTCGGGAAGAAGAAAACTTTCTGACACGAATCTCATGTGCACTGGAAGAAGCCATAACCTGCACATTTTGACACAACAGAAAATCAACACAAAATCATTTTTTAATCAACACCCGGCGTTAATGTTAATGCCAGGGGCATGTGTCAAACTTCCTATCACCTTCAATATACAATGCTGACCTTCAGTCACTCTTAGAACTCGAAAAATTTCGTAAAATGTAAGGAATAAATGGAAAATCACCAATAAAACTCAAAACAACTAAAAATTTAAAGCAAAAACCCATCTTTGAGAAGAATCTCAAAAACCCCACTCTACAACTCAAAACTAGAAACCCTAGATCTCAAAATCCTAGATCTATCATATACCATAATAAAACACTTCAATACTTCAAAGGATTACAAATTAGGGGTAGATAAATGTTTTAATCAAAAAATATAAGAAGAAAAACACGGATTTTACCTTGATCTGAGAAGGGGAGACGACGAAACTGGAAGAGAAATGGCTTGAAATGGAGAGAATAAAAAAAGAACTCGGATTTGGGGCTTTTATATAAAGTGGACTCAATGCCGGCGTTGAGTATAACGATAGGCGTTAACTCCTCTTTCTCTCTTTAATTCAAATTTTTCTGTCTATCCATTTGTATATCATTATATATCTATATATGTTTACACCTTAATTACGTCTTCATTTCCAGAAAAATCAAAAATCAAATATAAAATATAAAAAACATTTTAAAACCTCCAAAAATATGCTTAAATAGTCTTCTAATCATTTCCAAATTCTCTGAAATTTTTACACTAAGAAGGTCTATATACATGCTACCTATTTCAAAGAAAAAATTTCAAAAATCTCAAAAACCAGTGTTCTATTTGGGCGTTAAGTACTTAACGTCAGGCGTTAGCTCTTTTTGCCATATTGAAATTCTATTTTTTTTATAATATTTTTGGTATTTTTCTAATGAATTTTCTCAGTTTATTTTCAAATTATTTTTTAAATTTGTTAATTTTATTCTAAATACAAAAAATTAAATAATTCAAAATGCTCAAAAATATGCTTTTGTCATTTGTTTTTATTTTAAATATTTACAAAATTATGGTTTGACTATATGACTTCACAAGAGCAAACATCTTAGTTATTTTATTTCAAATGGTCAAAATTGATTAGGCTTATACTTAAAGATTGTCCTCAATGTCTAATTTTAATTTTAATTTTCCGAAACATTGTTTAATCTTCATGTATTGACCTTAATTTGATTATGTGCAATGAAATAGTCTATAGAAAATTATGTATGATTGCCTAGCATGCCTCTAAGTATGAGTATTATTTTATGCTAATCAATGATTCATACACTCACTATTTCGGTAATCTACATGTGCTCATAATCTTAGTCTTGCATGATTGTGTAGTGTAATAGCTTTTAACATATTAAGTTGTATGTCTAAATTACCTACACCGTCTTTCAAACAATAAATTTCATGTACACAAAAGTGTTATTTCAATATTGGTAATGTTTGCAACAACAAGTGAATTCGGAGACCTTTGACCCAAACTTAAAAATATAATGAAATAATATGCCAAAGATATCTTCACCAAGCACTACTCACCCTCCTGATAAGTCTTAATGAGCATTGTGAGGTTGAGCACTTTGGAAAGAATTGTAAAGTGTCTTGTGCAAACACATTCTTTTTTATCACTTCTATTTGTACGGATCACTAAAAATAAAAATTAATAAAATTGCTTATGTGATCCTCAAGCAATACTTCGCTCCCTGATAAGTCTTAATGAGCATTGTGTGGGTGAAGCACCTTGGTTGTTGTACTCATTCTATGTGCTTTGAAATTTTATTCTAACATTGATGTGCGAAAGTAATTATAAGATTACAATCTTAATATTATTGTCACTATTTCATTACATATGTCATGTGTTTTGATTATTTCACGTGTATACTTTTATCAAAACACCTTATGCACACATCATTGTTTTTCATAAAACTTCTACTCATGAGAATTGGATTCTAATGCAACATTACATAATTCTCTAAAAACACATGTAAAAGCACTAGATTGCAATGCATGATTTCTACAATGTTTTCTTTACTTGAAATACGAATTGGTTACATTGTAGCTATTATTTTTTTGAATATGTTAAATCATGTTTGCCTATTTGTTAAGAGAATTTACAAAGTTAATGCTCAAATGTGAAAAGCCTAGTGTCAAACCAAAACAAAAAAGCATTTATAAAAATATTAATCTCAATAACTTTGTTTTATTTTTCCGTGTTCCTATTTGACTATGTGGTTTTACCATGCTTTATCATGCTTACTTCTAAAGTTTTTTTTCTTCCCTTGTGCTTGTCCAACTATAGTGCATTTCTTTCAACAATTTTTTTACGTCTACTTTGACAAGCAAGTGGTAGAATTCCTTTGGTAAAAACTTTGAATGTATTTCTTTCACGCTTATCATATCTTTTTCCGATGTGCTACTCTCTCCCTTAGCTCGATACTTACTTTATGTTTAAACAAAACTCTTAATCCTCGCTTAGTTATGTCCCAACTTTTGTCTTCTTTACTCTAGTTTTGTTTCACTCCACCCACTTTTGCTATAACAAAGTGAGGAGAATAAAATGATAAATCTCTATTAATATTGGAGAAGGATTCATTAGATTAAGGGGGGCATACATTGACTCTATGAGTGCATACACTAAGGGGGAGCAATTAAGTAGGGGGAGCACAATTTAATAATCTATAATTCTTATCATTGTCTCAATATTGCTTAGTGTCATATATCCTTCTAAAAACACATCTCTCTTATAAATGAATCTAATTTATCTCTATTGGATTTGTTATTATCAAAAGGGAGAGATTGTTGGAACATGGTTTTCCGCATCTCTTTGATTTGAAAATAACAAATCCTGCTTGTATTTGATTGTGGTTGTCGTTGTGTTTTTAGCATGCAGGGTTGAACAGATATGACACTAGGATGCTTCATTATTGGTCTAGACCTGCCCACAAGCTGAAATCAGGAAAGTGATCTAACGACAGGCGTTAGGACTTAACGCCAGCATTGACACTCGACGATATGGCTTGTCGCTGAGATGATCGATGATATGGCTTGCCGCTGAGATAATGAAAGTGGCCTAACGCCAGGAGTTAGGTCTTAACGTTGGGCGTTGACTCTCGTTCCCATCATGATGATTATTGCAAGGAGGGAAACAACCTTGATTGCAGGAACTCTTTAAGGATGATCTGACCTAACGTCAGCGTTAGCCTCAACGCCAGCGTTAGGGTTGCCTAAAATGAATGTTTCCTAAAGTACGGAATCTCTTTCCTACTTTGAAGATCTGAGTCATCAAAACAATTTTATACTGGGTCAACGCCAGGCGTTAACCTCAATGCCGGCGTTAGCGTCCAATCTTATAAATAGGTGGATTTTGTCTTCTCCAACTACTGATTGAATAGAGCCCTATTTCAGCACTTCGGAAACTCTGTGAGGGTCGTATTTTCTAGACCATCATCTCCCACAGAAATTCAAGAGAAGAATTCAAGGAGGATCAGATCAACGCTTACTCAACACGAAGAATGCACGCTTCGACTTCGAGAATATTCAGAGAGCCTTCGCCATCTCCAAAATTCTTCATAGGGAGTTTTTATTTGTGTTTTGTATTTTGTTTTGTAACTCTTTCATTATAATCGTGGAATAAATTCGTCTCGTGTTGGCGACAAGGTCTGGGTAGGACTTAGGGAGGAATTCGTCTTGGGTTGGCGATTGAGTCTAGGAAGTAGATCTAGGGGGTGCTCGAGGCCTTTCTGGGGATAGAAGTGCTAGAGCGGCTTGAGGCCGTATCTGGGAAAGATCGGCTAAAGCCAACCGGTTCTTGGTGAGAAGAGTCGGTATAGAAAACAAAAAGAATATTTCATATTTCACCTTCGATTTTTAGCATCATAGAAATCACATTTTGTAATCAAATATCATATATGATAATCATGTCTTTTCTTATTTGTTTTAATTAATTTCTAGCGTCATAGAAATCATGTACTTTTGATTCACTCTCATTCAAACAAAATATCAAAAGTTTTCTATAAAAATTAAAAAGTTTTCTAAAACCCTTATTCACCCCCCCCCCCCCTAAGGGCGCCTCATGATCCAACAGTGGATTCCGGGCAGGCCGCCGGCGGCTCTGCTGCCAGCGAGAACCCAAGTCCTGTTCCATTGGTATATATATATTTATATATGGTATATATATCATATATAAATATACTTATGTATATATTTATATATATACTTATATATATACTTATATATATATATACATACATACCATATATAAAGAAATAATGTGGTCTGTAAATAGCATGAGTTCAAAATTCCAGGAAATAACATAGGTCATCGGATCTGTCTCAATAATTCAACCACCGTCGGATCTAAAGGCTTTATTCTGCTCCCTATCTCTCCATATTTTTGTAAGTCTCCTAAACCTAAGAATTTCATAGGGCCTCTACCCTACAAAGTGAAAATACAATTTTAACTTTCAGAATTTGAAAAAAATTCATTAAAAACAACAATACAGCCTATGTGTCGGCTGCAAATCAACCCCACAAGTCTAGCCTAAACACCTATGTCTCGCCCGCCAACTATAAGAAACATTTCAAACATATCGCGCTCTCAAAATATTTATACTACAGTGAACACTCTGAAACAGACGATGTGGGACAAAAAAAGTACAAAATAATCAACATGAAAGTTGTAGATCTCATTAAGACGAATAACTTTTATGTCGATCACTTTTTAATTTGAAGCCTTTTGGGCCCTCGATTTGGTCTCCGAAAAATAGAGGCGTCCTTACCTATATTCGGCATGACTTTTTTCGGGGCTCAAATCGGGGGCCTAAACGTCTTGAAATCGAAACATGATCGTCATGAAAGTTATTCGTCTCGATGATATCTACAACTTCCATGTGAATCACTTTTTCAAATAAGATACAAATCTGGCTCAAAATTATAAAAAACTGACCCGCGCTATAAAGGTCTAATATAACCTCGACCCGTTAAAACATATTTATGTGCTGGTTTCGCACGCTGAGGGTGGGCGAGCTTCGCCTTCGTCGGTCGGGTACTGTCACACTTGGCCGTAGGGGCGGAGCCCCGTGTCGGGCACTCGACGGCGAATCTGCCGGCGGCCTGCCCAGAACCCACTGGCGGGGTCGCCGGTCGCCGGCGAACCCGCCGGGGGTAGTCCGGCGGGGCTCTTGCAAGGCCACCTCCGGCGGTTGTCGTGACCGTGAGGCCGATCTGGGCTTCACAGTCAGGGCCACCGCCGGCGGTGGCCTTGTCGGAGCCCCGCCGGACTACACCCGGCGGGTTCGCCGGAGACCGGCGACCCGCGAGTGGGTTCCGGGCAGGCCGCCGGCGAGAACTCAAGGCCTTTTCCGTTTGTGTCGGGGGGGCTCGAGATTTCTCCATGAGGGAGGGAGGAGGGAATGCTTTGATTTAGTATTCGGAGTACAAAATTATGATTAAATTTAAGGGATTTTAGAAATAGAGGGTCACGATCTTTTTTATGGGTTTTAAATTCATGGCATTTTAAAGTCATCACATACTTCTTTTTAATATAGTATATATATTTAAAACTTCAAACTTCTCTTTATCAAAAGCCGAATCAACTTAGTTTTGTCACAAGCAATGAACTGATCACTAGGATCAAATCTTAAAATGAGCATAAATAATTTATTCACTTTATTAAATCAATCGTTTAACTCATTCAACATCTAATCAAGCACACAAAAATCTCAACCCAAACATGATGATAATTTATAATGACTTGCACATTACGCCATGATCTTCCTACTCAATAATTTTTTTTCATTCATGTTTAGAACATCGATATTTTGTCTCATGTTATATAATACCTGTTTTGCTATTTTTACAAAATTCACTGCATTGATCGTGTCATAATTCTTATTTTGTAACGCTTGTGATACTCTTTCTTTATCCCCCTGCCACTTTCTAACTCTTTATAACTAATTTCTCGTGCAATTCTTTCAATTTTTAATACTCTAAGACAGTCATGTTGTTTACAAGATCCCCAGTCAAAAATCAATACAGCGGTTGTAATATCCTATAAATATCTAAACCTTAGATACTAAACTTTAAAAACTCTGAAACCCTAAAAATCCTACATCCTAAACCCCTAAAAACCCTAAACTCAAAAAATCATAAAAACTAAAAGCCGTAAACCCCCATAAAAAGCTCCTAAACCCTAAAACCTAAAACCCTAAACTCAACCGTATGACAAATTTCTCGCGCTTCATTGTTGATTGCGGGCTGTCAAAAATACCCTTCTACGACCCTACATTCATTGTTAATTGTGTGGGAAAGATTGGACCGCGCTCTTGTGAATCATGCACGGCACAATATATTTAAAAACACAACTCTAGAACATCTGAACAGCACTAATTCCGACCACTCTCCGTTAATGATTTCGGCGAATACAGAAGTGGCTCAATTTGCAGAACATGTGGAGAAGACAAACAATTCGTTGAGATAGGCCTGTGTGTAAAAAATTGAAACCGCTCGAACCGAACCGATTTTTGAACCGAACCGACCGGTTGGGTTCGGTTTCGATTTGTGGTGGCTGAAAACCGACCAATATTCGGTTCAGTCCAGTTTTCACCATAGAAAAACTGGTTGAACCAAACCGACCAGCAGAATAAAAAGTATTAAAATAAAATATCATAATTAAATTTTGTCTTTCTTAGTTGCCTTTTTATAAAAAGTATTAAAATTTCTCTTATGCATATTTTCTTAGGGCCGAGGGTTCCTGTATAAGATAATAACTATAAATCAAAAATCTTGTAGAATTTTATGATAGAACGCATGTACCTAAAAAATACTAAACTTCGAAGCAAATGTAGAAAATCGAACCGACGGGTAAAAAACCGAACCAAACCGAACCGATTGGATTCAGTTCGGTTTCGTGTGTAAAAACCGAGGTTGTTCGGTTTCGATTTTACATAAACCGAACCGAACCACTTGCAGACCTATGTGCAGTTGGTATATGACAACAGTTGGAATCAAGCACTCAACTTGGCCTCACTAATCAGATTATTCAAATCACTAAGGTAGCCATGAAAAATTGTAATGTCAATTGTGTTGGAAACATATTTGACAAAGTTAGCGAGGCAGAAAAGAAGGTAGACAATCCCGAAGAAACTTACTCGCACTCCAACAGCCCGTTGGATCGTACTTAATACAATAAAGCCATATTCGTGTGAGCTAAATACCGTCGGGAAACTGCTCGACGCAGCGACCACCATTGTTGCCCCACTGGACCGAAAGCGGTGCCAGTCAGAGAGCATCACACAAAATGAAGCCTCAAGCGTGATTGAGGGTCTGTTTGACGCAGCATTGTTGCTCCTGTCTGTTATATGCTTGATGTGACAACGGTTACCACCTGGAAGAAAAAAAATTCTGAACACAAGTTGAGTTCTTTAGGCGAGGTCGGGCATTCACTAACAACGGTTCATAACCACCGAGTTCGCGACCGCCGCCGCCGCGCCAAACGGATCCAGAGTCCAAGAGAGATTCGCTGAAACAACTGCGTTCATAAAGAGCAAAAATCAATTCACACACCAGGATCCATAGAGCTGCTAGCTGAGGATTACTCCATTATTATATAAATAACGGAAAATAGAATTATTATCATATCTCCGAGTATTTTTTAAGACCGATTCCAACCATTTGTCTACAGCAAGCAAATAAATCTATCATAAGCAGCAGATCTTCATTCCCTCCTGTCAGCATGTTAGATATTGTTACCTACAGATTTCTTACTACCATCACTCCCTCATAATATTTATATAATTATAAATATATATATATAATTATATAAATATAAATATAGATAGATGAATGGCATAGAGCCACATAGAGCATCTGCGAGCCTAAGCCCTTATTGCCTCCCCCTAATTACAGGGGTATATCGCAGGCGAAATTATCATCCTTTGTACACAGGGATTCGGAAATAGTGATCCTTTTCGCACCCCGGCGATCAAGGAGAAGCCCAGACGAAGTAGTCGCAAGCCGAGCGCCTCGAAGCAGACCAGTTGCCGCAGCCGAAGAACGACTTTCCCTGGGTGGGGCCCGGCTTGCGGACCACACACTTGCTGCTCTTGGCCCCGCAGAAGCAGTAGATTGCCCTCTCCGGGCAAAACTGGGGGGATTGGCATGGTGCCATCTCTTTCGGCTTGGGGGGGCGGGAGGCGGGGGGATCTGGGCGGCGGGTGGGACGAGGCGAAGGCTGCTCAGTCGAATTCCACGCCATCGAGTTGGTTATGGAGAAACGGAAGCCGCGGCACATGAGATGGGAAAGGAGGTGGGCGGTGTTGCGGGCGTCGTCGAGGCCGCAGTGAGCGCGCCCTTCCCACGGGAGGCCGGCGAGCTGAACCGCGTCCTTTAGATTGCAGCGGATGCCCCCGAAAACCTCCTGAAATGGAACCTTTAAATTGATCCACCTGCTCATGGTGTCCAAGAAGAGCAAAGTGAGCACCATTTTCAAATAAACAAACATGTAGATAAAACTGCAAGGTCATGTTAAATAAATTGTGATTTTCAGTTCCAATAAATTGAATCAAAGATGCATAGTAAATTTATATCTTTTTTATATAAATTAAGATTGGGAATGAGATGCATTGTTGAATCCTTTTTGGCAGATGAGACATGAGAGATCTAGGGTTCGTTTGGGGCAAGTTTTTTTTTCTTCCGGTGAGTTTGGACAAAGAAGTCACCGTCATACAATGTGTTTGGAATGATAAGTGTTATGACCGCAGCTAAGAAAAAAAACTATTTTTGAACATAAAAGCGGATGGAGTTCCTTAAGTGAGGTTGGGCGTTCACGAACAACCATAACCACCGTGTTCATGATTGCCACCGCTGTGCAAAACACCGCTAATCGGTCAGTTGTTCACCGCCGTGGTCGAGAAATTAGAACAACGGAGAAAATGTTTAGAATATTAGTGGCTTAAATTAGTAGAGTACGTCGCATGGACGAGACGTTAACAAAATAGCGAACTTTGTTAAAAGAGGAAGCGATATGGTAAGCATAATAGATCTAGATATTTTGGCTTTCAATATAAAAAAGAACAGGAATATAGATGTAGATATAACTCTAGAGTTGAGGAACAAAAATCAGGATGTTTTCTATTGGCAAGCAACCAAATAAACCCTTAGCTAAAGCACCAACTAGACAACTAGATAAAATGGTGTTGGAGAATCATGGGGGAAACAAAATTTAATAACTTGGAGAAAAGTAAAGAGATTTGCATAAATTATGCTTACCTAGGCTTATTTGCTCCGGTGAGTTGGGTCAAAAACGCCATTATCATAGATTGTATGTTTGGCAAGACAAAGGTTATGACCGCTACCAAGAAAAAAAACTAGTTTTGAGCATAAAATGCATGAATTTTTTTAGGTGAGGTTGGGCGTTCACGAACAACGGTTCATGACCACCGCGTCACGACCGCCACCACCGCGCCAAACGAAGCCCTAATGCAACATCTAATCTTGGTTCCAATAGTTTTGGAAATAAAAAAAAGGTGAAGAGTAACAGGATGCCAAAGGATTGCAGAACAACTACCTTGATTTCTTTTTTCTTCCTAATAAAAAAAGAAATCAAATTTAGAAGTCAAAAAATGAAACTGTGAGAACAAGCTACAGAACATAAAAGGGGTAACCCGGTGCACAAAGCATTCCCGCACAGTGAGGGTCCGGGGAAGGATCCCACCACAAGGGTGAAATGTAGGCAAACCTTACCCTGCATTTTTGCAAGAGGCTCTTTTGAGGACTGGAACCCGTGACCTCAAGGCCACACGACAACACCTCAACCGGTGCGCCAAGGCTCTCCTTCAACGAGCTACAGAACATAAACCCTAAAGGGAACCAAAATTGTTACTCATAGGTTTTTTGTTATCCGCAGGCCAATGCAGAAAATTATAAATAATAAAAAACAAAACACATTCATTCCAACAATTATCTTCAAATTATTTTTCATAAGAGAATGTCTAGATTGCTTGGCAGTCCATGTAGTATAAATCTACCATCAGTATAACGCTACAAAAAAAATTATTTTTAGTATTGTTGTTCATAATAAATGATCATGAAATCATTATAATCCAAAGCACAAAATCTGGTCATTACTTGTTCTTCAAATTAAACTCTTTTTAGTCCCTAGAAGTGCGACGGAGAAAACCATCAACAGAACCCACTTAAAGAAGCAATGGCAGCCAAACCAAATTATTTGCTCATAAACCCTAAAAATAAGTATAAACGAACCAACACTCATGACCCAATAACATCAAAAGACTTCGTTTCTTTGCCATTTTCCTCATATGATGCAGCCGACTCAATGATGTAGGCTTCGTTTGGCACGGCTTATTTGCTCCGGTGAGTTGGGTCAAAAACATCATTATCATAGATTGTATGTTTGGCAAGACAAAGGTTATGACCGCTTACCAAGAATATAAACTAGTTTTGAGCATAAAATGCATGAATTTTTTTGGGTGAGGTCGGGTGTTCACGAACGACGGTTCATGCCCACCGCGATCACAACCGCTACCACCACGCCAAACAAAGCCGTAATCTGCTCACAAAGCTTATCCTCCACCGCCTGTCACAGTGAGCACCTGCTTCTCCAAAATCTATGGTGGCATAGGTTGATCGAAATTGAAGGATTGATATTGAAATCAAGGCTTGCCTCCTTTATCCGAGAGGAAGGAAGTCATCATGCTTGGGGAAGGACTGGAAGAACAGACGCCTATGGGCTCGGGGAGGTTGGATGCAAACAATCGCCGGCGGGATCGAGGAACGGGTTCTTGGGCTCGGGGAAGCGCAGGACGCGAATAGAAGCCAGTGGGATCGAGGAGAAACTGACGTCCTTAGGCTCAGGGAGTCTAGAGTGTTTGTCGGCGGGATCGAAGAGGAACATGGCCGACGGTATTGAGCAAAACCTACGGGGATGGACTGTTGGCGTGACTGTGGTGTGGGAAATTTTTGGGTTTTTAGGGTTGGGTTTTCTTGGTCTGCAAATAGAGGACGTCAAAATTAAAATAGGATCTTTAATACGAATAAAAGGGTAGATATTTGGATTGCGGATAGAATATTTTGCTCTGCACATAACAATTTCCTTTTTTATTATTTACCAAAAACGCTATACGCTATATAATCGAGTACTATAAGAATTGATTTATTTCAATTTTAAGAAGAGAATTGATTTATTTCACTTTTAAGAAGAGAATTGATTTAGTTCACTTTTAAGAAGATACGTCTGATTAAAGGGTATGTGAAAGCTATTAAAAATATGTATGATAGAGCACTAACTAGAATTAGAAGTGATGGCCATGTGATCGAGGATTTTTCAATAGTTTATAGTAGAATTCAAGTCTTGTTAGCAAGAGGACAGTTGCATTGCATTAACGTAGAAAATAAAGATACAATCGAGACGAATCTCGCCAAGCATCCGGAGGCTGGGTCCTCCTTGATACTCCACTCTCCAAGAGAGCCAAAACCCTAGACTTCCAAGCTGATGAAGACTCACCCCCAAGGCTCCTTATATAGATGGAGCCCCGGACTACAGGACAAATATTAAAATAATATAGTAACGAAATAGACGATAATGCGCGAGGGCTACATAAACTCATAACGATTGCAGGGCCGCCGGTCGCTTCGTATCATCTGGTCCCGCCGGAAAAACGACCTTGTCCTCAAGGTCGAGGGCCATATGGGTCGTCAGAAAGCGTCAGTGGATCCAGCGCCCCAAAGTCAGGATCAGTATCTTCAGCTCCCAGTAAAATGCATAGGTTCTGTTGAGGGCAGACGTGGGTGGGTGAGTACGGTTGCTGGCAGCGGAAGCAGAGGCCCTTGCGGCGAAGCTCTTCGTGTTGTTGGTAAGACAAGTGATGAGGCCGTCGCGGGGGCGGTGGCCGTGGAGCTGGCGGTTGCGGGGGCGGAGTCAGAAGCTGGGGCCCAGGTGGGGGCAGAGGGTCCATCGGCGGAAGAGGTGGCAGTTGTGGCCGCGGCGGTGGGGCCGGCCATGTCGAGGAGGGTGGTGTGGCTGGGTAGAGTTCCTCGTCGAGAAATCTAGCCTGCTCCATTGCGCGGGAAAGAGTAGTCGGATTGTGGACCCGAAGGCGCGCGCGTAGGTGGGGGTGCAGACCTGCCAGAAAATAGCCCAAGTAGTGGTCGGGTGCCAGATCGGCGACATGTGTAGCGACCGCGATGAATTCGTCGATGTAGGTGGCCACGGAGTCGGACTGGCGGACGGAGCTGAGGCGCTCAAAGGCATTGCCCGCCCGGCGGCTGTCGTAGTGGCGGAGGAGTTCCTCCTTCAATGTGGGCCAAGTAATGTCCGGTACCTGCTGGCGCATCCAACGCACCCAATGGAGCGTCGAGCCTTCCATATAAATTGTGGCGAGGGGAACCTCCTGGTCGGCGGGGGTGGTATGCAAGTCGAAGAACTGCTCTGTGCGGGCGATCCACCCGAGAGGATCGGTGCCATCGAACACTGGAATCTCAATCCGGCGGAGGTGGGCCGGGGCACAATCGGCCGTGGGGTGCCAAACCCCCATGTGGTCGAGAACCACGGGACTTGGTGGCGGAGGAGTGGTTGGAGGGCGATTAACTGCCGCGGTAAGTCCTCGGAGGAGGAGCGTGAGGTCCGTCAGTTGGGCTTCAATGTCATCCAGGCGCTGCGAGTCCGAGTGTGCAGGGGTGGAGGTGTTCTCGTCGGCGTGGAGGGCCATGGACCGAGTCACGGGCATGAACTGTGGCTCGGAGGAGCGGCCAGGGCAGCCGGAGCGCAACAAGTGCGGTAGGAGGCGGCCGGCACGGCGGTAGGCGGCGAGACTGGGAGCCGAGGCAGGAAGAGGGCCTCCGGAAGGTGGCGAGGAGGAGAAGAAGCCGTCGGGAGGCCGCTGGAAGGCCGTAGAAGCCGCTGGAGAAGGCGTTGTGGGCGGCTCTGGACTCAACGCAATAGTCGCTGGAAGGAGGAGCTGCGGCAGGCGAAGTCGCGGAAACTACTAGCGCAGTCGCAGGAGAAGTCGGCGATGCGGTCGGCGTTCTCGCGGGAGAAGGCGTGCGATGTGGTCGGCGGAAGGAGCAGGCGGACCGAGGATCTGGATCGGTAGCAGCGGGGCGTCTGTTTCTGGATTGCGGGGGTCAGCAACAGATCGCGGATCGACAGGATCGGAAGCGTCGTCCGCAGGCGGGGGAGTTAGGGCTCGTTCGAACCCTAATTTAGGGCAGGTCGGACCAGTTGTTAGCAAGAGGACAGTTGCATTGCATTAACGTAGAAAATAAAGATACAATCGAGACGAATCTCGCCAAGCATCCGGAGGCTGGGTCCTCCTTGATACTCCACTCTCCAAGAGAGCCAAAACCCTAGACTTCCAAGCTGATGAAGACTCACCCCCAAGGCTCCTTATATAGATGGAGCCCCGGACTACAGGACAAATATTAAAATAATATAGTAACGAAATAGACGATAATGCGCGAGGGCTACATAAACTCATAACGATTGCAGGGCCGCCGGTCGCTTCGTATCAGTCTTTAATTTCTTATTGTTTAAATATCCGCATAAGGGTAGTTTTGTCCGTGACTTTGGTTTTATCCCTTACTCTATATATATGAGTAAGGGGTTGGTTTTATTCATTATTATTATCATTCTCACTTCAACTTTTATATCAATGATCAACATTGAGTCCATATTTTTTGTAACAGTAGTAAGGAAAAATTGCAAAAATATATATAAAAGCAAAGTTGTTATGGGCCTTCCGTAACGTGGTCAGAATCACACCGTAGATAGGTGGTCAGTGGCGGCGAGGTCGTACATACAAGGGGAGTTGAACTCAAACTACGGGATGCGGTGTGAGTCGTGCTCAACCGAAGGAGAGAAAGAAGGGAGTCATGCTCAACCCAAACTCTAATCTAAGAGGTAGGGGGGAAGAGACCTTTAAATAGAAGTTACAACTAAATATGTTCCTCCATCAGCTCTATTGATTGGCATCAACGTCTTGGATGCTCCTCTCCCGATCCTCCAGAAGGCCCTTCACGATTTCCGTTTTTCTTCTTTTGATTGTGAATCATGTATCTATAGAAAACAACATCGACCTGTTTTTCTTCCTCATTGTAATCGGAGCAATACTCCTTTTGATTTAACGCATTCTGATATTTGGGGACCCTACAAAACAGCTAGTATCTCTAATTATCGCTCTTTTCTCGCATTCATTCATGATTTTTCACCCATGACGTAGTTATATATGTTGCACGATCGCTCTGAGCTACTGTCTGTTTTTCGCTCCTTTGATGTCGAAACTCAAACACAATTTTCCCGCTCTATCAAAATCCTTCGCACTGATAATGCACGCGGATACATCGGGCATGCATTTCAGGAAACCTGCACCTCGTTAGGCATCATCCACCAAACCTCCTGTGCATATACGCCGCAACAGAATGGTGTTGCTGAGCAGAAGAACCGCCATCTTCTCGAAGTGGCTCAGTCTCTTCTCTTCCAAATGCAGATCCCCACCACCTATTAGAATTTCGCTATCTCTACTGCTTGTTATCTCATCAACCACATGCCCTCGTCCGTTGTCCAATTTGTGACGCCCTTCTCTCTCTTATTTCCTGACCGATTTCCCTTCCCTCTAACGCCACGGGTCTTCGGTTGCGTCTTCTTCGTCCATCACCTAGGTCCTCGCGTTGACAAGTTGGCACCTCGTGCCACTTGCTGCATGTTTGTTGAGTATTCACGTACTGGTGCAACCCCGACGACATCGTAGTTTCCCGTTCTTCACTTATTTCCTGTTTATTTTGTTTGTAGCGCACCGCGCATTTTCTGTGTTGTTGCACTTTCCTGTTTGTTTTATTGTTGCGCACCGCGCATTTTCTTTGTTATTGCATTTGTTAGCTTGAATGAAAATTGTAGCGCGCCGCGCAAAGTTTTGTCCCGGCATGTGAGCCCGGCCAGCTCACGTGACCCTGAATGAATTGGCCCGGTATGACGAGAGCCGGTGCGGCGAGTGTTGCTTGTGTTCAATTTAAAGACTAGAATTAAAAGTTTAAAAAATAATAATAACATTTCTTTTAATTTCAGCCAAGGCCAAAAAACCCTATAAATAGAAATGAGGAGGAAGCCCTAAGGAGGCTGATATTGTGAGAGAAATTCCCTCTCACGGTATTAGAGCCGCAAGTTCGATCGCATCCCCGACGCCGTCCTGTTGCTCCTTCGCGATATCCGCCCACAGGTCGACGTTCTTACTCTTCCGTGGAACCTCCGTCGACGCCAACCCATCGTCGTTCCTCTTCCGTGGAGCCGCTGCAATCGCCAACCTCCCCATCGTCCTCTTCCGTGGAACCACCGCCTACGCCCACCCCTCTCCATCGTCCTCCTCCGTGGAACCACCGCCAACGCCAACCCTCTCCATCTTCCTCTTCCGTGGAGCCACCGCCGACGCCCAGCCTTGCGCCTCCTACCCCTCCCGTGGACCCACGGCCTGCTGTTAACCCAGAACCGCCGACTCCCTCGTGCTTTCCGACCTGAGTCATTGCGGTCAGCATTTTCGCCGGGCGTCCTCCGCTTGGGACGCGTTCATTCGAGCTTGCGAAGCCCCGGGGTGAGATCCTTCCTTTCCTTTACTCTATTTCCTAGTTGCTGGTTGAAAAATTAAAAGGATTTAACAGCATTTGGCTAGTCTTTAATTGAATAGTAGCATTCTCTGCATTGCGTCTCGTTGCGCCGCGTATTCTATTTTGTTCTTGTCCGTAAATGTGAGTTTGGTGTACGAATTGTGTGTGTGCCGTGCTAAGGTGAACTCCTGTCACCACAGTAATTTGTTACCCGCCCGCTTGAACAACGGAAGCTCGTCGGGAAACTGCGCGCTGAATTAGGAATTGTTGACCTAGTTTACACCAGTTTGGTGTGGCTGCTGGGATATCTCACTCCTATTGTGGGATAACCGAGCGTGTATCGCCTCCGAATTTTGAAGTTAGAAGTTACAAATTTAGGTCATGGAAGCAATGGTCGAACGTCTAGAGGGAGGAATGAACGACATAGGAAGACGCTTGGAAGAACTCACTACTGCCATCACTGCACTCACTACCACTGTGGGGGACACAACACAGGTGGTCTTAAGGTTACGCACTACGGTCAATAACCTAGAGGGTCAAGTTCACTTAGGAAATCCACCACTACAAAATCCGGTTCCACCTGCACCCCCACAACAGCCAGCCCCACAGGCACCCCCGCAACACCCAGTTCCACAAGAACCAGTCCTACCACCCTACGACCCGCAACCCGATTATCGGGACCAGCGGTACGCTCCCAGATGGGATGCGGATATTCGTCTAGACATTGGAGACTTCGAGGGCACCCTCGAGCCAGAGGTGTGCCTTGATTGGAGTGAGCGACTAGAGCGATACCTTAGCTGGCGGCGCATTCCTGACCACCAACAGGTGGAATACGCGACATTGAGACTGAAAGGCCCTGCCCTCACTTGGTGGGGTCAGCTCGAGCGTATACGATTCACGATGGGGCAACCTCCGATCACCACTTGGGCTGAGTTTAAGGTTCAGCTCAAAAAGAGGTATGTTCCAGCAGACTTCATGCAAACCCTATATCGGCGGTACCACACCTTGCGACAGGACAGGCGAACCGTTGATGAGTACACTGATGAGTTCCTAGTCCTCCAGACACGGCTAGACCTAAAGGAGGCCAACCATGTGGTTGTCGGCCGATACCTCGACGGTCTACGTTTTGGGATTCGGGACCAGTTAGAGTTGCTTGACTTCCAGGACTTAGAGAGTGTTTCCAGTCGAGCCCGTCGAGTAGAGGCCCTCCAGAGGAGAACAGGGGGGCAAAGGTCTGCGGACCGGATCACACGCGCCCCACCTCCGACCTTGACCGCTCGTCCTAGCCCGACCGCCACGACGAACGCGCCAGTTCCTCCTAGAGCGATATTGCCCGCCCCCTCTCCTCCTGGAGCCGCGCCTGCTGCCACCAGGAGCAGAGAGGCTAGGGGTTCCCGGACGGTATTCCGCTGTTTCAAGTGTATGGAGCCTGGCCACAAGTCTTCTGAGTGTCCCCGTCGCCGATTCACCGCGATAGTCGAGGCCGATGACGGCCGAGAGCCCGAATATGGTATTTGGGACGATGACGCCACTACAGACGCGTTAGGACCACCTGAGGTCGAATATGAGGTAGAAGGCGAACAACCTACACATCTAGTCTCTGTCTTACAGCACAGTCTTCTGACCCCACGCGTCCCCACTGACGACGCCTGGTTGCGACACAGTATATTCCGCACCACCGCTCGCATTCAGGAGCATTTTTGCTCGATCATTATTGATAGTGGGAGTATGGAAAATTTTGTCTCCCAGCGCATGGTGGAGAGATTGAAGTTACCCACCAAGAGTTTAGAGCGTACGTATGAGTTATCGTGGGTCACTAGCGCCGCTACGATCGCTGTCACGCACCGATGTCTGGTCTCATTCACTATTGGGGGTACGTACACCGACTCTGTGTGGTGCGACATCGCCCCCCTAGACGTATGTCACATCTTATTGGGACGTCCTTGGCAGTACGACAGACACGTCACCCACGATGGTCGAAGGAATGCCCACACATTTGACCACCAAGGTCGCCGGATTGTTCTTCTTCCCCAGAAGAATGGTCTAGTTCCCCAGAGACTTCCCCCTCCACCTACCCAGCCTATCAGGACGGCCGATTGTCCCTCTCCCACTCTCGCCACCACAGCCTATCCCTCGGCCCACTTTCCGTCCCTCACGATGTTTCTGTCCGCTCGCCATCTCAGTCGAGAGGTGGAGAATGGAGAGATAGTCTACATGCTAGTAGGGAGAGAGTCCCCCACCACCACCGCAGAGATACCGACGTGCGTGCAGCCCCTTTTGACCGAGTTTAGCGATCTCACACCCGATGAGCTGCCTGATCAGTTACCACCGCTGCGGGACATACAACATTGCATCGACCTCATCCCTGGGGCCAGTCTGCCACATCTCCCACACTATCGCATGAGCCCACGAGAGCATGAGGAGCTTAGGAGACAGATTTTTGAGCTCCTCCAAAAGGGCCTTATCCGCGAAAGCCTTAGCCCCTGCGCCGTTCCTGCTCTTCTTGTCCCCAAGAAGGACGGGACATGGCGTATGTGTGTTGATAGCCGCGCTATCAACAAAATTACCATCAAGTATCGTTTCCCGATTCCCCGATTGGACGACATGCTTGACATGCTGAGTGGTGCGAAAGTATTTTCGAAGATAGATCTTAGGAGCGGTTACCATCAAATCCGGGTACGCCCGGGAGACGAATGGAAAACAGCCTTTAAGACTAAGGAGGGGTTGTACGAGTGGATGGTCATGCCCTTTGGTCTGTCCAATGCCCCGAGCACCTTCATGCGGTTGATGACCCAGGTCCTTAGACCTCTGATCGGGACGTGCGTTGTCGTTTACTTTGATGACATTTTGATCTACAGTACTGAGTCAGACCAGCACGTCACCCACCTACGCCAGGTCCTTCAGATCTTGCGAGAACACCGACTGATCATCAATCTGAAAAAGTGTACGTTCCTTACCGATAGCCTCACCTTTCTGGGATATATAGTTTCTTCTGAGGGTATTCGAGTAGATCAGGAGAAGGTGCGCGCGATTGTGTCCTGGCCCACTCCCAGGAACTTCACCGAGGCCCGAGGTTTCCACGGATTAGCGTCGTTCTATCGACGATTCATCCGGAACTTTAGCTCCCATATAGCACCGATCACCGATTGCCTCAAGAAGGGCGAGTTTACTTGGACAGCCGAGGCTGAGGCAGCTTTCCTTCTCATGAAGGAAAAGATGTCTAGTGCACCCGTACTGGCCCTACCTGATTTCGATAAGGTTTTCGAGGTCGACTGTGATGCATCCCACGTCGGCATAGGGGCTGTTCTGAGCCAGGAGGGCCGGCCCGTCGCATTTCACAGCGAGAAGCTAGACGACGCAAAGACACGATACTCGACTTACGACATCGAGTTTTTTGCTATCGTCCAAGCTCTTCGTCACTGGCGCCATTATCTGATACAGCGTGAGTTTGTATTGAACACGGATCATGATGCGTTGCGACACCTGAACTCCCAAAAGGAGGTCAGACGCCATGCAAAGTGGGCAGCGTTCCTCCAGGAGTACACATTCCATATTAAACACAAGCCCGGGGTGGCCAACCGAGTGGCCGATGCCCTTAGTAGGCGTGCACATTTGCTTATCTTTCTTCAGCCACGAATCACAGACCTAGATTCACAGAGGGAGTTGTATGCGACTGACCCAGACTTTAGCCCCATTTGGGAGGAATGTCGTATGAGAGGTGCCGATAGTTCGGGCCATTTTATCATGAGCAAGGGTTATCTGTTCCGGGGGACGCGCTTATGTATTTGTCAGGGTCCGCTACGGGGGATGCTCCTCACCGAGCTTCACGCTTCGGGGTTGGGTGGACACTTTGGACAGTCGAAACTGCTGGACCTGGCCACGGCTCGCTACTACTGGCCGTGCATGGCGAGGGACGTTGTTAGACTGGTCCAATCGTGTCGGACCTGCCAACTATTTAAGGGGCACTCCCAAAACACGGGATTGTACACACCACTGCCCATTCCAGAGCGACCGTGGGACGAGGTGTCCATGGATTTCATTCACGGCCTCCCCACCACCGCCCGTCGGGTTGACGCTATCTTTGTCGTAGTTGATAGATTTTCGAAGATGGCCCACTTCATACCATGTAGGAAGGCATCCGATGGCGCGCATGTCGCGGAGCTGTTCTTTAGAGAAGTAGTTAGACTTCATGGGGTTCCGAGGATATTCTTGTCCGATAGGGACACGCGGTTCATGGGTTTCTTTTGGAAAACCCTGTGGAGCAAACTTGGCACAAAACTAAAATTCAGCAGCGCATATCACCCCCAAACAAACGGGCAGACCGAAGTGGTCAACCGGAGTTTGGGTGACTTATTAAGATGTTTGGCAGGTGAGCACCCAAAGCAGTGGGACACGGCTATTTCCCAAGCCGAGTTTGCTTACAACAGTTCCGTGAATTGTACCACCAAAAAGTCACCATTTGAAGTTGTTTACGGATTCCCCATTCCACACTTCCTGGATCGTCACTCTTTTCCTTGCCACGAGCGTATTTCATTTGATGCTACTACTTTCATTGAAGACTTAAAAATGTTGCATAAATCCATTAATAAACAACTGCAGGCAGCTTCCGAAAAGTATAAATTCACGGCGGACACTCACCGTCGAGAACTGTACTTTTCGGCTGGAGATTGGGTTTTGGTTCACTTTCGAAAGGAAAGATTTCCAACCGGGTCATATCATAAGCTTCAACAGCGTCGCTTTGGACCTTTCCAGGTGCGGAAACGGCTGGGCGAGAACGCCTACCTCATTGACCTTCCATTGGAATTCGGTACATCACCGATTTTCAATGTGTCGGATCTTACCCCATTTCATGGCCCCCCACCTACGGGGCCGATACCACCTCCGTCGCTTGGTCCTGGGTCAGAGACAGGATTCCAGTCTACATTCACACCGACAGTTGAGGAGATCGAGCATATTTTAGACGTTCGTGAGTTTCAGACCCGCCGTGGCACCTACCAGAGATACTTGGTGGCATGGCGGGGACGTGACCTGCTTGACAGTACATGGATCAGCGCTCAGGAGCTTCAGCGCCGCCGCCCGGACCTCTCCGTCGCCGCCGTTGACCCACTCTCGCCGGAGTCGAGTTCTCTCAACCCCGGGGGAATTGGTGCAACCCCGACGACATCGTAGTTTCCCGTTCTTCACTTATTTCCTGTTTATTTTGTTTGTAGCGCACCGCGCATTTTCTGTGTTGTTGCACTTTCCTGTTTGTTTTATTGTTGCGCACCGCGCATTTTCTTTGTTATTGCATTTGTTAGCTTGAATGAAAATTGTAGCGCGCCGCGCAAAGTTTTGTCCCGGCATGTGAGCCCGGCCAGCTCACGTGACCCTGAATGAATTGGCCCGGTATGACGAGAGCCGGTGCGGCGAGTGTTGCTTGTGTTCAATTTAAAGACTAGAATTAAAAGTTTAAAAAATAATAATAACATTTCTTTTAATTTCAGCCAAGGCCAAAAAACCCTATAAATAGAAATGAGGAGGAAGCCCTAAGGAGGCTGATATTGTGAGAGAAATTCCCTCTCACGGTATTAGAGCCGCAAGTTCGATCGCATCCCCGACGTCGTCCTGTTGCTCCTTCGCGATATCCGCCCACAGGTCGACGTTCTTACTCTTCCGTGGAACCTCCGTCGACGCCAACCCATCGCCGTTCCTCTTCCGTGGAGCCGCTGCAATCGCCAACCTCCCCATCGTCCTCTTTCGTGGAACCACCGCCTACGCCCACCCCTCTCCATCGTCCTCCTCCGTGGAACCACCGCCAACGCCAACCCTCTCCATCTTCCTCTTCCGTGGAGCCACCGCCGACGCCCAGCCTTGCGCCTCCTGCCCCTCCCGTGGACCCACGGCCTGCTGTTAACCCAGAACCGCCGACTCCCTCGTGCTTTCCGACCTGAGTCATTGCGGTCAGCATTTTCGCCGGGCGTCCTCCGCTTGGGACGCGTTCATTCGAGCTTGCGAAGCCCCGGGGTGAGATCCTTCCTTTCCTTTACTCTATTTCCTAGTTGCTGGTTGAAAAATTAAAAGGATTTAACAGCATTTGGCTAGTCTTTAATTGAATAGTAGCATTCTCTGCATTGCGTCTCGTTGCGCCGCGTATTCTATTTTGTTCTTGTCCGTAAATGTGAGTTTGGTGTACGAATTGTGTGTGTGCCGTGCTAAGGTGAACTCCTGTCACCACAGTAATTTGTTACCCGCCCGCTTGAACAACGGAAGCTCGTCGGGAAACTGCGCGCTGAATTAGGAATTGTTGACCTAGTTTACATCACGTACTCAGAAGGGGTATGTTTGTTACTCCCCTTCCACTTGGAAGCTAATCACGTCTCCTGATGTGACTTCTGAAACACCAGTCTTTCCATCCATCCTCCCCCTCGTCTACATCTCTTCCTGATCTCACACGACCTCTTGTTCCTACCAACTCTCCTCTACCACCTTTACTATCAACACCACTGTTTTCGGCTCCTCCTCTTCGTGTCTACTCTCGCCGCTCTATCTGGTGCCCTGCGACAACCCCCGTATACTACTGATGCTCCGCGGACTGCTGATTCGATCACGCCCTCCACAATGCATCCTCTCTCGAATTATGTTTCCTTGCACCGTCTCTCCTCCGATGTGCGCAAGTTTGCAACCTCCTTGTCCTCTATTTCCACTCTCTCCTCTGTACATGAAGCTCTTCAACATCCAGGATGGCGGGCGGCAATGGATGAGAAAATGGTTGCGCTTTGGGCCAACCGCACTTGGGACCTTGTCCCCCTCCTCCTAACCATTCAGCGGTTAGATGTAAGTGGGTCATCGCCGTGAAACATCATCCTGATGGGACGATTGACAGCCTTAAAGCCCGTCTTGTTGCCCGCGTCTTTACTCAACAACATGGTCTTGATTATGAGGAGACATTTTCTCCCGTTGCAAAGATCAATACTGTTCGTGTCTTAATCTCTCTTGTTGTCAATCGTCAGTGGCTGTTGCATCAGCTCGACATAAAAACTATCTTTCTTAAAGGCGATCTTGTGGAGACTGTGTATATGCAACAACCTCCTTGTTATACAACCACTGGGGAGTCCTCAGTCTGTCATTTGAAGAAATCACTATATAACCTCAAACAGTCTCCACGTGCATGGTTTGATAAGTTTAGTCGGGTGGTTCATGATTTTGGCTTTGCCCGCAGCTCAACAGACTTCTCCTTGTTTATTCGCCAACGACCAACATGCACGGTGATTCCTCTGATTTATGTTGATGATATCCTTGACACGGGTGATGATCTTCCCGGCATTACTCAAATTAAGAAACATCTAGCATCTCATCTTCAAACTAAAGACTTGGGCCGGCTCCGCTACTTCTTGGAGATTTAGGTAGCTCGACAACCTAATGGTCTTGTTTTGCCTCAGCAGAAATATTGTCTCAATCTACTTCATGATGCAGGCTACTTTGGGTGTAAGCCTATGGATACGCCTATGGATGCAAATCATCAGCTCTCTGCTCATGGCTCGGACGCGGAGCAACTATTTACTAATGTGAAGTATTATCAACGCCTCGTTGGCAAACTCATCTATCTTACCGCCACACGACCAGACATATCCTTTGCGGCCGGTGTGGTTAGTCGCTTCATGCAAGCTCTCTGAATCTCCCACCTACAGGCGGTTGAGCATATTCTTAGATATTTAAAGAATGCTCTGGGACAAGGATTGGTTTACAAGCCCTCTACTTCGTTGTCTCTCATTGCATACTGCGATGTTGATTATGCTGAATTCCTCGATGATCGCCGGTCCACTAGTGGTTATTGCACATATTTTGGTGGAAACTTAGTTATCTGGCGAAGCAAGAAGCAGACCGTGGTTGCTCGCTCCTCAGCAGAAGCGGAGTATCGGTCTATGACTGCTGCTGTTTTAGAACTCACATGGCTAGAAAGTCTTCTGACTGACTTAGACATTAAACTTCCATCACCAGCTGTTCTTTTTTGTGATAGTCAAGTTGCTATCAACGTCGCTAAGAATCATGTGTTTCATAAACGCACAAAATACATTGAGGTTGATTGTCACTTTGTCTGGGAAAAGGTTCAACTTCGAAAATTGATTCTGCAACATGTGTCGGCGGCCGACCAAATTTCTGATATACTCACCAATGCCTTGTCTCACCCACTATATCATCAGTTTCTTTCCAAGCTTGGTGCATATGACTTGTATGCTCCAGCTTACGGGGGAGTGTTGAGAATCCTTAGGATACTTTCTTGTATTTTGCCCATGTATGTATTATGGCCCATTGGGCCCATTCATCTCTTAAGAGCCTTTAGTCTCGTATCTTGTATTCTCACTCTACTCCTCTTTTCCTCTATATAAGGAGTATTTTGAACATGCTTTAGACAACAATGAGAAGATCAATTCATTTGTAACAAATGAAAAAATAGAGTTTACAAACCCGACTCCGAATAAAGGAGAAAGCTAATGATGAGAAAAATGATGATGCTCAAAGCTTTAGAGAATGGCCTGATTCATAATATAGCAGATATTAGAACTATTTTCAATGTATGCAATTGGAAGAATTCTCCTAGTCATAGTTATGTTAGCAAGCTGAGAGCATGGTACACTCAACAGAAAAGCTGCTGAAATGAACACTACATGATATGAATTGAGAAAAAAAATGCATCCTCACTTATTAAAATAGGGAGGTTTCTGAATCCCCTTTAATTTGCACTCCGATTCAAGCATGACACGACAATCCCAGTTGGACCATGTCACCACAGCAAATTTCTGGTGCTTAATCCCCTTATCCTCCAACCATTTGTCATGCATGAGCAGAGCTTCACAAAGAGAAACACCTCTATCAACCTGGAAATGGATGTGCATAAACATATATTATAAAACACCAAAAAAGATAAACGTTATAAGGAAAATTATTTATACGCACTAAAAACCTTGGAACATTACCTAACCACCACCCAAAGAGCAAAACATTACAGTTTTGTGGAACCAAATAATTAAAAAAAAACAATGTAATATAGCTTTGTTCTTGGAGATGTGCTCTGATATCAACATGATCAGGAATGCCAGTGACACAACAGATGTATTTTATGCAATCATTTGATCTTGGAGCGATGATATATAATGTACACCTGTAGTCACAATAGGAAGAGCTAACACAACCCAGAAAGTCAACATCAGCATGTTCGGATACTGGTCTATCAGTACCTGACACGGTCTGCGTAGAAGAATGAAAAAACTCATTAGCCGAAGAAGCAATATCATTGATTCCACGTGGGGGCTTACGAAAGCGATCCACCGACGGACAGTATCACTCTACAGTAGCACATCAAGATACTCATATATCTTGACCAGACACTGCCAAGCTGGAAAGAACACTGCACTAAACTTTGATGGCCCCACAGGAAATCTCTCAACGAGAGCCTCCCAACAAGCAACAATAAATAACAACACGACAATAAGACAATGGCAAAAAGCTCTAAGCAAAGGAACTCGTCCAGACAGCAAGATGTATAACAGCCACGATCTAAGAACAAACCTTCACAATACAATCGCATGTTACTCACTCTCCAATTGGTGTCATTTGGCGTTGTGCCAACATGAAGAAAGGAAGACAATAACCACTACTTCCAAACAGAATCATGCAAAATCTCTGACAATCAGCAAAGCTTCAGAATCCGTCCCCTATAGCTCATTGCTCATCTATGAGCAATTGTAAATACAAGGGACAGAAGACAATAAAGGAATACAAAAGTAAACAAATTGATCCCTCAAATCCACAAAACACGCATGAGCTCAAGAACCTGAAGATCTTTCGAGAGTACATTGTTTTCTTTCCTTGCTCATCCCAGTTTCTCTGTAATCATGTAGTTGGAACATAAGATGATCGATGCAAAAGAAGGAATTCCAATATACAATTCTCATTTTTCTACATTTTCTCTACTCTCCGGTTCTCTTCTGCGATTATCTTTTATTCTTGGTAAAGCTCGGGTAGTCCTCCACAAACATATTCATGGAGAACATGCCAGAAGATTCCAAATAATCAAAATATGGTGGCCACAAAGGGCACGCCACCATTTGTGAGTTCCTCCACATGGAGGAGTGCTTCATCCGATCACTCACGCAACCTAATGAGCATGTTGTCCCTCACACCCATTGCATGAATATTATGGGAGATGTCCAAAGAATCTGGACACTAGATTTACAAGTGCGTACTTCCTAGTGCCTAAGGTTCAAAACGCCTATGAATGCTCATCAGATCAAGTACTCGTAAATGAACTCTCTATTGAGCTTGGACCTAGCTTACCTGGACGACAAGTTGTGTCGAGGACTTGTACTTTATCTCATGGGAATATATTCCTCCAAGATTCAAGAAGTTGGTGTTGGATCTTGAGGCGCCCTTAGAGGGGAAGTGAATAAGGGCCTTTTAGAAAATATGATTTTTACTTAAGAATTTTAAAACAACTTTTACTTTTCTAAAAGTTACTTATAAAAATTTCAAACTAATGTAATTTTTAGAATAAATTCAGACACAAATTTCTAAGTTAAAGATTAAACAACCATATTTGCAATTAAAGAAAAAGTCATAACTTTATAATTATGAAAATCACATACAAATAATATGATCTTAACAATGCTTAAGATCAAGGCACAAATATGATAATAACCATTTTACAATTTGTGTTTACCAATCCTTCTCCCAAGGATCGGAAGGCTATCACTTGTCTCTCTCTAGACCAAGCCCAAGCCTATCCTCTAGATCTTCCCAAGATCTAGACGTAGCACACAAGGCCACGATTTCCCACCAAGCCACGCAAGGACTTGGACGCTCCACACAAGGAAGCGATTTTCCCCTAAGCCACGCAAGGACTTAGACGTCACGCACAAGGAGACGATTTCTCTACCAATACAAAATGAAATGTATATAAATGAAAATACAATATGAAAAGAACAACTCCCTAGAAATTCAGATCTCTGAAAGGAAGGTTGAAGCCTCGAGATGATCGTTGATGAAGAAGCGCGCCCGATCTCGTCTTCAATCTCAAACCTTCTAAGCACAAATGGGAGTTGATGAGGTTCTGGAGCTCTCTGGTTCGTATGCACTCAGGAAGGGACTTGAAATTGTCAATAATTGGAATGCACGAACAAAAGGAGCCAATATATAGAAATTCGCTGTCGCCTGGGCGACATCGGCTGTCGGAATTTCCGACAGCGCTAAACTGCCGCTCGTAGTGCTGTCGTGCGGGCAGTTGTTGTAACCTCCGAGCTGTCGCCTGGGCGATATCGATGTCGGATTTCCGACAGCGCAAAACTGCCGCTCGTAGTGCTGTCGTGCGGGCAGTTGCTGTAACCTCCGAGCTGTCGCCTGGGCGACATCGATGTCGGATTTTCGACAGCGCAAAACTGCCGCTCGTCGTGTTGCTGTGGGGGAAGTTGTTGTAACTTCTCTGCTGTCGCCTGGGCGACATCAGCTGTCGGAAAATTCTGACAGTGAAAATTTCATACTCTCAAATTGAGCTCCAGCAGAATTGTGAACATCTTATACCTGTTACCTGCATACCATTAATAAAAATAGAATCAAATACAAACGGGACTTTGTTATTATCAAACCGGAAGAGTGCGAAACGCATGCTCCAACAATCTCCCCCTTTTGATAATAACAAATCCGTATAAAAAGAAATCATGTCTATTTAGGTTGTTGATTTTAACATATGGTGTGTGCACAAAAATAACATGATATATTCCTCTTAAGAGTAATCTCCCCTAGATGAAAGCTCCCTCTAAATGAATGCTCCCCCTAAATGTTATAGTAAATTGAAATGATGTATTGTTTAGGTTGATTATTTAGGTGTAATAGTTCTTTGATTTCTTGAATATACTTATAATTCTCCCCCTTTTGGTATTAGCAAAAGGTAATGAATGAGTAGATCTTAAGGGAAGAGAGAGGATGGAGAAAATAAGAATAAGCGGAAACACTTGTTGGGAAAATGATTGAAGTTCTTGAAGTAATAGTAATATGTCATAGTATTGAATAAACTCATGAATAGACGGTATAGTCATATGAAGTAATAAAATAAAATAGCTTAAACATGATTAAAGTCATTTTAAAGTATCATAGAAAGACACAATTGTGTATAGAAATTTGGAATATTTTCGGTCCAATTCTCATGAGATGAATGTTTATATAACATAATGATGTGTACAAGTGATACTTAGATTAAACATATGAAGTTATTTAATGTACATGATCATTAGAATAGAGAACATAATATAAGCATATAAAGACAACTTTGACCTTGAAGAGATAGCATAAGAAGAATAGAATACCATTTTTCTTTTGCACAAGACACTTTACAATTCTTTCCAAGGTACTTAACCTCACAATGCTTATTAAGACTTATCAGGAGAGTAAGTAGTGCTTGGTGGAGTATCCTTGTCTTTAATTTAAACATTTTTTTATCACATATTTTGTGATATCTTAATATCGAGATATTGATAATTTTTTAATTGACCAAAGATCTCTGAATTCACTTGAATCGCAAAAGATTGTGTATATTTTGTTGTGCTAACAAATCAAGGTTGAAAGTAGTATTTATGAAGTGCTATTGTATTATGTTAAAGCAAATATGAATCATGTATATATTAAATAGAAAGACATGTATGGATCAAAAGAAGTGAACGTGATAGTTCATTATTATATATAAACAATTTCTCATACTTAGAGGCATGCGAAAACAATTTCCACTAGTCTAAACAACTAAGTAGGAGTGTCAATACGATGATAGATTGGAAATGAAATCATATAATCATGTAATAGCCATTTTAAATAAAAAAAAATATGGTTTGGCATCAATTCATGAGTTGTAGCATTAATAAAGACATATAACTATTGGAAAACATCAAAGGGACCAAAAACTGAAGATTAAGCAAATCGGGAGCTGTCGGAAATTTCCGACAGTCACTGTCGCCTGGGCGACAGCTAAAAATATAAATACGGCTTAAAACCGAGTCAAACCCTATTATGCATCATTTTCTGGACTGAAGGGCGAGAGAAGGCTGTCGGAGTTCGGCGACAACCCTAGATTTAAGGTATGGGGTTTTTTGATTTTGAAGTTTTTGACTCAAAGCTTTTAGAGATTTGTGATTTTGGAAAGGAGAGAAGATGAAAAATGTGTTTTTCATTTTACCTTTGATGAATGGTGTAGATCTTTGAATTTTTGTGTATAAAAGGTGTAGATCTAGTGTAAATCAAGTGGATCTTGGTGGATCTTGGTGAAATATGTTTGGATTTTGTGATTTTTGGGGTGTAAGTTTTGTATTTTTTTTTTTATACATGGTTTAATTTCAAAAACTGAAGCTTGTCCTTTTGAAGAAGGTTGAATAAGATGAATAGTAATGGATATGTGAGAAGATGTGGTTTGTTCTAGAATTTTTTTTTTTTTTTTTTAGTTAACTTGATTTTGAAATATAGCTTGATTTTGAGTAGATCTGGAAGTGTAGTTGAAAAATTTAAAGAAAAGTTCACTGATGTACTGTCGGAATTTTCCGACAGTCAATGTCGCCTGGGCGACATCGTTCCAGTGCACAGAACTTGTTTAATTCATTTTTGTTATGTTATGTTTGCAAAATGGCTTCCAGTTCTAAGGCACAAAGGAGTATGTCTGAAGATGCGCATAGTTCGTATCAAGTTTACCCTGGGATTGAGAAAGCTATAATTGGAGTAGCAAAATATGTAGAATTTGATTCTCCGAAGCACGATCATATCTATGATCGTCTTGCGAATGCAGGTATAATTTCAATAATCACAGCAGATACGTTCTCATCCTTTTTTATTCGAGAATTTTATAATCATTTGGAAGACCCGAGTTATACCAAATTGGATGGGGGAGTGAGATCTAGAATCCAAGGTCAACAAGTGGAAATAACACATGTTGATCTTAGAGAGGAATTCGGTCTTCTTATGAGTGAACATATGCCTGATATAGTAGAGAGCTATAGAAAGGATAGAGATTGGACCCTTGTAAACATGAGTTTACATGGAAGTCAAAAGAAGACCCTAATCACTGAAGTTTCGTCACTCACTCCGGATGCATATTTAGTCCAAGATATATTAAGGAACTCAGTTATGTTAAAGAGTGGAGATACAAGGAGTATCACGGCACAGTTGACGCTGATTACATACTTTATTATGGAGGAGGAACCTTTTGATGTAGCGGACTTCATCCTTTCCCAGATTCGGTATGCTTTTAGATTAAAACATCCAAAATGGGTGAAGATTCATACTTTGCCAATGGGGGCAATAATTCAACGTATACTATATAAGAAGTATGAATGGATAGTTCAAGATTCGTACTTTGATGATTGTTTTCCTGAGATATACGGGAACTATGAGAGTGAAGAAGACTCAGAAAAAGCCTCATCCTGGAATAGAGATTAGAGAGCCTACAATTCCTAGGGGAGGATCACTATGAGAGTCTATAGATGATCTGCGTGATTCCTTTGAGGAGCACAAAAAAGAAGTGAAGAAGGATCGCAGTAGAATGTAGAAGTTTATGAAATTTCAGGTGAAAGGTCTGAAATTAAAGCCTACTCCGGAAGAAGCGGCCGAATGGCAAATTCCAGATGAAGAACCGCCGCGCCAATCGGTGAGGCGGACTCGACGTGGTAAGGCTGTAAGACGAGGACCTCCAGAAGACTGTCCAGAGAGCAGCGGGGCTGGTTATGAGGATTCTGAGTAGTTATCATCAGGGTGCTGCTTTTGACTGATGTCGGAATTTTCCGACATCCACTGTCGCCTGGGCGACAGTGAATTTGCTCAGATTTCATTTTCTGTTATCTGAACTTGATCCTATGTTGATTTCTACTATTTTTTGTGAAACAATTTTATGTAATATTAATTATGTGTGAATTTTTCATAAGTAATTCAAATTCTATGGTTTGATTTAAAATTTAGTTTTTCTTTTTAAAATGTATAGGTTTTGTGATATATATATATATTTTTTAATTTTATAGGTCATAAGTAGTGATATAATCATTGTGAAATGTCTAGGATTCCCAATTCTGGCCTAAGCATAGAAAAACGGGAATCCGGTAACGGTTTAGTGAATATATCCGCTAGTTGATTATCCGTGCCTATAAATGAAATTTTTATGTGGTTATTTTTAATATGATCTCTAATAAAATGATGTTTCACATCAATATGCTTAGACCTTGAATGATGGACCGGGTTGTATGTTAAATCAATTACACTTTTATTATCACACCATAATTCAATAGTTTGTTGTTTAATATTAAAGTCTTATAACGTTTGTTTCATCCAAAGAGCTTGTGCACAACAACTACCAAGTGCGATGTATTCGGCCTCGGTGGTTGAGAGGGCAACAGAATTCTGTTTCCTACTCGACCATGAAATGAGTGAAGGGCCTAAAAAGTGACAAGTGTCACTAGTGCTTTTCCTATCTAGTGAACAACCGGCATAATCAGAATCAGAGTAGCCAAAAAGAGTAAAATCATCGCTATGAGGATACCATAAACCAAGTTTAGATGTGCCAATTAAATATCTAAAAATTCTTTTTACCGCTTTTAAATGTGATTCTTTGGGATCGGCTTGAAATCTAGCACATAAACAAACTGAAAACATAATATCCGGTCTAGAAGCAGTTAAATATAAAAGTGAACCTATCATGCCTCTATATAAAGTTTGATCTATTGATATTCCATTTTCATCTTTTCCTAATTTTAAAGATACACTCATAGGAGTATTTGCTTGTTTGAGATTTTCAAATCCAAATCGTTTTAAAACATCATGAATATATTTTGATTGGTTAATAAAAACTCCATCATGTTTTTGAACAATTTGAAATCCTAAGAAATATTTTAATTCACCTACCATACTCATCTCAAATTCATTTTCCATCATTTTTACAACATAATTACACAACTCTTCATTAATGGCTCCAAAAATAATATCATCAACATAAATTTGTAAAACAATTAAATCATCATTTACTTGCTTAATGAAGAGTGTACAATCAACACCACCCATTTTAAAACCATTTTGTAATAAATATATAGTCAATCTATCATATCATGCTCGTGGTGCTTGTTTTAAACCATACAAAGCTTTTAGCAATCTATATACGCGATTAGGAAATTTTTCATTTATAAATCCTGGGGGTTGTTCAACATAAACTTCTTCTTTAATCAACCCGTTTAAAAATGCAGTTTTAATATCCATTTGCAATAATTTAAACCTTTTATGACTAGCAAATGCAACAAAAATTCTAACTGCTTCCAATCGTGCTACGGGTGCAAATGTTTCATCAAAATCTACCCCTTCAATTTGATTATATCCTTTCGCTACAAGCCTAGCTTTGTTTCTAGTGACCCTAGAGTCACTATCTAATTTGTTTTTGAAAATCCATTTGACTCCTACTACAGGATGATCACTAGGTCTATCTACAAGAATCCAAACTTTATTTCTTTCAAATTGGTTAAGTTCTTCATTCATAGCTAGAAACCAAGATTCATCATTTAAAGCGGTGGCAACATCTTTTGGTTCTATATTTGAGACAACATAAATTTGAAAAACTTTCATGTAAACTAGAACGTGTACGTACCCCATTTAATGGTTCTCCAATAACAAGTTCTTGCGGATGATCTTTTGAGAACCTTAGCTCGGTTGGAGGTACATATCCTTGTTCTTCTTCTTCTTCACCATCTTTTTCATCTTTTTTCTCTACTTTTTCTTTATCATTATCATCATCATTTTTCTTCAGATTTTGTTCCACATCTTCTTCATTTTTCTCATTACCTGCAACTTTAGTATTTTCTACACAAGAAATGTTTTCATCAAATTTTACATGAATAGATTCTTCAACCACTTTAGTACGTTTATTATAAACTCTATAGGCCTTGCTAGTTGAAGAATAACCAATGAAAATTCCTTCATCACATTTTTCATCAAATTTGCCTAAGTTATCTTTTGTATTCAAAATAAAGCATTTACAACCAAAAACTTTAAAGTAAGATACATTTGGTTTTCTTTGAAAATAAATTTCATAAGGTGTTAATTGTAATGTGGGACGAATCATGACACGATTAATAATATAGCATGCAGTACTAACGGCTTCGCCCCAAAAATATTTTGGCAATTTAAATTCACAAAGCATAGTACGTCCTAATTCTTGAAGTGTTCTATTTTTCCTCTCCACTACACCATTTTGCTGTGGTGTGCGTGGAGCGGAAAATTCGTGTTTTATCTCAAATTCATTACAATATGAAATAAATTTTTCATTATCAAATTCTCCTCCATGATCTGATCTAATGCATTTCACTTTTAAATCAAGTTCATTTTGAATACGTGAAATTAGTTTTACAAATTCATCAAAAGCATCAGATTTTGAATTTAAAAACAATGTCCAACAAAATCTAGAATAATCATCAATAATAACAAACGTATATTTTCTACCTCCTAGACTTTGTGTAGAAATTGGACCAAACAAGTCCATATGTAATAAATGTAAAGGTCTAGTAGTATAAATAACATTTTTGCTTTTAAAAGATGATTTTGTAAACTTTCCTTTTTGGCATGGTGAACATAATGAAGAAAGCTTTTCATTCAAATTTGGTAAACCTTTTATAATTTTATTTTTAGAAAGCTTTACTATGCGTTTGGCACTAGAATGTCCTAGTCTCCTATGCCATAATTCAAGTTCATCATTCTTTGAAATAAAACATTTAAGTGTAGAATGAGATAAATCATGAAAAGTGATTGTATAGACATTGTTTATTCTTGGTGCAGTAAGTACGATTTCGTTTGTTTTAGAATCAATAATTTGGAAAGGTTTGAGCTAGAGTCAAATAGAACATTTAGATTTTTATCACATAGTTGACTAATATAAATTAAATTATGTTTCAAACATTTAACATATAAAACATTTGAAATTTTAAATTCTTCGTTACCTACTACTCCAATGCCTTTGACTTTACCCTTGCCATTATCTCCAAATGTCACTGTTCCACCTTTCTTCATCTCCAGGCTAAGGAACTTTGATTTATTGTCCGTCATGTGTTTTGAACATCCAGAGTCCAAATACCACACGTCTTCCTTGTTCCTAGCCTGCACGCACACCTAAAAAGATGATGAGAGTAAAGATCTGGTTACCCAAGTGGTCGATCTCATGGTATAGGTGGACGCCTTAGGTACCCAGATTTGTTTAACATTAACTTTTCCTTTCTTCCAACATGAGCCCGAGATGTGACCAAATCGATGACATTTGGCACATACATTGAATGGTGAGGAACCATTTTTCAATGGTTTCTCTGGACTCTTGCTGGTGGAAACATCTTTATGTGTGGACTTAGAAAAATTTTCATTTTGAAAAACAGGTTTTCTGAACCTGGAGCTGTCGCTGGTTCCGACAGCAGCTGTCGGAAATTTCCGACAGCTTCCAGAGCTTCCAGAAACGTATCCTAGCCCAAATTTTGCTGTCTCATGGCATTGGTTGGCTAAAAGCATATCGAGAGATTTTTTTTCCAACACCAAATTTTCCAATTGCTATGTTCAACTCATTTACTTTGGACTTTAAAATTGATTTTTCTTTTACTATCACGCCACATCTATTTGCAACACTTTTCTTATAATTCTCTAATTGAGAATGAGAGGTTTTAAAAACTTTTTCTAAATCATTTTTCTCTTTTAGAAGTTGATCAATTTTTTGATCGGATTTAGAAATAGTGTTTTCAAGTTCTTTTATCCTTGTCGAAGAGTGATCACACTCTTAACAAATTTCCTTCTCGTTCCCAATAGATTTCAAATCATTTGATAACTTTTTATTTACTTTCAAAAGAACTTTGTTTTCAGATTTTAAAAAATCAATTTGTTTTAGGCTTTTATCCAAAAATTTGCAAGTTTTCATAAATTCAGAATATAAATCTTCATAAGATGGAGGAGTTACTTCAGTGTCGCTTTGGACACTGCAATCGTCGTCAGATGACGCATTTTCTTTCCCCATCAAGCAGACATTTGCCTCCTCTTCCTTCTGTGTTGAGGAATCACTTTCTTCACCAGACGAAGAATCATCCCAAGTCTCTGCCTTTAACACTTTCTTCTTGTAACTTTTATCGTGCCTCTTTGCTTTTTGCTCTTTCAGATACTTTGGGCACTTGCTTCTGATATGACCAATCTTCTTGCAATGGTAGCACTCCGGTAGCGGACGCTCTTCTTCATTCTCCATTTTTCCTTTGCCTTTTTGGTAGGCAAAATCGTTCTTTTTGAAAAATCTCTTAAATGAATTTCTCCTCTCCGGATTTCTCATAAACTTCTTAAAGTCCCTCACAAACAGTCCTTCCTCATCTTCCTCACTTTCTTCAGATTCAGTTTCAACTTCCTTTTTAGATTTCAACGCCAAGCTTTTCTTTTTGGGCTCCAGATTGTACTCTTGGCTTTGAATCTTCAACTCCACTTCATGGGTTTTTAGATTCCCAATGAGACTCTCCAATTGTAAGGTCTTAAGATCATGTGACTCAGAAATTGCAGTCACTTTAGGATTGAACTTCGGGGGAAGTGATCTTAAGATTTTCCTCACTAAATCTCCATTGGAGAAAACCTTACCCAACACCTTTGAATCGTTCACGATTTTAGTAAATCGTGTGTACATTGTATCAATTTCTTCATCCACCTCCATTTTGAATCTTTCAAATTCTGACTTCAGTTGAAATAGCTTTGAGTCCTTTACCTGCGAAGTACCTTCATGAGTGATTTCTAAAAGATTCCAAATTTTATATGCAGTATCACAAGCACAAACTCTATTAAATTCAGTGCGATTTAGTGCACAAAATAAAGCATTCATGGCTTTTGCATTGTTTTTACATCTTAATTTATCATTGTCATCACACTTGTCTTTGGGTTTGGCCATAGTTACATCTCCTACAACAATTGTTGGAGAAGAATAACTCGTCTCGACCATATTCCAAACTTCCATGTCGAGGGCTATTAGAAAACACCGCATTCGGGTTTTCCAATAGTTATAGTCCGTGCCCGTAAAAAGTGGTGGCCTACTAATTCCTTGCCCCTCAACGAACGCGTGATCGTTATGCGTCATTACTCCCGGTGGTAAAACCGTTTTGGAGTAACCTGGCTCTGATACCACGTGTTGGATCTTGAGGCGCCCTTAGAGAGGGGGGTGAATAAGGGCCTTTTAGAAAATATGATTTTTACTTAAGAATTTTAAAACAACTTTTACTTTTCTAAAAGTTACTTATAATAATTTCAAACTAGTGTAATTTTTAGAATAAATTCAAACACAAATTTCTAAGTTAAAGATTAAACAACCATATATGCAATTAAAGAAAAAGTCATAACTTTATAATTATGAAAATCACATACAAATAATATGATCTTAACAATGCTTAAGATCAAGACACAAATATGATAATAACCCTTTTACAATTTGTGTTTACCAATCCTTCTCCCAAGGATCGGAAGGCTATCACTTGTCTCTCTCTAGACCAAGCTCAAGCCTATCCTCTAGATCTTCCCAAGATCTAGACGTAGCACACAAGGCCACGATTTCCCACCAAGCCACGCAAGGACTTGGACGCTCCACACAAGGAAGCGATTTTCCCCTAAGCCACGCAAGGACTTAGACGTCACGCACAAGGAGACGATTTCTCTACCAATACAAAATGAAATGTATATAAATGAAAATACAATATGAAAAGAACAACTCCCTAGAAATTCAGATCTCTGAAAGGAAGGTTAAAGCCTCGAGATGATCGTTGATGAAGAAGCGCGCCCGATCTCGTCTTCAATCTCAAACCTTCTAAGCACAAATGGGAGTTGATGAGGTTCTGGAGCTCTCTGGTTCGTATGCACTCAGGAAGGGACTTGAAATTGTCAATAATTGGAATGCACGAACAAAAGGAGCCAATATATAGAAATTCGTTGTCGCCTGGGCGACATCGGCTGTCGAAATTTCCGACAGCGCTAAACTGCCGCTCGTAGTGCTGTCGTGCGGGCAGTTGTTGTAACCTCCGAGCTGTCGCCTGGGCGATATCGATGTCAGATTTCCGACAGCGCAAAACTGCCGCTCGTAGTGCTGTCGTGCGGGCAGTTGCTGTAACCTCCAAGTTGTCGCCTGGGCTACATCGATGTCGGATTTCCGACAGCGCAAAACTGCCGCTCGTCGTGTTGCTGTGGGGGAAGTTGTTGTAACTTCTCTGCTGTCGCCTGGGCGACATCAGCTGTCGGAAAATTCCGACAGTGAAAATTTCATACTCTCAAATTGAGCTCCAGCAGAATTGTGAACATCTCATACCTGTTACCTGCACACCATTAATAAAAATAGAATCAAATACAAACGGGACTTTGTTATTATCAAACCGGAAGAGTGTGAAACGCATGCTCCAACAGTTGGTTCTCGACAGTTTCCAAGGTATGTCAGACACCACAAATCTTGTTGCTCATTTCAAGTCCAACATACCTTCTGGTAATCTCCCTCAGGAACATCTTCCTCCAAAATTTAAGATGTCCGACCTCCAAATGATGTTGTTACCCTGAGCATTTAGCATTGATGCAAGATTTCGGCCCAGACACCGAATCAATCAGTGTGTGTTCCCTAGTGCACAAGGTTTGAAGAGCTTATGATTGCTCATCGACTCGAGTACTAATATGTGATTTCTTTACTGAGGCCAGACCCAAGTTACCCACACAAGCTTGTCGAAACCAGTCGACATAGCATTTCTGGGGAAAACGCCATGAATATGATCTTTTTCATATATCGTTTTATGATATATTGACCAATGTATCGAGCCCAATATAACGTGATCGATAATTATTATTATTTTGAATCAAGCCATTTGTGCTAAACTTCTAAACAAGGGTTTTCTCGTTTCGTTGTTCTGAAACTTTGTGTGACCTAGCTCTCGAGTCTCCAATTTTCTCCTTCCCTCTAACTTTCTTCTAAGTGCCCACGGACGTCAATACAGCTCGCATTTTCGGAATTTGTACTGGGGTTCTCTTCTTTTCCCTCGTCGACAGCTCGTATTTTCGGAATTTGTACTGGGGTTCTCTTCTTTTCCCTCGTCGACGATCTCTTCTGGTACTCTCTAACTCTCATTATGATTCTATCTATGGTTTTGTCCCTCCGGGTTTTTGTGGATTTTGCGATTTTGCTGGAGTTTACAGTCAGGCTTATCGTGTTCTGAGCCCTTGATCTGTATTTTATTGTTAGATTTCCATTGCAAGAAGCTATTACTCTTTTTGCTAATTTTGGCCCTAGGTTGCCAATGACTGTTGGACTCTCTACTATTTACCTCTGCTACTCTCCATCGATTTTTTTACCTCCGTTACTCTCCATTTTTTGTTGTGCCTGATGTTAGAATTGCATTGCCTATTTGCATGTGGTTCTGGACTTTTGCCACTGTTACTCTGTTATTACTATTAATCCATCTCTTCTCTTTACATTACGTTTGCTGGTTTTTGCAGTGTCTAGTGCTCTCTAAATCTCTCTACTCTGTCGAATTTTTTTTTTACATTGCCTGTGGGTTGTGGTTGTTAATCTCTGCCGATTTTGTCCCTAGGTGGCCATGATTTCTGACAACTTTTGCCTATGTTATTGTTACTCTCCGTTACTCTTTGACGATTTGTTGCCTCTGTTACTTTCTAGTTACTCCAGTGCCCTAGGTGTCTCGTGGATTTTGTTACTGTTATTATGCCGTTATTGTTAGTCTTTTACTCCGCCTCTCTGTTCACTCCCTGTCTTCTTTTATTTTTGGATTGCCCGTGGGCAATGGCTATTACTTTCTGTCGACTTTGGTCCTAGGTGGCCTGGTTGTTGGGCGGAGCTTTGTAACTCGTTGTGCTTGTAGTGCTACTTATAATTTTTGAATCAGGGTGGCTGAATTGCATTGCCTCTGTTACTCTGTCAATTTAACTTGATTTAGCCTGAAGCTTTCTACTTACGTTGTTAATACTTAATGAGTAAATTAACATATCTAAATCTTATGTGTATGTTTACTTTTATCGTTATATCATTATTATTTGTGCAACATAAAATATCTCTGCTAGTTTGGTGCATTTAGAAGTTAAATAAATGTTAAATTATTGATATATAAATTTACAAATTATAAAAATGATTATATATAATTATTTATATAAATTATTAAATAATGAAACGGAATATTTGAAAAATCACCGATATATCCCCAACATATGAAAACCGGCATGTAAAACCCAAAACAACATGCTCCGAAAGATTGGGCACCTCGACATATGAATAGGCAGCAATATCGACATGAGCCTTGTCGAGAAGATAGAAATACGCCACTAACTCACACGGTCGTCTGGCGAGAGGTAATGCTCTACCAAGGGCAATTCACCAGTCACACAAGCATTGCATATCTTGGTGGATGAGACCGTCAATACATGAATAAGGAGTATTTAAAGCATTCTACATCAATGGGGTCATCGACAAACAAGAGGAACCCATAAAAGTTATTGTGCCTTCCACCACGATCACAATCATGATGCGGACAACACCTTTGCTATTTTTGAATAGTTCGTGTGTACCGAGAAATTAAGGGAGTATGTGAAAGTGCACGCACACTCTGCGTATTCTCTAGGAGGGGGGGTGAATAGAGTTTTAAAACTTTTTTCCATAATTATGCACACACAATAAAACTACTAAGTACTTATGCAATCAGCAATCCCAATAGCAGAATAAAGTAAACAAGATTGCAGGAAATATAAGAACAAAAAACTGTAAACAGGGACAGCACAGAAAAGCAAACACAGAAGACACGAGATTTTTATAGTGGTTCTTCAAAATGTGGGTAATCCACTCTTCTACCTCCCTGGTAGGATTGCACTAACTGTGTCCGAGTCTTTTGATAAGGAGACTCTTAGAACCACCGAGTCTTTTGATAAGGAGACTCTTAGAACCACTGAGTCTTTTGATAAGGAGACTCTTAGAACCACTGAATCCTTTGAAAGAGAGATTAATAAAACTCTTTTACAGTAGGTGAATAAGGAAGAAGAAAAAGAGTAAGTGGAGAATAGAATTCTGCTTTCAGAATTCTTCAGAAGCTATTTGTTGCTTCTGTTTATCACTGGATCTGAATATAATGAACTCTTACTTATGATTGTGATGATTGCAAGGGTAATTTACTTTATCTTTATTCTCTGAGAAGTTGTAGTAAACTTGCTGCTGTGTGATGTAGAAGAAGAAGCAGTTGTATGTTTTCCTGTGCAAAGAGGTATATTTCAGTTCTGTCTTAGGGTTGGAGGAGAGAGAAGAGAAAGCCCTATTCAACGGATGGAAAATATGTGTTCAATCCTTCTGTTTTTCTTCTCCTCTCAGCATACTTATTCTCCATGATTGAATTTGAATTTCTTTCTTCTTCTGGGCTGTCCTGAAAAGGAATTCCTATTGGACAATTGATTTCTCTTTCTTCTTTTGTTCCCGACCCGTCCATCAGATTTCAATACATTCCAAGAATGTTTTTGCTGTCTCCTGGAATACATTCCATTCTTGGCAATAAACGAACCGTTGGAGAACTGTCTTCAGCATTGTGGACCTTCTGAAAAGGTATTAAAAGGACAGCTGAAAAAACTTCTATTTCAGACTGTATTCGACGCTTTGTCGACTTCATCATTCTTCATATCGACACACCTCTGAGTTCTTATAAGAGTAGCATCGAATTCCTTCTTAGCTCTGGCTGAACTCAGATGTCGATGTTCCGTCGATTACTTATCGACGTATCCGTCGAGTTAAAGGCTTGGACTTGAACTTCATCTTCTGCGTCGAATTGAAGTTGAAGTTGCGTCGACTTCTAAGATGGCTTCGACAGGCTCGTTCTTCTGCGTCGAGTTCCTTTCGACGTTGCGTCGACTTGACTTATACTTCGACAGGCTGATTGAGTTGCTTCGACTTTCAGTCAGAGTTACGTCGACATCTAATCGAAGTTACGTGGACTTCTATTCGACACAAGTTTTAAGTTAACTGAATTTGTATCTATCTTGACCTGGTCTTGACACTCTAAGGTGAGTGTGGTATCCTAAGACATCTAATGACCAATTTACCCTTTCTATACAATGTGGGTAATATAACCTAACTGATGAAATCACTTTAAGTAGTTTGTTAGATAAATCACAAGAGTTTTTCCCAACAATCTCCTGATATTTATCATAACAAATTTTACAAAATAAGGTAAGTGATTTCACACATGTTCTGACATATACTCAAATACAAACAACTATACATAAACAATAAAGACATTAATGAATGGAATCAGAGACCATTTTATACATTTTCAAGTAGTCATATTGTTCTTAACAACTATGTCCTCCAGATGCTATAATGTAAAGAGTTCATAATTACAGAATACCTGGACTTTATTGTTCTTTGTCAGGAGTTTTCCTCTTCCTTGAGAAGACCAGAGGAACTACCTTTCTTGCAGCAAATACTACATGCTCACTTTCTTCTTCAGCAGTCATGTCAGCTTCTTGATGGGTTCCTTTCTCTTTGGGAGGCTCCCCCTGAGAATGTGCATCTTGTTCAGCATTTAGAGCAGCCTCCTTAGCAATCATTGCTGTAACATCCATAATTTTTACGAGAATTAAATTTAATTGCAGGGCCCGATCGCGAGCGCAAATGATCGAGCAGACGTCGTGTCGAGGTACGAATTAATGAGTTAGGACATTACACATTAATCAGTAATTTAATTGAGGTAATGATTTTGTTTATGACACGTTTTAGAGGCTCGCAGGATACAATAACCGCACCCGTGATTTTAATTCCTCAAACCCCTCCTTTACCATAATCGCACCCCTCACGCGTTTTGCCGCTTGGATTAAAAGCCCGCACCCCCACGTATCGCGTAACTCCTCTCTCAGCCGGGTATCGAAACCGCCGCACCCTATTGCGCTCGCAGACGCTCCCTCTCGCTCTTGGCAGTCGACGACACCCTCTCCCTCATCGACGACGGAGGCCAGCGCTATCCACGGCTCTAATCGGCGCGGCTTAGGGTGTAGGCGATCCTTCCTCCTTCAACAGCAGTCGTCAACGATCAGGAAGCCCTGTCGTGCTTTTCCCGTGCTCTGTTTTGTCGACTAGAGCCCCTCCCGTTTCCTAAATCGTCGCGTCTTCCAGGCAGCGGCCCTAAGGTCCTTCCTCCACTTGATTTCTATGCTTCCTATTTTCAATTTCAGAAATTAGAACCATAATTTCTCGTTCCTCATCCTCAGATTCTGGGAGTATAGGTGTTCTTCTCAACTTCCTCAACAACCCTAGTCGAGGCCGAGGTTGTTGGTCTTGATCGTCTTTCCTCCGGCACACTCTTGTTCAGGTGATGTCAAACTCCCTTTGGAAATTTCAGATGTTTGCATGTATGGCGATGTTTATCGGAACATCTTCTTAAGCCCTACCTCGATCAATGGATCTTCTAGGTTATCGTCGGGGCCGGCAATTTCAGATTCTGTGTAGTTGTCTCCGCCTCAGAAATAAGTATCTTCTACTAGTAGGAGAGTGGTAAGTCCCCTTCCGTTCGTTGCAGTGTCAACTTTGGGTGTCGGAGTACTTTCTGGTGAAACCCTAGGTTAATGAAATTGTTTTGCCGTGTGTGTAAATAATTTTATATCTTAAATGGATCGCAGGTGCGGGTCGGGGTGAACATCCTGCCAGGACCTCTGTTTAAATATTTCTCAAAGGAAGCTATGTCGTCGCGTCTTGTGTATGAGCGCCGGAATGCCGTTGTAAGAAACTCTATTTTTTTTTGTTAGACATATCACATAGCAGCGCATAAATATTTCTGGTGTATATGAGAAATTTATTTGAAATATGCACTTAGGTTCGTAATTAATAATTGCTAGTACGAATGATAAATATTTCAGACATTCAAGTATTTCAGTAGAGCATTAATTTGATGTGCTCTTATAGTTAGACCTCTAGAAAAAAAAAGGTAGACCTACGTAGAACAGGAAATTTCAGTTGGATGAATGTGTGCATAAGGTGACAACCAATAAATGTTTCGATCGCAGATATCTAGTAGAATATTTTATTAAAAATCCAAATATTAACGAGAACTAATTAGGAGCCACGAATGATGATTTCGCTCGTGATAGATTGAGGCGCACAATCTTACGCATAGGGCGTAGTAGTCCCTATGAGCCTCGACCTTTGGGGAAAGAATACATCCTCTAATAGATTAGTAAATACGAGTCCAAGTCCGTGGGATATAGAACGTGATGTGTTCGTTAGTAAAGACTCGAATCGTTAGAATGCGCATAAGATATAACTTATCCTAGAATGTGAATAAGAATAATTCCAGAATGCCCAAAATTCAAGTGTACGCCGCAGTTTAGAAACCCCTTGAAATTATTATTTGAAGTATTTAAATAGAAATACATGATCAAATTACAATGGAATAGTCATTTATGCTTGCAGCATTTTGATAGAAAAACATGTTTACCAATAAAGTCTAATTATCTATTTAGTACAAAATAATTATTTCTGTAAATAGCATGCACACATGTTTCTTCAATTATTAATAGTTTAGTGTCACTAGGAGAAATGGTTTTTCTTACTCTCCAGTTGGGCTGACCCGTTTTTTGGGCTTATCATTACAGGGGTCACAGGTGGGGTGTTGCGCCTAGGATGAGCATGTTTGCAGACGTTGCTCTTACAGTTTGTTTTCACTTAGTAATTTATTCTCTCAGTATTGTATTGTGATTTTGGGCATGTATCAGAATTGTCTAATGTTTCTTTGTATCAGACTATGTTTAAGAATTCAGTATTTTAAGCATTTGACTTTTTCAATTTTAATGGCTCTGTGAAACTCAGATTTTTGAAGTACACATTTACCCTTAGCTTATCTTTTACACCCTCGCGCGTCTCATCAACCAAAATAATATCATTTGCAAACAATAGACACCAAGGTATTGCTTGTTGGATATGTCCGATGAACTCATCTAAGACAAGGGTTAAGAGATAAGGGCTTAAAGTTGACCCTTGATTTAATCCAACAGTAATAGAATTCTTGTGTTAATCCTCCAGATGTCCTCACCCTCGTCACTGAATTTGTATACATGTCTTTGTTTACGTCAATGTATGATACATTTACATCTTTCTTTTCTAAGACTCTCCATAAGACCTCTCTTGGAACCCTATCATAAGCCTTCTCAAGATTGATAAACAACATATGCAAATCTTGTTTTTTTCACAATAGTTGTCAATGAGTCTCCTCAAGAGGTGTATAGCTTTCATGGTCGACCGCCCTGACATGAATCCAAATTGATTCTCCGAAATGTTAGTCTTTTGTCTTACTCTTCTCTCTATTACTCATTCTCATAGTTTCATGGTATGACTAATCAATTTAATTCCTCTGTAATTGACACAATTTTGTATATCTCATTTGTTCTTATACAAATGTATCAAGATATTTTCTCTCCATTGGTCTGACATCCTCTGTCTTCGGTATCTTATTAAAGAAACATGTAAGCCACAAAATCTCTTCTTTCCCTAGACATTTCTATACTTCGATAGGTATATCATCTGACCCAACTGTCTTTCCATTTATCATCTTCTTCAGAACATCATTTACCTTCGATGCTTGAATTTTACGATAAAAAGTTACGTTCATATACTCCTCTGATTTACTTAACTCATCCAAGCTCATGTCATTATCTTTTTCTTCATTGTAGATTTGATAAAACTATATTTTTCATAGCCACGTCATCCGTCAAAACTGTATCTGTTGTATCCTTCATGCATTTAACTTGGCTTAAATCACTAATCTTCCTTTCTCTAGCTCGAACAATTTTATATATATCACGTTCTCCATGTTTGGTATCTAGCGCTTGTAAAATTCTTCGTAAGATTGACTTCTTGCTTTACTTACTGACACTTTAGCTTCTTTTTTGGCGACTTTATACCATGTCAAGTTTTCATCATTCCTACAAGCATAAAGTGTTTTATAGTTAGCCCTCTTTGCCCTCACTTTATCCTGCACTTCCTCTATCAACCACCAAAATTCTTTATGTGGGGGCACACGATATTTTGTCTCTTAAAGTACATTCTTTCCACTTATCATTTAAATATGAAGACATAACTTCTCATGTGACACTAAGATCAACATAAGTATCATCACCTAGTTGTTCCATAACAACTGCCTTGAAAATAACATATTTTCCCATCTTCAAATTCCACCATCGAATTTTTTGCAACATTTTTATCCTTATCTTGAATTTACTATATTTATTTTGCAAATCCAACACCACTAGCTTGTGTTGTGTTATCAAATTTTCTCCTGGTATGATTTTGCAATCCTTACAAATCTTTCTATCCATTTTGCGAGTTATAAAATAGTTAATTTGCGACTTATGTTCTTAAACGCAAATAAATGTTCTTCCCTCTTCATGAAAAACGTATTTGTCACAATCAACTCATGTACTACGACAAAGTCTAAAATCATTTTTCTTTCTTCATTTCTTTCTGCATATCCAAATCCGTATAATCTGTATTTTCCGTCCATATATATCCATTTAAGTCTCCTCCCATAAAAATTCTCACTTTGTGGGATTTCTCTTACCAAATCATCTAAGTCTTCCTAAAATTGCACTTTAATAGCTTCGTTTGATCCTACTTATGACGCATAAGCACTAATCACATTAATAGTTTTTTTTATATGACCAATTTAAGAGCTAAGATTCTATCACCTTTTCTACTTACCCCTACAACTTCATCTCTCCAAATACTATCCACAATAATATCTACTTCATTGCTTATTTTATTTTTTTCATGTGTACCATAATTTAAAACTTGAATTGTCTAGAAGTTTAGTTTTCTCACCCACCCATTTAGTCTCTTGCAAGACATAAAATATTTATTCTTCTCCTAATCATTGTGTCAACTACTTACATCACTTTTTTCCATTAGCGTACCTATATTCCAACTTCCAAACGTAAGTCAATCACAAATTCTACAATCTACTTTCCTAAGACGACTAATATGTGAGGGCTCTTATATATTTAACACTACACCCAAGTTTTCTTGGAGATGCAGCAGTCCTTGTCAAGACGATGCATTCAGACCATACGACACGTTCCTTACATGGAAAAATCTAGCTTTTGCATAATTTCTCAAATGATCCATATTCATAAAAGTGACTAATTTTTTATGATGGTCGTCTACCTAACGCAACTCTCATCATTTCTCATCCGGGCTTGGGACCGACAAAGGCTGGTTTGGGTCCCACCTACTTATGACTAAAATTTCATTCTTATCTTATAGTGTTATTTGATTCATGCATTTATGGCATGAAATTTGTGTTTGCGGGGTATATAAAAAAATATCTCTGAAACCTCAAAAAGGGCACAAAAAAAACGCCCATTTGATTTATGGAACAGTCGTCTGTGCTTACCCGAGTTTCTCCCTTTCTCCTTTCCCCTACTTCTAAGTAATCTTCTTCCTCTTTCATCTCTCCACGGATTTCGATGCCACCATACCTTCTTCTACCTCGTCACTGCACCGTCCTCCTTGCAAACCGTCGTTGCCTTTATACCGTTTGCATAAGGAGTCTCTCGTCTTCTACTGACCAGCATACCCTACCTTTTCATACTCGGTGAGATCTGTCCTAAGCTTTTGGGCCACATCTAGTTTAGAGTAATTAACTTAATTTTTCTGAGGGAAGTTTATTTGAATTTATTTTCTTCTTTTCCTCTAAGTTAGTTTTCTCTCGACAAATATTTTGTTGTTTTTAGGTTGTATTGATTGTTGTAGGGTTCACATTCATCGAATGATTTGAGTCGCAAACTGAAATTAAATTGTTAATATTGTGCAGATTGCGCTCCAAATTTGCTTGTTAAATCTATAGTCGCTTTCTTAAATTTAAATTACATCTGCAAATATAATTGCATTGTATTCATCTCATAGTGTGCAACTATGAGTGCATCACTTGCCCAGGAGTTTGTCGGGTCGTTCCGATCATTGTGGAGGAGGTATCATTCGCACGTTGATTTCTTGGTGATTGCCCTTTGGGGCTTTGAGGTCGTCTTAGGGGTTCGGTGGTTGCGCCCTTTAGGGTCGCTACTATGGGATTTTGATCGCCTCACAATGACTTGGGGACGTGGCCCCACCAGATGGTATGGCATGGTTGCTCTATGGTTGCTTCACGACGATCCTTCTTGGTGCAGGCAAACGACGCATGACACTCAGACCTCGACGCTCTTTTGCAGGACTTCAGGGACACTATGATTTCCCCGACAGGCCTACCTCCCCCGCAATGACATGATCACGACATTTACCTCCTGGCGAACACGACCCATGTGGTCATCCGACCCTATCGCTATACCTTTTTGCAGAAGGACGAGATTGAGCGTCAGTGCACCGCCATGCTGCAACAAGACATCATTCATCACAGTGTCTCCCATTTCTCTTCCCCGATTCTCTTGGTCCATAAGAAAGATGACACGCGAAGGCTCTGCATGGACTACCGCGAGCTGAATGCGCAGATAGTTAAGGACAAGTTTCCTATTCCCGTGGTTAAAGAATTACTTGACGAGTTGCACGGCGCCCGCTACTTCTCCAAGATGGACTTATGCGCAGGGCAGCACCAAGTGCGCATTGCCATGCTCGACGTGGAGAAGACCACTTTCTGGAGCCACCACAACCACTTTGAGTTCCTCATGATGCCCTTCGGGCTCACCAACGTGTCGTCCACCTTCCAAGCTCTAATGACTTCCAAGCTCTAATGAATGAGGTATTTCATGACCTGTTGCGTCCTTGTGTACTTGTTTTCTTTGATGACATTCTTGTGTACAACAAGACATGGGCATCCCACCTGGACCATTTGCGCACCGTCCTCCAGCTCATCCGCGATCATAAGTTGTTCTTGAAAGGGGACAAATGCTCATTTGGGTAGGATATTTAGGGTACATCGTCGACAACATTGGGGTCTCTGCTGACCCAACCAAAATTCAGGGGGTGACCGACTGGCCGTTTCCATAATCCCCAAGTGAGCTTTGTGGCTTCCTGGGCCTCCCGGGCTACTACCGCCGTTTCATTTAGGGTTACAACGGGATCACGGCGTCTTTGTTGTCCTTATTAAAGAAGCACTCATTCTCTTGGAGGACACTACTACGGCCGCCTTCAAGGCCTCAACATGCGTTGGTGACCGTACCTATGCTTAATCTGCTAGAAATTAACCAGGAATTCAAGGTCGAGTGTGATGCCTCTGGGCAAGGGTGTGGAGCCGTGCTCCAGTAAGGAGGGCATCCAATTGCATACTTCATCGGAAGATGACCCTCCATCACCAAAGGCTTCCCGCTTACTAGCACGAATTGATTGGCGTGGCTAAGGTTGTCAAGCACTAGCGGTCATACTTATGGAGACAGACATTTTTGATTCGCACTGATCACTTCAGTTTGAAGTACCTCCTAGAACAACGCCTCAGTATGGCTCCGCAAAAACGATGGGCCAGCAAGCTGTTGGGATATGATTTTCGGGTCGAGTACAAGGCGAGTGCCTTGAACCGGGCGGCGAATGCTTTCTCTCACCGCAACCATCAGGACAGGACTCTCTTCTCCATCTCCCAGCCCACCTCTACTACTCGCACTCGCCTTCGGAAGGAGGTACATGATCCTCCAACCCTCCTAGAGCTCCTCAACCGAATCAAGGAGAGGAGGTTTCCCTCTTGTTGGGTCGTGAAGGATGAACTGGTCGTGTACAAAGATAGGATCTATCTACCATCTACTTCTCCACTCATCACCTCCATCCTTGCCGGTACTCATGAAGCAACACATTGGGGGGTTCACGAGACCCTTAGGGCATTCGGGCGGAATTCTTTTGGCAAGGCCTCAAGCGTAACGTGCATGATTTCATTTCCGCTTATTCAGTATGCCAGCCCAGCAAGGCAGATCTATTCCCAACATGCCTTCTTCAGACTCTTCTAGTGCCAACACAGATATGGCAGACATCTCTCTGGACTTTATCGAAGGTTTGCCCACCTCGAGAGGGAGGTCAATCCTCTTTGTGGTGGTGGATAAATTCTCTAAGGGGCCTACATCATCGCCATGAGTCGTCCCATTACCGCAGAAGGGGTCACCTGTATCTTCTTTGATCAGGTGTTCCGGATACACAACCCACCAGAGTATTGTGTCCAACCAAGACAAGGTCTTCACTTTTCAGTTCTGGCGGGATTTATTCACGTTGTGTGGTCCCAAGCTCGCCCTTTCCTCTGTTTATCATCCGCAGTCAGACGGGTAGACCGAGGTCATCAATCAGATAGTTGAGATGTATCTTCGGTGTATCACCGGGGATCTCCCTAAGGACTAGGCACGCTAGATTCCGTGGGTGAGTACTTTTACAACACACCCTATCATACAACCCTCCAGACCACTCCCTTCCGTCTCATCTACGGTCGGGATCCCCCTCGTCTACTCACTTACGACTTCGGCTCGGGTAGCTCGACAGTCATGGACAGGGACTTACAAACCGCAACCAGATTTCCAACCTCGCATACGAGCATCTTCTCTAGGCACAGGCACACATGGAAGCTGCCTACAACCGGCGCCACTGTGAGCTCTTCTTCGCACCTGGGGATTGGGTGTGGCTGAAACGCCAACCATACCGTCAGACATCTGTCGTCAAGAGCCCCTACCACAAGTTAGGCCACAAATTTTATGGTTCATTTGAAGTTTTGCAGCGTATTAGCAATGTGGCATACCACCTCCAACTCCGGCCTAGTGCCCGGATTCACAATGTTTTGCATGTGTCTAGGTTGAAGTCGTTCATTGGAGTGACGCCCCCAGAACCCTTGGTCCATAGCCGCAGTACAAGGTTGAGAACAAGCTTGATGTCAACGAGGAAGGAGATGCTGCAGATCCACATTGATGCGTCACATACCAACCCCGCGCAAAATTGCGTAAGGATTAATTCAATATCGCTAGTATTTTATTTTGCGTCTTTTAATTCCGTACTTTAATATCGTTGCATTTTATTTTTGACATCATATGTTGTTAAGCCGAGTGAGGGGCATTTTGGGAACTTAATGTTTGCATTTGAGCCCAACTGGAGATAGGGGAGGGTTGCTTGGATTATTATTATGCAAAGTTTTAATCAATTCACTTCTCTCTCTCCTCGGCTTTTTCTATCTTACGATCTCCTCGTCGACCAGCTACCCTAGCCGCACATCCTCTCACGCACCGATGCCAACACTGACCGTTCTCGAGCCACCCTCACCGGAACGACTACTCCCTCGGCTGGTCATCCTTTGTCGCCGATATAGGTTCCCGAGGGCCCAAGAAGGGGAACTCCAATCTCCAGGATTTCTACGTTGCCCGACCATGAACTAGATCCCAAACGATGGTCTCTATCACTTTACCATCTAATTTAGAAACATAAGCACAGTACTTTGTTAAGTGTGTAAGTATCTCTACCCTCATAATCATCCACATATCCCCATAATGCCAATCTCCTTTACAAGTAATTCATATACATTTTGATTGCAAAATATCCATTTAACTACCTCCAGTGAGACTTGCCAACATTTTATGTAACCGCTCACAACCCCCATTAATGACTGATAAGATCAGAGACCTATGCACGCAATAAACCAATTGTTGAAACATAAGGTACCTTGTTTATGTGTTGTCTCCAAATGTTATTAAGTGAGTGCTACTTTGAATTTAAAAATGACCGACAAAGGAGAACTTACAAACTTTGAATTTTCCATATTTAAGATGTTTAACACTTTGTCAATATAATTAACTTGCATAAACATAATGTACTAGTTGTACGACCCAGTCCATAATATTTGAGATATTGTCCGCTTTGATTGTCCACATTATATTACGAGGTCTAAATTATTACAAAAGTATAATAAATTTTCCTCCAATTATGACGTCAGATTCAGTTTATTCATTCATCTCCTATAATATAAAAGTTTGTCATCCTAAAAACCTGCGAAGAGTTGCCTTTGTCCAAGCTTCACCGTCCCTGAGACATTCCCTCCCTCATCAAATTTTGTATATTACAAGCCCACTTCCTGAGACACTCCCTCCCTCATCAAATTTTGTATATTACAAGCCCACTGACTTCCACATAGTTCCTCCCCAAATCACATATTGTACTGCAATAGGTCCGACTCTAACACTATTTGTAACAAATCAGCCTATAGTATCTAAGGTATTGCTTAATTTGATTTAGCCCAACTAATACTAAGTTGAACCCCACAATTTTATCATTCTCCTAAAGGGGGTAGAACTTCCAAGAAGATTACACATCCCAGAATTACTCTTATCCAGAGCTCACTAAACTGTTGAATTTCTAACAGACTTCACACTTGAAAAGTGCCTCAAACATTATGAGTTATAAATTATTACTTAACCAAATGACTTTTCCTCCAATTGAGATGTCAAATTCAGTTCATTCATGGACCTGCTTTCACCTAGAAATCGGTCGGAAGCTTCCTTTGTTCGGCCTTCATTGCTCTAAAATCATTCTCCGACCTCATCAGACAACCGCCATCAGATTCTAAATGTTACACCAATAACTATATCACTCGTGATCTACAAGCCAAGAATCCTCTTCTCTTCGCCTATGTCTTACATGCCAAACTCATTTAATAAGTACCCGCTTCAATTTGGTAATTTCTTGCATTTTGTTCCCAAAATCATTCCGTCAACATGAAGGAGCAAAGTGATATGGTTCTTACAAATGCCATTCATAAAACAACAACGATCATCATTGTTTATGGAGAAATAAAATTCAATACATAGACCATCAACTTTCTGATATCATTGCCTAGGTATTAAACCATGTGAACTCATTTCAGCCTACATATAAGATTTTCTTTGCAAACAATCTCAAAAGCTTTAGGTTGTATGTGTAGATGTTCTCCTATCTGTCATGAAGTAATGCTTCCTTAACATCCAACTGTTGAAGATACAAAATTTAAGCTACCACGATGCTCAAAAGAAGTCAAACAACAGTTAGCTTAAAAATTAAGGCTTAAAATTTTATTTATTAAAGTCCATACCTTCCTTTTGTTGTACCCTTTTTACCCACCTTCTACCTTTTATTCCAATTGCGTTCTTGCTGCAATGCCTTATCCTTGGTAGCTCCGCTGATAAATTCCATATCAAGATCTACTTGACAAAATCCTACTTCATGAAAGCACTGGGTTAATGTGTTCATAACAACAAATAATGTAACAAAGAAGACTATTCATGCATTGGTTTAAGAAGTCTTTGAAATCATTCCAATTCTGCCATCAATTTGCTGAGTTCTGAATGAATCTCAAAGTTCTTAGGAGTCTCCAGAGAGGGGACTTGCACGTTATCCTCAAACATTTCTTACAACTATATATGCTTCATGTGGAGATGCTAAAATTGACTTCGAACATCAGATTCATCAAATATCACATTTCACTCGTAATTACTCCAGGATTATTTGAACCTCAATATCCAACCAAAACTAATAGATTCTAAGTGGTAAGGCCCAAAAATATATTAAGGCAATATGGAAATCCAAATATGCACGTGTAGATACAGATGGAAGAAAACTGTTACGCCCCCGAACATGACGTAATTCTTCGGACATACATACGCTCGACGGCGAAAGGCGGAGACAAGCGGCAACGGGGCTGAACCATCTGGTTCAGCCCCCACTATCTAAATAAGGCGGTTTGGGGCTGAACCACACCGGTTCAGCCCCGTGGGAGGGGCCGGCCGGCCCCTCTTGGGCCCGGGTATATTTATACCCGGGGCTCCCTCTTTGGATGGCATGCATGAGTATAGTAAGGTACTTCCCTCTCCTCCTCTCTAACCATAATTTCTCTCTAGTTCTCTCCCTAATCTCCCGCTCCCTAGTTTTCTCGTAACATTTGGTATCAGAGCATTCGTCCTTCGGCCATGGTGAACACCCGCTCGCAAGAGGAGGTCAACCGATTGGAAACCCTAGAGGAAAACTACGTCGGGTTGACGGATTCGGTTGCCGCCATCGAGGAAGAGATGAGGGCATCCACACAAAGGCGGGAAGAGCGGATCGACGCCCGCATGGAAGAACTCAAGGCCTTGTTATCGCAAAATCTAAAAGGGAAGGCGACGGCGCACGACGAGCTCGGCGGATCGCAACAACCGGCGGCCGATACGTATGCGTCGCAGCAACAGCCTTCGCAAACGGGAGACGTGGCCGGATCGGTCGATTCAACGTGCGCATGCGCGGGTTCCAGCGGGTCGGGAGGCGTCGCGGGCGGTGGCGTGGCAGTGGGCAGGGGCTTCCGCGTGGCGTCTCCAGGAGCCGGTTCCGTCCAGATGGGGACGGTCGACTACGACACGGGACGTCCACCGTGGGGACGACCCAGCAGCGAGCAAGGAGGCACCGGGCAGGCTCCATGCGTGCCGGTAGGAGGAGCGGGGGGTCTTCTACCCCAGCCGCGGGGCGTCGTCCCTCCGGGAGGCTATGGAGGCGGCGCTCCTTGGGTTGGTTAGCCACATCCGGGATACCCGGGTGCAAACATCGGCCCTATGGAGCTGAGACGACCGACTTGGAATGGGCCAGGTCCGGGTTGGCAAGGGCAAGCCGCTCCGCGAGCGTACATGCCTCTGAAATTGACGCGCGTGAATTTTCCAAAATTCAACGGAGGGGACGGTTTAGAGTGAGTGGAGTCGTGCAGAAGACCGAACTTTTTTTCAGTTACCAAGAGGTTCCGGAGGGCCAATGGGTGCAGCTTGCATCGTTTCATCTGGAGGACGACGCATTTCAGTGGACGCAGTGGTTCCTAAGGGGCAGGGACTATGTTCCATGGGCTGATTTTGTGGAGGGCTTCACCGCCCGATTTGGGCCCCTGGAGTACGAGGATGTTGAGACCCTTCTGCAGAAGTTGCGTCAGAAGGGAACAGTGATGGAGTATCGGACGGAGTTCGAAAAATTGGTGAATCGGGTACACTGGGAAGAGAAGACGTTACTCAGTTGCTTTGTATCGGGACTAAAGGATCACTTGCGAGATGAGGTTCACGCCTATATGCCCCGCAGTCTAAACCATGCCATTAGCTTAGCCCGCATTCAGGAAGAGCGCTTCAACAGGAAAGGAGGTCGTACCATGGGGAGACCCGCGGCTACCCCGATGACCGTCAGGAGGGAGCAGTCGGCGACCGGCAAGCCGACTGTCACAATTGTCATGGGCCGAGCTGCAGGCGAGGAAAGAAAAAGGACTATGCTTCAACTGTGACGATAAGTTCACACCCGGGCACAAATGCCAAAAGATACAGGTTTTTATGTTCCATGAAGATGTGGAGGATATGGGAGATGAGCTTCCCCCGGAGTCAGAGTGGGTTGGGGACTTGGATTTGACAGAATTCGGGGTGTCCATACAGGCGATGGCCGGATGCAACGCCCCCCTCACTATGCGGATGGCGGGGAAGATTATTCAAGAGAAAGTGACGATTTTGGTGGACAGCGGGAGTACTCACAACTTCATCCACCCCGATGTAGCACAACGAGTGGGGCATGTGATTGATAAGGGAGCCTCCTTTCACGTTATGGTGGCAGATGGGAGCAAACTTCAGTGCAAAGGAGTTATGAAGGGGGTGGAGCTACGGATACAGGGGTACTCAGGGCGCACTGACGTCTATCTCCTACCTATCTGAGGCTCCGACATGGTGCTTGGGGTTCAGTGGTTGCAGCAACTGAGAAGAGTTAATTTTGACTGGGACCAGATGACAATGGAGTTCCTACAGCACGGGAAGGAGTACTGTTTGGGGGGCCTCAAATCCGCCCCTATGAAGGAAACCTTCCTTCGGAGCTTGGACCGACTGGAGAGTCAGGGCAACACGATGGCAGTGATTATGGAGGTTACATCGATCCCTACCGCCCCTCCAGTTGTTCCAGTTCAGATGCAGGCGCTTCTGGCCAAGTATGTCGATATATTTCAGACACCCCGCGCACTCCCACCACCGCGGTTCAGAGATCATCAGATTCAGCTCAAGACGGGCGCAGAACCCACCAACATCCGCCCATACCGCTACCCGTACATCCAGAAGACCGAGATAGAGCATAGCGTCAAGGAAATGCTTACCGACAGTATCATACGCCCCAGTACTAGTTCTTTCTCGTCCCCCGTCATTCTTGTCAAGAAGAAGGACGGGACGTGATGATTTTGTGTGGACTACCGCGGCCTGAACAGTTCGACTATTAAGGATAAGTTCCTCATCCCTCTGATAGAAGAACTGTTAGACGAACTGCACGACGCTCGCCTCTTTACAAAGCTCGACCTTGGGTCGAGCTACCATCAGATCCGGATGCGTGAGGAGCACATATACAAGACAGCTTTCCGTACACACGATGGACACTATGAGTTCCTGGTGATGTCATTCGGGCTCACCAACGCCCCGTCCACGTTCATAATGAATGAGATATTTCGCCCTCTGGTTCGCCGTTCAGTACTGATTTTTTTATGCTATCCTCATCTATAGTACCAGTTGGGAAGAGCACTTGACCCATGTCGAGCACGTTTTCACCATCCTCCGCCAACATCAGCTCTACGCCAAGCAATCCAAGTGCTCGTTCGGGCAGGAAGAAGTGGAATCAAAGCCGATCTCAAGAAGATCGATAGCATGTTATCATGGCCTCGTCCTCACACCGTCCGAGCATTACGGGGCTTCCTGGGCCTTACCGGATATTATAGGCGATTTGTCAAGGATTACGGCAAGATCGCTCGACCGCTGATTCAATTATTACAGAAGGACGCCTTCAATTGGCCGGATGAGGCGGAAGCGGCATTTCAGGCCCTTAAGAGGGCCATGACGACCACTCCGGTTCTCGCGCTTCCTGATTTCAACAAAGAATTTGTGCTGGAAACCGACGCGTCTGGTGTGGGCACAGGCGCAGTATTGATGCAAGAAAATAGTCCGCTGGCCTTTTACAGCAAGGCATTGGCTCCCCATACTCTGGGTCTATCCACGTACGAGAAGGAGATGCTCGTCATCATTCACGCGGTGACTATGTGGCGGCCTTACCTGTTGCGGCGGCATTTTAAAATCCGTACTGACCATCAAAGCTTGAAGCACTTCTTGGAACAACGGGTCTCCTCCCCGCTTCAGCAGAAATGGGTGACGAAACTGCTGGGCTACGATTATGAGATTCTTTACAGGCAGGGCAAAGAGAACGTGGTTGTTGACGCCTTATCCCGCTTACCGGCGTGCTCTTTCGCCCAACTTTCCGGTCCCCTGCTCGACTCAGTAGAAGATATTCAGGAGGAGATCATGCGGGATCCCGCACTGCGGGCCATCGTGGAGGCTCTTCGATGGGGGGAGACCACTACACCGGGCTACCAGCTACTGAACGACAGAATTTATTATCAAAACCGAGTGGTCGTTCCACCAAATTCTGCCTGGAAGACAGTTATGATGCACGAGTTCCACTCCTCCCCGACCCGCAGTCATGCGGGCATACTCCGGACCCTGCAGCGGGCCCGAGCGAATGTGTTTTGGACAGGATTACGGCGCGACATCCAACAGTTTGTGCAGCAGTGTGAGACATGTCAGCGCCAGAAGTACGAGACGACCTCGCCAGCAGTCCTACTTACACCTCTGCAGATTCCCCACCATATTTGGGAGACAGTGTCCATGGATTTCATCGACGGGTTGCCCAAGTCTCAGGGCAAGACAGTTATCTTGGTCGTGGTCGACAAGCTGTCCAAATACAAACATTTCTTCGCTTTGAGCCACCCGTACACCGGCGAGTCCGTCATTGATCTCTTTGTACGCGAAATTGTCTAACTCCACGGCATCCCACGCGCCATCATCTCCGACCGGGACCCGACATATGTGGGCAAATTCTGGCGGGAACTATTTCGAGTACAGAGGACTTGCCTGCGCTTCAACACAGCGAATCACCCTCAGACGGATGGCCAGACAGAGGTTCTCAATCGGGGGGTGGAAACATACCTTCGCTGCTTTGTGATGGACGAACCAAGGACATGGACCAGTTGGCTACAATGAGCCGAATATTGCTACAACACCTACCATTCCGCAAGCAAACTGACCCCGTTAGAGGTCGTTTATGGCCTCCCTCCTCCGTCCGTAAGCAGTTATGAACCAGGCAGCACTGCTTTGCCGGTCGTGGATCGGGCGCTCCGCGACCGGGATCGCACTATCGCCACTTTGCGTGAAAATCTCCGCACCGCATAGGACTGGATGAGGCCCAAGCTGACAAACATCGCAAGGAACGGGAGTTCGCAGTGGAAGATGAGGTCTTCCTCAAACTCCGACCGTACCGGCAAGTGTCTGTAGGCCGCAGAACAAACCAGAAATTGTCCCCTCGCTACTATGGGCCCTTTAGTATTGTCCGCCGTGTGGGCCCTGTCGCCTACACTTTAGCTCTTCCTGAGGGGTCGCGCATTCATCCGACATTTCATGCGTCCTTACTGAAACCTAAGATAGGCAACACAATTCAGGTCATCCCTTTCCTTCCCGAAGCAACAGTATCAAGCGAGCTGCGACCGATACCCGAGGAGATCTTGATGCTCAAATGGAAACAGCGGGGTACCGAGTAACGCCCGGAGCTCCTTGTCAAATGGAAAGACATGCCAGAGGCACACAAAACTTGGGTGGATCTGTTGGAGTTCCGGGAGCTCTACCCGGACTACCACCTTGGGAACAAGCTCGTTCTTGATGGGGAGGGGAATGTTACGCCCCCGAACATGACGCAATTCTTCGGACATACATACGCTCGACGGCGAAAGGTGGAGACAAGCGGCAACAGGGCTGAATCATCCGGTTCAGCCCCCACTATCTAAATAAGGCAGTTTGGGGTTGAACCACACCGGTCCAGCCCCGTGGGAGGGTCCGTCCGGCCCCTCTTGGGCCCGGGTATATTTATACCCGGGGCTCCCTCTTTGGATGGCATGCATGAGTATAGTAAGGTACCTCCCTCTCCTCCTCTCTAACCATAATGTTCTCTCCCTAATCTCCTGCTCCCTAGTTTTCTCATAACAAAAACAAACATCACATGGCAGAAAATGTGGACACTGAGGACAGGAAAGGAAAGTGGGCCAAGCTAGCTGTAATAGTATATTAAGACCTAAGCATCCAACCTAAAATTAATTGGTTTTAGCCGGAGAAACCCAAGAACATACAAAAATATATAAGACAACATGAGATTCTCAATATTAAACTAAAAATTCTAACAAGAATAATAAGGCAGTAGCCAAAATCATGATCATCATACAGACGATTTTTTGTGTGTGCATTTTGCATCAATCTGTCTAACAAATCATGAATCGACATGCACATACGTGCAAACTAAAAAGTTAAAAATGATCAATTTACCTCCTTGCAAGTCCATAACTCTTCAAAAAATTTGCAGGACGGAGGAACTGAGGATCCTCTATTTGCTCATTAATGCAAAAATGTTCATACCATTAACCTAGACATCTTGGATAAACCAACATGGTTCATAATGCTACGAGATCTTTCATTCAGTGTCATGTTAATGCGCTTTATCACACTATTTTACTAGAATGTTCTTCATCCTATTCCATTTTTCTGACTCTTTTATTCTGTAAAGAAAACATATGACAAATTTATTCTTCAAAAAGTGAACTCGTAGCTTACATGTAGAATCGTCGATGAATGTGATGTAGTACAATGCTACTCCATGCGATGTTACTGAAAATGATCCCAACATGTCCACGTGCACAAGCTCCAATTCACATTTAAATTTTAGGTTATTGGCTAGTTTTAGAGAAAATTGACATGTTTGTTGTTTTCCTGATGTAAAACTGAAATGAATTCATTATTAGGGGCTTGTATTGAAAGGTTAAGGCTCTGTTTGGCGAAGCGATTTGGGAGCTGCATGCCGCTCCTTTTCGCACTGCCCCGCCAAACAATGTTTTGACCATCTCCAACAACAAAAGCCACCACCCTAATCGCGGAAATAACGCGTTTGGAGACGTGAAATATTTTCACGACCCCAAATCCAGTTGCAGCTCGCGATTCGCGTTTTTCCCATCGACCTCTCTTCTCGACAACGCCGCTCGTCGATGAACAAATCGCCGCCTTCTTTTTTCTGGTCGCCGTCGCCTTTTTTTGCCCGTCGCCTCCTTTTTCTGGTCGTCGTCGCCTCTCCTGGCGGAACCCTGATCTAGACCTCAACAATATCCACGCCGCTGCTCTTATTTCTGGTCTTCGTTTCCTTTTTCTAGTCGTCGCCTTTTTCTGGTCGCCGTCTCTTTATTTTTGCTCTCCATCGCCTCTCCTGGTGGAACTCTGACCTAGACGAAGACATCTCGCCAAAGATGCTTCCTTGCCAAAGTTTCTTCCTCGCAGAAGCTTCTTCCTGATTATCGTTTTCGATTTTTTGAGAGAAACATATTTCGTTTTTTTGCTCTGAGCTTCTCTTTCAGAGAAATGGATTTCATCGAATTGTGTTTGTTCTGATTATGATTTACAGATTTCATCGAGTTGTGTTTGTTCTGAGCTTCTCTATCATAGAAATGGTTTTCTTTTTTTTAATATCCTTTTTTTGTCAATATGTTATACTTTATATAAATATTTATGAGTGAAATATGAGCAAATTTTGTAATTTTGGGGCTTTAAAATAAAAAAAAAATTGTGCTACGCACCGCACAGCTGTTTTGTCAAACAGGTAAAACAGCTTCTCCGTTTGAAACAGCACTGCAAACACTGTTCTTCCAAACAGTTTCACTGATTTTCTCACCACTCTGCAAAACAGCTGATTTTCCCACCACTGCTTCTCCAGTCGCTGCAGCTGAGCCAAATAGAGCCTAAGTAAATGGAGAAATAAATTCTTTTTCTATTTGTATTTTGGATTTCTACATGGAATCAAGGCCACCCGATCCAAAATCAGCAGACTCTAGCCGATTGATTTTTTTCTCTCTATTTGGATACTTGCCCCTCCTATCCAGGGTACTCACACGATCCCTGTGATTTTCCTAAATTTTCGACAACTTGTTGGACGGTCCAGCATGAACCAAAAAAAGGCATGTCAAGATTAGCCACACACCGCCTACCCAGACGGTCCACTCGTGCTTATAATAGGTCCCGCCTCTCCTATCTTTGACCCGGGTTTTGGAATGGAAAATGAGTGTGGTGGTTTAACATGGTATCAGAGGTAGGTTCACGCTGAGGGGGCGTGTTGGACGGTCCAGCATGAACCAAAAAAAGGCATGCCAAGATTAGCCACACACCGCCTACCAGACGGTCCACTCGTGCTTATAATAGGTCTCACCTCTCCTATCTTTGACCCGGGTTTTGGAATGGAAAATGAGTGTGGTGGTTTAACACAACTCATTTTAAGTCTGCCAGACTGCCACTTTTATACGTGCTCTGGACCCCTGCGTACTCGCCGCTCATCCGATTCGATCTCGCAGATCCACTGTCGTGGACAGTCTAGCCTTACTCTCGCAGCTCCTTTGTCTAAGGTCTCGCCGATCGTGATTTCAGCTCAATCCCGTAGCTCCTCTGTTGTAGACAGTCCCGCTTCGATCTCGCAGCTCATCTACCGACAACATTCTTGCGTTGCACTCGCAGCTCTTCTCTCTGATGTCTCGCAGCGTGCGATATCTGCTTGATCTGTCGAGATCTCGTAGACACTCCTCTTTGTGCCCAGGCAGTCCCGCTTCGATTTCGCAGACGCTCATCTGTCGATGACTGCTCGATCTGCCTAGATCCTCTGCCTAGATCTCGCAGATGCTTGCCGACGCTCGCTGCTACTCGCCCGACGACTTCTCTCCGTCTGGGCTGGCAAGTGCTCGCCATTTTTTCATGTACTCACAGGACCTTTGTCTCTTGCGCTCGCCAACACTCTCGCCTACATTGACAAACCCGGTTCTCTCTAGCAATCGCCGACCCATGTTCTTCAGAACTCGTCGTAGCTCCTTCGCGACAATGTCTCATCATGTGGGACCGAATGCTACCTCCACCCTTCCCGCACTTGGACCCTCTCCCTGACATCCGGGACGAACTTCGCATTACAACAATCTCCCTCATTCGGAACAAAAACTTTGTTGAGTGGGTACATTTTATGCGTCGCGTTCTCCAGACCAAAGGTCTTCATCATCATGTCACTCGCGATATCCCTGCCGAGCCTACAGAGCAATGGCTCTGGGATGATGGATGCGTACAGTGATGGATCCTCAACTCCATGGATAGTGAACCCTATCGCGTGGCTATGCACCACGATACTGCTAAAGCTATGTGGGATGAACTGAAGACCATGAACTCAGCGCAGGACAACCTTCATCATTTGTTCGATATCTTTTGGGATCTCCAGGCCGTTGAATGGTTCAGACGGTGATCTGAAATCCTTTGTGGCTCAATACAAGACACTTATCGAGGACTGGGTTCAGCACCAGTCTCCAACGTTGGATCTTGCTACCCAACGTGCTCAAAAGAAGGTTGTCGGCATAGCTCTAATGATGGCATGGCTACCACCTCATCTCCACAGTGTCCGTGCGACCATCTTATCCTCTCCCACTATTTTGTCTCTCTCTCTGATGTGTGCTCCATGATCTTGAAGGTGACTCCGTCCATTGATATACCAATGCATCCCTCTCCGGCCCTACTCCAACACTCTCCTAGCGCTCGTCCTTCACCTCCTGGGCACCTTGGAGGTTGTCATGGATCTCAGGGCGGTGGGCGCGATAGACACACTAGATCCAAGGGCCAGAACGCTCGCTTATGTATCCATTGTGGGCGGACAAATTATACTGAGGCCACCTGTTATCGCAAACATGGGTTCCCGCCACCTCCCTCCACCTCTCAGCATCACGCTTCTCCTGCAGTGGATGGTCATGCCACCTCTCGCTCCGACATTGATACCTTGCGGGAGGAACTACAACATCTTGGGGGCTGGTCACTCAGACGTCCGGCTCCGTTGCCTCTATCTCCAATGAAGGTATATTCTTTTTTCCCATAGTCCATCTTGGATAGTGGGCTCTGGGGCGAAGAATCATATTACCCTGCAGAAGCCTTCTTAGTATACAGACTCTGCTTGCCAGAATTTTATTACGGTGGCCAATGGCGACACCACCCCAGTTTGCGGCTCTAGAGATGTGCTCCTCTTTCAATTCTGCAAAAAAATCTTCCTGATGTTTCCTTGTCTGAATTTGCATGTAAATCCTACATATAAGGGAAACAACATCGCTCTACCTTCCTCCCCACTGTACACAGAGTTTTGCTCCTTTTGATTTAGTGCCCTCAGATATTCGGGGCCAGTATAAAACTGCCAGTCTATCTGGATTACGTTATTTTCTTACTTTCATTGATGATCATTCTCGCATGGCATGGTTGTATTTTCCGCGTGATCGCTCTAAACTCCTACGTATTTTTCGCTCTTTTATCGCAGAGACCCGTACTCAATTCTCGCACTCAATTAAAATCCTCCGCACTGATAATACAGGTGAATATACCAGCTATAACATCCAACATTTATGCGTCGCGTTCTTCTAATTTCAGAGTCTGATAGCGAGCGAGTTTAATCGATCCTTTGGCGTGTCGAGGTATGATTTTTCGTTTGCCGTTTGCATATTCATTAATCAGTAAATTGATTGAAGTCACTGAAAATTCGGCAATTACGAGATTTTAAATTGATTCGAAGGCATTGCGTGTAGTTTTATTAATAAAGAGAGTGGAGTGTTTTTTTTGGTAATTTGGAGGAAAACTAATTACTCTCCAAGAGTAACCCCAGCCGGTTTTCCCCCCAAATCCCGGCCTCAATTTAGTAACCGCACGCTGTGCGAGCCCTCCCGTAACTCCTCTTCTTTTTATCGCTCCCAACCGCACGGGTCGAAACAGAACATCTTGGCATGCGATTGAGCGTCGTTTCGAAGCCCTCCAGAGAACGGCGATTCGCCCAGCACCGTCGACGCTCCTCCTTGCGCTCCTCCTGTCCTCTTTAGAAACCCTAAACGCCGACTCCTTGTGCTCCTCACGACAGAATAGGGAGTTCTAGCCACAGGACCTATCTTTCTCCTTCATCCCTGTCTCGGTCGACTGCACTCTCAGCGGCAGATTTCCTAGGGTGACGCCGACGTTTCTCTCCTCCCGTTTCAGTAAGTGATGTTCTACCTTAATCATTTCCTTCCCTCTCAAATAATTTTTGGGGTGTGGGTTACGATCTTGTTTATTTCAGAAGCGGTAAATCTGAACTTCATCAGCTTTTACGTCACCGTTGTAGTAGTGGCCATCGTTTGGAAGAGGTAAAAGTCTCTTTGATCTTTCTCTGTCGAACCGCCATTCCTTTTGTTATGTTAGCACAAATTTTATGGTGTTGTAGTTGGGGGATATCTAAAAGAGGATATATTTTGACACTTTCAATTTTAGTGACTCTGTGAATTCAAAATTTGAGGTACACTTTTACCCCTTAGCTTCTTTTACTGCTTTCGTTGTAAGTACTCTTTTAGCACTTTTCATTTATCCTGCTATTTATCATTTTTACTACCGCTACTTGGATTGTTTCTTATCACGGGGCCCGGCCGGACTGCTGATTTGTGGTAAAACCTAGTTGGGGTGTTACACCAGCCACGATTTCCAAAAAACTTGTGATACATTTGGTATTATCCACCAAACCTCAAGTGCATATACCCCACAACAAAATGGTGTAGCCGAACGAAAGAACCGTCACCTCCTCGAGGTTGTTCGCTCTCTTATGTTTCAAATGCAAGCTCCCGAGATCTATTGGCACTTTGTTGTTTCCACTGTATGTTATCTAATTAATCGCATGCCCTCTTCCATTCTTAACTTTGCGACACCGTCTTCCATCCTCTTTCCTTCACAATCACTCTTCCCTTTGACTCCTCGTGTCTTCGACAGTGTTTGTTTTGCCTATCATCTTGGCCCTGCTATGAACAAATTGACGCCTCGCGCTACTAAGTATGTGTTTGTTGGCTACTCTCGCACACAAAAGTGATATGTGGGTTACATTCTCGCCACACGAAAGATCGTTACATCTGCGGATGTTACCTTCCTTGAGGATCAACCATTCTACTCCTCGACTTCTAATGATACCTTCTTCATTGCTATCCTACGATCAAACATACCAATCAACCATAACACCCCTCCTCCGCTTCCTACACCACCTCCCGTCCACCCACAATCAACTCCTCCTCATCCACCTCTTCATGTTTACACTCGCCGTCGTACCTCATTTGATTCCCTGAGACAGTTACCTCCCACTGATGCCACTCCACGACCAGCTGATTTTCCTACGACGTCAATTGCACACCCTCTCTCCCACTATGTCTCCTTACACTGCTTGTCTCCCGAACTTCATAGGATTGCGGCTTCACTATCTTCTATTTCCACCCCCTCTTCTGTGCAGGAGGCTCTTCAGCATCCGGCGTGGCGACCAACGATGGATGAAGAAATGGCTGCCCTGTGGGCCAATCAGACCTGGGACTTTGTCCCCCTTCCTTCGGGTCAATCCCGTGTCGGATGTAAATGGATTTTTACTGTGAAGCATCATCCTGATGTGACCGTTGAGCGCCTCAAAGCTCGTCTCGTGTCTCACGGGTGCACTCAACAATATGGACTCGACTATGAAGAGACATTCTCCCCAATTGCTAAATTGAATATCGTTCGGGTCTTGATCTCCTTGACCATCCATCGTCATTGGCCGTTGCATCAACTTGACATAAAAATTGTCTTCCTTAATGGTGATCTCGCTGAGACTGTCTACATGCAGCAACATCATGGTTATAAAACCTCAAGAAATCTCTTTATGCCTACAAGCAGCAAAGACCGTCTGTCACCTTAAGAAATCTCTTTATGGACTCAAGCAGTCTCCTCGGGCTTGGTTTGATAAATTCGGCCGAGTCATTTGGGATTTTGGCTTCACTCGGAGCTCGGCGGACTTCTCCCCGATTACTCGTCACCATTCGGCTGACACCGTGATACTTCTGGTATATGTTGATGATATTCTCATCACGGGAGATGACCTGAATAGTATCTCTATGATCAAGAAGCACTTGGCCAAATTTTCAAAAAAATTATCTAAAAAAAATATCATGCGTGCAGAATATTGAACAAAATATCAAGCTAAAACATATATTTTCCAATGATCACCTTAAGTCCTCGTTTCTAAACATAAAGTAATCATGTTATAAATCTTTCCAATTCACAATGTAAACAATGATTTAGGGTCCGTTTGGGGCAACGTCGTAGCTCCGATGAGGCAGTGAACGAAGCGGGGTTTGCGACCGGAGGTGGGGAGGCGGGGTTGGAGATGGAATCTCACTAACATTTTTGTGAAGGGATGCGGGAGCAAACGCTGCCGCCCGCGATCTGTGTGTTTGTTTTTCCGCCTTGCGGCGGCATTTGCTCCCGCACTGGTGGCCCGACGCCGCCCCAAACGGACCCTTAATCTTCACATAAAAGTTCTCCCAAAATTTGAAAATTTACACATTATATTCTCTATCACTAAGAGATTAAAGTCTTGTATATAACACCTTACTCTCCACATGATAAGTACTTTCCAAAATCTGAAGGTTAACACACATCATAACATATAGTAGCAGTAAAAGCTAACATTAATTGAACCAGATTTTTGTACTAACTTCAACAATCAAAGAGATCGTCGAATGTTAAACTAATACACACACTATTACCGCACGAAGAAGATCCGGCAAGGGGAAGGTCGGCGGAGAGGAAGAGAGAAGGAGGCTAGGATTGAGAGGGAAGAAATAAGGGAGCAACCCTTTTTTAATTCATATCCAAGACAAAGAAAATGCAAGGTCCACATGCCCTCTTATAGTGGCGAGGAGCGAATACAAAAGGAAATAACGGAAATAGGAAATAATGGAAATAGGAAATAACCCAAACATAGCAACATATTTAAATAGGAAATAAACCAAACATAACAACATATTTAATATTAAATATCCTCGGCGCTTGCCATAGCCAGTTTCTCCCCGTTAACACCAACCCGGACTGCCTTGTCCACCGACGTCGGTTCCCGACGCTTGTAGACCAGCCATGTCCGCGCCTCGTCATGCATATCCGTAACAATGCCGCCGTCTGAAAAATTTGTCTTGTCCTTAAGGCAGAAGTCGGGAAATTGACGGCAGAAATCATCTCGCAACAGCCAAGTGACCTCGGACGGGGGACGGTGGCGCCACGCCACAAGGATCTCCTCTGGGACTGCATCTCCGGGAAGGTGGTGGTGGCGTCCTAGAATGGTGTGCGGATATATAGCAGCGGATTCAGAGTAGTCAAGATCCGTCGGAATGTGGTCCAAAGTTGGATGGTAGTCGATGACGCGGCGAAGCTGAGAGACATGGAATACTGGGTGGATGCGGCTCCCCTCGGGAAGTTGGATCTTGTAGGCGACGGCCCCAATCCGGGTCATGACGGTGAACGGCCCAAAGAAACGCGGCGCGAATTTGTGGCAAGGGCGCTTGGCGACCGTGAGTTGGCGGTAAGAGTGGAGCTTGATGAAGACCTTCTCGCCGACTTGGAAGGACGGATCCTGATGCTTCCGATTGGAGAAGGATGTCATTTTTGCTTGGGCCCGGCGAAGATGATGCTTGAGACTGTCTAAAATGATGTCCTGGTCTTGGAGGTGGTCGGCCAAACTCGTTATGACGCACTCTCCGGGCAGGTGGCGTGCACTACATCTGGTGGTGGTCGGCCATAGACAGCTTCAAATGGTGTTGATCCCGTTGCGTGGTGGTAGGCGGTGTTGTATGAATACTCAGCCCAACCCAACTATTTGGCCCACTTGCCCGGTCTCTCGCCAATGAAACAGTGTAGGTAAGTCTACAAGCAACGGTTGAGAACCTCTGATTGACCAGTATACGGAGCCATGTGGAGGTGTGTGCCTTGAAAGCGGAATAGGGATGTCCAGAAACTGCTCAAAAAGAGGGGATCGCGATCGCTCACAATCGATCGTGGAAACCCATGGAGTCGCACGACTCCAGAGATGAAGCTGCCGGCTACACCCGCTGCCGTGTACGGATGTCGGAGAGAAATAAAGTGCGCGTACTTAGAGAGTCGGTCCGCCGCGACAAGGACGCAATCGAATCCATTAGACCGGGGAAGTCGTGTGATGAAATTCATAGCAATGTCCTCCCAAATTCGACCTGGAATGGGTAGGGGCTGAAGCAACCCGGCCGAAAACATTACCGCGTACTTCTCCTTTTGGCATGGGAGACAGACGGCCACATGGTTTTTGACTTGCTTGAACATGTTCGGCCAGTACAGGGAGGCCGCCAAGCGCTGGTAGGTGCGGAAAGCTCCCGTGTGACCTCCAATTGGTGTAGCATGAAACTCGGCGATGAGGCGCGGAATGGGAGAGGAGGTCGCGTATAGCACTAGGAGGCCCTGGTAAAAGAGTCGACCGCCCACCAGGGAGTAAGGAGGGTGGCCTTCCGGGTTGGCGATGAGGGACGTTCGGATTGCCGCAAGGTGTGGGTCGTTCTCGACGTCGTTTTGAATTGATTCTGCATCCTCCCAGACCATCCTGGAGATGGCCCGGAGTTCCAAGGAATGTAGTTGTCGGGAGAGAGCGTCTGTCGCCCGGTTGGTGCGGCCTGGTCGGAATTCGATGGAGAAGTCGTACCCAAGGAGCTTTGCCACCCAAAGTTGTTGTGCTGGTGTGGCGATCTTCGGCTGAAGGAGGTACCGCAAGCTATGATGATCGGTGCGGGCGACGAAGGCGCGGCCCAGAAGGTACAGACGCCAGTGTTGCACTGTCAGGACAAGTGCCATGAGCTCGTTCTCATAAACCGAACGGCTCCGAATGGTGGTGGAGAATGTCCGGCTGTAGAAGGCGATGAGACGGCCACCCTGCATGAGGACTGCACCCACCCCGGTGCCTGAGGCATCGCACACCACGATGAAGGGTTGAGTGAAGTCGGGCATGGCAAGAACTGGGACATTCACAAGTGCCGCCTTAAGGGCGGTGAATGCGGACATGGCCGCTGGAGTCCATGAAAACGGTCCCTCCTATGTAGATTTAAGCAACTGTGTGAGGGGCCGAGCCAATGTGTCGTACCCCTGAATGAAACGTCGGTAGTAACCGGTGAGGCCCCAAAAGCCCCAAACATCCCGAAGAGAGGTGGGGGTCGGCGAATGTACAACAGTCGGGACTTTGTCGTCGTCCATGGCCACTCCCTGGGCTGAGATCGTATGGCCCAAGTAGCTAACGGTGGTTACCCCGAACGAGAACTTCTTGCGATGGAGGACCAGATTATGCTGACGAATTGTCTCGAGCGTTTGGCGAACATGACATAAATGCTCCTGCCAGGATGAGCTATATACCAAAATATCATCAAAACAAACAAGGACGTGTTGCCGGAATACCGCTCGAAAGATGTCGTTCATGGTGGCTTGGAAGGTGGCCGGAGCGTTGGTTAGCCCGAAGGGCATGACCAGAAACTCGTAGTGCCCATCATGCGTCTGAAACACTGTCTTTGGTACATCTTCCGGCCGCACCCGGATTTGGTGGTACCCCTCCCGGAGGTCAAGCTTCGTGAAAAAGGCGACGTCGTGGAGCTCGTCCAAAAGCTCCTGGATGACTGGAATGAGGTATTTGTCTGGGACTGTGGCCTTGTTTAATTCCCGATAGTCGACACGGAAACGCCAACTCCCGTCTTTTTTTCGCACGAGGAGGATCGGACTGGATAAAGGGCTTGCGCTGGGGCAAATGAGGCCGCCCATGAGCATCTCCCGCACCAGGCGTTCGATCTCGTCCTTCTGGGCATGCCCATAACGGTAGGGTTGGGCGGATACGGACGTGGTGTGGGGCTAGAGCAGAATGGCATGGTCGGTGGCTCGCACAGGAGGTAGGCCCACAGGAGCCGTAAACACGTCGGAGAACTCCTCGAGGAGAACACGGAGGTCTGGTGAAAGCATCGGGGTGGCCGCCGGCTCGGCCTGCAGCTGTCAAAGCCACGCATAGAATGCCACATCAGTCGTGCGTTGGATGGCACGAAAGGAAACCGGTGTTCGGAGCAGAGTGGAGTCGCCGACGAGGTGGCAGGGTGACCCCTCCCAGCAAAACTGCATAAACATCTCGGCCCAGTTGACCTGAACGTCGCCCAAAGTTGCTAGCCATGCTACGCCCAGGATGATGTCAACGCCGCCCAGCTCGAAAATGTAGAAATTTGTCGTCACGGCACAAGGTCCCATGGTAACCCTTACGGCGGAGTACGAGCCCGCGGTTGGGCGGCGGCGGCCGTCTCCTAGACAGACGGTGAAGTTCGGCGAGGGCGTCTATGGGATGGAGAGGTGTTGAACCAAACGATGAGAAATGAAATTGTGGTTGGCGCCACTGTCGATCATAATGAGAACTGGGTGCCCCTGGACGAGGCCCGCTAACTTCATAGTCCGTGGTCTGGTAAGGCCGCCTACCGAGAAACAGGGCAGGTCCAAGCGGTTGAAGGTGGCCCCGTCGGATTCCGGTGGTTACGGCTCGTCAGCGAGCTCGAGCGCCTCAAAGTCTTCCACGGTGATTTCGGGTCCGAAATCCCCAATAATGGCATGGAACTCTTTCACGGAGCACACATGAGTGGGAGAATACGGTTGTCGGCACCTGAAGCAGAGCCCATTTCGTGTGAGCGGTGGTTGTATCGTCGAATCATTTCTTGTTTCATTTCGACCCAGGAGATGAGGGGTTGCGATTGGTGTAGCCATCGCGCCCAATGGAGAGAGGATCCGTCTAGGCCGACCATGGTTGAGTCGACCTTGTCCGCTTCCGGTGTGAGATGGAGGTCGAAGTACTGTTCTGCCTTGGCGATCCACCCCATGGGATCGATGCCGGGAAAATGTGGAATGTCAAGGGCGAGGGTCGAGCGACCGGAGAGCGGCACAGTAGTTGCGGGTTGGGGGGTGCCAAGCAGTGAGCCCCCGTCGGCAAAAGAGGCACAGCCGCCGTTGGCGGTGAGCGCGGGCGAGGCGGGGCGGGCTTCCAGTCGCGTAAGGATGGCCTGTAGCGTGACCTGGATGGAGTTGAACTGGGAATCGTGGTCGTCGAGACGACGCTGGACGGTGTCAGCGTGGCCGTCGCCGACAGAAGTCTCGGGATGCAATCGAGTCGTCGGAGCCATGGACGATGGAGAGGCCGCTGCGGTGCGACACAGCGCGGTCGAGAACGAGCGGAAAGATGACTACGGGCGACATGGTGCGGGCGAGAGTGTTCGGGCGAGACCGAGCGGCAAGATCCAGCGGGCGAAACGTCGGCGTGGGGAAGATGTCTGGCGGCTACAAGAGCGGGCGGATCGGCAGGTCGGACCAAATATTATCGTACGAAGAAGATCCGGCAAAGGGAGGGCCGGTGGAGAGGAAGAGAGAAGAAGGAGGCTAGGGTTGCGAGGGAAGAAACAAGAGAGCATACCTTTTTTTAATTCATATCCAAGACAAAGAAAATACAAGGTCTACATGCCCTCTTATAGTGGCGAGGAGCGAATACAAACGGAAATAAGAAATAATGGAAATAGGAAATAACTCAAACATAGCAACATATTTAAATAGGAAATAAACCAAACATAGCAACATATTTAATATTAAATATCATCGGCGCTTGCCATAGCCGGCTTCTCCCCGTTGACACCAACCGGGCCCGCCTTCTCCACCGACGTCGGTTCCCGCCGCTTGTAGACCTGTCATGTCCGCACCTCGTCGTGCATATTCGTAACACACACACACGGCTAATTTGTGAGAATAAACTTGTACTTGAGCTTATGAAAAATTAGGATGTCACACGGAGAAGGATTGATCAACCGTCCCTCGAAATATCCATTGCCAGTAGGACAAAAGCGATTGGCAACAACGAACTAATCGATGTTCCTAGTCCTTAATGTTTTAGTCAGATCACCAAACCAAGTAAAAATTAAATAGAAGCCCTGCCTTCTAGATATTATGGTCCACCTCATGTAGGTCAACAAATAAGGAAGAGGCTCATGATTTCTTTTAAGAGCAATGAAGTGCATTCTCATCTTTTCACTACAAATTTCTCTAATGATCAAACAAGAAACTTTAAAGGCACGAAGCAGATCACAATGTCGCCCGAGAATTTTCAGCCTTTTTTCTCTTCCTTTCAATGGGGAGGTAGCACCATAAGGAGCCAGACTGTCAGCCTCCGTCTTCACTAGAGTAGTGTCATGTGAGCTCGGGGCTTTGAGCCAACAGTTGAGGAATTTTGTTCACTACATCATATTATGCTCCATTGGGTATCAATAATGATGTTGGAAAGATCATCACCGTTCCAAATAGTTTAACCCAATTATTGGTTACTCCTAGAGAACCCTTGTCCAAGTTCGTACAATAAGTCAGTTATTTTATTCATTACAATGCATGCTCGAGAAGAGAGAACTGAGAATGTGAGAGAATAGTGAAACCATCGTTCTAACATGGAATCATTGAAATTCATCTACAACCTTCAGGGGTCATCCTTACTGTTCAAAAAGAAAACGATTTTGATAAGTCCCAATATCAGGAAACATACGGAACCATCAACCTCAGCTTTACACAAACAAAATACACCTCCGCAATTGCCGAATTGAGTCCTAGAGGGGCTACTTTATCGGTTGGCATGCTAACATTTGCTTCATAGATCAGTGTGAAGGCCCAGGTACCAAGTTTAAGATCTATCCAACTTGAAGAACTCTAATAATATTAGGATCAACTTAAAAAAAAATTATCTGAAAGCTAGATTCTTTGACTTGTGTTGGTATCTCGCAGCTAGCTTAACCTCAGGACTAATTAGTATCAGCAACTCTAATAATCTCAATCATGAAAAAATGTAGCAAGAAACACAAGGCTCTAAAAAGACACTCCATGAATAAACCAAATTTCCCCTTATGTTTGTAGAGTAACTTATGAGTAAAAGCTTAAATGGAACTGAAAAATGCTATTGAAAAGCTTATGTCCAATAATACTAGCCTAGAAAAAAAGATGTATTAAGAGCAAATATAAATAATATCCATCCTTAAAGAATAATGTGATTGTTATTTATAATACACAGAAAGAATTGTAGAGTGCCATTACCTGAATTTGTTGGATGCCTGTGAGCTCCTTGCAGAAATCAGTCAGGAGTTGATGATATGCAGGCCTAACATATGTTTGGAAACAAGCTTCTAGCTGTCCAGTAAAACTATTAACAAGAACGGATGGAAATTCAATGATCTCTTGTGGATGTGGATTCTTATCCTTGTCACAGGTTGCTTCGAAGTCAATAACCACAAAATATTGAAACTCTTGAAGCTGAAGTTCAGGTGGAAAATCTTGAGGAATCAACTTGTATGGCATATAGTGAATTCTGTGCTCGGCAGGGTACAAATCTTCTCTGTTCATTGGATGGTAATGATTGTCAAAGACATTCATATGCCGATGTTGTGGCATCTGGACATCAGGATAGAAGATTGGCCACGTCAAAACTTCTTGCTGGTAGAACACTCCATGGTCTTGATGCGCGGGTCCAGCACCCTTCTTGTTAACTAAGTCATCTGAATCGGCAAAATAAGCTGGAAGAACATTAATACCATCTTTAAACCCAGAGAAATCTTCCATGGCATTTCCACTTTCCTGGGACCTCAAGTAAGATGCCTTTTTCTTGACACATCCAAGGGATGGCTCACTGTTTGTTTGCATAGAGACTGCACTCAGAAAGATAAAATAAGAAAAACGCAATGGACTGTGGACATGCAAAAGTAAGGAATCTCAACCCAATGAGATGAGAAGGATAATCAAGTGTCGACTCTCAGTATTAATGAAATATATAAAATGTTTAATACAAGAATATCAGCATATGACAAGATGTTCGTGTAAGATTGTGTTAAATGAGAGAAGTCTTTTAGAAAGGAGGTGGGGTGTTTAGTTTATCATTTGTTGATCACAAAAACTATATAAAAGAACCAAGTAAATCTTCTCTACTGAAAGTGCAAAGTTTTCTCGAGTTTGAGACTTGATTATGGTTTAATGAATAATAGAGCTATGAGATTGTTTGTCTTCTCGAGTTCGGCTAACTCTCTCGGAGCCATGCGATAAGGGGACTTCGCTACTAGGAGAGATCCCAGAATAAGATAGATTTGGAAGTCGACCTCTCTCACAGGAGGAGCCCCGGGCAGTTCTTTTGGAAAGACGTCAGGAAACTCGCTGACCACTGGTACTTCTTGCAAACTACTTTTGGTTTCAGCATGCATCAGCACAAGAAAAGCAGCACAACCCTTACTAATATTTCTGACGGCCTTGACTGAAGACATGATTAGTTTGGAGACTCCATTCATGCCTCAGAAGATGATGACTATGAGGGGTTGACGGGGTCCTTCTAACTGAATCTTCTTGTTTCTGCAATCTATTTTTGCATTTACATCAGACAACCAATCCATTCCCAAAATTATATCGAACTCGGCAATAGGGAGAAGGGATGTCTCTAAGATAATTTCAGATTCTCCAAAAGACACTAGAGCCCTACACTTTCGACTGGTTTGCATAATCGATATGTTAGGCATCATGACATCTAACAGAGTCGAGCCTGGGAGGACCTCTAAGCCGAGTCTACACGCAAAAGATTCTGCTATGAACGAGTGTGATGCACTCGTATCAAAGAGAACCTTCGAGGGTTCATTTTGGACCATAAGAATACTTATATGCATGAGTGTGAGTAGTTTAAGTGTTACATGGGTGAAATGGTAAAAAAATAATTTAACACTAGCTCACCTGTGACCACGTCCTCCTGCTCTTTGGTCTCTGCTGACCAAGTCCATAGGCTCTAGAATGCACTAGACCCCGTCCTGGGGTTGGCTTTGCATTGGCGTCCATTACTGCTTTTCTTTATCAGTCCTGCTCGAACCGCCAACTTCAAACTTCGACTACAGGGCATGTCACAGTAATAGGTATTAGTCTACAAAAGGGAAACTTAAATATGCAGAGAAACACTAAAAGTTAAATTACCTGATCGCCTGCAAGTCCTGGACAAACGTGGGCAATGTGTCTTGCATGCTGACACTTGCAGCAGATACTAAAAGTGGCTCAGCATTCTCCTGGATGGTAGCGGTTGCACTTTGCATAGAGGGTAAAATCCTTGACCTTGGCTCCGGGCTGCTTTCCTCTCTTCTTACCCTTCTTCTGCTTCTTGTGCCAGTTTTTCCTTTGTTGAGTCATGTTCTGATGTTGTGGCGCATCTTGGGTTTGTTTGCTCCTGAGTTATTGCGTCTCTACACCCTCAGTTGATCTGCCTCCAGCTTCCTAGCAGTGTCGACCAGACTTCTATAATCAGCATTGACCATAGTCAGCAACGGTTGTCTCGGCGAGTCACGAATGCCATCCGTAAAGTGGTAACACTTACATCTTCATCTCCTTGCATTATGCCCGCATAGCGAGATAAATGAGTAGATTCTCGTTCATAGGTTGTGACAGTCTTATCCCCTTGATTCAACCTTAGGTACTTCTCCTGAAGGATCCGACGCTCTGAAGGAGGCACAAATCAGTTTGCGAGTGCTTTGGAGAATTCATTCTAGGTGAACATATCCACAGAACGACCTGACATAGGTAGAGATCGCATTATCATTAGGTCAGAAAGGGAATTGAATTTTAAAAGGAGGAAAAATCGAACTTAGATTCTTACTAGTAGGGTCGTCAGTTAAGTGTCTAGTCCACCACAGATTAGCTTCACCCTCAAGAAGGAAAGCCTCTAGAGGTCCTTTCTTGTTCTCCGGGCACTGCATCACGTTCAGCAAGTCCCGGGTCTTAATCAGCCAGTCATCAGTCTCCATAGGATTTTCTTCTCCAGTAAATTTGGAGGGGCGGAGATCTCTAAAATTCCTCGAGTAACGGTCCATCCCGATCTCTACGACAGCAGATGCAGGAGCAGGAACTGGGACCGTTGCAGGTTGTGCATTCCTGAACTCCAATAGGGCTAGGGTTACTGCCCTTGCAATTTCAGCTGCAAAGCCAGTGGGTGTTGGTCCCGCAGGCGCATTGATGTCATCCATGATGATCTCAAGAGTGGTATTCTGCCCCGAAGGTTCGCCAGTCTCACCGCTACGGGGTGCCTATAAGATGTAAGGAGAGTAATTATTACTGAACATAACATAAATGAAGAATGTACTACGGAGGGTATCTTCATACATATGCATAGACTGAGAGCTAGAAGAAATTTGTCGACTCTAACGTCGAAGGAGTGATTCAGATGAAATCCTAAGGCTCTGTGAATTTTATGGGTCATAAGATCCTAAACATATCTCTGATAACAATTGATACACACCCACCTAGTTTAGCAATAATCAAAAGCCCGGTCGGGACTCATGATAAAAAGCAAACTACGCAATGGTAATAAAAATGATACATAGTAGAAGAAAAAAATAATAATAATTGAAAACTTACAGCGTAAGTGAAGTATAAAACTATGGGTAAAAAGGCAACTCAATTTCTGATTCACGGAGAAACTAGAATTGAATAGAAACATAAATTTGAAACACTGAAATCTTAAACATTGTCTGCTCCACCATTGGTTGCCCTCGCCCTCAAGCAAGAAGACCACTAAAGCCACCTTTCTATTTCCATGGCACTGCATCACGTTCAGCAGGTCCTTGGTCTTAAACAGACAATCTTCAATCTCCACGGGATTTTCTTCTCCACTAAAGTTGGAGGGGCGAAGTTCTCTAAAATTCCTCAGATAGCGATCCATTCCAATCTCCACGACAACAGGTGCATGGGCTGGGACTAGAGCCGTTGCAGGTAAACTATTTCTGAATTCCATCAAGGATAAAGTTATCACCCTAGCAATTTCAGTTGCGATCCCCGTAGGTGTCGGTTCTGCTGGTGCATTAACGACTTCCATGACAATCTCAGGCATTCTATTTTGAGTGAAGGTTCGTCTATATCGCTACAACGAGGTGTCAAAGAGAAAACGTCATCACTAAAAAAATTATGATGATGGAATAAATAACTATGAAAAATATCTAACATTCACATGTGGTTCCTAAGGACAAAATTAAACTTGATGACTCTAACATAAAAGGAGTGATTCAAATGAAATCCTAAGGCTCTATGAATTTCTAGGGTTCAAAGGATCATAAACCTAGATCTGATATCAATTGTAATATTCATACCTAGTTCAACAACATTTTAAGAGCTCGATCGGTACTCAAGAAATGAAGTAAACAAAGCAACGACAATAAAATTAATATCACAGCAGGAAAATAGCTAAAGAACACAGCGGAAGTAAAAGATTGGAATTAAGGTTAAAGAAATACCTAAAAATCTGATTCACAGAGCCAACTAGAATTTGAAATGAACAATAAGCCTGAATAACTGAAAATCTTAACAATGTCTGACACATTTAAGTGCATACATAAATGATACATCAAACTGCAAGGAAAGACAAACTAATATGTAGAAAACCCTCGAAAGATTATCCTAAGTGAATCTCCCGATATGCATTTCCTGAAAAGAAATATCTGAAAACGAAGTCACCTCATCTGGTGAGTAAGAAAAACTCTTCCTCTCAGTGAAACTAAAATGATATAATCAAAACATATATGACAACTATTAATATGCAACAAATTGAATCTAAGAACCGTGATTACAGACAGGGTAATTATGCATATTATTGAATAAAATAAACTTTAATAACATAAACTTTCATTTATATAATTGTCACATTATGAGTTACAATCATAGTGTTAATTTCTTGAGGTATATAGGTTTCTGTGTTCTCAATTCCTTTTTGAAGTTGTGGTAAAGCAATTTCATATTCCTTTAGTTAATTTATAGTCCATGCTTACTGAACACATTTTGATTATTGAGTCACTGAAGGTGCCCTGACCCGATGCGCCCTTGTGCGAAACACAGGCTCGTATCTGACTATTTCCAAGCATGGAAATGTGGGTGGTCGACCCCATGTATGAGGCTCATATGACCTGCTAGGCTCTATGAGTATGATGATGTGCATCCATCAATCATGAGGAAGCATTTCTCATGACCCCCTGAACTGATCACCTAGTGGTTGGTACGATCATTACATTATGTTGTCCGCATGACGCCACTGATTGAGGCTCATTACGTATTTTAATCTTTTATTTTTTGTCTAGTTACATTCAACATCTTTATTCATGTCTGCTTTTACGTTAAGATGTAAATTTTCATGCGTTGATCGATCTGTCGAATCATATTAATTTAATTAACATTTAACATGCAATAATAGGCTACGTGTGCTTCAAGTGTGTTCTATAATAATTTATTTAACAGTTAACACGCAATAAGAGGCCATGAGTAATTTGATTCCACATGCATTCTTATACGACCTAGGTAATACATCTATATTAGGTGATATGTCTAGTAAAGAGCAAGAAAATTTATTATATCGGTGTTGCGACATTCATAGACACGATGCGGCGGCATGACTCCTCACAAGGTAAGTCTATTACAAATTCTTCACAAGATTCCTTCTCCAATCTAACACAACGCTTAAACAATACCTAAAATTAAACGAGAACACATAAATTGAAACAATAGGTATAACACCACAAGTCTATGGATCACCTCTTCCCTCTAGGGTGTGGTAGAAAACACAATAAAACTCATTATAAATGCTAGAAGAAAGCGAAGGAAGGATTGAAAAGATGAAATAAAGAACAAGAATGGGCTTTTACCACTTCCCCAACTGTGAAAAACTACATAAGAGCAGACGGTCCTCTGATCAAGGAAAGGTGAGACTCTCGATTCCTGAAATCAAACATATGTTGTAGTAGAAACTAAAAAGATCATGGGAAAACTCACTGGAAGGGATAGAACCGGCGTTTACCTGACAAAACGATGAAAGGAGGCATTGATCGTGAGCCGCGGTCAACATGAAAGCATCGTCGAGCCTCCTCGACTTGAAAGGAGTCGTCGAAGACTTCCGGTGAGGGAGGAAAGAATTTCACCTTTCCTATAGAAGAATCATGCAGTTCCTGATAGTCAACGATCCCGAGTGCACTTACGAAGGGCTGATTGACGAGGAGGAATGATTGTTTGCGAGTGGGGATTGCACAGGAGACGTCGAAAGGAGGCTCTGATCGTCAGGGAGTCATCGGCTAGGCAACCAAGCGGATGGTGCGCCCCTTCCAACTCTCCCAGTCGACGATAAGTGAAGCCCTAGATGCAGTTTCTAATTGATGCATCTGTCGCGGCATCCGAGGATGTGTGATCACGCGATAATTATATTTTTAATTTTTGTTATTTTATTTCATATCATTTTATTTTTCTGTGCACCAATGTTATGTTGAGTTTCAGCTCATCGGTTCGACCACCCGGTGAGACCATGAATAAATGGTCCGGCAATTTGAGTAGCTAGGACGCAAAAGGCAAGCTTATAATTAATTAAGGATTCAAATGACTAAGACGGCAATATTTTTACTAATCGTATTAGGGAGGCGAAATTAAGCAATGAGAATTGGAAACATCTTATATTAGGAAGCAAATAATCATAATGTTGGACATGTTAATTTGGATCGAAAGTTTAAAGGTAATAAAATAGTTATTATTTGGAAACAAATTAACCCAAAGAGAAGGTTGTAAACTTTACAAAAGAGGCTCCTGTAATCGATTGGGGGAGGCCAAGTACAGAGGAAAAAAATGAGATCTTCATTTTTTTCCTCCGTCGGTCGAGAAAACCAAACAAATCCATGTGCATACGAGAAGAGTTGCGCGGTCACCTTCTCCGCCTCGACGATGATCCTCCAGGACTTTAACGTCGATCGTCGTTCCTCCCGCAGAAGAGCTAGAGTGCCTGGTCTCCCTCGACGGATGCCTTTGCGCCCTGATTCGCCGATCAGCGCTACTATCTGGCGGCTCTGCTAGGGTTTCGGTCACCATCGACTCCAACGATCTATTCTGATGACCTAAGAGCTTTGGTCCTTCTCCATCCTGGGAACAGCGAGCTTCAACCTCCCGATCGCCGTGAGTACTGATAGTTGTGGATCGCAGCTCCAATAGTCGGCCGTAGCCCAACCAAGAAATCAACAAAGTCTCCTCTGTGCATCTTAGTTTGAGGCAGCCTCCTCCTTGTCGTAGATTTGCATATGCTCGGGTAACTCCGACCCTTTTCTTGCTCCAGATTATTAGTTTTAGTCGTACGCAATTCAACTAATTAATAATAAGCTTTCCTTGAACGTTCGCGTTGCTTCTATTATCGTTATTTCATAAATTGTTGATAATGAAAAGCTTGTGAAATCTACAAATGCAGCCACGATGCAACCCTTAAAAACGTGATTTTACGCGCAATTTCAATGTCAAGCGTGATTTTACGCGCAAAACTCGTTTTGGCCCGCTCAGCCTACATCCAAAATTAAAATCGCTTGCATAAAAATATTGTATTTTCAAAACTCTAATTTTGGTCTACATCACTAATGGTCTCTCTTATTAGATGCGTGATGGTTTACTGGGGAAAAGGAATGTCGTAAGGCTAATAAAACTGAAATCCCTACATATTAAGGAACGTAAGAGAATGGTAGGTATTTAATTATATTTCGAAAATTGCGTATTAAAAGCTTCAAATTGACTATGTGGAAATCTCTTGCGAACCCCTAATTTGCGCTTAAGAAATTCTAAGTACAATTCCATGCAAGTGAAATAATTAAATCATTATGTCACATGAAAGAATATGGATAACAAGAATAAATACCTCGTTCACAAGACGGCATCAACAAGACTAATCACGCTTGGTCCCTAAAATGAAATTATAAAAAATACTTATAAGTTTGAATGTTATACAGCATCAGGAGAGAGGTTCGAGAGAGCAAAAATATCCAAGTATAGAGTGTAGACGTGAGACGTTTTGGCACCTTTGGAATAACGAGCAGCAGATGACCCCAAGATGCTTTTACGGTCTCATCATATCGAATGATAGGTAAAGATGCATCAAAAAGACTGCTTACAAGTCATGTGCAGACAAGAGCATCAATGGCATCCTGGTCAATATAGGTGAGAGATGTAGGCTCGGGTGGAGTGTCAATGAGATGATGTCTTTTGAGTTGAGATCGCACAAGGTGAATGAGACACTTCAATCAGCATACTTGAGTCCAGATAATTTGGATGTCGTCTGATGTTTACTGAGGCATTGAAAATGATAGTGGATGGAGCAACTGCAAGTGGAGTCGGAGTGAGTGGGGTTTCTGCCATAATGCAGCATGAACACTCGACAAGGATCTTCAGGACCGGAGAATGTGATAGGAAATGTGTGAGGAGAGGTGGTGGTTCCTTGTGATGGAGATTGAAGGAGCCAGGAGGTCTCAATGCACGAGAGAAGCTCGCATGAGGTCGCAGAGCACGGGAGCAGGGAGGTCGTGGTTCCTTACATCTAGAGCTCGTGGTTAGTGGTAGGTGGGAGCTAGAGGTCGCGGGAGGTGGGAGCTAGAGCTCGCAGGAGGTGGGATCTGGAGATAGTGGGAGATGGAGATCGCGGGCGGTGAAAGATGGAGCTCGCGGGAGGTGGGAGTTGGTCGCAGGAGCGGGCAGTTTCATAAGCAGATAGCTCGTAGAAGGTGGATGTTGGAGCTCATGGATAGCGTCTGAGAGGGAACTCGCGGGAGTTGGAGCTCCGGGAGTCATCACGGGAGCAGACAGCGGGAGCGAAAGACGCAAGAACTCATTGAGGTTGGAGGAGAACTCGTCGCGGGAGAAGACAACGGAAACAAAGGAGAAGTTCGTCATGAGTGGATCTGCTGGCAAGGGTCGCTATAGAAGTACTCACGAGAGCATTGGTTGGAGCAGAACTGTGCAAATACAAGATCGAGCGAGTCGTTGAAGGGCGGATCGATTAGAATTGGTGGGTGTAGCAGGAGTCACGCAAAAGTCGTGTGAGAAGGGAGTGTTGTGTGAGGCCGGGAGTTTTCACGTGGGACCGGAGAGGTTCTTGCGAGACCGGGAGTATTCACGCGAGAGGAGAGTGGCAAGAACTTCAACTTGGTTCCGACACCATTTGAAAGTTTGAAAATATAATTTATTATTATATCAATCTGCATTATTACATTGAGACTCTCATGTTTATATAGAGTAGAGGAGAAATAATCTCCAATTCTCTATTAGGAGATGTGAGTCTAAATACAAGAGAAGTAAAACATCTACCATGCGCCTTTATTTTGGGCTTTTACAAGTGGGTGTTAACACATACTAAATGTCAATTGTTTACCGACAGAACATATAGATGTCACATCTTTGAAGTCAAGCAAAAGTTCCCACAAAGCGTCATTATATAACTTCGACATGTAGCAACAGACTATCCAGGTCCAAGAAAACACAGGAATATTAAGAAGAAAATTAAATTTAATAAATCAGCAAAATTTGAAGATTTATAAGATTAACACAGTGGTAGAATCATCAGATTAGGAAAAATCACAGAAAGGAATGTCGTTAAACAAAATCAATTTTTCTACTAAAACATAAATAGATTGACAAAGACTAAAAATCAAAAAGAGGTTTTCATTTTGCTCGGTATATAGGAAGTTGAACAAAGCTTATGAATATCATGTGCAAAAAGCAGTTAAGTTTGAGTTAGAAACAACAATGCGTTTGTTGGGTATGAAAAGAGCTGAAGAAACATCAAGCATAATTGAGTACGTGCATAACTAAGCACAAAGCAGAGCATATGAAGATTGCTTCAAAGCCAATAAATAAAGCAGTGACTTTGATTTTAATACAACAAAGTATGACACCTTAAATTCTAACGCAGATGAAGTGGGAAATTTCTAGTGGGTGTGAGAGAGGAAAGTACCTTAGCGATCGACGCAGGTTGGAGGACAGCAGAATACGCGATGGCCGCGCTAACCTGCGATGAAGTAAATAAGCTCAGCCCTACAAACATAAGAGATGGCGAGAGGTAGAGGGAGAGAAGAAGCGAAGAGATCTTAGAGCAAGGTCGACGGTGCCCTCACGAATCCCTACGGGACTACTAAATTCGACGTACTCTGCAAGACGACGGCCGCGCCGGAGCAGTGAGACGATCGACGGACGGGATCTGCGAGACGATCGACGGACGGGAAGAAGGAAACGACGGCGGAGTAGGGAGACGGCATACCGGACTGAACGGCACACCGTGATGAATTGACACCAAAAATAAATAAACGATATTAAATGACAGCAATGGAAATTAATTACGATTAATGTTGCAAGTTTAAAAAAAAGGTAAATTGATATTTACGTTATTCACGGAGAAATAACCGAGCATTGTATCCCACATTCAAATCAACATGAATCACATGATCCGACCCAAATACGAGCAATTCGTACCATATTGAAACAAATTTCGGATCCGGGTTCGCTCGCCCGAAAAATAATTCGTGCGGGCGCAATTTTCTTTGAATCAACTTCAATTACAGTTTTGAGAGAGAAAAAATAACTTCAATTTCGACTCCAATTTCATTCGGTTGATTTCGACTCCAAATTCATTCGGTTGATTTCGATCCAAATTTGTTTAATTTGAGCCGAGATGGTTCGCTCGAACTCATATCAGCAATGTGTGCCGAATTCTAATAGAATATTTACCCAAGAGCGCGATAATAAACGAGAAGATAGAAAAAAAATTGCTAGAAAATATATATATTAAGAATCGTTTGTGGACCTCCACTCTAAGTTTGCAAAATTACGGCTGCACCCCTCTATCTTTAGAAATTACTTAAATCTTTCCTATAAGTTTACATTTCATAACATGCATGCACAAAAATATACCTTCGTGCGGGAAAGCGACACGGGAAAATTTTGTGCGTTATGAAATGTAAACTTACAGAAAAGGTTTTTGTAATTTCAAAATATGTGAGGGTGCAATCTGCAATTATGCTAACTCCAAAGGGAGATCTGGGTGATTAATAATAGTATTAGTATATATTAAAGAATAAAGAGAACCCAGCCGCATACATTTGGGCACCAGCATTCTACATTCCCAACAAAAACCATCAGAGCGTGGAACGACATTCTGGCGTCTTCCTTGTAGGCGGGCAAAGCCAAAAATCCGCTCCAAACAAAGTAAATCCATCAAATTGAGCAGTTTACGAAAAAGATAAAATCGATCTCAATCAACCGAAAGAACTGCATGATTAACATTAGACACCCAATAACCATGGAAGCATTATCTTAAACAGAATTTTGCAACAACAAAAAATGTTTTTCATAACTGAAAAGTTGAGCATCAGCATAAATGCTTATGCATTACATCTTCCAGTCTGAAGAACTTAAACTTACATGGTAGAGAAAAAAAAAAACCTATGCTCCTTGTTACAATATGATAATACACATTATAAAAAGAGTGAAACACCACACACCTATGTTACAAAGATGATAATTTCAATCTTTACAGAAGTCGGAAATCATACAAACTAAAATGCTGCCTTAACTCGATCATTTGATTACGAAAACTGTTCTGAGTCCGATCCTCACTCGCGGGGACGAGCAAGCCACAAAGAGCTCAGCGCACGCAGCCTCGAGAAATAGTCGCTTATGGCGAGAAGAGCTCGGGCGGACTGACGAGTTGTTAAAATCCGGTGCATCTGCTGCAGGGTCTGCTGTCGCAGGTTGTCCGCCTGAGATTGGATAACAAATAGGACTTGGGATATCATCATCTTCTAATGGAAGATTATGATACTATCAGATTAAATTCATGGTGGAGATATTAAGGTTCTACTCAGCTGTCAAAAACTAAAAAATCATGAGATTAATGTAGCTGCATTTTGCATGCAACATCACTAATCCAAATACCTGTTTCATTTTGTATTAAATGTATTAAAAAAATATGCAACTCCTGGAGTGAATGCAATGATGTGAAACATTATAACTATTTGCAATAAAACAAATTATATATGAAATGCCAACTACAAACTAGTTATATTATGCCGCATTTAGTATAGTGAAAAAATCTCAATCTCTCCCTCCAAAATTGTAGTATTTTATAAATTTCAACATAATCTTTTTTTTTCATACGGTTGCTTGAATATGTTTGTGTTTACGTGCATTTAAAAGAACATAACAAGACATCTATAGATTTCAATAGCTCGGTCTTTCAGTTTTCGAATACACGATTTGTTCGTATATTGTATTACAACTAACACATCCAACCTAAAATCAATATAGGTGGAGGGTCCTAGGAACTATATAAATTATAAAATGCACAAGACTATTTGTTTTTGATGTGAGATCATACTCAACACACCCCACCACGTATAGCGTCCTTCGCCTTTAGAATGTGGACTTCTTTGTTTAGATGGGTGATGTGGGAGTGGGTTGTTAGGTCTATCAACCTCTAATACCATATTAGAACATAAACATGCGACCTAAAATCAATTGGTTACAGATGGAAGGATCCACAACCGTAAACAAGATTACATGAGTTTTTGATGTGCGACTATATTCTCAACATGCCCCATCTTGTGTAGGGTCATTCGCCTCTAACATGAGGACTTATTTTGTTTAGTTGGGTGACGTGGGGTGGGGCGTTAGGTCAATCCTACTCCGATGCCATATTAGAACATATTTATCCAAACCTAAAACCAATTGGTTATAGGTGATATGTCCCACGATCTATATGAAGTGAACAAGACTACATGAGTTTTTAATGTGAGACTATATTCTCAACACACCCCTTCACATGTTGGTTCTTCGCACTTAGACTGCCTTTTTTCAGTTGAGTACTGTGAGTGGGTAGATGGGCCAAGAATGCTCTATTACCATACTAAATAGATCATAGAAAGATGCCAAATAAATGATTTAACCCCTCTTCATTGTTTATAGAAATTAAACTAGAAGACCCTTCTAAAAATTTCTCCCCAAGATTTAGAAAGAAAGAGAGAGAGAAGACAATAATGTAATATATACATATATATTCACCTGGCGAAGAAAATTTTCGAGAGTACCTAGCTTTCCCATGGCCATAGCCATCTGACCCATATAGTTGGCAACATTACCCGTAGAACCAGAAGGGCCGAGAGAACCAGCCAAAGTTTCAGCCAAGGACTGTTGGAGCGCCTCCATGCCTTGTGAAAGGGCTTCCTCTGCCTGTTCAGAGGTTTGTTGGAGGTTGCAGATTCCCACCAACTGCTGTTCGGTCAGAGGTTCCAGCTGATTTATTAATAACTGCATGGTTTCCATAAGCAATGATGACAAATTAGGTTAACTTGAAGATATCTTGCCCAACATTAGTTCTGGACTCAATATAGGCATGAGGAAATATTTTCCAACTTTTATACAAGGCGTGCAAGTATCACATCACCAACACACAAAATCAAGAAATTGAGATTTTATGAATGGAAATTGTTTGGGGAGTGCATACATAGATGACGCGGGACGGTCCTGGTAAAGTAAAAGTCGACTCTATGAATGACTAAATGAATGATAAATTTATTCGATGGCTAAATTTGCAACAATGAACGTTATAAATGATGTGTTACCGACTTACAGGAGGGCGAACCACCATGGCATGTGTACGCGCGGCGAGCTCGCAGAGCGGTTGACACGGGAACAACACGCGCGGCGATACCGCCGGGCGGTACTACCGGCGACATCAATGCGGGCGATAGCATGGGATTAACACCGGGCGGTAGCGACGGCGACAGCAAGGCAAACGCGGGAATAGGAGAAGAGCAGGCGTAGTATTTATATTTTTCGCTATGGGTATTTTAGTAATGTAATGGGGAGGCTTCATAGTATAAGAGGCCTTCCTAAAAACCTAATTGCTATCTTTGGATCACTTTGCTAAAGGAAGGGTTGCTCCCTTTTTCCTCTCCCTCTTTCTCCCTATCTCTCCCCACCGGGGTGGACCCCATGGGCTGGATAGCCCGCGCCGAGCAATTTTTCGACCTCCACCTTACCCACGAAGACGACAAGGTGGGCACGGCGGTCGTCGGCCTCTCGGGCTCCGCCTTGCACTGGGCACGGTGGCTTCGCCAGGTGCAACCTCAGATTTCCTGGGCCGAGCTCAAGCATGAGATGATTCAGCGTTACGATGCGCGTCACTCCGGCTCCGCCATTGAGCGTCTCTGCAGCATACGCCAATCCTCCGACCTCGACACGTACATTGATGAGTTCGTGGCATTGGTCTCCCACGTCCCGGGGCTGCCACCCGACCACTATTTGGGTTTTTTCTTACAAGGATTGTTGCCCGCCATTCGTTCTCGCCTCCGTACCCACCATCCCCACACTGTTTCGGCCGCAATCGACCTTGCTCGCGCCGTCGAGGCGGATCTGGGCATTCGCCACCCGCCCCCGGTTTCCCACCCGCCGCCTCGGTTGGCCCCTCCGCGAGACGTGATGCCTCGGCAGGTTCAACAAGGTGGCCAGCGGACCGGCCGTCCCACTCACTACCGTTTTTCTGATAGCGAGTACAACGACCTACGCCGCAAGGGGTTATGTTTCCGGTGCCGTCAACCGTACTCACCCAACCATGTCTGCTCGGTCAAAGAGATTCATGCCCTGTTTGGAGACGACACGACCACGGAGGCGCTGGTCGAGGAGACTGCACCTCTCTTACCCGAGGACGCCGAACCTCTTCCAAACCCTGCCGAGCCATTCCACTGCCTGGAGCTTCCTTGCTTCTCGGTCGGCGGCATCACGGGTCCTCGCACGATGAAACTCCAAGGCCGCCTTCGGGACCGTGACATTATTCTCATGATTGACAGTGGCGCGAGCCACAACTTTCTCTCGGCAAACCTGGCGCGCTGTTACGATCTCCTCACTTTTGGGGTTAATACATGAGAAAATTCTAGAGAAATCTGGAGTCTTGTACATAGGAAAACAGTAGAACAATCTAGAGAGTTCATGACTCTTGTATATACCGGAATTGTATAGAATACTCTAGAATAGTAGGGATCTAGAATATTCTTTGGTTTGGAGGGAAACCTCTTTGGGGCCTATAAAAGGGGAAGGCCCCCTCATTTGTATTCATCCAAGTTTGGAATAAGCTTTTGAGTTCTCTTGCTTACTTCTTCTCTTGTGCACTTGTGCTCTTGTGTTCTTGTTCTCGTTCCCATTTCCACCACAGTTTTCTTGGAGTGAGGCTGACTTAGCTAGCCGCGAGGGGTGGCAAGAGGAGCTAAGGCCGCGCGCGACATAGTCAAGGGGACTAGTCCGTGACAGTTGGTATCAGAGATAGGTTGACCTAGGTTGACCCAGGTTCACTCAGGTTCAATTTGTGGTGTTGCTATGGCGAATGAGGCAAACAACTCAAGCATTGTTGACGAGCGCGGCAGGGAGGTCGTAGATCAACAAGGCAGGAAGAAGAGGGATCATAGCAGACGCGTGAAGGAACTCATGTGGATCAGGCTGTCATGATGCTGGCCGATCGAGTTGAGAAGGTGGAAGGTCTTGAGGCCCATGTGCTAGAAGAATTCGAGTCCATCAAGGAGTCTACCCAGACTTGTCTTGATGCTCAGCCGGCGTTGGAGGGACGCCTTGCTAGGATGGAAGATGTCATTCAAGCAATGCGGATTGGCTTCGAGGATATGAAGGAGGAACTCACCTTATGTCGCCGAGCCGTGGCTAATAGTGGAGGCAACATGGCAATGGGCAATCCAAGGATGGAGGTTCTTAAGCCCAAGCCATTTGTTGGCAAGCGAGATGCAAAGGAGGTAGAAAACCTCATTTGGCAAATGGAGCAGTTCTTCGAGGGGTGTAACCTCGTCGACGAAGCCGCTAAGGTACGACAAGCCTCTTACTACTTATCGGATGTTGCTTCTCTTTGGTGGCGAAGAAAGCAGGCCGACATCGAGAAAAGCTTGTATCGTATTGATACATGGGAGGAGTTCCGGCGTGAACTCAAACGACATTTCTATCCGGAAAATGTCGTTTATGAAGCTAAGAAAAAGCTGAGGGAGTTGAAGCACAAGGGGAGCATTGCGGAGTATGTTAAAGAATTTACCACCTTGATGCTGCAAATTCCTAGCATGTCTGATGAAGACTTGCAATTCTTCTTCGTGGATGGTCTTCAACATTGGGCTAAGCAGGAATTACAAAGGCGAGATGTCAAGACGTTGGATGAAGCTATTGCCACGGCTGAGTCCCTTATTGAGTACCAACGGAACCCGGATACAACAAAGCCAAAGAAGGATAAGGATTACGGGAAAGGTGGGGGAGAGAAGCGTGATGGCAAGAAGCCCAACTTCCAGCGGCATGACACCCGGAAGGAATATGAAGAGAAAAAGAAGGCCTTCATTCCAAAAGGAGGATGCTTCTTATGCAAGGGACCGCATGCAATGAGCAACTGTCCAAAGATGGGAACGCTTTCGGCGATTATGGAAGGCAATTATGCGGGAAATTCTGGAGAAGGTACTTCTGCTCAAATGGGATCCTTACAATTACTTAATGCTTTGAATATTAGACCTGCTCCAGCCGCATCACCAAAAGGATTGATGTTCGTGGAGGCGTATGCAAATGGGAAGGCCACCAAGGACTTGCTTGACACAGGAGCAACGCATAACTTCATGACCGAGGAGGAAGCCAAGAGACTTGGACTACAAGTCTCTAAGGGGGAAGGTTGGTTGAAGACGGTGAATGGGAAGGCGAGACCGCTGCAAGGAGTTTCACGCGGAGTGGAGTTGCAGTTGGGAACTTGGAAGGGCCAAGTGGACTTCTCCATTGCATCGATGGATGATTTTCAAGTTGTACTTGGGATGGATTTCTTCGAGAAGGTACGAGCTATCACTATGCCTTTTTGTAGATCCATGTGCATTATGGAGAAAGGGTCTCCATGCATGATCCCAACGGTGGAAGGGCCACCAACGAAGGGAAAGCAGTTATCGGCTATGCAAATAGCCAAAGGCGTCAAGAAAGGAGAGGTGACTTACTTAGCCACCTTGAAGGAGGAAGTTGCGGCAAAGGATGAGGAGGTACATCCTTTCATTGTGCAAGTCTTGGAGGAGAATCAAGACGTTATGTCAACCGAGCTTCCGAACAGGCTACCGCCTCGGAGGGAGGTGGACCATGAGATTGAGCTGGAACAAGGGGCGAAACCACCTGCGATGGCGGCATATCGCATGGCTCCGCCCGAATTGGAGGAACTCCGCAAGCAGCTGAAGGATCTACTTGACACGGGGAAGATTCGTCCATCGAAGGCACCATACGGCGCACCGGTGCTCTTTCAGAAAAAGAAAGATGGATCTTTGCGGATGTGTGTGGACTATCGGGCACTCAACAAGGTAACGGTCAAGAATAAGTATCTTATTCTTTTGATCGCTGACTTGTTTGATAGGATGGGGAAAGCCAAGGTCTACACCAAGATGGACTTGCAGAAGGGCTATTATCAAGTCCGAATTGCAGAAGGAGATGAGCCGAAAACGATGTGCATCACTCGTTATGGGTCTTACGAATGGTTGGTCATGCCATTTGGCTTGACTAATGCACCGACAACGTTCTGCACTTTGATGAACAGGATATTCCATCCCTACCTGGATCAATTTGTGGTGGTTTATCTGGATGACATCGTGATCTACAGCAACTCAATGGAGGAGCATGCGGAACATCTCCGCACTATCTTTCGAGTCTTGCGAGAGAATGAGTTATATGTGAAGAAGTCAAAGTGTACGTTCGGCACAGAGGAGGTCTCATTCCTTGGACATGTCATTGGACATGGCCAGTTAAAGATGGATGAAGTCAAGATCCAAGCGATCATAGATTGGGAGCCACCTACTAAGGTAATCGAGCTAAGATCTTTTCTTGGACTTGCAAATTACTATCGGCGGTTTATCCAGGGCTATTCAAGGAGAACAGCCTCATTGACGGACTTGCTAAAGAAGGATAGATTGTGGGCTTGGGATGATGGATGCAAACAAGCCTTTGAAGATCTAAAGCAAGCAGTGAGCACCGAGCCGGTGTTATCATTGCCGGACTTTGGAAAGGAGTTCGAGGTCCAGACGGATGCTTCCGACTTTGCCATTGGTGGAGTCTTGATGCAGGATGGACATCCTATTGCAAATGAAAGTCGAAAGCTGAACGAGACGGAGCGGCGGTACACCGTCCAGGAGAAGGAAATGACTGCTATCATACATTGCTTACGGGTGTGGAGACATTACTTGCTCGGGGCGAAGTTCGTGGTCAAGACGGACAATGTGGCCACAAGTTACTTCCAGACGCAAAAGAAGTTGTCTTCAAAGCAAGCAAGGTGGCAAGATTTTCTAGCAGAGTTCGACTATTCGATGGAGTACAAGCCCGGGAAGGCGAATGTTGTTGCGGATGCCTTGAGCCGCAAGGCTGAACTTGCCGCTATATCCACGGTGAAAGGAGAGTTGCTAACCAGGATCAAGGAAGGGTTGCAACAAGATCCATTGGCAATTGAGCTGATGAAGGCGGCAATGGAAGGGAAGACTAAACAATTTTGGGTAGAGGATGAACTCCTTTACACCAAGGGGAAAAGACTATACATCCCAAAGTGGGACAACCTACGGAGGGAATTGATCAAGGAGTGTCATGACACTCGATGGGCAGGTCATCCTGGCCAAAAGAGAACCATGGTGCTAGTGGAGATCTTATACTACTGGCCGAAGATGAAGGAAAGCGTGGATTTGTATGTGAAGACATGTCTTGTGTGCCAACAAGACAAAGTGGAGAATCGGCAACCAGCGGGATTGCTAGAGCCTCTTCCAGTTCCAGATCATCCATGGCACACCGTGACGTTGGACTTCATCAGCGCTCTTCCCAAATCAGAGGGATTTGGATCGATTATGGTGGTCGTGGACAGATTCTCCAAATATGGGACATTCATCCCATGCACAAAGGACTGCACAGCGGAGGAAGCGGCTCAAGCATTCTTCAAGCAAGTGGTAAAGCATTGGGGGCTTCCACAAAATATTGTGAGCGATCGGGATCCTCGCTTCACGGGGAAACTTTGGACGGAGTTGTTCAGGATGATGGGATCACAACTAAACTTCTCCACAAGTTTCCACCCGCAGACCGAGAGGGTAAATGGCTTATTGGAGTGCTACTTGCGGCACTTTGTGAGTGCTAACCAGCGGGACTGGGCAAAGATCTTGGATGTTGCTCAGTTTTCCTACAACTTGCAGAGGAGCGAGTCTACAGGAAGGAGTCCCTTCGAGCTGGCGACCGGGCGTCAACCGCTCACACCGCATGCACTAGCCATCAACCCTGGAGAAGGAAAGAGCCCAGGAGCACTTCAGTTGGCAAAGTCTTGGGAGGAACAAAATGACTTGGCCAAAGTCTGCCTAGAGAAAGCAAGGAAGCGTATGAAGAAATGGGCGGACGTGAAGAGAAGGCCACAGGAGTTTGTCCTAGGGGATAAAGTGATGGTAAAACTCCTACCCCAGCAGTTTAAGGTAATGCGAAGCATGCATAAGGGGTTGATAAGGAGGCATGAAGGGCCGTTCGAGGTGATCGGCAAGATAGGAAAGGTGTCATATCGCCTTGATCTACCCAACTCGTTGAAGATTCATCCGGTCTTCCATGTAAGGATGTTGAAGTCTTATCATGAAGATCAGGAAGACCCGAGGCGAGGAGAATCGCATAGAGCACCTCCGATCATGACCAAATCATTCGAGAAGGAGATTGATCGGGTGCTATCTCAGAGGGTGGTACGGCGACGCGGAGTCCCGCCAAGTAAACAGTACTTAGTCAGATGGAAGGGATTGCCAGAGTCTGATGCTACTTGGGAGACATTAGAAGACTTGTGGCAGTTCAAGGACTTTATTCAGCAGTATGAGGCGACGAGGACGACGCCAGGATAGGTGGGGGAGAATGTTACGATCTCCTCACTTTTGGGGTTAATACATGAGAAGATTCTAGAGAAATCTAGAGTCTTGTACATAGGAAGGCAGTAGAACAGTCTAGAGAGTTCATGACTCTTGTATATACCAGAATTGTATAGAATACTCTAGAATAGTAGGGATCTAGAATATTCTTTGGTTTGGAGGGAAACCTCTTTGGGGCCTATAAAAGGGGAAGGCCCCCTCATTTGTATTCATCCAAGTTTGGAATAAGCTTTTGAGTTCTCTTGCTTACTTTTTCTCTTGTGCACTTGTGCTCTTGTGTTCTTATTCTCGTTCCCATTTCCACCACAGTTTTCTTGGAGTGAGGCTGACTTAGCTAGCCGCGAGGGGTGGCAAGAGGAGCTAAGGCCGCGCGCGACATAGTCAAGGGGACTAGTCCGTGACAGCGCGCTCTTGCTCTTCCCCACCTCCCATCCGCGGAATTCACGGTCTGCTTAGGGGACGGCCGCCGCCGGCCGACACATGGCATGTGCCAAGCGATCACGTTGTCCGCGGGCTCGTGTTCTATCACGTCCGACTTCAACATCTTCGAGTTAGGCGGCATTGACGCCATCTTGGGGGTTGCTTGGTTGCAAACGCTGGGCGATGTTCGTGTCAACTGGGCGAAGATGACGATGCACTTTCAACACGGGGCGACGTCGTGCTGCCTTACGGGTGACTCCACCCTCCTGCGGACGCCAGTTTCATTCTGGGCCCTCCAACGCACCTCATCGATCACCTTCTCGGCATGGCTATGGCTCTTGGCGAGCGACCCCGAGGATCCGCACCCTTTACCGGACGACATCCGCGGCATCTTGGACGAGTTTGCCGAAATTTTCGTGGCCCCGACCGGCTTACCGCCGGCCCGCCCCACGGACCACGCCATCGTACTTCACCCGGGGACATCAGCCGTATCGGTTCGACCGTACCGCTATGGACACATTCAGAAAGATGAAATCGAACGCCTCGTGCGGGAAATGCTTTTGGGGGGCATTATTCGGCCGAGCGCAAGCCCCTTCTCTAGCCCGGTCCTCCTTGTGCGGAAGAAAGATGGCAGTTGGCGTTTCTGCGTGGACTATCGGGAACTCAACAAGGCCACCGTCGCCGACAAATACCCGATTTCGGTCATCCAGGAGCTCTTGGACGAGCTCCATGGCGCAACCTTCTTTACCAAGCTGGATCTCCGCTCCGGCTATCATCAGATTCGCGTGCGGCCGGCGGATGCTCCCAAGACGGCGTTTCGTACTCACGATGGCCACTTCGAGTTCTTGGTCATGCCGTTCGGCTTGACCAACGCCCCGGCAACTTTCCAGGCTACGATGAACAACATTTGTCGGTCGGTACTCCGCAAACATGTGCTTGTCTTTTTTGATGATATATTGGTATATAGTCCCACTTGGCAGGAACACCTCCAGCACGTCCGGGCCACCCTCCGCACCCTTCGCAGCCACAGCCTCGTCCTCAACCGGAAGAAATGCTCCTTCGGTGCCACTTCGGTTAGTTACCTGGGCCACACGATCTCGGCCAACGGAGTGGCCATGGAGGCCGACAAGGTCGCGGCGGTGCTTAACTGGCCAACGCCCACATCGGTCCGCGAGGTGCGCGGATTCCTGGGCTTGACCGGCTACTACCGCCGGTTCATTCAAGGCTATGAGACTTTAGCCCGCCCCCTCACCCAACTCCTCAAGCTTTCGGAGGAGGGACCATTCATCTGGTCGGCGGCGGCCATGGCGGCATTTGCGGCCTTGCAGTCGGCCCTCGTGCATGGGCCGGTATTGGCTATGCCGGACTTCCACCAGCCCTTCGTAGTCGAGTGCGACGCATCGGGCACCGGTGTCGGCGCGGTCCTTATGCAGTCCAGACGACCAATAGCTTTCTACAGCCGGGCTTTCTCCCCCACTGTTCGCAGCCGCTCGGCATATGAGAATGAACTGATGGCTTTGGTATTGGCGGTACAGCACTGGCGCTCATACCTTCTTGGTCGGCCATTCGTGGTTCGGACGGATCACCACAGCCTCCGTTATCTACTCCAACAGAAAATCGCCACACCGGCTCAACAAGTTTGGATCGCGAAACTATTGGGCTACGACTTTACGATCGAGTTCCGCTCCGGCAAAACCAACCGGGAGGCGGATGCGCTGTCTCGCCAACCGCACGCGCCCGAATTGACCGCCATTTCTCGACCGGTGAGGGAAGAGGGCTCCGACATTCAGGAGGGAGTCGAGCAGGACCCGTACTTGTCAGCTATCCGGACGGCTCTCATCACCGACCCGGCGGCGAACCCCCCGTACTCCCTCATTGGCGGGCGACTGTTCTACCGCGGCCGACTGGCACTTTCCGCGTCCTCCGCGTGCATTCCTCGGTTGCTCGCCGAGTTCCACGCGTCCCCAACTGGCGGCCACGCCGGCGCCTTCCGAACATATCGCCGCTTGTCGGCCTCCTTGTTTTGTCCCCAGATGTTTCGCCAGATCAAGGCCTACGTCGCCGAATGCCTTACATGTCAGAAGGCCAAGTATGAAGCACTGTTCCCGGGCGGCCTCCTGCAACCCCTTCCGGTACCGGAGCGTATATGGGAGGACATTGCCATGGACTTCATCACACGACTTCCCCGGTCTGACGGGTTCGACTGTATCTTGGTGGTGGTGGACCGCCTCTCAAAGTATGGTCATTTCCTCCCCCTTCGCTATCCGTACACAGCAAAGACGGTCGCGGACAGTTTCATTTCCGGCATCGTGCGCCTTCACGGATTCCCGCGCTCCATCGTGAGCGACCGAGACCCCCTCTTCTTGAGCAGTTTTTGTACCTCTTTATTCCGTCTACAAGGAACTCAACTTCGCATGAGCACCGCCTACCACCCGCAGACGGACGGGCAGTCGGAAGTTCTCAATCGGTGCCTTGAAACCTACTTACGGTGCTTCATTGGCGAAAGACCGGGGACTTGGGCCAAGTGGCTTCCGTGGGCGGAATATTCGTACAATACGGCTTATCACTATGCAGCCAACACTTCCCCCTTCGCAGTGGTTTACGGCCGCCCACCCCCTTCGATCGTGCGGTATCTGCCCGGCGAGTGCAATGTGGACGGTCTCGCGGTACACTTGCAAGATCGTGACACTATCTTGGACAGTTTAAAGCATCACCTCCGGCGCGCTCAAGCCAAGATGACATCTTTTGCGAACCGCAAACGCCGGGACCTCCAACTCGCCATTGGAGAGAAAGTATTCATCAAGCTGCAACCTTACCGGCAATTGTCCGTTGCTCGCCGAACGTGCCCAAAATTGGCCCCACGTTTTTTCGGCCCCTTCGAGGTGATCGGCCGCATTGGAGCGGTGGCCTACCGCCTTCGGCTCCCGGACGACAGCCGGATCCATCCCGTCTTCTACGTATCACAACTTCGTCGAGTCATCGGCGACCACCCAGCCGTGGATCACATCCCCGCCAACTTGGACTATTCCAGCACCGCACCCATATATCCGGCCGCCATCATCGATCGCCGCTCATCTCACTCCGGGACGCACTTCCCCGAGGAAGTCCGGGTGGCGTGGCGCCACCGGCCACAGTCCGAGAGCACGTGGCTACTTCGCAACGACTTCCGCCGCCAGTTTCCGGACTACTGCCTTGAGGACAAGGCCAATTTCCCAGATGGCGGCATTGTTACCGACTTACAGGAGGGCGAACCACCATGGCAGGTGTACGCGAGGCGAGCTCGCGGAGCGGTTGACACGGGAACAACACGCGCGGCGATACCGTCGGGCAGTACTACCGGCGACATCAATGCGGGCGATAGCATGGGATTAACACCGGGCGGTAGCGACGGCGACAGCAGGGCAAACGCGGGAATAGGAGAAGAGCAGGCGTAGTATTTATATTTTTCGCTATGGGTATTTTAGTAATGTAATGGGGAGGCTTCATAGTATAAGAGGCCTTCCGAAAAACCTAATTGCTATCTTTGGATCACTTTGCTAAAGGAAGGGCTGCTCCCTTTTTCCTCTCCCTCTTTCTCCCTATCTCTCTCCCTCTCTATTTCTATTTCTCCCGTCCGCCGCATGCACTATCGCCGCCCCTGTCGTCGGGCGTTAGTCCAGCGCTAATCCCGACCGCTGCCATCTCCCCTATCGCCTGCCCGATACCCCTAGCGGTATCAATATGACACAATAATCACATTCAAGTAGAATCTCTGAGGACTCAAATATGGCAGTACACATACGAGAGTGCTAAAACAAACAAACACTTGAACGGACAAAGCCCGACAAATCAAAGGATGCTTGGTGCAAAGATTACAGTACAATATTCATAAAAACAGTGAATTAACACACAAAAAATTCAGTAAAAGCTTTTACAACCAAGAGATAAACTTACACAATTAAAGTTGCGGGATATTTTTTTAGAGGGGCAAATAAGACTTAATGATTTTATTAGATAAGACATATGGCTATATATATAACCTACGCATAATAACATTACAACACTCCTCAAGATTGGCGAAAAATATTCACTAAGTTCATCTTGTCACATCCCCTAATCATATCCTCTGAGCTGAGTCCCTTGGTCAAGCAATTTGTTGTCTGACCCTTGGTCAAGATGTAACTCAGCTCCAGTAGCCCACAATCAAGCTTCTCATTTATGAAGAACCTATCAATCTCGATATGCTTGGTTTTATCATGTTGAACTGGATTATTTGCAATACTGATGGTTGTCTGACTGTCACACCACGGCTTCATCTTATCTCCTCGATCCAGATTCAACTCCACCAGCATGCTCTTCAGCCACAGGAGCTCTGCAACTCCCAATGTCATGGCTTTATACTATGCCTCTACTGTCGATTTGGCCACCACTGACTGTTTCTTGCTCCTCCGGAAAACCAAGTTGCCTCCCACAAATATGCAATAGCTTGAGGTGGATCTGCTGTCATCTACACAGCTTGCCCAATCAGAATCACAGTAGCCCTTAATTGTCATGTGCTCGTTCCTTCTGAACAGCAGCCCCTTTCCAGGGGCATTCTTCAAGTATCGAAGAATCTGGTACACTGCATCCATATGGCCCTTGGATCATGCATGTAGCGGCTCGCCACGCTCACTGCAAAGGAGATGTTCGGGCTTGTGTGGCTCAAGTAAATCAACTTTCCAACCAACCTCTGGTACATCTCACGATCAACTGGTTCTCCGGCCTCAGCACCAAGCTTGCACTTCTGATCGATTAGTATCGCAGCAGACTTGTATCCCAACATCCCCGTCTCTGTGAGGAGATCCAAGGCATACTTCCTTTGGGAAAGAACTGTTGCGGGTCGCTCGGGTGCTCTGGTAGACCGGTCGAATTGAACCACCTTAGCTCGGAAGCGAATCGAGCGTGCAAACAGTCAATGAATGAATCGATAAGTGACACGAGGACTTTTAATGTGGAAAACCCGGAAAAGGTGAAAAACCACGCGGTCGGGGCTGCGACAGCCAAATTCCACTATATGCTGGGGGGTTACAATTGGAAACTAAGAATTCGAGCGTGACAAGCTGCAGCTCATTACAACGGTAGAGAGAGAGAGAGAGAAAACTTCGAGGGTGACAGGCCACCTCTCGGAAAGCTAAGTACTTCTTCTTTTGGGAACGAAAGTGAGATCGTTGGGTCGCCTTTCGGAACCCGAAGGATTCCCGAATCGCTTAGGAAGATGGTCTTCCAGAGCAAAGGAAATCTCCATGTCCACGAAGGAGATCTTCGAAGGCCGAGGGAAATCTTTGAGCGCCGAAAGAGGACTCAGAGGAAATCTTCAACGGAGCTCTCTCGAATGCAGAAGGCAAGATGTCTTGAAATGAAGGCCATGAGCTCCTTTTATAATCTTGGGCAGGGGTAGTCCGGTAATCTTGTCGTCGTAACCACCTGACGGGCGAATCACGTTCGCCGATTCGGAGCACACGGATCGTCATTTTTTGTAAATGACCGTCTCGCCCTTCAGGCAGTTCGGGCAGGTTGGGCAATTCGGGCAGCTTCGTTGAAGGTGATGAAGGCGACAAACGAGACCTGCAATCTGAGAAATTAAGAAAAAGTTAACTGCGCGCGTGTCGGGAACGTGGAAGCGTTCTGAGTGTGCGCGGAAGCGTTCTGAGCGTGCAACGAACACGGGAGCGTCATGAGCGCAACAGTGGTTTAGGGGTTGATCACTCTGGGGGCTGGCCCCCGACTGCCTTCTCTTGAGTTGCTTGCTTCTGGGCTGTTTTATGAAAAATCATGAGGTGTCCTGACTGGACAAGGCGTTCGATTTCGTCCTTCAAACTGAGACATTGCCTCGTATGGTGTCTCAGGCCTTTGTGAAAATCACAGAACGGGGATTGATTCCCTGTATTGTCGTCCCGTCTGGAAGTTCTGCTTCACTTGCCCTGAGCTTGAAGTTCCCGCCGAGAAGCATAAGTCGTGTCACCGTTGCCATGAACAGGACATTGAATGATATGCGGTGGCTTATCAGCGCCCTCCTCAGCTCAAATGTCGGGTTCCCAATGCTTGCGTGTATGGAGAAATCCAAACCTCCGTGGAGGCTCTCTTTGTGCGATTTTGCGGTGACGTCCTCCCGACGTTGGTCGTGCTCCGCTTGCTTTGAGGGGGTAAGTTCCTCCTCCTCGAGCTCCTTCATAGTTCGAGTGAGTTTTCTGACACTTCGTTCTCGAACCTCGTGCCATCCAGTGAACAACTGGGACAGCTCGGTGAAGTTGTTAATGACTCCTTCGGACAGCGATTGATGCCAGGTAAGAGCGTCGTCACGGAGTGTTGCGGAGAAAATCTTGCAAGCGATCTGGTCTAGAAGCCCAAATGCTTCCATTAAGATTAAGAAGTAATTCACGTGCTCGTACGGATTCTCCACTCCGTAGAACCTCCTACATCGTGGGGGCTTGAGCCAGAGTGGAATGTGATATGTCAAAATCTGTTTTGGCAAGGGGGGTAGACTAGCCTGGAACATGTTGTTGTCCAGAACTTACTCCGTTGCCAGAGGTAGTTGTTTGTAGGCAATGTCCGGCCGTTGAGGTAGGATTGGTGCGACGGCGAGCGCGCCTCCTTTTGAATTTGCAGGAGGAGAGGAACTGCATGTATCTGAAACGGCCGAGGGTGTATCCATCCTTGACGATCTTTCGGGGGAGGTTGCTTCTAGTTGTAACCGGGAACTCTGTTCTCACAGACGGCGCCAAACTGTTGCGGGTCGCTCGGGTGCTCTGGTAGACCCGTCGAATTGAACCACCTTAGCTCGGAAGCGAACCGAGCGCCCAAACAGTCAATGAATGAATTGATAAGTGACACGAGGACTTCTAACGTGGAAAAAACGGAAAGGGTGAAAAACTACGCGGTCGGGGCTGCGCCAGCCAAATTCCACTATATGCTGAGGGGTTACAATTCGAAACTAAGAATTCGAGCGCGACAGGTCGCGGCTCGTTACAACGGTAGAGAGAGAGAACTCTGAGGGTGACAGACCACCTCTCGAAAAGCTAAGTACTTCTTCTGGGAACGAAAGTGAGATCGCTGAGTCGCCTTTCGGAACTCGAAGGATTCCCGAATCGCTTAGGAAGATGGTCTTCCGGAGCAAAGAAAATCTTCAAGTCCACGAAGGAGTTCTTCGAAGGTCGAGGGAGATCTTCGAGCGCCGAAGGAGGACTCCGAGGAAATCTTCAACGGAGCTCTCTCGGGTGCAGAAGGCAAGATGTCTTGAAATGAAGACCCTGAGCTCCTTTTACAGCCTTGGGCAGGGATAGTCCGGTAATCTTGTCGTCGTAACCACCGTAACCACCTGACGGGCGAATCACGTTCGCCGATTCGGAGCACACGGATCGTCATTTTTCGTAAATGACCGTCTCGCCCTTCGAGCAGTTCTGGCAGGTTGGGCAATTCGGGCAGCTTCGTTGAAGGTGATGAAGGCGACGAACGAGACCTGCAATCTGAGAAATTAAGAAAGGTTAACTGCGCGCGTCGGGAACGTGGAAGCGTTCTGAGCGTGCAACGAACACGGGAGCGTTCTGAGCGCGCAACGAACTCGGGAAATGAGAAGCCTCCCCCCTAAGGGGAAAATGAGCTCTGGCCGCACCCAACGAGGGGGTGCAGTTTCGGCCGCATCCTCCGCAAGGCGGGGGGGCTTGGTCGCACCCCGGCACGGGGGGTGCGGCTTGGACGCACCCCCCCCCCCCACCCCCCCACCCCACTTTGGGGGTGCGGTTTGGTGGGTGCGGTTTCGGTCGCATCCTCCGCAAGGCGGGGGGCTTGGTCGCACCCCGGCACGGGGGGTGCGGCTTGGACGCACCCCCCCCCCACCCTACTTTGGGGGTGCGGTCTAACTGCACACCAATAATGGGGTGCGGTCTTGACTGCGGCTGGCGCTGATAAAGCGCGAATTGCGCGCGGCGGATTTCTCCACTCTCATGATCATGGGTTGGACTTTGACCCCACTAACTCCACCTCTCCTTAGGGGAGCCTCCTCTAAACGCACCCCGGAAGTGCCTATAAATCTACAGGTGCACATCAAGAACCATCCCCTCTACCTCGCAAGCAATCTCAATCCCAAGTACCTAAGGAGACCCAGATCCTTCACCCTCGAACTCCTTACCCAGAGCCCCCTTGAGGCGGCCAAAATCCTGCTCATCATCTCCTGTGATGATCATGTCAGCCACATATACCGCAAGTATGGTGATGTGGCCTTCCTTCTGCGTGAAGAACACTGTGTGATCAGCATTGATCTGCTGATATCTCATCCCAATCATGGCTTTCCTGAACTTGTCGAACCACGCTCGGGGAGACTGCTTCAGTCCATAGAGGGACTTTCTCAACCTGCAGACTCTTCCTTTTATCTTGGTTGTGCCGAACCCTGGTGGTATCTCCATGTACACCTCCTCAGCTAAATCTCCATGAAGAAATGCATTCTTCACATCTAGTTGGTGCAACCGCCATCCACCATTCGCCGCCAAGCTGATCAGAGTCCTGACGGTGCTCATCTTTGTCACGGGTGCAAATGTCTCGTCGTAATCGATGTCATAGGTCTGGTTGTACTCCTTTGCAACCAATCGGGCCTTGTAGTAGCGCTCGACCTGTCCATCTAGATTTTGCTTTACGGTGAAAACTCATTTGCAACCGACGGCCTTCTTATCCTTTGGTAGTAATTAAAAAAATTGAACGGGATGAAACTAGACTCGGAAATAACAACTCTCAACTCATCTCAATCTTGACTTGAGGAAAATCGAGATCTTTGATTTGGCGTTGGTCCCCTTGCTTGAAAAGGGCTCCCCTTGCTTGAAAATGGCTCGATATCACCCATATTCAAATGAATAAGAATTTCAATCAATGTGGGGTCTAGAATGGGGTTCGAGTACCAGCCTTAAATTCAAACTCATTACCTCCAAATCAAAGTGTGATAATGATAATAACAATAAGGATAATGACAATCTATATCCTGATCACCCCTAGGGCCAAATTTACATAAAAGTGTACAAATCAATCTCTCCCCATCCCTGACTTCCCCAAAGCCTCCTCCCACCATAGTCGCAGCCAAATCCACATCCCAACACCGCTTGAGCCAACCGCCACCCTCAGACCAAAACCCAACCTCCTTCATTGTCCCAACAATAAACCTCTACCCCAGTCCACCTCTACTTCTCGTTCGACACCATCCTGATTACTCAATGAGTCATTGTAGTTACTTTCACTTTGTTCGCATTGTACAAATATACCTTTTTTACATTGTGATATTCGATTTATTTCATTTTTCTCTTTCTTTCGTTGAACGTGCAAATTTCATTAGTGTGTTTAATTTCTAGCACTAACACTAGCATACAATTATTACATGTAGCTCGCACGTGAAATATGTGTGATCAATTGTACTGTTCTTTAAGCTTTGAATCTTATTTATGCAATGTCATCAACTACCAATCATTATAACACGACGAGTGACAGTGCACGGGGGGCCGTGCGACCGCGACAGTACCACGGCCACGACAGTGCCCCGGCACGACGACGCTCTCGCCGCTCGCGGCCCCCGGAGCGCATTAAAAAAATCGAGCAACAATCAAAGTCCTGCGCTCCGGGGGCCGCGAGCGGCTGGAGCATCGTCGTGTCGGGGCACTGTCGTAGCCGTGGTACTGTCACGGCTGCACGGGGTGACCCCGTGCACTGTCACTCGTTAAATATAAAAGTTTAGATGATTCCAGACCATCTATTATAGGGCGCTTAATTATTTTTCTTTTAATAATTATATAATAAATAAAATATAAATATGTGTGGTATTACCTCAGAGTTTTCCCAACTTACAAAAAAAATCTATTGGCCCTTGTCAAATCCAAATGTGCACTTTTACACATCCAGATGAATTCAGTGAAACCGAAAATAAAAATCCAGTAAGAAATTTATTTGATATATACGAACACGGAGGAAGTAGTGAAAATAAGTGGGCTCGAGTCGAGTGTATCATGCCTTGATTTTGAACCTTTAAAAAAAGTAAATTACGGGATGGTCAACAGCTACTACTGTTGCCGGCACAACTCCTTTTATAATAGTAGAGATGAATCATAAAACTGCATCACATCATTGTCAGGGTAATTGTAAATCCTAGTCATCTATTGTGTGTATGCATGCATTTCCATATAGTATTAGGTCAGTGTCGGTTGATATAGCCTTTCCCTATGTCATTCCTCCATATTATTATTGTATGGGGAAAATGCGAAGGTGACTTCTAAGCCCCCTTAAAGTGTAACTTGATTCTACTCTATGTGAAGGCTAATTACACAAATAGAAACTTACATGCCCTAACAAACACGTGTAACATAATTTCCACTTCCAAACATTTAAGACAAAACAAACTGGTCCTGAATGGAAGGCCAAAGAAAAAGGAAAATTATTTGTGCTTGAATTAAATCAACTAGAATGAAAATATAATAGTACATAAAGGAAGAAAAATACGATTGAATTTGTTAAACAGCCTCTTGCAATAAATTCCTGGGAAAAAAAATACTAAATTATGTGGTTTGAGATTCACAGAAATTAATCTTAACATGTAGAGAATAAATCTGCAAAGCAATGACAACTGGTGTGCATGCTAAGAATCATGTCATTCTAGAGCTTATTTATATGTGTACTGCAGTACTAGTTAAATACCACAAAGTATAACAAAACTTAACTAATGCATCTATCTGATGAATTTTCTAGAAAAGAAGTTTACCGTGTGTTGAAATAAAAAGAAAATTAGAAGGTGTATTTTTATTCTTCCCTTGAAGGGTATTTAAAGGACTACAAGGACAAAACAATATTGATAGCCCATTGGGACTAAACATATAGAACTAAACACAGATAAACCTAGAAACTTTAATACATAGAACAACGATATTAACTCGTAAATGTGATAACTCTAACACTCACCCTCAAGATGAAGGGTATAAACCACAGCTTGAAAATGTCATATGTTGATAAAGATAATGAAGGTAGAGATAGGAAAGGATGGACACGAGCAATACACGCATGATTCCATCAGTCAATACCACAAGCATGCGGTGGTATGATAACATCTACACTCGAAAAACATGAGGAGAAAACACGGTAACAGAAGATCTAGGTTCGAGTATGTACACTTAAACACACAACGAGGCATCCATATAGAAAGTTTGTTGGAAAACTCAGACCGCGCCACGCCGGGGATAATCTGAATATAAATCGGTCCCACACGACATGATGAATACTTTGAAATCACGTTAACCAATAGTCTGTACCATAGCACATGCCCTATCAACATGAGGAAATAGGAGAGATGCAACGAGCTACATCTATAAACACAGACAAAATACTGGTGGACCATGTAGGATTAAGGTGAGAGTCGGGAAATACCACCGCGGAGACGAATATCCAACATGTGGAGGTCCACTCGGACGAATTCCAGTATGTCGGGTCAACCATAGTCGGAGTCGCCTTCGTCTCTAACACTCCCCCTCACGTGGGTCATGCGTGCATCTAAGCATAAGGAAACACACAAAAATTAACATCATGACGACACAGACAACAATACTAAAGACTTTTGAAGACGCGTAAAGACAAATAAACCATCAAGAAGTTGCATCGTCCAGAATCATCAAAATTGGCATGTCGCGGGAGGGGGAATGTCAACAAGAGCAAGGTCGATTGCAGCAAGTCGACGAGGTCAACATTTGTTCTGAAGAAGCCCGCCTTCCGTCGATCCAAATCTACAGCATTCCAGTTCCTGAAGAAGGGCAGCATATGGGATTTGGAAGGAGATCGGTGAGGCCAGAAGATGCCACAAAATGTTGACTGAATCTGCGACAAAAAGAGCGGTCGGATCGAATCTCTGAACAAACGAATATGAGTTTTCGATTACGTAGGAGAAGACGTCGTGAAGTAGGGTAGGTTGTGATGAATGTGTCCTAAAATGCAACACGAAGTGGAATGCAGTGCACTTGCTGACAAGTTCTAATGTGGATGCAAAGGCATTAGACAGTCTGATTATATGAGTAAAAACAAAAAATTAAAATAAAACTTAGTCAGGAATACATTTGTTCACAGATAATAGATTTGAAAAAACAGACGCTAATTCACAAGCAATTGAAGCGCAAGTATTTTAAGCGCGCGCCGAATAAGCCCTACAAATAAAGTGACCTCGAGGAAACAAAGCATATAATAATTGTGTCCCCTTAAATATAGTCCGAATAACAATAATAGAAGACAAAAACACAAAAATATGATCTACACGTGTAAGCAGCGGCGAAATACAATAAAGGTAGAGATCTGAGGGTTGCTGGCTCCAAGTGGGTGATGAATGATGCCAGTGGAAGTAATGAGGGGTTCGGATGTGGCTATGGCTGAAAGGGGAGACGTCGGATTATGGAAGGGAATGTGGGATTTGCAGGTTGTGGCAGGGAGAGGAGGTTGAGAGGAGAAGATGGGATCGGGATCGACACAGGGAAGGAAATATTGGGTGATGATGGAGTCAGGAACAATGGCGGGAAGCGGAATCGGAGTCGATATCGGAAGGGGAAATCGAGAACGATACTGCAGATGAGGTCGGGAACGATGTTGGGAGGTGAGTTCGTGATCATTACAGTGGACCTGGATCGGGAATGGCAGTTTGGGGGGATCGTGGTCGTAGCAGTGGAGGAGGGTCGGGAATGGCAGTGGGGCAGAATCGTGGTCATAACAGTGGAGGGGGATCAGGAATTGTATTGGATGGAGGAATCGTGGTCGTAACAGTGAAGGGGGATCGGGAAAAACCCAAGGAGTCACACCAAGAGGGCCTCTCGGAGTCGCACCGGGAGGAGAGCAACCAACGGTTTCTGGACTATCGATTTCCCCTCGAACCGCCGCCTGCATGTATAAAAACAGTATAACTGACAGGGCACCCGAATCGGACGGCTCAGAATGTCCGCACCGATCGTGTGTCAAATACAACTCGAAAAAAAAATTTAAGTACATAAAATCGACTCAGAACGACCATCTGGACTCAACCGTGGACGATTGACTCGGATCGTTCGAACAAGCAGCGAACCACCGCCTCCTACGGGAATAGTCATATGTAGGTCGGCGATCTCAATCAACTCCTTCGGTGAGTGAAGGTGGTATTACTCTCGGCGTAGCCTGGGGGCGAGTCGCTCAAGCTCCTCCAAAGAAATCCAAGTGTCATATGAGATCGGGCGGCCACTCCAGCGAACAAGATATAGCAGTATATCTCGCCCTCCTACGACTGGGAAGTCATGGGCAACAGTCTGAAGTATATCTCCGATGGTCATGGGTAGCTCTGAGTAAGACGTATCTCCGTCTGCAAACTGAACTGGTGGAACCATCGGTGGTTCGAGTTGGCCCTCATTGTGAGACTCATCAGGCTGAGGCTGGGGTGGAGTAGGAGGAAGTAAAGGATGTTGTGGATCATACGCGGGAGTGAAGAAAGGATCCACATACACGCACTCCTCGTAGTAAGGAGTCATGTCCTCTACATTGAATATTTGGTTTCCCTCCATGTTTTGAGGGATGGCAATCTCATATGCATTCGTATTGATTTGTCTTATGACTGTATAGGGACTCATTCAACGAGCACTTAATTTTTTTATTGTTCCTTGTGGGAACCTCTCATATCATATGCAAATCATCATTTGCTCTCCAGCTTCAAAATTTTGATCTCTCTTATGTTGATCTGCTTAGGTTTTATAGTAATCATTACTTATTGCAATTTTACATCGGACAAATTCATGCAGTTCATGTAAATGATGCAATGCATACAATAGATATGAATGCAACACAGAAGATTCATGCATTATATGTAAATAGTCATGCAACAAATGTAAAAGATGAACAATAGGCATGACCAACTCCTTACATTATGTGCTACAAGGAACTCCTAAGATGGGTACATGGTCAGGAGGCTCGGTAGGTGGAGTATAGAATAAGTCATCATGGGTGTGTTGAACATTCAAATAAACACCAGAGACAAAAATAATAAGACGTAACAATATAATATGTTGAATATATCCAAAAGTGCTAGTGGTAATGAATAATATCACTGAGTCATCGAGTACACTATCAAACTCAACTGACCTACTAACAATGGATACATGCCTAATTATAGGTGACTTAACAGGTAACTCTCTAGGTGGAGTGCAGAAATACTCGTTGAGTGTGCGATAAACATCCATAAGAATGTGTGAAGCGTGAACACTGTGATGCTACTCTATGATGTGTTGAATGCCTCCAAAAGTGAAAACTCATCAAGTGGCTCACCGGGGGGAATAATAAAAATCGCCGCAGATGCAACGTGTACTGGAATAGGTTCATGGTATAGCGGGAAAGTACTCAGAAACAGATGATGCAGCCACTACAAGGTCACTACTAGACTTGATTTTTTATTCTGGCAATGACACATCACTATAATATGGAGAGACCATGGGGAATCTGTACTTGAAGGTGAGCCTATGATTGAGTCCATAACTAGGTCTGTACAGAGGATAGAGGAAGGGTATACCATTGTAGAATGATTGGGTCGTTTGAACTCACTCTGTATCAGATCCATATAGTCTAGGTTCATGTGATGGTAGGGTAAGTTTAAAAAAAAAAGACACCCCGTGGGCTAAATCAATCACATGTTGGATGTCCCTCAAAGGAAGCAGCTCCTCAGGCATGATATCCGAATAATCATCCAACAAATGACAAAGGTTTGGGTCAGTAATCACAGTGTTTGTAGAGGCCTCGAAAGCCACGGTGGCTGCCACTACATACATAACCCCTGTGTTTAAACAATCTCTCGAAAAGTCACCCTTCCTCAAAATATGCAAAAGCCTCGATGACCCGCACCAATGGATGAGTCGACCTTACCATTGGGAGGATCTCCGGGTTGGGTCAGAGATGGGTTAATCTTTCGTCCCTTATCAAAATTTACACACGTGTTAGATCGTACATAACGCGTGGCATCGCAGTCATACAACCAAGGTCACCCAAGTAATATATGTTACATCCATGGGTAAAACGGCGCACCATACCTCGTCTTCAACGGACGCTAAACGAATCGGGATCAGACATCTTTGTGTAACCTGGATGGTAGACTTGTCCACCCAAAGAACACGGTAGGAATGTGGGTGTGATTCGGTTGTAAGTTGCATACGCTCCAGACCATTCTTGGCAACAATATTGACGCACCTGCCACTATCGAAAGCAAGCTTGCAGGGACCTCCGATATTGGGAAAATGTGTAGAAAATAGTTTTTGGTGTCAGTCCTCTTCAGCACGAGGAGTGTGCAAAAGGTGGTGAATCACTCCTAACTCCAATGATCTCTCATCATCAATATCTGATACGCATATTTTACATAGTGATTTTTCCACGCATTATGCATGGTTTTAACTGTTGTTTATCATGTTTCCTGTGTGGTTCTATGCATGATTCATCCATATCTTAGCTGCATGGATTCTGGACATTATTGATGCTTATTGCAGGTGTGGATGATTTCTATGTTTGGTGGAAGTTATGCTCAAATTCCTTCAGGCAAGCATGTGCGCCCTTATGTGCACGCGCGTGCGTGCACTATTCGGTTATCCGGCTTCCTGGGCTTTCTCATATAGCAGAATTGGCGTGTGTGTGTGTTTCTTCGCGCACGTGCGTGCGCGTTCTGTGAATAAATTAGGTCGAAATTACAGTGATCTGGAAATGCGTGTGCGTTTTCTTCGTGCACGCCCATGCGGCCTTATGCGTATGTGTGTGCGCGCGCGTTTTCCTTATGTTATAAATACCAATGCTAGGTCATCATCTTTGGATCTCATCCCTGGGTTTCGCCCAGGAAGTGTGCCACCCTCCTCCTAGCTGATGGAACTCATCCCTTTCCACCTCTCGAGCTCCATTCACGCCATTTTCTCCTAAGTTCAAGCTTTCTCCATCATTTGCAAGTGATTCTCAAGGTTTGGGAAGGTTTCGCTCAAGCTTTCAAGGTTCTTTGTGGAGGTTACCGACGAGATTGAAGAAAGGAAATTCTTACAGGAGAAGACGGAAATTAGGATGTTGGTGACAACTCCTCCCGGACTCCGGACGATAGCCGCGACTGTGTTTTAGAAGACAGAGTACAAATCTGATCTTCTCCTTCTACGACCAAGGAAGAGTCTTTTGTTCCTCCTTCATTTTGTGGTATATTTTCTCAAGTCATGCTTGATCTTGTAATACTCTCTCTTGAACTTGATGTTTAAGTTAATTTGTGTCTTGGATGTGGTTGTTTTGAATCCCATGTTAATGTCAACGTTGCTTTGTTAGTGTTTGGGACTTGCTATTGTTGAGATTCGTGGTGCTAGATTTAGTTCAATGCATTAACACTTAGTGAAAGTAGTGAAAACCTCTTTAATCGATCCGGTTTGACTTGCTAATGACACGAATGTCAATGAATACTACCGTTCTGAGCTCCCTGTGGATATGATAATCCCCCGAGTGAAAACTCACATTTTATTACTTGCGGTCGGTACTCTTGTCGTGTATCAATATCCCATCTGTCCTCCCCGGTGATTGTAATCTCCTCAATGGGTGTATCTTTAGGCACAGTGTTGGGCTCACCCTCTTCTTCAATCAGTAAGTTCCTAGTCAAGTATTGCGCAGTCATGTGTCCCCTGTCATGGTACCTGTAGCATTGTACACCCCCCCCCCCCCGACTTAGGAGCTCCATGAACAATCACTTTGCCATTCGCATCCGCAGGGGTGCAAGGAAGCGTTGTGGCAGTGGTCGGGTTGGGCCTCCTAAATGTGGAAGTATCAGGTCGAGGGTTGACTTGTCTCGGGCCCGCAGTGTGCAGGTACTGCTCATATACTCAAGTGCTAGCTGAAACACCTGATCAACTATCTCTACTCTATGGGGAATCAGTTCCCTCTGAATTTCATACCAAGTTTGGTTCGAAAGTTCGCAATGAGCTCCTCTAAGATGTCACTTCTCACCACTAATCCATCAAATCAAGACATTACTCGGCAACGGAAAGGGTCCCTTGGCGAAGAGCATAAAGTTGGTCTAAAATTTGATCTCAATACGAGGCAAGAAGATATTTGTCCTTTAGCCGTTGTTTCATTTCAGCACATCTAGTGATTGGGGTAGTATTCATCTCGTTCAAGAGATCTCCTTAGGCTCGTCCAGTTAATCTTGGTTTGTCCATGTAACTTCATTTTGGCAAACTGTACCAGCCTCTCGTCACTCATTTCGTACCATTCAAAGTAATGGTTCATGTCAAGAGCAAATCACTAAATGTCTTCGGATCCAGGTGACCGTCGAAGGATGGTGCGTCAATGCGGATACGCCGTGTAATGTCATCCTCGGTTGGGTGCTCCGCGATGTGGCTTCAGGTATTCATCATAAGGATCATCATGATCGTAATCGTGTCGTGTTGGTGGTGCACGACCTCTACGACCCAGGGTTCGTCGAGAGGGCGGTGGTTTCTCATAGGGGTTAGACATATCGATACTCGTAGGCCTGCTCTATATTCCTCCTTGCGGGAGGAGCGGGATCTCAACAAAGCAGGTCTCTAACGCGCCTCTCCCGGAGTGGTCGAGTATCTCGGGATCGTCCGGAAGATCATCATAACTTGGGGGTGGGGCCTTACCTCTATGTCTAACTAATCGACTATAATGCTAACATAGCAATGTAATCGCTAATGATGTCAAACTGAGCTTCTATCTACTCAAATCGATCAAGTACAAGTCTTTGGAACTCGGCGAGTATCATGTCCAAATTTGAACTGACAGCCTGCTCGTCAGTGAGGTTCTGGTCAAACATAGATGATCACAACAACCTACCACTACGTAGCATATAATATGGCTCAACCTGGCTCTGATACCAATTTGATGCAGGGTAGGTTGTGAATGAAGGATGCTCTAAAATCCAACCTGAAGTGGAATACAGTGCACTTACTGGTAAGTTCTAATGTGCGTCAGTGCGGAATCGTGGGTGATGGTGGGAGCCGAAATTGGAAATGGCGTTGGAAAGTAAGATCGGAAACAACACCTAGAGTGGAGTCGGGAACGATGGTGAGAGGCGGAATCGGGGTCAATACTGAAAGGGGAAGTCGGGAACGATAGTGCAGATGAGGTTGGGAACGATGGTGAGTGGTGAGTTTGTGGTCGTTACGGTGGGGGGGGATTGTGGTTGTAATAGTGGAGGGGGCGGGAATGGCAGTGGGTGCGGAATCGTGGTCATAACAGTGGGGTGGGATCAGGAATGGTAGTGGGGGAGGAATCGTGGTCGTAATAGTGGAGGGGGTCAAGAAAAACCCAAGGAATCACACCAAGAGGGCCTCTTGGAGTGGCACTGGGAGGAGCAGGACCGACGGCTTCTGTACTAAAACAAATTATCGATCCTCCCTCGAAACCGCCACCTGCATATATAAAAAGAGTATAACTAACAGGACGCCCGAATCGGACAGCTTAGAATGTCTGAACCGATCGGATGTCAAATACAACTCGAAAAAAAAAGTACATGAAATCGACTCGGAATGACCATTCAGATGCAATTGTGGACTTGGATCGTCCAAACGAGTAGCGGATCACCATCTCCTGCAGAAATAGTTGTACGTAGGCCGGCGATCTTCAGTATGTCGTGGACGAGAAGCGGCAGACGTGGCTAGGGAGCAGTGACGGGATCAGAAGAAGGGTAATTGATCAACTAAATATTGCATATGCGGACATTGAGGATTCATCAGGTTCCTATCCCCCACTTTATTTCATGGGGAACGGTTGCAGGTGATGCAGGAAAGTAAGGCGACGGGAGCCTTGATGGAAACGAAGTTGCTGAGGATGGCGAGGATGAACCCAAGAACTCTACGGATAGAAAGCAAGAAGTCGGTGGGATCTGGAGCAGAGGAGTGGTCGAAGCAGGAACAAACCGACGGGATGAGAACGTGAAAGAAGAGCGTTGAAGAAGAACACTGAACTGAAAACGTGAAAGAAGAGCACTCAATCTGGATCCGGGAGATCGTCGTCGGGCCTCAGTCGACAAGAACGACGTGACATGTTGTGATATGTGTCAAACGGAAACAGCTAGGGCGTGACGTACCGTCAATCTGGAGAACCCGGGAGATAATCGTCAATATCGTGGATCTGGGATAGCAAAAGCAGCCTCAGCAGCTACGGGAGAATGTCGCGGGAGTGGAAGCGGAAGCCTTGACAGTAACAGGAGCGGAAGCAGAACCCTTGGCAGTAGCGAAAGTGGAAGTCTTCTTTGATGTCGCAGCGCTTATGGGACCGAGAAAATTACAAGGAGGAAAATATTAATGCTCTGATACCATGTTGAAATAAATAGAAAATTAGAATGTGTGTTTTTATTCTTCACTTTAAGGGGTATTTAAAGGACTACAAGGACACAAGAAATATTGATAGCCCATATGGGACTAAACATATAGAACCAAACACGCATAAACCTAAAGACTCTAATACATATAGACAAAACAATGATATTAACTCATAAATATGATAACTCTAACACGATGTTATCTCAAAAACAAGCTCACAACTCAGACTGAACTTTTGCTAAATCATGGAACTTATGTAAGGAGGGGAACCTTGGCGCACTGGTTGAGGTGTTGTCGTGTGACCTTGAGGTCACGGGTCTACGCGGGGAGGCTTTGTGCCCCCCCCCCCCCCCCCCCCTTTATGGAACTTATGGAAGAAATGACAGGTTTTAATAATACAAGGTTTTGAGTAAAATAAGAACAACTCTACAGAATATTGAAAAAATAATGCAGATTGTCACCTTGAGAAGTTCTGATGAGCGAAAGCCTCCGAGCCAAAGAAAACATCTCTCTGCAGGTGTCTTCCACATCCCAGAAAGCATGTGAAAGACATCTGTCTTAGAAGCAATACCTTTCAGCCTGAATATCTCATCATAATGTGCTGTTATCCCGTCAACAATTACGCGAAGATCAGTATCACCTGCATGAGCATTTACTGCTGCCCTCAGTTCATTGATCTGACGGTTATGTTCTTCTAGCCATCGTGCATATTCAATATCAAATGCCAAAGCTCCTGCAGGCATAATAACTCCAACTTCAGTATAGAACAGTGAATACTTCTAAATGTTAGAAGGATATATTTCAACATGACAGCTCCAATCCTGAAGAAATTTCAGCCACCTAATCATTCAAAGCATTAAAAGAAAAACCAAAATCACTACATTAATGGTTCTGCAAGATCCCTCAAGTATAATAAAACAAATTTGTCAAATATCGAACATGTAGGTCACCAAAGCAGTCAACCTCAAACAAACGTTCTCCACACAACAAAGATCCATAAATTACTTGTTATGGGCAATGTGCCCATAAAGTTATCTTATTATCAAGTCGTATGATGTTCTCTTTATTATATGTATTGGTGTTTTAATAGTAGATTGGTGTGTATATAACCATATTGGTGTGTATTTAGCAATGAAGAACCCTTTGGGTATATATATACTTGTAATAGATTGAAAGGTGAATAAGAGAAAAAAAAACCCTAATTTCAACATGATATCAGAGCCGGTTTAGTGATCCCGTAGGCTTCGACGAGGTGTTCCCGTCGCAGAAGGGAATCGGCATCGTGCATCGCCGCTTGACAGAGCATTGTCGACTCCGGAGGCATTGTCGCCTGAAGGAAAGAAGCATCGAAGCAGTGTTTCCGTCGCAGAAGAGACGACGCATCGGCATCGCGCATCGATCGGCGTCGTGCATCATCGCGGTTGGACGGAGCATAGTCGAGGACGGGGAAGGCGCTGCTGGACGGAGCTTCGTCGATGAAGGGACACATTCACCGAGTGTTTACGGTTGCGGCATCGTCGACGAAGGGGGAAGTGGTTACAGCATCCTCGACGAAGGCAGATCTCAACGAAGGCAGCAGTTCACTCTACGAAGGCAGCACTCGACGAAGGCAGCAGGTTCACTCGACGAAGGCAGCACTCGACGAAGGCAGTCGGTTCACTCGACGAAGGCAGCAGTTCACTCGACCAAGGCAGCAGTTCACTCGCCGAAGGCAGCAGTTCACTTGACGAACGCAGCAGGTTCACTCGAGTCACTCGACGAAAGGGGGGGTCTGTGCTGAATTCTGGTCTTGGAAGGGTCTGTGCTTGTGTGGTTGGTGTGGACACTAGTAAGTGACGCCGACTGGAGGATGGAAGACGTCCTTAAGAAGTTGGACCCAGCAGAGGTAGTGACCTTGTTAAAGTTGTTGGGTTCATCCCCCGGCCGGTGAAGTTGGATCTTCCGCAGGTGGATCTGAAGCTCGACGGACCGACCACCTATTTGGGTTGATCGCGACGCGTGAAGAAGACTTTTACAGCGCAGAAGGTTGGAGGCTTCTTGACAGGGGAGTTGAAGAAGCCAGAGAACCCAACTGCAAGAGATGAGTGGGAATCAACCCACGTGACGGTGTTCATGTGGCTTCTCAGCTCGGTCGTCCCATCGATTGCTGCCACGGTTGATGGTCTAGAGACAATCGCTGAGGTGTGGGACAGGCTGCGATGCACATATGATGGAGTGGGGAACACTCTCAAGGTCTTCCAGGTGAAGGGAGAAGTTGATGACACGGTTCAAGGTGAGAAGACCGTACAGAAATACGCATCAGAGTTAGAACGGTTATGGGTGGACTATGACCACGCTTCTGGTGGTATGAGTTGCAGTGACCCACAGTGTAAGGCCTCCAAGCTTATAATAGAAGAGAGGACCATGAGGTTCCTGAAGGGGTTGAATGAACGGTTCGATCAGAGGAGAGCCCTACTTCTGTCAGGTACGAAGATCCCCACTCTGTCAGAGGTCATCTCGGCCATGATTCAGGAGGAGATCCGGTTCAAACTCTAGGCGGGGACGGGAGATTCAAATGTCATAAAGTCCGCGCTAGCGGCTACTGACTAGGGTATTTCAAGACCACGAGAGGACACGCGACGGTGCTACAACTGCGGTGAGACAGGTCATCTAGTGAATGTTTGCCCCAGACCACCCAAGGCGGGGGATTTTGGTGGTCGTGGGCGTGGTCGTGGATGGGGCCAGGGTCGTGGTGGCAGAGGTGACTATCGTGTCAATCTAGGCATTAGTGAATGTGATGAGAAGACTGGTGTTATTTACACTGAGGAGGAGCAGACTCTTCTGAGTCTAATGAGCAAGATGGAGGGTCTCAAAAGGAGGCAAACTGGAGACGCCATTGAGTGGCCATCTCATGCTATGTATGTTCATCCTTTTGGAACGATGGAGTGGATTGTTGACTCCGGTGCATCCCGACATGTGACTGGGGACTCGGGGAAGTTCACTTCCTACTCACGCCTTGCATCTCCAGATGGCATCCAGACAGCGGATGGGACCTTTCAGCCAGTGATTGGTAAGGGTGCGGTCGATTGCACAGGTTCGGTAAAACTATCCAATGTCTTGCGTGCTCCCTCATTTCTGTTAGCCTTTTGTCTATCAGCTTTATTATACTCCAACTAAAATGTACTGTCTCCTTTGATATTCCCAAGGTGACCTTCCAGGAGAAAGGGGCGAGGCGTATACTTGGGACTGGGACCTGGAATGATGGGCTGTGGTACCTGGATCAGCAGAGATTGGACACTGCACTTGTATTTGCGACGGAGAAGATAAAGGAAGGGAACCTGGAGACAAGTATAGAGGAGGCACTTCTGCTCCACCATCGACGATTAGGCCATTCTTCATTTGGTGTTTTAGAACGATTGTTTCCTTTTATTTTTGAAAAAGCATGTAAAAGTAAACTTGTGTGTGATGCTTGCGACTTAGGCAAGCTCACAAGAAACTCTTATGCTAGTTCTGGTCATAGAAGCTCTTCTGTGTTAGATGTTGTGCATTCAGATGTTTGGGGGTCGTGTGCAGTTGATTTTTCTAATGGCTATAGATACTTTGTGACCTTTATTGACTGTGATTCCCATGTCACGTGGATATATTTAATGAAAGCTAAGAGTGAGGTCCTCACTTGTTTCCAAAATTTTCACAAGCATGTGCAAACTCAATACGGTGCAGTACTTAAGGTACTTAGCTCGGATAATAGGACGGAATATACCAATAAGACCCTTGCAGAGTACTTATCATCTCACGGGATACTGCACCAACCCACTTGCGCCTACACTCCTGAACAGAATGGCGTCGCTGAGAGAAAGAACAGACATCTGATGGAAGTGGCAAGAAGCATGATGTTGCATATGAAGGTTCCCCAACACTTGTGGGGGTATGCAGTGTTAACGGCAGCACAGTTAATCAATAGAATGTCATCGAAGATCTTAGGGTGGAGATCCCCGTGTCAGGAGCTGCAAGAGCATAACGGAGGTATGCTTCCACTTAAGGTTTTTGGGTGCGTCTGCTTTGTGAAGGATAATAGGACAAGCGTTGGCAAACTTGATGTCAGGGCAATTAAATGTATCTTTGTAGGGTATTCTGGTACTCAGAAGGGATATGTATGTTGGAGTCCAGTCGAGAAAAGGTGTTTCGTGAGCATGGATGTCCACTTCCGAGAGCAAGAGCAGTACTACCCACAGGAGGAGATTTTACTCGTACCTGAAAAGCCCAATCTTAGGAATGGAGGCCGAGAATGGGAGAGCCTGGTGACAGATTTAAGTAAAGACAGTGGAAAACTCGTTGAGGAGCAAGGGACGAATGAAGAGAAGGAGGAGGAGAGAGGTGTGATACCCACAACTTCAGGGGAGCTTGTCACATATCAGAGAAGAGAAAAGAGAACTCCTGACCTCGTACCAGCACCCACAGCGACAGTGCCTAGTCCCTCGTCTATGCTCGTCTTAATCCCGGAAGCACCTCCAGTTGAATCACTGTCACCTCCCGGTGAGTCTATCTCTCCCACATCCTCGGCTACTTCAGTCAGAAGGAGCACTCGCAGCAATGCAGGTAATCCTCCTGATCGATATGATTGGGATCTTGCTTCATTTGTCTCCTACGACGCTATCTCTTCTTCTCACGGAGCATTCATTGCATCATTGGATAGTATTACTGTACCTAACAATTGGCAGGTAGTTAAAGCCGACCACAACTGGCAAGCAACAATGAAGAAGGAGATGCGCGCTCTCGAGAAAAATAAGACGTGGGAACTAGCACAGCTCCGGACAGGGAAGAGGGTTGTTGGGTGCAAGTGGGTCTTTACCGTAAAGCAGAACCCGGATGGCAAAATCGAGCGCTACAAGGCTCGATTGGTTGCGAAAGGGTACAGCTAGACGTAGGGCATCGATTATGATGAGACGTTCGCACCTGTTGCAAAGATGAGTATGGTTCGAACCCTGATCAGTCTGGCGGCTAATGGTGGATGGAAGATGCACCAACTGGATGTGAAAAATGTTTTTATGCATGGCGCTCTTGCTGAGGAAGTATATATGGAGGTCCCACCTAGATTTGGTACAGCCATGACGGAAGGCAGAGTGTGTAGGTTGAAGAAGGCACTGTATGGACTGAAGCAGTCCCCTCGTGCATGGTTTGATCGTTTTAGAAGGACCATGGTCGGGATGGGATATCAACAAACCAACGTCGACCACACTATGTTTTTCAGACATAATGAGAAACATCACATCACCATACTTGTTGTGTATGTGGATGACATGATCATTACGGGAGATGATGAGAAGGAAATTGCGCGTCTTAAGTGTGACTTGGGGAAGATGTTCGAGGTGAAGGACTTGGGTTCTCTTAAGTACTTTCATGGGATAGAGATTGCATATGGTGCGAAGGGAATTGTTTTGTCTCAAAGAAAGTATGCCCTGGATCTCCTCACCGAGACAGGGATGCTTGGATGCAAGCCATCTACAACGCCTATCGACACAAAAGAGAAAGTGAATGTTGAGGCAGGGGAACCAGTTGATCAGGAGAGATATCAAAGACTTGTCGGGCGATTGATCTATCTGAGCCACACGTGTCCAGACATCTCCTTCGCAGTGAGCGTGGTGAGTCGTTACATGCACGATCCCAGGAAGGGTCACATGGATATTTTGTACCAAATTCTTCGATACGTGAAATCTGCTCCAGGAAAAGGGGTACTCTTTAGACGGAACGGACATGTAAAGATCGAAGGATACTGCGACTCAGATTGGGCAAGCTGTGTTGATGATAGGAGATCAACCTCAGGTTATTGCATCTTTGTGGGAGGCAACCTGATCTCATGGAGAAGCAAGAAGCAGTCGGTTGTAGCCCGATCAACGGCTGAAGCTGAGTATAGGGCTATGGCTCTGGGGGTCGCTGAACTCCTCTGATTGAAAGGAATGCTAATGGAGCTGAAGTTGGATCGAGGAGACGGGATGAAGCTATGGTGTGATAGTCAAGCAGCAATCAGCATCGCTAACAATCCAGTTCACCATGACAGGACCAAGCATATCGAGATTGATAGGTTCTTTATAAAAGAAAAACTGGATAGCGGACTCTTGGAGCTTAGCTATGTCACCACCAAGGATCAAGTTGTTGATTGTTTGACAAAGGGGCTCGGCTCAAACGACATAATGAGGAATTGTGACAAGATGGGCTTAGTTGACATCTTTCGCCCACCTTGAGGAGTGTTGGTGTTTTAATAGTAGATTGGTGTGTATATAACCATATTGATGTGTATTTAGCAATGAAGAACCCTTGGGGTATATATATACTTGTAATAGATTGAAAGGTGAATAAGAGAAAAAAAGCCCTAATTTCAACAACATATTATTAGTGTGTCGGGTTATTTACGGTAATGCTCATGTATGTTCTATTTAAGGGGACCCTTAAGGTCTTGTATGGATATGAATGAAATCAAGTCTATTTTCTATTCTCTTGTGAGGTCTTGGTAGTTCTCTCCTCCAACGAGCAAGCCCCGCTTAGGTAGCCCCGGTTAGGGCTCAACGGTATCTCCGCCATCCTCCCCGTCTCCGACCGCTCCTCCGGCGACCTCCGAGTAGGCCCGTAACATTAGTTTACAGCATATCTCCACAAGCAAACATAACAAGTCTGTTCATGGAATTTGAGCCAAAACAGTCACTAACCCAATGAATCCAAAATTTAGATCACCTAAATATCTTCACAAATCACATAAACATCACATAACGGAAGAATAATAGTGTCATATGAGTCACATCATAAGCCTACAAAATAAATTCATAAAAATCCAAAAACTGCACTATCCAATTCAAAATTAGCAAACTAAAAAGGGGAAAAAGAGGAGCACGGAGATAAGACTATGGTCATCACTCCTTGGATAAGTATCCTTTGTCTCGCCACGGTTGAGGGATTAAATGATAAGAAATGACATCCTGGGAGTGGGATCTCCAAGGGCAAGAGGAAGGCCGAAGGTCTGGTCTTCACGCACAAGTAGCATCAAAATACTTTGATGTATCGACACTAGGATTTGGGCGGTTTAAGAAACCGCAAGTTATTGGAGCACATCCACTTAATATACAAAAAACTAAAAAGGAAATAAACAAAACACAACTTGATTCGATTTAGCAATAGAAAGTCGGTTGGTCCATAACCGTGCACGAGAGACAGATACACATGGAACTGCTTTTGCGCAATGACGCCAATTCCGGGAGAAGTGGCTGGGAGGGTTCTGTCCAAACAGGTAAAGGTTGGAGAAGTCTCCGAAGGGTGTTGGAAGAAAATTTCCAATGGGAAAGGCAAGGGAGACCGCGGGATAATTCCTTCCATTTATGATGCATCAACAACAACGTGGAAGTTATACAAAACAGGAGTTGTTACAGAGACAAAATGTGAGCTATTATAACAAAAAAGACAAATTTACCATTTCCACCCATTGGATGTGACTGATCTGATGAGCTTGAAATAAAAATTCCCTGCAAAAAAATTAAATTAAGAAACACACTAATAGAAGGTGTTTTAATTTAAGGTTGGAGCTGAAACAGTAAATACCTGTTGGCGGGCCCTCTGGAACTCCTGCTCAAGCTGAGTTAGTTTCATCCTGCTATTTTCTAGTTGTTGAACATAAGCCTGATACACCATCAGAACCATGCTATAATGTAAGCCAAAAGGATAAATATATAAGGAAAATTCTACTAGACAGAAAAAATACAAATTGTCAAACTAGGTAAAACAGTAGGAAAAGTTTTACTCAAAGCTTGCTTGGGCTATCATACATAAAGCTAAATTTATCTTTCAATGGAAAGTAGAAGAGAGGAGAAGTCAAAGATTTCATTCCACTTCCAAGATACCTCAAAATACAATAGCTAACGGCTTATATAGTTGTCATACTCAAAGTGCATAAAAAGAGATACAAGTAATGTAACTTGATACATCCAGCTAAGTTGACATGTCACTAGCACGACGTCGCGGCGTCGATACACTCGTCACACTGGCGGTCGCCCTTCACCCTCCTCCGCCTCGTCCGTGTCCATAACAATACCGCCCTCTGGGAAATTCGTCTTGTCCTCAAGGCAGAAGTCTGGAAAATGGCGACACATATCTGACCGATCTACCCATGTAGCCTCTGATAAGGGTCGATCATGCCAAACCACCAAGACTTGCACGACTGGTAGCTCTGCACAGAGGATCGTGCACGTGCCGATATGCTTTGGGGAAGGAACAACGATGGTGTGGCGTCGGGTGCTGGCATGGGAAGCATCACCTCAACTGGGTGATCTCCGATCACTCGCTTGAGCTGCGAGATATGAAACACTGGGTGAATGCGGCTTTCCTGAGGTAGGCGGAGGCGGTACGCCTAAGTGCCCACCTGGGCTAGAATCTCAAATGGATCGTAGAACTTGGCCGCAAGCTTAGAGTGGGCATGCGGGGTCACTGTAACCTGGCCGTGCGGTCGGAACTTGACAAACACCACGTCACCCTCTGTGAACTGGATGTCTCAGCGATGGGGGTAGGATGAGGCCACCATCCGGTCTTGTGCGGGATGAAGGTGATGGTGAAGCTGAAGAAGTATGGAATCTCGATCATGGAAGAGTCTATCCAGGCCGGCGACGACGCATTCGTCGGGAATAGCGCATGTAATGGAGGGAGGAGGTCTACCGTAGACTGCCTCGAACGGTGTGGTACCGGAGATGGAATGGAAGGGCGTGTTAAAAGAGTACTCGGCCCAGGAGAGTCACTCCCCCCATGGGCGCGGGTGATCATACACAAAGCACTGCAGATAGGTCTCCAAGTAACCATTCATGACCTCGGAATGTCTGTCCGTTTGTGGGTGGTACGTTGTACTCATCCGAAGTTGGGTGCCTTGCATCTTGAACAGCGACTGCCAAAACGAGCTCAAGAAGAGAGGGTCACGATCGCTCACAATGGAGCGAGGAAACTCAAGTAGACGGACCACCCCGTTAATGAAATCTATGACCACCACTGGGGTTGTGAATGGATGGCGTAGGGGAATGAAGTGATCATATTTGGATAGACGATCCACGATCACTAAGATACAATCTCATGTCCTGGAGTGGGGAAGCCTAGAAATGAAATCCATAGAGATCTCCTCCCAGATCTGGGACGGAATAAGAAGCGGCTGGAGGAGGCCCCCAGGGAAGGTGGCCTCGTACCTGGTGCACTGGTACGGCAGACAGGCTGCGAAGAAATCCTTGACCTGTTGGAACATCACGGGCCAATAAAACGAAGCTGCAAGGCGACGATACGTCCTGAAAGCGTCGGCGTGACCCCCCTCCAAAGTCGCATGGAACTCGGTGAGAAGGCGGGGAATCAACTGGGATGACGGATAGTACCAAACGGTTGCGGTAGTAGAGACGATCGACCGTAAGGCGATAGGTCGGGCGGGCAGTGGCGTCCGCCCATAAGGCCTCAACAATCGACCGCAGGATGGGGTCAGCCGGCACCTCGCGCTGAAGAAAAGGAGCATCCTCCCAAATTGGTCTGGAAATGGTGGTCAAGCTAGCAGTCTGCAGCTGTCGGGAGAGAGCGTCGGCAGCACGGTTGGAAGAACCGGCTCGAAACTTGATCGAAAAGTCATAGCCCAAAAGTTTGGTCACCCAAACTTGCTGAGCTGGAGTCGCAATCTTCTGGTGGAGGAGATATTGCAGGCTATGATGATCAGTTTGAACTGTGAAGTGGCGGCCCAGCAAGTAGGGGCGCCAGTGTTGTACTGCAAGAACGAAATCCATTAGCCCGGACTCGTAAGCGAAGGGGGTCGAACGGTGGCGGAAAACATACGGCTGAAGTAGGAAATGGGTTGCCCCGCTTGCATCAATACCGCGCCAACACCCAAGCCAGGGCGTGGCACTCAACCACGAACGGCTGTGAAAAGTCTGGCATAGCTAACACAGGGGCAATGCTCAGAGCCCGCTGCAGAGTCTGGAAGGTCGTGGTCGCCACCGGCGTCCATTGAAAACTGTCGATCTCTGACTTCTTCAACAGGCTGGAGAGTGGTTTGGCAATCTTGTCATAGTGTCTGATGAACCGGCGATAATGCCCCGTGAGGCCCAGGAACCCACGAATTTCGCAGAGTGATCGAGATGCGGGCCACTGAAGGACGGCATGAACCTTGTCCGGGTCCATAGCCAAGCCATGTGCGGAAATGGTGTGCCCCAAGTAACTTATTTTGGATTGACAGAAAACGCACTTCTTGGGGTTCATCTGAAAAGACTCACTACCGCTCCCTTATATAGCTGCGAGTGAAACATACATAATTACATAAATACCCTAAGGCTACATAGGTAGATAGGAGGATGTGTGGATGGCCTAGGGAGTTGTCTCGAATCACAAATAGCCACACTTTTACCATATTTACCTTGTATTTTAGATTGCGCTCATCTATTTTATGAAATCTTAGAGCTAAACATCAAACCTTCACTTCGTTAACTCTTTTAACCACACATCCCCTTCACTCTAGCCATATAGCCCGCCAGTATAATCAACCCAAAAAAAGAATTTAACAAACTAAATAAACAGAAGAATACATTTCTATTTGCTAATTACTGCAAGCAAATAAAAAAACAGTGAATAAGTCGTTTTACCTTTTTTCTTAATCTACTTTTTCTGGCAGCTTCACGATTTTGAGCAAGTCGCCTAAGAGTCTGAAAAAATAGTAGCTATAAGGAAAAACTACGTCTTCTAAAGTACTAAATGGAACATATTCTATGAATTTTATTTACCTTTTGGTCCCCTTTCTTTTCCTTAGATCTGTCGCTGGAATCAGAAGCTGCTACAACAATAGTTTGTCCTTGATCAAACTGTGCATGGAAATTTGAAGGGATTAACAAAAGCTCAAAAGACGTCAAAAATCAAAACTAAGCATGCACTGGAATCAACAAACGCAATATCATTCTCTTTACTAAGTTAAAACTTCTGAATTAAAACAATATTTTAAGACCAAGAATAAAGCATGCAATATATGCGCTCGATAAGAAACCACGAGACAATATTTACATGTTACTTAATGATCAAACTCAGTCATAGATGATAGAACCATGCAATGAACCTGCTCAGTAAGTTAACACCATCACCCAAATAGCGCCAGAAAAAAAAGGAGAGAATAGATCAAGAATCCCTCAACACTAGTGCAATGTTCCCACAAGAAATGTAGAAAATAATGGTCATGAAGAAACAGCTTCACAGAATATAAATGGAATCAAAAATAACCATGTGCCAGATAATTTATTTTGATTAAAAATTAGTCATGATCTCTATAGAGAAAGGAGCAACTGTCAGGGTTGGCTAGCCAGTTCAGCCAGCTTAGCCCAGGCTCATGTATTTCAAGTCGGGTTCAATCTTGGTCAGCCCGAAGTACTAATTTCAGGTTTAAGGTATTGTTAAGGCTCATTAAGGCTATAAATAGAGACCTAAGTCTGCAAGAAGGCATCTCATTAATGAAGTATTACTCCTAATATTCCTCTATGGCTCCTCTCTCCCTACTCCCAGTCTATTTTTTGCATTTTTTTTCCTCATTATTCTCCACTAATCTCCTTTCTTGGTCACATGAAATCTTCCTACTTCCCTTCTACACGTAAATTACAGTGACAATTGGTGCTTTTGCCAGTTCTCAATCCTCTCATGACAAAAGATCCACAGATCAATATATACAGCTTCATTTTTATATAAAGTGGGAAATTCAACAAAAATTCAAAACTCTAATGGACTGCCTTGAAACTAAATTGAATTTATGCATTGTTGCATATCTTGATTTATGGGATCTTTTGCCATGGGAGTATTGAGAGCTAAAGAGAGCACCAAATGTAAAGATTAGTTAGGGGTAGAAGAGAGACTAGAAGAGTTATTAAGAGCAAGAAGGGGGATTAGAAGAGAATAATGGGGAAACATAAGCATAAATTTGATTGGGAGAGGGGATTAGAGGGGGGAACTAGGGAAAGAGGGAGTGTTGAGGGAGATTAGGAGGAATACTTTTGACACGGGACAAATGTAAAGAGTGTAATTGTCCCTAAGGAACTCTAATGAATTAGTGTTAGTGTAGTTTCGTGGGGAACCTAAAATGATGTAATGCACGGGTAATTGGCGCTCACCCCACTCTCCTCCATTGAACCACCACTGTCGTCTGGCCTCTGGAGCCATCTGAGTAGTCGTATCGAGCATCCAGTGCTCGTATCTTCGTCAAGCCGAGCACACAACCCTTCTCTCGAGCCCAACGTCTTCGCGTCACTTTGAGACCTGAGCCCCGCCTGTTTCTAGCCTCGCGCAGCCAACAGCTCCCCAGCTCCCTTTCGGCCATCCTTTTAGCCGCCTCAACCAAATTCATTAATAAATTTTTTAATTGATTAATTAATTATTGTAGCTTGATGACGAACCCCAGCAAGCCACTCTCCGTCCATTCGATGCTCCAGAAGTTCGTAGAGATGTCGACGTCATATGATGTCGCGCTTTTACGACTCACCACCAGCATTGACCGCTGCTTCGGGGTCCGATTCCACTAGAATTGCCACTGATCCCACCACAGACGTCCTCAATATCACTTGCACTCGAAGCAACTCTCCCGCTCTCCTAGTTCTTGTCGCTCCACCATCGTCTCTGGTTGTTTCCACCGCGCAGTTCACACAACCGAAGTCGTCTCCTCTCAGCCTAGCGTTGGTGCCGCCACAATTTGTGTCGCCACCAACCATCCCCGCGGTCTCCACCCTGCAGCCTCCGCTCCGGCAGCTCTCTCTCAGCAGCTCCCACCACCAGCCTCGTCCCCTCCATACGCAGTGGTGATGCCGCCCCAAATGATGATGCCGCCACCATTGATCCCGAAAGTCTTCATTCTGCAGCTTGTGCTCCAATCACCTGTTCTGGTGGTGTCGAGTCATTGGAATCTAAATGTTTTTAGTGTTATATTTTATTAAATGTTTCAGGGTTAATGTCTTGGGTCTATAAATAGACTCATTTGGTCAATGTACGAGGCATCAATGAAATTATGAAAGTTATATTTTTCCCGAGTTCTTTTCTCCTCCCCCAATTCTAGGGTTAGGATTAAGCACGGCTCCCCTTCCTCCTCTCAGCACGCATTCTCTGTGGGTTGAGCTCAGCTCCCCTTGTATCGTCGCCTCCGACGCCACCTCTGACGCGTTACGGTTAGGCTCGTAACAAAATCATGTCGATGCGCCGCGTTTACGGATGTCGTTGCATTGAGGTAAGGAATTATCTTTCTCTTAATTAGACATATCACAAGCCAATAGTTTAAAAACTGGATTCATGCAAATATTCTAGATAAGAATTCATATTATTCGTGTTAAGTATTGCATTATATGTTAATCCGAGTATGATAACGTAAAGAAATAAAGGAACACGGGAAATTAATACATGAGTGTTTAGTGAGAAAATATGATAATTAATTATTTACATTGATCGATAATTAAATATGCTTAAAGACATAAAATGCAATAATGAATTAAATAATTATTTTTATGTGGGTGTTGTTGCTAGTTGATAGAAGTATAGTCATTATGGGGTATGAGAAGAATTATCTCTCATGATTGGCAGATAGATGCACACTGTCATACTCATAAAACAAAGTAAATTGTACGAGCCACATTCAGGGGTCAATAACCCATTCTTCTACGTATGAAATTAGTTGTATTAGAACATGGAGTATGGGCGGATGCTTGTAGAGTATCTGCATAGTGTCCACAGTGACAAAGGTACCAACCGCGAATTCTTCTTGGGATATTGGAGTTTGGAAGCATGGGCGGATACTATTGGTGTATCAGCACATGGTGCTCTGGCGGATGCATCCTGGTTCCTCTTGCTAAGTTGTGGAATAGTGTACGCAACAATTCAAAAGATTCCGCAGCAACCTAAATGTGTCGACGGTTACTAGTGGAGTGTCTGCAGCTGTTCTTGTGTGTTCAGTCATTGTATTTAGTCCCACGCTGTCTATTGTAAATTTTCTCACCTCCTCATTTCTATATAAAGAGGGTTTCCCCATGTAATAACTAGATTTTTTGGAAATAAAATAATTCTTATTATTTTCAACATCTTAAGTTTTTCAAGTTCTCACATGGTATCAAAGCCAATAAAGATTCGGCAACCTCGCTCAGCATCCGCACAAACACTTTAGTCTCTGTGCGATCTCGCTTAGCATCCGCACGGACCCTTCAGTCTTCGCGCGCTCGCTAAGTATCCATACAGACCCTTCAGCATCCGCACAGACCCTTCAGCATCCGCACAGACCCTTCAGACTCTGCGTGATCTCGCTTAGTATTTGCACGGACCCTTCAGTCTCTGCGCGCTTGCATAATATCTGCGCGAACTCTTCTGTCTCCGCGTGCTCTCTGTCATGCCTTCTTTATCCTTCTACAGTTGCTCCAACCCCCTCCTCTCTCTTTTCTGGTGCCTCTGGAAACTTGGGCACCTAGTCCAAGTTAACAGGTCCAAACTATCCTGATTGGAATGACTCTTTCACTTTCCTCGTGTGATCCCAACGCAAACGTCGTCACCTGACTGATGCTCCGCCTCCTGTTAACTCTCCTACCTTTGCTGATTGGGATGCCAATGATACGCTTGTCCGCACTTGGCTCGGCAATAGCCTCTCTGATAAATGTCTTCCCATCATCCGCCATGATGATATCATCAAGGCTGCTTGGGATCACCTCGCCCCGCCCTTTTTCCAATGGTGCAAAGACTTCTCGCATATACACCTTGTATGCAGACATCTTTAATCGACCAACCCTTTCCCCTCATGCTACTTACCAGGAGGTTCAAGCTCTTGGTGCTGAAATTCTTCTCTGCGGACCTTGCCACCCAAAACCGCCACTTTCAGGAGCTTTTGGTAATCTGCTTTCTGCTTCGTCTCCGAGACTCCTATAACCTGATCCGTCAGCAGATTTTGGGGAAAGACAACTCTCCTACCTTGGATGCCATTGCATCCCACAACTCCGTTGTTACTACTCTCCTTCAACGACCACCTTCAATACCGACTCCTCCCTCGAACAGTTTTGCTCACTCTACTGGGCGGGGTTCGTCTCGTGGTCGTGGAGGTCGTCCTGATGGTCGTGGCGGAAACCGTCCATTCTACTCTCATTGTGGTCGGGTTGGTCATAGCGTTGACCGATGCTTTGGGAAGTATCCTCACCTGCACCCTCAAGCCCATCTTAGCACCATGGAAAACGCTACCGCTCCTTCGGTGGCCACTTCTTCCTCTAACACTGGTCGTTGGTTCTCATCAAAGGAGGTTGAAGCCTTCCTCCGGACCTCCCAGCAATCTGCCTCTGTTGCGGCTTCTTCAGGTAGCGCTCATGTCACTCAACAGGGTAAGTGGCTCATTGATTCAGGTGTCACCAATCATATGACTGGAAACTCCCCTGTCTTTTCTCACCTTGAGAAGCACAATCGATTGCCTCATGTTTTTGTTGCGGATGGTTCTCCTTCTCAAGTCTGCGGGACTGGTGTGGTTATTGCTACCTCTTCTCTCCGACTGGATGATGCTATCTATGTCCCATCTTTTCCTTGCAATTTACTATTGGTTCAAGTTCTATGCCGACAACTCAAGTGTGCGGTCTCATTTACTTCTACAACTTATTGTTTCTAGGATCTCCGCCCTAGGAAGACGATTGCTACTGGGACTGAATCTGGAGGTCTCTACTCCCTTGACTCTGCCTCTGCTCTATTTGTGTCTCCCTCCTCCGAGTCTCTTCTCCAGTGGCATCTTCGCCTTGGTCATCCTCAAGCACGTCTTCTCCGCCAACTCCTTCCTGCTCTCAAGACGGATGTCTCTACTCTGGAATGTGAAGCGTGCCAGTTTGGCAAACATCATCGCTCCTCCTATCCTGTGAAGCTCTGTCGTAGCTCGACTCAGGCGTTTGCTCTTGTTCACTCGGACATTAAGACTATTGGTAGGGGTAGTTTGTACTTTATAACTTTTATCGATGATTTTTCTCGTTGTACTTGGGTGTATCTTCTCAAAGAACGCTCAGAACTTCTATATGTATTCACTGCTTTTGATAATGAAATTCGCACACAGTTTGGATGTGTTTTAAAGGTTCTTCGTTCTAACAATGCCAAAGAATATGTTAGTCAAGCCTTCTCTTCTTTCTGTATAACTAATGGTATTATTCATCAAACCAGTTGTGTGTATACTTCCCAGCAGAATGGTGTCGCTGATTGTGAGAATCGCCATCTTCTTGATATTGCCCACACTCTTCTATGTCAGATGCATGTACCGCGCTCTTATTGGGGTCACGTTGTTTCCTTTTCACATATCTCATCAATCGGCTTCCGTCTGCTACTCTTCAGGGCAAGACCCCCTTTCCCCTTATGTATCCAGATGGCAATCCTTTCCCTCTACCCCCCAAGGTTTTTGGTTGCATGGCTTTTGTCCACCTCCCTGCTCCTGGTCGTGAAAAGCTCTATGTCCGCTGTTTTTTCCTTGTTTATTCTCCAACTCAAAAAGGGAATCGTTGTTATGATCCTCTTCAGCGTCGACAATTTGTTTTGGCGAATGTGTCATTCTTTGAGTTCACTCCCTATTTTCCCCCGCCCTCTCCTCCGTCGTCACAGGATTCCACTCTTTGCCTTCCTCTACATATTATTCATGCCCCCCTTTCCTGTTATTGTCACCTTACCCCCTTCATTGGTTCATCTTCTTGATTCTCCCCCTCCATCTCCTATTCCACCTCACCCTCCGTCCACTCTGAGACCTCCTCCTCCGGCTCCTAAGCCAGTTCTCTCCCCTCCGGCAGGATCTAACGATGAAGTTTTTGACCTTAATGTTACCATTGAACTGCGCAAAGGCATCCGATCTTGTACCCAACATCTCATTGATAATGTTATGTCCTATGGACATCTTAACTCTTCTTGCAGGAAATTTGCGCTTGCTCTTTCTTCAACTACCATCCTGACTTCCTATCAGGATGCCCTTGTCTCGCCTTGCTGGAAGGCGGCTATGGATGAAGAGATGGATGCTCTAAAATCTGGGGGTACTTGGACTCTCATCCCTACCCCTCCTGGTGCTGACATTGTCAGTTGTCGTTGGGTCTTCGTCATCAAGTATCATTCTGATGGTACTGTGGACCGCTACAAGGCCCGTCTGGTTTCCAAAGGGTTCACTCAGACTTATGGTGTCGACTTCTTTGACACCTTCTCTCTCGTTGCTCGCATCAGCACCATCCAGGTTCTCTTCTTTGTTTCAGTTAATAAAGGTTGGCCCATATCGCAACTCGATGTCAAGAATGCATTTCTCTATGGTGATCTCCAGGAAGAAGACTACATGGAGTAACCTCCCGGGTATGTTGTTCAGGGAGAGTCTCAGGTGTATAAACTTTGAAAGGCTATCTATAGCTTCAAGCAAAGTCCTCGCGCATGGTTTGACAGGTTTAGTCAGGTCATCTCCACCATTGGTTTTGTTCACAGTTCTGCAGATCACTCTCTCTTCATCCACAAGACCTCTTATGGGCTGGTCGTTCTTACAGTATATGTTGATGACATCCTCCTCACGAGCAATGATGTTGTTGGATTGCTCTGACAAAGAAACATCTTCTTCAACACTTTGTCACCAAAGACATGGGACCTCCAAAATACTTTTTGGGTATCGAAATCTCGCGCAAGAACAACTATGTTCTCTCGCAACATAAATATGTTATTGATCTTCTAAAAGAGACTGGTCTGCTTGGTGCCAAACCTACTCGATGTCCTATGGCGGTTGGCGAGGATAAACTTTATTGTGAGGATTCACCTCTTCTTTCTGATGTCACTAGATATCGGCGCTTAGTTGGCAAACTCATTTGCCTAACAGTAACAAGACCTAATATATGATATGTTGTGGGCAAGGTCAGTCAGTTTATGCAAGCTCCCAGGGAGTTATATATGCAAATTGCTCTAAAATCTTGGAGTGCCTCCGAGGAAGGGACTACTATTTCAAAAGAATAACCACCTGCGAATAGAAGTCTATTCTGATGCTGATGATAAAAGAAATTGAAAGCCAACATCTGGGTTTTGTACATTCGTAGGAGGAAACCTTGTCAGTTGGAAGAGCAAGAAACAAGTTGTAGTCTCCAGATCGAGTGTTGAGGCAGAATATAGAAGCATGGTTCAAACTACTTGCGAGTTGAAATGGTTACGGGCACTTCTATTAGACTTGGGAGAAGTCTACAACTATCCTCTACCAATATTTTGTGACAACAAAGCCGTCATCTACATATCAAAGAATACAGTCTTCCATGAGAGAACAAAACATATTGAAGTTGACTGTCACTTCATCAGAGAAGAAATCTTGAAGAAACAAATTTGCACTCCGTTTGTCACCTCTGATAAAGAATTAGCAGATATCTTTACCAAACCAGTATCTTCATAATTTTCAGACATATGTGACAAGCCGGGCATGATCGACATATACGTTCCAGCTTGAGGGGAGTGTTAGAACATGGAGTATGTACGGATGCTTGTAGAGTATCGCATAGTGTTCGCAGTGACAAAGGTAACAACAGTGAATTCTTCTTGGGCTATTACAGTTTGGAAGCATGGGCGGATACTATTGGTGTATCAACACATGGTGCTCTGGCGGATGCATCCTGGTTCCTCTTGCTAGGCTGTGGAATAGTGCATGTATCAAGTCAAAAGAGTCTGCAGCAACCTGAATGTGTCGGCGGTTACTAGTGGAGTGTCTGCAGTTGTTCTTGTGTGTTCGGCCATTGTATTTAGTCTCACATTGTCTATTGTAAATTCTTTCACCTCCTCATTTCTATATAAAGAGGGGTTTCCCCATGTAATAACTAGATTTTTTGGAAATAAAATAATTCTTGTTATTTTCAACATCTTAAGATTTTCAAGTTCTCACAAGTTGGATGTGAGTTTGTGTTCCACACTAGGGGAACACCAGAGCACATTTGATTGCCACCATGGACTCAAATCACAGAAAATGCCTAGTAAGCTATGCAACTTAAAATTAAGATGCGAACTACAATGTTCTCAGTTATTTATTGGAATTCAGAACTTTCAATATCTTAAATAAATTGAAGTTTAGAGTAGAACATAAAAAACATGATTAAGGTACAGAAAATGTAAATTACATTATTATGTTTTATTTTCATGGAAAGGCATCATAGTACCATGTTTAGAAATCATGTTCCCTAGCTTCAAATATTGCATATTTAAATCTTCATGCATGTTTTTAATTAATTTATTTTAGTGTCATTGGGAAAAAGAATCTTTACACATCAGTGAGCCAATCGCATCTTCAGGCTTTTCTTTATAGGAAACACGGGTCAGGAGATTTGCATAGGATGAGCTTCCGATGGATTTTATGCAGTTTTAGCTTGTATTTTTTTTCCTTTAGAACATTAATATGTTTTGGATTAACTCTTTATTAATTCTGGATTCAGTTGTATCAAATATTGTTTTAAATTCCAATATTCAGATTTGATTTCATTTAGGCTTCATTTGGTAAGGCTTTTACGCCCGCCCGTTTCATCCAAACGGAACCGCCGGTGTGAATTTGCATTTGTTTTTCCGCGTCAAGTTCGAACAGCGCGCGTTTAGTTTACTTATGGAATTCCGCCGAACGCAATCGCCAGCCCCCACCTCCAGTTGCAGGCCGCGTTTTGGGAGGAGGAAGAACCCGCACGCTGTTCGCTGAGCCCTTCCTGCGCGATTCAGCGCGCTGTTCGCTGAGCTCACCGATCGCATCGTCCCCGTCGCCATCGTCCCTGTCGCGAGCCCTTCCTGCGGGATTCAGCGGGGCACGGGAGGGCGGCACGGCGAGGCATCTACTCCGGCCAAATGCTCTGCGAAGCTCCGTCTTTCAGGGCGGCACGGCGAGGCATCTACTCCGTCTACTCCGGCCAAATGCAATGTGCTGTGTTGACTTTGAGTGAGGAGGAAGGAGAGCACTGGCCTATCCGGGCAGGCCGCCGGCGGTGGAGCCGAGTAGAAGCGTGACAGAGGCAGGGGGTGGCCGGGCGGAGTCATGGCGGGCGGAGGCGTGGAGGAGGAGATAAACAGTTTTATTTTTATATATAAGTATATAGTTTAAACAGTATCATTTATATTAATAAAAATAATTAAAATAAATAATATATATATAAGAATTTATAAATATATATATATATAACAGATTAATAAAATAGTTTTATTATTATATATATATATAAAACGCCACCGCTATTTCGCCAAATGAATCTTAGTTCTGAAAAGCTCTGGAAACGCAGACTACCCAAACTGATCTCCGTTTCCAGCAACCAGTTTCCACCAGCTCCATTTACAAACCTCCCATTACAACAGCTCCATTTACAACCGCAACCGCTAAACCAAATGAAGCCTTAGTATTCTAATTGGCTATGTGATTCATATTTGATTTCATCTAGTATTCTATTTAGCTCTGTGATTCAGATTTAAGGTACTCTACATTACCTAGCTCCAGTCTCTCTTTTTTGTTGTGTACTTTAGTTACTCTATTGTCTTGTTATTATTGTACTAATTTATTATTGTTACTTAGTTTACTTCATATCACAAGTGTGGTTGGGCTTTTGAAGTGTTGATGAACTAGGTAGGGTGTTACAGTTTTTAGGTGAGGGAATTGATGGGATTTTGATAAATTAGTGCATGGATGGTGTTGTTACGGTGAACTGGGCGGGGATTTAGTTGTGGCTAGATGCAGGAATGGGATGTACGCGTGGAGTCCTCCTTTGGTATGGGCCAAGAATAGGGATTAAAGGAAATTAAGGTGTTGGAATTGATGAATGGAAATTTTGATTGGGGTCCTGGAGGGATTTTCAATTATGGGAAGAGGGTGGGACCCTAACTCTCCATCCTACATACGTAGACCCAGGCAGATATTGATAAGGGTCAGCCCGCCCGCGATCTATGATCTCCATCAACTTCATTTCAATCCTACTTATAGCCTTAGACATTTTTATAAGCTTAATGGGTGAACCTAAGCTAAACTGGCCTGAACCAGTCAACCAGCGCCTCACTCAAAATATTAATACAAGAATCTTAAAGTCTCCCAGTTAACCCTTCTGGTATTGCAACGCAAATACTGAGAGCCCATGTAAAAACAAAACAAATAAGCTGCAATTGATCCACAAAAGCTAGCATTTTCTCCACATTAGATATAAATAGCATGCATCCTCCGACTAGAGATGAGTATTTTCCTAAACACAAGCAGGGAAAAGAGTACAGTTCAAAACCAAAAAGTAGAACGTGTCCACTTAATAGGTAATAGCAAGCAAAAAAACAGCATGGAACATCATGAATTGCCAAAGAGTGGGTAAATGACTAAAGCATAAGAATCCAAAACTATTACCTGGACACTAAGAAATGCTATTCAGAAATATTAGCTAAGATCATAAATAAAACATAATCTCACCCTTTGGTTCCTGTCATCAGTATCCACATCTGTGGAGGTATCAGTCCTAGAACTGTTGTCTGCCATAGTAGACTCTCCCCAGTTCTCAAAGTGATCACCAGACAAAGGTATTAGACTAGGTTGGCGATCCTTCTGCTGGGCAAAAGAAACAGGACCAATCCTAGCTGCTGGAGTAATATCAGCTGAAACAAGACTCTGCCATTCAAGAAATATAAATTAGACAATTGCTATAAGCAGACATCATAACAAGTTACCAATAGAATCTGCAGAGGAACTAGACATCTGATTCCAACTCACTTTGCTAAAAGCACCAAAACGAAGAGAATCTGATGCAGAAGCCAGGCCGCTCTGTTTTGTGTTCAACAAAGGGTCTACAGAGAAGAACACTTAATCAAAGAACTGGTTAAACAAAAGAAGGAAAATATATGCTCCAAATCTGAAGACGTAGGCACTTGAAGCATCAAGGCCTGATGTCTTTTCCATTAGCACATCAAAACAATAAAAACATTAGTGTAATAAGGACGTTGATGCACTTAAAGTATTACAAGATCAACTATCTGACACTAAATCTGAAATATTTAATGACAGCAGTATCGAGCTGATCATTCACATACTTCTTGTAAAGTCGACACTATTGTTTATTTGAAATTCACTGGAATGGTCCAGAGCCCCAAATTCAGATACTCTTGATGCATGAACGTTATTTCCCTCGGCGCCACTAGGAGAGTTGGTGCAATCACATGAGAACAGAAAAAATTCATCAGTTCAGATACATGAGCATGATGACAGAAAAAAACATAAAGATAAGAAAGAAATTCAGAAGAAGAAAAAAAAATAACTGAGGCAGATCCTGGTGCAATCAAGCAGCATGGAAACTGAAGAAAACTAAGATACAGACCAAGCACAAGTCTTTATATTATCATCAAGAAAAGTGTATCTACAGCTCAAGTGGCGCCTTCAGGCTTCCAACATATTATGCTGCTTTCAAAAAAATAGTAAAATACAGGCTCTAAAACTAGTCGTAGTTTATGAAAACTATGTTTCAACAATATTTAAGGGTCTTTAGAACTTGTTCAATGGATCTTTCTTGAGGAAAATTTTCAAAGATGAGTTACATGAGTATCGAGATAGATAATGCATTAAGTGTGGATAAATGAAGTAACGAAGAACTGTTCAGAAGGTTTACTCATTTTACCTTTCAAAATGCACTCAACTGTCTATCATGTTGCAACTTGAATCTCATGAACCATTGTTGGACACATTTACCGGATATCCTAGTTTTATCATTTTTATTGTTTGCAAGGAAACAACAGTTTCGTGCAAAGGAGTTAATCAAATTAGTGTGAGATGATATAAATGTTTGGATATGAAAGATCTTCCCCCGACTTATACTTGGATGTTATCTTGCACGGGGACTGGTACGAGATACGAAACATGACATAATAGAGATACGGGAAAAGAGATCTTCAAAAAACATAGAATACGGGATACTTCTTTGAAAATTTTAATTACTTAAGTATAAGTACAAATTAATACAAAGGCATGTGCGAGATTCACGTCTTATTCATAGTTTTCATCATTATATGTATCTTAAATAAGAGTCATAAATAAAAATATATAATTAATTGAATCTCACAACTTATCATTCAATATTTTTCTTTCACAAGTCATTCTTCATGTCACCATCGCAAAACATATAATTTTTCAACATTACTGAGAATGTTCAGGCGTATCCGGTAGCATCTGAAAGTATTCATGAGTTTCCGAAGTTTTTTATCTAAAAAAAGGCAGCCCGGTGCACAAAGCATGCGCAGCGAGGATCCGGGGAAGAGTCCCACCACACGGGTGAAATGTAAGCAAACCTTACCCTGCATTTTTGCAAGAGGTTGCTTCCAGACTCGAACCCGTGACCTCAAGGCCACACGACAACACCTTAACCGGTGCACCAAGGCTCCCCTTCTGGATATTTTTATCCAAAATTAAAAGAAAAGGTTTTCGAGAGTTTTCAAGAGTTTCCCGACTCCGAAACGTTTCGGGTACAACACGTAAGGCTATTGTAAGTATTTGTGCTTCATAGCTTGGATGAGATTTAAATCAAATAGATTTTGTCTTTCTACGCGTGATGATATTATTTTGATTTTTGTATTTCATTAATAATAATAAAAAAGGTCACAGTTTATTCCAAAATTCACGTCAAATAAATATAAACATGTTGCCTCAGGTCTACCCATTTTCTGACCTAATATTTTGACACTAGCTCTATCTACTAGTCTAATGTATGCATGTTTTTAACTTTTATTATGCATGCCAAACAAACCATCTCTATACTTTCTACAATTATATAGATATCAAGAAATCTGTGGGTTGATCACCATGCTACCACAAAAATCTGAAATAGCAGACATGAGAGAGCACCAACAATTACTCTAGAAAGCACCGGTACGAGTACCGGGTACGATAAGTATCCGGTACGGCGGTACATCAAAGTTTTAAAAGCAAGGATATAGGTACGGCGGGATACGTTCTATTAAATTTTATATATATAGCAATTCTGTATATTACAGAAATTTGTAACAAGTTTATCTATAATATACAGAACTTGCAGCAGATTTCTGTAAAAAGATACCCACGATTTTGACTAGAAGGAGCTCTTACTGTTTTCGCTGCTCTATACAGAAATTTCTGATTTCTGTATATACAGAAATTTGAAAATTTCTGATTTCTGGATAAACAGAAATTTTTTATATCTGTATAAACAGAAATTTCTGATTTCTGTATATACAAAAATTTCTGTAAATACAGAAATTTCTGATTTCTATATACATAAATTTCTGATTTCTGTATGCATAAATTTCTGCTTTTTGTATACAGAAATTTCTGAGAAGAAGGTCTTACCAGCGCAGAATTAGCGGCTTCAAGAGCGGAACCAGCGGCTTCAGGAGCGGAATCAGCAGCTTCAAGAGCGGAATCAGCGCCTTCAGCAGCGAAATCAGCGCCTTCAGGAATCAGCATGTATTCACGCGTGCAGCACGCGTACCCGTACCGGAAACGCACCCGGGACGGGTACGGACCTCTTTTTGGCTTATCCGTGCTTCGTAGCAATTACTACACATATATTGACTCACAAAACTTAAATGAAAATGTGTGCAAATTAAAGAAGAAATTGTGCAAGGGCCGAAATGATCCCCTTGAGCATGGTTCGGAAGATTTTAGAAAGTCATGAGCTCCTTTGGGTATTCTTAGAGCCAAGAGGATCACAACCTCTTCATTAAGAGAAAGATAACTAAGTCGACATCCTTAATCGTATATGTGGATGATATGGTGATGACGAGGAATCGTGCATCAGCATTTTTGATGACTTGTACGACTGGTGTGAGAATAACGATCATGGTGAAGAGTGAGGTGGATTTACATGACGTCATAATTCAGCTTTTTGATGTCGCAGCTCAGCGGCTGCTTAAGCTGCCATGAATTTTCTCATCGTCTCCATGAGGTGTATCATTTGACCATTGAAATCTACATGATATTGAGAAACGGGGTGTGCATGAACCGAATCTAATAGAATAGCTATGCAATCGAACCCAAATTTATCATAAAATGCGGAGATTCGGATTCGAATTCGTTCGAAATTTTGAATTTGGATTCGTTCCGAAATCCTGAATTCGAATTTGGATTCGGCTTCGGGATTGGATTTGAATTTGAATTCGCTTCAAATGATTGACCAAAAAGACTTTGATCGGACGAACAGGACCATCTTTATATATAATATAGATATTCTTACTAGTCGTGAATCTTGACAAAATAGATAATATTATTCAGATTCGAATAATACTCAAATCGGAATTTGGATTCGAATTCGAGAAATACGAATCTTAATCGAATCTTCACGAATCGATTCCCAAATTATTCACGAACTATTTAGTTTGCAAACAACCGAGTGTCATGATTACCTATGATGTTGACAATAAAAAAAATGAGTTGTGTTATGATTGCTCGTAGGACAACAGCGTTGACGCATGATCGAGACAAAGGTCATTCGCTTTAGGAATTGATAATTGTTGGCCTCGAGGTTCTCCTCGATGAAACAGAGACAACACACTAAAGAAGTGATGCAGTGGTAGGCTGACTCGGGGTGGACTCACTAAATGCAGCCCTAAATGTGATAGGTGTAATGTGAGTGCAAAAGTGGTCCGCTCAAAAATTACGGCAAATAATTAACTATTATAAGGTTATCAGCAGGGGCACGTGCGGTCACAAGTACTTGATTGAAAGAGAACGAACTATTAATTTTGCAAACGATAGCGGCGCAAATAATTTAAGCGTACACAGAATAGGTCCTGCAAATTGTACGACAAATGAAATACTAGCACAATAAAATTAGACTCCACCACGGTACAAGATGCCAAAATAAACAACAAGAAAAGAAATGGCTTTACCACAATTACGTGTGCAGGCGGCGGTGATAGCGAGTGTGGAGGGCCTCCAAGGTCGTTGTAACGTCGGGGCCGACTGAATTGAAGTGGATCCGCGACCGGGGGAAAGGAGATGTAGGGGTGGTAGCTGAAGGAGGGTTCTCGGGTTGGGCTAGAACTTTAGGTAGGGCTGCTGGTAAGGCGTGTAGAGGGAGGAGGTTGGGGTTCTGTGTTAAACGGAGGAGATAGGGGAAGACAAAGGGGAGGGTGGGGCTAGTGGTGGTTGGTCGGAGAAGGGGGGAAGGGCGGTGGAGGAATGGGGGTTGACGCTGGACTGACAGGGAGTCGGCGGGAGTTGCGGCAGCGGGAAGAAGGCACACCGGCTGGCGGAGGATACAGGACTTGGCGGTGGAGGAAGGAGGACGCGGTCGGGGAAATGGGCGGAAAAAGAATGGCGGGCTGGAAGAATGGCGGGCTGGAAGAAGGAGGCGGCGAGGGCTTGGGCGGGGGAAGGGCTTACCGAGAAGGAAGGGGGAGGCGGGGCTGGCGTCGCACCAGCGGGCCGGGAAGGAAGGTGTCGCACCTTTCCGTGACCGACGGGTAGGAAGAAGACTCCAAACTCACGATAGTTGGAACCGCCCGCCTGCACCTTTAAATAAACCCAAACCAATAACTGCACACTAATAAAACCCCCAAATCGAACGGCTCACATTGTTCGGTTCGATCGGGGATAAAATACAACTCGAAATAAAAAGTATAAAACATGAAACTGACTAGAAACACACATCCGGATGCGGTCATGGACTCTGATCGCCCGTCCGGAGAGTGGATCACCGCCTCCTGTGGGTATACACGCGCGTCAGTCGTGGCGTGATGTCAACTCCCCCCCGGCTCAAAGGCACTCAACTCCGATGAGTGTAGGTGGTGGTACTCGCTGAGTAGCCGTGGGGCGAGTCTCTGAAGCTCCTCCGAGGAAATCCAAGTAGCATCGTGCAAGGGTCATCCGCTCCAACGGACAAGATAGAGTAGGGTATCTCGTCCGCCCGCGGCGTAGAAGTCGTGTCTGACGATCTGACGCACGTCGCCAGTAGAAGCAGATGGTACCAATATATCTCTGTCTGATGCTGATGTATCTCCGTCTGGCAAAGATGTGTCTCCGTCTGGCGATGATGTCGGTGGAACCGTCGATGGTGCAACTCGATCTGCAAGACACGACGTCATTGGTGGCAACATAGAGGGACTAGCATGGGCAATAGGAAAAGAAGGTTCAGGTGGTGGGGCTATGGGAGATGAAGGCTCGGGTAGAGGTGTGGTGAGTGGGTCCACGTACACACGCTCCTCGTAGTAAGGGGTCAAATCCTCTACGTTGAATACCCGGCTGATGCTCATATCATGAGGGATGTCTATCTCATATGCATTCGTACCAATCCGTCGTACAACTGTATAGGGGCCCACTCTGCGTGGGCTTAATTTTTTTTCTGGTCCCTGTGGGACCCTCTCAGGTCGAATGCGAATTAATACATGTTCTCCCGCCTCAAAGATTTGTTGTCGCCGGTACAAATCTGCTTGATTCTTATAATAATCATTACTAACTGCAATCTTCTTACGGACCGACTCGTGTAGTGCATGCACGTGCTGAATGAAAGACTCGGCAGACTCACTTGGTCTGGACCCTAGGGGAGTAGCCACCAAGTCAACTGGTTTCCTAGGCTCATACCCTAATATGATATGAAATGGAGTCAAGCCTGTGGTCCTATTGACTGAGCTATTGTATGCAAATTCGGCTACGGGGAGGACAGAATCCCAGGTCGCTGGGCTATCCCCAACTAGGCAACGAAGAAGAGTCTCAAGACTATGGTTAACCACTTCAGTTTGTTCATCCGTCTGTGGGTGGTAGACGGAGGAAAACCTCAGAGTCGTGTCCGTCTTCCTCTATAAAGTCTTCCAAAAATAGCTCGTAAATCGTGCGTCACGATCAGAGACTATAGAGGTGGGGAGACCATGATACTTAAATACTTCTTTAAAGAATAATGTTGTCACGTGGGAGGCGTCAGCGGTCTTTCGGCAAGGAATGAAATGTGTCATCTTGGAGAAACGATCCACAACAACAAATATAGAATCGAGCTTCCTCAGAGTGCGAGGGAGACCGAGAACGAAATCCATACTAATATCAGACCAGGGTCGCTCTAGGACCGGTAGTGGAGTGTATAGTCTCATGGGCTGGCGAGACCCCATTGCAGTCTGGCAAACCCCACAATGCCTAACTACTCTGGTGACATCTTTCTTTAGGCCGGGCCAGAAGAAACGATCCTCAACCAACGAGATCGTCTTATCTCTACCAACGTGCCCCGCAGCTCCGCATATGTGTAACTCCCAGATAAGAAAATCTCGGAGGGATGACTGAGGAATGCAGAGGCGAGAGCCCATAAATAAATATCCATCTGATATCGAATAACCCTCCCGAAGATCGGGCGAGGCCTTCGAAAGCGTTGTATAAACATCCCCAAAATCAGGGAACTCTGGGTAAGCGTGAACTAACTGCTCAAATCCCACTACTCGGGTGTTCATGGTGTGGAGGATGCTAACTCGGCGACTCAAGGTGATAACTTCTCAAAAAGAAGTTATTTAGCCTTTGTTTTAGACCTTTTGCTTAACGTTTTTGAGGAAAATTAGTTTAATTGAAGTTATAATATGAAGTAAATGTATATTTATTTTATTTATGACTAAATCGGTCTTTTTCCTAGGTATTGTTGCAAAGAAAGTCAAAAGGAACGATTTGGAAGAAGGATTTTGTTCAAAAATGTTGTCCTGGGAAAAGAGTTGCAGGATCCTGAAACAGGTTGCAACCTTTTCTGGACGAATTTCAGAATTTCAAAATTAAATTAACCGCCGTTTGCAAATCTGAAAGGAGGTGTCTCTTGGGCAGAAGTTTTACGTTTTTAGAGAGAGAATTTTCGAAAATAATGGCAGTTATGGAGAGAGAGTGTGGAGGATTAATATAGAGATTTCTAATCCTCTTCATCTTTTTCCCCAATTCCATTCTCTACACTATTCCATTTGGAGAATTTACTTGGAGGAGGCGACAAGAGGGCTGCAGCAATTTCACTGGGCTGATCGAAGGAGGAACTTCAGCGGAATCATCCTCCTTCTCTTAGTCGATAATCTCATCATGTTTTGTAAGATTTACTCAACTATTTTGTGTGTTCTCTCCGCCGCCATGAACTAATTCCTTTTAATCTTGTATTGTGAGAATACTTTGTTTTTTATGATGATGAATGCTTGAATTCTACTTTATGAATGTTTGTTGGACATCTTTATTGAATCTATAATCTTCATTTGAAACTTTTGGCCAAGGTTTCTTCTTTTTACTACGCTCCATAATTCGAGAGAGGAGTTGCGTAAGTGTGTTATAGATCCGATATAGTATTTGAAGGGAGAAAGAGATTTCCCCTTGGTATTAGCAACTTTGGTTTTCGATCTTTATGTGGTACTTGTTTCTCCCAAGGGGGAAATAGAGGCTAGGGATTTCCGATATCGAGAGATACGAATCTTCTACCTTAAAATCGTTGCAAGACGTTCCACCACACATCTCATAAAGTCACCTTTATAAATTCATCCCACTAGGCTTAGGAAATCACAGTACAAGATTATCTTTCTCAACTAATAACCAAGTAATTTTCTCCACTACCCATAGTTTATTTTAATTAGTAGTTTTTATCATTCCTAATTTGAATGTCCTACAAACCACCGTTTTGTTTAACTTGGATTTAAAGAAAGAACACAATTGGTATTTGCAAGCACTAAATTCACCACCTCTCCGTAGAAACGATCTTAACTCTCATAGTATTACTTGACACGGCACGTGCACTTGCGTGTAACACGTATACCTGTTTCGGGCGTATCAAATTTTTGGCATCGTTGCCGGGGAGGTGCGAATAATTTAGCGTTTCTTTCTTGTAATATTAGTGAAGCTTTAGTATTTATAGCTCAAGTTTCTATTTTGTTCTTATTTTATTTATAATTTTGTCTAGTGCATGTTTTTTTGTATTTATAGTTTTTATTTTGTTCTTATTTTATTTATAATTTTGTTCTTATTTTATTTATAATTTAGCGTTTCTTTCTTGCAATAACCCCAGTAGTTATCATTTACTTCCCACTACTCGGGTGTTCATGGTGTGGAGGATGCTAACTCGGCGACTCAAGGCGTCTGCCGGCTTGTTCTCAACACCTGATCGGTGCTTAAGAACATAGTGAAACTCCTGCATATACTCCACCCATTTGGCGTGACGGTGACCTAATTTTTTCTGGGAATCGAGATATCTCAGGGCCTGATGGTCTGAATATAAAATGAACTCCTTGTGCAGGAGATAATGTCTCCAGTATCGCAGTGCCTGCACAATGGCATAGAACTCCCGATCATAATTCGAATATTTCTGTCGGGTCTCGTTCAACTTCTCGCTAAAGTACTGCGCCGATACCGATCCCGGACGCATCACAAGCTACCTCAAAGGGTTTGGAGAAATCTGGTAGGCGTAAGACGGAAGCGGTAGACAGCCTCTCCTTGACCTCCTCGAAAGCTCGAGTAGCAGCCTTCGTCCAAACGAAATCACCCTTACGGAGGCAGCTTGTAATGGGTGCCATGATCGAACTGAAGGCTCGGACAAACCTCCTATAGAAGGAGGCGAGCCCATGAAAACTACGGGCCTCATGAATGCTCGTAGAGATAGACCACTATCAAATCGCCCTGACCATGTCAGGGTCAACAGAAATACCAGATGCCGATACAACATATTCTAAGAAATGAACGGATGTGGACAGGAACGAGCATTTCTTCAAGTTGATGTACAGATGCTCCTTTCGGAAGAGCTCAAACAAAAAGCGGATGTGACGTAAGTGCTCGATGCGGTCCTGGCTGTAGATCAATATATCATCAAAGTATACAACCAAGAATTTGCCCATATAGGGCCGCAAGACCTGTGTCATCACCCTCATAAATGTACTGGGTGCGTTTGATAATCCAAACAGCATCACCATCCACTCATACAAGCCGTCCTTCGTCATGAAGGTCGTCTTCCACTCATCCCCCTCTCTAACTCTAATCTGGTGGTACTCACTGCGAAGATCGATCTTCGAAAAGATCTGGGCACCAGCTATCGAATCCAGGAGGTCATCGAGGCGGGGAATTGGAAAACGATACTTCACCGTGATCTTATTGATGGCACGACTATCAATGCACATGCGCCAGCTCCCGTCCTTCTTCGGGGTAAGAAGGGCCGATACGGCACATGGACTCAAACTCTCTCGTATAAAATTCTTCCGCAAAAGATCATCAACTTGCCGCTTTAGCTCGGCATGCTCAGTCGGATATAAGCGATAATGCGGAATATTGGGCAAAGATGCCCCAAGAATCAAATCAATCGCATGTTGGATGTCCCGCATTGGGGGAAGCTCATCGGGGAGCTCCTCAGGCATAATGTCTACAAAGTCATCCATCAACTGCTGAACATCAGGCTCAGTAAACTCAGCCTCGCTAGGGATCTCGGCTGCCATCATGGCTGCAACATTAAACATGACCCCGGCCTCTAGGCTCTTCCTCAAGAAGTCACCTCTTCTCAAGACATGTAGGGGTCTCGTCGACCCCGCACTAACTGACGAGTCAACCTTGCCCTTGGGAGGATCCCTGGGCTGAGTCGGGGTAAGGGTAATCTTTCGACCCTTGTCGAAGAATACGCAGGTGTTGGACCGCCCATAGCACGTGGCATCGCGATCATAAAGCCAGGGTCGCCCAAGAAGAATGTGAGCGACGTCCATAGGGATAACATCGCACCAAACCTGGTCATCAGTGGACGCTAAACGTATCGGAACCAGGCACCGCTGCGTGACATGAATGGTGGATTTATCCACCCACAATACTCGGTAGGAATGGGGATGGGGCTCGGGTGTCAGCCGCATCCTCTCAAGTCCTTTCTTAGCAATAATGTTGACGCAACTCCCACTATCAATAGCAAGCTTGCAGGGGCCTCCTGCGCTCAGGAAATATGTAAAGAAAATAGTGGTGCGGCGCCAATCCTCCTCAGCACGAGGGGGGTAGAGGATACGTCGGAGAACTCCCACCTCTAGCGATCTCTCTGCATCGCTCTCGCATTCATCCTCGACAACGGCGGTAACCTCCTCAATGACGACGTCCTCCGCCTCAGTGTCGGGCACGCCCGAATCCTCAATCAGCAAATTTCTAGTAGGGCATTGCGCTGCAAAATGCCCCCTGCCAGAACAACGATAACATTGGACGCCCCCAAGCTTGGGGCCTCCAGTAACAATAGCTTTTCTCGTCGCGTTTGCGGGAGCGCGAGGGGTAGCAGGGACGTGTCAGGAGGGGGTCTCCTAGCAGTGGTGGCATCGGGTCGTGTAGTGACTTGCCTCTAGCCAGCGGTACATAAATACTGCTCGTACTCTAGTGCGAGCTGAAAAACCTGCTCTACCGACTCCATCCTATGGGGAATCAATTCCCATCTGATATCTGCTCTAAGGCCCGCACGAAAGCGTGAAGCAGTGGCGATGGGCTCCTCCCAAATATCACTACGAACTATGAGTTCATCAAATCGTGACATATAATCAGCAACAGAGAGAGTCCCCTGACGTAGTGCGTGTAACTGATCTAAGAGTTGATTTCGATATGAAGCGGGGAGGTATTTATCCTGTAAGCGTTGCTTCATCTCATCCCATCGGGTGATGGGATAGTAACCATCCCTCTCAAAAGAGCTCTCTAAATTTGACCAATAAATTTTCGCTTGGCCAATCAATTTCATTTTCGCGAACCGTACGCGTCTCTCATCATTCATGTCAAACCAGTCAAAATAGTGATCCATATCCATGAGCCAATCATTAAAAGCCCTCGGGTCCAGGTGACCATCGAAGGTGGGAGCATCAATACGGATCTGTCGGGTGATGTCATCCTCCTCTGGGGTCATCCCACGACGTGGCTCACGAAAGTCACCGTACTCATCATCATCGTCATAATCATATCGTGGTCGATATCTACGACGAGGTGGGGGAGGACGAGGTTCATCCGGAGGACGATGATCCCTACCTGGATCTCGCCGAAACTCGTAACCACGATGATAATTTGCTCTTGGTGGGGGTGGGGGTGGGGGATCTCGGCGAGGGCCATCTCTACCACGTCTCTCGAGAGGTGGTGTGGCATCTCGAGGATCCTCGTGAGGCTCCTCGTCAGGGGGAGGGAGCGCTCGTTCTCTGGGTGTCTCTAACTGATCAACCTTGGTACTAACCCTCGCAATATCACCCCTAAGAGTTTCGAATTAGGTTCCCATCTGATCAAATCGGTCGAGAACAAACATTGAAACTCAGCGGGTGTCATGTCCATCTGAGAACTAGCGGTCCTATCGTCGGTGTGATTGTAACTTGACATGGACTGACGATACTCCCTACCACTACGTAACATGCAAATGACCCTAACCTCGCTTTGATACCAATTTGATGCAGTGGTAGGCTGACTCGGGGTGGACTCACTAAATACAGCCCTAAATGCGATGGGGTGTAATGTGAGTGCAAAAGTGGTCCGCTCAAAAATTACAGCAAATAATTAACTATTATAGGGTTATCAGCAGGGGCACGTGCAGTCACAAGTACTTGATTGAAAGAGAACGAACTATTAATTTTGCAAACGATAGCGGCGCAAATAATTTAAGCGTACACAGAATAGGTCCTGCAAATTGTACGACAAATGAAATACTAGCACAATAAAATTAGACTCCACCTCGGTACAAGATGCCAAAATAAACAACGAGAAAAGAAATGACTTTACCACAATTACGTGTGCAGGCGGCGGTGATAGCGAGTGTGGAGGGCCTCCAAGGTCATTGTAACGTCGGGGCCGACTGAATTGAAGTGGATCCGCGACCGGGGGAAGGAGATGTAGGGGTGGTGGTTGAAGGAGGGTTCTCGGGTTGGGCTGGAACTTTAGGTAGGGCTGCTGGTAAGGCGTGTGTGGAGGGCCTCAAAGGTCGTTGTAACGTCGGGGCCAACTGAATTGAAGTGGATCCGCGACCGGGGGAAAGGAGATGTAGGGGTGGTGGTTGAAGGAGGGTTCTCGGGTTGGGCTAGAACTTTAGGTAGGGCTGCTGGTAAGGCGTGTAGAGGGAGGAGGTTGGGGCTCTGTGTTAAACGGAGGAGATAGGGGAAGACAAAGGGGAGAATGGGGCTAGTGGTGGTTGGTCGGAGAGGGAGGGGAAAGGGCGGTGGCGGAATGGGGGTTGACGCTGGACTGAGAGGGAGTCGGCGGGAGTTGCGGCAGCGGAAGAAGGCACGCCGGCTGGCGGAGGTATACAGGACTTGCCGGTGGAGGAAGGAGGACGTGGTCGGGGAAATGGGCGGAAGAAGAATGGCGGGTTGGAAGGAGGCGGCGAGGGCCTTGGGCGGGGGAAGGGCTTACCGGGAAGGAAGGGGGGGCGGGGCTGGCGTCGCACCAGCGGGAGGGGAAGGAAGGCGTCGCACCTTTCCGTGACCGACGATTAGGAAGAAGACTCTAAACTCACGATACTTGGAACCGCCCGCCTGCACCTTTAAATAAACCCAAACCAATAACTGCACACTAATAAAACCTCTAAATCGAACGGCTCACATTGTTCGGTTCAATCGGGGATAAAATACAACTCGAAATAAAAATTATAAAACATAAAACTGACTAGAAACACACATCCGGACGTGATCATGAACTCTGATCGCCCGTCCGGAGAGTGGATCACCGCCTCCTGCGGATATACACGCGAGTCGATCGTGGCGCGCCGTCAACTTGCAGGTAAGTTGGTGATAAGGCCTGTTAGGAGAGGTTCTTATCAAGGAGGTCTGGGGATCAAGCCCCAGCCTCAACAACCCGCCGCGCTGAGAACAGGCGCGGAGACGGGTTGGGGTGCCTGGGCTGCAGCCCTTCTGGCAGGCGTGCTTGGTCGTGGTCCGCTAACTGGTGTGATGCCATGGGGTGCGGTCGGGGCCCCGGCGTCCTGCATCAAGAAACAGGCACGACATGAGCAGTAACGTTGGATTAGGATTTGTGGTGGGTGAATGTCGCAGCAAGGTGGGTTGGGGCTCGATTAACAGTTGCAAACAGTGAAGAGAGGTCAGTTGCTGGGCATGGAGAGGGCAGCACGCTGGAAGAGATCAACGACCTGGGCTGCAATACTCATCTAATTTTTGAGGGTCGGATTGATCGTTGGGAGGAGCATGCGATCACTGTGAGTACAATCGCAGTGTGCGGTGCAATCGTTGATCGGTGGATTTAGAGAAAATGACAAAAGGTGAACATGGAGATTGAAACGACGAACAATAATCGTATACCGAGGATATTGATCGACAGTTGTGTGGGTATGGATTGGTTCGACATAATACCAAGTTGTTACATGTCAGGTTTTGATGTAACCTGAGTTGCAACTTTATTGCATTTTATTTACGTCATTTTCTTTATTTGTGCAGCGCATGTTTGTGTTTATTTTGTGCATGTCACTCACGCACGTTTTTCGGCTTATTGGTGTGACTGACCAATAAGGCCCTGAATAAAAATATCCGTCAATTTATGTTAAATAATACTTAGGGCAAGCTTTGAAAAATATATTTCTATTAAGTATTTAAAGTATTTTAAATTTTGAAATTAACATTCCATAAATTAATTTCAGAAATTTACAACTACCCCTTCACATTTTTAAAGTATTGAAACTTCTCTTTTAAATTGAAATTTATCGTTTCAACAATTTCGCCGGTCCATGTAATTTAATGGCCCTCTAAGAAATCTGATTTAAGAGCCCATTAAGAAGGCCAAGGTTGCAGATGTCGGAGACATGTCGGGTTGAGTTTTTAGATGTCGGATGTCAGAGACATGTCGGGGACATTTTAAATGTCGGATTCCTAAAATATATTTATATTATAAGTTATAACAACTTTGGATGTATGTTTGTATGCATCTGCTCTTTCCACTACCAGTAAGCATTAAGACAAAATGCTAGCTGCAACATTTTATACTTGAACTGGGTGCAATTACCTAGTATTTCTAACTATTATGGTATCTATATCCTCAAATGTATATGTAAAATAAATGAATAGAAAAGCATATGAAGCATTGAATAGATTAATCAAGAAAATAAATATTTTCTCTTCAATCACAAAAGATTCTAAGGCTAGCATCGCGGATTTGTTCAGAAATGTCGGGCGACATAGCGGATTGATCCGAAATGGGGGGTGACATATTGCGAAATGTCATAACCTTTATATTTTCATTATGCAAGTCGTTTTCTGTTCAAATATGACATGACGGACATGTCGGACGACATTTAAAACACTGAAGGAGGCAGGCGGTTCTTTTCTTTTAAGCATCTGGCAACCTTTGGAAACCCCCTCTCGTTATGTCTTTATTTAAAAAAAAACATTATTCCCTTTATAAAACAGCTTGTCCCTCCCCCTATCAAATCAACTGGGACACGAAGAAACGACAGAGAAGAAAATTGTCTTCTATGTGTTGTTTCTCCAGCCCGGCAACCGACCGCCTCTCCCTTCCAGTCACTCGACGCCACCCTCCCAGCTTCGGCGCCGCCCCCTGAAGGCCCTTTCAAGGTCCGGCGACCACTCCTCAGATCATTTCCACGGTGTTCGTCGACTTCTACGCTGCATTTGGATGCCCAAGTCGCCTCTGCTCGACCAGGCCGGATTCGTCGCTGACTACTACAGTGACTCCGACCTCCAGCGATCTCTCCACCTCCAACCTCCGATAGAACTGACTCCTCCCCAGGTCGAGTCCAGTCTCCTAGCTTCCCGTTACAGCCACACATGCAGCCACCATTGTTTCAGCAGGTCCTGGATGTCTTACTCCTCCTGTTGAGTCCCGTCCAGCCCTCTGCTCGACGATGTGTCGTTGTTGCGATGGATCAAGGTATACCTCGCCCACTCTCCTTTGCTCGAACTTCGTTAAAATACTTTCATGCTTAATTTAAATGATTTTTTCAAAGTCAGAGCTTGCCCCTAAATTATTATTTTTGTTGTCGATAATTTTTGAATTGATTGTGTTCTTCTTTTCATATAAGCTTGTGGAGGAATTATTTTATTTTGTTAATTACGCGTGAATGCTAGGCTCAAATGTGCAATTGTGAAACTAATCTCGGTTAACAACTGTTATCATTCGTGAAAATTCCGCTAAAGCCACTTAATTTAATTTTGATCTCAAATTTTATCTTTTAAAATTAATCATTGAATTTTGGAATACATTAGGTTTGTAACTCATACGAGTCTTCGTCGGAGATGGAGATGGAGATGGTGGTAGTGAGGATAATAAAGACCTTATCAGGACTACCTAATCGGTGTGCTCGAGAGAAGAGACACCAAAATTTCACAAAGAATTGGAGCTCAAATATTGCTTGAATCATTCATCCCCAAAGGTAGTCCTCGAATAGACATACAAACAACAAGCATATTAATAACTAAACTAACAACTAGAACATTAATGACTAACACATTATTAACTCTACCAACACAATGATGAATCAAGAGCAACTAGCAACTGAGACGTAAATGGAATGATAATTAGGCACGAAGGCTCATAACAGATTCTCGTGGGTATATGAGCAATGGGGTTCACACTGATTCTACCACTTAAAACAATTTTGGGGAAAAGATACATACAAACCTAATTGGGCAGAAACAAATTTAGACAGATGATCGGACTCGAATTATTATTTTCTTTATAGGTGGGAATATTGTTACGTGGAGAAGTAAGAAACAACATGTAGTGGCCAAATCGATGGGCTTTGGTGTTTATGAAGACAAGTGATTTCATATTTTGATGAAAGATTTGAGTGTTCTGGAAGAAAAGTCACTTCGTATTTATTGTGAGAAAAATAAGGCTATTAGCATTGCTCATAACCCAGTTCAGCAAGTCAGAACTAAATACATTGAAATTAGCAGAACTTCATCAAGGAGAAGATTAAAAAAAAGATCATTTTTGCTCATTTTGTTCAGTTAAAACCATTTTGGGAATGTATTCAGAGAGAGTTGACTGAAGCATACTTTATGGATAACATGAGCAAGTTAAGTATGATTAAATCTCATATCCAACTTGAGGAGTGTTATATTATATCATTATTAATGAGCAGTATTGTCTTTATGCTATAAACTTTACAAAAGCATGTCAACGATGACACTATTTATGTTGGGTTACTTCTAAGTTAAGAATAACTGAAATATTCAGAGGAAAAAAGATATTGTAGCTCCCACTAACTAAAGGCTCAAGAGAAGAAGTGTATGTATCATATAATTTACATCAAGATCTATTAGACAAACATAAATACATAATTGATTCACCAATAGAATCTGTAAACCAACTCTTCTCTTCCTCACTCATAATATCAAGCTTACTATAATGCCCTATGGTCTATGGGCGCCTTCACGATTCAATATTAAATTAACAAAATTTGTATATTGGTTCTACATAGCCCAACCATCTTTAAACATTATATTTCTAGACCTCATGCTTCATTGCCTTCGTACTAATAGTCTTTCATCCATGCTTTCTCTTATAGATCTTCCTCTTTTTTTCAGCTTCTTTTCTTATATGCTAAATTACCACCCTCAGCTCGCAGATAGATAAGCCAATTTAAGTTCATTTCCTTCAGACACCGGCACATTTTCCTTTGATTTTTCGATTCACCCATCTCCAATCATCTCGTCTTCGAAGCCACCCACGTAACAGTTAACACGCATCTGTGCGCATAGCAAAACAGACCCTTTTCCTTCGTGCATATTAGGGGTGTAAGGAGATGGGTTTTAAATATAATATGGTTCAGTTTTGACTTAGGGGATAATCAATAAGACCATATTTTGTAGCAATTTTTTATGTGTGCAGAGAGTAGTTGTACTTATCCTAAAATCATATACTTTGAATTTATTTCTTATCCAGCATGTTAATCCAGTGCAAATCCTAATGGGGCATGAAAATTTAAGCAGCTAATCTTACAAATACCACCTCAATGGGACCTTTTAGGACTTTCTATAAGGCAGCACATTGTTACTATCATCCACAACTAGCAGTAACCCAACAACTATCGGATGTCGATTTATAGTGATAAATATGCAAATCAGCTACACAAATAAATTATGAAATTATCTATAACAGCATGAGGATCATGGACAATCCAAACACATCCTATTGCACCAAATAACTATTGACACAAAGAAATAAAATCGCACAAATCCATTTGTCGAATGACACTGAAATCAAGGAATGCATTAACTTGATAAAAGTGACAAAAAATCAAGGGCTGACGCAATTCAAATTTTATAATATGAAGACACGTGATAAAAACCCGCTAGAGAAACCGTAAACCAGCAAGCCTTCTCTTTTTGTAGGAAGTACCCTAGAAACTAAAGGCAGCCTACTAATACGGAACAATAACCCATTATTATACATTGAAACAAATTTGTAACCAGATATGGCACCAAAGTATACAGTGTGATTGATCAACAACCAAGGAAGAAGAACATCACTTACACTGCTTGAGCCGCAGCAACTGAAGGAATGAAGCTTGGCATCACGCTCACAGTCTCATTAGCATCTTCCGCTCCCCTCCAGCCTCTCTTATTTTCCATTCATCTTCAGTCTCCCCTCCCAGCACCACCAAAGTCCAATACCTGAAGTACGATTCAAAAACAATAACAATAAAACCCAATGAACTAGAGTATCTCGTGTTGAGCTCAACGAGAGAATGAACAGAAGCAGGTAACAGAACACCAACCTTCCCATAAGAAGCAAAAAAATAAGAAGAGGAAAGAAGGAGAAGAAGTAGTAGTAGAAAACAGGAAGGAACTCCGATTAGCTGACAAAGAACGAGAATCCTAGACTAAGATCATCTGGGATGGGAGAAAAACTGAGGGGGCAGAAGCAACACCTTGCGTAGAAGGAGATTGGGCTCTTTCCACCGATCAGCTGTAAATCATGAAATTTTGGGCAGCTGAAACCCGATTCCCGGCGAAAACCCTAGAAACGAAGTTGTTCTTCGAGCTGGAATGCTGCAGTTCAAGATCTGGACACCTTCTTTGACTCCCCGCCTCTTTTTTTTCTATTCCTCTCTCTGAACTACTTTAGTAGAAATATCTGATGTCATCTTCCGAAGAATTTCCGTTTTTATTTTTTTCTCCTATTTTTTGATAAACCCATTTACCGAAATATTTATTATATCAAATTTATACTTCTCCTTTTAATTAAGGGAGGCAAATCATAAATGGCTATTGGCAAACCAATTTCTATGAGTTATTTCACGGCTTTTGAAAATACGGTTTGTACGTGCATATTTAGGAAAAGTGTTCAACACTAAAATTGTAGATCTCGTCGAGATCTACAACTTTCGTGTTGAACACTTTTCTTAAAAATGTACGCACAAGATCCTAAAATTGCCCTGATCGTTACTATAGTGAATTTTTGAAAATAACAAGAAAATAAGTCTTGTACATGCATTTTTAGAAAAAGTGTTCAACACGAAAGTTGTAGATCGACGAGATCTACAATTTTCGGGTTGAACACCTTTCCTAAAAATGCATGTACAAAGCGTATTTTCAAAAGGCGTAATAACTCATAGAAATTGGTTTGCCAATAGCCATTTCTGGTTTGCCTTTAACAACTCCCTTAATTAAATGACTTGCCTGTTTCCATCAAATTTTTTAAAATTTCAAACAAAATATTAAATATCAAAGAAATTTGAGATTTGCCCGAATACATGATTAATTAATATATATATTTAATTAATATTTTTAAAATAAGCTCAATAAGCGTAGAAACCGAAAAATATCAAGTCTAGAATTTTTTCGAGAGTGACTAGACTGGCGTTGCGTATTTTTATTTACGTATACTCTATTATATTAAAAAAATGTTTAGTGATATAATTACACATTAAATCAAATTACTTTATTATAATTATTAGATAAATATAAAACAAATTTCTTAATTTGTTTTTAAATAGGAGGAAATCTTAAAATGCAATATATATATATATAATGTATGTAGTATAGATATATTAAGATAAATCATAAGTAATTGAGATCTTTATCTCTTTCCTATCATTATCCATCTCTTTCACATAAAATGAATATTGCTTGGGGGGGAGCTAATATCAATGATTAAACTTTAAACCCCAAAAAAATATTGCTAAAAATATGATAAAAATTAAAGCTAATATCAATTTGTCAAAAATTTGACAAATCTTTCCATCATAATTAAGGGGGAAGCTTCATATCAAATCTATGCCATGTCATATGATAAATAAATGTTTCATTTGTAATGTATTGCGCCTTCAAAATCATCTAAGGGTCCTTTTGAGACTCCTTTCGGCCTCAGCCAACTGGCTCGAGTTTCAAAAAGGCGAACAAAGATGAACGGAGTCGACTTCTTGCTCGAGGAGACTCCTCCCCTAGAGGGTGGAGATTGAGAATCATATATAAAATTTTAGAGCCCTCAATTACTTTTGAGAGAAAATGATCGAGAGGATTGAGTTTGAAGAGTTCTTTTTTTTTTGAATGCTCGTGTTTTAAAGCAACCACAACTTGTTAAACAATAAACACGCATCTAATAATATTTAATAAATTTTATTTATATATAAGAAGTCTCCCACCCCACTATAGTGGGATAAAGGCTTCAGTTGTTATTGTATATTTAAGAAGTCTCCAATATTGCAAGCTTAAAACAAGATTTCCATCATAATAGTGAATGAAGTTCCTTAGGTAGATCAGGCGTTCACCAACCACCGTTCATAACCCCCGCATTCATGACCGCTAACAATGTGCCAAACAGAGCCATAACTTAGGGTGAAATCCATTAGAACCAACTCAAGCTAGCCCCTTTCATCTATAGCGTTAGGCTTTATTGAGTATATATTCGCTACCGCGATGAATAGTATTAATGTGCTATATTCGCTACCGCAATGAGCTCGTGATTCAATGGTAAACTTCTTTGCAAGATCACTGTGAACTCTCTGCAAAATCTTCCTAATCTAAGAACACTGAAGGAAAGCATAATTGTGATCCGAAATTTGCATAGAATGAATACATAAACCCACAAAACAATCAATGATGATCCAAAATTTGCTCAATACAAGAACCATAGATTTCTCAGTTAGATCCGCAAACATCGGGCAAGTTGTTCAATGCTCATTTTGAGTTCCTGCATCAGCGACTCAAATACATCCAACCATGCTCGTTCATGCATCAGCGATATCAAAGAAGAGTTTTGCAGAATATAATTTTTTAATAATCACCATTTATTTTATCATTACAAAACCTTATAAATCAATGATATGGAATGCAACGAATCATTGAAATCCAACATAGTCTATGGGATTGGAGGGTTTTGATTTTAGAGAATTGAATTCATCAAATTTAAAACCCGTAGAAAACAGAATTGAACTTATTTCCAATTGAGTTCGGAAAATACAGAGGAATTCAAATTCACCTAGGGCATCAGATTGAAACTAACAGCATGGGAAGAACAAAAACTTGAGGAAGAAGAAGAAAAATCAGAGGAAGAAGAACAAAAACTAGAGGAAGAAGAAGAAACAGGGGAGAAAAAGCGGCACAGAAAGAAGAAAAAAAACAGAGGAAGAAGAGAAAGAAGAAGAGGAAAAGGACAAGAATTGGAACATATGTAAAATGAAAATAGACAATTTTGGACAATTCCGATTCCACCTTCAGTGGAAAAGAATTATTAAACACTAAAAATATTTGAAGGCATAAGAAGCGAGTTAATCAATCCTACTTGTAATCTCGCCTTAGATTTGGAGAAAGATTAGAGCTTCTTAGCTCACTATTCCTTTTGTGAGAGAATTACATTAGTTCAACTGATTCATCGCTAAAATAATCAGCTTTTTATTGCTATATTGATTAAAAAAAATTGTAAAGTTTGGCAATTTGATTACTTTATATTAGGAAGCTGTTCAAGTTAGATCTGATTGTCGATATTCTCCTTAATTTGATCTTCTTCTCTCATAATATTCTGTCAAGCATTTGCATCGTAAGATATTTTAAAAACAATCACTACAAATACAAATATTGCATTTCAATTCCAGTATATACTAGTTTGTTCTAAAAGAAAATTAAACAACATCAGTAATAGGGTTGAACGAGATGAATACCAAAATTGATACATAAACAGTGTTATACTTGCAAATCGCCGTTGGTTTTTCAAGATATAATTGGAAAAAAACCATTCAAGAAATAATCAAGGCTGGTTGTTGTGTATAGACGAAGAAATTTAGATGAAAACAATAAAATCCTAATTCAGGATCGATCGTTCAGTACGACGCAGATAAAGATTGTCGCAATCAGAAAAATAGGAACAAGGAGCAAACGAAATCATAAGAGTACTAGCATCTATGGGGAAGACACGGTTAAGGTTAAATGTAATACAGAAATAGAGAGACTATGCATTGATTTTATGTAATACTTGATTTTAAATTACCAGGAATTTCTCATACACCAGATCATCCTAATTGCATAAGGGAATTTAAACAAGTAAACATCAAAGAACACTGGATCAGCAAGCAACATGGCTACGCAGATTAGCGCGTTTCCTAAGAGCTCGTAAATTTGGTGACGGCCTTGGTGCCCTCGGAGACAGCATGCTTGGCGAGCTCGCCGGGAAGGACGAGGCGGACGGAAGTCTGGATTTCGCGAGAGGTGATGGTCGGCTTCTTGTTGTAACGAGCGAGGCGAGAGGATTCCTGGGCCAGCTTCTCGAAGATGTCGTTGATGAAAGAATTCATGATGCTCATGGCTTTGCTTGAGATACCGATGTCAGGGTGCACCTGCTTCAGGACCTTGAAGATGTAGATCTTGTAGGTCTCGCTGCCCTTCTTGGACTTCTTCTTTTTCTTCTTCTCGCCGGTGGCGCCGGCGTCCTTGGCGGGCAGACGCTTTTCGGCTTTGGGCTTCTTCTCTGCCGGCTTCTTCTCGGCGGGCTTCTCTTCTACGACCGGCTTCTCGGCAGCGGGCTTCTCCGCCGCCGGCTTCTTCTCCGCCGGCTTCTTATCGGCCTTCGGTGCCATGGAATTCTGGATCGGGAAGAAGAGGGGAATCGGAGGGGGATTGGAGGAGGTAGGGGAGAGTTTTCCAATGGATTGAATGAAGAAGGGCGTGCTCCTGATACTTATGGAGAAAGGAAGTGCAATTTTATTGGTGGGGAAGTAGCGGGTCGGATCGTTGAGTTGGCAAATGTTCGGCCGTTAATTGTTTTTTGCATCGGACGGTGGTCACTCCCGGACACGTGTTAAAATGTTATTGCCTACAGCATGAGGCTATGGATCGATAAGCTATACGTGGTAATCGGTCCTATCGTACCGTAATTATAGTCAAGACTAATGTTGTATTACTTTACCCGCTGCCAATACCACATTTATACAACTTATTTACAATATATCGTTGCTATATATATGTTTAGGGAATAGATACTTTATTCCTTTTTTTATTACATATTTTATAATTATTTTTAAAATGTATTTATTTATTTATTTATTTTTAGAATAAGTGTGGATAGGGGCTCATGACAGAGGCTCGTATTTATAAGATAACTTAGCAGAAATTATTTCCAAAGACAACAAATATTTCCAAAGGCAGAGTTTATTTCCAAAATCACTCCCTCGCCGATTCGGCGGGAAAAATAGACGCACGAAACCGCGACAAGCGCAAAGGCGGCACCACCTCCCCTCGCGGGAGCGATCCCCGCAACCGCGCCACGCAAGGGGCGCAACCGAGCCGCGCGCCCCGAAGCACGGCCAGGCCGCGCCCCTTTGGGGTGCGGCCAAGCCGCTCCCCAAGCGGGGTGTGGCCGGGCCGCACCCCCGAGGGGTGCGGCCATGGCCGCGCCCCCTTGGGGTGCGGCCAAGCCGCACCTCGCGTGGGGTGCGGCCGGGCCGCACCCCCTCGGGGTGCGGCCGGGCCGCACCCCCTCGGGGTGCGGCCGTGCCACACCCCGCACAGGGTCCGGCCGCGCCGCACCCCCTCGGGATACGGCCGCGTCGCCCTTCCCACCCCGTGCGGGGTGTGGCCGCCTCCCCCTCTTTCTTTCTCGGCAGGGGGGCTTGCGAGGAGCCCTTCTAGGCGTACTATTCGTCTGGAGCGTCGGGTACTGTTTTCTCCTTAAGGCGCAGCTTCCCGTTCCGCCATTCACCCGGAGCGCTTCGCAACACGATCGGGACGCCTCCGCGATTTGTTGCACGCTCAGAACCCTTTAGCACTCGCGCGCGCTCAGAACGCTTCCGAACACGTTCGGAAGCTTTCTCACTTTTCCGACTCGGCTTTCTCACTTTTTGTCTTTCCAGCATTCTCACTTTTTGTCTTTCTGACTTTCTCATTTTTTGTCTTTCCAGCATGCTCACTTTTTGTCTTTCCAGTTTCTCAGATTTCAGGAACAACCTGTCGCCTTTTTTCGCCTCCAACAGAACTGCCCGAACTGCTGAAACTACCCGAACTGCCCGAAAGGGTAAGGTGGTCATTTACGAAAAATGGCGATCCGTGTGCCCCGAACCAGAAAATATGATTCGTCCGCCGAGCATTTATGGAAACTGAAAACGGCGAAATTACCGGACTGCCCTCGGCCAAAGCTATAAAAGGAGTTCCAAGGCTTCATTGGAGGGGACATGGACTTCAGAACCCGGGAGAGCTCCTTGCAGATTTTTGCGGAATTCTCCTTCAGCGCTGGAAGATCTCCTTCGAGGACTTGAAGATTTTCTTCATCATGAAAGGCGACACGCCTTCTCACTTTTGTTCCCCGGAGGCTTCTCACTTTTGTTCTCCGGGCCTTCTCACTTTTGTTCCCCGGAGGCTTCTCACTTTTGTTCTCCGGGCCTTCTCACTTTTGTTCCCTAGAATTCCCAGAAGGAAAAAGACTTAGTTTTTCCGAGAGGTGGTCTGTCACCCCCGGAGCTCTTTCTCCCTCTCTATTTATTGTAACGAGCAGCGGCCTGTCGCGCTCAAGTTTTAACTACCAAATTGTAACCCCCAGAAGATAGTGAACTTTGGTCGGCACAGCTCCGGTCGCGTGGTTTTTTACCCTTTCCGGGTTTTCCACGTTAAAAAGTCTCGGTGTACTCAGTGAATCTCGAATTGATTGTTTGCGCTCTTAGTTCGCTCACGAGCTAAGGTGGTTCAATTGGACTGGTCTACCAAGAGCCCTAAGCGTGCCGCAACAGTTTGGCGTCGTCTGTGGTAATGGATTCCCAACTACCGAATAAAGGATTTCCGAACGCAATGCCCGCTTCGCCTGAGTTCACGGAACCAGCAAAGGTGGACACCTCTCCCGAATTATCCGACGCATGCATTTCCTCAATCCCTGAAGGCCCGACGAAAAGAGCGCTCATCGCTGCACCAATCCAGCCCCAGTGGGATGGACCGACTAGCAAGCCGGCCCCTCTCACAGCAGGGCAGGATCCGAACGATATCGCGCATCAGCAAAGGCGATCTCCCCTGTCATAGTCAATTCTGGCATACCCAGTCCCGTCATGGCTAAAGCTCCCGCACATCAAAGAGTTCCACGGAGCAGAAGACTCGTACATGCACGTTAATCACTTCTTGATGACGGTACAGACGTTCGGACTTCCCAACCAAGTCAGCTGCAAAATCTTCGCCAAGACACTGCGCGGGGACGCCCTCCGCTGGTATCAATCCCTGCCAAACGGAGCGATTCACAACTTCACCGAGTTATCCAAGCTGTTCGTTGAATGGCACGAAACGCGCGCACCAAGGATCCAAGAAGAGCAAGAGAAGCCCAGGACGGGCGAACCGCCTCGCCTAAGGGAGGCGGAGTGGAGCACGCAACAACAGAAGATCCGCACAAATTTTCACCAAGAGCGTCCCTGCGCATGGATGGACTTCGCCTTAGACGCGAGCATCGGCAGTCCACCCTGTGAGCTAAGGAGGGCGTTGGTAACTCACCGCATCTCATTCAACATCCTATTCCTGGCTGTCGTAGCACAGCTCAAACTCTTAAGCGGGAACCTTAAGCTCAGGGCCAGCGACGCGGAGCTCCCAGACAGAACTACGGTACCCACCGTAGGAGTCATCACCCTCCCTGTCCAAGTAGGGATGCACGCAGAACCAGTCTAGTACGACGTTCAGTTCATCGTCGTCGAGGCAGACTCCCCCTACGACGCAATATTTGGGTTTCTCTTGCTGTACGCCCTGGACCACGACGTTTCCATGTCCGGGCGCATGGCCAACAAAGAGAATATCCTCAGGAACGCGATTCACGGTTTCGACACACCCGCCTCCAAGCTCCCTTGGATCAACAACGACATGTCGCCAAAACCAAACTCGGAGAAGCAAAGCGTGCGAGAGTGTCACGCAACTCTCGCATTGGTAGAAAGAGCTAATCTTCCGGCACCGGCAAACCCACTGCAACTTGGGGATACGTGTCGCAAGAGAAAGGGACAGCAGCAACAGTTCGAGAAGGCTGAACCGCCCATACAGAACCGAGCAGACCACTCCCGAGGGCTAGCAAATCAAAGCTCCCGGATCTACACCCCGTTAAATGCCCCCCACGAGCATATACTGTCTATAATCTACAACAGCAAAATCATCAACTGGCCCAGAGCACTCTCCCAGCGTAGCGGAGATCAATCTCAGTTTTGCAATTTCCACAAAGGCCGAGGGCACCGAACGGAGCACTGTGCAAGACTGAAAGAAGAAATCGAACACCTCGTCCAGTTAGGGCACCTGGAGGCTTTCCGTGAAGAGGCACAGAAGGATGCCACCAAAGATCAGTCACCGGGCCACCGCCGCCCACCAAGCTGAACGACCGAAAAGGCTCGAGCAAGCATAGCGCAAAGGGATCTCAAAGATTATCTTCTCTATATATAAAACTTGTATCAGAAACTTACCGACTCAGGAATCACAAGATTGCACTTGCGCATGTATCAGTATTCATTTTCTAATTGAATTCTACCTATTCTAAACTGTTCTACTGCAAGAACCGCTTCGGGGTCCTTCCCCGGGGACTTTGCACCGCCGTCGATTGAAGGTTCGCCCTTCTCCTCCGCCGTCGAGTCCCGGTATCGTGGGGGCCTGCCCCCCCCCCCCCCCCTACAATCACCCCCAGTTTGAATACACCCGCTATTCACCGGCCAAGCCGCGAGCACAGACTCGTGCACCAAAGCCGCGAGCACAGACTCGTGCACCAAAGCCGCGAGCACAGACTCGTGCACCAAAGCTGCGAGCGTAGACTCGTGCAAAAAAGTCGCAAGCACAGACTTGCGCAAGCTAATTTTTTATATAATTTGAAAGTCGCGGGCTCAGTCCCGCGCAAAACTCATCTTGAAAATAATCAAACCATGCAGGTGCTAACAACCAGATTAACAGGATCGCACAAAGAAGTAAATACGATAAACACAATAAAAGAGTACAACCACATCAGCTCAACGCTGCACACAAGTCAAATGATAATACGAAAAGCAGAAAGACAGAATACAATCAAACCAGCTCAGTGCGACGCCCAAGCAAACAATAGTACGGAAAGCGGGAAAACGAAAGATAGTCAACATCAGTCTTCGGTCACATCCGAGCATTCATCTTCTGAAAGATCCCCGGCTCCGAGACCAGCGGTGTAACATCCAAACTTCTTCCCCATCATGCGAAGAGTCTTCTGAATACCACGCTGGAAGGCAACTTCGCGCTCATCCTCTATCAGAGGCTCAACCTCCTTCGTCATGATCTCGGCACGAATCTCCTCCGCCATCTGAAACCGCTCCTCAACAAAGGCAAGAGAGTCTTTATATTCGGTCACTCCGGCCGCCTTGGCCTCCTCGAGACTGCGCTCTACCGATGACAACCGGTCTACCTCGCTCCTCAGAAAGCCCAGCTCCCCCTCCATGCGGAACATCTCCCCCTGAGCCTCCGACAGCTGACGAAGCGCATCCTGAGCAAGCGCTTTGTCCCCACCGTACTCCTCCCGCAGCTTCTCAACCTCAGATCGGGAAGAAGAAATGTCGGCCTCCAGCTGCTTGATGCGGGAAATCCCGATCCCTCTTCCTCTGCAAAACAGACATATCGCTCCTCGCCACACGCATCTCCTCCTAAAGAGAGAAATAGCTGTCTTTGAGGCCCACGTAGTAATCGTTCCACGTAAGAGCGACATTAGTCAGAACGTTCGCCTGCAAACACAAAGGGAATAGACGAGAGGCATAAGCATTGATAGCAAAGACAAACCAACACCCAGAGAGAAAAACTTCACTTACCGCAGAGGTCATCGCCTGAAGAGAAGAAGAAACTCGCCTCGGCGGCGGGAAGGGGGGAGGCGGCGGCAAGTCTCCCTGTGTAACCCGATCGGCAAGGGGGGATGTCAGAATCTCGACCTCCAGATCGAACGAAATCGGCTCCCCCCGACGGTGGCTCGGGCTGGCCTCATGATCGTGGCTCCTAGGCCCTGGTGGAGCAGAACCCAAGCAAGAATCCCCGTTCTTAAAAACAACCTTCCTTTTTTTCGTGCGCTCTAAGGGAACGGCGACCTCTCGCTCGGCATCCCAAGAAAGCCCCACCGAGAGCAGACGACTCTCCTCCACGCAGTTGTGAACGCTGAACAAAGCCTTCGACAGCCCTTCCCGGCCAGGAAAACCAGGGATAGGAAGGAGCTCGTCTTCCCGTCCGGTCAGCCGGCGACAACGTCCAGGGAGCGTTCTCCAAAGCTCCGGCAGCTCCCAACGATTCCGGACGTACCCATAGAGGGTGTTCCTATGGCGATAATCCGTTTTCTCTCCAAAGTAAAACCAGCTCTTGTTGCTCCGAACCTCAATCCGACCGCCCGAGTCAGTGGTGACCTCGCACCAGTCCTTGAAGAGCTCGAGTGAGAAGCGCGCGTTGTGCTCCCGAAAGAACACCACCAGCCCCATAATGTTCGACATCCCGGTAGGCGTGAACTGGGTAATTGGGACGCCGCAGAACCGAAATATTTCAATAGCCTCCTCAGATGGGGGAATGCGAAACCCAGACTTCAGGAAACTCTCAGAAAGCGTCATGAAACCCGTGGGCGGATTCTGAACGCGCTCCTCCACCCCCGGGATTTTCACCTCGACATTCGGAGGCAATCCGAACCGCTTGCGCCACATCTCGATTCGCGCGCCATCAAGCGAAGAACGCAGGCGCATCGGCCTCGACTGGCCGCCCCGTTTCGAAGCCTGGAAGAAAAAAAAGCGTACATGAGCGCGAGCGTTTAAAAATAATAACATCAGAAAATTCGAAGTAGCGCAAGCCAAGGGCAAGCCGCCTTTCCGCACACAAAGCGCACGAGCGCCAGATGCGCACAGACGCCAACCACCGACCATGCGCAGACAGCACCCGCGTGCGGGGCACAAAGGCACCAGCCCACGCACGAGAGTGCGCGGGCACAGACCGCGCGCGGGAGCGCGCGGACACCGGCCGCGCGCAGGGCGCGCGGGCTGCCCGCGCCATCCGCCCCTCCAGGCCGCGCGCGGGCACCGGACAGCGCGTGGGCGCGCGGGGACGGCGGGCGCGCGCGCGGGGTCGTGCGGGTGCCGGCCGCCTACGCCCCCCGCCACTCTTGGCCGCGCGCGGGGGCCCGCGCGCACCGGCAGCATGCGGGCACCGGACCACGCGGGGGCGCGCGGGGGCGGCAGGCGCGCGCAGGGGCGCGCAGGTGCCCACCACCTGCGCCCACTGCCACCCTCGGCCGCGCACGGAGGCCTGCGCGCGCCAGCCGGGCGCCCTTCCGCCGGCCCCGGCCGTGCACAAGTGCGCCCGGGCGTCGGTCGCCCGGGCGTCGGCCGCCCGGGCGCCGGTCGCCCGAGCACCGGCCGCCCGAGCAACGGCCGCCCGAGCACCTCCTTGTCGCCCGCTCTCCCGTTCGCCGCCGGCCGTTTTTTCCCTCCACCTCTTTTTTGAAAAATAAAGCGACTTACCCCAATCATCGTTCGGCGCGCCGCACGAAGATGACGACCAGATCCACTACCAACTGTTCAAAAACCTTCGCACTCCCTCACAAGGTTTGGACTACGAAGGTTTGGGGGGCTTATGATAGGGGCTCATGACAGAGGCTCGTATTTATAAGATAATTTGGCAGAAATTATTTCCAAAGACAACAAATATTTCCAAAGGCGGAGTTTATTTCCGAAATCACTCCCCCGCCGATTCGGCGGGAAAAATAGACGCACGAAACCGCGACAAGCGCAAAGGCGGCACCACCTCCCCTCGCGGGAGCGATCCCCGCAACCGCGCCACGAAAGGGGCGCAACCGAGCCGCGCGCCCCGAAGCACGGCCAGACCGCGCCCCTTTGGGGTGCGGCCAAGCCGCTCCCCAAGCGGGGTGCGGCCGGGTCGCACCCCCGAGGGGTGCGGCCATGGACGCGCCCCGCGTGGGGTGCGACCGGGCCGCGCCCCCTCGGGGTGCGGCCGTGCCACACCCCGCACAGGGTCTGGCCGCGTCGCACCCCCTCGGGATACGGCCGCGTCGCCCTTCCCACCCCGTGCCGGGTGTGGCCGCCTCCCCCTCTTTCTTTCTCGGCAGGGGGGCTTGCGAGGAGCCCTTCTAGGCGTACTATTTATCTGGAGCGTCGGGTACAGTTTTCTCCTTAAGGCGCAGCTTCCCGTTCCGCCATTCACCCGGAGCGCTTCGCAACACGACCGGGATGCCTCCGCGATTTGTTGCACGCTCAGAACCCTTTAGCGCTCGCGCGCGCTCAGAACGCTTCCGAACACGTTCGGAAGCGTTCTCACTTTTCCGACTCGGCTTTCTCACTTTTTGTCTTTCCAGCATTCTCACTTTTTGTCTTTTTGTCTTTCTCACTTTTTGTCTTTCCAGCATGCTCACTTTTTGTCTTTCCAGTTTCTCAGATTTCAGGAACAACCTGTCTGTTGAAACTAGCAACTGGTCTCCTGAGTTCGGACCCACTGGGGGGTGTAGCCGACTCTTACTTCTCCCTCCCTAGACTCTCTGACCGGTGGATGAGAAACTTGGAATAGACCCAAGGCTGTAGCGAGGAGGTCCCGCCACACACCCGGAAGATCTTAGAGAGCTTCCCCTCCCAAACCAAAGCTCAGCCGGGCACCTTGGAGGACACGGACTGCCAACCAAAACTAGCCTGGAGGAGAGGACTCTCAAGGAATCGGATCTCCTCCAAGGTGCCCTTAAGGGTCTATTTATAGATTTTTCTAGGCTGGTCTGCAAATAACATGAATCCGCCTTTTAGTTTTACTAACCGCACCCCAAATTGGTCTGCTAATAGCCCAGCTCCGCTGTTCCGAAGGGCTATTTGCAGCCCACAAGGGGTATTATGGTCATTTCCCTCTCAAAGCCTTTTGGGCGAGTGGTCCGTGAGGGTACCACCCGCTGGGCACCCGCTTAGCTGGGCGAATGCCCACGCTTCCGGGCTAGTGGTCCGTGAGGGCACCGGGCGAATGACCTGACTGGCCCAGGTCTCGCCAGTTGGCCTGTGGGTCCCACTCGGCGAATACGGGTTGTACACAATCCCCGCTCTTTGCGAGCGGTTCCCGCGCTCGGAAAGAACAGTCCAACCCGGTATTCGATGAGCGCTGGCTGACTGGTCCTATAAGATTCTGTGGGTCCCACCGTTGCTCTATATATATCTTTTCATGTCAGATTTTCCTGGAATCGCTTTCATTCCTCGATTCGGAGCCCTTTCTCTCCCTTGGCCTTTCGCCGATATCAATGTCTTCCCACAAACCTTCCGCGAGACCCCTCTCGCGGGAGATGATCGAGCGCCTGGCTGCGGACCAAAGTGTAACCGCCCCCAAGGCTGCCAAATTTGCTCCCTGGCTCATGTCTAAACGGGATCCGAGTGCCCCCTACGCCTCGCGTCGGGCCAAGGCGATTCGGCTGAATCGTCAAAGAGGCGAGACCGCCTCGGAGTCTCCGGCGAATACTCCTCCGGCGAATACCCCTCCGATGAAAACTCCTCCGGCGAAAACTCCTCCGTCGAGGAATCCTCCGGACCCCGGGATGCAGGTATGAGGATTCCTCCCGTCTTTCTGTTTGGTTCCTGTCCCTTATCCTGCATTCGCTCTGGCCGCTCGCAGGGGATTTCGGTGCCGAGGCCGGCCACGGGGCAGTCTCGAGCAGTGCCGCCGTGCCACCTCTCACGAACGAGAGGCCTCCTCCAGACCTGGACCTTGCTCCTCCGCCCCCTCCGGGCGAGACCACATTGCAGTCCGGTAAGTTGTGAACCCTCTTGATTCGTCCTTCATACTGCTCGTCACTGACCATTGTTTTTGTAGCTCTCGTCCCCGTCTTTTCGCCGCGGGACTTCATTCCTCTGAGCTCCCCTGCTCGACCGAATCCTTCCGTGCTTGCGGATGAGCCGAGGGTGTCTCCTGAGAAGGGACCCGGTCAACAGGACCGAGCGGATGGTCCTGCGGATGCTCCAGCTCCTTTTTCACAGCCCTACCGTCCTGGAAAGGGAAAGGTCTTACCTCCCGCCGGTTCGCTTAAAACGCACCCCCATTCATCTCGTCCCTCCGGTCATGGGGACCCCTCACTAGGTTAGCGACCTCTGCTGCATTTAGCGCATCCGCTTTGTTTAACGTGACTGATCAGTCTATGATCTCGCAGGCTATCGAGAAGCCTCTCCCTTTGGATCCTACCACGAGGGGGAAGACGGAATGCTCTCGCCCTTCCCCTCTCCCGGGGATCTCTCTGACTTCCTCGGCGACTCCTCAGATCATGCGACCCTAAAGGAGCGAGTCACGAAGGTCTTGGGAAAGCTCATCCATATCCAACGGAACATCGCCGGCCAGGTGGATGATGTGCGGATGGAGGTCACGCGCGAGCTGAAGGACCTTCGGAAGGACTATTCGCGCCTTCTCGCGGTGGTGGAGCGACTGGGAGGTGAAGGGGGGGGGAGTTTTCTCCCGGGAGGCACGCTGCGCGAGCCCGGGATCAGCTTCAGCTGGCGTCTCACGAGATCACCTCCATGCTCGCGTACTATCGCCCGCGAATGCCTCCGGAGGCTGGGCCGCGAGGGCATGGTCGGTGGTACTGGGAGGAGCGCTAGTCTGGTCCTCATTCGCCTCCTTTGCATTTTTCCTTTTCTTTTTTATTTATGGTGCTGAGGATACTGGACTTTATTTACGCTTGTAATAATTTCATATTTTGTGCTTTACGAATGTTTTCTTTCTATTTCGTTTATGTTTCTCGCAACTTGCCTGAGTATGCCGAATGATATCTTACAGCCGAATGCCCTTCCAACCTTGTCGCGTAACCGTTGAATGAATAGTCATAGGGCACTCGCCATAAATGGGCGAGAGATGGTCGACCCGGGTTTCGAGGCGCCGGGAAGGCGTGATGGCTATCCGCACACCCGTTGCCTCGAAAGCCCAAGCGTTTCCTATTCCCTCTATAAATAGGTCGGTCCAGCTACCGTATTAATTACCTTGCCATCCGCTTCCCTTCTCTCCCTGCGCTAGCACTCGCGCTTCTCTCTTCTCTGCAATTCCCGTCTTCTCCCGCATTCGTAAAAATGGGTGGCGAGACCGAAGGAAGGGCCAAGTGCGCTAGCGCATTCGTCGACCACGTCTTCGATTCCTGCGACCTCTCCGACGAGGCTTACTTAAACGCGGTTGCGGACTACGTCCCGTCGGGGTTCGAAGCGCGAAAGCCTGGGCCGGATGATCGCCTAAATTCCATCTCGTCGTGTGCTCTCGCGATCCCGTTGGAGCACTTCGAGGTGGGATTTCGCCTCCCTATCTGGCCGGAACTCCGCCAAACCTTCCGGTACTACGGGGTCGTGCCCGACCAGCTTAACCCCAACTCCATCGCCATGCTGGTCGGGTACGCGTGCTATCTGCGGGAAGAAGGGATAAAGTTCTCGCTACCTGTCTTCCGCAAGCTCTACACTTTCCGCTGTTCACACGACGTCTCCTTCTTCTCGGGCCAAAGCCCTCTCAAGCACCAGAGTCTCCCGAACAAGAACCACGACTGGGTTCGCCGCTTTATCTTTGTCAGCGGGAGACTTGGGAACACCCTTCTCGCCCCGGTGCAGGAGGAGGAGTCAACCTTCCGGCCTCCGACTCTAGGGGGGCACGAGGCCAAACTGCACCAGTACATCCTGGAGCATGGGATGTACCTCATCTACCTCCGGCGAAACGTCAATTCGCTCCCGCCCATCCCGCAGGGTGAGGGTAAGTTTTCTAGATGTTCTTCATTCGCTTAGCTTTTGCCGATTTGCTATCATTCGCTGATTCTTTTGTATTCTTACATAGGCGTGCGTGATTTCCCTCTTCACCCACCGCGTCCTTCCGGGGTCTCTGTGTCTCTAGCACAGGCCGCCGCGGATGCCTGTCGGGAGGAACCTTCCACCTCCAAGCCTAGCGGCCGAAAGCGAAAACCCGGGGCGCTTACTTCCTCTGCCTCAAAGAAGTCGAAAAGTTCTTCTGTCAAGGGGAAGGGGGCCTTTTTTTGCCTCCAACAGAACTGCCCGAACTGCCCAAACTACCCGAACTGCCCGAAAGGGTAAGGTGGTCATTTACGAAAAATGGCGATCTGTGTGCCCCGAACCAGAAAATATGATTCGTCCGCCGAGCATTTATGGAAACTGAAAACGGTGAAATTACCGGACTGCCCTCGGCCAAAGCTATAAAAGGAGCTCCAAAGCTTCATTGGAGGGGACCTGGACTTCAGAACCCGGGAGAGCTCCTTGCAGATTTTTGCAGAATTCTCCTTCAGCGCTGGAAGATCTCCTTCGGGGACTTGAAGATTTTCTTCATCCCGAAAGGCGACACGTCTTCTCACTTTTGTTCCCCGGAGGCTTCTCACTTTTGTTCTCCGGGCCTTCTCACTTTTGTTCCCCGGAGGCTTCTCACTTTTGTTCTCCGGGCCTTCTCACTTTTGTTCCCCAGAATTCCCAGAAGGAAAAAGACTTAGTTTTTCCGAGAGGTGGCCTGTCACCCCCGGACCTCTTTCTCCCTCTCTATTATTGTAACGAGCAGCGGCCTTTCGCGCTCAAGTTCTAACTACCAAACTGTAACCCCCAGAAGATAGTGAACTTTGGTCGGCACAGCTCCGGCCGCGTGGTTTTTTACCCTTTCCGGGTTTTCCATGTTAAAATGTCTCGGTGTACTCAGCGAATCTCGAATTGACTGTTTGCGCGCTTAGTTCGCTCACGAGCTAAGGCGGTTCAATTGGACCGGTCTACCAAGAGCCCTAAGCGTTCCGCAACAAGTGTCAATCTCTCAATTTCTATTAAATGTTATATTATGCTATATATAAGAGAAAAATATTCATCTTTACAATTTTATCATTTATATATGATATTTTTGTACTTCAGTGTGCTGGGGTGAATCCGTGAACTCATGACAGAGGCGGATTCGCTCTCGTTGAAACATCGAGATAAAAAAACATGAGGGGAAGCGTACATGAATCCATGTAAGATGAATTATTGCGGTCACGGATCTTCCAAAGTCTACAATGTCCTGACGAAGAATACGACTCATCATCTTCCTCCTTAGGCTCTCTGCAGCGATGGGATGCTAGAACTGAATGAGCGTGAATGTGACATCTTGTAATCCAGGGACCATAACCTATTTACAACTAAACCATAATACGGTTATTTACATTTAAGTTTATCATATAAATGTAAATGACGTTCAGTATCCACACATTACTTAAATCATCCATATAATATGAAACGTAATCGACCAAATTAATTAGATCACCTAAATTGGGATGATGTTAATGACAGTTTATTAACGCGCATAATTAATATATATGACCCACATAATTATTATTTCTAACAAACTAACGTTTGGGCTAACATATGTTAAATTTTTAACCGCGCATTATATGATAATCTTATGAGATCAAAAATTGATGTCATTCTGAAAACGTTTCCATTCAATTTGGCCTATGATTGTACTAACATAAGATCAAATAGATCTTCGCTACTATAATCGTAGCTTGACTCATCAATGGTCACATATGTGTGTACAATCAATGACATGGATCAAGTATGAATGTGTGACATGAAAATTACATGTAATGTGATCTTGACATGCTTATTTTTAATTGGTCCTAATTTAACTTTAGTGAGATCAAAATAATTAGATTCGATCAGAGTGTAATAATGAATGTTTTATTCTACAGAATAATAATCATTAAATGACATACAACAAATAAGCACCAAAATACAAACTCTCACTAACACAACATATTCTCTAATAGAATGACGCTCATATGAGCAGTGTGCTCGTGAAAGGTCTTTGGTGTCAAACACTTAGTAAGTGAATCTGCTAACATGAAGTTTGTCTCAATATGCTCTATAGAAATATGTCAACTCTGAACTCTCTCTTTAACAGCCAGAAACTTAATATCTATGTGTTTAGATTTAGAACTACTCATGTTGTTATTGGAATATATCACTGCAGAGTTATTGTCACAAAATAACTTGAGTGTTTTTTCAACATCATCCAAAATGCGCAGTCTTATGCAAATATTTGGCAGCCATATTTCATAATTGGATGCATCATAACATGCAGTGAATTCTGCCTCCATGGTCGAGGAAGTTATGAGTGTCTGCTTGACACTTTTCCATGATACAGCTCCTCTAGCTAAAACATATACATGACCGAAAGCGGTTCTCCTACTCTCTTGACATCCAGCAAAGTCTGAATCAGAATAGACAATGATCTATAGCTGATCAGACCTTTTATAGGTGAGCATGAAAGTTTGTCCTTTTCAGGTGTCGCATAACTCGTTTGGCTGCTTTCCAATGATCTAGTCCTAGATTACTCAGATATCTGCTCAATATTCCAACTATGAACGCAATATCCAGACGCATACATACTTGAGCATAAATGAGACTTTCCTACAGCCAATGCATAAGGACGATTTTGCATCTCCGATTCCTAAGCTTTAGTTTTAAAGTATTGATTGAGACAACGTTTGTCTCTCATAGCCACATGGGTATCTTCTGGCTTACAATCATGCATGCCATATCTTTTAAGAACCTTATCGATATAGTTTTCCCGCGATAACCCAAGTATACACCGAGTGCGATCTCGGTGTATTTGTATGCCTAGTACAAAAGAGGCATCACCAAGATCTTTCATTTCAAAATTCTTTGAAAGAAGTTTCTTATTCTCATGCATTATATATATATATATCATTGTTGGCAAGCAAGACGTCATCCACGTATAAGATCAAGAAGATATATTTACTCTCACTGAATCTATGGTATATGCAATTATCTGCAACATTCATCTCAAAATCGAAGGAGATGACTACTTGATGAAATTTGAAATACCACTATTGAGACGCTTGTTTGAGTCCGCATATAAATTTATTTAATTTGCAAATCTTTTGCTTTGGGCCTTCAGACTCAAAGTAATTTTGTTGCACCATGTAGATCGTCTCAAAATGTCGTCATTGAGAAACACAGTCTTAACATTCATTTGATGTAGCTCAAGATCAAAATGTGTTCTAATGCCATAATAGTCCTAAAAGAGTATTTCGATGAAACTGGAGAGAAAGTCTCTTTATAGTCAATACCTTCCCTTTGAGTTTCTTTAGCGACAAGACGTGTATTATATCTTTCACTGCTACCCTTTGAATCTCTTTTGGTTTTAAATATCCATTTTACAACCAATGTGTTTCACACCTTCGGGTAATGTGTGACAATATCTCAAATGTCATTGTTCTTCATGGACATCATCTCTTTCTTCATGACATCAATCCACTATTGAGAATTAGAACTCCGGATAGCCTGATTGAGATTGATCGGATCATCATCTAATATCCTTTGGCCATCCTCATGTTTTTGGAGAAAGATGATATAATCATCTGGCACCGTCCCTTTCCTTTCTCTAGTGGATCTCCTTAATGACAATGATTCTTGAAGTTGGTAAGTTTGTTCATTTGGAACTGCATGAGGAAGCTCTTCAACAATGTCTTGATCCAGATTTATTACTGGAGCGATATCAGGACTGAAATCTTGAGTATTGTCAGTAACAATTATAGGAAAAGAAATAAATTACTCTTCAAAGACAAAGTCTCTAACCATATCTTCCCCTCCAAACTCAACATCTTCAAATAATCGAACATTACCAGTCTCGAAGAAAACCTTAGCAGTAGGATCATAAAATTTATATCCTCTGGACTTTTCAGAATACCCAACAAAATATCAGCTAACCGTTCTAGAGTCGAGTTTCTTTTCATTGGCCTATAAGGCCTAGCCTCAGATGGACAACCCCAAACATGAAGATGCTTTAGGTTGGGTTTTTGACCAGTCCAAAGCTCATAAGGCAATTTTAGTACTGCTTTAGTTGAGACTCTATTGAGGATATAAGCTGCATTCTTGAGTGCTTCACCCCAGATGAATTAAGGTAAAGAAGAATGAGCATTCATACTTCTCACTATATTCTTAAGCATTCTATTTCGCCTCTCAGCTACATTATTCATGGCAGGGTACCAGACATGGTGTACGGAGGGACAACACCGCACTTCTTTAAAAATTTAGCAAAAGAGTCTGGTTGTTGTTCTCCTGATCTGTCATATCTACCGTAATATTCACCACCACTATCAGATATGACCGCTTTAATCTGTTTGCCGAGTTGGGTTTTCACCTCTGCTTTATAGGCTTTAAATACATCTAGTGACTATGACTTCTCATGAATAAGATTGATGTATCTATAACGAGAGTAATCATCTATGAATGTGATATAATATTGTTAATCATTCCAAGAGGCCGTATCAGTTCTAAAACTTTTGTAGCTCTACCGGCACTTTATCTTTCTTATGTTTGTTTGTTTCCCTTTTAAACTGTCTATGCAAACCTTAAAGTCTGTAAAATCAAGGGAATCAAGAATTCCGTCTGACACAAGCTTCTCAATTCTTCGTTTGGAAATGTGTCATGGGCGCTTGTGTCATAAAAATGCAGAATTATGATCAATTAATTTATGTGTAGTACATCTTGAATTAACATGCAATGTTTCATTATATAAAGAAATTGTAGTAAGTAAATATAGTTGGATAAATAACCAGTGCCAATAAAAATTGAATTCAGAAGAATTCTAAATTTATTATTTCTAAAAGGACGATGATAACCAAATTTGTCCAATATAGAAATATAAATCAAATTCTGTCAAAAAATGGTACAATAAATGTATCGAACAAATCTAGATAATGATCAGTCTCTAATAATAAACGAAAAATATATATAACTTCAACTTCAACTGATTTGTCATCGCTCACAAAGATGTATCTTTCATCGTCGCTTGGATTTCGGCAGCTCAGACAACCCTGCATAGACACACTTATGTGAGTAGTAGCACCAGAATATATCCACCAAGTGTGTTTAGGTGCATAGGTTAAATTAATTTCAGAATAAACTAAAGTGAGAAGTGTATCCTTCTTAGCACGCCAGGCGTGGTGTTTGACACAATTTTTCTTCACATTTACACCACCACGACAAAAGAAACAAGTGGAGCATTTATCCTGTTCATTTTGTGGTTTCCTTTGTGGAGATCCACTTACAGCTTGTTTTCCCTTCTTTCTTTTCTGGCCTTTGTCAGAGGAACCCACTGTCATCTGGGCACTATCATTCTTTTCTTGCTTCAATCTATCCTCACTTGCACGCAATAAGTAAAATATGCTAATTAAGAGACCATTTCTCTTTTTGGCAGTTATAACTGACCTTGAATTAACTGAATTGTACAAGAAGAGAAATCAAAACTAAATGTACGAGCAGGTCTTCTGATAGCTCTAACTTTAGTGTTTTTAGTTTTGAAGCAAGTAGGAATAACTCCATAATGTACTCACGTACATTCTCTTTAACCTTGTACTTCATGGAAACAAGCTTTGCAAGAAGCGTGCTTGTCTCCACCTTATCATTTTATGTAAAACGTTTTTAAGGACGTTAAGGAATTATAAGGCATGTGCACCATCATCAGTGCCCCTGAAGACTTCTGGAACACGCCGCTTCATGATCATTAGACACATGCGATCCGAACGCTCCCACCTTTCATATTTTTGTTTCACCTCAGCGGAATTATCATCTGAAGGAAATGTGGGAGATTCAGTCTTAAGCGAAAATTGAAGTCCATACAACCGAGCACGATCCGAACGCTCGTAATCGCTATTTTTAGCGTTTTATGAATCATGATCTTTTATCACGACTCCTCAATCGCAGAGACTCGAGATTCACGTGCGCCCTAGCATTTCTTCGCCGAGAGCCACCGAGACGCCATTGTTCGCCGTCCTCCACCTCCCCAGTTTCGCTCGCCAAGCCCTCGCCCCTTCCTCTCCGCCATTTTGTTCTTGCTGGGAGAGCCCTCGACGAGAAATCTCTCCATCTTCTCCGACCAGGCAGAGCAATCTCTCCATCCGATCTTCTAGATCACCCCCTTTGCATCTCGCCAGCAAATTCCTAATGGAGATGATGAAAAAATCTAAAAAAATTTCGTTTCGAGATTATTGTGAACTTTGATGTAGGTTATTGTGAACTTTGATGTAGGCCTCCGTTTTTCGTCCGGGCGCGCGTATTGTCATCCAGGCGCGCATTTTTTTGCCTGGACGCCCGGGTACACGTTTTTCGCCGGGGCGCGTGTTTTTTTGCCCGGCGCGTTTTTTTCGCCCCTGGCGCGCGTATTTCACCCGGGCGCGCGTATTTCGCCCGGGCGCATTGTTTGTCGCCTGCGCGCGCGTTTTTTTGCCCGGGCTCATTGTTTGTCGCTCGGGCGTGCGTTTTTCGCCCGGGCGTGCGTTTTGTCTCTCGGGCGCCCGTTTTTCGCCCGGGCGCCCGTTTTTTCGCCCGGGCGCCCGTTTTTTTTGCCCGACTGGCGTTTTTCGCTTGGGCGTGCATTTTGTCGTCCGAGCGTCGTTTTTCGCCCGAGCGCGCGTATTTTGCATGAGCTTGCATTTTTCCCCCAAGCGCGCATTTTTCGCCATGACACACGTTTTTCACCCTTACGCACATTTTTCGCCCGGAGGCGCGTATCCTCGTCGGGGTGTGCATTTTGCGCCCTGGCGCGAGCTTTTTTCCCTTACGCTTTTTTTGCGCCAGAGCGCGTGTTTTTTGTTCGGGCAAGCATTTTGTGCCCAGGAGCGCATTTTTTTCTTCAGCACTCGCATTTTTTATTATATATGTAAAAAATATTAGTTTCTTCGTAATATTTTTCAATTATTCGATTGAATTTTATTTAACAAACGAACAAAATAATTGACTAATTCCATAATATTCACCAATTTTGTTTATTATGCGAACGCTAGAATTGGAATTAAAACAATTCCAATTCTGAATATCGAATCCCAATATCGAATTCCAATATCAAATTCTAATTTTGTCCAAACTAACGGGCCCGTAGAGTTTTTAGTTCTCTAGTGGAAAAAATTTTATTGAGTTGATATCTCTAGTGAAAAAGACGCATCCCTTGGTAAACTGATGCATTCGAATAAGCTCACAGGCGTTTGGCGCGGGAGAGAAGGCAGAAAATTCATGTCTGAATGGTGGTTAGAAAAGGGGCCAACATATTTGTAATTTTTGTTGTTTTGAACTCTTAGTATGAATAGCCGGAAGGTTGAGAGCGAGTTATGTTTTGAGTAGTTAATTGTTAGTGTTGTGTAAGTTCGGTCGTGGGAGAGGAGTTCTTTGAGCTCGGACTAAAGTGATTTGTTCCGGAATATGCTTGTTCAGACACTGTTTAGTGGAATTCCTATCAAATGGGTAGAAGAGTGGACGTACTAATATTTGGGGAACCTCTATAAAAACTTAGTGGAATTGCATGTTCTTTCTTGGATATTTGTTAATTTGAATTGTTTCTTTTCTGATGTACATAATTAGACAAATATCTTGTGCGTGTGTTGAGATTGATAAAAGTCAAAAAAAAATTTTAATACTCTATTCACTCTCCTCTAGAGTAAATCTCGATAGTTCACCCCTACCTTTTCAGTGGATTTGTTAGAACCTACAACATTGAAGAAGTTGATGGGTTTTTTTTGGTTCACATGTTACTATAGACGATTCATTCAAGGGTATGAGCTCCTGGATAAGCCTCTTACCGATATGCTGAAATTGAAAACATTCAGATAAACAGACACAGCAGCACTGACGTTTGAGCACTTGAAGAAAGCTGTATCAGAGCCTACAGTATTGTGATTACCCGATTTCCACAAGTCATTTATTTTGGTGATAAATGCTTTCGAGCGGGGAGTGGGAGATGTCCTACTCCAAGAGGAACAACCTATTGCGTATTACAACAAGGCACCGGGGAAGAGAAATGTTGCTCTATCCGCGTATGAAAAGGAACTTTTGGTGATAAACATGGCAGTATAACATTGAAGACATTATTTGGTGGGTTTCCTTTTCATCATACGCATAGAGCACCAGAGTTTGCGCTTCTTATGGGACCAAAAGATAGCTACCCCTGCACAACAAAAAAAATTGGCGAAACAGATGGACAACGATATCCAAATCCAATAATATAAGAGGGGTAAGGAGAACGCTTGTGTCGATGCTTTATCGAGGTGCAACAATAATGAAGAAGTTGAACTTCATGTACCGATGACCTTCTCTTTAGACATTCTTTAGCAAATCAAAGAGTCTTGGATCCATGGTAAACAACTCCAGACCATCGTTTTTGAGAGGGAGCAGAATCCCTTAAGCAAGCCCAAATATGAGTGGTGGCATGTGTTGCTTAAGCGAAGAGGGAGGTTGGTTGTCGAACAAGATGAGGGGGTTAAAATAAAACTATTACAATTGCACCACAATGGGGTGGTCAGTGGGCATTATGGCATCACGACGACCTAACACAGGTTAAAGATGATGTTTTACCATAGAAAGATGAAGGCCAAGCTATATGTGTATATCCAGAAGTGTGCAACCTGTCAGCGTTGCAAAGCCGACCACCAGAAATTGATGGGTTTATTACAACTCATGCCAATTCCAGAACGTATTTGGTTGGATGTGTCTTTAGATCGATTTCATTGTCGGCCTGCCAATGAGTCACAGGCAGACCACAATCTTAGTGGTGGTCGACAAGCTCAGTAAGCAAGCCCATTTTGTTGCTCTCAAACATCCCTACAAGGCGGAGAAGGTCGCCCAAATCTTCCTAAATTCGATGGTAAAGTTACATGGAATACCAAAGTCAATAATGACTGATCGATATGCAGTTTTACTCAGCCAATTTTGGTAGGAATTATTTTGAATCATGCAGGTGCAGCTTAAGATATCTACAATGTACCACCCCGAAATTGACAGACAAATGGAGGTGATAAATCGGTGCCCGAAAAGCTACCTTAGGTGCATGTGCTTTGAGAGGCCTAAGAAATGGGCAAGGTGGATGCCACAAGCTGAGTGGTGGTATAATACAACATTTCAAAGTGTCACCATGTTGACACCTTGCGAGGTAGTGTGCAGTTAGGAACCGACACTTCATGTTCATACATTGAAGGTTCAGTCATTGTTGAGGAGGTGGATCGCTCACTGGAAGCCCGAGAGAGGATGGTTTTTGTCCTAAAGTTCAACTTAAGCCAAGTTCAAAACAGAATGCAAGTGTTGGCTGACAGGAAGAGGAGGGAGAGACATTTGGAGGTTGGTTCCTAGGCGTATATCCACATTCAGTCCTATAAACAGACCAGCCTTCGTACTCACGGTTTTCATAAGTTCTTTGGCCCCTTTAAGGTGATGGAGAGGATTGGGGAGGTTGCATATCACTTAAATCTCCCGGAAGATGTCAACCACTTGATTCCAAGTATTTTATAATTTCTCCTTTCTCCTCCCTTTCTACTCCATGCTCCAACACCTTCATCCTCATCCGACACAAGTAGCCTAAGAAGAATCCTCGATGATTTCCTCATCCAACACAGGTAGACTAAGAGGAATCCTCGATGATTTCCTCATCCAACACAAGTAGCCTAAGAGGAATCTTCGAAAATACAAATATTGATGCGAATAGATCTCAAAGGGCATGAAACAATGAAGAGTCTTCCCTTTTAAAGTAATATTATAAATCTCTAGTAATAAATAAAGTAAAATGATTTATGTTATTAATTACAAGTAATAAAGTTTGGCATATTGTTTTCGTAATAATATCCAATAATCAACTTCGATTAATAACACAACAAATTAAATTTAAGAAATTTGAAATTTGAACTCCTCTCATCATGATTTATACCTAAATTTTAATCTAGGGATTTTTTTACATCTCAATAAAACCATTACATAAATTGATTGAAATGATAATTATACCGAGAATAACAAATCAGTAGAACCCTAAAAACTCGAAGTAAAATCGCACATAGGGCGCCTTTAAGAACCAAACTCGTGACGGCGGATACACACAACTGGAAGGGAGGAACCCGCTTGCTCGAGAATCAGCTCGCACGACATAAATATACTCATCGCATCCGCTCGACCCTGAGATTTCAATCTACCAACACCACATGGAAAAATATTTAGGTACAGTTAACACACAATGATCATAATAGATTATTGTGTGAGAGCAAATACAAACGATCTGTGATTTCAACGGTGTAGATTGTTTGCGAAATATACGTCCGTCTTTGTGTAATACGATTATATTGATGATCGTATTGTAGATCAATCATGCGAGAAAATTCATTCCAACGGAAATATACGGCGGGATCAGGGGTCGTGCACAGTGATCTAAGGTGCTTTACACGCACCAACATTTTTTTGTCTAACTTCAAATACTCAAATAAAGCATGGGATGTCGATTGATTAGTATTTAGAATGGCTCATTAATGCATCTTTTCATAACAAACGAGAGACTCTTTAAGCTCCTTTTGGCACTTCATTCACTTTAATGTTCGAAATTAGTTTTTTACTTGGCGGCGGTCATAACCGCTGTCATGCCAAACATTCTATGGCGGTGCCGCGGTAGTGTTTTTGTCCGAACTCACCAAAGCAAAAACGTCGTGCAAACAGAGCCTAAGAGAGTAAGAGAGGCCAAATTGAACCATATAAACCCTTATATGATACAATTCTTTAAAATATATCAAAATGATTAGAATTAGAACTCAAAATTTTCACATGTTGTAGATAATATGATTTGATCAAATATTTGTAGAGCATTGTTAATAGCACACCCCATTGTGCTATTAACACACGCTCAAATACGAAATAAACCTCCAAGTCTACAGGTATAGTCGGCTAGTCGCACCCCTCTCTTTTTTTTCCCGTGAAAGCAAAAGTCGCAGCCCTCTTCTTCCCCATCGCTCCACATTCGTGATTTCTTCCCCGTTTCTCTCACGCAGGTCGCCGGCGGCGGGAGTTTTTGTTATAGGGGAGTATTGTCGGCGGCGGGAGTATTTGCGGCAGGAGTATTTCACGTCTTCTTCCCCGTCGCTCCCGTCTTCTTCCCCGTCGCAGGTAAAGTCGCACCCTTCTTCTTCCCCGTCGCTCAATATTTCGCACCTGCTTATTCCCCGTTGCTTCCCCCTTTTTCCAGATCTGGGTTGGTTCCCGTCTTCTTCCCCGTCACAGGTAAAGTCGGACCCGACGACGGCAGTTCGCTTTCTCCTCTGATTTCCAGTTCGCTTCTCCTCTGATTTGAAATCACAGCATCTGGATCTCCTCTGATTCTCCTCCATTTGGCTTTCTAAGGTATGCTTGTGTTTGAATCATAATCATGATTTCTCCATTACTTGTGTTTGTTTGTTCTTATAGCAAGTTATTTATTGTGCGATTTATCATAGGTATATTGATTTGAAATGATGGAATCTCCCAAGTTGCTCACTATGGGTGAGCAACCTAAAACGGTCCAATTAGATGTGTCAGCTCATTTTGTAACGAATTTGTTATTTCCAAGTAAAGACGACTTAATTGAATGGACCCGCAATACTGGGAGAGGTTTGGGATTTGTAGTGACAATTCAAAGAGCCGATAAAATAGCAGATAGATCAAGGCCTAGAGTATTTCTTGGTTGTGATAGGGCCGGTTTTCAACGTGATAATCAGAGGAAAGGATGGGTTAAGAGGAATTTAAGAAAGAATAGCACAAAGAGGTGTGGTTGTCCATTCTCAATTCCTGGTCAAAAAGAACCTTGTTCAGATGATTGGAAAGTTAAACTAAAAAAATGGGATTCATAATCATGAGTTTGTTCATTTAGAGGCGCATTCGTATGCCGGACGATTGAATGAAGGTGAGCAAAAGATTGTAGAAGAGATGTATGCCACAGGTGTTAAACCTAGAAAAATCTTAAGTACTATCAAGAAAAGAGATGCCACCAACTCCACCGTGATGCGAACTATTTATAATGAAAAGTTCAAGTTGTATAAAAAAGAGCTAGCTGGAAGTACCCCTATTCAGTTTTTATACAAAGCTATCAATGAATCTGGATATATAAGTTACAACAAAGTTAACTTCAATAGTAACTTAGAAAGCTTGTACTTTGCTCATCCTACATCTGTGCAACTAAGTAATATGTTCATGGATGTTTTTATCATGGACTGTACGTACAAGACAAATCGATATCGATTACCATTACTTTCCATTGTTGGGGTCACTTCTACAAGTTTGAGTTTTTTCTCTGCTTTTGCATTTATGTCTAACGAAACAGAAGCAAATTATGTTTGGGCACTACAGTGTTTTAAGAGCAATTTAAAACAAGGTACTCTACCGGGTGTACTTGTAGTTGATCGTGAAATAACATTGATAAATGCTATCAAGGTAGTGTTTCCAACTTCAGCAATCATATTATGTCAGGTGCATATAAGCAGGAATATATTAGCACATTGCAAAAAGTATTTTAAGCAATGCTTGAACTACAACATACGAAAATTAAAAGGTCTTTTGGTCAAAGTGCGATGCCAGCCAACACAGGTTATAGAGGATCACTTTATTTTGAGTTGCTTGATTCCATTTCTATTTTTGCGTTAGAGATAATTAAAAAAGAGGAAGAAGTAGCTAAAAGTGGTGGTGTTGATGCAAAAGAGTGTTTACATAAGGTCAGATCTACTATGAGTTTACCTTGTTCTCATGAGTTGTTGAATTACATGAAGCAATCAACTGCCTTTCCCTTATGGATGATCCATAAACATTGGAAACAACTTACATTGAATCAAACTAGCGCGGCTCCAAAAACTGTGCATGTCAAGAAAGAGAGTAAACAAACGCCTAATTTACACCTTGAGTTGGATGACATACTTCACAAATATGAAAATATTTCTGATTTACAACGACAAGAAATGAAGAAGATGCGTGAGATATTGGATCCTCTGGATTGTAATGAGAATCGATATACACACATTTATGGAAAATCAAGACTACAAGGGTTATTGGATTCTCTGGATTGTAAGGTAGCTCCTGCACCATTGGACAAATGGATGTCGATGCCAGACATGGGCTTAGTCATCGCATCATGCTATAACATTGCTGTGGTTCATTATTCAAAATATCAGTCAATTACATTTCTTCCTTTGCATTCTGAACGCATGGATGACCATAAGATTGTTTTCATTGGGTTTGTTGATGGGAATCATTTCATTCGCTTGCTTATGCACGAGGATTGTCCGCTTCCCCTTGTTTATTCTGTACAGACAAGATATCATAGTGCTATAGCCGAGACATGGGACTTGCCATATATCTCACGTATTAGAGTTCCCGCTACCAAAAATGTTATGAAGCAAATTATCAATGTATCTGATCCATGAATACCAAGAATGTTATGAAAGGTAATGCACAACAATGACTGAAAAAAAGTATACTTGTTTAATTTCCATTTAGCTTTGGCTTACTAGCATACATAATATATTTGGAGAGGCTAATAATATATTAATTTTTTGTAGGTTGCTTCAACATGGATTTTTGAAGATTTTGTGGAGTTTTGATCTATACTTTCGATCCAATTGTAGGAGAGAATCGTATGATGCAACTTTTCTCCATACTATTTAATGTGGATGTGTTTTTGGTAGTGTTTTGAAAAGTATGACATTTTTTTTTCATTTTTGAGTGGTGTGCTAATAGCCAATAGGTGTGGAATAAAATTTTGTGAGGTGCTACTATCGCAGGGTTGCTATTAGCGAGATGAGGTGTGTTATTAACAATGCTCTATTTGTATTGCTAATGGTATTTAAAATTAGATTTGGAGTCATATTCAGCCCAATTCAAAGAATATGTAACTAAAAAATTAAATGATAAACAAAAACAAAAGATTTAGATGTATATTAATAATCCGTGAATTATTCGCAAATCCTATGAATAGAGACATGAAAATCCGAACTTGGCAATTAATCAATCCTAAGAAAAAAAATGCCCGGTTTGGGGCACTTTGGGCAGCGGCAATGGAGGAGGGACGGAGGCAACCCAAACAGTTGGGTGGGCGCGGCGGCATTTGACCCTGACTGCCACCACGCTTAAGCGCTCCTGTGGGAGAAGATTCCCAAAAGAGGGCCCGAGTTCTTATCAAATCTTCTCTAATCAATTCTATGGACTATATAGTAATCGAAAGTTCAAACTATGAGCAACTAAATAATATTAAACCAGTGTTCATAATAATACTATTAATATTCATAAGTGCAATATTATTAGCACCCCAAAATTCACTATTAGCCGTCATATTATATTAACACCTCAAAAAATTCTATTTTTACACCAGCTATTAGCACACCACCAAAAAAATTACTTCTCCATTCATTTCAAATCACAAAATACAACATCTACACCTTAACAATACTTTGAACAAAAGCAAAATCATGATATATCTCGTTGTATAATTAGAGCAAAAGTAAAAAAAAAAAACAAATATCCCAAAATAGCATCAAATCCTTGTTGTTTAGATATCAAAAGTGGTCGGAGCAGTGAGAGAGGAGCGTGGGTGCGGGGGTCGCGGGTTAGCGCTGGGATGAGACTATGCGAGTAGGGTATTAAAATTTAGGGTAAAGTACATGTGACACCCATATATTGTAGACGAAAAACATTTGACCCCATATAAGTTTCAAAAGAACTATTATAACCCCTATCTTTTCATAACCGAGACATTGACCACCTACAAATTGTCTCGATTATGAAAGATTACGAGTTACAGCAATCTTTTTAAAACTTACAGGAGATCAAATATCTTTCCTCTACAATATATGGACGCTAATATCCAAAACAATTTATGTATTATTTGGTGTTTTTATGAGATGTTAATATCCATAAGTGGAGACTACTCATACTAATACCACCATAATGAAAAAAAACTGATGTTAAGGAGCGAAATAATTTCCAGGAGACAAATAAATATCACTGCAACTCACTTCAATAACGAATTATCCAAACAGGAACAAAACCAAAAATATAGCTACTTACAGACTCCAGCTGAAACCAAACACACAGACTTCATCATCATATTCATAAGGAAACATAAAACAAATCACCAACAGCATATGCAAAAGATTTAGAGTACCTTCAATGAAACACCATCGTCGTCCCGTCTCACTTGGCCATCATGACCTTGACGAACTCCTCGTAGTTGATCTGCCCGTCGCCGTCGACGTCAGCCTCGCGGATCATCTCGTCGACTTCCTCGTCCGTGAGTTTCTCGCCGAGGTTGGTCATCACGTGGCGGAGCTCGGCGGCGGAGATGAAGCCATTTTGGTCCTTGTCGAAGACCCGGAAGGCCTCCTTGAGCTCCTCCTCGGAGTCGGTGTCCTTCATTTTGCGTGCCATGAGGTTTAAGAACTCCGGGAAGTCGATGGTCCCGTTCCCGTCCGCGTCGACCTCGTTGATCATGTCCTGCAGCTCAGCTTCCGTCGGATTCTGGCCCAGAGAGCGCATCACCGTGCCCAACTCCTTCGTCGTGATGCAACCTGCTCGGATTTCATCGCGGCAGATATAACGTAAGGCTTCAAAATATAGAGCGGTCTGCGGCATTCAAAACATTGATACGAAATTTGGACAAATTTTGCTTAGCAAAAATATGATTTGGAGCCGGCATCCGCAGGGAAGAAGTTGGGTAAGATTGCAAACAACCTGAACATAATCAAGCTGGTAAATAAAAAAAGCAACAGCAGGGTACGAGTTTCATCGTCACGAGCATGATTAGCATTGCCCCAACTATTTGAGGCCAGATTTGTGAATTCTATTCTTTCATGCATTCTTGTTGAGAGCGGCAAGCAAGACCACAGATAGCGGGTTCAGATCGCCATGTCTGTTTGAGTTTCAAATGTCGGATATTGAATGGCAGAAAATATATCAGAGCCATATATATATATATATGCTAACTTCCCCGGGAGTTAGCATAATTACAGAATGAACCCCTCCTATTATTGAAATCACAAAAACTTCCCCTGAATGTTATAGATTGCACCCTCTGGAAGTTTTTGTGATTTCAATAATAAGAGGGGTGCAATCTGTAATTATGCTAACTTCCAGGGGAAGTTTTAGTAATTATGCTAACTTCCAAGGGATATTACGGCAGGTGGGGTAAGATGAACTCCAAGGGGAAATTCCCACTTGACCAGTCCTAGGCTCCAAACTATTTCAGTTCCAAGATACAAGATAACTCTAAAGGAAAGGAGTCGGGTATAGCCTCTCCCGGCAATTAAAATAACATACAAAAATAAGAATAAAATAAAGAAAATGGAAATCCTCCACGCCACATCATGCTGCTGTAGTGCTATCTGCCGGCCTACTCCTTCGAGAATATACACGCCACGCCGACGATGCTCCTTCCGCTAAGTCGTCCTCCTCCGTACCCGTAACAATACCCCATCTAGAACATTTGTCTTGTCCTCGAGGCAATAATCCGGAAACTGACTGCGAAAGTCATCGCGATCCAACCACGTCGCGTCGGAGTGAGGGCGTTATTGCCATGCGACCAAAACCTGTTCCCGGACCCGACACTCCACGGTGGCAGGTTTGCGGCCCAAGATCGCCTCTGGGAGAAAAACGGTGGAGTCGTCAGATGCAATGTCCAGAGGAAGGGTCTCCTCGACCGAGTGGTCTCCTACCACAGTCTTGAGCTGGGATACATGGAAGATTGGATGGATGTGACTGAGAGCGGGGAAGCGGAGGCGGTATGCCACCTCGCCGATGTGAGCGATCACCTCGAATGGGTCGTAAAAGTGAGCATATGGCTTGGGATGAGAGCGGGTCGCCACTGACGTCTGGCTGTAGGGTCGAAGCTTAATGAATACTGCGTCCCCCACTTGAAACTGGATATCCCTTCGGCGCTTGTTCGCACGATGGATCATCTTCTGCTGTGCGCGGTGTAAGTGGGTCTTCAAGATCCTGAGAATCATCTTGGTCCAAGAGCTGAGTGCTCACTGCCCCAACCATACATTCTCCCGATAGATGCTGAATCACGGTGGGTGGTGGTCGGTCGTAAACGACCTAGAAGGGGGTCATGCCGACCGAATAATGGAAGGAGGTGTTGTAAGAAAACTCGGCCCAACCCAACCATCTGCTCCAGTCCTGGGGGCGGTCGGAGGTGAAACAACGCAAGTAGGTCTCCAAGCAGCGGTTCAGAACCTCAGACTGTCCGCCTGTCTGAGGGTGGTAGGCAGAACTCATCTGTAGTTGCGTGCCCTGGAGTTTGAAAAAGCCCTGCCAGAAAGAACTCATAAAGACCGGATCGCGATCGCTGACGATGGAACGAGGAAAATCGTGAAGTCGGACTATGCCGGAAATGAACGCCCCGCCCACCGTTGGAGCTGTAAATGGGTGGCACAAGGGAATAAAGTGACTGTATTTGGACAATCAGTCCACCACCACCAGGATGTGGTCGTTCCCCGAGGATCGAGGAAGGCGTGTAATGAAATCCATCGCCAAGTCCTCCCAAATGAGGTCGGGAATGACAAAGACTGCAGAAGGCCTTACGGAAAGGCAACCTTGTATTTTGAGCATTGGCAGACGAGGCATATTGCCACGAATTCCTCCGCGTGTCGCATCATTCCTTTCCAATAGAGTGCCGCTGCGAGTCGGCGGTAAGTATGAAACGCTCCAGAATGGCCCGCTGTCGGTGTAGTATGAAACTCAGTAAGGAGCCGCGGAATACTGGCTGAAGATGATGAAATGACCAGCCGGACCCTATAGAACAGGCGACCTCCAACGAGGGTGTATGGGGGCAGGCATCGACATCCGTTCGTAAGCGCTCCATGATGGCTCCCAAGGTCGGATTGGTCTCCACCTCCCTCTGCAAAGTCTCCGCCTCCTGCCAAACCGGGCGTGATATAATTGTCAACTCTGCGGATGTTGTTTGACGGGATGAGGCGTCTGCGGCTAAGTTGGACTTGCCGGAGCGAAATTCAACCGAAAAGTCATATCCCAATAGCTTTGCCACCCAAAACTGTTGTGACAGTGTGGTTATCTTCTGGCTGAGAAGGTACCGAAGACTGTGATGATCCGTGAGGACGATGAAATGTCACCCCAAAAGATACCACCGCCAATGTTGAACCGCCAAAATGAGTGCCATCAACTCGTTCTCGTACGCCGAGCGGGACCGAATGGTGGAGGAGAAGGACAGACTGAAATATGCAACAGGTTGTCCGACCTGCATAAACACCGCGCTAATGCCCGGGCCGGAGGCATCGCACTCCACGATGAAAGGCTGAGTGAAGTCTGGCATGGCTAGAACCGGGGCCGTCACAAGGCCTGTTGTAGGGCGATGAAGGCGGTAGCTGCCTCGGGGAACCACCGAAAGGTCGGGTTGGTTCTCTTGCGCAGAAGACGTGTGAGAGGTAGAGTCAGCTTGCCGTAGTCGCGGATAAAACGACCAATGAATGCGGAGGAACCTTCAGACCTCACATAAGGAGCGCGGAGGCGGCCACTGCAGAACCGCTGCGACCTTGTCCGGGTCCATTGCCACGCCCAGTGCGGAGACGGTGAGACCCAGGTAGGAGATCTCGCGTTAAGCAAACGCACATTTCTTCAAGTTGGCGACCAATGAATGCCATTGTAGGGTCTCTAGGGTGGTTTCCATATGGCGTAGGTGATCCTGCCATGTCAAGCTGTTAACAAGTATGTCGTCAAAGAAAACCAGAGCATACTTACGAAGCACCGTCCTGAAAATGTCATTCATTGTGGCCTGAATGGTTGTCGGGGCGTTGGTTAGGCCGAACGACATAATCAAGAACTCGTAGTGGCCGTCATGCGTGCGGAAGACGGTCTTCGGAACATCCTCCGAACAGACTCAGATCTGGTGGTACCCGGAATGCAGGTCGATCTTGGAGAAATAAGCGGGCTCCACTCAACTCATCTAGAAGCTCTTGTATCACTGGAATAGGATACTTGTCCTCTACAATGGCTTTGTAAGCCCACGATAGTCCACGCAGAATCTCTAACTACCGTCCTTTTTATGGACAAGAAGGACCGAACTGGAAAACGGGTTCGCGCTCGGCCAAATCAGGCCGACGATCAACATATCGGTGACCAAGCGCTCAATCTCATCCTTCTGGATGTGTTTGTAGCGATAAGGGTGGACTGAGATCGCTTGGATGCCCTCCCTGAGTGGAATATGGTAGTCGGTGGTGCGCTGTGGAGGGAGGCCTGGTAGCGGCTCGAACACCGAAGCAAAGGCCTCCAAGAGGCGGGACATCTGGGGCGGAGAAGAAGCAGGTGGCGGGGGTAGGTGCTCGGTTCCCGACGTCGTGATCTGCTATAGGAGAGCACGAAAATCCACCGAGTCAGTGCGTTGGGGTGCACGAGAAGAGATGGCGATCCGCTAGAGGGATGCATCACCCTGAAGCGTGCATGACCGATTGGCCCACTAAAAGTCATGCGCATGGAGGCCCAATTGTGATTGATGTCTCCCAAAGTTTACAACCATGTGATACCCAGAATGGCGTCGACCCCGCCCAAGGGGAAAACATGGAAATCTGCGGAGTCGGCATATTCGCCCAGTTGTAGAGAGAGGTCGTGGCAGAGGCCTCGAGTCGGCGATCGACGGGCATCGTCGAGGTGAACAACAAAGCTCCGCGTCGGATCGAAAGGCAACTGTAAGCGCATCACGAGGTTGTGGGAGATGAAGTTGTGGCTTGCGCCATTATCAATCATGAACACCCCCGGGGTTCCCTGGAGCCATCCCTGGAGCTTCATCGTGCGGGGTCCTGAAATGCCCCCAGTAGAAGAACATGAAAGCTCCAAACACTGAAGCACGGGTGGCGTCGGCTCCTCCGGAGGATCGTCATCGAGTAATAGGGCGTCAAAATCCGCAGTCGTCTCGTCGTCACCGTCAGGACATATGAGAACCTGCAGCTCCTTCAACGGACAAACGTGTGTCGTAGAAAATGGAGTTGCTTACAACGAAAGCACAAACACCTCCCACGCAGATCATTGTACTCCTGTGTGGAAAGGCGACCGACAGCGGGCGGCTGTGGTGGCCTAGGAGGAAAGAAGGGCCTGGGTGGGGCAGTCGGACGCTGCGGTTCCTCTACCGGAAGTCGGGGTGGAGTAATGTACGACGCGTGAGTTGAGGGCGGAGGAGCCACCGAAGGTAGGCGGGGTTGGTCCCCCGCACGTACGGAAAAAGCAGATTCCACCAACCGAGCACTCTCCATCGCGTCAGAGAGATCACGAGGATGATGGGTGCGCAAGCGGGAACGAATGTGGGGTTGGAGACCTTGAAGAAAGAAGTCGAGGTAATGATCTGGGGGAAGTCCGGGGACGTGGTTGACGAGCTCGATGAACTCGTCGATGTACTGCTCCACTGTAGAGGTATTTCGTAGGGCACATAGGCTCTCCACCGCATTGCCTGAGTATCGACGCTCATAGCGTTTTACCAGCTCTTTGGTCAAATGGGTCCATGAAAGGAGTGGGGTCGACTGGCGGAGCCAACGGACCCAGTGGAGGGCGGAGCCCTCCATGGCAAGGTCATCAAGGGCACTTTCTGTTCCTCCTAGGTGCTGTGAATATCAAAGAATTGCTTTACCATCGCAATCCATCTTAGTGGATCGGTGTCGTTGAAGTGAGGAACTGCGAGAGTGCACAGTACGTGGGATGAGGCCAGCGCGGCGAGAGGAGGTGGGGTCGACAGGGAGGCGGGCTGACCGCTGAAAGAGAAGGGAACCTCCGCGGGCGGTGGTGTGGAGGAGCGGCTGTCCAACTGAGTCTCACGGGCGTTGAAGAATTGCTTGAATCGACGCGAGAGAACTGGCTTGGTCGTCGAGGCGGGCGTCAGTCATTGCGCAAGTGGTCAGGCGCTGTCGCCTGGGCGCCAGGAGCTGGCATAGGTGCTCTGACTGGCGGGGAAGCGTTGTGGGCTTGCAGCGGAGCAGATCGGGCAGTGAAGAAAACTGAGCGGAAACAGTCTGAGCGGAAACGCCTGCGACTTGCTAGGGTTGCAATGTCCGGCGCTGGACGCGCAAGAGTCGATCGGCGCTGGAGACGAACGGTCAGAGTGGTTGTTGTAGACGGACGAGCGGAGCGGTTGAACGACGAAGTGAGCAGGAAACGCGATCCGCGGAAATGGCGTCAACGGAAGCGTAGAGGACGGAACCCGACGGTATGCGAGGCATACGGGGAGGCAGTTCGGACCAATGTTAAGACAGGGGGGTAAGATGAACTCCAAGGGGAAGTTCCCACTTGGTCAGCCCTAGGCTCCAAACTATTTCAGTTCCAATATACAAGATAACACTAAAGGAAAGGAGACGGGAGCTATATAACCTCTCCCGACAATTAAAATAACATACAGAAATAAAACAGTAAAATAAAGATAACGGAAATCCTCCACGCCACATCATGTTGTTGTAGTGCTATCCGCCGACCTACTCCTTCGAGAATATACACGACACGTCGACAATGCTTCTTCCGCAAAGTCATCCTCCCCTGTGCCCGTAACAACGAGTAGTGTGCGACGGTGATACCATTTAACCATCACTCGAGTGAGATCAAGCATTACTTATGTCACACACAACCCATAAGGGGATCTTGTGCAAGACCACTATATTTATATTTTTATGCTGGCCCAAACGTTTCATAAGACCCGGGAGATTAAAATAGAAGAATTAAGAATAAATTGATGGTTCTAATTGAGGAAAAGGGTCAATGACTGAGATTGTTTTGATGTCCCATATTTTTCTTTATGATATTGTGTGTGAGAAAGAGAGAGAGAGAGTGCACTTGCGCGTGCGTGTAAGCGCACATGCGCGTGACATTTTATAACTTATAAATGTACTAATGTTATAAATATCAAACATTCATAAAGTCATAATAATAACAATTAATAAATTGAAATACCCTTAACAAAAAAATGAGTGTAAACATCAAAAAGCTCACAATTAACTTATAAATGTACTAATGTAATAAATATCAAACATTCATAAAGTACTAATAATAACAATTAATAAATTGAAATACCCTTAACAAAAAAAGAGTGTAAACATCAAAAAGCTCGCAATGTCGAAGATATAGTACGACTGAGGAGTTCGTCACCGACAAGAAAGGGAAAATAGAGAAGTTGAAGCAGGAAGGATAAACATCTTTAGGGTTTAGGGTAAAGAGAGTGAGAAGGTCATCGCCCAAAGGATTAACAATTTATGGTTTATCATCAACACAAAATAAAGAGTTTTTCTTTATAGATGGTGAGAGAAGGTATGGGAGTTTATCTTTGACAAAGAGGGATGAGTACATCGGGGAAGAAACCAAGATAAGTTCTTGGCAGATAGAGGGAGAAGATAAAATAGTTTGTCACCAATAGAGAGAGAAAATAGAAAACTTTGCTGCTGACAGAGGAGCCGACAAAGAGGGAGGAGTTCGTTGTTAGAAGGATCCGTCGGGTGAGGGTTTATCGTCTACAGAGAGGGTCGTTGATTAATAAGTTATTCGCATGAGATAAAGAGAAAATTAATTAAATTAACTTACACATTAGGTTTATCGAGCAAGACAAACGTGAGAGGGAAATTTGGTAACAAGTAGAAATAGTGTGCCACTAAAATAGCAAATTAAATATTCACACATTGTTAGTGGTTACTAATTCAAAGTCCTTAGTCTTCTAAAAAGAGATGGACTCAATGTTCATTTAGGATGCACCACTATTATAATTAAAAGTTTCTTTGTTGCTCCACAACTAATCCTAGGACTTTCAATGTGGCATCATGTACTATAGAAACTTCAACATATTTTTGACATACTTTTTTTTTCTTAAGGGCTAAGTGTCTAACCAAATTAATTCTCAGGGTACTCATTCACATGTCTTCTTAAGTTCGATTCCTCTATAATAATCAAAATCTTGAACATTTACATTGTTGTTAAAAAACCAAACACTTCTGTCTTCTTGCCCTGTTAAAAGATTGTAAAACCTTGAAGCTCATTTGCACTTTCAAAATGTTCCTGGACCTTGAATTTTTTGCTCACAACTTCTCTTTTCCCAATATTTTCTCAGTAAAATTTCTTGCCCAAAAGTAATCGTCTCCACGATATATATTAAGTTGACTCGTTGTTACTTCGAGTCTGTCGAGCAGACATACGAGCAATCATTGAGATCTGCTAGAGTTAATCGAGAATACTCACACCTCGACTAGGCCATCACGAGGAGTCCACTTAAGTCTGAGGCCACCACAGTGCCTACTCATGCCCTCGTGGGCATGAAAGGCTGGACACTTGATTCAAAGTCATCTCACTCCAGTGAGGTTCAATGTCTGATGAGTGGTCTATCATTTGAGTCTGCCCAAACTCTATGGCTTCGATAGAGAGTGAGGAAGAGCAACTTAGTAATCCTTCAACGGAATGTCCTTCCACCACCCCTACACATGGCTAGTTATTGACTCAATCATAGACTCGTCTTTGAGTACATGCTCCTCAGTCTCTCCACATTGAAGTGATGAGTCATGTCCAGAGTAAGAGTCGAGAGCCTAGTATTGACCTTGCAGTGGCTGCCTCAGCTGTTTCTAAGGACACTCCCGATATATCAGGAACATATTTTGGTTACTCGTCGCAACTGCAACAAATTTTATTATATCCCTCCCGGAAAGCCACCCGATGAGTTCCCCTTCGTGGAGGCATTCAATATATCATAGAGTGCTATCCTAGTGTTGATGTCTCAGACATATTTATGGGAGTTCGTCACACACTCAACGAGTATTTTTACACTTCACCTAGAGAAACTCCTGATAAGTCAACCAACGCTTATTGGGGGTATATCTATCACTGGTGAATCAGTTAAGGTTGAGGGTGCTCCTAATAGCTTGAGGACATATCTTATAAATACTAGCACTCTAGGAAACATTCGACATACTATACTGTCATATTTAATTGTCAATGTCATGAGTGATTATTTGAGTGATCATCTCACTCGCGATGAATTTTCTATACCCCACCACCTGAGCCCCTCTGGCCATGTCACCCTAATGGAAGTCCCCGTAGCATTGTAAAGTCTAAGTATAAGGAGTTAGTCATGTCTATTGTTCATCATTTACATGTTTTGCATAATCATTTACATGTTTTACATAATCATTTATATGTTTTGCATAATCATTTACGAGTTTTGCATAATCATTTACGAGTTTTGCATGACTCGCATGTGTTGTATCATTCACATTTTTTATTTGTTTTGTATATTTTGCGTGAACGGCATGAATTTGTCCGACATAAAATTGCAATAATAAGTAATGAAAACTATAAAGTTCATGCAGACACTCATAGAAGAGAGCAGAGCATTAGAGATGAAGAGCAAATGATGGTTTGAATTAAGACTGAGAGATTCCTTCAGAGAGCAACGACAACATTAAATGTCAGGTGAATGAATCAGTATACAACAATACAAAGAGTTGGGTTGAATATCCACGAATTAAATATCTCTAAGAGTATGCGAGTTCATTTTGTATTCGACATTGAGGATTAGATTCCATCCTATGAGCACCACAAGTATTTGAGTCCACAGAACCCCTAAGCCTCAGTAATCACCTATGCTAAACACTCCCCCTCAATTTCAGCCTCAACCTAGTACCCATCTACCAACACACTTACCGGTTCCTACTTTGGTACCAGTTCCTATTTCGATACCTGGGAGAATATACACTTCCATTGTGAGCATAACAAAGGTTTTGAGCAAGAAAATTTCAATGACATCAAATGATTCCACAATACGATAACTAGCTACAGACCAACGAGTGATGATACTTGGATGACACCAAAGGAGTTTGACTTACTTACCTCTGGGGTTCATAGAGAGTTTGCTCATCTTCATTTATTAGGGATGAATGCTATCAAGCTGGGGGAAATTGATGAGGATCAAGGATCGAGGGCGGGGGACACTTACCAACCCGAAGATAGGATTGTCGTATAGATGATTCGAGCTAGTAATCTGTTCAGAATGGCGACGATATATATATTTATGTATTTTGTCATGTAAAATTGGAGTACTTATGTTTTAGAATTCTTGTCCGTTGATAGTGTGTTCTAAGCTGCAATGCCCAAAAATAATCCCCTAGACCAATATTTATAGACAATGCCAAGAAATAAGCCCTTGCACTCGCTCAACCCCCCACTCCCTTCCAAACGAGAATACCTCCACACCCAACCCATACCCCTCCATCCAGCAGGCCAGCCATCCACCCAACCCTATTCCGCAGTGTAGAATCCCTCCAGAAATCTGAATTCGGTGCAGAAATTCAGCGAATTCCACTGTCCAGACCTACAGACCTAGAATCAGCAACCAAACATCCTCCCAGACTCCGATTGTTTGGGCAAGTTCTAGTTTGAAGTCAATATTGTTTGTTGTTGCTAATTTGATGAACTAACATACAATTCTGAGTGTCATTTCGTATCTACCTGTCCAAAGCTTGTTTTATTTGTGGGGTTCATTCCCTTGGTGTTTAATTAAAGCGCTTCCTACTTCAATTCAACTATATCTTGCTTGCTTTCCAAACGTCTAATCTCAAACACGAATGACTGTAAATTCTATTAATAATTTCAACATTTATTGTAAAAATTTATTTGATTATTGCATGTGCATCGTATCGCCATATATATTCCCCGCGACATTCCACTAACACTAACTTATTGGAGTTCTTAGGATACCAACACATTCCTACTTCAATTCATCCGCCCCGCATCAGATAACTTCTTCTTGGAGGTAACATCAGACCTCAAGATACCATCGCGCAAACTTCGATACCCGACAGTAGAGACTATCCACCATTTTTTATCAATGATGAACCAAATTCCTGGAATTATCAGGATCACACAGCATCTAACCCCCAACAGGAACATCAAATTTAGTGGTTTATTCTTAAACACATCCAATCAAAGTTATCGCCCCAGTATCAACTAGAACAATGCTAAACCATCAAACATTATGTGGCGTAGACACAACCACAAAAAGAACAAGTAGTCTAGGCCCTGTTTGGTAGAGCGGTAACAGTTGTAAGCGCAATTGCAATAAAACACATAGTTTTTGGGTATGTGTGATCACGAATGGCATCACTATAGTCATGCAAGTATGGTCAAGCTTTAGACATCGTCAGCGTACAAATCCCCAAAAGTGAAATTTGGGACAAAAAAATCTGTGAGGCTGCTACCACAATTTAACACCGACAACACTCAAAAAGTAAAAAAAAATCCCAAACACAGAGGCTCAATCTAACGTGATAGTTGAACCTTAGCACTATGCCTTCCTGTTGCAGAAAGAAAAAAAGTTGTTTGGGAGCAAAGACAAGAAAATATGCATATATTTTGGCTCCGTTTGGCGTGGCATTTCTGTTCTGGTGAGTTATGACCGTCCCCAAGAAAAGAAAACTAGTTTTAAACATAAAAGTGGATGGAGTTTCTTCCGTGAGCATTTCTGTTCTGGTGAGTTATGACCGTCCCCAAGAAAAGAAAACTAGTTTTAAACATAAAAGTGGATGGAGTTTCTTCCGTGAGGTAGGACGTTCACGAATGACGGTTCATAACCACCGCATTCATGACCTCCACCACCGCATTCACTACCGCCGCCAACGCGCCAAACAGAGCCTTTATCAGATGTGTTAGGTTCAAAGAAAGTTGATTTCTTGCCTTTCTACTCTAAAAAAAATGAAAGAATAAGATACTACGGGATCATCTCGTTGCGTGAGTTCAGAAACAAAATGAACCCTAAATCCTATAAATGGATACCGTTTGTAAAGAGGAATTAAAACGAAACTAACCTCCCAAAAATTTCCTCAAAAATAATGATCTGAATCTCGCATATAGAATGAGGGGAAAGCGAAATTATTAAACCAACTGAACCCTGTTAATATTTAGCATGGAAACCATTTCCTAATCAAATGACTCGTAACAACATCTCATCGTCCTATTTAGGAAACAAGAAAGAAAAATCAATGCCGCGGACAAGACTATCGCGCAGCAATCAAAAGGGTCGGGATAAAATCCCAAGTTATTTAGGTAAACACCCTGGTCTAACTGAAATCAAATCAATAGTGTTAGAAAAATCCGCATAAACGACGTGAATCATAGAAGAAGATGATGGCAAGGAAAATGAGATCAAGGGAATCATCTTACCGTCCCCATCCTTGTCGAACAAGCTGAAAGCCTCCTTGAACTCGGAGATCTGATCGTCCGTGAGCTGATCTGCCATGGCTCGACGGAAGGGGGGATCGTTGGCGGTCGGCGAGATCTGCAGCGCCGTGAAGGCGATGACAAGTACGAGCAAGAGAGCGCGTTAAAGAAAGGGGAGACGGAGAAAAATGGTTGAACCGCTCCGAAATTGACGAGGGGCCATCGTTTTATATCCGCGCTGGCCCACTCTCCGCCGCAAGGCCATGGCCCACCGCCAAAAGCTTCTTTTACAAAAAGAACCCTGTACATTCTTATTATTACATTTCCTTCTGTGTAAATTGCCCGTATCCTAGGCATTAAATTCTGTTGGGCCGACGGGGAAATATTTCAGTCCGGGAATCCCGCGCTTTGATTTGATCACTACTCTTACTTTTTTCAGATTTTGATCGCTCCATTCATTCCTCTACGCGGAAAACTACAGAAGATCCCCGTCATAGATCTCACCGTATACACGTAATCCAACGGTGGATATTCTATTGCACGGTTTTATTTTCGACCAATCAGACATCATAATTTGTGCAGGCGGAAGATATACTACTGACGGATTTTAAATCTCCGTAGGTGCGCTGCTCGCACGGAAAAGTTAGTCCATCGGCGGACAGCGGACTGCAGAAACAGGGCCCAAGGGTCTGTTTGGCATGTTGGCGATGGGCATGAACGTAGTATTCAGGAACTGTCGCTTGTGAGTATCTGACCTCGTGTCTGGAAATGCTTCCGCGTTTAGGTTCAAAATATCCGACCTCGTGAACTCTAATTTTTTTACATAGTTCATAACCATTGTCGTGCGTTTTATGGAAGCGACATGTTTTGCCCATAACACATCAGAGCAAACACCGCAACAAACGGGCCTTAATACTCTGTTTGTGTGACATCGACAAAGGCGAAACACCGCCTCCTCCCCCAAAGAGCTACAGTTTGTCACCGTCGTTCTGCATGTAGGAGTTTTGCCCATTCCACACGTCGTTCTAAGCTGGATACCGGAGATCCAGTCAACATTTACCATTCTTCCGCTCGTGCTCCGTTGACCGACGCCCTGTCAAACATATAAGCCAACAACATGACCAAACGGATAGATATCATGGTAGCTGATATCCACCACACAACGACACTTGTAGATATATATTAGACATTCTCGAGCTCATAGTCAACATGCATTGTGTATAACTCGTAATTTGTCGAGATCAGAAATACCTAAGAAGACGCCTATTCGCAAACCTCGTTGGGCGAGCATGGGCGAGCAAGAGGCGAGCAGGGGCGAGCAAGAGGCGAGCAGGGGCGAGCAAGAGGCGAGCATGGGTGAGCAGAGGCGAGCAAGGGGCGAGCAGAGGCGAGCTTGAGCGAGTACCTCAGGAGTATGGGCGAGTAGCCCTTATAACTCGCGAGCATAGTCAGTATACTCGTCTGGATCCCCCCAGGATTTCTCTATAAATAGACCCCCAGGCAGTGGCGGAGCCAGGATTTTTGCTTAGGGGGGGCGAAAATTAATGTTTAACATATATTTCACAAAAATAATATATTAATGCATAATAAAAATTAACATTCCCTTACAATCAATCATAATTGCCCTCGACGTGTTTTCATTGCTTGAAATCGCTGGATGAATGACTCATTTTCAATTAATTTGAATCTGTCTCTCTCAATGTAGGTCAATCAGCTGTCATTAAACCAATCATCACTCATTCGGTTGCGTAAACGTGACTTGATAATCTTCATTTTGGAGAATGCTCTTTCCACTATAGCTGTTGCAACTGGCAGTAATAATGTCAATTTAATCAACTTGAAAACCTGAGGATATGTTATATCTAACTTGAACTTAACAAATTGTTTTGCTAGATCGCTAACTCCTGTAAGATTCAAAAATTCAGCTCGGGATGATGCATCTAAAATGTAATTTTCAAGCTGACTTTGAAGACTTATAAGCTGCATTTCAGAGAAGTCTGATGGATAGAATTTGGCAAGACACATACACTTCTGTATATCAAACGCTGCAAATTGTTCACTTGGGTCTAAACAAGCCATGCAGATCAATAGCTCTGTGTTGACTTCATTAAACCGATGGTTTAATTCATTCATTTGCAAATCCAATTGAAGGCTAATCGCCATGCACATTACAAACATCACCGATCCGGGCTTGCCGCCACGGGTAGGCTTCACACAGCATGCCTAAATCCAGATTCGCACGTTGGATTACTAATGCAAAAAATATGTTGGGGACGGACACAATCGACCCGGAGGTTCGCAATGAACCGAGGGAAACACACACCGCGTCCAATTGAAGGCGGGTGGCCCTCCTAAGCAAAGTAAAACAGAAAACCGGGGAACAAGAGTCGTTACCCTTGAGTTGGCGCGTGTTTCTCTCGACGATTGGAGCTCCAAATCGACCCTTCACAGTGGAGGTGTGCAACACAACGATTTGTACCTAAACAAGACAAAGTGTGAAATCTGAAATCTGAAACATCACCCAAAAAATGCACATCGCGCGTTGGATTACAAGTGTGAAATCTGGAAGAAGAAGAAGAAGAAGCTACCTGAGCGGTGAAGCGGCGCCGATCGGGAGGTTTCTGAGCGGAGAAGCGGCGTCGGCACGCGATCGGGAGGAAGGCGGAGAGATGCGCCGACACGCGATCGGGAGAGGAAGGCGGAGAGCTGCGCCGATCGGGAGGAAAACCTAACTTCGCGATTTTTTTTGAGGGGGGGCGGGCGCCCCTTCTCGGCCTATATTGGGTCCGCCAGTGCCCCCAGGGGTACTAGAAATGACACTTTTGGAAGTGGTCGAGGTCCCCCCAAGCTGGATACTCGCCAAGTCCATGCCCGTCTAGTACGTACCTCGCCCAACTTTTGGTTGCGGAGGGGAAGTTTCTCCCAAACATTCGGGTATGTGGTGGGACATCCCTGCTGGAGCACTTGGGGTGTGCTTATAGTCATTTTCTCTCTCATGTTTTAGCTATCCGAGCAATAGAGTTTGATCTCAGGATCAGTAACCTCCGGCTGCATTGATCCGAATTTTGGAGCCGGGATTTTCCCGGCTTCAACACATTGGAATAGTAGATTGATGTTCAAGGGGAAGGTAGCGGCTTATGCGATTATGACTAATTTGTTGTTCGTGTGTTTGATGTGGTGAGTGATCGCGTGGAAGCTCTTTCTAAGAATAATTGTTGGGTTTGGATCTCATTTTTAGATCAAACAAGTTGGGCCAATAACCAACATCCTTTACTGTTGACATTCTCGTCTCATTGATATAAAGTCGGAGTCTCAGTAGCTGTCAAAAGAGATTTCCTTTACTGCCATAAGAGATTTCCTTTTCCCTCTGCTCTAGACGCCAAAGAGGAAGGGGCGCCCACAATGTGGTGTTGTTGTCGTTGAAATCTTCGAGGAGAAAACCAAGTCTTCCTTGTTGTTCTACCCAAGGGCATGATCGTAGATGCCGAGTGTTGAGTTTGTGACGGGATCAAACGTGCACATTCTCTCGTCATCGGGTTGGTGGATGTTGTCGAAGGAGGAGATTGTTGTCGTGGGGCTCCCTTATTTTGTAGTGCAAGGTGTAGTGACAACGTAACTTGTAGTTATTCATTTCAAGACGTCGGGAGATTGTAGAAACATGAAACTTTCTCATTTATTTATACGAGTGTTCGTCAATGATAGTACTCATGGATCAACATCTGGATTCCAGGAAGATTATGCTCTTGTCATGAGGTAGGCATGCACAAAAGGCCTGATAGGCCGGTTCTTTAGGTGCTCAGGCTTGAGGCTTCCCTTCCTAAGGAGAGTCTAGGAGGGCCTGATGGGCACACAACACACTTTTGCAAGGCCTAGATCGGGTCGGGCTCAGGCCCGAATAAAAAATTAATTTAAATTAAATAATAAATAATTATAAAATTATATATAAAAAAATCCAGCCTGGGTGGGATTTACACCTTCTAAATCCTGGCCTGCCGCAGGGCCCTGGCGAGGCCTGGTTCCTAGGCCTAGCCTGGGCCGCACACCAGGCTAAACTTCTGGCAGAAATAAGGGTCTGCTTGGGCCACCAAGGCCTGGGCCTGGACCAGGTCTGCCCAGGTCCATGCTTAACTAGGCTTTTTCCAGGCGGGACCCATACGAGCTTTTCAGGCCTAGGCCTCTTGAACACCTCTATGACATGAGGTATCATGTCGTCTCCACAATGAGCGACAAGTGCATATTTAAATGTTTTTATTTACTCTAGATTAATATTAACAATAAATAATTTATTAGTGCCTTAATTACTTATTATTAATACAAATTTATGCCCCCATCTTGCATTTTATTTTCACAAATAATTATTATGATGAGGCATCAGCCACCTTACGAGAGGAGCACTGTTCTTTAATAAAGGGTGTTGATATTCATACACCCATTTTGACTATTTCAACTATCTAATTTCAAAAAATATAACAATTTTATAACCCCTACGAAAACTAAACTTACCCCATCCTAAATTGAACACTCTCCTCTTTCGTTCATGTCGTCCGCGTCTTACGACTTTCAAGGCTGACTGCCCCCCACGCCACTTCCAAGGGGATTTTCGGCGGTAGAGTTCCCATTTTTCTAGCTGGAAAACTCCCGGGGTGACATTAGGGTTCTCCTTCTAGAGTTCGAAGGAGAGAATAAAGGAGAACTGTATGGATAGAGCACACCAGAAGGATGTCTGCTCTAGTAGTGAAGCCCACTCAAACAGTGACCAGCGGCAGGCCAATGACGCTCCTCTCCACTACTTCCCATCCCTTTCATTCTTTTCTTGGTCAACAGTCAGCAGCTGATGACTTATGATGGGGGGAGACCCCATCTCACAAGAATACAAGAGCATTTTTCTTCACAATTTCATAGTATGCCGATCTCACCACCGCTTTCATAATCGGCTCCTGGTGCTTCTCCAACATCGGTGTGCTCCTCCTCAACAAGTGCCTCCTCAGTATCCACGACCACCTCTACCCGATATTCCTCACCATGATTCACATGGTCTCCAGTTCTCTCTACAGCATCACTATCGTCCGATGGTTTCGCCTTGTCTCGCTCCAATCTATTGCCGTTCTCAGCGCCATTTTCTGGGAGGAGAGGGAGCGGAGGTTGAGCTCGGAGGAGAGGGTGCGGCGTTCCCAACAGTCTGAATGTCTTCCATGCTCGAGACTTTGTAAGATCTAGGGTTTTTCTAATTTCTCCCGAAACTGTTTGGGGGTACAAATAGCGCCTTGGGCACAATTATAATTTGGGTGTTGATAATCATACACTATATTTGGCTATTTGTAGCCAACTTTTATTCTTACTCCGCAGAATTATAATTGTACACTACAACGCTATTTGTGCCCAAAATGATTTAAAAAAAATTTAATTTAGAGATAAAAGTAGGCATATATTAAAAATCTTTCCCAAAATAATAAAAAGTTCCACAAATATACTTAAATATATTTTCTCATTCTAACATCGAAATAATCTATAATATCAAATAGTCGCCGTTTTTGCAGTCATCTCCCAAAAAACCTAAATAAGAAGAAAACAACAATTAGCAAACATCAACTCAATAATAATCATAATTATTTATATTATCTGGTGCGTAGCTTGCGATTTAATTCATTCAAATGATTAAAAATATTCATGATAGAAATCTCCAAAAATCTCTCAAAATTACACTACAAAGAAAAAAATTTATGCTATCATTGGATTAGAGAAGACACTAACAAGTAATTTTTTTTAGTAAATAATCATACCTTGTCATTAAAAAGTCGCGTGATATATGATCCATCTCGTTCTACTGCTTGTGGCTCATGGTATCTTTTCCAAACAGGAAATAACGGTGGCATTGTACAATCATCTTTCATTTGTAACATGATGAAGTGATTGTCATTTATGTATCTCATGCAAACAATTTTCTGAATAGCAGTAGGAGCAGAATGTAGCGGCGAAAATGTGAATGATTGTTGAATTGAAAAGTGTACCTGTTGGAACAGAGAATCCGCCCAACGAGGAGTTCGCACCCCAAAGTGGAGGCAACTTGCACTTACTTGGCCTGTGGAAGAACTTGGCTGGAAACTCAGAACTAAGTACGGACCCTTGGCTGCAGCGCGGAGGTCCACCCACACACCCAGAAGATCTTAGAGTGCTTCCCCTCCCAAGCCAAAGCTGAAGCTGGGCACCTTGGAGAACCTTAGACACTATTCAAAGTTGTTCAAAGGAGGAAGAAGCCCCAGAATTGGCTGCCCTCCAAAGGTGCCCTTTAGGGTTTATATATAATTTTCCCAACTGGGTCTGCTAATAACAGAAATCCGCCTTTTGGATTTTGCTAAGTGCACCCCAAACTGGTCTGTCAACAGCCAAACTCCGCTGTTTGAGATGACTATTGGCAGACATGCCTGAATAACATATTGCACCTAAAACCTGGGGGCTGACGAAGCCGGTGCTCGCCTCCCCCCTTGTGACCTACCTAGGCGAGCCCCTGTTCGCCTCGCCCTCGCGGCTCACTTGTCGCAAGGCGGCGAGCCTGGCTCGCTTCGCCCTCACGACCCACTTGTCGCAAGGCGGCAAGCCCGACTCGCTTAGCCCTTGCGATCCACTTGCCGCAAGGCAACGAGCCCCTGTTCGCTTCGCCCATATCCGAATCTCATTTTACCCTTCGACGAACACATGGTTTTACAATACCAACTTAATATTATAGCATGATGCCACCAATAATCCCATGTCGGGCATGGTCATCCACTTGTCAAGTGGGGCTGGAACCACCCAACAATCAAGAGCCTTTTGCAACTCGAATGTCTTCGTCACCCCAAAATTTTTATTATATAGTAGTTGATGTTTGTGGATTTCACTTGCTAAATCATGACGAACTTGCATTCAATTATCACTCATGTCTAATGACAAACTTATAATTCTGTAACCGCAATGTTCATCTCCCATAACATCGATTGCACCCACAATATGTGGTCGTACATGTAGAGACATTTGAGCACGTACTTTCTCTAAAAATCCACTTCTTGTATGTATGAATTTTTTTGTAGTCTTAATCATTTTTGTCTTCAATTGCTCTTGCTCATGTAAAATAACATGCTCAAAATGAGAAAGTTTTCTTTTTGTGGATTTATAGTCATCAACAAATTTTTTCACACATCTTTTTGGACGACCTTTATGCTTTGTGGGCATTTTAGGCTCCATGGTTTGACTTGCCTCCGGGTTGACCATGTCACGTAATTTTCTTTTAATTTATCTTTTTTTGCAAATCACTTATATTACTATACTTCTTAAGTATTTCTTCTACATCATTCTCTATGTCATTTGTCTCTTCCACCTCTTCCTTAACTTTGATGTTAGGTTGTTTCTCTAGCATAGGTAACTGCTTCCATTGTTTGTGTATCATCCATAATGGCAAAGAATTACCATCTTTAACATACGACTCCAACTCATGTGCACATGGTAAACCCATCGTATATCTACATTTATGAACACATTGCCCTGCCTCCAAACACCCAGTTTTCACTTTTTCCTCTTCCTTCTTAATAATCTCCAATGCCGCAATGGAAACACTACTAATAAGATTTGGATAAAGAGAAGCTTTGAAACCCATTGACACGTGAATTTTACTTTGACCAAACATTCTCTTAATTGATATATGTTGCAAATTTATCATTTGATCAAAAGTAGTACAAATAGTTGTAAGGTTTTCAATTGAAACTTCAAGAAACTTCTTCAAATGACTATGCCCGCCCTCAACACGATTTGTTGATGTGTTCCCCAAATGCAAATACCCAATATAAAACAAACAATTCCTTGTACGGCTCTATCCATGTTGTTGTGACATAAGAAAGAACATTCAAATATTTGCCTCCATAATCATTCAACATTTCATTATACCGGAAGTAAAATTCATTTTCCGTAGGTGAATTTTACTAGATGTTGTCATACACTCAAGTACTTGTCACATTCTTTACCATGTTTGAAATACTTTTTGCAATGTGCCAAAATATTTCGATTTATATGAACATTGCATAACATACTTTTAGCTTGTGAGAACACAACTTTAATTGCATTCATCAAGACAATCTCCCAGTCAATAACAAATATATTAAGCATAATACTTTCATCAAATATAAACCTGAAACATTGCAAAGCCCATGTATAACTCGCCTCTGTTTCATTGAGAACAAATGCAAATGAGGAGAAAAATGACTGATTTGTGGATGTCACACAAACTATGCATAGTAATGACAAATGATAACGATTGGTCTTGTAGGTGCAGTCTATCAGAAATACATTTGGAAACATACTGCTCAAACGAACAGAAGTATAACTTGACCTTCTCATTATATATATTTCTAATAACAGTTGCATTTTCTGGTTTTCTTTTCTTCAATGACGATAATATTGTACGCGGCTTAACACCGATATTAAATATTTCAGCCACTATTTTTTGCTCATTATCATCTAGCCTACCAATGTATGGGTGCACTTCGAGATGAACAAATTCATGGTTGTGCAAACCATATTTAACCTCAATCTTCTATTCATTGTTATCTTCTCTACGCCCTTTAAGTGTGAACTTGCAACCACAATGTTTTGAACTTGACTTTCTAATATTTTTCTTTATAAAACTTTTCTTTGTTTGGCTATCACTAGGTGTTCCAAACCTGTCACAACCTAGGATTATCCTAGGTTTTGCCCTTGTCGTGAGATTATCTGCCCTCAAAATAATGATAACATCCAACATCCACCAAATTATCTTCAATATATTCCTCATTTGTCAATAATTTAACATCCTCTAAATTCATTATGACTTAAAAAACAAAGAAATGTTTTTGAACAAATCAAAAATCCTACAAATTTGGGCAAGAACAATTTATAAAACCTAATGTTCATGAAGATTTTAAAAAAATACCTTCAAAAATTAACAATCCAAAAATAGCGAGCACAAATATGTGATTCAGAGAGATAAAAATCTAACAAAATTTTTTCTACAATTAGGAAATCAAATATTATGAGAGAGTTGATGTTGGAACTAGTATTTGGCCCAACGAGGAGTTCAGACCCCCCGTGAAGGGGGGCAGCTAACGCTTACTGATCCCACGGAGGAACTTGACCGAAGACTTAGAACGAAAGACTCGACCCTTAGCAACAGTGTGGAGGCCCCACCACACACCCGGAAGATCTTTTGAGCGCTTCCCCTCGCAAGCCAAGACTGTAGCCGGGCACCTTGGAGAGCTGAAGGAGCTAACCAAAGAGAACCTGAGGAGAAGCAAAGATCTCAGAATGCTCTCCAAAGGTGCCCCAAAGGGTCTATTTATATCCTTTCTGAACTGGTCTGCTAATATCGGGTTTCCGCCTTTTGGTTTTGCTATACGCACCCCGAATGGGTCTGCTAACAGCCAAACTCCGCTGTTCTGGAGGGCTATTGGCAACCCACCAAGGATATCAGGGAAAATTCACCTGCATCCCCATATCGGGCGAGTGGCCCTTGGAGGCGCCACTCGCTGGCCTCCTTGCGAGCCGGGCTCGCGAGACTTCCTCTTGCGAGTGGAGGCTCGCCTCCACTCGCCTCGCCAGACTGGCTCCGCGAGACCTTACCTGACTCGCTCTGGCTAAATGCATCCCAGAGCGGTCCTTTACAACGCGTTAGGTCGTCACTGCTCGCTACTCGCAAGCGAGATCCCCAATTCGCCATGTCGTGCCCTGGCAGGGTGCTCACCGCGAATCGACGAGTACTTACTGAATAGTCTGTGATGGATTTCTCCGCGGGTCGGCGAACACTGGCTTGTACATTTGAGAGGAACGATAAAGAAATAATCATAATGGAGATCCACCAGAGAGAAACAAGTTATAGCTGACGATTCCGAAACCTACAAAATTATTTTCATGAAGCTTTGAGCATTCTAGGGTTTTGGGGTAGAAAAAAATAAAAAAAAACTCACCGGAGGGCAAGGAGGGATTCCTAATGGTGGAAAAGGGAGGAAAACCACAAATGGACGGCCGGAAATCACCCAGGTGGACAACATAATGGGGGCAGGCGGGCATCAAAGAAAAACGTGAAAGAGGGGGGCGCTGTTTCCGTAAAAGAGCGCGAGCGCGTGAGGGAGGAGGATAGTGGGTACATTTAGGGTTTTTTAGGCTTTATTAATGCCACTTTAAAAAAAAAGGGTACAAATAGCCATAGTTGAGGTATGATTATCATTACCATATAATTTTGATGTAGTCTCCACCAATTTGGGGTGCGTTTAGTAAAATCAAAAGGTGGAATGAAGCTATTTGCAGACCAGACTAGAGAATCTATAAATAGACCCTTAAGGGCACCTTTGGAGGAGATCCGATCTTGGCTCCGAGTGTCCTCCAAAGGTGCCTAGTTCAACATTGGTTTGGGATGAGAAACTCTCTAAGATCTTTCGGGTGTGTGGCAGGACCTTCTCGCTGTAGCTTTGGGTCTGTTCATTTTTCTTCACCAATAGTCAAGTGTGTTAGTGAGAGAGAAGTAGGTGTATGCTACAACCCCCTGTGTGTTCGAACTCTTCTAGAGACCGATTGACGGTTTTAACATTTTTGGTGCAGTGAGCGTGGACCGTAGCCTATACAAGAAAATCTCAACCTGAGCTTCATGGCTGGAGGTGAAGAGGAAATATCCGACCCAGGCCACTCGCCACCACTCGCGAGTGGGGTGACGATGAGGATGTTTGAGGACTTCAAGAGAGAGGTCCTGCAGACCTTGCATCTTGCATTCGCCGCCAGAAGCGAGTTCGAGACACCCGCGGTCCCGGTGGTCGCATCCCAGCTGTTAGGCGAGAACGCACCCGGGAAGGAAGCAATCGCAGAAGGGAGTGGGCGAGATCTGCTTGGAAGGCAGCTGTTACCCAGCCCGGCGAGTGCTGAGGTGTGCGAGCTGACTCCGCGAGGCCATATCACTCGCTGAATGGGGGAGGGGAGTCCTTTTTGCGAGCTGATCATCTTCGCCCCGGTTCCAGAAGGGTTCCGAGAACCGGAGATGTCTTACTACACAGGCAGGGATGACCGGTGCAGCATGTCCATTGGTTCGAGGACGTATGACCCATTTGGTTCAGCTTATAAGCTCCGGTGCGGCAGGAACGGAATGGAGTTATTGGAAAAAGCATTGTTTGGCGCTGCTAATGGACTGAAACGGAGGTTATTAATAACCTCTGTTTCTTTGTATAGGGCAGACACGAATCTTCTCCCCAGTCCAGCCGTGCGATCCCGCGTCTAGGTTTTCCTCTCTCCCGCATCGCCTTCTTGTGCGTACGCCGACGCCGATTTCACCAGTTTTTCTCGTCGCCAGTGTCACGCCGCCTCTCGTCGGCAATATAGGCTAGTCACCGCCGCCCCTCGTCGTCAACATGAGCTACTCACGCCGTCGGATTGCAAGCATCGTCGCCTCCAGTTCTCCTCGCCGGTATTTCTCAACGCTGTCAGAATCATGCCGCCTCTCCAGTTCCAGTCGACGGGATCACCGCCTCTTCAGTTCCCTTCTCCCGATTTTAGGTAAAAATCCTTCTTTTTTCAATTTTGGTGGATCTTGAATTTTTTTAGGGCTTTTTTGTCAATTTTTTTTTGGGATGAATGTGTGTGTGGTGTGATGATGGTGGTGAATGTGTGTTTGTTTGTGTGATGATGTTGGTGAATGTTTGTGTGTTTTTTTATTATTTGTGTTTATTTTTATGGTGAATGTGTATATGTGTGTGTGTGGTTATGTATGTTTTTTGTGTGTGTTTGTGTATGTGTGTGTTTTCTTATATGTTTGTGTGTGTGTATGTGTGTGTATGTGTGTGTGTGTATGTTATATGCGTGTGTGTGTGTGTGTGTGTGTATTTGTTTGTGTGTGCATGTATTTTTGTGTATGTGTGTGTGTGTATTTGTATGTGTGTGCATGTATTTTTGTGTATGTGTGTGTATGTGTATATTATATGTGTGTGTATGTTATATGTGTGTGTTATATGTGTGTTATATATTGTATGTGTATGTATATTTGTATGTGTGTGTATGTGTGTGTTTGTGTTATATGTCTGTGTGTTATATGTGTGTTATATGTTGTATGTGTATGTATATTTGTATATGTGTGTGTGTATGTTTGTGTGTTTGTGTTATATGTGTGTGTATGTTTGTGTGTTTGTGCCATCACTTTTTTGTTGGACAAAGGTCATATAGAGACATTTATGTTCCTACCTGAGGGTACGAACATAAAGTGGATTCATAACCGCTACAATGGTGGGGAGTAGGATTATCATATTATGTTCGTGTACTACTAGACTGTTATTGTTATTTCTATTGTTGTGGTGGACATTATTAGTATTTCTATTAGTATTATCATATTATTTCTGTTGTTGTGGTTAGACACCATTCTTATTTATGTCATGTGTTTTGTTTATCAGAAAATATCTACCGCTGACTTTGATGATTCAGAAGATAGCTTTGACGCTATTAAAAGTTATGCGATCGCACATCATCAAAATGTTGTATCAACAGTTAGTATTTTGGATGAAATTAGTTCTCTTTTCAACCAACCAGTACCATGTATGACATCGAAGCAAACATGTGATAAATGGGTTGGAGAAATGCTTCGATCTTCGATAGTCAGATTTCATAATTCTTTTCGTATTTCCCAAGAAATTTTTATGGATCTATTGCATGTCCTGGAGGAGAAGTACGGATTTCACGAAACAAGACGGACTGCATCTAGAGAGATTTTGGCACTGACCTTGGACATATTGTCTCATAATGAGGTCATGAGAAAGATATGTGAGTGCTTTCAACACTCGACGGAGACTGCTAGCAGGTTTTTTGGAGAAGGCATTCGCGTGTTGCTACTACCAGCGGATGAAGTGATTCAGCCATTAGATAGATCTTTCAGTAACACACCGCCAGAGATTCTGTACGACTCACGTTATATGCCCTTCTTTAAAGATTGTGTCAGTGCAATTGATGGAACACATGCTCATGCATGCGTACCTGTTCGTGATCAAGTTTCGTACATTGGGAGACATGACATGCCAACACAAAATGTGATGGCTGTTTGTGATTTCAACATGTGTTTCACGTTCGTTAAGGCAGGTTGGGAAGGCTCTGCGCATGATAGCCGCATTTTCAACTATGCGCTTAGGGATCCCCGTTACAAATTTCCGCATCCACCACGAGGTAATAATTAATGATTTCCATTCCTTTTTTTATACTTCTCACTCTGGAAGCATAAAAACTGAACTCATGTTTTTCAGAAAAATATTATGTGGTGGATTCTGGCTATCCACTACAAAGGGGATACATGAAACCATATCAAGAGACACGGTATCATCTTCCAGACTTTGCTCGTGACGGTCGTGCACCGGAAGGACGCCGAGAGATATTCAATCACGCACACTCATCACTTAGAAGTGTGATTGAAAGATCGTTCGACATTTGGAAGAAGAAGTGAGTAATATTACGGGATATGCCGAGCTACAACTTCGCTAAACAAGGCGATATTGTGATGACAACTATGACATTGCACAATTTCATTCGACGACACCCTTCGCGAAGGGATATTGATTTCAGTGACCGCGAGCAGGGATGTGGGGATGAGGGGGTGAGCACACATGGGCACCGAGAAATTTGTCCTAATACTGCAGGCGGTGTAGAAGAGATGATCACATTGCGCGAAAGTAAAGCAGAACAATTGTACGCTTCTAGATCGTAAATGGTGGGATGAAATGTTGTTATTTTTATCTATTGTAGTAACTATTATCAAAATTATGTATTTTATGTGTATTGAGTATAATATTTGAAAAAAAATCATCAAAAAACTCCATTTGTTTACCAAACAAAATTTTCAAAACTCCATTTCAATAAGCAGTGAAAACTCCATTTTACCCAAACAAGTTTTTTTAACAAAACTTCATTTCTCAGAAACAACACTTTTTCAAAATCCTTTTCTGATCTGCAGCTTTTCATCAGCAACAACCTAACCAAACACACCCGTAGTCTCCATCAGACAGATGTTGGACGCTTTCAAGTGTGTGACTTTTGACTATCTGTATATTATTGATATTCAAAAACTATTTAATTATCTTCACATCAATTTGATTAATTGTGTTTTGACCAAATTTGTCCATCAACATTTAAGGTATTGGAGTGTCAGTCAACGTTAAATGCACAACGCTTCATAATAATTTCGCCCATCAACGGGCGCCGACCGGTCGACAATAGAGTTTTTTTAGCTTGAGCACACATTTTTTCACCCGAGTGCGTATTTTGTACCGGGGAATATGTTTTTCACTCGTGCACACATTTTTTCTCTAGGGCGCGCGTTAAATTGAATTTATCTAACAAACGAAGATCAAAATTGATTAATTTCATAATATTCTTGAATTTGTTTATTGAGCCAAGTAGCCAACACTATAATTTAAATTAAACAATTTCAATCCTTAGTAAAATTGAAATTGATTTAAACGATCATTTATGGCCATACATAAAAGGAACCCTCTTTTTAAGGAAAACATATATAAAAGGATCATTTATGGCCACATTTCCTTATCATTTATGAGCGTATATGTTTTTTTCTAATCTCAAAACGGCAACATTCCTATATATACTCCAGGACGCGTGAAAATGCTGAAGGTTATTTTTTTGTTTCGATAATTTTATAGGCTGTATTATATATTATATATATGCTAAGAAAATTTATTAACATTATTAATTATATTACTATTAATAAAAACACGTCACCAGGTCACCAAGTCAATCGTAAAATTTGTATACATACTTTTTATATTAGAATAAAAAAATACTGGGTTAAATGAATTTTTAATTCAAGGCAAGCAGCTGTATATTGACATAAATCATACAATACCCGTCACCAGGTCACCAAGTCATTTTTTACAAACTATATTAAAATTTTATTTCACTCTTTCAGTCCTTAATATCATATTTATTTATTTATTTATTTATTATTATTTAATTATACTTCTTCAAATTATTACATAATAAATTTCCAACTAATGTAGAAGAAACTTCTCAGCTCTCCCAGTTAAAAAGCTTGAAAACAAAACCATAACATCACAAAATAAATATATTTCCGTCAGGATGAGATGAATAAAATTTATTTTGTAGAATTTCAATATGATGAAGAAAAGAGCAAAAAGGAAGAAATACCATGAATCCTGACAAGGAGCTGCGGCATTGAGGAAGGAGCTGCTGAAGGCGCGCTCTTATGGGAAGAGCCGTGGTGCCGCCGACCACCGAAACCCTAATGCCGAAGGAATGGGGAAGAGGAAGAGACAACCATGCGCCGATTCCACTGAAAATGGGGGCACATTTCCAATTCCGATGGAATTCGAGTCAACCGGAACATGAGAATTGGAATGGGAATCTCAACTACAATTCCAATGAGCCAATTCCGATGATCAAACTCACATGCAACGCAAAAGATGTGAATGCTTTCGACACTTATGTCCAAAATTAACATAAGAATTCATTTTTATGTCACGTAACAAACAAATATGGACAGGCTACCTGCATGATTTTGAAGGGAACCATGACCTGAAGTAAGTTCTAAAACGGAAAGAGGACACACAAGAATAGTATGAGCTCAGAAAAATGCAGACCAAAAGATACAAGTGCTGCGAGGGGGAGAACTCGATGGCGCGTCTGGAAAATTTTCCGCCTTCTCTGAAAGAAGTTACCGACTCGAAAATGCATCGGGCGAGAAAATTGCGGGGAGCATCTCCACTTCATGCCGGGTAGTTAATAGGAGCTGTGGAGGACTTATTTAAATGGTACCCAGCTCGAGTTGAGAGTCAATTTGAGAACGGCTATTAATGCTTTATGTCACCTTCTGACGGGCTTGTAGAGGACAACTGTAACATACTTGGAGCGAAACCTGTGCGTGCAGGAAAGAGGGACCAACGACTGGGAGGACCATCCTTTTTCGATGAAAAGATGGTTCAGAACGACGTGCTGGGGCCGGACGAAGGCGTCCTCGGGTTTCGGAGTCCCGAGGACGGTGAGATGGAGTTGGGGTGGTACGGCGGGCGGCTCCTTTGAGAAGTCCTCGTCCAGGGGAAATGGTCGACTGTAGCTGGATTCGGGCGAAGGCGGGGACTCGAATTCCGAGACGCTCTGTAGATCCTCAGGAACATATTCCTGGTTTCATAAATGAAAGAGAAGAGGGAAAATTATCTGCACAATCATTTACTATTGCTAAAATACTTGGAATCATGAAAATGTACAAAAAGGAAACGCAAGGTAATGAAAATGGAAACTGTAAGCAGAATTTAGCTGAGAGATTTGTTTTTGAAGGAGAAATTTATTAAATAAAGTTTTATATTTAGTTCTTTATGAAAAGAAATTATCTGCAATCTTACCTAATAAATAGTTTTCAGCAGGGTTGGGTAGGAAATTGAAGCATTTATTTGGAGTTCATAGGTAAAACCAATTACCTATTAACTATATGGGAGGCAAACACTCAATATGAAATTACAAAAGTAGATTTGAGGCTCCGGTGAGTTTGGACAAAAAAAGCTACCGTCATAGAATGCATGTTTTACATGACAAGCGGTTGTGACCGCCATCAAGAAAATAAAGCTAGTTTTGAACTTAAAAGTGAATGACGTTCATTAGGTGAGGACGGGCGTTCACGAACAGCGGTTCATAACGACCGTGTTCACACCGCTACCGCTGTGCCAAACGGAGCCTAAATTTACACCTCCAATTCTTTTACGCCAAAGAGGATCCAAGTAAAAATAGCTTTGCCCAACTTGATTGGTTGAGGAATTTTTTGATTTTTTTTCTTATTTGGTTAAAAGATTTAAGTTTTTTTTTTAAATTTCTGCAAGGGAAATGTTAATTGCAATAATAATTTGATAAAAAAATTTGGAGGCTTGCAAACACTCAAAAATGAAATTGGTTTAGTAGATTTTTTTTTTTAATTTTTATCAATTACATTGGAACCAAACACTCAAAAATGAAATTGCTAAGTAATTTGCAATTGCTTCCCTAAACCCTTTTAAACCAAGCAAAGCCTAAAGGACATGTTCGGTTCACAAATCTTTAACCCTTCCCACTGAAAATATGGAATAAAATTTTATGAAAACCACCAAACAATACCTAAAAAAAGGTTGACAAAAAAACTAAAGTGAGATAACTTGCTACCCATTTGTCAAGTATTTGGAGAGTTACGACCGACACAATTGTTTTACTCGAAGAAGTGGCATCTGATGCTAAAGCAGCCGCGAGGATGCAGTCCACATTCTATGACAGGAGATCCAATGAAATCCATGGCAATGTCGTCCCAAATCCGGTCCGGAATGGGGAGGGGCTAAAGTAACCCTCTCGGAAATGTGGCCTCATACTTGGCGCACTGGATGGGAGGCATGCGGCCACAATAACTTGACCAGCTAAAACAAGCCGGACCAGTAGAGCGAGCTGGTTAGTCACCGTTAGGTCCGAAAGGCACCTGCGTGCCCACACGTCGGTGTCAAGTGAAACTCCATTAACAAGCGCAGATTAAAGCAGGAGGACACAAAAACCCAACTCTCCTGATGGTGGAGCCGTCCCCAACCAAACTGAAGGGCGGTCGGGCAGAAGAATATGTTGGAAGGGGAATGATGATATGGGCGGGAGGAGTGGGTCAGCAGCCACTTCTTGCTGGACGGTGGCGGCATCCTCCCATACCGGCCGAGAGATGGCCGCGAGAGTGGCAGTGGCTGATCAATGATTCAATTTTTGAAAAGATGTTGTGCTAGCCGGCTCTCAATGATCTATGATCGCCGGTTGCGCTCTCACTCAACGATTGCTGATCATGTCTGATCAACGAACGCTGACTAAAGACCATCTAATCGGTCAAATGACACACATGTTATGGGAATCCCTGCGACATTTCGGCGCCCTCCTATCTATAAGAAGCCAAAAAGACATGTCATCAGGCCTAAACGATTTCCCATATTTGCTAAAGTGCCTCGCCTTTATGTCAAGACGATTCAAAAAAGCTCGTTCGGTGAGAAACGCCTGCATTTTCTTCTCTCGCCGCTTTTCAAAAACGTAATAATAAATTCAAGTTATTACACTGGGATAGCAGTGCTTCGTGGTATTAACTGCTGAGTTATCCCTCGTCACACGAGTATTCAACTCCTCGGGTCTATAAATCCCTGAGATATTGAGGAAAGTTGTAAGCATTGCTACTATTCCTGTGGGACAACTTTTTCTTTAAGTGCAATAATGCAGGTCGTCTAAGTGTCGCTCAAAGTTCTCTGAGACATGGACAGATGAAGCATCAGTTGGGACAGAAGCTATGGAGAAAGTGAGTGAGAATGAAGATGCATATCCTTGGAGGACCAAGGAAGACTGAAGAAAACCTGGGCCTTTGCGAAAGGATGCCCCCTAAGCATTTCGACCACCTCTGCCAGCCCATCCATACGGATTACGGGATGCAGGCTAGTCATTCTGCTCTCTGTCGATCATCAGGACAAGCTAGAGGTGAACCTCTTGACTCAGGAGGAGCATGACATGCTAAAGACTGGTGTCGGCAGTTCTATCGACTCCTCAACGCAGCTCCTCTAACTCTCTGAGTAAATGGGAAATAGACCTCTCAAAGGGGGCTGTAGAGGTGTTGAGTTTCATTCATCGGCACGAAGATCCAAGAGGAAAGGTGTTTGTCTTTACCCTTTCTCATGCGTGCTTCCATTTTCATTAAATAAGAGGAGATTGTTGGAAATTTCCTTTGATTTGATGGAAGAAAGCACGGGTAAAGACAACCCTTGAGGAATAGAAGAAGGCTGAGCCAAGACAAATCCAAGGCGGTCGAGCCAAGAAGAAAAGGTGTTGTCAGCGATTAACGATCGTTGAGCGGGGCTCACTGAACAGAAGAGCAGCGTTCAGCGTTCCAACCCCCAGCTCACAGCCGCTCAACGCTCAACCATCAAGAATGCAGAAGTGATTGAAGACTGTTGTGCGCTCAGCTGAAGAACAATGTCATTGCGGATTTAAAAATAGCAAGTTCCAATACATCAATCATTTCAGAACTAGTTATAGAAAGAAGTCTTTCCAGAAGAAGAAAAGAAGGGGAATATATTGTAGAATTAGGGCTTTTCAAAAATTACTTATTAACACATACATACATCTATATATATACCTCTACAACTCCTCTAAACGCACACCACTCCTAAACGCACACCACTATTCTAATACACGCCAACACTCCTCCTCAAGGTGGGCGAAATATGTTAACTAAGCCCATCTTGTCACAATTCCTCATCATGTCATTTGAGCTGAGCCCCTTTGTCAAACAATCAGCAGCTTGATCCTTGGTGGTGACGTAGCTAAGCTCCAAGAGTCCACTATTCAATTTCTCTTTTATAAAGAACCTATCAATCTCGATATGCTTGGTCCTGTCATGGTGAACAGGATTGTTAGCAATGATCATTGCTGCTTGACTGTCACACCATAGCTTCATCCTATCTCCTCGATCCAACTTCAGTTCCATTAGCATTCCTTTCAACCAGAGAAGTTCCGCGACCCCCAGAGCCATAGCCCTGTACTCAGCTTCATCTATTGATCGGGCTACAACCGACTGCTTCTTACTTCTCCATGAGATCAGGTTGCCTCCCACAAAGACGCAATAACCTGAGGTTGATCTCCTATCATCGACACTGCTTGCCCAATCTGAGTCACAGTATCCTTCGACCTTTATATGTCCGTTCCGTCTAAAGAGCAGCCCTTTTCCTGGAGCAGATTTCACGTATGGAAGAATTCGGTACACAATATCCATGTGACCCTTCCTGGGATCGTGCATGTAACGACTCACCACGCTCACAACGAAGGAGATGTCTGGACGTGTGTGGCTTAGATAGATCAATCGTCCGACAAGTCTTTGATATCTCTCCCGGTCAACTGGTTCCCCTGCCTCAGCACTCACTTTCTCTTTAGTGTCGATAGGCGTTGCAGTTGGCTTGCTTCCGAGCATTCCTGTCTCGGTGAGGAGATCTAAGGCATACTTTCGTTGAGACAGAACAATTCCCTTCGCACCATATGCAATTTCTATCCCAAGAAAGTACTTAAGAAAACCCAAGTCTTTCACCTCGAACGTCTCCCCAAGTCACACTTAAGACGCGCAATTTCCTCCTCGTCATCTCCCGTAATGATCATGTCATCCACATACACAGCAAGTATGGTGATGTGATGTTTCTCATTATGTCTAAAAAACACAGTGTGGTCGGCATTAGTTTGCTGATATCCCATCCCGACCACGGTCCTTCTGAAGCGATCAAACCATGCACGAGGGGACTGCTTCAGTCCATACAGTGCCTTCTTCAACCTACACACTCTGCCTTCCGTCATGGTTGTACCAAATCCAGGTGGGACCTCCATATATACTTCCTCAACGAGATCACCATGCAGAAAAGCGTTTTTCACATCCAATTGGTGCATCTTCCATCCACCATTGGCCGCCAGGCTGATCAGGGTACGAGCCGTACTCATCTTTGCAACAGGTGCGAACGTCTCGTCATAATCGATGTCGTATGTCTGGCTGTACCCTTTCGCAACCAATCGAGCCTTGTAGCGCTTGATTTTGCCATCCGGGTTCTGCTTTACGGTAAAGACCCACTTGCACCCAACAACTCTCTTCCCCGCCAGGGGCTGTAATAGTTCCCACGTTTTATTCTTCTCCAGAGCGTGCATCTCCTCCTTCATTGCTGCTTGCCAATTGTGGTCGGCTTTAGCTACCTGCCAATTGTTAGGTACAGTAATACTATCCAAGGATGCAATGAATGCTCCGTGAGAAGAAGAGATAGCGTCGTAGGAGACAAATGAAGCAAGATCCTAACCATATCGATCAGGAGGATTACCCGCATTGCTGCGAGTGCTCCTTCTGACAGAAGTAGTCGGGGATGTGGGAGAGATAGACTCACAGGGAGGTGACAGTGGTTCAACTGGAGGTGCTTCCGGGATTGAGACGGGCATAGAAGAGGGACTAGGCACCGTCGCTGTGGGTGCGGACACGAGGTCAGGAGATCTCCTTTCCCTTCTCTGATATGTGACAAACTCCCCTGAAGTTGTGGGTATCACACTTATCACCTCCTCCTGCTCCTCATTCGTCCCTTGCTCCTCAACTGGTTTTCCACTGTCTTTACTTAAATCTGTCACCTCCTCTTGCTCCTCATTCGTCCCTTGCTCCTCAACTGGTTTTCCACTGTCTTTACTTAAATCTGTCACCAGTCTCTCCCATTCTCGGCCTCTATCCCTAAAATTGGGGTTTTTTGGAATGAGTAGAATCTCCTCCTGTGGGTAGTACTGCTCTTGCTCTCGGAAATGGACATCCATGCTCACGAAACACCTTTTCTCGGCTGGACTCCAACATACATATCCCTTCTGAGTACCAGAATACCCCACAAAGATACATTTAATTTTCCTGGCATCAAGCTTGCCAACGCTTGTCCTATTATCCTTCACAAAGCAGACGCACCCAAAAACCTTAAGTGGAAGCATACCTCCGTTATGTCCTTGCAACTCCTGACATGGGGATCTCCACCCTAAAATCTTCGATGACATTCTATTGATTAACTGTGCTGCCGTTAACACCGCATACCCCCACAAGTGTTGGGGAACCTTCATGTGCAACATCATGCTTCTTGCCACTTCCATCATATGTCTGTTCTTCCTCTCAGCGACGCCATTCTGTTCAGGGGTGTATGCGCACGTAGTTTGATGTAGTATCCCGTGAGATGATAAGTACTCTGCAAGGGTCTTATTAGTATATTCCGTCCCATTGTCCGACCTAAGTACCTTGAGTACTGCACCATATTGAGTTTGGACATGCTTGTGAAAGTTCTGGAAACAAGTGGGGACCTCACTCTTAGCTTTCATTAAATATACCCACGTGACACGGGAAGCACAGTCAATAAAAGTCACAAAGTATCTATAGCCATTAGAGAAATTAACTGCGCACGACCCCCAAACATCTGAATGCACAACATTAAACACAGAAGAGCTTCTAGAACCAGAACTAGCATAAGAGTTTCTTGTGAGCTTGCCTAAGTCGCAAGCATCACACACAAGTTTACTTTTACATGACTTTTTAAAAATAGAAGGAAACAATCGTTCTAAAATACCAAAAGACGAATGGCCTAAACGTTGATGGTGGAGCAGAATTGCCTCCTCTATGCTTGTCTCCAGGTTACCCTCCTTTATCTTCTCCGTCGCAGACACAAGTGCAGTATCCAATCCTTGCTGATCCAGGTACCACAACCCATCACGCCAGGTCCCAGTCCTAAGTATACGCCTCGTCCCTTTCTCCTGGAAGATCACCTTGGGAATATCAAAGGAGACAATACATTTTAGTTGGAGTATAATAGAGCTGATAGACAAAAGGCTAATAGGAAATGAGGGAGCATGCAAGACATTGGATAGTTTTACCGAACCTGTGCAATCGACCGTACCCTTACCAACCACTGACTGAAAGGTCCCATCCGCTGTCTGGATGCCATCTGGAGATGCAAGGCGTGAGTAGGAAGTGAACTTCCCCGAGTCCCCAGTCACATGTTGGGATGCACCCGAGTCAATAATCCACTCTGTCGTTCCAGAAGGATGAGCATACATAGCATGAGATGGCCCCTCAGTGGAATCTCCAGCTTGCCTCCTCTTGAGGCCCTCCATTTTGTTCATTAGACTCAGAAGAGTCTGCTCCTCCTCAGTGTAGATAACAACAGTCTTCTCATCGCATCCGCTAATGCCTAGATTGGCACGATAGCCACCTCTGCCACCACGACCCTGGCCACGTCCACGACCACCAAAATCTCCCTCCTTTGGTGGTCTGGGGCAAGCATACAACAGATGACCTGTCTCCCCGCAGTTGTAGCATTGTCGTGTTTCCTCTAGGGGTCTTGGAATATCCGTGCCAGTAGCCGCCAGTGCGGACTTTACGGCAGCAGAACCTCCCGTCCCTGCCTGGAGTTTAAACCGAGTTTCCTCCTGAATCATGGCCGAGATGGCCTCTGCCAGAGTGGGGATCTTCGTACCTGACAGAAGTAAGACTCTCCTCTGGTCGAACCGTTCATTTAACCCCTTCAAGAACCTCATGGTCCTCTCTTCTATTATAATCTTGGAAGCCTTACACTGTGGGTCACTGCAACACATACCACCAGAAGCATGGTCATAGTCCACCCATAGACGTTCTAACTCTGATGCGTACTCCTGCACAGTCTTTTCCCCTTGAACAGTGTCATCGATTTCTCCCCTGACCTAGAAGACTCTAAGAGCGTTCCCCACTCCATCATATTTACTTCGCAGCCTGTCCCAAACCTCCATGACTGTCTCCAGGCCATCAACTGTGGCAGCAATTGATGGGACAATCGAGCTGAGAAGCCACATGAACACCGTCATGTGGGTTGATCCCCACTCATCTCCTGCAGTAGGGTTCTCTGGCTTCTTCAATTCCCCTGTCAAGAAACCTCCAACCTTCTTTGTTGTAAGAGTCTTCCTCACACAGCGCGACCAACCCAGATAGGTAGTCGGTCCCTCAAGCTTCAGGTCAACCGGTGGAAGGTCCAACTTCACCGAGCGTGGTGATGAACCCAACAACTTCAACAAGGTAACCACCTCATCCGGATCTAACTTCTTGAGAACTTCCTCCATTCTTTCTTCGTCGGCGGTCTTCAACAGTTCGTGGAATCTTCGTCGAAAGCAGCAATTCGGAGGGAGCGGCAATTCGACGAGGAAACCAACCTTCGTCGAGTGAGGAAGTCAATTATCGTCGAGCAGCCAGCCTTCATCGAGGAATGCAGCACTTCGTCGAGCAGCACTTCGTCGAGCAGCCAGCCTTCGTCGAGCAGCAGCCTTCGTCGAGCAGCACTTCGTCGAGCAGCACTTCGTCGAGCAGCAGCCTTCGTCGAGCAGCAGCCTTCGTCGAGGGTCTTCCCGTCACGATCGACGATGACCCGATCCCCGCCCGTCGACAATGCTCGTGCCCGTCGACGATGCTCCAGCACCCGCTCCTCGCCCGTCGACAATGCCCTAGCGTCGACGATGCTCATCGACGATGTCGACGGTACTCCAACGCTCTCCTTTCCTGTGCCCGTCGACGATGCTCCAGCGCTCACTCCAGCGACAATGCCGACGATACTCCAGCGCTCTCCTTCAGCCCGTCGATGACGAGCCTTCAGCCCTGGGAGATCACAAGGACGGCGCGCTCCCCGCCTCTGATACCATGTAGAATTAGGGCTTTTCAAAAACTACTTATTAACACGTACATAGATCTATATATATACCTCTACAACTCCTCTAAACGCACACCACTCCTATACGCACACCACTCCTATACGCACACCACTATTCTAATACACGCCAACATATATATACTCCTAAAGTAGAGGCACAAGATGTAGAAGATGCAACTTTCTCTTCTATGTATCTCTTCTTCTCCATGTAACCGATCCTCTCTCTTCTGGGATCCGGGAATCATTATTCTCTGTGTGATAAATCTGCTTGATCTAAAGCGTTCACTTGTAAAAGGTTTCTGATCTCTTCCTTCAAAAGAGATTACAGTGGTTGGATCACCCGAACCAAGATCTATCGTAGTGTGGTGGTTGGATCACCCGAACCAAGATCCATTGAGTTTCGTCGCCTACATGTAGAAAATGTTGACATTGGGTTGGAGTCTCCGGGTGGAAAAGACTCGTCGTTCCCCCGTATTGTAGAAGAGAGGATGTACCCAGTTTGTGGAATCTCTATAAAATCTCTGTGTCGTATGAATATTCTTGCTGTGTTTTTTACTTGTTGTTTTTCTTCTTTTCTGTTTTCTGCATGTAGATCTGTTCCATCTCTGCTTGCACTCTCAACAAACTAACAAATTAATTAATCATATTAATTAATCAAACATCCCGTGGTAACCTAAATATTCAGATATATTCTTCATTTCCGCAAACTTCCAGTGATCAAACTTCGCATCCAAACATTGAAGCAGGGCTTGTATAAAGGCGATGGACTCCTCATGAGCATCGAGGCGGCGAGATATCACGATATTGAGAAGCAAAAAAGTTTTAAGTAATTTTGTTGTAAGTGGAGTTCTGAGATGAAGGAGGGTGCAAGTTGAAGGGTGAACAATTTGAAGATGATAAGGTGGATATCTCATGCCGCAGAGTCTGTCCCATTACTCGGTTGTACAAATGCAACTTTACAAGTAAGAAAATGAGAATTTCAAGGGCATCAATGAGATGACTTTAAAAATAAATGGATCCATTTAAGTGTGCATCAAATGTGCTTTAGAGATTCTTGCGGGTGTTAAGTTCATGCATCATCCTGAACTTGTTAATATTGCACTTAGTTGTCTATGCTCAGCCTACGAGATTTTGACAGATTATTGAGTCGACCAACCTTGCCAGAGGCCCCAAGTTCTCATCCCTTCCAGCAGGCCTCTATATAAACTAGTCATAGGCTAGCTCTCAATTAACAGCAACTACCATTGCAAGGGAGACATTGCAACAAACCACGTCAATGGGAGATCAATTAAAGAGACCTTGATATGTTCTTTAAGAACTCAGTCTCAATTTGCTTCCGCCAATGTCTACTACAGTCACCGAGAAATCACCAAGAGGGTAGAAGAAAATCCAATTGTTGTCAATAGCAAGAAATTCTTCAAGAAAAATCATGAAAGATCGACAATCTTGGCTTTCTTCTAACTCAATTTTCAATCCCGAAAAACCTTTACAGAATTAAGAATACCACCATATCCCATTTAATATGTTATCAAGATTTGAGACAATCATTTATTTCCTTAGATTTCTAAAGAAAACCAAGAACAAAAAAACAGTAAACCTGTTAGGTATTGAAGGCATCTAATGCGCAACAGAAATACAAAAAAAAAACCACAAGATCCATGCGAAACCTACTAATCAAGAAAACTAGATCATGCATGCAACAAAACAGAGAAATCGATTTCGTTTAAGGAATCTAAAGACCGAACGCAAAAATGGTATTTGCACCTCTATCAGTATGCACGTGAACGCACAAAATTCCAACACAGTCTGTCCAACAGTTGCAAGGAAGAAAGAAGATTGTCCATCTCTGATACAAAGCACTAGCTTCGTCTCTGATTAAGTGATTAGAGATCTGCTTTTGTCGCCTCTTCCCTCTCATTGTCTCTCTGGAAAAACTGGTTTAGAATAACACATGCATATGCAGTTTCGAAAACTGCAACCCATGTATATGCTATGAGAGAGTGAGAGAGTTTCGAAAACTCTAATTGAGGAGTTATGACCTTCCCCATTACAATTTACACCTCTTCGGTTCATAACTGAGTTAAATCTGAAATAATAATTCCATATTAATTATCAGACATAATTTACTTAAGGATTTCAGTTAATTGACATCCTACTTAATTAAAAATCCAACACGATCAATCTTCCTATTTCGGTACATTCTTAATATGAGTTCTCGTGAGTTCATATGACGTTGACAGTAATAATAGTCTTTTGATACTAGGACACAGACGGCAATAGAATCATGGAATCAATGCCGATAATGATAGCCTGCAAACTTTAGTAGAGCAAGTAGCTAGATGGACGAGAAAAATGTCCTTCACATTGCAATGGATGAAGATGCAATCTTCAAAGACTGCACCTGGCCCAAACAATGGATTTGAAACCCTCCTTTCCGAGATACACCAGCAAACAGCCAACAAGCAAATGTTGATAACAAATGACGGGCAAGGATGTGATTGTCAACCAAAGAAGTGCCGAAATAACTATAACTTTTAAGTAGAAGACACTGTAGATATTGACGACTGAGTCAAGCTTAGCATCAGGATTTGGCATCATGATTTAGCATGGTGGAATGCTCACCTAAAAGATGTAGGTATCAAAATACGACATGAGATATATGTATATACTATGGATTATATGGGGATTGCTAAAAGGCTTGAAACTCAAAACTCACTTGAAAATTTGACTCGAGCTGAGTCAAGCTTGCTTGAATTTGACTGTATATTATCCTTAGGGATGGATGAAAAAAGGTGGCACAATCTAACACAATACCAAGGACAATCAATGCAACAATACACCATGGAATTTCATCGATGGATCTCTTTGGGAGTGAATTTTCAGGATGTACAAACATTGTTGAAGTACACATTTGGGATTTATTCACAACTGATAAGGAACTCTGTTTCTTTTTTCAATCACTTCTCCTAGCCAGGCAAATATGATGATCGTATGATAGTGACCATGGAATGAAAGAACAAGATGCATGGGAGAAAACCTGATGTTAACATGAAGGGATTTTTCATCTTCTAAAAACAAGATAGAGGAAAAAAAGACAATGGCCAATTACTCACATCTTCTAAAAATAATATGTAGAGAATTTTTTGTAACCATTTTAAAATACCAGGTGACATTAAAATGCTGAAAATTATAACCCAAGCCAATTCTCTGAAAAGTGGACGGACGAAATAATCAATGTTGTTATAGTGGAAAACACTATAACAGCAGAAGCAACATGAGGCAACATGAGGTAGTTGATACTTCATAAGTATCATGGTTAGGATGAATCCCTCATTATATCTAATGACACAAGAGAAGAATCTAGAAGCAACAACCAAAACAATCCTTACCATTTACTCCAACAACCAAAACAATCTCATCTTTGCCCATTGGAAAGGTAGTGTTGTATACCTCTATTACCGTAATGAAATACACGATTGCCATTCGTTCTGCCAGCCACGAGCCACCTCCATCCAACTCCCTCAGCCCCAGTTACTTATTCCGCCGGCCCCTCTGGAGCCATTCCTTTTGGTGACTGCCCCAAGCCGACGCCACCACTTTCGATCGCAGCGACTCGCATTCAGTAGACATACCTACCTCCTTCAATCATTATGCATGACAATCTCTCCTCAGCTAGTGCCCCCGCCACGCCAGATCCCTGCAGGTTGCAGCCCTTCGTGACATATGTGAGAACAATGATGACTTACCGCTCGATGCAGTCTTCGCTAAAGAGACTTGCTACCCGAAATAGTTATGGAGGAAAATTACGGAGTCAGATGATCAAGCAGTGCAAGTCTCGTTCGAGCTTGAGGATAAGCTCAATTTGAAGGATGACTGAGATGTTATGGGCTTCGTGCCCAGTTATTATGTTGTTGTCTTTAGGATTTTATTATGTTTTTCATTAGGGTTTATGGTGATTGTCGTTTATGTCTCTAATTTATGCTTATGCCCTTGTACGCTTATTTAAAGCCCCTTAGGCTAGTGGAATGGTATCGAAGAAGTAAATCTCTTTCCTTGCCATTGCTACAAGATTGTGATGGCTCTCTCCTTTAGAGCACACCCGCATAGGCAACTGCTGTTCTGACTCCACAGTATCCTCCGCCTCCGGCCATAATCCGACAACCCTACCGACGTTACGAGCTAGACTCATAACAAAATTCAAAGAGATCATAGATAAGTACTATTTTGGATACTCCCGTGCGAACATATGACATTCATTATGTTAGGGGTAAGGCCTAACCCGTACCGGTGGGCAATACCAGCTGCTCAAATACCGCACCGCGCGAAGCAGTCCACGACAATGATCCATAGTGGCCCCCAATCCGGAGCCCCTAACAGGGCCGCGGCCCCCACACCCCAACCCGTCTCCTCAACCAGTTTAATTGAGGCGGGTTGTTGAGGCTGGGATTCGATCCCCATACCTCCTTGATAAGGAGCCTTCAACACGGCTCTCATCACCAACTGAGCCGCGCTCAGTTGGTGATGAGAGCCGTGTTGAAGGCTCCTTATCAAGGAGGTATGGGGATCGAATCCCAGCCTCAACAATCCGCCTCAATTAAACTGGTTGAGGAGACGGGTTGGGGTGTGGGGGCCGCGGCCCTGTTAGGGGCTCCGGATTGGGGGCCACTATGGATCATTGTCGTGGACTGCTTCGCGCGGTGCGGTATTTGAGCAGCTGGTATTGCCCACCGGTACGGGTTAGGCCTTACCCCTAACACATTATCACAGTCTTGTTATTCACTCTACTATCAAAGCCGAAGCAAGTATCTCCACGTCCTTGGAACAACCCATATCAACTCTCACTCGCTCAGGTTAGCGCGGTCGACGAGTAGACCAAGCTCCTTACGAGTGATAGAGAGCCCACACACGCACACTCGCCCCAAAAAATCTCGCAGTGCACCATCAACTTCGGCCCTCTAACGCAATCCTGCATCATAGCTCGCTTCCACCTGCCAACATTCACCCACTCCCTGAATAAGCGCCTCTGGATCGGTAGGGGTTAGGTAGTGGCTGAGGGTCTCTGGATCTTTTTCCTGCTTTCGTTTTCTGTTCTTCTTTCTTGTCTTTTCATTTCAGCTAGTGCAATATTCACGGATAAGCGCCTCCTCACATCGAGAGCCCACATTTGTCTTTTAATTTGGCTTGGGTATGCTCGCAACTAGTCCGTTTATTTGAACTTATTCGTAAATATGTTATGAGCGAGTTGTATTCATATACACCTTGGGGATATAATGAAGGGAAGTAAAATAGAATCTTCGCATCTTCCTCCTTGAGTTTTCTTAGTTAAGATTTGATGCTCCCCTTGAGCTCCCGCTATCAGCAGCCGGGTTAAGGCTTCGTTTATCTCTACCTCCATCCCTAGCCACCATTCCAGTTGGTGAGAATGGACGCTCCTCGCTAGTGTTGAGAACATGAATGCCTCGGGGATCATAACAATATCCTTCTAACTCAAATTGTATCCAAAGAAACCTTGCAAGAATCAAGAAACCCTTCCTGTCACATACAATCCATTACCATGAGGATCACCAATAATGATACGGGGTTGAGGATCACTATTCCATAGACGTGTGAAGGCACCTCTTGATGAGTCTTCAAGACCAAACTTTGGCATTATTGAAGTTTTATTAGTTATTAATATCTCCCATGAGATTATTTCTGATTGAGTGAAGAGTGATTTGTGGCTCTTGATTTGTTGAGATTGTGTGTACTTACTTTGGGGAAGAGATTCCTTCATGCCCCTTTTGTTTGTAAGCATGCATGGCTTCTCAATGGTGGATTGAATCCTCAGTCATCCCCAGTCGACTAAGGCTTGTTTTGTCGGACTACCAAATAAATCTTGATGTATTCTCGAGGCGTTCAATCTCTTTGTTATTACTTTGTGTCTTCTTTATATTAAAACTGGGCGGCAATTCTAAAGTTAGGGTTACCCTTACATTTAGGGCATAAAACTTAATAAAACTTCAACTTACGGGAGAATGAAATTGGGTTATAAGGAAACTAGGAAAATATGACATTAGGAGAAGATGACCGAGGAAGATAGAGAAAAAGGGGTAATTTATAGCATGCTTAATTTAGTAAACAAGAGAGTTATAGTGAACTTCTGAATCCCAAACTTGGCTGCATCATATCTATACATTCCAATAGAGCGTGCCACATGCCATGCCAATGTTCAGAAATACCGGACCATCCAAAAGAAATGATGCTCTCCAAGAGTGTTGATGCCTAAAAATCTTAAACCACTTAAACCAAAAGCCAATGTTTTTTTTTTCAAGCGTGCTTGCAAAAATTCATTATCATAGTAAAAAAACATTAACATGCAAAAAAAGGAACTTACATTGACATCTATGATGTTATTGAAATGTCCCATATCGTTAGCAACAGAAGGAAGCTCATGAACATATCTCCACTGGCCATCAACTATGAACCTGTACTGGTAGACTCCAGAAGGGAGAACCATCATAATCGAATGATCCTTTCCTGACCTATGGAGAGTTTTCCTGAAAATGTGATTATGAATTGTCATCTTCCTTCTAGAAACATCAATAATTATGAAAATATATCAAAAACAAAAGGTAGTTAACCCATAGAGCTCCACAAGGTTCTTTTAATTAAGAAATTTGTACCTTGAACTCCAGTTATCCCATGATCCTTCCAACAGAACACTGTTTCCTCCATAATTCCACGTGATTAAGATTGGAATTCCTTTTTCACGGGGAGCATCTGAAGCAACATAGGGATCACTCATCCAGTACTGACTGTAAACTGGAGGAACTTCAGAAGACCTCTGCAAGGGAGCTACAGGAACCTGTAAAAATAGTGTGAGGATCAATATGCCTTGAATTTGAAGTGAAGTAGGTATCTATGAAATAAAGCTCTTCACAAATACTATAGTACACAGATATATGCATGCATAATAAATAGTACATAATGTGACTCTGTTTGAGGCCTAGCTTTCATTTTCATGTGCTTTTGAGTATTGTGGAAATTAAGAAGGAATTAGGGCATAGGACGAGTCAGCGTCCGGCCCGTGTATTTCGTTCAGCTCCCAACTCCATCGACGATAGCATTTGCTATCATTTGGTCCGCTCGCCTTCTGATCCAGCGTCTCCGTAGACCTCGTCAGCACATATCTGCCTCGTCCTCAACTCTGCTTCGCCTGCCTACCCTGCTTCGCCAACGCTCATTCCCGCGACTTCCAACCTCTCATCAACACCGTTCCACACTCCCGGCCCCCGCCAGCTCCGATCCATCTGCACTTCGCCTTCCCCCCTCCCTACCTGCGCTCGATCGTGATACTTCTGCTTCCATTGGCCACTCGATCAATGGTAGACACATGAAGCATGGCGGCGACAAGGATGCTCTCTCCGATCGCATCGATTACCTAGATACCAACATCTTCGACCTCAGTATTGCAATCCGAAACATCCACGCCCTTCTCTCCAACCGACCACTTCCTCCTACTCTGGCACCTCTGACCCTGAACTCCCTCAATATCGCACCTACGACATAGTCCAATGTGCCGACCGGTAGTTCAGGTGACCCGCATGGGTTCCTCCGTATGTATAGTTGTGCACCTTCCCCAGACTTACGCCACATCGACATTTCAGTGTTCGACAAAACAGATCTTATGGGTCGCCCATGCGGAACAATCCTTTGAATTGCAAGGCACGCCCGACAACTAACACATTTCGTTGGCCAACATCTACATGGAAGAGTCCGTCCACCATTGGATCCATTGGATTCTCCAATCTAACCCGGTCCTGTCTTGGCCTGACCTCAAGAAGGAACTCATTCACTACTATGATTGGTGTCAAACAGGCAATGCGTTCGAGCGGCTCAGTACAGTCCGGCGTCCGCCAAGTGGAGTCAGTGGATCCCTACGTTGACGATTTCACTGAAATCGCCTTGCAAGTTCCGGGCTTGGCCGCAGACCACTACTTCGGTTATTTCCTCACCCAAGAGCATATTCGTTCATGCCTGCACGTTACGAGGCATGCACAACTCATGAAAGAAGAGTTTGCGCCCTCTCTACACTCCCCACCCACCGGGTTCAATCTTCTCAACTACCCATCACAGACACCATCCCAGCTCCTCTCGCTCCTTTACCTCCCCCAGCCGACCCCTTAGCTGATCCACAACTCCCTCTACCTCGGCCACCTCTCGAGCCCCATTTTCCCCCATCAACAAAAATCCAAGCCTCCACTGCACCGCTTGTCCCATCAGTACTATGTTGAGTTACGTAACAGTAGTCTTTGCTTCCGCTGCAAGCAACCCTACTTCCCAACACATGACTATCTGAACTGGGATCTACATATGCTCCTTGGTGGCGAGGAAGATGACATTTGCTTGGCTGTTTTTGAGGCCATTGAGTTCGATGATGAGGAGCAGCCAAAGGTGGAGGCCGCACACCTCACTTGCCTTGAGCTTCACCTCTACTTGATGGGAAACATGACATGCCCTTGGCCCTTGCACAATGAAGCACGCAGTACCATTTTGGATAGGGACGTGAACATCATGATTGACAATGGCGCGAGACGCAACTTCCCCGCCCGCACCCTGGTGGACACATTACAGTTAAGTAACGCTCCAACTCTTGACTTGTACGTGTTTTGGGAGATGATCTCCATTCCGCCACGCGACCGCTCGACCCTATCGACGGTGATAGGCTTGTACTTTTTCAGCAATGACTACTATGTCTTCGGCCTCGACACCATTCTCGAGGTCAAATGGCTGCAGATCCTCAACGATGTCAGGGCTAACTGGGTCCGCAATACTGTCTTTTGAGGCCTACGAATGCACACATACACTAGAGGGTGATCCTACCTTGGCTTGTTCCCTAACATCATTTTGGTCATTATGCAAAGGTTGATCTGAATCTCAGTGTCCTTATGTGGCATATTGATATGTATACGCCTTGCGAGTAAATACGTAACGACCGTCATGGATTATCTTATATTCGCAGTTTATTATGCATTATTGTCCTATAGTGGGGGGCTCCATCTATATAAGGAGCTCTTAGATTGTAAGTGAGGTATCTTTGAGTGTTTGTCTTTTGGGCTCTCATAGGGAAAGAGGGGAGTGCTTTGGAGGACCCAGCCTCCGGGTGTTTTGCGGGACCTCGTCTCCCGAGTTGTATCTTTTTAATTTCACGCAATGCAAGTTATTGTCTGTGTTCTTCGTTCTTGATGAGGCTACCACGTATCAATTGGTCCGACCTGCCGCTCATTTGGGATTTACGTCGGAATCCTAATTGGATCTACATCTTGTTCCAGCAACACCGACCAGATCCCGCGTCTCCTCCTTGCGTGCATCCTTCTGCCGCGTCTATTTCTTTCTGCTGCTCGGCCGAACCCGCGTCGTCGGCTGCATCGTTCCCGCTCCCCTTGCAAACGAAACATCGTCGATTCCACTCGACAACACCTCTGCCAACCACGCCCGTGCACGCTTGACCCCTTCCCGTGCATCTGCGGCTTCCGACTTCCCTCCTGCCGTCATCGATCACACACACCGACATCGCTTGCAGCCGCATTCCTTCCAATCATCCGCGGATGGCCTCCCTGTCGTTCGTCCGCCATCAGTCTCCCCCTTACAGATCAACGCAAACATCGTCGTTCAAGCCGCGCCCAACGCTGCCTTTTGCGCCTGTCATGTCTGACCACATTTCGTCGACCCTCACCCCCTTTACCGCCATAGCCCTCCTTCCGGAATCATGCCATGCTCGATACGATCGAATTGAAGCTTCCATGGATGACCTCCTTGCCATGGCACTTGCGCTTCGTCGCCAACTTCTTCCACACACCTCGTTACAGCCCATGCCCAACTCTCTGCTTCCAAACGAGACTCCTCCACCCCCTCCATCCCACCGCCACCCCCAATGGGTCTTCGACTATCAGAAACATTGCATCTTCCTCCTTTCCCAACACCCCCTTCATTCTCCCACTGCCGACCGCGACACGCACCTCGTTAATACCCCCATCTTCTGATTTGCACCGTCCGCCCTTCAATTTGCTCGCCTTCCGACAAATCTGTGACAGAGGCTCCACCTAGCGGCTCACCAGCTTTTCACACGATGCTGTCGGCTTTTTCAGCTCCACACCATTTCTTGGAGACCCACGCCCGCCTGTCAGCTCTCTTATCACCACACTTCTCTTTTCCAATGTGTCCCGGGCCCTCTATTACATCCGTTTGCCCCGAAATGACCCAGTCCAATAGGGAAATCCCAATTCAGTGGGCCTTTCGATACAATCAAATAGATTGCCGCAAGGGCGCCATATTCTAGGAGCCCAAACTATGTGATTGAATAAATCCTCCTCTATCTGTTGCGGATCGAGGGCCCCTTCTTCAAACTCCGATTCGTATTTTTCATATAGAAATCTATGATCAACGATAGAACACTACCCTCACATCTTATCACTCTCCCACTTCGACCAGACTTTCCACCGGGTTTCATTCCAAATCAAAACTACCTACTCATCATCTTAATGTCCGACCCCACGAAACTCGTTCGGGATCTGGATGGGTTACCTCCATCAATCTTCCTATCATTAGGCCTCCGACCGAGGCCCTGACCCAACTGGAGTGCGCCTCACTCAATCTGGAGGACAAGATATTTTGTGGGTATGACATTGTTTCACCTCTCAAGCAGTAACACGCCGAGCTCTACACCCATTTCGGTCAACTGTACCACAGACGACACACACACCAACATCGCTTGCACTCGACGACACCTCTGCCAACCACGCCCGATTCCACTCGACGACACCTCTGCCAACCATGCTCGTGCACGCTCGACCCCTTCCCGTGCATCTGCGGCTTCCGGCTTACCTCCTGCCGTCATCAATCACACAGACCGACATCTCTTGCAGCCGCATTCCTTCCAATCATCCGCGGACGGGATGGCCTCCATGTCGTCGTTCGTCCGCCATCAGTCTCCCCCTTACAGATCGACGCAAACATCGTCGTTCAAGCCGCGCCCAATGCTGCCTTTTGCGCCTGTCATGTCCGACCGCATTTCGTTGGCCCTCACCCCCTTTCCCGCCATAGCCCTCCTTCCGGAATCATGCCATGCTCGATACGATAGAATCAAAGCTGCCATGGAAGACCTCCTTGCCATGGCACTTGCGCTTCGTCGCCAACTTCTTCCACACACCCCGTTACAGCCCATGCCCAACTCTCTGCTTCCAAACGAGACTCCTCCACCCCCTCCATCCCACCACCACCCCCAATGGGTCTTCGACCATCGAAAACATTGCATCTTCCTCCTTTCCCAACGCCCCCTTCATTCTTCCACTGCCGACCGCGGCACGCACCTCGCTAATACCCCCCATCTTCCGATTTGCACCGTTCGCCCTTCAATCTGCTCGCCTTCCGACAAATTTGTGACAGAGGCTCCACCTAGCAGCTCGCCAGCTTTTCACACGATGCTGCCGACTTTTTTCGCTCCACACCATTTCTTGTAGACCCACGCTCGCTTGTCAGCTCTCTTATCACCACACTTCTCTTTTCCAATGTGTCTCGGGCCCACTATTACCCTACTCTCACATCTTGTCACTCTCCCATTTCGACCAGACTTTCCACCGGGTTTCATTCCAAATCAAAACTACCTACTCATCATCTTAATATCCGACCCCACGAAACTCGTTCGGGATCTGGATGGGTTACCCCATCAATCTTCCTATCATTCGGCCTCCGACCGACGCCCTGACCCAACTAGAGTGCGCCTCACTCAACCTGAAGGACAAGATCTTTTGTGGGCATGACATTGTTTCACCTCTCGAGCAGTAACATGCCGAGCTCTACACCCGTTTCGGTCAACTGTACCACAGAACTGCAGCAAGCATCCGGCAGAATGCCTCTAAGTTTCTAATATTTTACCAGAATCGCCCACCAGAGAAGCCACATGAGTCTCGCTGACGCGTCCATGAGATCCATCCTGGCTCGACCTTGGGGACAAGGTCGTTTTTCAGGACGGGTGTGGTGATACATATACGCCTTGTGAGCAGAGACGCAATGACCGTAATGGATTATCTTGTATTCGCAGTTTATTATTCATTATTACGTATTTTGTCCTGTAGTGGGGAGATTCATCTATATAAGGAGCTCTTAGATTGTGAGTGAGACATCTTTGAGTGCTAGTTTTTTGGGCTCTCATAGGGAGAGAGAGGAGTGTTTTGGAGGACCCAACTTCTGGGTGCTCGGCGAGAGCTCATCTCCCGAGTTGTATCTTTTTATTTTCACATAATGCAAGCTATTGTCTGTGTTTCTCATTCTTGATGCGGCTACCGCATATCACATATTAGAGATGAACATCCACCTTCTATGGGTCGCCCACACCATGACATGCATGCTCCCATACAACGCTATAACCACATCTTCAAGGCCCCCTCGGATTACCTCCCAGTCGACCCTCAGATCACCACATCTGGTGCAACCTGTTTGGTTTCGTTAAACATCAATTGCACGGTGAAATACGAAAACCCATGCCAAAGAACCATGCAAAACCAGTAAATTAAGAAAGTTGAACATATACCTGCGGCGAAATCAGATTTCGTGGAGATTATGATGGATTAGAGAACCAAACGCATAACGAAATCCACGCCTCTATTGATATCCACAAAAACGTCGAAAACACCACGCAGCCCGTCTAACAGACTCAGGGTTGGAATCACCTTTCTTTGTAACGAATACTAGTTTTCCTTTAGATATTCTTCTCTGGTTCCTCCAGAACGAAATCTGTTAATCGATTGATTATCACAGTTTCTCAAACTGCCCTTCTTATGTTAGAGAGGGTAAGAGAGATATCGAAAATCTCCGAGAGTAAAAGTTATGGTACTGAGATAACCGTTTTTCATTTCAAAACAAACAAATAGGAAGAACCCGTGAAATTGCTGAATTTAACCCAATTCAACGTACGTTGAATTCTAGTCAATGTTTAGCTGTAGTTTTCAACTGCAAGCCAAATCAACGAGCGTTAACTTCCCCAAGTCGATGTACGTCGAGTTCTCCAAGTCGACGTTCATGAGTTCCACTCAACATTTTGAACTTCTATTAAGCACAAACCAATCGACGTGCGTTCTGTATGTTCTTAACGTGCAACTCTATAAACTCATATTATGTTGGCAGCAAGACTAATTTCTTGATCATTTCTAGGTCACATATTACAAAACAACCTGCGTCTCACCAACTATGAAAAAAGATTAATCCATCACTAGCGATGTTTTTTTTTTAAGATTTTTTCATTTTTGATCTTTTCAAGTGTATGGCCTTTTATTTCATGTAAGGTATCTTCAGCTTATTGGTGTGACCGACAAGTAAAATCCTTAAATAAATAGGTCCAATAATTAATAGGACATCAAAATATCATCGAATATCTTTCTAAATTTCCTGGATATCTTTCTGAATTCCCCGGATATCAAATCTATAAAAATGGGGGGGGGGGGGGGGGGGGGGGGGTGATCAGATGTAGCGGGCTGAAAATTGGGACTTGAAGAGGAGGAAATCCCCTCTCCAGCTAGCTGCCAGCCCCTGTCCAGAGCCCAACACCCCAGTTGTCTTCTGGACCACCAGTCCAACCTGCCAACAATCGGAGTTCTCTGTCCAGCACCTCCACACGACAACTCCAGCCACCTGGATTCTGTGTGCAGCTCTCCCAGCCATCTCTAACTTCATTCAGACTAGCCACTAGCCATCTGTTAGCTGTGCAGCCACCAGAAGTCTTTTCCAGTGGCTGGTTGCACTCTTTCACAACCCCTTGGCCTCCCCATACAATCGCATACTTCCTCCAATCAATCATAAACCTTCCTAAACTTACCACACATCTGATATGCACGCCTCAGCTCCCAAAAGCAAGCTCCACCGCCTCCCAAATAGCATTCCCTGTCCTAGTTCTTTCCCGCCGCGCACATAACGCATTGGATCTAAGTTTCTCACTGTAAAAAAGTGCCCTGGCAATCTTTACACTTAGTTTCATTGTGCTCCACTCAATTTGTGTCTCTAATTCTTAGCTATGTGTTATTCATGAATGAGCTTGCCTAGAAATTTAATTCCAAATTTATTCTTGTTTTCCCATCATTATTGCATAAAAGGATTGATTTCTAGAAATCTACCCACATGTTTTCGACTAATGATTCCTTTAATTATTGTTTATAACATCTTGCCTGTCGAGGAATCCTATTGTGTTGTTCTCGTCCGAACGTTAGGCCATTTGCATGAGTCTTACATAAGTCATGAATAATTGTCTCTGTTTATGAATTCGTCGAGCCAATCAGTGTCGTTTAATTTAATTTTGTTCACAAATATATTTAATATTGATATTTAAGTAAAAGGGGGCAGCCCGGTGCACAAACCATCCCCACATAGCGATGGTCCGGGGAAGGGTCCCACCACAAGGGTGAAATGTAGGCAAACCTTACCCTTCATTTTTGCAAGAGATTGCTTCCAGGACTCGAACCCGTGACCTCAAGGTCACACGGCAACACCTTAACCTGTGCGCGAAGGCTCCCCTTCTTAATATTGATATTGATATTTAAGTATCCGGATTTAAATACCCGGTCACAATGTGAGCCAGAGTTTAAATACAAAGTCCAAAAGTAAATCCAGTGCTTGTGGTCCAAACAAACCTGTGCCGTAAATAAGTGTGAATTAATTAAATTGACAAAAATAAAAATAAAATAAATGTGAATAAAGATAGAATCTCGGCGTGGTCACGCCCTATCAACTTGGCCTAACCTGCCATATTTTCGTGCGATGAAAGCGTTCGTGACAACTTTTTACTAAGGTTCATAACATCATGGCTCATCCTACTTCAAGGGGGAAAAGCTATATTTGACCTTCATTGGCCTACAGCTTGTTTTAGTTCAGTCTCTGCAGCCTTATGTAGTATGAATCTTACTGATAAATCTGTAACAAAATATGGGTTTCAATGCGCACTAAGTCCCAAAATAAGGGAACAATGACAAGGAAAGAGTGTCAGTCTACCGGGTGAAGCTTTAAAAAGTTGTTGAATCAATACTCAACTTTCGAATGGAAAATGAATATTGGAAACGAAATGTATGCATGTTAGGAACGAAGTTCTAAAAGAGAGGGAAAGAGCAAGAAAAACTAGAGACGGCTAGAGGAAATTAGGGTTAGGAGGAGGAAGAAGAGGAATACCTTGATAGTCAAATAACATGAGAACCAAAAGAGGGGGTCCGGGTATATTAATACCGGACCCCGGACCGGCCAGCAAGGGGTCGGCCGGCCCAATGGGGCTGAACCGAAATCGGTTCAGCCCCTTTTGGTCGACTTCAGCAAGAGGGGGCTGAACCGCTTGGTTCAGCCCCGTTGTCGCCTTCGCCGTGCCTTTGCCTCCGCTTGTACTGACGCCCAAATAGACGGGCCTCGTCCGGGGGCGTAACATTCCCCTCCCCATCAAGAACCAGCTTGTCCCCAAGCTGGTAGTCGGGGTAGAGCTCCCGAAACTCCAGCAGGTCGACCCAAGTATTATGCTCGGACGAAAGATCCTTCCACTTGACCAACAACTCTGGACAGTACGCCGTGCCACGGCGCTTCCACTTGACCACCAAAACATCCTCAGGAATTGGGCGCAGCTCGCCCCCAGTAGCAGCTTCAGGCAACGCCGAACTCGCCTGCACAGCATCATCGATCTTCCGTTTCAGCAAGGAGACATGAAAGGTGGGGTGAATCATCGACCCTTCTGGTAGAGCTAAAGTGTAAGCGACGGGTCCGACCCGCCGAGTGATCCGGAAGGGACCATAGTAACGGGGTGCCAACTTCTGATTTGTCCTCTGGGCGACGGACAGCTGTCGATAGGGACGAAGTTTGAGAAAAACCTCATCCCCCACCTGAAATTCCCGCTCTGTCCGATGCCTATCCGCCTGAGCCTTCATCCGATCCTGAGCTGCCCGTAGATTCTCCCGCAAGGTGGCTAGCGTGCGGTCGCGATCGCGCAGGGCGCGGTCAACAGCGGCCATCGCCGTGCTACCCGGCTCATAACTGCGCAGAGAGGGTGGCGGTCGGCCGTACACCACCTCAAATGGGGTTAACTTGCTCGCCGAGTGATAGGACGTGTTGAAGCAGTACTCAGCCCAATGTAGCCAACTCGTCCAGGTACGGGGCTCCTCCATAACGAAGCAGCGGAGATAAGTCTCCACGCTCCGATTCACGACCTCCGTCTGTCCGTCCGTCTGTGGGTGATGCGCTATGCTGAAGCGCAAAGAAGTCCCTTGTAAGCGAAAAAGCTCCCGCCAGAAATTGCCAACAAAAGTAGGGTCCCGGTCCGAGATAATCGCCTGAGGGACGCCATGTAAGCGTACAATCTCCCGAACAAACAAAGTAGCCACGGACTCCCCAGTGTACGGGTGACTCAATGCGATGAAGTGACAGTACTTGGACAACTTGTCCACAACCACCAAAATAACCGACTTACCCTTCGAACGCGGTAGCCCGTCAATAAAATCCATGGAGACCGTATCCCAGACCTGGTGTGGAATTTCGAGGGGAGTAAGAAGCCCGGCAGGAGAAGTGGTCTCATACTTCTGTCGCTGACAAATATCACATTGGCGAACAAACGCCTGTACATCCTTCCGCATGCCCTTCCAAAACACATTAGCCCTGGTCCGCTGTAAAGTGCGGAGAACCCCAGCGTGGCCCCCCGTCGGTGTAGAATGGAACTCGTGCATCATTACCGTACGCCAAGCGGACTGAGAAGGTATGACCACCCGACCGTGGTAGTAGAGACGATCCTGCTGCAAATGATAGCCGGGGGTGGTCGCCCGGTCAGACCGCAAGGCCTCCAGAATAACTCGTAAGTCAGGATCCCGCAGCACTTCCTCGTGAATCTCATCCAAGGACTCGAGCCGCGGTACTGATATGCTGGCCAACGCTCCCTCAGGCAACCTGGAAAGAGCATCCGCAACCAGATTGTCTTTCCCTTGCCGATAGACAATCTCGTAGTCGTATCTCAAGAGTTTGGTAACCCACTTCTGTTGAAGAGGGGAAGAGACCCGCTGATCTAAGAAATGTTTCAAGCTCTGATGGTCTGTCTTGATTTTAAAATGGCGGTCCAGCAGGTATGGCCTCCAGAGTGTCACCGCATGAATAATGGCCAGCATCTCCTTCTCATACGCCGAGAGGCCCAATGTCCGGGGAGCCAAGGCTTTGCTGTAGAAAGCAATCGGCCGCCCCTCCTGCATCAAGACGGCTCCCAGCCCAACTCCAGAGGCGTCCGTTTCCACGACGAACTCCTTGGTGAAATCCGGAAGTGCAAGGACCGGGGTAGTCGTCACAGCCAGCTTGAGTGCCTGAAAAGCCGCTTCTGCCTCATCGTGCCAAGAAAAAGCATCCTTTTGTAAGAGTTGTGTCAGTGGACGTGCGAGCTTCCCATAGTCACGCACGAAGCGCCTGTAATAGCCTGTGAGGCCCAAAAAACCCCGTAAGGCCCGAATGGTCTGGGGTTGCGGCCACGAAACCATACTAGCAATCTTCTTCGGGTCTGCCTTAACCCCTTCCACGGAGACCAGATGGCCTAAATATTCAACTTCTTCCTGTCCAAAAGAGCACTTCGACCGTTTAGCAAATAACCGGTGTTTACGTAGGATGGAGAATACCTGGGCAACATGGTCCACGTGCTCCTCCCAGGTCCGACTGTAAATCAGAATGTCATCGAAGAAAATTAACACGAAGCGACGAAGAAGCGCCCGGAAGATTTCATTCATATTGGCCTGAAAGATGGATGGACCACCGGTCAATCCGTTGTCCATCACTAGGAACTCGTAGTGACCGTCGTGGGTCCTGAAAGCAGTCTTGTGGACGTCTTCCTCCTTCATCAGAATCTGGTAGTATCCGGACCGCAGGTCCAATTTAGTATACCGGGTCGCACCATGTAGCTCATCCAACAGCTCCTCTATCAGTGGGATCGGAAACTTATCCTTCAGCGTAATACTGTTGAGGGCCCGGTAGTCAACACAGAACCTCCATGATCCATCCTTCTTCTTGACTAGGATAATAGGTGCCGAAAAGGAACTCGTGCTGGGTCGGATGATGCCAGCGTCGAGCATCTCCCGAACACTGCGCTCGATCTCAGCCTTCTGCATATGTGGATATCTGTAAGGTCGTACATTTGTCGGCTCCGCTCCAGTCTTGAGCACAATCCGATGATCGCGGAATCGTGATGGCAGAAGTGTATGCGGCTCCTGGAAGATGTCGGCATATTCGTCAACCAACGACTGCAACTGGAGAGGTACCTCCCCCTGCCCGGGCTCGTCTGACCGCACCCCAAGAAGAACGGCCATTAGACTCCCTGTCTCTCCAAGCTGTTGTAGGCTGCGAAGACCAATTTCCTTCACGGGCGCTGATGTGATACCCTTCAAGCAAAACTGGTGCCCACCCTGCAGAAACTCCATCGTCATCTGATCCCAATCAAAAGTAACCCTCCGTAACTGTCGTAGCCACTGGACCCCCAGAACCATGTCTGACCCCCGAATGGGTAAGAGGTAGATATCTGTGCGGCCCACGTAGCCCTGCATCCGCAACTCCACTCCCCGCAGAACGCCCTGACACTGTAACTTACTGCCATCGGCCACCATGACCTGGAAGGCAGCCTCAGTATCCACTACGTGTCCCACCCGCTGAGCGACCTCCGGATGAATGAAATTGTGAGTGCTCCCGCTGTCCACCAGAATGGTCACCCGCTCCCTTCAGACCCTCCCCCCGAACCGCATAGTGAGCGGTGGGGGGCTACAGCCCTCCATGGCATGCAACGAAACACCAAGCTCCGTCAGATCCAAGTCGCCTTCCAAATCCGGCTGCTCCTGCGAACTCAACTCGTCCTCCTCCTCCTGGTGTAGCATAAACACCTGGACCTTCTGACATTTGTGACCCAGCGTGAATTTCTCATCGCAGTTAAAACAAAGCCCCTTCTCCTTCCGTGCCTGTAGCTCGCCCCACGAAAGTCGTGTCACCGTCGGTTTCCCGGCTCCCGCCGGCTCTCTCCGGGCTGGTGCCGGCGTGGCCGCAGTCCTTCCTGAGTTGCGGGTCCGTTGCCTGTTGAACCGCTCCTCGTGGATGCGGGCCAGACTAATGGCGTGGTTCAGACTTCGTGGCATGTAAGCATGAATCTCATCCCGCAAATGTTCCTTCAAGCCCGACACAAAACAGCTCCGAAGTGTCTTCTCCTCCCAGTGTACTTGGTTTGCCAGTTTCTCAAACTCAGTCCGGTATTCTGTTACCGTCCCCTTCTGTTGCAGCTTCTGCAGAGTGGCCTCTACATTCTCGTACTCTAAAGGCCCGAAGCGAGCTGTAAACCCCTCCACAAAATCCGTCCACGGCACAAAATCTCTGTCTCTAAGGAACCACTGAGTCCACTGGAATGCGTCACCCTCCAGATGGAAGGACGCCAACTGCACCCACTGCGCTGCCGGAACATCCTGATAATTAAAGAATAACTCGGCCTTGTGAATCCATTCCAACGCGTCCCCTCCGTGAAAACTTGGAAAATTCATACGCGTTAATTTCGGAGGAAGATATGCCCTTGGTGCGCCTTGTCCCCGCCATCCTTGATCATAACCCGCACCCGGGTGGACTTGATGTTGTCCGATCCACGGTGCTCCCGGTCCCATTGGACCGCCGCCGTATCCTCCCGGCCTAGGGTTCGGTAGGAGTCCCCCCGCCGCACCTCCCGGAGGAAACCCCGTCGCTGCCGCTCGGCCAAAAGCGGGCATGTTGCCGCCTCCAGCCTCGCCGAAACCTCCAGGTGGCCCACCGAAGTCGCCCAGGCCGATACGTCCCTGTCCGATCCCGCCAAAGCCGGATCGGCCCCAGCCGAGGTCGCCCGGGCCGCAGAAGCCCCCGCCCGAGTCGCGCGCCGCTCCACCGCCGCCGCCGCCAGTTGCGGCCCCGATCCCGCCCGCGCGGCTTCCGCCGGCCTCGCCCGCGCCTCCTTGCGGCTGCACCGGCCCGATCCAGGGCGTACGCCCCTGTCCGGCTCCTCTTTGGAAGCCCGGCGGAATTTCCGGGTGAGATCCCGAGTTATCGGATCCCGGGTGCACCGATCCGCCATTCTCATCGGCCGCCGGCCCTTTTCCTCTCAGATTTTGCACCAAGAGTGCTTTGATTTCTTCCATGCGAGCATCCATGCGTTCTTCCATCGATGTCTTCATGTGTTCCATCGAATCGGACAACCCCGCAAAATTTTCCTCTAGGGTTTCCAACCGCGAGATTTCCTCTTGCGTGCGAGTGGTAACCATGGCGGAGGAGATCCTCTGATACCAAATGTTAGGAACGAAGTTCTAAAAGAGAGGGAAAGAGCAAGAAAAACTAGAGACGGCTAGAGGAAATTAGGGTTAGGAGGAGGAAGAAGAGGAATACCTTGATAGTCAAATAACATGAGAACCAAAAGAGGGGGTCCGGGTATATTAATACCGGACCCCGGACCGGCCAGCAAGGGGCCGGCCGGCCCAATGGGGCTGAACCGAAATCGGTTCAGCCCCTTTTGGTCGACTTCAGCAAGAGGGGGTTGAACCGCTTGGTTCAGCCCCGTTGTCGCCTTCGCCGTGCCTTTGCCTCCGCTTGTACTGACGCCCAAATAGACGGGCCTCGTCCGGGGGCATAACAATGCACAATCCTGAATAAAGAGATATCATTTTGTGTCATCACCATACAGATGAAAATGTCTGTTTTTACTATTTATATACATCATCTTCATAAACAAAGACATCTGGTATAAGGAAATTCTAAGAAGCATCTTGAGAATATATCACGTTAAGATGTTCGAACGTAGAGATATGTTCGTTTGAACGTCTCTAGAACGTGCACAAATCTGCTCAGCTATGCTCAGTTGGGTGCAAATTTTTGAGCATATTTGTGCACATTATATGATGTCCTAACATATTTTGTTACGTATACGCCCGAGCAAAAATCAGGAGAAGAACATGGAGCGTCGGATCTATACTCGACAACACCTTCGATGAGCCGACACACCTCTGAATGACGACAAGAGTGCATTTGGGAGACCCCATAAATATTTATGTAACCAATAATTAATTAGTCATATATTAGTTAGCGAGTAAATTAGTTGATTGACTAATTTAATTAATATTAATTAGTTAGACTACTTTGTTTTGTAGTCTTTTGTCTTTTAGTGGGTCTTCATCCTTTATATGGAGGCCCTAGGTGGTGTAATGGTGATCATTCTTGGATCTTAGTCTTTTGGGCTCTCACTTAGAGAAAGTAATTTGGATGACCCAGCCTCCGAGAGCTTGGCGAGAGCTTGTCTCTGGATTGTATCGCGTATATTTATTGTCGTTTAAAGCAATTTGCTTTGAGTCTCTCATCTCCATCGCAATGTCATTCGTGAGCAACATTACTCAGTTCCTCTCTCAAACTCTAGCAATTTCTCCAATGGTAGCAATGGTCTGACCTGCCGCACTCTGCCTGCGGCCCTTTCAACCGACGAGTACCAACGCCTCCCTCAAAATCTTCGATCGGACCACAACCCATTATAGTGAAATCATGGCCCTCCTTCGCAGCATCAAGCACAGTTCGCTTCCCCTTACATCAGCAGTTTCCACCACGACCGCACTTTCAATTATCCCCCATGACGTTGTTCTTGAGCCCTCTACCCCTGCTGTCGACGTGAAAGGTGTCGCAACAACCCCAGTCCATGCTCCAAGACATCCTCCTCGACCTCGAGATAACAACCACACTATCGTCTGCAGTGGCCAAACAAGAGGAGAGTCTCATAGCCAAAATGCATGAGCAGGCACAACCATCGGCGGTCAAGGAATTGACACAGTGGACCCTCATTTTCTAGCAACAACTTGGCCCGACCAACCACGCACCGGACAAGGTCATCAACTTAGGTTCCGCCCTTGTCGTCCACCTGCGATCCTCCCCTGCAACCACATCACATACTGGATCAACCCCTGCGAATTGGATTCACGACCCCCGTCGTGGTTCCTTCCATGACCATGATACCAAGAGGCGTTGACGCACTCCCTCGACAACTAACCTGCGCACAACCATATCCATCTTCCTTTCTTCCAGGAATCATCCACACTCTTCCACATTTCCCATCCGCTTCCAATATTTTCTCCTTCATGTAGCCCATTCCTTTCACAAGACCAAATGAAATTTCCTTGGTCCCGTCTTATTCGGCTTTCTTGTAGCCCCTAAAGCTGCGTGCCTGCAACTTTATCCCTCCCTCCCTTTAATTTTTTCATCTCTCGTGCACTCACCCTTACACCCCCGCCTTTAACCCCAACACCCATTCATTTTTGCTCCTGGAGCCTCCTTATACCCAAAATACCTTCTAGCCACTTCTCTTAATCATCATTATTCCTCCTCCTCTAGGCGGCGCCCACCGCCGCTTTTCCTGAAACTACATGTTGCTGAAATTCTAAAATACACTGACAAAAATCTGGCACTCGACTTTGGGGTCAAGATCGATTTTCAAGGGTGGAGTAGTGTTACGCACATGCCGGAGAAGAACACGAAGAGTCGGACCTATCTTAACAACACCTTTGATGAGCGGCATGAGCGCATTTGGGAGCCGCCATAAATATTTATGTAACTTAGTAATTAATTAGACTATTTTGTTTTGTAGTCTTTTGTATTTTAGTGGGCCTCATCCTTTATAAGGAGGCCCTAGGTGGTGTAATGGGGATCATCCTTGGATCTTAGTCTTTTGGGCTCTCACTTAGGGGGGCTGTTTGGAGGACCCTGCCTTCGAGAGTTTGTGTTCAGATTGTATTGCGTATGTTTATTGTTGTTTAATGCAATTTGCTTTTAGTCTCTCATCTCCCTCGTAATGTCATTCGTGAGCAATATCACTTTGTTCCTCTCTCAAACTCTAGCAATTTCTCCACCGGTAACAAAAGTCACCTACAATATTTTCTCATAAACATTTAGTACAAAAAGATTAAAGAGCTTGGACTCGCCACTGACATATTCACATGCCTTATACAATTAACTCATCAAATGGTGTAGCATCATGATGTTTTCTGGTTTGGGTGACATCTAAATTTCAGTAAAACAGACTTAATATATAATTTAAAATGAATGTTTACAATGACGTCCACTTCTCTATATTACATTCTTTAAGCAAAAAAAGCCGAACGGAACACATTGCGTTGAACATAATTCTTTCAAGAAAGAAGTTAAATTAATCAACCAGCCGGTCTTTCACTCAATAAAATTAAACATCTTCGTAGTGACAATAAAATTGATGTATGAATCCAGAACTAAACTACGCAGAAAGGAATTACGAAGAAACAAGATCTTCCATAGACAAAGATCTCAGAATTTTCTAAATCCACTATAAAGTACCACGGATCACTTCAAACGTTCTGTAGAATCGAATGATGTCTAGACCGCTTCAGTTGTAATTCACCCTCGTTATGGCTGCATTCACCCCGATAGCCATCGCCACTGTAGGAACAAAATATGAATCTAAAAGCAGGGAAAGAAATAGATCCGCCCAAAGAGCTCACTCAGAACTTTCTCTACACGCTATAACTTTCAAATTCACACATCTTTAATAAACACAAATGCAAAAGAAAAAAAAAACAGTAACATCAAATCGAATCCATCCTAATTAACTATCGCCCCAACATCAAGAAATCGCACCAATATAAACGAGGAATATAAATAGAAATAAACAGTATCATTTCATTACCATCCAATTAGACATGCGGCGGGATGCAAAGATGGGCGAGGAAGACCGTTACCTGGGGAGTAAACATGAGCGGCGATCGGGACCGACTGGGGCTCTCCGGTGGCGAGCCACCCATGGAGTCCACCGAGCGCGATAGGTTTCCACCTCTGCCAGCGCCGCCACCCCACTGACTGGGATCGCCGCCCGATCTCACCACCGCGTCGTCTCCGCCGTTCTCCACTTCCTCCTTCCCGCTCGCGTTCCCCATCTCAAAATCCTCCTCGCGCTCAGATCTGAGCTCAGCGAACAATGGGTATTTATATAGCAAGGGACATGCGCGCGCGCGCGAGCCCGCCGCCGACAGCACTCTTTAAGTCGTGAGTCACGGAGGATCAAACTTCGCCACCAGTCGAGCCGAGAACGGAGCGTAAGAAAAGGGGCGAATGATTACTGTTATTATTCTTCCAGGTAATTACATCGGCGACCGTACAGGTTCAGCTTCTGATCCGCTGTTTTGCTCTCACGGCTCTGATTCGTACCGTCTCCTCCACGTACGTCGGGTTCTCCAGAACAAAAGGATCCTCTCAGTTTATTTCTGCTGTACGCTGTCCCGTTTGAACAGCTAATGAAGATAAGATATACACGTGCGGTGCGCGTGCGTAGTTCGCCCAGCTGGTTCCGGTTTAGATGGCTGTTGGTGCGGGTGCTGACCGGGTTCCGACGTGTAATTACTCATAATTGGATTTTGCACCCAGTGAGGACCTGCGAGAATTTGGGCCCAGTGACAGTGACGGATGTGGGTGTTTTGGGTGTTTTAAAAAAAGTGAAGGCCAAATCTGTGTGCTAGTTTCGGATAAGAATTGCTTGCCAAAGTATGGGAGAACCTTATATACGTCGAACTTTTTTTTTCTCTCTAAAATTAAGCTGTAAATGAACTTTCTTAAATTATAGTTAAGATCCTATTTTTATTTCAAAATATATAGATAAGAATATATAAAATGATCGTAAAAATATAATAATTTATATTCCATTAATTATTTTATAAAATATTATAAATTTAAGTTTTGATGAGTCCTCATCTATTTTGTAGAGAAATTCGGGTTGCACTTAGCCAAAAACCCAACTACCCACTAAGATGGTGGGGGGCATGGGCAAGAAAGAGGAGGAAACCGCCCGTAACCACTAAAGAAACCGCCGCAACCACCGCACGAAGCCGCGCACAGCACCACACGCGGCCACAAGGCCGCGCGGCACCACACGGCCGCGACACCGCGCAGCCGCGCGGCGCCGGGCGCGGCCGCCCGACACCACGCGGCCGAGCGGCACCCCCGGCCGCGCGACATCCCGCAGGCGCGCGGCCGCACGGTGCCGCGCGCCTAACGCTGCGCGGCACCGCACGGTACCGCGCGGCGACACTGCGCGCGGCATCGCGTGCCCGGCGCCACACGGTGCCGCACGCCTAACGCCGCGCGGTATCGCGCGGCGACACCGCGCGGTATCGCGCGGCGACACCGCGCGCGGCACCACGCGCCCGGCACCGCGCGGTGCCTCGCGCCCAGTGCCGCGCAGCGGCACCGCGCGCCCAGTGCCGCGCAGCGGCACCGCGCGCCCAGTGCCGCGCAGCGGCACCGCGCGCCCAGTGCCGCGCAGCGGCACCGCGCGGTGCCGCGCGCCCAGTGCCGCGCAGCGGCACCACGCGCCCGGCACCGCGCGCCCGGCACCGCGCGCCTAGCGCCGCGCGGTCCCGCCCGACACCTCGCGTGGCCGGGCGGTGGGCGCGGTGCCGGCCGGACTCCCTCGCCGCCGGGCGCACTCTCCGGCCCCTCTCGTCTCATCCCCGGTCGACCTCCCTTGACCAACGGGCGCGCTCGCCCGACCTCTCCCACCTCATTTGGCGGAGAGGACGAGGACGATCAAGGCAAATCCGGCTAAACCTATAACCGCCCATCATGGGATGCAAATAGTGAAACTCCCCATCATGAGGTGCAAATAGTGAAAATCCTCCAACATGGGGATATAAATGGTAAAAACCTTCATCCGGTCTGCGTCTAGCAAATAATATGGTTACGGTGTGCGCGTAACCATATCCATCATATGAATACATATCATCACCGAACTATACAAATTGGTGTGCGCATAGCCATATTCATGGTGAGTGGGCATCCTGTCTGCGTCTAGCAAATAATATGGTTAGGGTGTGCGCGTAACCATATCCATCATATGAATACATATCATCACCAAACTATACAAATTGGTGTGCGCATAGCCATATTCATGGTGAGTGGGCATCCAGTCTGCATCTAGCAAATAATATGGTTATGATGTGTGCATAACCATATCCGTCATATGAACTCATATCATCCTAAAAACTATACAAATTGGTGTGCGCATAGCCATATTCATGGTGAGTGGGCATCCGGTCTGCGTCTAGCAAATAATATGGTTATGGTATGCGCATAACCATATCCGTCATATGAACTCATATCATCCTAAAAACTATACAAACTAGTGTGCGCATAGCCATATTCATGATAAATGTGCATATAGCACATAAATTGGTTATGGTGTGCAGCCATCCTAACCACCATAACCACCCTAACCACCCTCAAAAGCTATAAAAGGAACCTCATGGCTTCATTTCAAGGGACTTGAAATTTTCTTCACGGGAGAGAGCTCTCTGGAATTCCTTTGAAGATCTTCATCAGCATTCGAAGATCTCCTTCGGAACTTGAAGATCTTCATCAGCATTCGAAGATTTCCTTCGGAACCCGAAGATCTCCTTAAACGTTCGAAGACCTTCATCAGCACGTGAAGACCTCCTTCAACCTTCGAAGTACTCCTTCGTCGCTTGAAGACCCCCGTCGCCGCTTGAAGATCTCCTGCAAACTCTGAAGACTGCTCAAGAAGAAGAAAGTACTTAGTTTTTCTGAGAGGTGGCCTGTCACCCTCAGAAGCCTTCATTCAAATTACAATTGTAACGGGAGCGGCCTGTTGCCCCCGATTCTCGCACCATTACTTGTAACGCTCCACCATATAGTGAAATTTGGTCGGCGCTGATCCGACCACGTGGTTTTTCACCCTTTCCGGGTTTTCCACGGTAAAAACGTCCTCTTGCCACCTGTTTGTTCTCTCTGTGACTGTTTGCGCGCTCGGTTCACTCTCGGGCTAAGACGGTTCGATTCGCCCGGTCTGAAAGAACGTTGAGCGACCCGCAACAGTTTGGCGCCGTCTGTGGGAAAGGTGTTCCCCAAACTCTGCAAAAGCTTTTCGAAGACAGTATTCGCCTCGTGGCAATACTCGAGACTGACAGCAATGGCAAGAAGAAGTGCTCGCACCACTGATGGTTCCATCCCTGAAGGACGCGTTGATCCCGCTCCATCCCATTCACTCATCAACGCACCTCCCGCCGAAGAAGTCCCTTTAGCGCCCGTGGCCGCGCTAGAAGGGCGCATATGCCAGATGGAAGAGCAGCAAACTGAAATGCTGGCTCTTCTCAGAAACCTCGGAGTCCCGCAAGGTCCTGCTCCACCTGCCGCTCCAATCATCCCGCCTCCCTTGGTCCCTGATCACGCTCCATTGGGAGAAGCTGCTCAAGAAGGAGAAACATACGAAGAAGAATACTCGGATGCTGCCAGCTCCGCGCATCCAGCCCGCCCCGTCAGGGGAGCTAGAGGAGAACCCCTTCACCGCCAGCAAGGAGGAGTAGGAGTCGAGCAAGCCATAGGAAGGCCCACTCGCGAGGAGATACGCGACGTGATAGCTGAAGAGCACGAACAGGCCGGACACCGGGGCATCTTCGCCCGCCGCCCCCTACGTCGCGGCTCCCCGCTCGCACAATAAATCTTGGACCATCCAATTCCGCACGGCTTCAAGCTTCCCAACGTCGAGACATTCGATGGAATGGACGATCCCCTGGAGCACGTCAACCATTTTACAACCATCATGCAGATCTACAACGCCGCTGATCAGCTCCTCTGCCAAGTGTTTCCGGCAACACTCAGGGGGCAGGCACGCACTTGGTTTCATTCCCTGCGGGATGGATCCGTCAACAACTTCACCGAGCTCGCGCAGTAGTTTACGGACCAATTCATCGCTAACCGAAGAATCGTTCGAGATCCCTCACATCTTTTAGGAATTCGCCAGAACGAAGAAGAGACCCTCAAAGACTTTTTCCGCCGCTTCACGACTGAGGCACGGCAAATCCCAGGGGTTGATCCCGACCTTCTGCGCGGCGTTTTCCTGGGGGGGCTCCGCCCAAGCGGATTCTACTCCGCTCTGATGAGGGAGACAGTACCCAGCTATCCTGACCTTGTGCATCGGGTGGAGGCGCAGATTGTAACAACCCGATTCGAGCTAGACCCCTTGTGCGCGTTTTTGAGTCAAGCGAGTTGACTCGGGCTCGGGGTGTAGTGAGGGCCAGGCTTGCACCTGAGCCGGGGAAGTGCACTCGTCGAATGCGGCGAGTACCAATTCTATTCTTTGTCCCGATGTTTGCTGTATCGGGATCCGAGCCGTCCGGAGAGCATAACGAACTCGGAATGGACCCCAATCAGTTTTGTTGGACTCGTGATGATAATATGAGTTCAACGGATTCGTCCGTTTGGAATTCCGACGTCGTTCGATGAGTTTTTAGTGCGACGTAAAATTAGGCCGTAAACGCTCCGGAGAGCATAAAATGAGCAAACGAACTCGGATTTGATCGTGGACTGTTCCGATAGATGCGTATCGGCGAGACGGTCGTAACTAGTCCGTCCGGGATAAATTTTGAGCCCTCTAGAGCGTTGCGCGAGCGTTTGAATGCTTTAATAATAATATTATTATTATTATTATAATTATATAAAATATATTATATATATACGTTATAAACTTAGGTTAGAGATTACCTCTGCCGATCCCCCTCCCAACTGCGCCGTCGAGTCCCCTCCAGCCCGATCTCTCCCTCTTCTCCTCCGGCGAGTCCGACTCCGACGAGAGCTCCGACAAGAAATCATCTCCCTCTGACGCATCCTCCTCCGGCGCCGTTTCTCTCTCCGACGACTCTCTCTTCTCCTCCGACGAACTCTGAGCTCCTCCCTCCTCCAAGCTCTGGCCTCATCTCCGCCAAGGCCGGCGATCTCCTTCATCTCCTCTCTCTCGCTCTCTCTAACCCCATCCATGGCCGAAACTCCTCCCTCCATTTCGAGCAGTCCCTCCTCCCCACCTGAGAGCAGCTGCTCCTACACTCCAAGCTTCAGCCGACCCAAAGCTCCGACCACCTCTCCTCTTCCTTCTCCGGCAAGATCTCCACCATCTTCTGTAGATCTGATCTCCTCCTCTCGTCGTCTGGTCTGGAAAAGCTCGGCAAGGACTAGTGGAGGGCTCTTGGTTGTGCTGATGTGGGGATAGTCGAGGCCTTCAATCAGCGGCTTTCGTCTTCCAATTTCGCACTGTGAGCTTCTTGATCTCTCTTCTCCTTTTTCATGTTGGATTATTGGGAGAAATCGTATTTACTTTATGATTATGTTCTAGGGATTTCAATTAGATTTGAATGGTTGGTGGTGAGAGTTTTCCTTGCTTCAATTTTGTCACTGTTTTCGGTGGTCTGGTTTAGATTTGCTGGGGAAATGATTACCAGTTAATTGCTGTTAAAATCTTTGTCCGTATGCCTGTAACTGTTCCAGTGTGGTTTGTTTTGGTACATGCCCGGTTGTGGGTTTTTTTGTGATAATGTCCTCCGGTTACTGTTGATCGGTTGAGGATTTGTTTTGCTGCTTTGAGATTCTTATTCTACCTCCCGCTTCTGTAATAGTATAAAAAGGGAGGATTTATGGTATTTCCTTGATAGGGCCAGCTGCTATTGTTCCTATTTAGCTTAGTGAAATCAAAGGGGTGAGTTAGTTTTGGGCTGTTATGGTAACGGTTTCAGCATGGGTAATTGCTGTTTGGCTGAATTCCTGCATTCCATAGAACTGATGAAGCTTCGTGTTGGTTTTCATTTGGCCGGTCAAGGTTGTCTTAATTTTGATTAATTCTCCTGTATGGTTATGTATACTGCAGTTCCTGTTTGTTTTGGATGTTTTCTGTTGGAGTCGGAGGGGAATCCTGGGAAAATGATTTAGGCTGTTATGTTGCCTGAAGCAGCTTTTATATTGTTGATTTTGGGCTGATTTTTCTGCAGCCCATAGGGCCTGTGCCACTGTTCCTTTTTTTAGTTTGGAGTAATGTTGACTGATTATATGTTTGATATTTCTGTGGATCAGGACCCCTTTATTCAGCCTTGGCCAACTGCCGCCATGCCGCGGAGGAGACCGCCGCGATCGTCGGCCGAAAATCAGGTGACTTCCTCCCCTCTCCTTTGGTGCTAGATCTTTAGATCACATAGGAGAGAGTTGGGCCAAGAGGACCCAACCTTGTGAGTTATGGTGTTTCCATAGGAGAAGACCACGCTAGAACTTCCGTTCTAGAGCGACGATCGCCGTGAGATTTGCTTCAATCAACCCCTCTCTTCAATACGAAGAGAGAGGACTTGATCTCGTGAAGATTGGTGGTCTTTTGAGAGAGTATGTGAGGAAATAGCGATGTTCATTTTACCCCCTTGCTGGAGGAAGAAGATGAACAAATGTCATTAGATTTACTTTAAGATGCGTGCAGAAATTATATCTGCAGACCGATGCAGAAATCTGTTTTCTGCGCGCAGCTGGGTTCAAGTTCAGTTTTTGGCATGATTCAGTGGGATTCAGGTTTCGGGCTCAACACGAAAGTTGTAGATCTCGGAAAATCCTTCAGGATGAGTGGCTGTACATATTTTGGGGAGCCCTGTAGCTCCCTAGATAACCCTTGAAAACAGACTGTGTAATTAAGGTTTGTTAGTTTGCTGTTATGTATTACACAACCAGCTTGTTGAGCTTGTTCGATGATGAAACACTTGGAATTGGACCTTCAGTTCAACATAAAAAATTGTAGCATAAGTCTCGATGAATTTTGGAATAACTTCATTGATACTTGTTGTTGTTCAAAACAAAACTGTAGAGATGATGTTGATGATGATGCGCATATCGCTGTAGAATTTCATGATTTTTATATGAATATTTATTGTCATTTTGTGATTAATAAATTGTGATCGTAACAAAGCAGTGAGTCTATGCTAGAGGCTTCAGCGAGATCGGAATTGAAATGGATCCTTGTTTATATATATATATTTTGGTGATTTATCTTGTTTTGTTTATCGGAGGATGTTTGGAATTGGTAGATAAATGTTGATGACAATGTGGACATCCCTCTGAAATTTCATAATTTTCGGATATAAACTTGCTGTGATTTGCCAATATCAGGTTATAAAATTATTGTGCCGTAAATAGCTATCAAGATTATTCCGAATGAGCTGGGATATGGTGTAAACACTTAAGACGCTAACCCTGACGAGTAGAAGAAATTTTAGAAGTCTTGGGTTTAATATAGCCATTTGATTGATCACTTATTTGATGACGCTCTAGGACAATAAATATGTGCATGAAACTTTAGGCAAGTTGTGTTTTGAATAGTGCTCCTAATTACATTATATGTAAAGGTTATTATTATGATTTTAATATAACATTGGAGGTGATTGACCTATATATTGGGGAAAATTATGTAATGAACGATTGATGGCGTAGTATGTATTAACATTTAAATATATATGTTGAATCTAACAGGGTTGGATGAGAAACAACCCTTGAGTAAAAACCGAGCTTAGTCTTATAATATCATGATAGTCTTCTGGTAATAATCTTGAGTCAACTGGATGAATATTTGTAGTACCCCCCCTTATGTGGTTCATATAACTCATTTGGTCTGCGAATAGTAAAATGGTAGAATGGAGATAACTTGTAGACCATTAGGTGGGAAAGGGAGGTAGTTGGTGTACCTGATTTGGATGAAGAGGTTGAGGTCACCAAAAAAGAGTTTAGGTGATGAGACTGCTTGGCGAGCTATGGGTAAGGCTGTGCTCGGGATTGACGAAAGATCGTCTTTCCCCTTAGAGGGTCATAAAGCACTGAGGTTAATTCAAGTGAAATGATAAGAGGGTAATATTATGGGTGGATACTAATAATACTAAGTGTCTTGAGAAAGGGAACTTTGGGGTGTCACTCCATTGTAGTTCCTAGTTCCGTAGCGAGCCCCTTACAGGGTAACCCTCAGGAAGCCCAAGATTAACCCTAAATTGCAATAACATTTAAAGTAGGCAAGAGTAGCCATAGTAGGGTAAGGTTGGTTTTTTTTTTATCTCCTCCCAGTGTGGGAGTGACAGGTGTGTGGTATACTGGGTTGGACGAGCTGGAGGCTCGATGGGAGGATAGCCCCGTTAGTTCTTGGATAATTGTGGCAGGTCTTCGGTACTAGGCAGGTCATCACACCGACCGCGGTACGTGGACTTAGCGGGTGTGTTGGGGTCTGAGGGGCCAGCTTGTCTGCGTGTCGGGACGACAATTCCTCGAAGACACCTTCCACTTAGCTCAAAGCCTGGTGGACTCCAGCAAAGAGTACGCAGAGCTCCGCGGTTGTTTAGCGTCGAGGCGTACGTGCGGTCTAGGCCTGGTAGTGTGCATACCCGCCTAGGAGTGGACGGCCCGGTCCGCTACCACCGTGTGTCATAGCGGTTGGTACCCGAGAGGTTGGCTTCCTTTCAAACAGAGGGAACTACAAAGGTCTATGCGCATAGAGTCGTGTGTGTGAGTTTCATTGCATAAATCATTCATAGCATAAGCATACCATACGCACTTGCAGATCCTCATCATACAAATTAGTATGAGCTCTTTTATATGATGAGTTATAATTCCTGGAAATCCTAACTTATAAGTTTGTATGGGCATTCATATAAGTTAGGGTACGAGATTGATTACTTGTCGCTACTGTTCTTACTGCCGTACTTTACCTGCTTTACTTATTGTTTATTTACTGCTGTACACATTTATTATACTCCTGCTTATACATGATTAGATTAGCCTCTTTTACACTTGTGTAGCTTAGAATTGGTGTATATACTAGTTTACTTTCCCCGTCACCTGCTTTGCATATTACTGATATATTGCAGCTTTTCTTCCTTTCCTTCTGCCGGTGCCTCGGAGTCGTCGGGGGAGCGGATGGGAAGCCACTTAGTCTTTATGACTAACGGTTGCTACGTCCCTCCTTTTAGGAGTACCTCCAGTGGTGCAGCATCGTTCAACACTGGAGGCCAGCCAGGTCAGGTGTGCAGGGCTGGGGTTTATGGTACCTTAGCTGCCGTCAGTGACAGAGGCGGATGAGTGTTTTGAGGTGTAGCCCTTGGGACATCTAGCTGGTTACTATGATGATTTGCAGGAGCTTGTGTAGCTTTCTGCTTTTATTTGTACTATTTTGGACATTATTACTTATTGTGAATCTTTGGCTTTTAATGCTTTCTATTATTGATGGGTTGTCGCTGTTTAGTTGGTTTGGCCGGCAGGATAGGCATCTTGCGGGGGAGGCCAGCTCGTGTGCTGGCGCTTCCGCAAGGCGGCTGTCCTGGGCATAAGACTCCCCTCGGCCGTGTTGTGTGTTCCGGGAGGGGGATCTTACAAATGGTATCAGAGCCAGGGGGATCTTACAAATGGTATCAACTTGCAATGATCCTGAGATAAAGAAGTCCATTAGAACACTAGGCTACCCCTGCTAGCTAGATCAGTTTGAGGACAAACTGATGCAGCGGAAGCGGTGGTGTGCCCATGTGTAATTCACAATAAGTATGTCCGCTTTTTCTTATAGAAAGTGCCAACCTAAGCCAAACTCGTAACCTTACGTATAGATGCTGGCTCATCCCGAGACAGTAATTTGTTTTCCCATTCCAACAGTCAGAGTTGGTTTGGCATATGACACCATTTTGGTCGACTTAGCAGGATAGGTCATGACGTATCCTAGCCTTATACGGATCTTGAGGATGATTGGGCCAAGCAATAAGTGACCTGGAGTGACTAAGGGAAGAGTTTAATGTGAGTGTAAATGCTAAAGACTCGCACCCTGAGATTTCTATCCCAGATATGGAGTAATATTATCATCTTACCCAAAAATTTTAGGGCAATCTCAATGAGATTGGTGCCTGTAGTCCATTATCAGCTTAGTAAGAGACCACCAAGCATGCCTTTTATACTGTATGTCGATACCTCTCACTTCTATTTATGTAGAAGGTTTCATATGGAGGATATATGATAAGAATTCGGATCCAGAGAAGGCTCATTTTGGGACGAATGTGTTATATTGGTGGTAGAAGAAACTCAATCGAAGAGATACGGGGGCTTATCTCTTCGTTTATTGGGCTAGTTATGTACCGTCTTGAGTCCCTTGAGGAGTTAGAATCTTTGTAATTTTTGACATTGGAAGTTTTGACCCTTGAGAGTTAATTCACCTTAAGCAAAGCAGACTGCTAAGGCTATGTTTGGGTTGATAGGAATTTATTAGCGGAATAAGAGAGGGAAAACATTTTTGAAGATGATCATTTTCTTTATATTGTTCTAAGATTATGTGGATAAGTAACGAGGAGAGTAGTAAATTTACACTTTGGAGATATGCAGCTATGTTGTGATAACATTATAACTGGGAAGTTAATGAAATTTTGTGCATGCATTGCGGGTATGATGATCAACTACCCCTGAGTTTGGAAATTCTCGGTGAACGTTTCCTTTAGTGTTGTAATTACTTGACATCGGAAAATTAATAAGTGTTAGGCGGTGGAGTCAACAATATTAATATGACTTGATTGATGATTTAAAATCCTAAGAGTTTGTATAAAATAAGCATGCATGCCATGGATGGTCGTTGGCAGGAATGGTAGGGCGCTTGTAATGGATTTGATTTAGTTTATCACATTGTGAAGTATGCCCTACTTTTGGTAGTCTGCATAACTCGTGTCGAAGAGAAAATCATCCTGGTTGGTGTATGAGTGCGTCGTTGCGGGGATCTATAGGGTAAGAACTCTAAGTCGAGGAAGTTATACCTTTAAGGTTTGTGCCCATACGTGTGATGAATGTACTATATGAGCGGCGGAAGAAATTTAGTCCAAAAACGTACGGGGGCTTGTCCCTTCGTTTATTGGCCTATTTTCGTGCCGACTTCGTTTTCCCTTAGATCATGTTTATTTAAGTGGTACGTGAACGATGATGATTAGATTCGTGATAACCTCTCATTACGGGTGTTAGCTTCAAGGGTGTTAAAACACGCCGTGAATTGAACACGTGAATGGAATATTGGCGATAAGTGCATTTACTTATTTAGTAAGATATGAATATGTCTCTATACGTACAGGTAGGTGTACGCGTGATTGTATTGCCTCGATAAGGCAGTCCTCTGCAGGCTCTGTGCCGAAACCCAACCCTTGGATAAGGTTTATGTTCACGGTTTAGGAGCCCTTAAATGAAATGAATTAAACCACGAGATAAAAGTAGCACCAATTTTTGAATCCGGTGCAAATCTAAGTAGAACTGAGAGTAGACAAAAGTAACAATTGACTCGAGGTCGTGTGTTATTAGAAGGGAATGATTTGATTATGACCCATGCGAGGTGTAGAGTCATGGATTCACCTTACTTTGAACCTCAATAGCGATTCATAATATCACCGGAACAAATTGATAAGCATTGACGGATGTTCATGTGCGGAATTTGGAAACTATTTGGAAACATAAAAGCTTCCTGAGCTTAAATCCTTGAGCTAGTAACATCATATTTGGGTAGTTGATGGATTGAAAGGACATGAAGTCATTTCAAGTCAAGCGGTAAACATCCACGATGTTTGACCATTGTAGATATCTTGCCATAACTTGATACTGGAATTGGTTGGTGGCTTTTGCATGAATGCCCTTGCACTTGACTTATTATAAGGTGATCATAGCGTTTGTTGAAACTTAATATCAAGTGGATGTCGTGCTAAGTGAAGAAGATGCGTGATGTACGAAGAATTGCCTACATGTTTTAATATTTGGAATTTGGCACTCCTTGATGAATGTGTTCATCTTAAGTGAGGGGGAATGATTGAACACCAAGTTTTGGTTTGGGGTAAGTTCACTCCCAGAGTGTTGGAGGTGAGTACCTTAAGGATGAGCAGGTCTTCACTGTAACCGAAGACTATGCAGAGAAGTAAACTGTAATGTAGCGTTGCAGTGCCTCTCAAGGATCAAAGGTCGATCTGACGACCGCATGACAAATTTTGGGGGACGCCTTAAAGTTTGTCAAGTGGGAACTGTATCGATTTTGATCGGAGAGGTGTGTTTGCAAGCGTCCGTTATAAGATAAAGAATACGGAATTGTAGCACCCGTGGTGCTAAGGCATTGTTGCGTGATTTGTTAAGTTGACAAATTCATACAATTGCGTTTTAAATGCGTGTAGTAATTTTCGGGTCATGTGAAATCACGAGACGTACACTAAATCCTTGTAGAAGCCTTGTCGTCTTATCGACCTCGTCCGACATGTTGTCTGGGAGAAAATGTGATTACCCTCAACTTGACCTCTGATTCTCAGGAATTCAGAGGAGTTGTGTCGATGCACTGGATGACATATATGATTTATGGATATAGTAAGCAAAGTAAGAGTACCGAGGAAGTGTGCTGAAGACTCATGGTAGGCAGGAAAGTCGATTGTTAGTAGTTGTTTTGTGTTTTCTTGGTTTCAGGAATAGCAGCTGTTTGATGATGATGGGAGTTTCGGTGAATTCCCTTGGTCGTGCTAGAAATTCCTTCTAGATTATATGATTTGCATTGCTTACAGGTTTCTTCCAGGTTTTCCTGGTTTTATCTTTATGCTAGAGTTTTTAGGAAATATGTTGGTAGCTGCTTGGTCTATGCTAGAGATTATGTGTTGGGAGTTTTACGGAATTTCCCTAGTTTTATGCTAAAGTAAATCTCCGGGTTCGTGAAATGTCTGAAATTAAATGTTTGGAGATTTGGGCTGCTGTATGCAATTAAAATCCTAAGAGCTGCTATATATATAAATTATATATAATGTATTTCGGTTTGGGGCCGATTTACATCTTCAGTTTCGCTATATTTTAATTTGGGACTGCGATATATCGTTCCAGTTTGAATTATTTTTGTTTAGGACGACTATGTGTAGTTTCTATTAGCTATGGTTGAAATAGTGTGAGCCACGATTAATTCATATGACTGGACAAGACAAGGGCGCTCGCACAATCTAGACCTTATGTATAAATGAGCTTGATATTGTTAAGGGTGAATCATCCGTAACTGCATGCGGTGAGTATGTTTCAATCCCATCCGGAAGGCCCTCGTAACCCCAACCTAAATTTCGGGGACGAAATTGTTTCTTCGTTTATTGGATTTGTAACATCCCGATTCGAGCTAGACCCCTTGTGCGCATTTTTGAGTCAAGCGAGTTGACTCGGGCTCGGGGTGTAGTGAGGGTCAGGCTTGCACCTGAGCCGGGGAAGTGCACTCGTCGAATGCGGCGAGTACCAATTCTATTCTTTGTCCCGATGTTTGCTGTATCGGGATCCGAGCCGTCCGGAGAGCATAACTTGAGCGATAAAACTCGAAGGAGGCGTACCGCCTCGAAGGAATTATAGTACGTACGTTAGCTTAAATAACGTGGTCTGCGAATAACATATTTATCCCAAAATGGTGAAATTGACCAAACGATCTCGAAATTCACCTCAGTCAATTTTGTTAGACTCGTGAAACCCATACGAGGCCAACGAAACTGTCCGCGCTCGATTCTGATAAGAATCGGCAAAATTATAACGTGATTTGCAAATAGCTCATTTACCCAAAAATGTGCAATCGATCAAACGACCTCGGAATGGACCCAAATCAGTTTTGTTGGACTCGTGATGATGATATGAGTTCAACGGATTCGTCCGTTTGGAATTCCGACGTCGTTCGATGAGTTTTTAGTGCGACGTAAAATTAGTCGTAAACGCTCCGGAGAGCATAAAATGAGCAAACGAACTGTTCCGTGGACTGTTCCGATAGATGCGTATCGGCGAGACGGTCGTAACTAGTCTGTCCGGGATAAATTTTGAGCCCTCTAGAGCGTTGCGCGAGCGTTTGAATGCTTTAATAATAATAATAATAATAATAATATTATTATTATTATTATATAAAATATATTATATATATACGTTATAAACTTAGGTTAGAGATTACCTCTGCCGATCCCCCTCCCAACTGCGCCGCCGAGTCCCCTCCAGCCCGATCTCTCCCTCTTCTCCTCCGGAGAGTCCGACTCCGGCGAGAGCTCCGACAAGAAATCATCTCCCTCTGACGCATCCTCCTCCGGCGCCGTTTCTCTCTCCGACGGCTCTCTCTTCTCCTCCGACGAACTCTGAGCTCCTCCCTCCTCCAAGCTCCGGCCTCATCTCCGCCAAGGCCGGCGAGCTCCTTCATCTCCTCTCTCTCGCTCTCTCTAACCCCATCCATGGCCGAAACTCCTCCCTCCATTTCGAGCAGTCCCTCCTCCCTACCCGAGAGCAACTGCTCCTACACTCCAAGCTTCAGCCGACCCAAAGCTCTGACCACCTCTCCTCTTCCTTCTCCGGCAAGATCTCCACCATCTTCTGTAGATCTGATCTCCTCCTCTCGTCGTCTGGTCTGGAAAAGCTCGGCAAGGACTAGTGGAGGGCTCTTGGTTGTGCTGATGTGGGGATAGTTGAGGCCTTCAATCAGCGGCTTTCGTCTTCCAATTTCGCACTGTGAGCTTCTTGATCTCTCTTCTCCTTTTTCATGTTGGATTATTGGGAGAAATCGTATTTACTTTATGAGTATGTTCTAGGGATTTCAATTAGATTTGAATGGTTGGTGGTGAGAGTTTTCCTTGCTTCAATTTTCTCACTGTTTTCGGTGGTCTGGTTTAGATTTGCTGGGGAAATGATTACCAGTTAATTGCTGTTAAAATCTTTGTCCTTATGCCTGTAACTGTTCCAGCGAGGCTTGTTTTGGTACATGGCCGGTTGTGGTTTTTTTTGTGATAATGTCCTCCGGTTACTGTTGATCGGTTGGGGATTTGTTTTGCTGCTTTGAGATTCTTATTCTACCTCCCGCTTCTGTAATAGTATAAAAAGGGAGGATTTATGGTATTGATAGGGCCGGCTGCTATTGTTCCTATTTAGCTTAGTGAAATCAAAGGGGTGAGTTAGTTTTGGGCTGTTATGGTAACGGTTTCAGCATGGGTAATTGCTGTTTGGCTGAATTCCTGCATTCCATAGAACTGATGAAGCTTCGTGTTGGTTTTCATTTGGCCGGCCAAGGTTGTCTTAATTTTGATTAATTCTCCTGTATGGTTATGTATGCTGCAGTTCCTGTTTGTTTTGGATGTTTTCTGTTGGAGTCGGAGGGGAATCCTGGGAAAATGATTTAGGCTGTTATGTTGCCTGAAGCAGCATTTATATTGTTGATTTTGGGCTGATTTTTCTGCAGCCCATAGGGCTTGTGCCGCTGTTCCTTTTTTTAGTTTGGAGTAATATTGACTGATTATATGTTTGATATTTCTGTGGATCAGGACCCCTTTATTCAGCCTTGGCCAACTGCCGCCATGCCACGGAGGAGACCGCCGCGATCGTCGGCCGAAAATCAGGTGACTTCCTCCCCTCTCCCTTGGTGCTAGATCTTTAGATCACATAGGAGAGATGTTGGGCCAAGAGGACCCAACCTTGTGAGTTATGGTGTTTCCATAGGAGAAGACCACGCTAGAACTTCCGTTCTAGGGCGACGATCGCCGTGAGATTTGCTTCAATCAACCCCTCTCTTCAATACGAAGAGAGAGGACTTGATCTCGTGACGATTGGTGGTCTTTTGAGGGAGTATGTGAGGAAATAGCGCTGTTCATTTTACCCCCTTGCTGGAGGAAGAAGATGAACAAATGTCATTAGATTTACTTTAAGATGCGTGCAGAAATTATATCTGCAGACCGATGCAGAAATTTATTTTCTGCGCGCAGCTGGGTTCAAGTTCAGTTTTTGGCATGATTCAGTGGGATTCAGGTTTCGGGCTCAACACGAAAGTTGTAGATCTCGGAAAATCCTTCGGGATGAGTGGCTGTACATATTTTGGGGAGCCCTATAGCTCCCTAGATAACCCTTGAAAACAGACTGTGTAATTAAGGTTTGTTAGTTTGCTGTCATGTATTACACAACCAGCTTGTTGAGCTTGTTCGATGATGAAACACTTGGAATTGGACCTTCAGTTCAACATAAAAAATTGTAGCATAAGTCTCGATGAATTTTGGAATAACTTCATTGATACTTGTTGTTGTTCAAAACAAAACTGTAGAGATGATGTTGATGATGATGCGCATATCGCTGTAGAATTTCATGATTTTTATATGAATATTTATTGTCATTTTGTGATTAATAAATTGTGATCGTAACAAAGCAGCGAGTCTATGCTAGAGGCTTCAGCGAGATCGGAATTGAAATGGATCCTTGTTTATGTATATTTTTTTGGTGATTTACCTTGTTTTGTTTATCGGATGATGTTTGGAATTGGTAGATAAATGTTGATGACAAAGTGGACATCCCTCTGAAATTTCATAATTTTCGTATATAAACTTGCTGTGATTTGCCAATATCAGGTTATAAAATTATTGTGCCGTAAATAGCTATCAAGATTATTCCGAATGAGCTGGAATATGGTGTAAACACTTAAGACGCTAACCCTGACGAGTAGAAGAAATTTTAGAAGTCTTGGGTTTAATATAGCCATTTGATTGATCACTTGTTTGATGACGCTCTAGGACAATAAATATGTGCATGAAACTTTATGCAAGTTGTGTTTTGAATAGTGCTCCTAATTACATTATATGTAAAGGTTATTATTATGATTTTAATATAACATTGGAGGTGATTGACCTATATATTGGGGAAAATTATGTAATGAACGATTGATGGCGTAATATGTATTAACATTTAAATATATATGTTGAATCTAGCTAACAGGGTTGGATGAGAAACAACCCTTGAGTAAAAGCCGAGCTTAGTCTTATAATATCATGATAGTCTTCTGGTAATAATCTTGAGTCAACTGGATGAATATTTGTAGTACCTCCCCTTATGTGGTTCATATAACTCATTTGGTCTGCGAATAGTAAAACGGTAGAATGGAGATAACTTGTAGACCATTAGGTGGGAAAGGAAGGTAGTTGGTGTACCTGATTTGGATGAAGAGGTTGAGGTCACCAAAAAAGAGTTTAGGTGATGAGACTGCTTGGCGAGCTATGGGTAAGGCTGTGCTCGGGATTGATGAAAGATCGTCTTTCCCCTTAGAGGGTCATAAAGCACTGAGGTTAATTCAAGTGAAATGATAAGAGGGTAATCTTATGGGTGGATACCAATAATACTAAGTGTCTTGAGAAAGGGAACTTTGGGGTGTCACCCCATTGTAGTTCCTAGTTCCGTAGCGAGCCCCTTACAGGGTAACCCTCGGGAAGCCCAAGATTAACCCTAAATTGCAATAACATTTAAAGTAGGCAAGAGTAGCCATAGTAGGGTAAGGTTGGGTTTTTTTTATCTCCTCCCAGTGTGGGAGTGACAGGTGTGTGGTATACTGGGTTGGACGAGCTGGAGGCTCGAGGGGAGGATAGCCCTGTTAGTTCTTGGATAATTGTGGCAGGTCTTCGGTACTAGGCAGGTCGTCACACCGACCGCGGTACGTGGACTTAGCGGGTGTGTTGGGGTCTGAGGGGCCAGCTTGTCTGCGTGTCGGGACGACAATTCCTCATAGACACCTTCCACTTAGCTCAAAGCCTGGTGGACTCCAGCAAAGAGTACGCAGAGCTCCGCGGTTGTTTAGCGTCGAGGCGTACGTGCGGTCTAGGCCTGGTGTTGGATCTTACGGCGCCCTTAGAGGGGGGGGGGGGGTGAATAAGGGAATAAAATTCTTTCTATAATTTTCAAGATAATTACTAAATTGTTTTATAATGAAGGAGATTGAAATAAACAATTTAGATTTAGAATTGAAAACTTAGAACACAATATAATAGAGATTACGCCAAATGATACAAATCAAGTAAACACAAAAGAGGCATGATTATACATATGAAAAAGTGTTTACATAAATTTGATTTCTATATCGCTAGAAATCGGAGGCGTACAAATGTAAATTTCTTTTTGTTTACCAATCCTTCTCCCAAGGATCGGAAGGCTATCACTTGTCTCTCCCTAGACCAAGCCCAAGCCTATCCTCTAGATCTTCCCAAGATCTAGACGTAGCACACAAGGCCACGATTTCCCACCAAGCCACGCAAGGACTTGGACGCTCCGCACAAGGAAGCGATTTTCCCCTAAGCCACGCAAGGACTTAGACGCTCCGCACAAGGAAGCGATTTTCCATACCAATACAAAGTAAAATGTATATAAATGAAAATACAAGATAAAATAAGAACTCCCTAGAAATTCAGATCTCTGAAAGGAAGGTTGAAGCCTCGAGATGATCCTGATGTAGAAGCGCGTCCGATCTCGTCTTCAATTTCAAACCTTCTCAGCATAAATGGGAGTTCATGAGGTTCTAGAGCTCTCTGGATGGAATGCACTCAGGAAGGGACTTAGAATCTTTAGTGGTTGAAATGCACGAACACAATGTGTCAATTTATAGAAAATCGCTGTCGGAAATTCCGACAGTGACTGTCGGAATTTTCCGACAGCGCAAAACTGCCGGTCGTGGTGCTGTCGTGGGCAGTTGTTGTAACCTCCGAGCTGTCGCCTGGGCGACATCGATGTCGGATTTCCGACATCTCAAAACTGCTTTTCGTCGTGCTGCCGTGGGGGAAAGTAGTTGTAACTTCTCTGCTGTCGCCTGGGCGACATTGACTGTCGCCTGGGCGACATTGGCGACAGTGACTGTCGCCTGAGCGACATCTCCTCTTCATTTTTGCCATCCGAAACTTCTCCAGACTATAGATTGAGTCGTTCTCATCTCCGAAATGGGGTGGCACATTCCGTAACTCTTCCTGGATTGAAAGTTATGACCATTTTAAGATCAGCACACAAAACTCATCCAACCTGAGACTTGTCGTTCGCGGATCATGCCCATGAACGAGGACTTGTCTCCTCATTGAACCTATACAACCTGGCCACTATAAACACACAAAAGACTAGATCAAATACAACACGGTATTTGTTATTCTCAAACCAAGAGATGCGGAAAGCAAGCTCCAACAATCTCCCCCTTTTGATAATAACAAATACCCATATGAGAAATTAGTGAGTTTATAGATAAGTGCGATAAAAGATATGCATGAATAAAAGGTTTACTGCGTGACAGATTTTACTCCCCCTAAATATATATGTCACTAGATTTCTCATTTTATTCTCCCCCTTTTGTTATTACCAAAAGTGGGTTGTCATGATCGAGCAATAGACGCTTTCCATAAAAACTTTTTAATATACTCCCCCTAAATTGTATTCTCCCCCTAAATGTATGCTCCCCCTAAATGTTATAATTAATTGCAATGGTGCATTATTTAATTATTCTCCCCTTAATCTTCTAGATTTCTTGAATTAATCTCCCCCTTTTGGTATTATCAAAAGAAGGTGGGGTGAGGGTAGTAAGGAGGCATTTAAATAACAAAGCATGATCGAGCTTTTAAATATATGAAATGATAAAGAGTTGAAGCATAGTATATAAAAGAGATTTCAAATAAAAAGATAAGAGTTGTAAGCAAGCGGAAGATTATATGAAACATCCTTTTTGTAAGCATGAAAAGCATAAGTAAAAATATGAGTTTTAGTTCAAAATTGAAAGATGTTTTAACCTTTTTGAAATCTCAAAGTTTTTCATAAAGATACCAAGCATGAAATGAACATATTAAAGAGAGATTATACTACAATGTTACTTAATTTTAAGTTCAAGAGATACCAAAACATTGTAGAGATCATGATAGGTTATCTAGTGCATTTTTATATAAAGAGTAGTATAGATAAAGCATTAGAATCCAATACTTATGAGAAGAAGTGTTATGAAAGATAATGATGTGCACATAAGTGTATTTTGGGCAATGTTAACAATTGATTTAAATCATCAAAATACAAGACATATGTAAAGTAAAGTGCACAATAAAACATAAGTAAATTACTTTCACACACTTTTAATGCACATAATTTAAATTTTTTTTTAACAAAGTGGTGTAATAACTAAGGTTTGCACAAGCCACTTTACTATTCTTTCCAAGGTGCTCAACCTCACAATGCTTATGAAGACTTATCAGGAGGTTCAAGTAGTGCTTGGTGGAGTTATATTTGTCTACATATATATATTTTTTTGTTCACATTTGTGAGACAACATTCTCCGAATACACTTGTTTTGCAAACCCAAAATTTTTTTAACTTTTAACCACTTTTCTAAATTTCATAAGTGCAATTCAAATGTAGTGTAGGTAAAAAACTTATGCAAGTTTTAATTCATTGTACAAATACAATACACAAGCAAGCATTTTAGATTTAGACACACATGTTGATTACCAAAATAAGTGAGTGAAATATATCATTATCAATCATAAAACATTTACTAATACTTAGAGGCGTGCTAAGCTTGGTTCTACACATTTTTCAATACAATTGATGCACTTAAATAGATATATCAAAACATGATAATAAAAACAATGTTCATAGAAATTTCAAGAAATAAATTTTAACATTGTAAATAATTCTAAATAATAGAATTCATACATGCTTGATATTGGCAATAAAGATCATACAGTTTTTTTTTTAAGTTTAATCATTTTTTTTAAATCAAATAAAAACAGAAAATCACAAAAACATATTTTTGTAATTTTTGAATTTTGAATTTTTGTAGTAGATTTTTCATAATAAAAAATAAATAAATAACAAAAACATATTTTTGTATATTTTTTTAATTTTGAACTTTTGTAGTTGATTTTTCATAATATGATTAAAAACACAAATAGCAAAAAAAAAATTTTGTATTTTTGAATTTTGATCTTTTGTAGTTGATTTTTCATAATATAAATAAAACAAAAATAACAAAAGTCAGAAACACAACAAATAAGTAGAAAATATGAACCAACATATTTTTATGGATTTTCAGAAATTTTAAAAATCAGAAAATTCCAACACCCACGCTAGCGTCGGCGCTAGCGCTAGCGCTGGAAACAGTACTCGATTTTTTGAGAATTTTAAAAATCTAATTTTTTATTTTGATTAAGTGTCCTTAGAGTAGTTCCATGCTGAAATTTCAGAATTTTCAGAGATGTCTTGATTGCTCAAATTTGCATAAAACTTTAGCTTTTTCAAATACATGTGTTTTACAAAAACATTTAAGCTCAAAAAGATAAATTATGCAAACACATGAGGACATTTTTATTAAACAACCCAAAATATGCATGATTTAAGTGATAAGTAAATAAAATGTTCATGCAGTACGTAATATAGGTATGTCCTAAGATTAGAAACTACCCCGAATAAATGTCTACACCCTAGCCCCGTACTAAGTGACGGATGGGCATGAGGAGCTGCACGCATGCCGTAGGTTGGGGTGTTAGTCTCATATGCACACACTAGAGAACACTCAACCTAGCACTATTTCCCCCCAGTGCCTCGCAAGGCCCCACTGGAACCCTCCCTGGTTAAGGACAAGACATGACTTAGAGGTTAGGTCTCTAATGCATACAACCCTACGCCCCCGCTATTGTGAGATATAAAGTCATAGGTGAAATAATCTTTTGGACAACCTATGCTTTTAAATCTAAGGGTTGATATAAAAACCATGGGTTTTGTTTAATGTGATGAGTTATATAAATCCGCATTGCTTTTCTACTTTTTATGAGATGACGAAATGAGATAACTAGCACAATTACTAATATTCAATAAGTGACAATGCTAGTATGATGAGTTTTGGGTTTCATGTCATGTTATAAGATTAATATTAATATTGCATGTATTTCAAAATAGAATTTCAAATTATAGATCTAGAATGGAGTGATGATTTAGTTTGATTTATACTTTCATTACAAAGTTGATTCTAGAGTCTGCAAATATGAGAGATACATGCAATCACTAGCAAAGCAAATCAATACATCAAATAATGTAAAGAAAACATTATTCATAATTTTTATCATAAGATTCATAATTCCTATTATCGATTTGAGATATGTCTTGATAGAACATGAATTATGATTTATGATTATAGACAAATTGGCATAGAATATATCTCAGATCATCATGATGTATGTAAATTCTAATTCTTCTAGAATTGTGATATAGTGATATAGTGATCTTCTTTGAATAAGCATGTTTGATTTTTAAGCCTAGAAATGATGATCATGTAAACATATTAAAGACAAAGATCACATATAGAATGTTTTGAAATTTATAATAAAATTTGCATTCAATAATTGAATCTATTGATCTTTGGTTTTGCATGATAATATATGATTTATGATATAATATTCATATATATATATTCTAATGATTAATCCATAAACTATGTGTTTGTTGGAATTTTAATATTCTATATAATTTCAAATCACATAGTTATCATGAAAGTTGAATAACATTGTAAGTGTTCTACCCAGCATAAATATATAAGCATAGACCAAGAAGCAATGCTAGGATGATGAGTTTGAATGCAATGTTATTACATAGGATTAATGGAGATTATGTTGCATGAAATATGAGAAGTTTTCAAATTAATTTTCTTTAGACCTAGAATGAAATGATTAAACTTTTGATTTGATCTTAATGATACAAGATGATTCTAAGGTCTAAGTTACATGCAAACATAGGTGACACACATCACACACATAATATAAAATATGAAACAATTATTCTAAGGATAGCGTGTGATGAAAAAATTCATAAACACAGAAATTTCCAAATCAAGCAAACTAAGATAGCTTTTAAAAACGGAGTTGTAATTGGGAAAGTTGACAACACCAAGAGAACTCAAATGAACAAGCCTAGATTGCCATTGGATGGAGATTTTTGTGCTCTTTCCAAAAATATATTAAACGCAAAAATCAGGCGAGCGGATCAAACGATATGGATGTTTGAAGTTTTGATCGTAAACTCGCATTTTTGAAAGATTTAAACATGCGTTTAGATGAATTTTTGTTTTCAATTTTTCTAGATAATATTCTTCATTATAAGGGCTATCATATGCAGCAAATAAAATAGAAGATTATCATAACATTGCGCATTTTAATTTTTAGCTTAAGCCCTTTAATAAACCATTTAAATCCATTTTAAAAAAAAATAATTTCATTAGTCTTAAAAAAAAATTTCAATATTCAAATGATAATGTTAATTCAAGACATAGATGGATAAAGGATTTAAAAAAGATAAAGAACAATCAAATATGAGATATAGATCACTTTGAAAAATATATGACTTAATGTTATATGTTAGGCTTAAAATATAAAAGTCATATTTCATAATATATCTAAGTGATCTTAGCGTGTTGGCTCAACAATAAGAAAAACAAATATAAGAAAAAGCAATTAAGCATATCATGAAGTAGAGTAATGATATTTCATATTTAATTTATTTCTACTTCATGCAATACGATAATTCTAATGAATAAGAGATTTAGGTATCCAAAGGGGACCAAGTGGGATGGTTCCTTTGGGTACCCAAATACATCGAGTAGGCTTTTGGAGAGAAAGTGATGAATGAGCCTTTACAAGTGGAGTTAATGTTTCGTTTTTAATTTTGGGCCTCCATTCATACTTTGGTTGTTTTTCTTTTAAATTCATATTATGATTATATGACATCTTTACATGATTATATTTGTTTGAAAAATAATTCATTTGTGATTTATGTTTATTCAAATTATTTTTCAAAATAGATTGATGATGATAATCATAATGAATTTTATTATATGGATTCTTTGAAAGTTTATAAGAGTGATTGTCTTTCTTTAGAAGTGATTGTTGAAAGAGTGAGTTACAATATGTTTTAAAAGATTGATTCTTATTTTGATGATTTTCATTTCCACTCTTTCTTATAGACATACTCTTATAATATGAAGGATTATATTTTATAGTTTGATTTTCATGAAAAGGAGTTTTTAAATTTGAGTCATGATTGAAAATATATTGAGACTTATAATAATGACTCTTAAGAATTTTGTGAGGATCATAATTCTTTTTGAAACTAAACTCCTTTTGATTTAAAGTATGAAAATGATCCTTTTTAGAAATGATTTTGTAAGTTAATTTATCCTTGTTATTCAAAATCTTATGATGAAATTCCTTACATGACATTTGAAATTTTTCAACAAAAGATTTTAATTGTATTAACTTGCAAGATAAAACATCATTTTCAATTATCAATTTTTCATTATGCCTTTTAGAAATTAAGAGCCCTTTTTCAATTTCCGTGAATTTTTCTTTTAATAAATTGCAATTAAGACAAGGAATAGGAATTTTAACTAAAGAGCGCGAAAGAGAATTTAACACATCAATATTTGATTCTACGTTATCGTTTGCTTTTAAAGATTTATTTTCTAAACGTAATTTTGAATTAGCAATTTTTAACTTTAAAATTTTGCGTTTAGCAATTTTAAGCATACGAGATGTAGAAATAGAATTTTTTACAAAAAGAGAAGATTTAGATTTTCTTACCTTGCAATAGTTTCTGTCTTCTCTTTTGCTTGATGTGTTGCCATCAACTGAGTCCAATATTGTGACGTTGTCTTCTTCATCTTCCTCTTCCAAACAAGAGTGTCCATCATCCTTTCCGCTTGATGAGCATTCTATGGATCCATCCTTTGTGTAGCTTTCTTGAATATTTGCATAGGCTTGCATATTTTCCGGTTCTTGTGAAAGTTTCGTACCTGTAGAAGGAGAATCATAAGTTCTTTCAAGAAAACTCCAAATTTCATATGCGGTAGGTAAAGTATAAATAAGTTTGAAAATATTTTGGTCTAACGCACAAAATATACTATTCATAGATTTTGCATTTAAAATAATTTCGTTTCTAGTTAGTACGCTAGATGGCTTTTTAATAGTAATATTCCAAACTTTTTCATCTAAGGCCTTAAGAAAATTTTTCATTAATATTTTCCACCCATTATAATTTTCACCCATAAATAATGGTGGTGATAATACTTTTTCATTTATATTAAAATTTTCCCCACTAGTAGAAGCGAGATCATGATCAAGAGGCGCCATTATTCCCGGTTGTTAAGCCGATTTGGAATAACCTTCCTCTGATACCAATTGTTGGATCTTACGGCGCCCTTAGAGGGGGGGGGGGGGGTGAATAAGGGAATAAAATTCTTTCTATAATTTTCAAGATAATTACTAAATTGTTTTATAATGAAGGAGATTGAAATAAACAATTTAGATTTAGAATTGAAAACTTAGAACACAATATAATAGAGATTACACCAAATGATACAAATCAAGTAAACACAAAAGAGACATGATTATATATATGAAAAAGTGTTTACATAAATTTGATTTCTATATCGCTAGAAATCGGAGGCGTACAAATGTAAATTTCTTTTTGTTTACCAATCCTTCTCCCAAGGATCGGAAGGCTATCACTTGTCTCTCCCTAGACCAATCCCAAGCCTATCCTCTAGATCTTCCCAAGATCTAGACGTAGCACACAAGGCCACGATTTCCCACCAAGCCACGCAAGGACTTGGACGCTCCGCACAAGGAAGCGATTTTCCCCTAAGCCACGCAAGGACTTAGACGCTCCGCACAAGGAAGCGATTTTCCCTACCAATACAAAGTAAAATGTATATAAATGAAAATACAAGATAAAATAAGAACTCCCTAGAAATTCAGATCTCTGAAAGGAAGGTTGAAGCCTCGAGATGATCCTTGATGTAGAAGCGCGTCCGATCTCGTCTTCAATTTCAAACCTTCTCAGCATAAATGAGAGTTCATGAGGTTCTGGAGCTCTCTGGATGAAATGCACTCAGGAAGGGACTTAGAATCTTTAGTGGTTGAAATGCACGAACACAATGTGTCAATTTATAGAAAATCGCTGTCGGAAATTTCGACAGTGACTGTCGGAATTTTCCGACAGCGCAAAACTGCCGGTCGTGGTGCTGTCGTGGGCAGTTGTTGTAACCTCCGAGCTGTCGCCTGGGCGACATCGATGTCGGATTTCGGACATCTCAAAACTGCTTTTCGTCGTGCTGCCGTGGGGGAAAGTAGTTGTAACTTCTCTGCTGTCGCCTGAGCGACATTGACTGTCGCCTGGGCGACATTGACTGTCGCCTAGGCGATAGTGACTGTCGCCTGGGCGACATCTCCTCTTCATTTTTGCCATCCGAAACTTCTCCAAACTATAGATTGAGTCGTTCTCATCTCCGAAATGGGGTGGCACATTCCGTAACTCTTCCTGGATTGAAAGTTATGACCATTTTAAGATTAGCACACAAAACTCATCCAACCTGAGACTTGTCATTCGCGGATCATGCCCATGAACGAGGACTTGTCTCCTCATTGAACCTATACAACCTGGCCACTATAAACACACAAAAGACTAGATCAAATACAACACGGTATTTGTTATTCTCAAACCAAGAGATGCGGAAAGCAAGCTCCAACACCTGGTAGTGTGCATACCCGCCTAGGAGTGGACGGCCCGGTCCGCTACCAACGTGTGTCACAGCGGTTGGTACCTGAGAGGTTGGCTTCCTTTCAAACAGAGGGAACTACAAAGGTCTATGCGCATAGAGTCGTGTGTGTGAGTTTCATTGCATAAATCATTCATAGCATAAGCATAGCATACGCACTTGCAGATCCTCATCATATAAATTAGTATGGGCTCTTTTATATGATGAGTTATAATTCCTGGAAATCCTAACTTATAAGTTTGTATGGGCATTCATATAAGTTAGGGTACGAGATTGATTACTTGTCGCAACTGTTCTTACTACCGTACTTTACCTGCTTTACTTATTGTTTATTTACTGTTGTCCACCTTTATTATACTCCTGCTTATACATGATTAGATTAGCCCCTTTTACACTTGTGTATCTTAGAATTGGTGTATATACTAGTTTTCTTTCCCCGTCACCTGCTTTGCATATTACTGATATATTGCAGCTTTTCTTCCTTTCCTTCCGCCCGGTGCCTCGGAGTCGCCGGGGGAGCGGATGGGAAGCCACTTAGTCTTTATGACTAACGGTTGCTACGTCCCTCTTTTTAGGATTACCTCCAGTGGTGCAGCAGCGTTCAACACCGGAGGCCAGCCAGGTCAGGTGTGCAGGGCTGGGGTTTATGGTACCTTAGCTGCCGTCAGTGACAGAGGCGGGTGAGTGTTTTGAGGTGTAGCCCTTGGGGCATCTAGCTGGTTACTCTGATGATTTGCAGGAGCTTGTGTAACTTTCTGCTTTTATTTGTACTGTTTTGGACATTATTACTTATTGTGAATCTTTGGCTTTTAATGCTTTCTATTATTGATGGGTTGGCGCTGTTTAGTTGGTTTGGCCGGCAGGATAGGCGTCTTGCGGGGGAGGCCAGCTCGTGTGCTGGCGCTTCCGCAAGGCGGCTGTCCTGGGCATAAGACTCCCCTCGGTCGTGTTGTGTGTTCCGGGAGGGGGATCTTACACAGATAGCGGCGGATGAGGCGATTGAGGCACATCGCCAGCAGTTCGAAGGAAGTCAGAAGAGAAGGAAAGGGCAGGAGCAGGCCCCCAGGAGGCAGGAGGAGCGGCGTATGGAGGAACGCCGGAATGATGATCATCGCTGAGACCCCCGAAGAGATCAGGGTCCCCGGCCGCCACGGATTTACACCCCACTCAACACGTCACGAACCAACGTGCTTTACGCCATTCAAGAAAACCCGGCGTTCCGCAGGCCAAGACCGCCTATCCCGAATGAAAGAACCGACCAATCAAAGTACTGTGAATTCCATAGAGGGGTCGGGCACACGACTGAAGAGTGTACCAGGCTGAAGGAGGAGATCGAGCGCCTCGTCAGGCAAGGGCTCCTCGGAAGGTTCCTGCAAGGTCAGCTACCAAACCAACAACAACAACCCAGGCAGCCCAGAGATCAGCCCCCCGCACCTCACGGGGCAGCAGCAGGAAGGCCGATGGTAGGAGAAGTTGAGACTATAGCCGGGTCTCCTAACCTCGCCGCGCAAATTCTTTCCATCGCTAGGCCAGAGAGAGAACATGAAGATAAAAGGTTAAAGCAAGCACCATCATCGCCTTCGGAGATGAAGACCTAGAGGGGTTACGGCTGCCGCACCAAGACCCGCTCGTGATCAATGCTGGGATCGGGGATCCCTGTTTCAACGTCAAGAGAATACTAGTCGACAACGGGAGCTCAGTCGACGTCCTGTTCCTCTCCACTCTACAGAGTATGAATCTCACCAAGGAGCACCTTAGCCCGGCAGCGGGGCCCGTTTACGGTTTTGATAATCGCCCCGTCCCGGTCCAGGGCATGATCACCCTTCCGGTAACACTCGGCGAGTTTCCAAGACAGACAAGCCACAACATTCAGTTCGTAGTCGTGGAGTCAAACTCCGCCTACAACGCAATCTTCGGGAGACCACTCCAGTCTGTCTTCAAAGCCATCCCATCAATCCCACACTTAGCCATGAAGTTTCCGACTGCCGCTGGAGTAGGAGTCGTCCGCGGGAATCAAGAAGCAGCCAAGACCTACTATCTGAAGCAAGCTCAACCCACAAGGGCGACGACCCTCAACATCGACAACTTCGACCTGCGAGATGAAGCTACTCTTCAGCGGGGGGCGCCCGTTGAAGGGTTGGTGGAAGTGCCGCTCTCCCAGCGGGATTCGACCCGGACTGTCCAGGTCGGGTCCCTCTTGTCGCCAGAAGAACGAGAAGAATTCGCAACCTTCCTGCAAGAGAACGAGGACATTTTCGCTTGGAGCCCGGAGGACATGCCTGGGGTAGATCCTGAAGTCATTTTTCACTCATTAAATGTTAACCCTGCCTGCAGGCCCGTGATTCAAAAGAAGAGGAACTTTGCCCCCGAGCGAGTGAAGGCAATCGAAGAAGAAGTGGCTAAGCTTCTGGAGGCGCGGTTCATCCGTGAGGTAGATTATCCCACGTCGCTCGCTAACGTGGTGATGGTAAAGAAGGCCTCCGGGAAGTGGCGGATGTGCGTCGACTACAGCAACCTGAACCAGGCCTGCCCAAAAGACAGTTTCCCTCTTCCAAGGATCGGCCAGCTCGTCGATGCAATGGCCGGCCACGAGCTGCTCAGCTTCATGGACGCGTACACAGGCTACAACCAGATAAGAATGAATCCCGCGGACGAGGAGCACACCGCCTTTCGCACCGATAAAGGAGTCTACTGCTACAAGGTGATGTCGTTCGGCCTTAAAAACGTCGGAGCGACATACCAAAGATTGATGAACAAAGTCTTCAAGGACCTCATCGGGGAGACGATGGAGGTATACGTGGACGACATGCTAGTGAAGAGCGTCCACCGTCGCGACCATTTGAAAGACTTGGGAAAGTGCTTTCAGCTTCTTCGTCGCTTCCAGATGCGGCTCAACCCCAGAAAATGCGCGTTTGGTGTGACGACGGGGAAGTTCCTGGGCTTCATGGTAACCCATCGGGGAATCGAGGCTAACCCCGAGAAGATCAAGGCGTTGGAGGACATGTCGCCGCCTCGTTCAATCAAAGAAGTACAACGCCTAAACGGGAGGATCGCTGCGTTGTCCGGCTTCCTGTCAAGGACAGGGGACAAGTACCTCCCTTTCTTCAAGATTCTCCGGGGAGCGCGCCACACTGGGTTCCAGTGGACGGACGAGTGCCAGACGGCCTTTGAGCTTCTCAAAAGGTACCTGGCCTCGCCGCCGCTTCTGTCGAAGCCAGTCCCCGGGGAAACCCTATTCTTGTACCTTGCAGTTTTGCCTACGGCCCTCAGTTCGGTGCTTGTGAAGGATGAAGGAGGGGTGCAACGGCCGATCTACTACCTATGCAAGGTCCTCACCGATACCGAAACCAGGTATCCGGCAGTTGAAAAAATGGCCTTAGCACTCGTCTTCTCGGCGCGAAAGCTTCGGCCCTACTTCTAGGCGCACACAGTAAAAGTATTAACTCAGCTCCCGCTACGAACAATCCTCCAGAAACCAGAAGTCTCGGGAAGACTAGTGAAGTGGGCGGTGGAGCTCGGCGAATTCGACATTCAATTCTTACCTCGGTCGGACATCAAGTCGCAAGTGCTCGCTGACTTTGTTGTAGAATATACCATCCCACCGGAAACAACTCCTGTCGAAGATATCACCACCCCCCGTTGGACTCTCTACGTCGACGGTGCTTCAGGAGCTGAAGGAGCCGGAGCAGGATTGCTTCTCATAAGCCCCGACGAGATCACTTTGGAGTATGGCCTCAGATTGCAGTTCCCAGCAACTAACAACGTCGCAGAGTACGAGGCTTTGATCGCCGGCCTCCGGCTCGCCATCGATTGTAGAGTTGAGAACCTGACGATTCACACCGACTCCCAACTTGTAGTCTCGCAAGTCGAGGGAGATTACGAGGCCAAGAGTGATCAAATGGCGCATTACCTCACATGCGTAAATTCGCTCCTTCAGAAGATTCCGTCATGCCAAATCTTGCACGTCCCCCGAGAGCAGAATTCTAGAGCAGACGCACTCTCTAAGTTGGCAACTTCATCCACCAGGTTGCAGCAATCAACGAAGAGGAGCCATCTTGGATGACCCCCCTGCGGGCCTACCTTGAGCAGGGGCATCTTCCCGAGGACCGCCTGGAGGCACGCAGATTGCGAATGCGAGCGGCGTCGTTCACCATCATAGACGGGGAGATCTATAAGCGGGCGTTCTCGGGGCCCTACCTAAAATGTCTACCAGCCGGCGAAGCAGACTATGCCCTAAGAGAGGTGCACGGAGGGGTCTGCGGAGAACATCTAGGAGGAAAAGCGCTGGCCCAGAAGATCTTGCGCCAAGGTTTCTATTGGCCAACGATGAAGAAAGACGCGGCCGAACTCGTCCAGAAGTGCAGGAGCTGTCAGCTTCACGCGAACGTACCTCACCAGCCCCCAGTCGCGCTCACCGCGCTCCAGAGTGCGTGGCCCTTCGCACAGTGGGGAATTGATCTCCTCGGCCCCCTGCCTCTGGCATCCGGGCAGAGAAAATTCATCATCCTAGCCATCGATTACTTCACCAAGTGGGTAGAAGCTGATCCCCTGGCGAAAATCATGGAGGAGAATGGTAAACAGTTCGTCTGGAAGAACATAGTCTGCCGCTTCGGAATCCCAACAACGATCATCGCCGACAACGACTCTCAGTTTACTGGGAAGTCATTCACCAAGATGTGCGAAGATCTGAAGATCAATCTCCGCCACACCGCCGTAGCACATCCGCAGACAAATGGGCAGGTGGAGGTCACCAACCGTACCATCCTCAAAGGGCTGAAGACGCATCTCGAAGAAGCTGGGGGCAGTGGGTGGATGCGCTCCCAAATGTGTTGTGGGCATACCGTACAACAGAGAGGACTCCAACAGGAGAGACGCCGTACAACCTCTGCTACGGGACTGAAGCTGTCATCCCCATCGACATTGGAGTGCCAAGCATCCGGGTGCTGACTTTCGATCCCAGTAAGAACGACGGACTGCTCCGCGAAAACCTCGATCTAATCTCCGAAATTCGAGACAACGCCGTTCAGCGCATCGCTATCTACCAAAGGCGAGTGGCCCAGCTCTACGACAGGAGGGTTAAGCCCAGGCCAATCAACGTCGGAGATCTCGTCCTGCGCAACGTTGAAGCAGCCGGGAAGGGCCCGCAGAAAGACAAACTCTCTCCAGCATGGGAAGGACCCTATGTGGTCACCGCGGTGGTGAAGCCTGGAACATTCAAACTCAGAACGGCGGAAGGAAAGACCCTCCCGCGCACTTGGAACGCGCAGAATCTGCGCCGCTTTTATCAGTGATTTTTCTTACTCCATTATGTACAAGCCGCGAGCCTCGACTCGCGCAAACTATCTTATTATGATTTTGTGTGCAAGCCGCGAGCTTCGACTCGCGCAAACTATCTTATTATGATTTTGTGTGCAAGCCGCGAGCTTCGACTCGCGCAAACTATCTTACTATGATTTTGTATGCAGGCCGTGAGCTTCGACTCGCGCAAATTCTCTTATTATAATTTTGTATACAAGCTGCGGGCCTCGACTCGCGCAAACTTACCTTACTACAATGTTATGTACAAGGCGCGAGTCTCGACTCGCGCAAGCTTATCTTATTATGATTTTATGTACAAGCCACGAGCCTTAACTCGCGCAAACTTATCTTATTATGATTTTATGTACAAGCCACGGGCCTTGACTCGCGCAAACTACTTTACTAAAATTTTATAGCCGTGAACCTCGATTCGCGCAAATTATTTTTCTGCAATTATTACGAAAGCCGCGAGCCCCGACTCGCGCGAGCTACCTCCCAACGATGGCTCAATATTGCTCGGGGCCAGTTCCCCAATGATCTCACGCTACCCGGTCCGAAGCGTCCGCCCTTCCCCGGTAGTAAGATCACGGCACCGCCAGGGCCTGCCCCCCTCACGGTCGCCCACGGTTCGAAGCGTCCGCCCTTCACCGCCACTCGGGGCCAGCTCCCCAGTGATCTCACGCTACCCGATCCGAAGCGTCCGCCCTTCCCCGGTAGTGAGATCACGGCACCGCCAGGGCCTGCCCCCATCACGGTCGCCCACGGTTCGAAGCGTCCGCCCTTCACCGCCACTCGGGGCCAGCCCCCCAGTGATCTCACGCTACCCGGTCCGAAGCGTCCGCCCTTCCCCGGTAGTAAGATCACGGCACCGCCAGGGCCTGCCCCCCTCGCGGTCGCCCACGGTTTGAAGCGTCTGTCCTTCACCGCTACTCGGGACCAGATCCCTACTAACCTCACGCAGAAATGAGAAAAACAGGAGTAAGAAGTGAACAAACAAGTAGCCATCAATCAATATAACAAAGCGAAGAGTAGTACAACTCCACTACAAGAAACGCAAATACAGGAACAAGGAAGTGCGATACATAACGAAAGAAAGCAAAGCATACATACAAATAAAGACAAAGACAATCAGCCCTCAACATCTACATCAGTGTAGTCGTCCTCAGAAAGGTCGCCTGCGCCAAGCCCGGACGTACTGCACCCAAGCTTCCTCTCCACCATACGAAGGGTCTTCCCGACCCCTCTCTTGAAAGAAATCTCGCACTCATCTTCCAATAAGGGGTCTACCTCCTTGGTCATGATCTCGGCTTGAAGCTCCTCAGAAATCCTAGAGCGCTCCTCTACGAATTCCAGGGAGTCCTTGTACTCGACAACTCCCTCGGCCTTAATGGCCTTGATATCTGGCTCAAGGGAAGAAAGCCTCTCCACCTCGCTTCTCAAAAACCCCAGCTCACCATCTTGACGGAACATATCACCCTGCAAATCTTGGACCAACTGGGAGGCACTCTCGGCGGCGGCTTTCTCTGCGCTGAGCTCCATCTGAAGACGCTCTACCTCGGAGCGAGCATGGGCAAGATCAGGCTCCAATTTGAGCCCACGTGATTTCTCGTGCTCCCTCTTCTTCTGGGAATCCTCCAGCGAACTCTTCGCAACACGAAGCTCCTCTTGAAGAGTAAAAAACCCGTCCTTCAACCCAACATAGCAATCGTTCCAAGTACGAGCGACGCTAGTCATGACATCAGCCTGTGAAAAAAAAACGGGATAAGAATCTCAGGAAAAAAGAACACATAAAAGATAAACAACAAAAAACATGACTAACCGCCGAAGTCATCGCCCGTAATGAAGAGGATACCCTCTTCGCCGTCACCAATGGAGGAGGAGGAGGACCGCTCCGAGGAAGCACCTCCGCCACGGGAGAAGCCACGATCTCAGCATCAACATCGATAGGAATCGCCTCGGGCACGACTCCGCTGGGACCCGCACCATCAGAGAGGCTCTTCGGTGGAGGTGGAGGTGGCACCATCTCTGAACCTCCGCATTTGATAACAAACTTCCTCTTCCTATCACGCGACAAAGCGACAGCGACATCGCGCTCGGCGTCCGACGAAAGGCCGACCAGCAACAATTTCTTCTCCTCCGCATAATGAACCATGCCATAAAGAGCCTTCGACAAATCGTCACGACCAGGGAAACCAGGAAGGGGCTGGAATTCATTCTCTCTCCCCACTTGACGGCGGCAACGTCCCGGGAGGTTCCTCCAAAACTCTGGCAAATCCCATCGGTTGTGAACATACCCATACAAAGTGTTCCCATGGCGATAGTCGTTCCTTTCCTCAAAACGGAACCACCTCTTGTTGCTGCAAACATCAATCCGGCCTCCCGGATCCGTGAAGACCTCGCACCAATCTTGGAAGATCTCCAAAGAGAATTGCGAGCCATGCTCCCGAAAAAACGCAATCAACCTCATGATTCTCGCCATCCCGGCTGGGGTAAATTGCGAGATAGGAACGCCGCAAAATCTGAAAATCTCAATCGCCTCCTCCGATGGAGGGAAGCGGAACCCCGACTTCAAACAACTCTCAGAAATGGTAATAAAGCCGGTCGGGGGGTTCTGGGCACGTGCCTCCGGATATGGAATCTTCACTTCAACAGATGACGGGAGTCTAAACCGCTTGCGCCAAGCTTCGACACGCTCAATGGTTAGCGAGGAACGCATCCGCATGGATTTTGATCGTGCACCGTTCCTTGACGCCTGAAAAGAGAAAGAAGAAATAAACAAAAAATAATCGACAAAAATTGTGCGGATTAACACCGCACAATGCAGAGATTATTACAAAAGGAGAAACGACAAACGACAAAATAAGAGGGAAGAATATCGCAAAATACCTCCGCCATAACGCCACCACAACAACTGGACCGTGCCAAAGGATGATAAAATCCTTGTACTTCTCTAAGCAAGATGAGCGAACTCCGAGGATTTGGGAGGCAATTGATGGGTCCTCATCTATTTTGTAGAGAAATCCGGGTTGCACTTAACCAAAAACCCAACTCCCCACTAAGATGGTGGGGGCATGGGCAAGAAAGAGGAGGAAACCGCCCGTAACCACTAAAGAAACCGCCGCAACCACCGCACGAAGCCGCGCACAACACCACACGCGGCCACAAGGCCGCGCGCCACCACATGGCCGCGACACCGCGCAGCCGCGCGGCGCCGGGCGCGGCCGCCCGACACCACGTGGCCGAGCGGCACCCCCGACCGCGCGACATCCCGCAGGCGCGCGGTCGCACGGTGCCGCGCGCTTAACGCTGCGCGACACCGCACGGTACCGCGCGGCGACACTACGCGCGGCACCGCGTGCCCGGCACCGCACGGTACCGCGCGCCTAACGCCGCGCGGCGACACCGCGCGGTATCGTGCGGCGACACCGTGCGCGGCACCACGCGCCCGGTGCCGCGCGCCCAGTGCCGCGCAGCGACACCGCGCGGTACCGCGCAGCGACACCGAGCGCGGCACCACGCGCGCGGCACCGCGCGGTGCCGCACGGCGGCACCACGCGCCCAGCACCGCGCGCCTAGTGCCGCGCGGTACCGCCCGACAAGGCCGGGCGGTGGGCGCGGTGCCGGCCGGCCTCCCTCGTCGCCGGGCGCACTCTCCGGCCCCTCTCATCTCATCCCTGGTCGGCCTCCCTTGACCAACGGGCGCGCTCGCCCGACCTCTCCCACCTCATTCGGCGGAGAAGACGAGGACGATCAAGGCAAATCCCGCTAAACCTGTAACCGCCCATCATGGGGTGCAAATAGTGAAACTCCCCATCATGGGGTGCAAATAGCGAAAATCCTCCAACATGGGGATATAAATGGTAAAAACCTTCATCCGGTCTGCGTCTAGCAAATAATATGGTTACAGTGTGCGCGTAACCATATCCATCATATGAATACATATCATCACCGAACTATACAAATTGGTGTGCGCATAGCCATATTCATGGTGAGTGGGCATCCGGTCTGCGTCTAGCAAATAATATGGTTATGGTGTGCGCGTAACCATATCCATCATATGAATACATATCATCACCAAACTATACAAATTGGTGTGCGCATAGCAATATTCATGGTGAGTGGGCATCCGGTCTGCGTCTAGCAAATAATATGGTTATGGTGTGCGCATAACCATATCCGTCATATGAACTCATATCATCCTAAAAACTATACAAATTGGTGTGCGCATAGCCATATTCATGGTGAGTGGGCATCCAGTTTGCGTCTAGCAAATAATATGGTTATGGTATGCGCATAACCATATCCGTCATATGAACTCATATCATCCTAAAAACTATACAAACTAGTGTGCGCATAGCCATATTCATGATAAATGTGCATATAGCACATAAATTGGTTATGGTGTGCGGATAGCCATCCTAACCACCATAACCACCCTAACCACCCTCAAAAGCTATAAAAGGAACGTCATGGCTTCATTTCAAGGGACTTGGAATTTTCTTCACGGGAGAGAGCTCTCTGGAATTCCTTTGAAGATCTTCATCAGCATTCGAAGATCTCCTTCGGAATTTGAAGATCTTCATCAACATTCGAAGATTTCCTTCGGAACCCGAAGATCTCCTTCGGAACCCGAAGATCTCCTTAAACGTTCGAAGACCTTCATCAGCACGTGAAGACCTCCTTCAACCTTCGAAGTACTCCTTCGTCGCTTGAAGACCCCCGTCGCCGCTTGAAGATCTCCTGCAAACTCTGAAGACTGCTCAAGAAGAAGAAAGTACTTAGTTTTTCTGAGAGGTGGCCTGTCACCCTCAGAAGCCTTCATTCAAATTATAATTGTAACGGGAGCGGCCTGTCGCCCCCGATTCTCGCACCATTACTTGTAACGCTCCACCATATAGTGAAATTTGGTCGGCGCTGATCCGACCACGTGGTTTTTCACCCTTTCCAGGTTTTCCACGGTAAAAACGTCCTCTTGCCACCTGTTTGTTCTCTCTGTGACTGTTTGCGCGCTCGGTTCACTCTCGGGCTAAGACAGTTCGATTCGCCCGGTCTGAAAGAACGTTGAGCGACCCGCAACAAGCTTAAAACTTTATTTTTAAGGGAGAAAACTACAAAAATAGTACAATGCTCGTATATGTTGAACGTATAGAAAAATCTCCACCATATAGGCATTTTTTTCTATACGGCCCCCATCTTCAGCTTTGGAGATGAGAGTCATGTTGTTGAAACCAGTAACCCGGTTTCAGCGTTCGAAAGGGGGATGCGGCTAACTCTTACTTGACCCAAGCTAAGACCCTTGACCGGTCACTAGGAACTGAGAGACTTGCCCTTGACGATTGCTGGAACCTAAAAACAAACCTCTGAAGCTGCAGCGTGGAGGTCCCATCACACACCCGGAAGCTCACTCAGAACTTCCCCTCCCAAGCCAATGCTGAGCTTGGGCACCTTGGAGGGCACTAAGGATCACCTCACCGACCACCTTCAACGACAAGGGGAGGGGGAGGGGTAATGCTTGCTCACGCGTGAGGGAGGGGGTAGAGACCAACCCTCCCCAAGGTGCCCATGGGGGTCTATTTATAGATTTCCCAAAACTGGGCTGCGGATAGCCGAAATTCCTCTATCCGCAGCTCGATCATGACCCTGAATGATCAACACAAGGGGGGGGGGGGGGGGGGGGGGGGCGAGTGGGGCCCGAGGCGTCCACTCCCCCCCTTATGGGAGGTCCTTCCTCCCTCCCCCGGGATGTCGGGCGAGTGGGAGGGTCCCTCCCACTCGCCCAAAGGGGGCGGCGAGTGGGAGAGTCCCTCCTGTACAACCCGTATTCGCCGAGTGGGTCCCCCAAGCCAACTGGCGAGACCTGGGTCAGCCGGATCATTCGCCCATGCTAAGGAAGGTGGAGAGATCCCCGGATTAGCGGGGGTACGCTGCAGGCGAGAAGAAGTTCGGTGAGTGGCGCCCTCACGGACCACTCGCTCAGTAGCATGGGCACTCGCCCAGCTGAGCGGGAGATCGGCGAGTGGTGCCCTCACGGACCACTCGCCCCAAAGGCTTTGAGGGGGAAATGACCATAATGCCCCTTGTGGGCTGCAAATAGCCCTTCGGAACAGCGGAGTTAGGCAATTAGCATACCAATTTGGGGTGCGGTTAGTGAAACTAAAAGGCGGATTCATGTTATCTGCAGACCAGCTTAGGAAAAACTATAAATAGACCCTTAAGGGCACCTTGGAGGAGATCCGATTTTAGAGAATCCTCTCCTCCAGGCTAGTTTTTGGTCGGCTGCTAGTGCCCTCCAAGGTGCCCGGTTGAGCTCTGGTTTGGGAGTGGAAGCTCTCTAAGATCTTCCGGGTGTGTGGCGGGACCTCCTCGCTTCAGCCTTGGGTCTTTTCTTATTCTCACATCCACCGTCAAGAGAGTCTAGTGAGGGAGAAGTAAGCATCGGCTACACCCCCAGTGGGTCCGAACTCAAGAGGCCTGTTGCAGGTTTCAACATTTTTGGTGCGGTGAGCGTGGACCGTAGCCAGTGAAGGAAAATCCCAAGCTAGGCTCAATGACAAGAGATGGAGTTAATGGTTCTGACTCAGGCCACTCGCAGCCACCAGCGACAGGGGAGTGGCTGGAGATGTTCGAGAAATTCAAGCGAGAAGTCCTGCAGACAGTTCTCCCGGCAAGGGGCGAATGCGAGACGCCAGTGGTTCCCATCATTCCACCCCAGCAGGTCGGCGAGAACGCTCCGGGGCAGCGTCCGGGAAAGGAGGTGCCAGCAGAAGGAAGTGCGCGAGATCTCCCGGGGCGGCGGCTGTTCAGCAGTCCGGCGAGTGCTGAGGTGTGCGAGTTGGCTCCGCGCGAGAGGACCATTCGCCGAGCAGGGGAAGGGAGCACCTTTTGCGAGATGATCCTCTCGGCTCCAGTGCCAGAGGGGTTCCGGGGGCCGGAGATGTCCTACTACACCGGAAAAGAGGACCCAGTCGTGCACCTGCAGTGGTTTGAGGACATGACCTCAATTCTCCCCATGTCGGATGCATTCCAATGCCGGCTCTTCGCAACCACCCTGAAGGAGAAAGCAAGGGATTGGTTCCACCAGCTTCCCGTAGGTTCCATCTATGCGTTCGACGATCTGCGTCGGGGCTTCCGGCTGCGATTCTCGACGTCAAAAAAGAGGAAGAAGGATGCGGAGGCTCTCTTCAAGATCAGGCAGAGGGAGGGGGAGTCCCTGGCACATTACGTGGACAGGTTTCAGGACGAGATACACCTTGTGCAGGAGGTGCCAGGGTTCGCCCTCAAAATGGCGTTCATTGTGGGATTGAGAGACGGGTTCTTCAAGATGGACCTGAAGAGGAGGGCTCCGGTCTCCTTTGAGGAGTTGATGGAGCGAGCGGCGGAGGAGATAGAAGGGGAGGCGGCCAACCCGGAGTTCTACAAAAGGTTGGTGAAGATGAGCGAGCCTGAGGTGAGGCAACAAGAGGGAAGAAGGAGAGAGGAACCCAGAGGTCAAGGGTTCGAGAGGCCACCTCGGAATTGGAGGTTTCAGGAGCCCCACAACAGGTTGGGGTGGAGGAATCAGGAGGGACCTGCGAGAGGTCAGGAAGGAGGATACCAAGGAAGGGAGATGGGGGGAGTCAACCCGGGGTGGAGGCAGGGCCCCCGACTCCCTCCTCCTCCGCGGGAGCAAGCCATGGCGGTAGGCAGAGGAAGAGGAGCTAGAGGAGCTAGAGGAGGAAGAGGAAGAGCGGGAAGAGGGGGTAGGGTGGTGTTGCCCTATTGTGACTTTCATCAGGAAGAGGGTCACGCAACGGCCACCTGCCCCGAGTTCCTGGCGATGAGGGGAAGAGGGAAGCCACGGCAGCAGCCGATCAGGATTGAGGAGGTGTTCCCGGAAGGGGAAGAGGATAGGTGTGAAGACCGGGCTGATACAGGAACAAGGGGGGGAATCGGGGTGATTCATGGTGGGGTTGGGATAGTGGCCTCTCGCAAGAGGAGCTTCCAGGCGATGTTCTGAAGGGACGTCGCGTCAACTTCCCAAACCCCACCCCCCTCGGAGAAGCTCACCTTCTCCTCGGAAGACATGCCAGATTATGAAGATCCATTCTGCGATGCCCTGGTGATCCAGACGGCGATTGAAAATTTCACGGTCTCCCGGATCCTGGTGGATAACAGAAGCTTAGTGAATGTGATCTTCAAGAAGGCCTTCGACGCGATGGAGGTGGAGAAGAAGAGGGTGCAGGCCTCCGACGGACCACTGTTTGGTTTCTCAGGGGAGCGGAAGGAGGTCGAGGGAGGCGTGGGTCTCCAAGTGACGTTAGGAGGGGTCCCAAGGAACTGCCGGTTCATCATCGTTGACGCTCCGAGCAGCTACAATGCTATCTTCGGACGCCCTCTCATTAGTGCTTTCCGGTGCGTGCCCTCATCGTACCACCAGTGCCTGAAGTTCCATAGTGGAGGAGTCCAGGTCCGGATCCGAGGAGATGCTAAGGTGGCGAGGCAGTGCTATGTGACTGCCGTCAACACCATCTCTTGGATGGCGGAGGCTGAGAGGATGAATAAGGAGATGACGAGTCTGGAGGGGCCAGGAGAAGAAGTGGAGAAGAGTGGAGTAGAGGAAGAGGGCAATGCCCGAGAGGAGAATATGGAGGTCGCTCGGGAGGAGCAGGGGATCGAGCCGATGGAGGCGGAAGGAGCCACAGAGGATGAAGCCCGGGAGGAGGGGCGAGAAGCAAAGGGCCAATGGGAAGAGCCAACCCGGCTCGAGGCGGTAGAAGAGGTGGTAGAGATGGAGGTCATCACCCATGAGGGAAGAGTGAAAGAGGTGCCGGTCAGCGGGGGTCTCGGCCCGGAGGACAAGGCGAAGATGCTGGAGTGCATCCAGAAGAACGTGGATGTCTTCGCATGGAGCGCAGCTGATATGCCAGGCATCGAGGCGGACGTGACTTACCATCGTATCAACCTCGATCCAGGAGCCCGCCCCATCCGGCAGAAGAGAAGGACCTTCGCCAGCAAGCTCGAAGAACCAATCCGCGGGGAGGTGGCCAAGCTCCTCGAAGCAGGTTTTGTATCAGAGATCCAGTACCCAGGCTGGGTCTCCAACGTCGTAATGGTAAAAAAGGTCGATGGCCGCTGGCGTATGTGTGTGGATTTTTCATTATTAAACAAGGCCTGCCCTAAGGATTGTTATCCCCTGCCTCGGATCGACGCGTTGGTTGACTTAGCCGTCGGTTTTTCTGTGATGAGTTTTTTGGATGCTTTTTCAGGTTATCACCAGATCAGGATGCACCCCCCGGACGTCAAAGACGTCTCGTTCATCACCAGGGAGGGATGCTACTGCTATAAGATGATACCCTTCGGGCTGAAAAATGCAGGAGCAACCTACCAGAAGATGATGGACCGGGTATTTAGGGAGCAAAGGGGAAGGAACCTGGAGGTCTACGTGGATGACCTTATGGTGAAGAGCAAGTGCGTGAACTCTCACATCCAGGACCTCGAGGAGACCTTCGCCACCCTATGCAAGTACAAGATGCGCTTGAACCCCCTGAAGTGTGTGTTCGGGGCCAGCAAGGGGAAATTCCTGGGGCACCTTCTCACCCCTTGGGGGGTAGAACCTAACCCAGACATGGTTAAGGCCATAATGGAGCTGGGGTCGCCGCGGAATGCCAAGGAAGTTCAGCGCTTGACCGGAAGACTCGCAGGGCTGAGCAGGTTTCTCTCCCGAGCCGGGGAGAAATGCTCCCCCTTCTTCAAAACATTACGAGGTAACCAGAAGTTTGAGTGGACCAAAGAATGCGAGGAGGCCTTCTAGGCCTTGAAGAGCCAACTCACCAAGGCTCCACTACTCCAAGGTCCCAAAGAGGGGGAGGATCTATATCTATATCTCGGGGTCGGGGCAGAGGTCGTAAGCTCCATCCTGGTTCGGGAGGAAGGCAAGAAGCAGTTGCCCGTCTACTACGTGAGTAGGGTCCTGAGGGAGGCGGAGCTCAGGTACCCGATTCTGGAGAAGTTGGCCTTTGCTCTGGTCGTCACAGCAAGGAAGCTCAGGCCATACTTCAAGGCCCATTCAATTCAAGTAGTGACGGACCACCCTCTCCGCCAGATCTTCGAAGGAGTGGAGCACTCGGGAAGGCTCGCAAAGTGGTCGATAGAGCTAAGTGAATTCAACATTACCTTCGTCCCTCGATTATCCATGAAGGCACAGGTGGTGGATGATTTTGTGGCAGATTATGTGGCCGAGATGGAGGAAGATGGAGCCCCTCGTCATGTTCCGTGGAAGCTGCTGGTGGACGGGGATTCGGGCAAGAATTCCCTCGGAGGAGGGGTGGTACTGGAGAGTCCCCACGGAGTAAAGATCGAGCAGACACTAGTGATACACTTCCCAATCACCAACAACCAGGCGGAGTATGAGTCAGTGATCGCCGATCTACGGCTGGCCCAGGAGCTCGGAGTCCATGACGTGGAGGTCCTCACCGACTCGATGGTAATAACCTCTCAGATTAGGGGAGAGTTCGAGACGAGGGAACCTGCGCTCATAAGGTACTTGGCCAAAGTGAGAGGTCTCGTGGGAACGTTCAAAACTTTCTCCATTCGGCACGTCCCTAGGGAGGAGAGCACCCCGACGGATCGGTTGGCCAAATACGGTCCTCGAGCCGGGGGGACCCTGACAGACCTATTCCGCCCTTCGATCGAGGAGGGAGAACTCATGGAAGTAGAGCAGCGGCCCTCCTGGAAGGATCCCTTCGTCACCTTCCTTGCAACGGGAAAGTTTCCGGAGGAGGTTCCGGACCAGAGGCACTTCCGATATAAGTCCGCCTACTACGTGCTCCATGAGGGGGACTTGTATCGGAAGACCCTCTCGGGCTTCCTGGCCCGATGCATTTCAGAGGAGGAAGTCCCAAGGATCTTGGAAGAAGTTCACTCCGGCGAGTGCGGCAGCCACTCGGAGAGCAGGATGCTGGAGGCAAGAATAATGAGGCAGGGGTACTTCTGGCCAACCCTAAGTAAAGACGCGGCAGCTTTCGCCAAGAGGTGCCAGAAGTGCCAAATGTTCGCCCCGCTTCAGCTCATGCCAGCTCAGAGGCTAAAGAGTATCACGGCGCCCTGGCCATTCGCCATATGGGGGATGGACCTGGTAGGACCCTTCCCCCAGGCTAGTGGGCAGAGGAGGTTTCTCCTAGTCATGATTGACTACTTCTCAAAGTGGTTGGAGGTCAAGGCGTTGGCTAAGGTCACCTCCCAGGTAATCCGCAACTTCGTATGGGGGGAGATCATTTGTCGACATGGGCTTCCACAGGCTATAGTCACGGATAATGGTCCGCAGTTCGCAAGCGAGGAATTCATCAGCTTCTGTGGCCAGTTGGGGATAGACCTCAGGTTTGCATCCGTTCACCATCCCAGGAGCAACGGGCAGGTGGAGGCGGCAAACAAGGTCATCGTGAACCTGCTCAAGAAGAAGGTGGAAAATCTGAGGGGCAATTGGGTGGAACAACTTCCATCGGTCCTATGGGCCCTAAGAACTACCCCCAGCACCGCCACATGAGAGACCCCTTTCAAGCTCTCTCACGGCTGCGAGGCCGTCATTCCCATAGAGTTCGAGGTTATGACACCACGGGTAAAGGCCGCCGCAAGTGGAGAGGAAGGTTGGAGAGCCGAGAACGAGGAGGAGTTGCAGCTCTCCCTCGACCTCATCGAAGAAGCTCGGGACCTAGCAGCCATTCGCCAAGAAGAGGTCAAGCGGCGGATGGCCAAGTACTTCGACAAGCACGTCAGGGTAAAGCAGTTCGAGAAGGGAGATCTGGTGCTCAAGAAGGTCGACGCGGCTGGGAGGTCCGCCGCGGTGGGAAAACTTAACCCCAACTGGGAAGGCCCCTATGTCGTGGAAGAGGCACTAAAGTCTGGGGGGTATCGCCTTCAGAATGTGGAGGACCAACCTCTCAGCCACACTTGGAGTGGCGACGACCTTAAACGCTTCTATCCCTAGCAGTATGTAGTAACAGTGTTTTTGAATAAGAATATTTTATTTAAACTATATGTATGAGAGTGATGCCGCAGCTTGTAGGAAAGACTCTGAAAGCTCCAGAAGTGGCCCCGAGCAGACCCGCTGTCCAGGCTCTCATCTAGCTGGCAGGTCCGAAGGCTCACTCGGTGGCAGGTTCCAAGGTGTTGAGAAAATGGCCCTGAGCAGACCCGCTGTCCAGACTCTCATCTAGCTGGCAGGTCCGAAGGCTCACTCGGTGGCAGGTTCCAAGGTGTTGAGAAAATGGCCCCGAGCAGACCCGCTGTCCAGGCTCTCATCTAGCTGGCAGGTCCGAAGGCTCACTCGGTGGCAGGTTCCAAGGTGCTGAGACAATGGCCCCGAGCAGACCCGCTGTCCAGGCTCTCATCTAGCTGGCAGGTCCGAAGGCTCACTCGGTGGCAGGTTCCAAGGTGTTGAGAAAATGGCCCCGAGCAGACCCGCTGTCCAGGCTCTCATCTAGCTGGCAGGTCTGAAGGCTCACTCGGTGGCAGGTTCCAAGGAATTGAGAAAATGGCCCCGAGCAGACCCGCTGTCCAGGCTCTCATCTAGCTGGCAGGTCCGAAGGCTCACTCAGTGGCAGGTTCTAAGGTGATAAAGGAAATGGCCCCGAGCAGACCTGCTGTCCAGGCTCTCATCTAGCTGGCAGGTCCGAAGGCTCACTCGGTGGCAGGTTCTAAGTTCTCAAGGGTGGATCTTGAGGGCACTCGCAGGGACCACGCGCCAGTAAAGTAATCTCACCTCTCTTCCTGACTACCAAAGCGAAACCCCGGTCTGGGCGAATGGTAAGGAGATACGAGTGGGGCAGGAAGCGGGAAGTCAAAAAAGGGCAACACACCTAAGTCATCTTCGAGCATTCACTGGGTGGCCAGGACAGTCGCACTTCGACCTAGCGTCCTAATGAGCCCAGCGGGATATAGCGGCGAATGAGAGAAAAGTTGAGATAACACAAAAAGTGAGATAGCACAAAAATTGTAGTCAATATATATATCTTTTAAGGGCACTCGCCCCGTTCATGATTACATTCAAAATGGTAAGTACAAAAAGAGTAAAAAATACAAAAGGCCCTTCTCAAGGGTCGGCAGATTTCTCGCCTGAAGATCCTTCGCTTTCGCCAGAATCCGGGATGAGGGCGTCTTCCCGCGGCTCGCCATTATCGTCCTCCGGGAAGGGGATCGGAATGTAGAGCTCGGGAACGACTTGGCGAGCGGAAAGGCATTCAGCCTCCGCCTTCAGATACCCAGCTCGCCGCAACACCTATAGCGCATGCTTCACGGCACTTTGCGCATTCTCTTGCATCAGTTGCTCTAGCTCGTGATGGGGGTAAAAGTGCCCCCCACTTCCTGGGTCGAGTGCAGACGCGCCGGCTTCTCGCAACCGTTGGACTTCGGCTTTGGCCAGGCGAACTTCCTCTTCAAGGTCGATCACCCGCGCGCGAAGCATCCCGACGCTTGTAGCATCCTGAAGAAATGAAATAAAACCTGAGATAAAAGTGCGGCAATCAGCAATGGTCATCCGCAGGGGTGAGAGAAAGTATACCTCTGCAACCGGGCGGCGGGCGAGAAGCGCTTCCGTGGCTTCCAGCTTCACTCTGAGCTCAGTCGCCTCCCTAGAGATGAGAGCCCTGGCCTCCTCGACCCCGGCCAGATTCCGTGCCAAGTTGATGCTCCGGCGAGAAGACATGTGCGAGAGCTCCAGGGCCCGCAGCATGGCTCGAGCGGCCTCGTGGGCGAGAATTTGCGTCTTCTCGGCATCGAAGACCTCGGCATCCTCACGGCCATAGAGGGCATACGCAATGGCGCACGCCTCGCCGCTGGCGACGTCGCTCTCTATCCAGGTTGGATGGAGGGTAGAGAGCGAGACCCTTTTCGTGTTTCTGTCCCACTTGACCAGGGGAGCCCCTGAGGGATCCACGTACTTCTCGCCGTTCGGGAAGTTGCGGTGGTCCCTGGGCAGAGGAGGCGGCGACAGCGACGATCTCGCCTGAACCACCGTCCTATCTGGCACACCCGACCCCAAGGTTGGGGCCGGCACTTCGGTCCCCAGGGTTTGGGTCGGGACCTCCGTCCCTGGGGTTTGGGTTGGAGCTTTCGCTCCAGAGGTCTCGCCCACAACCCCCTTCCCTTTGATAGAAGGAGGGCATCGCGACTTGCTGGGGGGAGAGGAAGGAGTCGCCGTGGGTTTTCTCTTTCGGCTGCTGGGCTTGGAGGAGGAAGGCCCCTCCCGGCAGGCATCCACGGCAGCTTGCGCAAGAGGCACGCAAAACCCAGGAGGCCGCGGCGGATGAAGGGGGTGGCTACGCATGCCTACATAATATTGTGAATGGTTTAGCGAATGGTGTAAGAATCACAAGGCCAAAACGAATGAAGGAAGTCTCGAAAACTTACCCTCGCCCTGCGGAATGAGCGGGAGCGAGTTGACGTTTCGCTGAAGATAGACGAGGTCCATCCCGTGCTCCAGAATATATTGGTGGAGTTTGGCCTCGTGCCCCCCTAGGGTCGGAGGGCGGAAGGTTGACTCCTCCTCCTGCACCGGGGCGAGAAGGGTGTTTCCCAGGCTCCCGCTGACAAAGATGAAGCGGCGAACCCAGTCGTGGTTTTTGTTCGGGAGCCCGTAGTGCTTGAGTGGGCTTAGACCCGAGAAAAAGGAGATGTCGTTGGTGCAGCGGAAGGTGTAGAGCTTGAGGAAGATGGGCAGCGAGAACTCGATCCCCTCTTCTCGCAGATAGCTCGCGTACCCGACCAGCATGGCGATGGAGTTGGGGTTGAGCTGGCCGGGCACGATCCCGTAGTACCTGAAGGTCTGGCGGAGTTCCGGCCAGATGGGAAGGCGAAACCCCACCTCGAAATGCTCTAGCGGGATCGCGAGAGCACAGGGCGAGATGGAGTTTAGGCGCTCTTCCGGCCTGGGCTTTCGCGCCTCGAACCCCGGCGGAATGTAATCCGCAACAGCTGTCAAGTAAGCCTCTTCCGAGAGGTCGCAGGAATCAAAAGTATGGTTGACAAATGCGCTGGCGCACCTGGCCCTACCTTCCGCATCACCACCCATTTCGCGAATGCAGAAGGAGAAGGGAGCAGCAGGGAAGGGAGAAGCGTGAGTGCTAACGCGAGGAAAGAGGGGGAACGGATGGTAAGGTATTTAATACGGTGGTTGAAAGGCCTATTTATAGAAGGACTAAACGGCGTTTGGGCTTTCGAGGTAACGGGTATGCGGATGGCAATCGCACCTTCCCGACGCCTCGAAACCCGGGCCGATCCCTCTCGCCCATTAATGGCGAATGCCCTGTGGCTATTCGCTCTACGACCATGCGAAAGAGCTAAGAAAACATTCGGCAATATCATATCATTCGGCAATACCCAGGCAAGCTACGAGAAAAACAAAAAAAAACGAGAAATAGAGCATTCGCAAAGCGTAGAGTATAAAATTATTACAGACAAGTATAAAAGTCCAGCATCCGCAACACAGAAAACAAGGAGAGAAATAACAGGAAGGGTGAATGTCGACTAGATCAGAACTCCTCCCAGACCCACCGACCTCGCCTTCGCGACCCAGCTTCCAGGGGCATTCGCGGGCGGTAGTACGCGAGCATATTGGTGATCTCATGGGAAGCCAGTTGGAGTTGGTCCCGGGCTCGCGCGGCGTGTCTTTCGGGAGACAACTCCCCTCCTTCACCCCCAGGCGCTCCACCGTCGCGAGAAGGCGTGAGTAGTCCCGCCGAAGGTCCTTTAACTCACGCGCGACTCTCAGCCGCACAACATCCACCTGGCCGGCGACGTTCCGCTGGATGTGGATGAGCTTCCCCAAGACCTCCGTGATCCGCTCCTTCAGGGTCGCGTGATCTGAGGAGTCGCCCAGGAAATCAGCGAGATCCCCAGGGGAAGGGAGAGGCGAGAGCATCCCCTCTTCCCCCTCGTTGTAGGAATCAAGGGGGGAGGCTTCCTGATAGCCTGCGAATTCACAACTAGGTCAGTTGCGGTAAAATAAGCGAGTACAGTAGGGGCAGGAGAGTAAACTGACCAGGGACGGGTTCCCTATGACCTGAAGGGCGAGACGAATGGGGGAGGACCCCAGACAAGCCTGCGGAAGGTGGTAGAACCTTCCCTTTCCCGGGGCGGTAAAGCGGAGGAGGAGGAGCCGGAGCATTCGTACGATCATCAGCACGGAGGTGCTGATCCAGTTCCCGCTCAGGGGAGACCCTCGGTTCATTCGCGATAACAGAGGGGTTCTGCTGGGCAGGGGAACTTTGAGGAATGGAGTCCCGTAGCGGGACGTTAGGGTTGAGGGCTGCGAGAAGGTAATGGTCAGTAACAAGCAACATGAAAGGAAAATCGAGAGGGTTCACAACTTACTGGATTGGAGTATGGTCTCGCCCGGAGGGGGTGGAGGAGCAAGGTCCAGATCTGGAGGAGGTGCCTCGTCCGCGAGAGGTGGCACCACATCACTGTTCAAAATGGCCCCGTGGCCGTCCTCAGGCACCGAAATCCCCTGCGAATGGTCGGAGTGATTGCCGAATAAGGAGGCAGAAACTAAAAAGAAAGGCAGGAAGAATCTTCATACCTGAGTCCTGGGGTCTGGAGGAGTATTCGTCGGAGAGTCCGAGGCGGTCTCGCCTTTGTGGCGATTCATCCGAATCGCTTTGGCTCGCCGCGAGACATATGGGGCGCTCGAGTCTCGCTTGGATTTAAGCCAGGGAGCAAATCTGGCAGTTTTGAGGGCGGTTGCAGTCTGGGTCGCAGCCAGGCGTTCGATCATTTCTTGCGAGAGGGGCCTCGTGGAAGGCTTGTGGAAAGACATTGGGAGTGGCGAAAGGTCCAGGGAGAGAAAACTTCGGGCCGAGATATAAAAATGGTCCAGAAAAGTCTGACATGAGGAGGTATATATAGGATGACGGTGGGACCCACAGAGTCTTATAGGTCCAGTCAGCAAGCACTCACCGAATACAGGGTTGGACTGTTCTTTCCGAGCGTAGGAACCGCTCGCAAAGAGCGGGGATTGTGTACAACCCGTATTCGCCGAGTGGGTCCCGCAAGCCAACTGGCGAGACCTGGGTCAGCCGGATCATTCGCCCAGGCTAAGGAAGGTGGAGAGATCCCCGGATTAGTGGGGGTACGCTGCAGGCGAGAAGAAGTTCGGCGAGTGGTGCCCTCACGGACCACTCGCTCAGTAGCATGGGCACTCGCCCAGCTGAGCGGGAGATCGGCGAGTGGTGCCCTCACGGACCACTCGCCCCAAAGGCTTTGAGGGGGAAATGACCATAATGCCCCCTTGTGGGCTGCAAATAGCCCTTCGGAACAGCGGAGTTAGGCTATTAGCAGACCAATTTGGGGTGCGGTTAGTGAAACTAAAAGGCGGATTCGTGTTATCTGCAGACCAGCCTAGGAAAAACTATAAATAGACCGTTAAGGGCACCTTGGAGGAGATCCGATTTTAGAGAATCCTCTCCTCCAGGCTAGTTTTTGGTCGGCTGCTAGTGCCCTCCAAGGTGCCCGATTGAGCTCTGGTTTGGGAGGGGAAGCTCTCTAAGATCTTCTGGGTGTGTGGCGGGACCTCCTCGCTTCAGCCTTGGGTCTTTTCTTATTCTCACATCCACCGTCAAGAGAGTCTAGTGAGGGAGAATTAAGCATCAGCTACACCCCCAGTGGGTCCGAACTCAAGAGGCATATTGCAGGTTTCAACACCTCCCACTCGCCCACGGGGGGGCGGCGAGTGGGAGAGCCCCTCCCACTCGCCCCCAAAGTGGGGCCGGCGAGTGGGAGTGCCTCCCCCACTCGCCCGGCGAGTGGGAGGGCCCCTCCCACTCGCCCGGGTGAGTGGGAGGGCTCCTCCCACTCCCCCCCCACAAAGGGTCGGCGAGTGGGAGGGCCCCTCCCACTCGCCCGAAGGTGATTGGCGAGTGGGAGCTTCCTCCCACTCGCCCAAAGAGTGCTGGGCGAGTGGGAGGGTTCCTCCCACTCGCCCGAAGGGAGTCGGGGGAGCGGAAGCTCCCCCCGCTTCTCCCGCTGCCTCTTTTTGCCTTGATCGGTTTCGACCGTTTCCGCGTGGTCGTTTTGCTTGTCTCGGCCACCCTTACTGTCTCGGCCTCATCCGGGTCGGGTCACACCGACTCGGAAAATATGAGGGTTGTACACAATCCTTGCTTTTTTCGAGCTTGCCTCAAGCTCGGAAAGAAAGTCCAACCCACCTATTTGACGAGTAGGTGGGACCTCGGGGGAATCCACGAAAGGATCTGCCAACGGGACATATCTGCCGATCTTTTCAGTTGAAATTACCTTGAGACGAAGGGCAAACCCTTCTCCAATACACACCCCTCCAATGAGCCGAGCTCAACAGGAGGTGGAGAAATCTCAACACCTGAGGTCGGACTAAGTCCAACCGAAGGTGGAGGAAAACTCGACATCTCTAGTCGAGCTGAACTCGACCCGAGGTGGGGAACGGACCTTTCTCCACTAAATACCCCTCCGGCGAGCCGAGCTCAACAGGAGGTGGAGAAAGCTCAACACCTGAGGTCGGACTAAGCTCGACCGAAGGTGGAGGGAAACTCGACACCTCTAGTCGAGCTGAACTCGACCCGAGGTGGGGAACGAACCTTTCTCCACTAAACACCCCTCCGGCGAGCCGAGCTCAACAGGAGATGGAGAAAGCTCAACACCTGAGGTCGGACTAAGCTCGACCGAAGGTGGAGGGAAACTCAACACCTCTAGTCGAGCTGAACTTGGCCTGAGGTGGAAGGTGGGAAGTCCACACCTACGAGGGAGCCGAGCTCACCTGGATGGGGAGGGAACTCCACACCTACCAGGGAGCCGAGCTCACCTGGAGGGGTAGGGGACTCCACACCAACCAGGGAGCCGAGCTCACCTGGAGGGGGAGGGGACTCCACACCTACCAGGGAGCCGAGCTCACCTGGAGGGGGAGGGAACTCCACACCTACCAGGGAGCCGAGCTCACCTGGAGGGGGAGGGGACTCCACACCTACCAGGGAGCCGAGCTCACCTGGAGGGGGAGGGAACTCCACACCTACCAGGGAGTCGAGCTCACCTGGAGGGGGAGGGAACTCCACACCTACCAGGGAGCCGAGCTCACCTGGAGGGGGAGGGAACTCCACACCTACCAGGGAGCCGAGCTCACCTGGAGGGGGAGGGGACTCCACACCTACCAGGGAGCCGAGCTCACCTGGAGGGGGAGGGAACTCCACACCTACCAGGGAGCCGAGCTCACCTGGAGGGGGAGGGAACACACCTACCAGGGAGCCGAGCTCACCTGGAGGGGGAGGGAACTCCACACCTACCAGGGAGCCGAGCTCACCTGGAGGGGGAGGGAACTCCACACCTACCAGGGAGCCGAGCTCACCTGGAGGGGGAGGGAACTCCACACCTACCAGGGAGCCGAGCTTACCTGGAGGGGGGGGGGGACTCCACACCTACCAGGGAGCCGAGCTCACCTGGAGGGGGAGGGAACTCCACACCTACCAGGGAGCCGAGCTCACCTGGAGGGGGAGGGAACTCCACACCTACCAGGGAGTCGAGCTCACCTGGAGGGGGAGGGAATTCCACACCTACCAGGGAGCCGAGCTCACCTGGAGGGGGAGGGGACTCCACACCTACCAGGGAGACGAGCTCACCTGGAGGGGGAGGGAACTCCACACCTACCAGGGAGCCGAGCTCACCTGGAGGGGGAGGGAACTCCACACCTACCAGGGAGCCGAGCTCACCTGGAGGGGGAGGGAACTCCACACCTACCAGGGAGCCGAGCTCACCTGGAGGGGGAGGGAACTCCACACCTACCAGGGAGCCTAGCTCACCTGGAGTGGGAGGGAAATCAACACTTTCCCGAACTACCGGGGGCGGAGAACCAGTTCACGTCCCAGGTGATTACCTTCACTGAGGGGCGGAGGGATTCAACCATCTTACCAAACCGGTCGCCCTTCCTGAAATCTTACCTGCCGCGAGTCAACCCGATGAACCTCCCATCTGTCGGCATAACTGAGCCTGGAGAATGGTCTATAGTCAGGGATCTTATCGATTGGAGGCGGAAGTACCCGTCCGCGTCCTAGGTGCTTACCTTCACCTGGAGGCAGAGGAACTCAACGCCTTCCCAACCCGACTGGAGGTGGAAGTACCCATCCACATCCTAGGGGCCTAGCCTACCTGGAGGTAGAGGAACTCAACGCCTTCCCGATCTGACTGGAGGTGGAAGTACCCATCCGCATCCTAGGTGCTTACCTTCACCTGGAGGCAGAGGAACTCAACGCCTTCCCAGCCCGACTGGAGGTGGAAGTACCCATCCGCATCCTAGGTGCTTACCTTCACCTGGAGGCAGAGGAACTCAACGCCTTCCCAGCCCGACTGGAGGTGGAAGTACCCATCCACGTCCTAGGGGCTTAGCCTACCTGGAGACGGGGGAACTCAACGCCCTCCCAATCCAATTGGAGGCGGAAGTACCCATCCGCGTCCTAGGTGCCTTGCTTACCTGGAGACGGGGGAACTCAACGCCCTCCCAATCCAATTGGAGGCGGAAGTACCCACCCGCGTCCTAGGTGCCTTGCTTACCTGGAGATGGGGGAACTCAACGCCCTCCCAATCAAATTTGAGGCGGAAGTACCCACCCGCATCCTAGGTGCCCTGCTTACCTGGAGACGGGGGAACTCAACGCCCTCCCAATCCAATTGGAGGCGAAAGTACCCACCCGCGTCCTAGGTGCCTTGCTTACCTGGAGACGGGGGAACTCAACGCCCTCCCAATCCAATTGGAGGCGGAAGTACCCACCCGCGTCCTAGGTGCCCTGCTTACCTGGAGACGGGGGAACTCAATGCCCTCCCAATCCAATTGGAGGCGGAAGTACCCACCCGCGTCCTAGGTTCCCTGCTTACCTGGAGACGGGGGAACTCAACGCCCTCCCAATCCAATTGGAGGCGGAAGTACCCACCCGCGTCCTAGGTGCCCTGCTTACCTGGAGACGGGGGAACTCAACGCCCTCCCAATCCAATTGGAGGCGGAAGTACCCACCCGCGTCCTAGGTGCCTTGCTTACCTGGAGACGGGGGAACTCAACGCCCTCCCAATCCAATTGGAGGCGGAAGTACCCACCCGCGTCCTAGGTGCCCTGCTTACCTGGAGACGGGGGAACTCAACGCCCTCCCAATCCAATTGGAGGCGGAAGTACCCACCCGCGTCCTAGGTGCCCTGCTTACCTGGAGACGGGGGAACTCAACGCCCTCTCAATCCCATTGGAGGCGGAAACTCAACTAGGCTGCGGATAGCCGAAATTCCTCTATCCGCAGCTCGATCATGACCCTGAATGATCAACGCAAGGGGGGGGGGGGGGGGGGGGGCGAGTGGGGCCCGAGGCGTCCACTCCCACCCCCCTTACGGGAGGTCCTTCCTCCCTCCCCCAGGATGCCGGGCGAGTGGGAGGGTCCCTCCCACTCGCCCAAAGGGGGCGGCGAGTGGGAGAGCCCCTCCCACTCGCCCCCAAAGGGGGGCCGGCGAGTGGGAGTGCCTCCCCCACTCGCCCGGCGAGTGGGAGGGCCCCTCCCACTCGCCCGTAGGTGATTGGCGAGTGGGAGCTTCCTCCCACTCGCCCAAAGAGTGCTGGGCGAGTGGGAGGGTTCCTCCCACTCGCCCGAAGGGAGTCGGGGGAGCGGAAGCTCCCCCCGCTTCTCCCGCTGCCTCTTTTTGCCTTGATCGGTTTCGACCGTTTCCGCGCGGTCGTTTTGCTTGTCTCGGCCACCCTTACTGTCTCAGCCTCATCCGGGTCGGATCACACCGACTCGAAAAATATGAGGGTTGTACACATGTGATCTTGACACGTGACACCATGAAGTATAAATTTCGCGTGCCTCAACTCTCAAGCGAACACATGTTGATATCCAAGCGAATATTTGTGCACGTTGTCTGTCTTCTACCTAATTTTGCTGGCTCGAGTACTTTAGGAAACCCATTTTCCGCAGGCAAACTATGCGGAGATTGACGTCCTGCAAGATTTCTATGATATTTCTTTCGCCTACATGCAAGCTCCCAACACGGGTAAAGGTTGGAGCATAAACTTGTGAGACCCTTCGAAGCTGTCATACCTTCATTATAAGTCTTCCTATGAACCTATAGCTTTGAAAAACGCCTGCGTAGGTATTAGCAGAACAACTATATATATAGGATGGTTGTTCTCATAGAATGATCGTCTTCTATATATATAGGATGGTTGTTCTCATAGAATGATCGTCCGGGCAAGTTTTTTGTGCGCGTATGTCGAGTAGTTTTATTCGCTTGTCATGTTGTTATGTGCAAAACCGCTCGCTTGGGGAGTAATTATGATATTCTGGGGAGCAAAAAAGCTCCAATGGTGAGCAAATTCGCTCGCTGATCGAGCATAAAAATAAGGTAAGCCAGATCTCGGAGGTCATATATTAAGCATTGTTTAGTTGAATCTTTCTCCACTTTGATGTTCTTCTTTAGATATGGAGAGTACAAAGCCTACCATGCCTTTTAAGCACGATCGAGATGCTTTGTGTCAAACTTTTGTGATATGCCAAGATTATGCCAGAATTTGTCTATGCTCTACGTCTTAGGAGTTAGGATACGATGAGAACCAACATGTGAGAAAAGCTCGACGAGCGTCGAGTGCAGTGGGGCTGGCATGGGGTGCGGGTAGTGGGATTTAGGGATTAAAAGAGTTACGTTTTTCGCATTTATTTGATATTTTTTAGGTGTGCAAATATCACATTGGTGTGCTTATAGCACTCGCTTATTTTGAAGAGCATGCAATTTTATGACTTTTTTATTTATCAAATTACCGACCCCACTCTTGTTGTATTTATTTATCACGTTAGTATACATGAGAAATTTTTAAGTCCGAGCCTCGAATATATATCCATGTTTGGGATATATAGGATACACACATGGGTAAATTATTTTGTATTTTTATCACCTTTTCTTTTGGGTCTGTATATTGGCAGCCCCTATTTGGCTATTGGCACACCAATTTCTATGAGTTATAACGCGTCTTTTAAAAATATGCATTATACATTCATATTTAGGAAAAGTGTTCAACACGAAAATTGTAGATCTCATCGAGGTCTACAACTTTCATGTTGAACACTTTTTCTAAAAATGCACGCACAAGTCGTATTGCCGCCCTGATCGTAATTATAGCAAATTTTTGACGAATTTTTGAAAATACGCTCTGTACATGCATTTTTAGATTAGCTTAGAATTCTCATAAACTATTCTAAAATCTTCAGATTAACTTAGAATTCTCATAATATTATTTTAACTAAACTAAGCAAGACGAATAATTTTGCTTGCATTCAGTGTGCCCAAAGTTGTGCGCCTTACTGAGATATGGATTGTTGATCGGTGAGCCCGTGTAATGATATCTTTAGTACCACATATTTTGCGCTACGAATAATTTTGCTTGCATTCGATGTGCCCAAAGTTTTGCGCGTTGCTGAGATGTAGATTGTTGATCGGTGAGCCCGTGTAATGATATCTTTTGTACGACATACTTTTGCGTCTGTAGATGGGACTCCCGCATGACTGGCATCCAGTAATCCTACCTTATATATTACATGAGTTGGGATGCGCTGTAATTGGCTCCGCTCAAGATATTCTACTAAGACTCATCAGTGTGGAATGACCTTATATAGTATCTCCAGCGTACGTAGAGCCCTTAACCCTAAAAATTTATCTTGAGAATGTAATTGACTCCGCTCAAGATATTCTACTAAGACTCATCGGTGTGAAATGACCTTATATAATATCTCCAGCATAGAGCCCTTAACCTTAGTGATACTAAATCCGTTGGGTCGTTCCGAGTCGGTCCTGACATGCGCAAACATATTAACCAAATACCTAACATACGCTATTATGTGAGTTTATAGGCAACACATACATAAGATGTTGTGTCAAGATCCTCTCCAGTTGGAGTGAAATAGATAGTCCAGATCTATTTATGGCTGATCCGACGGGTTTACTAATCTCATCCTCTTATATTTTTCTTTTAATCAAAAAATTATACAACATTAGATCAAGTGAGAATGAATTCATAAAATGAAATGAACCTCCAATTGAGGTTCCAATTAAATATAGAGATTCTTGATGTTTTCTTTCTTTCTCAACCTTTGATGATGATAGATGTGCAGTTGGTTTCTTTCAATTATTCAAATTATTTTGCCAGCAAAACAACAAATCTCTTTAAATAATTATCATTATGATTTTGATTGATTCAATTGCATCCACCAAAAATTATCATCTTCATAATTATATATGGGGCCCACGTGCTAGGGTCGAAATTTACGTAAAATCCATCTAAGGCCCGCTCGTTTCCTCACTTTTCACCTTCCGTCACCAAACCAACAAGCGCTGCTTGCCCTAGTTTCCTCGACGACGAGTCAAGCGACGAGAAGACGATCATTTCTCTGAATCTCAGGTGCTAGCTCCACTGCTCCCAACAACGATTTCGCCTCCCGATAATGCGCAGTGGCAGAACCTCCCGACTGCAGGGTGGCGGATCGAGGCTTCAGTTTCTCAATTTCGCCTTTCTCACTTTCGGTAGTCCGATTTCAGGTGTCCTTTCATCTTTCTCAGTTCATCTTTCCCAGTTGATGATGTAGTCCTATTCGGTTGTGCTTTGTGAATTGTGACGTAGAAATTCTATTCAAAATAGGCACCAAATAAAAAAAATATTGCAGAGTTAGAGGAGTTAAGAGACGTCGAATAGAGTTTAAATTAGAGAACTTACCAACAGATCCGGGTTTGAGGCAGTCAATATCAAGTTATGAGAGATCAATGCTCAAGATTCAGTGAGAAGATATTACTTACAAAATGGTCTATGTCAGTCACGTTTAACTCATTTTTCACAAACTGTAATAAGACAAATGACTCGAAGAATTAATAAAGATTGGTTTAGTGAATTTAATGGTTAGTTGATCTAAACTCGGAATATTCAGTCATAAGTATCTGACTGCGAGTTAAGTAACTCAAGCTACCCCCTCTTGGTCCGAACTCCGTTGAACCGGTATCCGGGATTCAACATTTTTGATGCGGTGAGCGTGAACCGTAGCTTGCGAAGAAAAACTCAAGCGACAGCACCATGACTGGACATGGAGAGCATAGAGATGACCAAGACAACTCGCACCCGTCAAGCGAATTCGTCACACAGAGTGATTTCACAGAGTTTATAAGGTCCATGCATGGAGGGCACGTTGTGAGCCTTGCTCGCGCCTCGCGGAGAGGTGGCAGAGCCTTCCCCACAAGTCATCGTCTCGTCCAGCGAGGGAGGACAAATTAGTCGGCCCGACAAAGAGACCATCCAGGAGGAAGACGATCACACTCTTCACGTGCGAGTTCTTTTCACGAGCCCGCCAGGAGCTCGCTACTCAGAAAGTGAGCTCGAACAAGTTTGCCCTGCTCGCCAGGTTTCTCCATCGAGTCCTTTCTGTGAGTTGATCCTAACAGCACCAGCTCCTGAAGTGTTCAAAGAACCAACGATGACCTACTACTCCAGAAAAGACAATCCTGTCCAACATCTACAATCGTTTGAAGACGTGGTCTCTATCAGGCAGATGACGGGCGCCTTCAGTTGTCGGTTGTTTGCCTTCTTTTTCAAGGGAAAGGCTCGAGATTTGTTCCACCAGCTGCCGCCAAGTTTTATCTACGGCTTCGAAGATCTGCGCAGAGGATTCCTGCTCCCCTACGCTACCTCAAAGATGAGAAAGAAGGGACCGGAAGCCCTCTTCCTCGTCAAGCAAGGGCCGCGGAAGTCACTGGCGGCCTATGTCGATCGTTTCTTGGAAGAAGTCCCGACAGTTTAGGATGTGTAGGGGCATACTCTACAACTCGCCTCTAGTTGGGGTTGCAAGAAGGCCTCTTCAAGAAGGAGATAGCCCGAGACCCCCACGATGTCTTTTGAAGATCTGATCGACCGCGCTGGGCGGTATATTGAAGGCGAGGTCACGAACCGTGGTTTCATGGCTAAGTTGGCGAAGATGACGGATGGAGATGAGAAGATGATGGCTGACACCAGGAGGCCAGAGTTTAAGAAGAGGGAGGAGCCAAGGAGGCATGAGGAGAGGTTGACCCAACCTCCTAGAGTTCGCCCATTTCGATCATCTTCTTCGTACCGTCCGAGGTGCCGAGCATAGTTTTTAGCTTTGTGAGAGGAAGTCGACAGAACTTTCGGGTGTGTGGCGGGACCTCCTCGTTGTAGCTCGTGGGTCCGTGAGTAGGCATTTCATTCCACCATCAGAGAGGGTTTGATCTAGGCTCGGAATATTCAGTCATAAGTGTCCAACTACGAGTTAAGTAACTCAAGCTACCCCCTCTTTGTTCGAACTCCGTTGAACCGGTATCCGGGATTCAACAAAAAACATAATAAGTTTCTAAATATATGTACGGGTAACAATAATGTACTGTTTGTATGCAACATTAGTAGTATTAGTCGCCTTATGTTATCTATAACTGACGCGGGCATTCAAGTGTACTGTCGTAGTTGTACGAGGATCACACTGCATAGGTGGAAGTAGTCGCTGATGAGGGAGGACGGTGTGTTGTAGGGGCCATCCATCGAGATATTTGAATCGCTAAACGTGCCTCGTATGCCACTCGACGTGCACCTGTCAGATACTCAACGCCCACCTAGTCGTAAGCTCCTTGAAACTGCCCAAAGTTCACCCTGAGCCGCTCGATGTGCCCTTTATGTTGCTCGATGAGCACCTAGAAGGCCGGAAGTTGCTCGATATGCGACTGTAAGTCCACCTCATTGTAAGAATTTGTAGCTTTTTGGAGGTTTTGGACTTTGAGGAGCCATTCTTGGATGGATCCTCGTAATATAGTTATGGGGGAAGAAGATGGATCCTTGTAATATTCTTATAGGTGGAAAAAATTGACCCGCTTGCCATTGATGAGGGAGGACAGTGTGTTATAGTGTCCAACCATCGTGATCTTCGAATCACTCGACGTGCACCCATCAGATGCTCGACGTCCATGTTGGGCTAGAGAGCACACAAGCCCGACCAGAGCACTTGCAAATTAGTTCGAACATGTACCTGCACGACCGCTTAGCGGTATGCCAATACACAACCAGAAACACAGCACAAAATAACAACAATAAAGGTGACACACAAATATAACGTGGAAACCCAATAAGGTAAAAACCACGGGACGATCGGAGTCCAACCCGGAAAGCCGCTACTAAAAATGTGTAAAACAGATAGGTAATTACAAGGATTTCCCTCCTCGATCCACACAGGATCTTCACCAACTTCGCACCACACAATCTTACAAAATAAACAGTAGAAATAAAATTGCAAGTTACCGACAGTGGCGGACGAGGCGGATTACACAAATCCTCTCCAAGATGCCTCTTCGAATACTTGCCAAAGTCTGCTCCAGATCCAATCCGTGTATGCGAAGTATTCCTCGTCAACGTCGCAGAGACGTCCGAAATCTCTCCCCAAACCAAGACGCTTGCCACAAAGGCATCTCTAAGAACTCTTTCAATGCTTGAGATGGGAGATGAGTGGATGCTTACCCCTCCTCCTTCATGCCTATTTATAAGGATAAAACCAAGGGGTAGATGGTGGTAGATAGCATGTGGAGGAAGCTTCCTTGAAGCTTTCATGAAGCTTCCCTCGGTCAAAGAACACATGTCGAATAATATGAAGCTTCCTTTGGCCACCCTCCTAGAAGCTTCCTTTAAGAGCACATGTTGACTTCCACTCTTTCCAGGAAACTTCCTTCAATAACATATGCTAAATTCATAGTCAAAGACGACTAACCTCTTTTCACACTTAGGAGAAAATGCCTCATCAAATCTCCCCCTTTTCGACTAAGTGAAAAGTGTGTCCTTCTAATAATCTTCATTTGGTAAGACCTTCATGTCTCCTTCATATGTCGATAGATCCAGCGCCACCAAGTTCGAGTTAATAAGATTCGAGTCCAACAGTTTTCTCCACAAAGGACGGGAACTGTACCCAACAATTTATCCCCTTTGCTCTTATGTGGAAGAGATCGCCATGCCAGCGATCCCCACACAATGCTCGAACTTCCCCCTCGACATGGTCTTCGTAAGCATATCTGCTCCATTGTCATCCGTGTACACCTTCTGCAAATCCAGCTCTCTCTGCTCTAGAGTATCGCGTATCCAATGATACCGCGTATCAATATGCTTGGATCTCGAGTGAAGGGTGGGGTTTTTCCCCAGGTGGATAGCGCTCTGACTGTCACACAGGAGTGTGTATCGGTCCTGAGTGAATCCAAGTTCTTTGATGAACCTCTTCATCCAAAGCAACTCTTTCCCAGCCTCAGTAACCGCAACGAACTCGGCCTTCGTAGTGGACAGTGCAACGCACTTCTGCAGTCTCGATGCCCACGAGACAGCTCCCCCTGCAAACAGAATCATGTACCCGGACATCGACCTCCTGGAATCCACATCTCCAGTCATGTCTGCATCAGTGTAGCCCAACAGCTCTGGCTCACTGTCCCCAAATCTCAGCGTCAAGTCAGACGTCCCCTGCAGGTATCTCAGTATCCACTTCACTACGCTCCAATGCTCTCTCCCAGGATTGGAGAGAAATCTACTGATTGTCCCAACAGCATGCGCAATGTCTGGACGAGTACACACCATCGCGTACATGAGACTCCCAAATGCAGATGCATACGGAATCTTCTGCATCGCCTCAATCTCCTCGGGTGTGTTGAGGCATTGATCAGCGGTAAGCCTGAAGTGAGCTGCAAGAGGCACGCTCACCTTCTTCGCCTGATCCATATCAAATCTCTGCAACACCTTGCAGATGTACCGCTCCTGTGATAACCAGAGTAATCTGGCTCCCCTGTCTCTGCGAATGTGCATCCCCAAAATAGTCTTCGCAGCACCCAGATCCTTCATCTCAAAGGTGGAACTCAACTGCCGCTTCAACTCAGCAATGCGAGCAGTGTTCCTCCCGACGATCAACATGTCGTCCACGTACAACAGCAGAATGATGAAATCCTCTGGAGCATACTGCTTGATGAACACGCAGTGGTCAAGGGTGGTCCTCTTGAAGTCGATCTCCCCCATGAAAGAATCAAACTTCCTATACCATTATCGCGGGGCCTGCTTCAGGCCATATAGACTCTTCTGCAAGCGGCACACTAGACCTTCCTTCCCTCTGACACTGAAACCCTCAGGCTGTTCCATGTATAGCTCCTCCTCAAGATCGCCATGCAGAAAGGCGGTCTTGACATCCATCTCCTCTATCTCCAAATCAAGCCTCGCAGCGAGGCCAATGATAACACGAATAGATGACATCTTCACCACTGGTGAGAAGATCTCATCGAAGTCAACACCCTGTCGCTGTCCAAAACCCTTCACCACCAGCCTGGCCTTGTATCTGGGAGGTGTGGAGGAATCTCCCTGCTTCACCCTGAAAATCCAACGATTCTTTAAGGCCTTCTTGCCCTTCGGCAATCTCACCAAATCATACGTGTGGTTCTTCTGCAGCGACTACATCTCCTCCTGTATAGCAGCCATCCACTGGCGCTTCTCAACACTCTCCACAGCCTCATCATAGCTCTCAGGCTCCCCCGCATCAGTCAACAGTATGAACTCTGATGTAGAATATCTAGCGGACGGGTGCCTAGCACGATCTGATCTCCGCAAGGCAGGCTCAGGGGCCGGTGCAGGCACATCATCAGTAATGTCCTCAGCGACTCCTGGTTCACCATCAGTGGTGACATCATGATCCGGAAGGGTATCAGTACCCTGTGCTGGCTCAGGCTCAGTAGACTCCTCAGTGTCATCATCTCCAACCATAGGCGACTCTGCAGTAGTGCGAGAGTCAACCTCAAACTCAACAGTCCCCTCAGGATCACCAACAGTCTGATCCTCACAGAAAACAGCATCACGGCTACGTACAACCTTCTTCTCAACTGAATCAAAGAACCTGTACCCAAACTCTCCACTGTAGCCGTACCCCAAGAAAATGCATTGTAGAGTCTTCGAATCCAACTTTGATCTCTCGTCCCTGGGGACGTACATGTTCAAACCAGTTTCCCGGTTTCAGCGTTCGAAAGGGGGTTGCGATTACCTCTTACTTGACCTAAGCCTTGACCCTTGACCGGTCACTAAGAACTAAGAGACTCGGACTTGATAACAACTGGAGTCTAGGAACAGACCCCTTAAGCTTCAGCGTGGAGGTCCCACCGCACACCCGGAAGCCCACTCAGAACTTCCCCTCCCAAGCCAATGCTGAGCCTGGGCACCTTGGAGGGCACTAAGAACCACCTCACTGTCAGCTGAAGGATGACAAGGGAGGGGGGGGGGGGTGCTTGCTCACAAGACACACGCAAGGGGGGGGGGGGGGGTAGTGACCAACCCCTCCCAAGGTGCCCATGGGGGTCTATTTATAGACTTCTCAAAATCGGGCTGCGGATAGCCGAAATTTCTCTATCCGCAGCTCGATCATGACCCTGAATGATCAATGCAGGAGGGGGGCGAGTGAGACTCAAGGTGCCCACTCCCCCCCTCACGGGAGGTCATACCGGCCTCCCCCACGGATGCTGGGCGAGTGGGAGGATCCCTCCCACTCGCCCAAAGGGGGCGGCGAGTGGGAGAGGCTCTCCCACTCGCCCTTAAGGGGGGCCGGCGAGTGGGAGTGTCTCTCCCACTCGCCCGGCGAGTGGGAGGGCTCCTCCCACTCTTCCCACATAGGGCCGGCGAGTGGGAGGATACCTCCCACTCGCCCATAGGTGTTTGGCGAGTGGGAGGTTCCTCCCACTCGCCCCAAGAGTGCCGGGCGAGTGGGAGGGTTCCTCCCACTCGCCCGAAGAGAGTCGGGGAAGTGGGTGCTCCCTCCGTCTCTCCCGCGGCCTCTTGTTGCCTTGATCGGTTTCAGCTGTTTCTGCGCGGTCATTTTGCCCGTCTCGGCCACCTTCACTGTCTTGGTCTCATCCGGGTCGGGTCATACCGACTCGGGAAATATGAGGGTTGTACACAATCCCCGCTCTTTGCGAGCTTGTCCCAAGCTCGGAAAGAAAGTCCAACCCACCTATTTGACGAGTAGGTGGGACCTTAGGGGAATCCACAAAGGGATCTGCCATCGGGGAACCTCTGCCAAGCCTTTCGGCTGAAGCCATCTTGAGACGAAGGGTGAACCCTTCCCCACTAAACACCCCTCCGGCGAGCCGAGCTCGACAGGAGGTGGAGAAAGCTCAACACCTGAGGTCGGACTAAGCCCAACCGAAGGTGGACGAAAACCCGATACCTCTAGTCGAGCTGAACTCGACCCGAGGTGGGGAACGAACCTTTCTCCACTAAACACCCCTCCGGCGAGCCGAGCTCGACAGGAGGTGGATAAAGCTCAACACCCGAGGTCGGACTAAGCCCAACCGAAGGTGGAGGGAAACTTGACACCTCTAACCGAGCTGAACTCGGCCTGAGGTGGAGGAAAAACTCAGCACTTCTGGTCGAGCCGAGCTCGACCTGAGATGAGAGGCAAACCTTTCTCCACTAAACACCCCTCCGGCGAGCCGAGCTCGACTGGAGGTGGAGAAAGCTCAACACCTTAAGTCGAATTGAACTCGACCTGAGGTGGAGGAAGAACTCAGCACTTCTGGTCGAGCCGAGCTGGACCTGAGGTGGGAGGCAAACCTCTCCACTAAACACCCCTCCGGCGAGCCGAGCTCGACTGGAGGTGGAGAAAGCTCAACACCTTAGGTCGAATTGAACTCGACCTGAGGTGGAGGAAGAACTCAGCACCTTTAGTCGAGTCGAACCCAACCTAAGATGGAGGGAACTCAACATCTCTAGTCGAGTCGAGCTTGACCTGAGACAACATCTCTAGTCGAGTCGATCTCAGCCTGAGATGGAGGGAACTCAACATCTCTAGTCGAGTCGCACTCAACCTAAGATGGAGGGAACTCAACATCTCTAGTCGAGTCGAACTCAACCTGAGATGGAGGGAACTCAACATCTCTAGTCGAGTCGAACTCAACCTAAGATGGAGGGAACTCAACATCTCTAGTCGAGTCGAACTCAACCTGAGATGGAGGGAACTCAACATCTCTAGTCGAGTCGAACTCAACCTAAGATGGAGGGAACTCAACATCTCTAGTCGAGTCGAACTCAACCTAAGATGGAGGGAACTCAACATCTCTAGTCGAGTCGAACTCAACCTAAGATGGAGGGAACTCAACATCTCTAGTCGAGTCGAACTCAACCTAAGATGGAGGGAGCTCAACATCTCTCGTCGAGTCGAACTCAACCTAAGATGGAGGGAACTCAACATCTCTAGTCGAGTCAAACTTGACCTGAGATGGAGGGAACTCAACATCTCTAGTCGAGTCAATCTCAACCTGAGATGGAGGGAACTCAACATCTCTAGTCGAGTCGAACTCAACCTGAGATGGAGGGAACTCAACATCTCTAGTCGAGTCGAACTCAACCTAAGATGGAGGGAACTCAACATCTCTAGTCGAGTCGAACATGACCTGAGATGGAGGGAACTCAACGTCTTCCAGGGAGCAGAGCTCAACTGGAAGTGGAGGCAGCTCAACAAGAGCCCGCGCGCCGGTTTCTCTTCTCGCCCGCTGAAGCCCAAAGACAGCTAAGGGAGAAAGGAGAGAGAAAGAGGTAAACCTTCGAGGGCAGCGACGGCTGCCCCACCTTGCCCTGCTGAAGCCGAGTGTACTCGCAGGAGGATTGTGACGTCAACGACCCAAGCCCTGGGGAGCTGCCTTCATGAGGCGGATGCTCTCTGAGACAGCTGGAGGGGAGTCTCTGCCGATGACATCCTGCATGAGTTCTCCCCTTCTCCTGCGCGACCCGACTCGTTCCCTTGCAGCGGTGGCTATTCCCCCTGAACGTGAGGGTGGCCAGGGACTTCTTCTCTTCTTTGGATCCTTGTAGGAGCCATGTATCTCCTGCATACCTGTTTCCTTTAATCCTGCATGCACCAATAGGGGTGAAGTAATGACTAATGTAAAATATGTTATCACTGAACCAGTTACCATTGTAATGAATTTCTTAGCTTACTTTCTCCCTTTACTACTTGAGGATTTGATACCTTACTTGAACCGATCATTGGGTAGTTAATCGATCCGATGAGCCTCCCATCTGCCGACATGACTGAGCTCGGAGAACGGTCTGTAGTCAGGGATCTTACCGATTGGAGGTGGAAGTACCCGCCTGCACACTGAGTGCTTACCTTCACCCGGAGGCAGAGGAACTCAACGCCTTCCCAATCTGACTGGAGGTGGAAGTACCTATCCACGTCTTAGGTGCTTAGCTCACTTGGAGGCAGAGGAACTCAATGCCTTCCCAATCTCATTGGAGGCGGAAGTACCCATCCATGTCCTAGGGGCTTAGCTTGCCTGGAGGCAGAGGAACTCAATGCCTTCCCAGCCTGACTGGAGGTGGAAGTACCCGTCCGCGTCCTTGGTGCTTAGCGCACCTGGGGGTGGAGGAACTCAACGCCTTCCCAGACCCCTTACCGATTGGAGGTGGAAGTACCCATCCGCGCCCTTGGTGCTTACCTTCGCCTGGAGGCAGAGGAACTCAACGCCTTCCCAATCTGACTGGAGGTGGAAGTACCCTTCCACGTCCTTGGTGCTTAGCGCACCTGGAGGTGGAGGAACTCAACGCCTTCCCAGTCCCCTTACCGATTGGAGGTGGAAGTACCCATCCGCATCCTTGGTGCTTACCTTCACTTGGAGGCAGAGGAACTCAACGCCTTCCCAATCTGACTAGAGGTGGAAGTACCCGTCCACGTCCTTGGTGCTTAGCGCACATGGAGGTGGAGGAACTCAACGCCTTCCCAGTCCCCTTACCGATTGGAGGTGGAAGTACCCGTCCGCGTCCTAGGTGCTTACCTTCACCTGGAGGCAGAGGAACTTAACGCCTTCCCAATCTGACTGGAGGTGGAAGTACCCGTCCACGTCCTTGGTGCTTAGCGCACCTGGAGGTGGAGGAACTCAATGCCTTCCCAGTCCAATTACCAAGTAGCGAGTCGACCCGACGAGTCCCCCATCTACTGGCATGACTAAGCCCGGAGAATGGTCTCTAGTCGGGGATCTTAGATCGGGGTATTACCCCAGAACCCTTTTTTCATTCCTAGTTCGTCTATTACAACTTCACTACCTACGCCCCTCCAGGGCACTTCACTTACATCTCGCCCTTCCTGGGCACTTCACTTACATCTCGCCCTTCCTGGGCACTTCACTTACATCTCGCCCTTCCTGGGCACTTCACTCGGCTGCATGCTCCTTGGCCGTCTTCTTCACCACTTCCTCCGTCTCCTCAACTTCTTCTTGGTCTTTCCAGGTGAAGTTACTCGCCCTTGGTTGGACGGGGGCGTTCCTATCACCTCCCTGCCGGGGTAGCTGGTCCTGGGCGAGCTATTGAAGAGCACTCGTGCCTGGAGGTTCAAACCATCCTCTGAGACTGGCTCTCTCCCTTGCTGACAGGTTCTCCCTACTTCCATCAGAGGTGGTGAGGCGATCCTAGGTGTAGGTGGTGTCGAGCACTCGCCGCGAGTGGAGGGTGCGGCCTGCATGAACTCCAGGATCTTCTTGCTGAATTCGTCGAAGTCGCTCTTCTTCACATACTCGCAAGGCGGAGGCGGGTCTCCCAACTCGTCGCTTCCAGCCATGAGACTTGGCTCAGAGTTTTCTGAACTAGTCGCTTCCATGCTCACCGCACCAGAATGTTGAAACCAGTTTCCCGGTTTCAGCGTTCGAAAGGGGGTTGCGACTAACTCTTACTTGACCTAAGCCTTGACCCTTGACCCTTGACCGGTCACTAAGAACTAAGAGACTCGAACTTAATAACAACTGGAGTCTAGGAACAGACCCCTTAAGCTTCAGCGTGGAGGTCCCACCGCACACCCGGAAGCCCACTCGGAACTTCCCCTCCCAAGCCAATGCTGAGCCTGGGCACCTTGGAGGGCACTAAGAACCACCTCACTGGCAGCTGAAGGATGACAAGGGAGGGGGGGATGCTTGCTCACAAGACACACGCACGGGGGGGGGGGGGGGGGGGGGGGGGGGGGGGGGGGGGGGTAGTGACCAACCCCTCCCAAGGTGCCCATGGGGGTCTATTTATAGACTTCTCAAACTCGGGCTGCGGATAGCCGAAATTTCTCTATCCGCAGCTCGATCATGACCCTGAATGATCAATGCAGGAGGGGGGGGGGGGGGGGGGGGCGAGTGGGACTCAAGGTGCCCACTCCCCCCTCACGGGAGGTCATACCGGCCTCCCCCACGGATGCTGGGCGAGGGGAGGATCCCTCCCACTCGCCCAAAGGGGGCGGCGAGTGGGAGAGGCTCTCCCACTCGCCCTTAAGGGGGGCCGGCGAGTGGGAGTGTCTCTCCCACTCGCCCGGCGAGTGGGAGGGCTCCTCCCACTCTTCCCACATAGGGTCGGCGAGTGGGAGGACACCTCCCACTCGCCCATAGGTGTTTGGCGAGTGGGAGGTTCCTCCCACTCGCCCCAAGAGTGCCGGGCGAGTGGGAGGGTTCCTCCCACTCGCCCGAAGAGAGTCGGGGAAGTGGGTGCTCCCTCCGTCTCTCCCGTGGCCTCTTGTTGCCTTGATCATTTTCGGCTGTTTCAGCGCGGTCGTTTTGCCCGTCTCGGCCACCTTCACTGTCTTGGTCTCATCCGGGTCGGGTCATACCGACTCGGGAAATATGAGGGTTGTACAGTACACAAAGGCTTTGCACCCAAATACCCACAAGTGTCTGTAAGAGGGGTCTTTCCCATACCAAACCCTATCTGGGACATCCCCCTGCAATGCTGAACTCGGCGAGAGGTTGATGACATGCGCTGCAGTAAGAAGAGCCTCGCCCCAAAACATCCCTGACAGCTTCGACTCAGAAAACATGCATTGAACTCTCTCCATCAGTGTCCTGTTCATCCTCTCAGCTACGCCATTCAGCTGTTGCGTATTCGGCGGGGTCTTCTCATGTCTGATGCCATGGTCCCTGCAGTACTCATCAAAGGGACCAATGCACTCTCCCCCGTTGTCGGACCTGATGCATTTCAGTCTCTTCCCAGACTGTCTCTCCACCTCAGCGTGGAATCTCCTGAAAGTATCGAGAACCTGATCTTTGGTCTTGATGGCATAGACCCAAAGCTTCCTCGAATGGTCGTCAATGAAAGTGACGAAGTATGATGCTCCTCCTCTGGTCTGGACCTTCAGTGGTCCGCACACATCAGTGTGAACAAGCTCCAACGGCTCTGATCTCCTGGTTGACGTGTGGCTGTGGAATGAAATCCTGTTCTGTTTCCCAACCATACAGTGGTCACACCTCTCCAAGTGATCACCAGAAATATCACTGATCAGCTTCTTCTTCGTCAGGCATCCCAAACCTTTCTGGCTAATATGTGCCAGCCTCCTGTGCCATAAGGAGGTGGATGCCTCATCCCTGACGGAGTTGGCCTGAGCAGCTTCAGGCCTCCCCTCCATGTAATACAGGCCAGAGTCTCTATAACCCCTGGCCATCACAAGTGATCCCCTGATCAGCTTCCAGAAGTCTCCTCCAAAGACACTCAGGTGTCCTTCATCTCCAAGTCTGCCAACTGATATCAAATTGAAGCGAATGTCTGGCACATGTCTAACATCCCTCAGAACTAGTAGGGCTCCAGTACTCGTCTTCAAGTGCATGTCTCCACGCCCAAGTACCTTAGACGTATCCCCATTGCCCATCCTCAACACCCCACAGTCATGAGTGGTGTAAGTGGCAAATAACTCCCTGTTGTGGGAAACATGCGCAGAGGCTCCAGAATCAACGATCCAACATCGACCGTCACACTCAAGTGCATCTGTGACGTCATCGCCAACAATAATGATGTCGTCCTCCTCAGTCGAAACGGTGGCTGTCGTGTGACCCTCATCCTTGCCCTCAGTGGCAATCCCCTTCTTCCTCTGATCATTCTTCAAGGAGTAGCAAAACTTCTTGATGTGACCCTTCTTATGGCAGTAGTGGTATTCCACGTTCTGATAACGTGACTTGGACTTGCCCCTACTCTGACTCCTGTCCTCCTTCCTTCCTCGGCTCTTACTCCTTCCTCTCCCCCTGGGCTCAGAATAGAGAACGTCAGCTCGTGAAGAAGAGCTTGAAGTCCCCAGAGACTTTCGTCTCACCTCCTCATTCAAGATCCCACTCTTGGCGATCTCCATGGTAACAATCCCCTCGGGGGAAGAATTGATCAGAGAAACTCTGACCATCTCCCACGAGTCTGGAAGTGACTTGAGTAGCCACAAAGCATTCACCTCATCTTCAAAAGTCACCTTCATAGCAGTCAGACGATCAATAATCCCCTGGAACTCATTGACATGATCCAAAATAGGTGAGCCCTCCCGGTACCTGAACTCTCCAAGCTTCTTCAGCAGATAAAGCTTGTTGATGCTCGTGCTCTTGGCATACAGTGTCTCGAGAGTCGTCCACAGTACCTTTGCATCAGTGATGCTAGCCACATGGTTGTAGACGTTCGACTCCACGAACCGTCTGATAAACCCACACAGCTTCCGATGCTCCACCTTCCATTTCGCCGGATCCGTGTCCTTTGGCATCTCCTCAAAGACAGGAGCATGCCAACCCTTCACATATATCAAATCCTCCATCAATAAATGCCATTGGTGGTAATTAGCGCCGTTTAGTTTCACCATTTGCTCGGAGCCCGAACCTGATGTAGACTCCATCATGCTCTGTCACTGATCAGACTGACCTCAGTTCTTTGAGCCGACTATTTCCAAGAAAGGAATCAAAGAGGATAGAGAGCGGGCCAATGGTCGTCACCTACCGCACCCGATCACTAACCCGAAATATCCGATCGGCTCGTCTCGAATCCCAAATAGGTCAGCCCGATACCCGCTCTGACAAGAAACCTACCTTTGATACCACTTGTTGGGCTAGAGAGCACACAAGTCCGACCAGAGCACCTGCAAATTAGTTCGAACAAGTACCTGCACGACCGCTTAGCGGTATGCCAATACACAACCAGAAATACAGCACAAAATAACAACAATAAAGGTGACACACAGATATAACGTGGAAATCCAATAAGGTAAAAACCACGGGACGATCGGAGTCCAACCCGGAAAGCCGCCACTAAAAATGTGTAAAACAGATAGGTAATTACAAGGCTTTCCCTCCTCGATCCACACAGGATCTTCACCAACTTCGCACCACACAATATTACAAAATAAACAGTAGCAAGAAAATTGCAAGTTACCGACAGTGGCGGACGAGACGGATTACACAAATCCTCTTCAAGATGCCTCTTCGAATACTTGTCAAAGTCTGCTCCAGATCCAATCAGTGTATGCGAAGTATTCCTCGTCAACGTCGCAGAGACGTCCGAAAGCTCTCCCAAACCAAGACGCTTGTCACAAAGGCATCTCTAAGAACTCTTTCAATGCTTGAGATGGGAGATGAGTGGATGCTTACCCCTCCTCCTTCATGCCTATTTATAAGGCTAAAACCAAGGGGTAGATGGTGGTAGATAGCATGTGGAGAAAGCTTCCTTGAAGCTTCCATGAAGCTTCCCTCGGTTAAAGAACACATGTCGAATAATATGAAGCTTCCTTTGGCCATCTTCCTAGAAGCTTTCTTTAAGAGCACATGTTGACTTCCCCTCTTTCCAGGAAACTTCCTTCAAGAACATATGCTAAATTCATAGTCAAAGACGACTAACCTCTTTTCATACTTAGGAGAAAATGCTTCATCAGTCCACCTCATTGTAAGATCCTTGAAGCCACTGAAAGTTCACCAAGAGCCGCTCGATGTGTCCTTATAATGCTTAATGAGCACCCGGAAGCTGCTCGATGTGCAACCGTAAGCCCATCTTGTCGTAAGCATTTTTAAGCTTTTTGGAGCTTTGGACTTCGGGGAGTCAATTCCTGGATGTATCCGCGTAACATAATTAAATGGTGAAGATGATTGATCCTCGTAATATACTTATAAGTGGAAGAAAATTTTGAGAACAATGTGTTTTAGAGTCCAATCACCGTGATCTTCGAATCGCTCGACGTACTTGACTCCGGCGGGACAGTATACCTGTTACACTGTCTATGTGAAATTTTTTAGCCAAACATAAATTTTAAAGAGTCTTGTTAATATAGTCCGTGTTTGGCTATTCGCAGTCCATTGTTAATAACAGTCCATAAATAATATTTGTAGTCCCAAATTATATTCGCAGTCTAAAAAATTGTACTTACATTAGAGTCTGATTTAGCAGAAATAGTGATTCGGGTGAGGTTATTTAGGTGATCGGTGAAGATGGAGGTCGGGGCATCAGCGGGATGTAGTTATCGCGCGGCAAGTGAAATCCGACGTCGTCGGCGGGTTAGATTGTCTCGAACCCTAGACGAAGGGATCTTCGAAAAGAGAATAAAAGTGGGGTGCGCCGAAGGAGAATACAAGCGGGGTGCGCCGAAGGAGAATAAAAGCGGCGTGCATCGAAGCAGAATAAAAGTGGGGTGCAATTATAGCGGAGAATAAAACAAAAAAAATTAGGATGTATTTCTCTTAAAATCAGGCTGTGAATAGCCAAATACGGACTCCTAATAACATCACTCATTTTTAAGAGAAATTGAAAGGATAGTACATTATAAATAGTAGCTAAACACATAATTTAAGCATACTTAAATTTTTATAAAAGATGTAATAAAGAGAGTAAAATCAATGAGATGAAAATGTTCACAAAATTATATATATCAAGCAATCACGCACATAGTTTCCCATGCCCAGGCGCGACAATGCATTCGCCATTCATAATTCTTGTACAAAATTGTCACACCAAATACAAAACTAAACATAAAATTGCGGGGAAAATGACATTTTTTAAAATTAAATAAAAATATACAAATTAAATTTATGAAAAGTTGCAAATTTTGTGTTTGCAAAAATCCTACATTAAAGCTTGGCATTAGTGTATTATAAATAGTTCGGTGGCACTTCCAGTCATGCTGTTTATTTATCATCCGCTTTAGTGTTTCTGGGCCGCTCTCTATAAATAGAAAATCGAGCTGATTTTCAGCTATGGAAGCCAGATACTCATAACACAGTTATGCCAAGGATCAGTGAAGTTTACATGAAGAATTGAGAAATATGTACAACATGATGTAGAAGCTAGGGTTGCTCAAGATATTCTATGACCCTCATCAAGTTTGGAATGAGGGTTATATAGTATCTCCAGCTTAGGGCGGAGCCCTAGGTCGACACGCAACCCGTTAAGACCTATCGTGTCGGTTCGGACATGCGGACATAATAGTTAATGCGTTAACAATCTCCTCCTATGTCCGCGGTAAACCCGACGACGATTATGGTGGTTTGTGTAAGTTCAACCAGATTGTGAACAGTACACAACAGTGTCCAACACCTGCAGAAACTGATTAAACTTAAAGGAAATTGTATGCACGCATAAAGATAAACAGTAAATCTCAGCTGCACTACAAAACAGTCTAAAGTACGATCATAGCACAAGTACAACAAACATAGTGACTATAATCAACAAAAGAGCAATAGTCTAAAAGCAAGTGAATAAAAAAAAGAGCTAAACAGTGCTCTAAGCAGAGATAAAAGTAAAAGAAAGCAAATAACACTCTAGCTGTCGTCGGCCTCAGACGTCCAGCAAATCATCCTGCTCAGGATCCCATCCTGCCAGTGCTCCTCCATTCACAACAACTCCTGTAATTTCCAACATGGAATGTCATTAGAAATGAATTCATGCTTTGAAAATGTACAAGTATCTAGTTCAACAAAGGGAACGTAATACTTAATAATTAAGTTTGAAGGAGTATTTAGAGTATTATAGGTTCAACCTCAGAATCTAATATCAGTTTCCAACGAGATGATTTATAGAATTCTGGACATCGCAGCGATATCTGTGTTCCAATATGGAATGTCCAGGTTACTGTTCTTCTAAAGCTAAGTGGAGATCATCAAGTTTGGAATGAAAACCCCTTAACTAAAGAAGAGTCAAACCGAGTCAGATTGTGTTATCAAATTTGGAATAACACTCTCCTCCAAGGTAAGAGAAGACGAATCCAGGTAAAGTTATTAACATCAGATTTGGAATGAAATAACTCACCAGATTCGTACTCAGCAACCAAAACATCAACGGAGCACAACATGCTTGCTTTGACAAAGGAAATCAGGAGAAATCAAAACATCGATGTAGACTAAGGTGATCTAAATCGCCTATAGTCTCATTTCCCCCACTGTTTTGATTAATCGGTCTTTGGGCATTCCTTTCGTCAATGGATCAGCTAGATTATCTTTTGATCGCACGTCGACCAAACTGATAATTCCTTGTTCTTTCAGATAGTTTAGCAGAGCGTGTCTCAGTCGTACATGTCTCCTCTTAGTATTGTAGAGGGCATTTTTAACAACTAGGGCTGCTGCTTGGTTATCGCAATACAAGCTCAGTGAGTTGACTTGTAACCTAGACAAGGGAATATCTAGTATCAGATTTCTGATCCAGTCTTCCTCTTCACCAGCCGAAGCTAAGGCAAACAACTCGGCTTCCATAGAAGACAATGTTATACATGTCTGTCTTTTGGATTTCCAAGTGATAGCAGCTCCACCTAGAGTGAATATGTATCCACTGGTAGATTTGCTGTTACTGACTTCTGAACACCACGAGGCATCAGAATATCCATCCACAGTAGGTGGGAAACCAGTGTAGCACAGGGCGTGATTCTTAGTACCTGATAAGTATCTCATCAGCCTATCGAGAGCATCCCAATGCTCTTTGCTCGAACTACTGGTAAAGCGACTCAGCATGCTAACAAAGAAGGCAATGTCTGGTCGAGTACAGCTTGTGGCGTACATGAGACTACCAATTATTTTGGAATATTTGACTTGATCAATGCTTGTTCCAACATTTGAACTCAATTTTACATTATGATCGAAAGGTGTCTCTACAGGCCTACAATTTTTGTATCCCCAGGTCGAAAGAAGTTGCTCAATGTAACGAGTTTGACTAAGAGTAACTCTACCCTTATCAACTCTAACCTTCATACCTAACAGGGTATCAACTGGACCGAGGTCCTTCATATCAAATTATTTTGCGAGTGTGGATTTGATATCATTTACTGTAACAAGATCTGAACCCAGGATCAACATGTCATCCACATATAGACATATGATGACTGTTTTATTTGGCATAGAGCGGTGGTAAAGGCATTTGTCTGAAAGACGACTGAAAGCCAAAACTTTTTACCACTTGGTCAAACTTCATGTGCCACATCTTGGGCGTTTGTTTAGGCCCATAGATTGATTTGTCTAATTTGCACACTTTATCTTGTAGATCTGGATGGACATAACCTTCAGGTTGTGCCATGTAGATCTCTTCATCGAGCTCTTCATTCAAGAAGACTGTCTTGACATCCATCTGATGAACTATGAAGTTCTCGATAGAGGCGAAGGCGAGAAGAATTCTAATCGTGGATAGGTGACACACAGGTGAATAGACGTCAAAGTAGTCAATTCCCCCTTGTTGCTTATAGCCTTTAGCGACTAGACGCGCTTTGTATCTCGCTATAGACCCATCACTGTGCAATTTCTTCTTCAGCACCCACTTACATCCAAGGACTTTGGCTCCTTTAGGAAGGTCCACTAATTGTCAGGTGTTGTTGCGTAGCAGCGAGTCCATTTCATCATCTATGGCTTCTGCCCACATTAAAGAATCTCTAGATCGCATTACTTCCTGGTAGGAAAATGGATCATCCTCTAAGTGGTAGGTGACAAAATTTTCACCAAAATTCTTAGCGACTCTATCTCTTGTAGATACTCCTACAGGGATAAGATTATCCTCTACAGGTTGGGAAGCGGTGCCAGAGGGGACAGCTTCAGGTGCTACAGGAGATTCGGAAATCATCTCAGTAGACCCGGAGACGGTTAAACCATGATCTTTGATAAATTTATTTTCAAAGAAAATAGCATCCCTAGATTCTATCACAGTATTGGTGGACAGATCTAGAAACCTATCTGCTGCACTATCTTCTGCACTACCTAGATATACACAAGTTGTTGTTCTAGGTCTCACCTTAGATCTCTTAAGGTCTTGTATCTTAACATAAGCAATACAACCCCAAGTCTTTAGAGTGTCAAACCTACAAGGATGGCCATGCCACAGCTCATACGGGATGGAAGTGAGCTTAGCATGAGGCAATCTATTCAGAATGTGATTAGCAGTTCCGAATGCTTCTCCCCAAAAGGAATTAGTCATGTCAGTAGTAAGGAGCATAGAATTCAGCATTTCTGTTAATGTTCTATTCTTTCGCTCAGCAATACCGTTAGACTAGTGCGAGTAAGGAGCAGTGGTTTCTAGGATTATACCCGCAGAGGCACAAAAGTCTTGAAATCCTACTGCAGTGTACTCTCCTCCTCGATCACTTCTAAAATGCTTAATCTTCAGGTTTAATTGATTTTCAACCCGAGATTTGAAGATCTTGAAGATCTCAAAAGCTTCATCTTTCGATTTCAATAAATAGACATGACACTATCTGGAATAGTCATCGATGAACGTGATGAGATACTTTCTTCCCCCTCTAGTGGCATGACTCTTAAAGTCACATAGGTCTGAATGTATCAAATCAAGAAGTTGTGTGCTCCTAGAAACGGGCTTAAACGGTTTTCTAGTGATCTTTGTTTGTGTACACACCTCACATTTATCAAATCGAATAGAAAGATCTAAGGGGATGTTATGACTGTTAGCTAGATCTCGCATTTTCCTGTAGTTCACATGTCCTAGTCTGTTATGTAACAATTTAGGATCTATTAAGTTTTAACTCACTTGGTTTATGCTATCATTATTAAGGCTAAGTCTATACATTCCGTTGATTAGATACGCACAACCATAATAATGGGAATTAACTGTTAAAGTTATTCTACCGCTAGAGGTTGTGAAAGACATTCCTGCTTTATTTAACAAACTAATGAAAATTAAGTTTTTAGTTAAACTAGGAACTACTCTAACATGTAATAAAGTTAAAGTTTTACCTGAAGAGAGGACCAGATGTGCTGTCCCAGCATGCTTGACTTCAGTATCTCCTCCATTGCAGTTTTCTACTTTATCTCTGACCTCTAACGTCAGTGAGAAGAGCTCTGTCATTCGTCACATGACAGGTTACACCACTGTTCATCCACCACTCTGAAGACGAACTGCGGTGACTACTTCCAATCATGGCCACGAAGGAAGAAGGACCGGAGATGTTGACCAGCATGTTTGTAGCGTTCTGTGGGGCTTTCTCCTTCTTCTTCGGTCCTTTGCATTCAGCTGCCCAGTGACCCCATTTGTCGCAGTTATGGCACTTGCCTCTTTTCCTTTTGAGAGATGGCTTTTTGGCCTGTACCTGTGCAGAGGCATCACTTTTGGGAGTTGCGGGCTTCCGAGGAGGCTTGCTGGGTCGTGAAACGAAGTTGGCAACCTGTGAGGATTGGCCAGCTTGTTCCAGGCTTTTGCCAACAGCGTTTTGATCTTCGATGTGGATGAACCTTTTGAGTTCATCTAATGCGATCCTCTCATTTAGTCTATGCATTTCAGTCTAGAAAGTATTCCATTCGGGAAGCAGTTTGCTCATGATCAGACTCACGAACAGGTTATCGGACATGTCGGACTGTTCGTCTTCCAGCTTGAGACGCAGATTCTCCAGATCGATCAGTTGGGAGGTGACTGGCGAGTTTGCATTAAACTTGAAGTTGAAAAACTTCTCGCCAAGGAGAGTCTTCGACAGTCCCTCTTCTTTCTGGAATTTTGCGTTCAAGGGATCCCAGATTTCCTTCGCAGTCTTGTAAGCGTTGTAGGTCATCGCGAGGCGAGGGTTTAGAGAATTCAGGAGATAGTCCCTGCAGAAATCCTCTTCCTTGCTCCACTGGTACTCGTCCACGTCTTCGCGCGTCGTAGCAAAATCACCGAGTACGGTGTAGAAAATTTCGCGCTCTTTCATGCCCAATTGGACATGGATTTTCCAAACATGGAAATCCGTAGCGTCGAAAGACAACAACTTTACAATGTCGTAGGAGCTACGCTTCGACATTTTTCACACAGGAAAATAAAAAAAAAACTAGAAAGAAATCACCTGATCCACGCGAGGACGATCGGGAACCTTCAGATCCAATCCAGAAAATTGCTTGCTCGTTCTCTCCGGTTCCAAATGAAGAAGATGAGATCAAGCAGGGCTCCGATCAATAATGCGGCAATGATCCGATCAACCAGTGCAGATCTATTGCATTCCACTAGACAAAAAATCCAATGATATCCACTGAAGAAGTCACAAAGATCTGCCAATAATATGAGATCTGATCTGATCTGATCTGCTCCGGTGAGTTATCTCCTGAAGCCTGAAGCCTGAAGCCAAAAATTTCCTTTTAACCTGGATATGCAGATCGGCGACAAGATCAAACGGAGGCAGATTCCCTTCAGATCCGGTCTAAATTCTTCCGGCGATGGAGATCGCGAACAGAGAAGAAGTTGCGGCAGATTTGGTGGAAAACGAGATTGTTCGACAGGAATCGCGAGCGACTGGAGAGAGACTAGCGAGCGGCAGAGGCAATCAACAGTACGAGCGAACCTTTTCCACTTGCGATCTGCGACAGGGATGATCGGGAACACCCTCGATAGATCCAGATGTTGCTCCTCCTAGAACTGCGACAGGAAACGAGCACCTCTTCTCTCCGATTGTTGAGAAAAATTACCATCTTTTCCAGCGGCGACGGGAAGAAGATCGCAGAAAAATTTCTGTGCAGGCTTTGCGATCGGGAGCGGCGGAGAGAAAATTCTGAGCGGAACCCTAGTAGCGTATCTTGAGAATGTAGAAGCTAGGGTTGCTCAAGATATTCTATGGCCCTCATCAAGTTTGGAATAAGGGTTATATAGTATCTCCAGCTTAGGGCGGAGCCCTAGGTCGACACGCAACCCGTTAAGACCTATCGTGTCGGTTCGGACACGCGGACATAATAGTTAATGCGTTAACACATGAGACAAAGCTCTAAAATGCTAACAACTTGAGACAAAGATCAATCAATCTTTTGCATTGGCTCTAAGAGAGAACAAAATTAGAACGGAATGTGAGCACAGGGAGGCCAAACTAGTGTAGTGCATCCTCCGACACTCATTCACGTAGTAAGCGAAAAATACCGGTAGCATTACAACCCCCTCGACAATAAATAGAAAATAGGTCACAAGATATTTGAATCCTTTTAGTAGATTGACCAAACATTAAAGTTATGTTTGGAACTACTTTTTCTATTCAAAAAGTTCTATTACAATAACAAACTCTGTTTTTTGGTTGTTTGAATGAACAATTATTTCAAAAAAGCTTCTTCAAAAAATCTGTTTTAGAGACATTTTTAGAGGCCGATCAAACATAGCTTTCTAAAAACTGTTTTTTCTACTTTTAGCTTTTTCTTTTTTATTAACTCAATTTCGCTACATACTAATCGAGCAATTTCGTACGAGCATGCATTTTCGGCCGGGCAGTTGTTTTTTGCCGGTCGGCCATTTTTCACCTGGCGCTCGTTTTTTTCGCACGGGCGACCGCTTTTTGCTCCGGCAGCCGTTTTTGCCCAGGCATGCGTTTTTCGCCTAGGCACTTATTTTTTGTCCGGGAGCGCATTTTTTGCTTGGGCGCGCGCTATTCGCTTGGACGGCAGTTTTTCGCCTGGCCGCGCGTTTTTCGCCCGGGCGCTCGTTTTTCGCAAGGGCGGCCCTTTTTCATCGGTGCGGCCGCTTTTCGCCCGGGCTGCCTTTTTCGCCCGGGCGCGAGATTTTCGCCACGATGCGCGTTTTTCATCGGGGTAGTCGTTTTCGCCCGGGTAGTTATTTTTTCACCCGGGCGGCTGTTTTTTTGCCCGGACGGCTGTTTTTCGCCCGGGAGGCCGTTTTTTTCGCCTGAGCGGCTGTTTTTCGCCCGGACGACCATATTTTGCTGCACGTATTTTCAGCAACATTATATTTTAAAATTTTTGTTTAAAAAAATAGCTTTCAACTGTTGTCCTGCAAAATAGTTTAAATGAAAAAGCTATATTCGATAAGCACTTAAGAAAGACTCTCCAAACAGTCTACAACTTTCTAATCAACGATTTTCAAACAACTCTATTTTCGAAGCTTTATTCGATCGACAACTTTCTCGTCAACATATGTTGTCATAAAGAGAGCCTAAGAATGAATGACTACCGAGTTAGGATCGGTCCAATGTGATGTAATAATTCCTCAAGATCTGATTCAAATAATTATTATATGATAATAATTAAACTTGTATTTTTTAAAAGTTTAATTTTTAAACTACTAAAAATGATCTTGAAAGGATCTAACGGCTCTTTATCCTTTAGTGGGCCAGATCAAGACAGCGATCCATCGGCTGAGGATTAACCTGTGATTCTTTGTCCACAAAGGTGACTTCAGATGCGACTTCTGTAGTTGAAAATGACAGGCCACCAGCTAAAAAAACTGGGAGCCACGTCATCATGATTCCTCCCACCATGATTCATCACATCAGTCTCAAGAACTTGTGACCCCCAGTAAAACGGAATCTGGGAGAGTAAAGTGCACTTGCTGCACATTACGGTGCAGTGCAGCATCCAAGGGATGCGAACACATTTCAGCTTGCGCGGACACATCTCAAAGCTAGATGTGATGTGCACGCATCTCCGCGCGAGCTGAGATGTGCTCACATCCCTTGGATGCTGCACTGCACCGTAATGTGCAGCGAGTGCACTTTACTCCCCCCCGATTCCCAGTAAAACACCACATTATTAATAAGATACACGACAATGATATTTGATGGCCCCCGCGCGCGGTGTCACGATGCGACGACACTTCCGCAGCTCGCGACCTCAAGCGCTGGAATAAATTTTCGTGTGTTACTCCCACCTAGGATCACCGTGCGCGATTCCCCATCCCGCCGTATATTTCTGCCTGCATGAATTTTCGCGTGAATAATCTAAAATACGATCAATATTTTATACTTAAAATACAATCGTATATTTTCACAGATCATCTCGGCCTTTGAAATCACGATCATACGGCTGTATTTATTCTCGCACACGTGACTAAGTGCAAGAAACGCACCAAAAAATGGCTCCAAGCATAACACCCATCTTCTCTATCTCCTCTCTCTCCTCTCTTCTCCCTCTTTTCTTCTTTCAAAGTCACCTTATTTATTTAATTTGACAGACACAATTACATAATGTAATGGTTACGATAAATGACAATTTGATTTCGACAACTTTTTTTTTAACTTTTTTTTAACTTTTTTTAGATGCATAATTACGTAGATGGACATTATAATATAAATTATTTTGAAATTAATAAAAGAATTTGATGACATTAGATTAAAAAAAACAGAAGAAGTATTGACATAATGAATGTTTCACCAAATGAGACTTTTTCCTTTTAATCCAATATATAGTATAAGTGTGTGTAAAATATGTATATCATATCATTACATATACATACATCTATTCAAACGGTTGAGGTGTTGTCGTGTGACCTTGAGGTTACAAGTTCGAATTCTGGAAACAGTCTCTTGTAAAAATGCAGAATAATATTTACCTACATTTCACCATTGTGATGAGACCTTTCCCTGGATCCTCACTGTACGGGAACACCTTGCATACATACTACCATTTTTTTCATACATCTATTTATGTATATAAGTATTTCCATAATAGCATTGACTTTGAGAAGTGATTTTTTTTTTGTAAGAATCCCACTTTTTAAGAAATTAAAAAACTTTGATGTTAAAATTTTGATTCCTATATATATAGAGGGGGGAGGGATCCAATATTTTCATAGATGCAGAAAAGTCAATTAAAAATAACTAAGTCAACCCATCCCCCATCTTAAAATCTTTTTGAGTTGAGCACATGCTTAAATATATGAAGCCCAAGTTAGGCTCCAACTATTGGGTTATATGGGATTGGAAAGCTGTGGATTAACCGTTTTGATTCGTCCCACGAAGACGGTGCCGGAAAGGTTGACTACTCGTATCAACGCGCGTGGGAACGATATCATGATTCCTTGCACCATGGCTTGTTCACTGAGATTCAAAGATTTGATTAAGATCCATATTTTTTGAATTCAAATCCAGATTCAAGTGACATTAGAATCTGAATCTGAATAATAGTCTCCCAACCGTCCGATCAAAATCTATTTGGTTCATCATTTGAAGCGAATTCAAATTCAAATATAAGCCCGAATCAAAATTTGAATCCAGGATTTCCGGACAAATCCAAATTCAAATATTCGAACGAATTCAAATCTCTGCATTCTATGACAAATTTGGATTTGATCGAGAAGCTATTCGATTCAATTCGGTCCGTGCCTAGTCACAAGACAACTCCATGTCATTAAATGGATTCGTGACGATGATATTTGACGCGAAGCTCGATACCATAGCTCTAACGTGCAGGGAGATTGTTAATCTAGCGTCATATATGTGACTTATAAGAACACGACTTATAGTAGCCCACAGATGGTTCCGAGCGCAATTATCTAGCTTTAGGGTTTACTACTTATTTAGGTTCCAAATCACAGCAACAAGATCATAAACAGCATAAATTAGCACACAATATTCAGCTACTCATACAAAGTTAATTAAACGCAGAACACATATACATTATGATTTATCATGCAGAAGTCGAAAAAATACTCTCCACCTGTATACCGCCTCCTAGCAGTTCGTGTCGTAGGATGCGAGCCCCAGTAACTCCGGACCCTCCAGTCGGGGATTGTTCTCAAAGCTGCGGCGAACAGAAAATGATTTTAAATTAGGGTCATTTACCGGGACCTCCCCTGTAAGTTTGCACAATTACAGGTCGCGCCCCTCTATCTATTGAAATTACAAAAATTTCCCTTGAAAGTTTATATTTCATAGCATGCATGCACAAAAATACCTCCAGGAGAGAAGTGGTTGAGGGGTATTTTTGTGCATGCATGTTATGAAATGTAAACTCACAGGGGAAATTTTTACAATTTTAAGAGATAGAGGGGCGCAACCCGTAATTATGTTATAAACTGGGGGAGAGAAGGGTTTTGAGCGGACGTACTTGTTAATGGGGATGCGCTCGAAAGGTCCGACGGTGGGAATCGTACCGCAGAGATCGTTGTTCGACACGTCGCTGGGAGGACGAGTAAATTGGGGGGGGGGGGGGGGATGTTAGCTCGGAGGCATAATTAGATGACGGCGGGAATTGATGCAGGGAGGGGGAGAGGCGCTTACACAACTTTGAGGCTAGAAACTCCAGTGAGCTCTCTTGGGATACTGCCGCTGAGCTTGTTGTCGTTGAGGCGTCTAGAAAATATCAGATCAAATGTTTCAGTTTTATCATATGTACACACGACAATCTTCAGATGGGAAAAAAATTTGTGCGCGGAGCGTGCGATGCGCACGTATGCGATGCGCATGTACGCTCTGCGCACAAACACTGTTCGATCAATAGATCGCGCAGTGTTTTTTCTGTTTTTTTGTGTTTGGCTGGCAGTCCGATCATAGATCTTATTTCTCCTTCAGATGACAGGAAAATTGTACTGAACTCTTGACGATAACACCCAGCCAAACAGTGACAACCTTATAAACAATCTTAAATTGAACAAAAAACAGCACTTATGTGGAATTTCAAGTAATCCGAACATTTAAAACAGCCACATTCAACAAGAGGAACAAAAAATATTCCCATTTCATTAGTTACTATGCTACAGTATCGCGTTAAATGCATCAAAGGCGCAAAGAAAGTATGCGAATGATGAAATTGTAGGTTATATGGATGAAACTCACAGGAATACTAGAGATTTCAGTTTGCCGAAAGTCCGAGGAATAGTCCCTGAAATGTTGTTGTTGTACAGATCCATGCTTATGAGATTTTTTAGGTTGCCAAGCTCTGCGGGGATGGTCCCTTCAATGCTATTTTTGTATAGTTCCCTGGCATAGAAATTGTAGAATTAGGGTTTGGACAGAAATCAGTTGTTCACCAAGAATGTTTACACCATAGAAAGCATTTATTAGGGTAAAAAATAAATAGTAGGCCAAAGCATTCATCAAATTAAATTTTAAGATAAATATTCCCTGCTTGCTGGCTCAAAGACTGCAGATTGACACAGTAATCTATCATGCATAGAGCTATATTATTAGGCTAATAGATTTTTTATGTAAAAAAACAGAGTCCCCATTCTTGATAATTTAAGATCTTCTCTTCCTTTTCCAAAATTTGTGTAACAGAGCCCCCAAATCAAGCCGAAGGAAAGGAAATATAAAACCTACCTGCGGCAGTGGACAGAGGAGTTGATCGACTGAGAACGAGCTTTGCGGTAAAAAAAATGCCTAAACCAACCTAAACAGGCAGTTGGTTTTCATTCCCGGTTGAATTTAAATGGAACGAAAACCGACGGTTTTACTCCAGTGCTAATTCTAACCAAACAAGGGTACAAACGAACACAAAAATTGGAATTGAGAGATTAATTCCAATTCCTTCCTCCCAACACACAGGCCAAACGAACGGATCCTAAGATTTTTATGTTAACTCATGCTTGTCGACGTCAATAAGATTTTTAAGATTTAAAACATTTCTATCATTCAGAGAGGTGGTCCAAACAAATACTCCTTATATCATGAAGACATGAGAGATGAGACATATTTTACTGACTGCTCAGAAGATATTGAAGCAAGTAAATGCCATGCACTAAACTTACCCAAACTATTTGGGACCATATTTATGAATCAAATCATTTTTCGTTTGCTCTTTGTCGTACTACTTGATAAACTTATTCTTGCAAATTATTTAGATCAATGTTTATCCATGTTACTCCTTTATATTTCTTTAACACTAACAACTACTGCATTTTCTACCCTTCTTTGGATTGTTCCAAGCCACCTATCTTCGACAAATGATGCTTTGGCCAAATTCACTCGTATAATCATTAAGACCATAATATCCTCCCATCACATATTATCCAAGAACTTCTCCATTTTAACAGCCCAGCTTAATCAACTATATCAACATTCTTTTGCATAATAAATCCAAAATGCTTATCATACATAAGTATCACTCTATATTCTAACAAAATTTTATTGTTAATTTGTCAAAGAAGCTTTCATAGGGCGTTACTAAGGCAGGAGGCGACAAGACGGAAGGGAATAGACACGTCATGAAAGCTGTTTGATTCTTGCATTTATTTCATTCGAAGCATTTTTGTTATTTTATTATGACGCATCTATTTGCGGGTTTGGGTTGGTCCGGACTTCGCACATTAGAATTTGTATTTATACCTGGGGTAAGCTTGTGAACCGGGAATAATGGAATTGATTTTATTTTATTTTGGTATCAAGAGAGGTTAGGGATTCCTCCTTATTCCCCTCTTCTCTTCTCTTCCCCTTAATCGTGCATCCACCGCCTCCTTCATGTGCCACCCCTGCTCTCAGGCGCAGCCTGCATCTCATGCTCCCAGCCGCAAGACTTGCTTACCCATGTGCCTCTCGCCATCTTCAACAGTATGGACTGCAGCAGCAACCACGCCAACGAGCACCAGCCGTAGTCAGCGTGTAACTGCTGTTCAGCCCTACTTTCAGTGCTTACAGTCGTCCAGGTCGCCATCTGTTCTCTTTCCATCGCTCTGCCTCACTTTTCCTTCGACACTCCCGCTCAGGATGTAAGGCTACAATCTCTATCTCATCATGTCAACCGAGGGGATCTAGGAGAAGCAACTGTCCTAGAAATCCGTCACATTCCATCAGTTGACACAATCCGTGAAACGGGTCAGTAACATAATTTTTAATAACATAATTACTAATATTGCATATCATATACTCGATCTTTATCATAATAATTTTAATCACTCTATCTTCTAAATTTTCTTCATTTTTCTAATTTTTTCACTTTTTATATGGGAGAAAAAACTATCATTACGGAACCTTTTTATAAGATCCATAGCAAGAATCATCATAATCAATATACAAGATACACAGTCATGGCTGATCCGCGATGTAATCCTATTGTAATTGAAAATTCTTTAATTATTCAACAACTACTTATAGTATTTACACATCAATACTAAATTAATTAATAGTAAAAGTCTCACACCTGCCACTATCAAACTTCTAAAATCTAATGTCCACCAAAAACTTCATGAAATCATATTAATTTCTATTATGATGTCCATAAAACAACAATGACAAAGGTGACTGTGGAAAGCCTACTAATACCTACAAATTTTATTTTTAAATAATTCTTTTTGACATCAAGACTCCTTTTCCAAGCATGTACATAATAGTGTAAATTGCATCAATACTTTATCCCTGAACATATATTTCTCAATGTCAAACAATCATTTGTCAAATACTCATTGATAGGTTCCTTAAGAAGTTTTTTTTCTGTAAATAATGCTCTTTAGAAATTAGTAGCTTTTGAAGGTTTATAATTGTTTAAAGGGGGCATATAGCAACAGTTGCCTTCATTGTAACTAAAGGTCATGAATGGTTCACAAATCCTAGCAAAACCCCGCATTAGTGGAAGCCTCGTGATTCCCTAAGATCACATCCACAAACTAAAGTATTATCATTGACAACTTAAAACACATGAGCTTGCGCCTCAAGGACTTGCAGCTTTTAACACTGTTATTTACAATCATGGATATAGTTGCAGTTTTGACAGTAAAAGATAGCCTTGGTTAGCATATGTGGAACTCTCAAAGTGAAAAACAGGAATCTCAAAAAGAAGGTACTTACAGGTACTGCAAATGCTCAAGTTTTGCAAGATCAGGAACTAGGTGACCAGATAAGTTGGAGTTCCCCAAGTCCCTGCAGCACCAGAACATCGATTAAATCAATCACAACTTCTATGTTATTGGTAACAAATTCACAAAAATCAGCTTATAAGTGATTTAAAATGTCAGTCAAAATTTTAGTCATATCACATGGAAATATCTGAGATTTAGCTCAAAAGTGCATGAAGTACTCACACTCTATTTTTCATCGAAGGAAATAACAATGTTTCTTCAACAAGTAGAAAAAGGGAGAGATAAAACAGGATTACAATTATACTCTTAGGAAATAATCTTTATCGCTTTTTAAAACTTGGCAGAGGAATTGAAGCAACAGAGGCATGCTATGTGAAAATACCATTTATCTAGATAATAACTGGAGATTCAAAATATTGGAAAAAAGAGTATTAAGAAACATGTAGTAAATAAACAGGCTTGAACAGGTTCACATTACTGTCAGCTTGCCATTTCTTCTTGACTACATGGTTTCCACAAAATGGCATATTAATTAAGGTTGGAGCATGTGGCAATGTGTCGTGTGCCAATAATCCGTACAAAATAGCAGTTTTCTCGAAAACAACCAAAAATATCCACTGACTTCTCTAAAATTTGAAGCAAAAGGGCACAAGGAACGAAGAATGTGCTCATACCTGAAACTGTTTGAAAAAGTAGCAATCATGAAGAACATAGTACAGGTTCTGATCTGTTTCTAAAGTGCAAATTTTCTACTTATAGATCCTAAAACAGGCTAAACATGTTAGTATGAAATGATTTCTAGGTTCCTCAGACTTAAAAATGAAACTATCCATCAGGCTTGTAGATGTTAGCCAACAAGCCGAGATCGGTCTTAGGGAGGAGGTCTTAGGGAGGAAGCGCCACGTTTTCGATATTTTAATTGAAAGTAGTGTTTTTCAAAATATCGCTGGTGATATATTGCGTCCGATAATTTTTTTTAAAGTAAATCAAGGCTCTGTTTTAAACCAAGCCCCGATTTCCTTTTCATGTGCCCTAATATTGGTGATGGCATCTCTGGTTCTCTCCCCTCCGGTTTTGCAACTTCTTTGGTTCTATGGCGGTTCTATGGCACATGCAACTTCTTTGGTTCTATGGCACACTTCAAAACGGCATTTCAAATACGAACCGCCATGAACCCGACATCCAACATCTGCAACCTTGCTATCCATTGAGGTCATACTCAAGCTAAGACTATGATAGAGAATACACCATCACCAAAAACAAGTATCATGTACATATTGTGTCGTTTAATTTTGCTATATTTTCATTTTATGTTAGTTTATGTCAAAAATGCAATTATGGAATGTGTTATCGAGTTGTATGATCAAAGTAGTTACCTAGTATAATATGGGTTTGTAATGGTCTAATTATTTGAATTGTGTAGAAGTCCAATATAAACTGATGTGATCTAAACATTTCCTTTAACTTCACCTAAGCTAAAGAGTTCCGCACCATATTGGACAGCTAATTAAAAGATTCCCACATCCACCTCACCTTAGCTACACCACATTAAGACCAAATCAACTCCACTCCCTCCCAACCACCGATGATTAACCCACTACTCACTCCACTTATGGTACAAATTCTAGTAGCATCCGGATGAACTAATGCAGTGTAGACGCATTCATGTATGCTCTAACACCAACTGATGCAATTCAAATTGCACCCAATGAATTAACGCAATGCAGATGCACTCGAAAAACTACTATTGCGCAGAGAGCTAAAAAGTTAAAAAGTTAATTCGATTGAAGGAATGTGTAAAAGGAACCCTCAAGTTCATGAAATTTTCTAAAAAAACTAAATCAATGTTGTTTACTGAAAATTGTGCAACGGCTGCAAATTGACTTACGCAGAGAGCTAAAAAGTTAAAAAGTTAATTGACACGAAAAGAAAATATCAAGAAAGTCAATTACATAAAAAGGAGAGATAGATTGTTTAATAAACCGACTAATGCAATATTAGGCCTAGTTTTAAATGACATTTTTTTCTTTTTTCTTTATGAACCAAACTAGTTCACAAATAGACCAAAGCTTGGAACCAAAAATAAATCCAACACACTTGCGGCTCAGGAAAATAGTATTGATGGTTGGATACCTTGTACGACCTGACCAAACCAGAATGAGTACATTTTTTGTCTATGAATAATAATATGTGAAAGTAAATAACATGAAACAAATCGTACATAAACTAAACAAATACATAAAAGGTCGGTAGAAAAAAATATTCTCCTTTGTCTACATCAATTTCCCCATGAACACAGACCACTAGCCTGTGATTCCCATACTAACCCTCCAACTTCACCACTTCTCACTCCCTTTTTACTTTCTTGTAAAGCATAAAGGAGAATGGTATTGTCATTGTAAAATAAATATAGAATGAGTTAATGAAATGAACTTCATCTTCCACATTTTTTTTGAATTTTTCAATCTTTCTTCTCAATGTAATGAAGGGGAGCCTTGGCGCACCGATTGAGGTGTTGGCGTGTTGCCTTGTGACCTTGAGGTCACGGGTTCGAGTCCTGGAAGCAGCCTCTTGCAAAAATGCAGGGTAAGGTTTGCCTACATTTCACCCTTGAGGTGGGAACCCCTCAATGTCGCATAGTCGCCGGGTTGGGCTGGGCTATAAATAAGACCCCCTTCTCTTTGGTTTTCCTATAAATAGGATCCCAAGGGTACCGTGAACTGCACATTTGGCTGAGCTTTCAGAACCCCATTTTCGAAGACTTGGACCCGTCAACTTTGGTCGTCACTCTTGATACTCGTCAAGTTGGTGTCTTCCTTGTACCCTACTCGGCCATCTTTGGTTGCAGAGGGGATGTCTCTTCTGAGCTTCGGGGTACGTGGTGGGACCTCCCTGTCGCAGGACCTGGGGTCTTGTCGTTGCTCATTTAGTCTCTTCATCATTGCCCGTCAAGCCATCGAGTCGGATCGTTGGACAAGTAACCTTCGGCTGCATTGAACCGAATACCTGGAGTCGGGATTTTCCTGGCTTCAACAAATCCTAAATTTGAATTTGCTCTACATCACACTTCCAACACGCTTTCGTGAAATCAGCTATCATAATTTTGTCCCTTATCTTTTATCCCAATTTTCAAGACCTCATTTAACATTTCCATTACTTAATGAGTCCCACACTTTAGATTTTAAGTAAAGGAAATTTAACAAATGTTTGTATCCAAAAAATTAGAGTGATGTTATAAGCAGTCCAAAAATGGCTATTCGCACCCCGACCCCCCCCCCCCCCCCCCCTAAAATCTACATTATAATTGTAGTCCAAAAATAAGAGAACAAGAAAATCTGTGTGAGAACTTCTCACACACTTGCTCTAAATGGACTGTGAATATTTTTTTGGACTGCGGATATCAATGGACTGCGAATAGCCAAATTTGGACTGCTTATAACATTGCTAAAAAATTATTACTTGGATAAGAACTTTGATGAACTAGCACTATATATTATTACTTGGATAAGAACTTTGATAATAAGTATGTTGATAACAATGTATGCTCTATGATTATCTAGGAATTATCTTCACTGGCTTGTAAATCTAAAGACTGATGAGAAAACGAACTCTCTGTAGCAAATAAAGTACTACTTAACCATAAATATGTGATCTATAGCGATCTATTGAATCATCAAACGGCAGGGATTTAATACTGTGATCATCAAATGCCCCAATCAGGATTCAAAAGGTTAACTGATTTGAAGAATCCTTAAACCTAAGGAATAATAAGAGAATTATAGGAAATTACAGAGAATTAGTATCGGAGAGGAAATTGAATGGATAGAATAATTTCCACAAAAAAATTAAAGGCAAAAAGGAGGAGCAATCATACATTCTTGTGACCCGATTCTCCTGATTGCAGGTGATGTGGAACCAAGTGCAGGGATTAACAAGCGTCGGATCCCAGCTCTTCAGCACGTTTTCCGGGTCGGTGAGGCTCCTCCTGAGCGCGTAAAGCGCGTCGCCCTCCGTGTTGGACGAAGCCGACGACGAGAGTAGAGTGAGCGCCACCGCTGCCAGCGCAAATACACGGGACACCACCATGCCGGAGACTCCCATTGCTCCTTCCCAGACCGGAAATAGCTTCTCCTACGACTAGGTTAGGGTTTCGAGCCCTCGCGAGGAGTTCAAAGAGAAGTTAAATGAAGACGTCCTTCGTATCTTTTTTTAATATAAGCAGTCGGACTTTGGTGGGAATAGTTCTGGTATGCCGCGAAAGTAGTTTGTTAAACTATGTCTAAACGGTGGTGGACGGCACGCGGGTTTGACTCGGTCAGGAAATTCGTCCCGGGCGACTTTGCCCAAAGGTCGTCCGTGAATGGACACGTGGCAGACAGGACGGGGTTACATTCCATTTATATAGTTAAAATAATGGTGTAGAAATATCTTTTGACCACAAATTTTAATAATATATAATCTTCTGATCATTCTCCAGTCTCCCCTGTTCGCGAATGAATCTCAGGTCCGAGAAACACACTCATTTTTAAGGGCAATGGTATAAGCAGTCCTATTCTCGCTATTTGCAGTCCTATTTCTATGAGTTATTACGCATTTTTTGAAAATACGCTCTGTACATGCGTTTTTAGGAAAATTGTAGATCACGTCAAGATCTACAACTTTCGTGTTGAACACTTTTCCTAAAAATGCATGTACAAGACGTATTTACAAAAATTACGCTCATATTTCAATCAGGACGGAAATACACCTTGTGAGTGCATTTTTAGAAAAAGTGTTCAACATGAAAGTTGTAGATCTCGACGAGATCTACAATTTTCATGTTGAACAATTTTCCTAAAAATGCATGTACAGAGCGTATTTTCAAAAAGCGCGTAATAACTCATAGAAATTGGACTGTGAATAGCGAGAATATGACTGCTTATAACATTGCCTTTTTTTAATAGTGCGCCGGGCCCTACCCCTGCCACAACAGTGTTACTGAGCGACGATGCTTACACGCTCGTAGCGCCTGGAATGCCGCAGTATTGCGCTTCTGGGGGAGCGAGCTGCAGGAATGTTGTTGCGCTGAGGCACTGCTGTGGTCGGGATATTGTCGCGACGACACGTGGGCCCATGCATGTGGAGAAATTTTTTGGTGCGCATGACACACCTGTAAATGTATATTTGGATAAAATATAGCGGGTCGGAGGCATAACGGGTACAGACGGATACGAGGATATCCGTTCAGTTACCATTTGGGCTTGTCTATATAAACCTCCTAGGGCCAACAGAGAGTTCATTCCACTTTGATGTTCCTCCGGATGCTTCGAGCAAAACTTTTAACAATCTCGAAGTAAAGCCCAAAAAGAGGTTTTTGCTCTCCACTCTCCCGTACGCACGCCCAGGAAGGAAACCGCCGCCCCCTTCTCCGCTGGTTCCTTTCTCTCTCCCGTGCGCCGCTCCCGCTCGGGCGTCCTCGTCGCTACCGTAGAGGGCTCGCGGGACGCTGTCGCTGCAATTTCCCGCAGCCGCCCGTGCGACGCCGTCGCCGCCGCCTTCCTCGCCCACACGCGAGGAACTCGCCGTCGTCGCTACCGTGAAGGAGATCGCCAGGACCTCACCACTGCCTTCTCTCGCAGACACCGGTCTCCCCCTCGTGCTCGCCAGCCGTCGCCACTGCTCCTTTTGTGCAGCCACCTGGACAAAGTCGTAACCGTCGTCGCGAGTAGTAACCATCGTCGCGAGTCGTAACCGTCGCTGCAATCAACGATCCGCGATCGGCGATCCATCGCGCTGCCGTGATCCGCAATCCGTCGTGCTGCCGCAGTCCGCGATCCACCGCGCCGCCGTTCCAGATTCCTCCCAGCCGCCGCCGTCAAAATATCCCGCAGCCGTCGTCTTCCCGATCGTCGCATTGCAGCCCTATTTTTCGCTACCTCCAGAGATACCGCCCCGGCTACCGTCTGGCGCTAGTGCCAGCCTTCCGCTGACGCCCCAGCTACCACCCAGGCTAGCGCCGGCGCTAGCGACAGAGTTCTTTTTTCTCTATTTTGTGGTCGGATCTCATTTGTCGGGCGCACAATAATGAAGGGGAACAATCTTTCATCCCTCATTCTGATAATCAAGTTGGAGAAGTTCACGACGACGGAGTTCAACGACTATAAGTTGAATACTCAGTTCGGGATGAAGTACTTGAACGTGTTCTACACCGTTCAGTCTGATCGTGCTGGGGTCGCCGGGACTGATGACGAAGCTCAGTGCATTGCTGATGAGGACTTATGCTGCGATTACCTGCTGAACTGCCTGTCCTCCAGTCTGGCAAAGACGTACATGAATATGAAGTCAGCTAAGGAGATCTGGGACGCACTAGAGGAGCACTTTAGGCAAGAGGAGGATTTGTCCAAGACACACCTGGTGGACAAGTTCCACTCCTTCACTTTCGACGAGGAGAAAGTCATTCTCACTCAGGTATTGGAATTCAAAAAACTTGTCGATTCTTTGCATAGTGAGTCTACGTTGCCAAATAATTTTGTTGCTGGCACAATTGTGTTCAAATTGTCTTCCACGTGGTACAATTTCAAAACTGAAATGTATCGCAAGAAGATGCAGGTGAGTCTAAATGAACTCAAGCATTTTATACGCATTGAGGACGAAAACAGGATTCGACGCGCTTTAAAAGTTGTTAGCAAGCAGAAAGTTGTTGCTAACATGATTTCCAACTCTATACGCGTGCTGAATCCTAGGAAATCAAAACCCAACCCTAGTAGCTCCCAGGTTGCAAGCCCCAGTAAACACATTAAAAAGTTTAAGGGGAAGTGTTTTAACTACAACAAGTGGGGAAATAGTGCATCTGATTGCAGGCTTCCTCGAAGGAAAAAGGCAAAACACCACAAGAAGGCAACCAAGCCAATATGGTTAGCCTCACTGAGCCATCCAACTTTGTCGCCATGGTTGGAAATGAGAATGTCAGTACTGAGTGGTACCTTGACTCGGGGGCAATGTTCCACGTTTGCAACAATTCTAATCTGATCACAAGACTCACTGATGCGAAAGAATCGGTGACCGTTGCAAACGGTGAGACAGCTGGCGTTCTGAAGGCGGGGAATGCGACACTACTGCACTCCTCAGGTAAAACCTTAATTCTCAAAAATGTTAAGTTTATTCCTTCACTAGTTGCTAACTTAGTGTCTATTAGTTTACTTTGTGATGCTGATATGTCTTTTAATTTATGTAGCGGTAGAGTAACACTGTCAGTTAACTCACACTATTTTGGATGTGTCTACGTCCAAAATAAGATGTACAGACTAAGTCTAGCAAACGAATTAGTTCAACAAGTTCAAACAAACTTAGTTAGCCCTAAGACTCTACATGAGAGACTAGGACACAAACTATAGGAAAATGTTCCAAATTGCTAGAACTCACCAGATCGCTTTAGACACTATAGAAAAATCTGATCAATGTGAAGTGTGTGCTCAGACTAAGATCACTAAGAAACCTTTTAGCGCGGTTACTAGGAGCACAATACCCTTAGAACTAATATATTCTGACATATATGACTTCAAAAGCTTTGTCAATATAGGAGGCAAGAAGTATTTGATCATCTTTATAGATGATTGTTCTAAGTTTTGTCACATCTATCTCCATAAAACTAAAGACAAAGCGTTTGAATAATTCTGTATTTTCAAAACTAGGGTAGAAAACCAATTAGACATGAAAATCATGAGATTTAGAAGTGATGGATGAGGAGAATATATGCCTAGTGAGTTCAAGTGTTTCCTTGCCCGCCATGAAATTATAGTAGAAACTGCTGCTCCTTACTCACCCCAGTCTAATGACATAGCTGAGCATAAAAACGAACGTTAACAAAAATGTTAAACTCTATGCTCTTGACTGCAGGCATGCCTTCCGCTTATTGGGGAGAAGCAGTCTTAACTGCAAACCACATTCTAAATATAGTTCCTCATACTAGACTTAAGACCGGTGGCCGTATAGCCTATGTCAGGGTTCCTGGCCCTGGACGGTCTAAGATTGGACCTAGGACCAATACATGTGTCTACCTAGGTTGTGCTGAAGATAGTGTTGTAGATAGATTCTTAGATATTTCTAATAATATCATTATAAAATCTATGGATGCAATGTTCTTTGAAGATAAGTTCCTCAAGGATAAGAATCTGTCACTCCCAGGTTTGCACATCACTATTACTGAAGAAGATTCTGACTCAGTACCGAGCACTTCCTATTCCGTTCCCATAGACAACTCTGGCCTAAAGTCTAGGAGAACTTCTGCACGAGAGCGAACTCCCAGAACCTTCGGTAGTGACTTTGTCACTTGCTACATTGAGGCTGATCCATCCACCTATAAGGAAGCGATGAGATCCAGGGGTTCCCTACTGTAACACCCCTGTTTTGCTGATCTGAGAATTAACGCCGCGCATTAGGTCTTCGTCGCTGAAAACTGCCGTAATGGCAGATTTTTCTTAAACGCATGATCGTGCGTTTCCTTGAAGCACGATCGATCCGCCCGTGCGTGCTCTTCGGCTGGGAGATTTGGAGTTCTGAATTTACTCGTGCGTTTTTACGCACGGTCGTGCGTTCGACCGTGCGTTCGCAAAACTGACGGAAACAGATCCGTAAATAGCGAATTTCTGGGCGCCCGTTTGGTTTGATTTCGATCGGACGGCTGTGAGGGGTTCGTGGGAGAACCCTAAGTAGGGCTGAGAAGCTCTCCCTCCTCATTTTCTCTTAAGTTGGGTCTTGAGGGTTTGAGAGAGAGGAAGGGTTGGAGGAGGAGGAGAACTAGATCTCGCCATTATTGGAGCTTCGGAGCTCCGTTCGTCGATCCGAGACCGGCAGCGCGTAGGGAACGTCGAGACGCTTCTTCTTCTCCGTTTCTTTTCAAGTTTCCATGGCTAGGAGGAGATCTCAAAAGGTAACGACATTTCTCCTCCCGGTCTTTAGGATGCGTGCTTGGCATCCCTTTATTTTCTGCATTTTGGCACCGGATCCGTCGAGTGAGAGGGATCCGGGTCGCCTTGGTTCAAGAGGAACCATCGGGTTGATTGTGTCCGTCCCCGACATGATTTGCATTAGAGATCCGCTCCGTTAGCTGATTAGGCATTGTGGGTGAAGCCGATTTCGCGACCGTTGGTCCGATTCGGTGATGTTGATTGATGCGCATTTTAGGGGTTTTGTTAGAAATCCGAATACGACGAATTCGTCGTCGTGATGCCCTTGTAGCTTCGTGTGGTAACGAATGTTGGGTTTTGGGCGGGGAAATAATGTGCGGACTATGGGGCTTGTGATGCCTAGTGTTATGCGAAGGTGCGATTGGTCTTTGTGGTCGGCTGGCTATCCCGTGAAGACTGATATTCACATGTGGAGAGTGTCTCAGCATGGAGAGCCCAGAACGGTCGCCCGTCGTCGTGATTAGTCCCTTCGGGGTTAACTGACAAGAACGGCTGTGCTAACGGACGAGCCCAGAACGGTCGCCAGGCGAGGCAGTCGGTGGACGTTGTCCCGACGGTAAGACCAGGGTCGTGGGGCGTTTGCTCGGAGTCTAAGCCAGGGTTCTTAACATCGGTTGTGTGGTTTGAGGCAAGAACGTGTGAGCTGTTTGACAAGCCCGATGGCATGGAGAGCCAGGCGAGGTGGGTCTCGGCGTGAGTTCTTGGCCTTGGGCTACGATGCTCTTTGGGGGAAGTGTTGAGTATCCCGTGATTGTGCTGATGATGTATGATGTTGTGTTAGACTCATACGCTTTAGGGCGCCTTGGGTGAAACCCGGGTTTGCATTCATATCGCATTTGTATGCCCCTTTATTACTTGCTCAACATAGAAACGTGGATGTTGTTTGTGACACTCATACCTGTTGTTTTATGTTGCTTCTTTCCTTATATACATGTGCATACGAAGTGCTGACTTGCATGGTGATGTAGTTCCCCGGGGTCCGCTAGGGCGGCCAGGAAGAGGGGTGTTGTTACACCATTTGTGGTCAGCCATAGCTGACCCTCGTTTACCGCTCTTTGTGATTTGGATGCAGGCCAAGGATCGCAGGCTGGAACGAGCTCGCAGGCCAAAAAGGTCTAAAGCCTCATGAAGTGTTTACTCTGTTTTCCTGCATTTTGTACTCATCTTTTGATGTTCCGGCTTGCATGCCGAGGTAGCTTAGGGAAGCTAGTTCCCCCCTCTTTTGGGAGTTTATGTTGATGATGTATGTTTGATGTTCCTTGGACTATTTGTTGTGTAAGGCCTTAAGGCCGGTTTCTTTCCTATGTTTTATGTCATGGACAATCTCTGTGGCTTTTAGTTTTGTTTCCGCTGTGTTGTCTGAGTTTTGAGCTGGGTAGTTTATATCATCTTTTAATGCTGAAACTGTGGCGGTTATATGTTGTGGGGTCCCGACCGAACCCATGTTATATGGTCATTACAAGGGAGGTGTTACAATTTGGTATCAGAGCCAGGTTTAGTATTCTTGCGATGTCTAGTGTAGATGGATCGCGTGAAGAGGTTGTCCACATAGGAATATTGTGCGGGATCATGAGAATCCCTGTGTTCGAGTCTTGCGAGTAGAACTTGATGAGTTTGTTTCCTTGCTTATGCTAGGATGTTGGCGACGATGCGGGGACATCGAGAAGGCAAGAGGAGCCTTCGGGAAGCAGTGCTACTGCTCCGGTCCTCATGAGTATGGGCATGCCCCCGGCTGATTTCTGTCGCATGCTAGCGGAAGCATTGGTAGCGGCTCAAGTTGCAGCGATGCCACAGACTCTGACGCCTGTTGTGTAAGTTACGACTCCTGTCACTCCGGCGGCTACACCAGCCACACCGGAGGTTGGAGTGAGGCAGGCAGAGCCATTAGCGGAGAGAGCTTTTGTGATGGGCGATCGATTTATGAAGTACTTCTTGAGTTTCCATCCTCCGACATTCAAGGGAGTTGGCACTCCAACGGATGCCGAAGATTGGCTTTCGAGGATCCAGGAACTTTTGAAGGCAGCAGAGACCCCAGTGGAGAGGCAATCCCAATTCGCGAGTTTTATGTTAGAGGGCGATGCGAAGCTGTGGTGGGTGAATCACAGTGGTCGCCATTTCCTTGGGCGCGTACCGTCCATGGAGGAGTTTGGGAACGCGTTCCTCAAGCGTTATATTCCATCGTCGACGAGGTTAGCACTGCAGCGGCAGTTCTTGCATTTGGTGCAGCGGGAGAAGACAGTGGACGAGAATCTGCAGGAGTTCACTCGGTTGGGTCATTATGCGGGAACGACTATGACAGACGATGAAGAGAGGGACAATCTCTTCTACCAAGGTCTAAGAGAGAACTTAAGGCAGCCATTAATAGCCTTAAAGAATGCAGGATTTAATGAGTTGGTCGAAGCCGCTCGCACATTAGAAAGCGACCTGGAGCGAACCCAGGGGCGAAAGGGATTTGCGGCAAAGCAGGGAGAAGGAAAGCCTTCTCAGTCTCAGTCTCAGTGGAGGTCCGAGGGCAACCGATGGAAGAAGAAGCCTCGTCCTAGCAGGCCTGGGGAGAGAAGTGGCGCAACTTCGGGAGACTTCCGCTCCAAAGGTCCGCTTACGTGTTTCAAGTGTGGCAAGGTGGGCCACATAAGTTGGTTTTGTACCGAGGGCGGAACTGAGCCAGAGCTGAGGCAGGAACAATCGGTGCGCTCCGGCCCTAGTGTCGTAGAGAAAGGAAAGGCGGCGGAGTCTAGTGCTTCGCGATTCCCTCCGGTGCAGCCTAGAGCGTATAATCTTGGGCAGCAAGAAGCGATTCGTCAAACCGACGTGGTGACAGGTATGAAAAGTTTAAGTTTTTGTTCGTACTGTAATGTAGTTTGCGGCTTTTTATGTTTGTTGTGCACGTGATTAGGTTTCGTGCTAGTTTCGGGCTACCCCTCTCGAGTGTTGTTCGACACGGGAGCATCACACTCTTTTCTCGCGGAAAGCTTTATCCGGAGGATTGGCGCTGAGTCCGTCGAGGCAGAGGTGGAGCTGAGCGTTCGCATGCCGAATGGGTCTTTCATGACCACCGTGAGGAAAGGGCGCATTGTGTTGCAAATCTGCGATTGTGATTTCGAGTTGGTAGCAGCGATTCTGCCACTAGCCGAATTTGATGTTATCTTGGGGATGGACTGGCTTGCAGAGCAGCGAGCTAGTATCGACTGCCAGTTGAAGGTGGTAACCCTGAGAGGAAAAGGTAGAGCAGAGGTCAAGTTCGAAGGCCTAAGCGGAGTGGCTTGCTCCCTGATTTCCGCTATGCAAATGAGGCGTGCGGTAAACCAAGGAGGCGAGGCGTTTATAGCTTTGTTGGAGACTCACTCCACAAGGTTGGCTATTGGAGATGTTCTGGTGGTGGAAGGGTTTGAGGATGTATTCCCCGAGGAGCTTCCGGGAGCACCTCCTCAGCGCAAAATCGATTTCTCGATAGAGTTGGTACCGGGTGCGAGGCCGGTGTCGCGTCCTCCGTTTAGGATGGCACCGAAGGAACTGGCCGAGCTTAAGGTTCAGTTGCAAGAGTTGTTAGAGCAAGGGTACATTAGGCCCAGCTCTTCGTCGTGGAGCGCGCCGGTATTGTTCGCGAAGAAAAGGGACGGAAGTATGCGGTTATGCATTGACTACCGCGAGCTAAATAAGTTGACCGTCAAGAATAAATATCCGATTCCCCGAATCGATGATTTGTTCGACCAGTTAGTGGGGTCGGTGGTGTACTCCAAGTTGAACTTGAAATCCGGGTACTACCAGTTGAAGATTCGAGAAGAGAACATTGCCAAGACAGCGTTTGGGACTCGGTATGGCCACTATGAGTTTTCGGTGATGCCGCTCGGATTGACGAACGCGCCATCTGTGTTCATGGATTTGATGAACGGGGTTTTTCGGCCATTTTTTAGATTCGTTCGTGGTGGTGTTCATAGATGATATTCTGGTTTATTCGAAATCGGAAGCGGAGCATGAGTCTCACTTGAGGGTAGTATTGCAGACTCTAAGGGAGAGCCAGCTTTATGCTAAGTTCTCGAAGTGCGAGTTTTGGATCGAGAAGGTGGTCTTTTTGGGTCAAGTAATCAGTGGAGATGGGGTGGCGGTAGATCCGACGAAGATTGAAACCATTAGAGATTGGCCTGTATTGAGAACCGTGGCGGAAGTCCGGAGCTTCCTTGGACTAGCCGGTTACTACAGAAGGTTTGTGGAGAACTTTTCGCGGATGGCTTTGCCCCTCACCACTCTTACTCGCAAGGACCAGAAGTTCGTGTGGACGCCGGAGTGCGCCCGTGCGTTTGAGAATTTGAAGGAAAGGTTGATGTCTGCTCCGATCCTTAGTCTTCCTAGTGGGACGGAAGGATTTCAGATTTTCAGTGACGCGTCAGGTTGCGGTTTGGGTTGCGTGCTGATGCAGCACGACAAGGTGATAATGTATGGGTCAAGGCAGTTAAAGACTCATGAGAGAAATTACCCCGTCCATGATCTGGAGTTGGCTGCGGTAATCTTTGCGTTAAAATTATGGCGGCACTACGTTTATGGTGCAAAAGTGGAGATCTTCACGGATCACAAAAGCCCGAGGTATCTCCTAGACCAAAAGGATCTGAATATGCGGCAGCGTAGGTGGGTCAAGTTCCTTGGGGACTACGACGTGGAGATTCAGTATACACCAGGTAAAGCCAACGTGGTGGCGGATGTCTTGAGTAGGAAGTACTCTGGGCAAGGTAATTGGATTGAGGCGCATGACGAGCGTTTGGTGCGAGACTTGGAGTCTCTTGACATTGCTTGTGCGGCTAGAGGTGAGTCTAGCATGGCTCGGTTGAACTGGATTGAAGTGCAGTGTGATCTAACGGATCGAATCCGAGAGGCGACTAGTGCAGACGAAGAGTGCCAACGGTTGGTGTTGGAAGCTCAGCAAAGCGAAGACAGTGCTTGGGAGATGGTCGATGGGATTTTGAAGAGAGACGGAAGGGTGTGTGTTCCGCGTTTTGGCAAGCTCTGCGAGGAGTTAATGTTTGAGGCTCACTTTACGAAGTACTCCATTCATCCAGGTAGTACAAAGATGTACTCGGATATGAAGAAATCCTTTTGGTGGCCTGGGATGAAGCGGGACGTAGCTGAGTATGTAAGCCGATGTCAGACTTGTGCTTTAGTAAAGGCTGAGTGCCAAAGGACCGGTGGGTTCTTGAAGCCTCTTCCTATCCCCGAGTGGAAATTCGACGATATCTCCATGGACTTTGTACATGGCTTGCCTCCATCGCAGCAGGGTAACGATGCAATTTGGGTGATAGTGGATCGCCTGACCAAGGTGGCTCACTTCATTCCTAATCAGAAGGGCGATGGTGTAGAGAAGCTCGTGGAGCTTTATGTTCGAAATGTTGTGCGGTTGCACGGGATTCCTAAGAGCATTGTTAGTGATCGCGATGGGCGGTTCACGTCGAAGGACTGGAGGTTAGTGCAGAAAAGTTTAGGCACCAAACTCAAGTTTAGTACCGCGTTCCATCCGCAGACCGACGGTCAGATGGAGCGAACGAACCGTACATTGGAGGATATGTTGAGGATGTGTGCTCTTGACTTTGGTAAGAGTTGGGAAGACCACCTTTTCATGGTGGAGTTCGCTTACAATAATAGCTTCCAGGCAAGTATCAAGATGGCGCCATACGAAGCGTTGTATGGGAGGAGGTGTCGAACGCTAATGTCGTGGGCAGAGGCGGGAGACACTAAGCTATTGGGAAAGCAAGTGGTGACAGATGCTTGCGAAATGGTGTGGATGATCCAGGAGCGCATGAAGGTTGCTCAGGACCGGCAAGCGAAGTACTTTAACGCGCGCCATAGAAAAGTTTAGTTTGCAGTGGGCGACATGGTCTACTTGAAGATCAAGCCGTTCAAGGGTGTTTCGCGTGTGCGGCGACTCAAGAAGTTGAGTCTGAGATATTTGGGCCCGTTCGAGGTTACGGAGCGTGTAGGCGAAGCAGCCTATCATTTGGCATTGTCCGCTGAGCTGAGTGGATTACATGATGTGTTCCACGTCTCTGTGCTGAGAAAAGCTTTGGTAGAGCCAAGCGTCGTGGTTGAAGCGGCGGTGGTGCCGATGATAGATGATTTGAGGACGAGGGTTCGTCCGGTTTGCGTGGAGGACTCGGAAGTCCGGCAGTTGCGTAACAAGGAAGTTAGGCTCGTGAAGGTGCGATGGGACAATTGCGGGCGAGACGAATTCTCTTGGGAGCGTGAGCAAGGGATGCGGGAGGACTTCCCGGAACTTTTTGCATCAGGTATGCATCGCAGTTTTTTCTATTTCAGTTTTGAAATTTCAAGGACGAAATTCTTTTAAGGGGGGTGGAGTTGTAACACCCCAGTTTTGCTGATCTGAGAATTAACGTCGCGCATTAGGTCTTCGTCGCTGAAAACTGCCGTAATGGCAGATTTTTCTTAAGCGCACGATCGTGCGTTTCCTTGACACACGATCGATCCGCCCGTGCGTGCTCTTCGGCTGGGAGATTTGGAGTTCTGAATTAATCGTGCGTTTTTACGCACAGTCGTGCGTTCGACCGTGCGTTCGCAAAACTGACGGAAACAGATCCGTAAACAGCGAATTTCTGGGCGCCCGTTTGGTTTTATTTCGATCGGACGGCTGTGAGGGGTTCGTGGGAGAACCCTAAGTAGGGCTGAGAAGCTCTCCCTCCTCATTTTCTCTTAAGTTGGGTCTCGAGGGTTTGAGAGAGAGGAAGGGTTGGAGGAGGAGGAGAACTAGATCCCGCCATTGTTGGAGCTTCGGAGCTCCGTTCGACGATCCGAGACCGGCAGCGCGTAGGGAACGTCGAGACGCTTCTTCTTCTCCATTTCTTTTCAAGTTTCCATGGCTAGAAGGAGATCTCAAAAGGTAACGACATTTCTCCTCCCGGTCTTTAGGATACGTGCTTGACATCCCTTTATTTCTGCATTTTGGCACCAGATCCGTCGAGTGAGAGGGATCCGGGTCGCCTTGGTTCAAGAGGAACCATCGGGTTGATTGTGTCCGTCCCCGACATGATTTGCATTAGAGATCCGCTCCGTTAGCGGATTAGGCATTGTGGGTGAAGCCGGTTTCACGACCGTTGGTCCGATTCAGTGATGTTGATTGACACGCATTTTAGGGGTTTTGTTAGAAATCCGAATACGGCGAATTCGTCGTCGTGATGCCCTTGTAGCTTCGTGTGGTAACGAATGTTGGGTTTTGGGCGGGGAAATAATGTGCGGACTATGGGGCTTGTGATGCCTAGTGTTGTGCGAAGGTGCGATTGGTCTTTGTGGTCGGCTGACTATCCCGTGAAGACTGATATTCACGTGTGGAGAGTGTCCCGGCAAGATTAGTCCCTTCGGGGTTAACTGACGAGAACGGCTGTGCTAACGGATGATCCCAGAACGGTCGCCAGGCGAGGCAGTCGGTGGACGTTGTCCCGACGGTAAGACCAGGGCCTTGGGGCGGTTGCTCGGAGTCTAAGCCAGGGTTCTTAGCATCGGTTGTGTGGTTTGAGGCAAGAACGTGTGAGCTGTTTGACAAGCCCGATGGCATGGAGAGCCAGGCGAGGTGGGTCTCGGCGTGAGTTCTTGGCCTTGGGCTACGATGCCCTTTGGGGGAAGTGTTGAGTACCCCATGATTGTGCTGATGATGTATGATGTTGTGTTAGACTCATACGCTTTAGGGCACCTTGGGTGAAACCCGGGTTTGCATTCATATCGCATTTGTAGGCCCCTTTATTACTTGCTCAACATAGAAACGTGGATGTTGTTTGTGACATTCATACCTGTTGTTTTATGTTGCTTCTTTCCTTATATACATGTGCATGCATACGAAGTGCTGACTTGCAGGGTGATGTAGTTCCCCGGGGTCCGCTAGGGCGGCCGGGAGGAGGGGTGTTGTTACACCGTTCGTGGTCAGCCATAGCTGACCATCGTTTACCGCTCTTTGTGATTTGGATGCAGGCCAAGGATCGCAGGCTGGAACGAGCTCGCAGGCCAAAAAGGTCTAAAGCCTCATGAAGTGTTTACTCTGTTTTCCTGCATTTTGTACTAATCTTTTGATGTTCCGGCTTGCATGCCGAGGTAACTTAGGGAAGCTAGTTCCCCCCTCTTTTGGGAGTTTATGTTGGTGATGTATGTTTGATTTTCCTTGGACTATTGGTTGTGTATGGCCTTAAGGTCGGTTTCTTTCCTTTGTTTTATGTCGTGGACAATCTCTGTGGTTTTTAGTTTTGTTTCCGCTGTGTTGTCTGAGTTTTGAGCTGGGTAGTTCATATCATCTTTTAATGCTGAAACTGTGGCGGTTATATGTTGTGGGGTCCCGGCCGGACCCATGTTATATGGTCATTACAGGGGAGGTGTTACACCTACTCTGGAAAGAAGCTATTGATGAAGAGATGAATTCTTTACTTCAGAATAACACCTAGACGTTGGTTGATAAGCCAAAATGGGCTAAAACTGTAGGGTGTAAGTGGATTCTGAAGAAGAAATTGAATCCTGATGGTAGCGTGACTAAGTATAAAGCACGCCTGGTAGCTAAAGTTTTCACACAAGTAATCGGAGTAGATCACTTTGATGTCTACTCACCAGTGTGTCACTTAGCAGCCATTAGGGTCCTGCTTGTTATTGCATCTATTGAGAACTTTATTGTTCATCAAATGGATGTTAAGACTGCATTCTTGAACGGAGATCTGACCGAAGAGATCTACATGAGTCAACCTGAAAGTTTCATTGTAGAAGGTCATGAAACGAAGGTTTGTAAACTACTAAAGTCTTTATACAGACTAAAATAGGCACCAAAACTATGACATGAGAAATTTGACAATAGTGTAAAGAACATGAGATTCATATCGAGTCTCTCGGATAAATGTCTTGACATACGTCATAGATCAGATAAAGTCATCATAATTTGCTTGTATGTAGATGATATGTTTATTCTAGGATCTGATCAATCCGAAGTGGATGACGTTAAATTAGATCTAATAAAAGAATTTAGCATTAAAGACCTAGGTGTAGATAACAATATACTAGACATGCAAGTGAGCTTTGGGAAGAATCACATCATAAAGTCTATGTTGGACACGTGGGGATACAGTGATAGTAGAGCATTTGAGACTCCATACGACTACACTAACCATCTAAAGCCCAATGGAGGAGCTACAGTTAGACAATTAGATTACTCTAAATGGATTGGTAGTCTCATGTATGTTATGGTCTGCACTAGACCTGGCATAGCCTTTACGGTCGACATGTTATGCAGATTCACTTGTAATCCTGGCCAAGAACATTGGAACGCTTTAGATATGCTAATGAGGTACTTAAAGCACACCCAAAAGTATGTTTTATTCTACTCTGGACATCCTTCAGTTCTTGAAGGATATTCTGATGCATCATGGTGCTCAGAATTAAATGACAGCAAGTCCACTAGTGGGTTCGTATTCACACTAGGAGGAGCAGCTGTAGCCTGGAAGTCCAAGAGGCAATCTTGTATTGCTCTCTCTTCAATGGAAACCGAACTCTACGTTCTAGCATCAGTAGGAGAAGAAGCAGAGTTGCTAAGAGATTTGGTGATGGACATTCTACTGACGAGCCTGAAAATAAGTCTTGTTGCAGTTTACTGTGACAATCAGGCTACTAAAATAATTGCTACGAACACTTTGTTCAATGGCAAAAGAAGGCACCTAAGACTGAAATAGTCCAGGTTGACCTCACTCGCAAATCAAGGGATTATGACCCTGATTGATATGAGATCGAAAGATAATGTTGCAGACGCCTTGACCAAATGCCTGAATAGAGCTCTCACAATAGAAACATCGGGGGAGATGAGACTAAAGTTCATAGAACTATGAAACTTTCCTTCGTTGCTTATGTCTTGAAAGTGAGGACCTATATAGTCGCAGCATTCAAGCATCTAATGACAGACTGAAAACCCCAAATAATTTCTTGATGAAAACCCAAGATGACTAGATGTCTGTTATTCCACATTTGATAACTAAGCATCTTTTTCATTGTAAGTTTATTCAAAAATTATTCAACTAGGAATAGAAAGTCGTTGTAGTCGGTTAATCTAACATTAATGATCATATGCACATTATTCCACACCTGGTAATGTTGCAATCGTTGTTGTCTCAAATCATTCCACATTTGATGATGAGGTACATAATGATCACTAATGAGTAAGATAATAATGGTTGATTTACAAAATCAACACTAGACTGGTTCCTGCTAGACCAGATAGAGATACTGACAGTGTTACTCCACTATTGCTACAAGTACTAAGCTCATTTAGCTAGGTAGAGCTAGTTTACTTTAAACGTTATTGCATATGCTTTATGAATTCATAGAGTTCCAACTCATGAAATTCCTTGCAGGCTATGATGAAGTTGAAGGAATGAAGTTGAAGGAAAGAAAGTAGTCTTTGATATGAATGTTGATGATCTACTAGATGAGTAGAATTGTTACATGTTTTATCCATTACTACTATGTTTTCAGACTTTTATCCTTAGTACTGTACTTATGTTTGGATGTTTGTTTTCTGTATGTACAAAACTCATCTTATGTTTTAAAAATGTGTTTTCTTTCTGAGTAAATGTGTTAAGTCTAAAATTTGGTAGGGACTGCTTTCTTGCACTCTGACATGTATACGTTATTTATCACAAATGTATGAGGAGATTGTAAATGTATATTATGATAAAATATAACGGGTCGGAGACATAACAGGTACGGACGGATACGGGGATATCCGTCACCGGTTATCTGTTGAAACCGAAATCTTGCGAACAAGACGTGGTCTCTGTGGAGTTCGGGGTCCCAAAAGAGGGGTGACCTCACACCTACTTCACTCAAGCTAACAATCTAAGCACAAAACTAGGAACTCAAAGGACGAACCCAAGGCCTCAGCGTGGAGGTCCCACCACACACCCGGAAGACTAACAAGCACTTCCCCTCTGAAGCCAAAGACTGAGACAAAGCACCATTGGGGGACTCTCTTGGCCAACCAAAACATCTAAGGGGAAATCCCAAACTGAATCCCCCTCCTAAAGATGCTCTCTTGGGTCTATTTATAGCGTTCCTCGTCCGGGCCGCCAATAGCGTAATCCCGACAAACAGTCTGACTACACACAGCCCCAATTGAGGTGCCAACAACGTAACTCCGCTGTTCTGAATGGCTAATAGCAGACCCTCAGGGGCATCCAGGCAAACTAACCTCTGGGCCCAACCGGGCGAGGGGTCTACGTGGACTCCGCTCGCCTACGATAAAAAATATAAACTAAACATACACATCACAGACATCACAGATTACAGGAATATACATTCCATACTTCCGCACGCAGGCCGGCAATATAAATAAATAAGGCCTTCTTGGGCCGACACAGCTTTGGGCTTAAGCCCGCTATCTTTCGCTTAGCTCTGCAACACCTGTACGCCAACGCCTCGCCATGCGGTAGCAAACTGAACCTCGGCCAATTGAAGCAAACTGAGCAATATTGCCCACACCCCTTTCCCGAGGCGGCGACATTTTATAAATACGAGCAAATACTAAATATCTTCCACAGAGTCTTCTCCGGGGTCCCCAGAACATCACCAATCCGGCCCCCACGCCCGGACGGGCTTCACACAGAAACATCACCAATCCGGTCTACACACCCGGATGGGCTTCACACAGAATGCCTAAACCCGTACTCACACTTCCGGGCGCTAATGTGGTTAATTTCGGGGATGCGCACATCAACCCGTCGGAGAGCACACCTCCTCCACCTGATGGTGGAGGGGAGCTTCCATGCAAGTATGAGAATTGAAGGCTTCACCTGCCCAAGTAGAAATTCGTTACCCTTGACGCGTGCTTTTGACGGAGTCGCAACCGAAGACCTTGCGCGAGCTCGACGTCCAGCGGCCATAGCGGCTTTACACGATCTGATATGCCTCCACTTTCATGCTTTGGAGACGAGAAGAGGAGTGGCGGGAGAGAAGCCCCCGACACTCCTCGCTCCGGTCGGCCACGGGAGAGGAGCTCCCGGCCGGATTTCGTCTCGGACGGCCACGGGAGAAGAGCTCCCGGTCGGATCTCGCCTCGGACGGCCACGGGAGAGGAAGAGAGGTCGAGAGAGAAAAGGGAGCTCGGGCTTCCTTGCTCCAGGCCGGCGGAGAGAGAGAGGAGGAAGGGGGATCGGGCTTCCTTGCCCTAGGCCGACGGGGAGAGAGAGGAGGAAGGAGGATCGGGCTTCCTTGCCCTGCTGCTTCACGCAAATGGAGAGGGGAGGGGGGAGTCGGCTGGGAGAGCTCCCTCTCCTTAGGGTTTTAGTTCTTATATATAAAAAAACCTTAGTCAAAACTGCTATCCGCAGACCACTCATCTAAACGCACACCAAAACCCGCGAACCGCACCCCGCTCCATGCTAGCCCATCACAGGACACCTCGGGTCCCCGCTATCTGGGGAGGGTCCCACCCGACGGGTACGGGGTTGTATATTATCATTTAGGTTTGTCTATGTAAACCCCCTAGGGGCAACGGAGAGTCCATTTCACTTTGATGTTCCTCCGGATGCTTCGAGCAAATCTTCTAACAACACCTTCCTCTATGTGTGCATGAGTCTTATTGCAGTTGTAAAATTTTCCAAATTCCAGTTGGATTTTTACAACTGTAATTTCAGTCGGAAAATTTACAATTGTAATAAGACACATGTGCACATAGAGAAAGGTGTGTTGTGCGCACCCAAAAAAATTTGGTTGGCTAATAGCACTCTGAAAAAGACCAAAAAACACATTAAACTCAGTACTATGGTTGTATAGTAGCACCCCACGCAGCCCTAATGGCCTAATCCCGACCACGAGCTGCCTTCAAGTCATGGTGAGTCCAGTGATTCCTCCTGCGGGTATTTCCAAATCTCTTCTCACCATAGCTCCGATCAACTGCCTACGCGCGTGTTGGCCCTGCTCCTAACTTCTCCGCTGAGTAAATGGCGACAGCATGCTCTCTACTGCATTACATATACTTCTCCTCGGCCGCATAAAGATATAATATAACATATAACTATTATAATAATATATTTATTAATATATCCACTCTCCAGTCTCCAACATGCCACTGATAAACAATGTATTTATCCACTGTTCATCCGCAGCCTACTTTATAATATGCATGTCTTCACACTCTCACTTCACCTTTAATATTAGCCCTATGATTTTCGGAAAATACTTAGGTACGCATAACATACCTAAAGGATGGTGCGCTTATTGTATTTGTAGGCCAAAAAATAGTGTTTTAAAAAAAAATTACAGGATATTAATTTAATTATTTTTATGATCATTTTAAGATCTCATATGTATATGTTACGGTCTGAAAATACACATGTTAAAAAGTGATTTTTTTTAATACAGTTACGTACAGTTGTAAATTACATATGTTTTTACGACTGTAAATATAACTATGAATACAGTTACAGTCGTAATTTCAATTAAAAATACTGTCCCGTATCATCCTTTAGGAATGTTACACGTACAGAAAATTCTCTCACGATTTTCAGCCTTCCCCGTAGATCCTCCAAAACCGCCCGATTCAGTTTACAACCAAAAAACGTCGCGCCTCCACATTAGGTCCTCTCTTCGCTAACGCGCATGTCTCCCATCTCGCTCACACACTCTCCACTCTCGTAGACGAAGCCAACGCATCCTCTTGGAGAAGCCCCTCGCGAATCCCGCCGTCGAAGGCAATCCTCCCGGCAACGCCACAGACGTACCCCGCCCGTCGAATGTGTCAGCACCGCAACAACATATTCCAGTCATTTCTATCAAAAAAAATCGTGATGGTTAATATATAGTCAAATTTGATCTATATATATATATGAGAATCCCAGTAAATTATAATAACGTATTTATTATGTATACATATACGTATTTTACTTTAATTTCTATTGAAGGAAGACTGAACGACAAGAGTATTGTTGCTGCTCGGTTTTAGTATATAATTTTAAAAATTAAATATGAACGCAATTTGGCCGGGGCAACACCTTTTCCCGCAAAATCTTTTATATGGCCGTTCATTTGGATGGAATTGAACTTAGTCATTCCAATTAAGATCAATTTCAATTCTTCTAAGAATTAGAACTGGTCTAATTCCAACTATAGTGTTCACCCAATAAATAAATTGGAGAATATTATGGAATTAATCAGTTTTATTGTTTATTTATTAAATAAAATTCAATCTTCGAATTACGGGAAAAATGCGCACCCAGACGAAAAAAGTGTGTTCGGGCGCACGATCCTGCGAAAAGCGCACGTTGCGCGCGATCGCGCGAAAAGCGCACGCCCGGTCGAAAATGTGCCAGCCCAGTCGAAAATGTGTGCGCCGGGGCGAAACAACGCGTGCCCGGGAGAAAATGCTTGCCCGGGCGAAAAATATGCACCTGGGTGGAAAACGTGCGTCCGGGCAGAAAACGCGCTCCCGGGCGCAACGAGGATCCGAGGAAGGGTCCCACCACAAGGGTGAAATGTAGGCAAACTTTACCATGCATTATTGCAAGAGGCTGCTTCCAGGACTCGAACCCGTGACCTCAATGTCACACGGCAACACCTCAACCGGTGCGCCAAGGCTCCCCTTCAAATACTCTCTCGGGAGAAAAAAACTCACCCCCGGGAGAAAAACACGCCCGTGGCGATAAACGTGCATCGGCCGAAATTGTCAAATTCTTATATAGATTGAAATTTTTTGACTTTACTTCAATGAATTCCATGGAATTCATTAAAATTCCAATTCAAACGTTTAAACGCATACATGAACAACAAAATTGAAATTAGACATTCAATTCCAATTCTATGAGCTAAATTCCATCGAAACGAACCGAAACTTAGACATTGTTTGGGTTATCGATGAATTTTAAAAAAACAGTGTGAAAGAAAAATTATAAACTATATTTTCAAAACTAAGAACTATTTGGATAATTTTTATTTCATTTTGATAGCGGTTTAAATTAGATTCAAAATTATCAAATTTTAATTTATAAAAGAGCGATGTTAAACGCAGGCCACAATTTTTAAAAAAGAGCGATGTTAAACGCATGCCGATTTTAGCTATATGCAGGCCACAATTTTTTAAAAAAGATATCATTTTTTCTTTTAAAGCTTTAGGAAAAATGATTCGAGTAGTTTAATCTTCATGTATTATGTGTTTTTTCCTTCCATGGAACCGTGTCCCCAATGAGTTTACTCGTTTGTCCGATGTGTTTTAAATTACAACTGACCTAAAGCTATTCATGGGTATTTGCTACGGCGATGACGACGGTGGCGATGGCGACGATCACGATGTCGTCGGCGATGGAGGCGATGGCGGCCATGACGGCGATGGCGGCCATGGCGGCCATGACGGTGATGGCGGCCATGGCGGCGATGGAGGCGATGGCGGCCATGGCGGCCATGACGGCGATGGCGACGATCGCGGCCATGGAGGCGATGGCGGCGATCGCGGCCATGGAGGCGATGGTTATACTTCGGGTAGCTATGACGCTAGTGGGGGTTCTTTGGATAACCGCATGACCCCCATGGATGGGGTGCGGTTAGCGCCTTTAGGGATACTCCATCAATAGCTCTCCCAGATTTACTGACTAAACAGTGACATTCAACGTAACCTCGCACGCATGATATTTTACTTACTTATTTTATGAATGTTATTTTGCTTGGTGATTTATTTAGGAAAATAATAATTTGGTTTTTGAATATGATATCCAAATATGAAATTTGGCCTGCATGAATAATTTTTTGGCCTGCATATATTCGTGGCCTGCATATAGCCAAAACCAGCCTGCATTTAACATCACTCTTTATAAAATAATGAGTCAATACTTATCAATTTAAATCCAAAGTAATCTCAACAAGACTTTTATTTATGTAATGCAAATATTCTTAACTTATTATTTTGAGAGAGAAAAATATTCTTATGTTATTATATTTTTGAAGGAAAATTAGTTATAAGATGTATATATTATTTTAATTTAGTAATTCTTTTATTTTTGAGAGAGAAAAATATTCTTATGTTATTATATTTTTGAAGGAAAATTAGTTATAAGATGTATATATTATTTTAATTTAGTAATTCTTTTATTTAAATAAGTCGAATTATGACTTGAAAGTTGAAATGCTTCTTCTCTAAATTTATATAAATTATATTTAATCTTTATCTTTAGTTTATATTATGAATGAATATCTATTAATTGGCAGGTTTATATGTATACGAGCATATGAATGAATATCTATTCATTTTTTATTATTCATTAAATAACAGAGCCTACATCTTCTTCAAGAACTCTTGAGTTGACCGGCAATTGCTCCTCCGGCCAGCTCAGCATCCTCTGCCCGAAGTCGGCCTCGCCGAAGAAGGAGAAGATGACACTGTCGAGATCCTAGGGTTCGCCTCGCGGGAGCAGGGCCACATCTCCCTCATGCGGCCATGCTGCACCATACGGGAGCTCTCCCAAATACACGCCATCGGCATTTCGAAGCAGGAAAGGATGGGCGACGAGAAGAAAAGTGGGAACGGAGGGACTCAATTGGAGCTCGAAGGGCCAGCCTGAAAACAGGACAGTTTTCCACCCTTTCAGATCGGTCGTTTTAAAACGGAGCTCGCCAAACACCTTTCCTCCGGTTCGCCCCCACCGAAATGTCTTGAGAGCGCTAGGATTTCTCACTATAGTTTAGTTTTTTATATTTGAAGTCTATCACTACCAAGAAAAAGATAAAAGTACATAATTAGCCTCGCTCAAAATGCAGTGGATTAATTGAAGAACAAAAATTCTGTACGGAGCATCATACAAAAAAAATCTTTTATATGATATATTTTTTATTTTTTTCGCAAAATATTTTAAAGAATAGCGATTTATGTATTTTTAAGGTTATTTTAAGTACTCATATGTATATATTTTGGTGTGTAAATACACTTATAAAAAAATAATTTTTTTGAACTAAATTACAGTTCCGAAATTATATAACATTTACAACTGTAGATAAGGTTACTACTTTAATTTTGTAAGAAAAAAGACCACGCACGAAAGCATTGTGCGAGCAGCGTACCTAAAATTCTCTCTTAATTGAATCACATTCCACATTTCCAACAAACTTATGTGGAATTTCTCAAACAGAGCCTTAGGGTCTGTTTGAGAGAGCGGTGGTGGTGGGAAAATGAGTGGTAACAAAAGGAGAGTAGGAAAAGGAGTTCTTGGAAAAAGTCTATCGCAAATAAAGATCTGTTTGGGTGAACTCCGTTTGCAGAGCTCTTCAGAAATAAGAATCACATTATAAAATGTTTGGCAAAACTAAATATAAACAAATAAAATAAATTCATAAATGCGCTCCTGGACGGAAAAATGCATGCCCGGGCGGAAAATGCGCGCCCGGGCGGAAAATGCGCGCTCTGGCGGAAAATACGCGCTCGTGCGAAAAATGCGCGCCCGGGAGGAAAAAAGCGTGTTGAAGCCTGAAAAATCCCGGCTCCAAAATTCGGATCAATGCAGCCTGAGGTTACTGATCCTGCGGTCCAACTCCACGGCTCGGATAGCTGAAAGTTTGGGAGAAACTTCCCCTCCGCAACCAAAAGCTGGGCGAGGTACTAGACGGGCATGGACTGGGCGAGTATCCAGCTTGGGGGGACCTCGACCACTTCCAAAAGTGTCATTTCTAGTACCCCTGGGGGTCTATTTATAGAGAAATCCTAGGGGGGGACAGACGAGCATACTGCCTAAGCTTGCGAGTTACAAGGGCTACTCGCCCATACTCACGAGGTACTCGCCCAAGCTCGCCTCTGCTCGTCTCTGCTCGCCTCTGCTCGCCCATGCTCGCCTCTGCTCGCCCCTGCTCGCCTCTGCTCGCCCCGGCTCACCTCTGCTCGCCCCTGCTCGCCTCTGCTCGTCTCTGTCAGCCTCTGCTCGCCTCTGCTCGCCTCTGCTCGCCCCTGCTCGCCCCTGCTCGCCTCTGCTCGCCTCTGCTCGCCTCTGCTTGCCCCATGAGGTCTGCGAATAGGCGTCTTCTTAGGCCTTTCTGATCTCGACGAATTACGGGTTGGACACAATCCTCGCTTTTTTCGAGCTCGCTCGCGAGGTCGGAAAAACAATGTTAGACCCGCAGTTCGGAGAGATGTGAACAAGAGGACGTATCGCGCAAGGTCATTCCCAGGAGATGATCTCATCTGTAGGAGAAAAAAAGAGTCGATGCGTCGTTGAGCTTAACTGGAGGAGGAGAGAACGCCGACACTTCACGGGAGCCGAGCTCAACAGGAGGCGGATACAAGGTCGGCACCTTCTAGGAGCCGAGCTCATCAGGAGGCGGATACAAGATCGACATCTTCTAGGAGTCGAGCTCAACAGGAGGCGGATACAAGGTCGACATCTTCTAGGAGCCGAGCTCAACTTGAGGCGGAGAGAAGGTCAACACCTTCTAGGAGCCGAGCTCAACTAGAGGTGGATAGAAGGTCGACACCTCGCAGGAGCCGAGCTCAACTGGAGGCGGATACAAGGTCGACACATTCTAGGAGTCGAGCTCAACTTGAGGCGGAGAGAAGGTCGACACCTCGTAGGAGCCGAGCACAACTGGAGGCGGATACAAGGTCGACACCTTCTAGGAGCTGAGCTCAACTAGAGGTGGAGAGAAGGTCGACACCTCACGGGAGCCGAGCTCAACTGGAGGCGGATACAAGGTCGACACTGTACAACCCTCATATTTGCCGAGCTGGTTTGGTTGACCCAGACTCAGCGGAATCGAGGTAGATAAGGAGAATGGCCGTTCACGAGCGACCGGAACTAGCTAAGGTGAAAGCGGGTCCAGAGGAGATGGAAGGAAGGGCGGTGAGGCGAGCAGATATAGCCTCCGCTTCCCTCGGACGAGTGGGGGGGATCCCCCACTCGCCGGGCTCTTTGGGCGAGTGGAGCACTCGCCCGACCATGAGCGAGTGGAGCACTCGCCCGGCCTTGGGCGAGTGCAGCACTCGCCCGGCCTTGGGCGAGTGCAGCACTCGCCCGACCTTGGGCGAGTGGAGCTCTCGCCCCGCCTTGGGCGAGTGCAGCACTCGCCAGGCCTTGGGCGAGTGCAGCACTCGCCCGGCCTTGGGCGTGTGCAGCACTCCCCGGCCTTGGGCGATTGCAGCACTCGCCCGACCTTGGGCGAGTGCAGCACTCGCCCGGCCTTGGGCGAGTGGAGCACTAGCCCGGCCATGGGCGAGTGGGCACTCGCCCGCCCCTATCTTTCAGAGGAATTTGGCTATCCGCAATCCGATTTTGGCTATTCGCAGTCCGTTTTTGGGAAAGTCTATAAATAGACCCCCATGGGCACCTTGAGAAGGGTTGGTTCCTACCCCCTCCCTCGCGTGGTCTTGTGAGCAAACACCCCCTCCCCTTGTCATCGAAGGTTGACGGTGAGGTGGTTCTTAGTGCCCTCCAGGGTGCCCAGGCTCAGCATTGGCTTTGGAGGGGAAGCGCTCTAAGATCTTCCGGGTATGTGGTGGGACCTCCACGCTGCAGCTTAAGGGCTCCGTTTGTGGACTTAGGCGTTCTTCAAGGGTAAGGTTCTTCAGTTCTTAGTGACCGGTCAAGGGTCTCGCTCAGGTCAAGTAAGGGTTAGCTGCATCCCCCTTGCGAACGTCAAAATCGGGTTACTGGTTTCAACATTATGGTGCGGTGAGCGTGGAAGCAGCTAGTTCGGAAAGCTCTGGGCAAGTCTCATGGCTGGAAGCGATGAGCTGGGGGACTCACCCCTGCCGGCGAGTGCGTGAAGAAAGGTGACTTCGAGGAGTTCAGGAAGGCAATCCAGGAAGTCTTGCGGGTCGCACTCCCCACTCAGGGCGAGTGCTCGGCATCGCCAACACCTGGCCAGCCTCGGAGGAGGGCTTGGGCCTCCAAGCGCAAGCGCTCTTCAACAGTTCTCCTGGGACCAGCTGCCCCGAGTGAGGGGGTAGGGAGGGTGCCTCCATCTCACCGAGAAGGGGGTGGAGTCCCTGTTCCTGATGTGACAAAAGCACTGGGAGACGCAGGGAAGCTACGCGGATCGGTTTCAGGAACAAGTCCTCCGCCTCCAGGCCGACAAAGGAAACAGGAGGGACCAGGAGAAAGAAAAGGAACAAGGGGACAAAGAAGATGGAGGAAGTAATGAAGGAGATGGTCAAGGTGCATGTTGTGAGGCCCCTATTCAGACCCCACATGAAATCTGTATCAAAACATATTTTCATATTATTCATGTCAGGATGTTCTAGAAGTAAGTATAGTGAATACAGAATAAAACACATAATTAAAACTCATACCTTAGCCTGATTTTTATTTTGCTTTTCCTCTCTGAAGAGTCTTCAGGAAACGTGCATCTTCCTAAAAAAATGAAGTCAACGGGCTTAGTCATAACGAATATGACTAAGTGAATAACATGCTTCTCTAACTGTTGTACATGCAAACAGGAAATATCAGTATCAATATGCATACAGTTCCTTAGGTTCTTCAAGTTCTTTATAGTCTTATGTTCTTTCAAGTTCATTTCGTCGAATGTTCCAGTCTTATTCATTCACGTTCATATTCGTTCATTCTTATATTTCATCTTCGTTCATATCTCTTATGAGTCACTTTCAATTATCAGACATATCAATAACGATACGTTTACTTTTCAAATTCTTGTATTCATTTCGTTTCTTCGTAACTTCTATTCACATTTAGTCTTTATTCGTTCACGGTCGTTTCATTTCTTTTATTCGAAATATGTTCATCAATTTCAGATTCTTTCAACTGTCGTTCAGTCAATTCATTTTCCATCGTCAATCATCAGATGTTCTCATAATTATCAAAAGCACATTCCGCCGTAGCGTATTCACACCCCCACTACGGCAACTGGGTTAACCCTTATCATTTCCGATGCATCGATGCTTATTTTCTTTTCGTTCTGTTCTTATTCACGTATTCATTGTCAATATTCATATTTAATCTTCGTATCAGGTATCATTGGTTTTATTCAAACATTGTTAAGATCATCACTTAATTCTTATTATTTTCGATTCAACAGGTTCTAGCAATTTTCATAATTATCCGTGCTTCATAAATGCAAATAATTTCAATTTCATGTCACTGCACATTCACTAAAATATTTTCAGTATGAAAAGCTAATCAGGTGTGTATCAAAATAATTCAAGGCTATGCATAATTAAAGAAATAAGTACTCACCTTGTTTTTCTCTTCTTTTTGTCGTTCTTGAAATTCTCGTCTTATCTACCAATATCTGTTATTAGGTGTCGAAAGGTAATTAAAAACATTCAAGTTTCAAATCTCATAAAATAATTAACTCCCAGAAAGCCACATGAATATTTTAAACATATCCTTTCATACCATTTGTTATCATATTGCTACAATCTTATTTCATATCATTCCTATCATTTGTGCTACTAACATAAACTATTCAGATTTTCCAATACGTTACTTTCAGTTTGTAAACAACATCACCCAACTGATTCCTCTTAGTTGCATAGCCCTACAAAATACCAACTCTCAATTCTCATGTTAAAGTTCCAATGAAATTCTCCCGGGTCAAAATCGTCAACCAACAACAATTAATATAGTCATAGCCAACTCCAAATCGAATCTCCAAATCAGCAACAACACAATCCAATTCCTATCCACAAAGGCACATCCCAATCCTCTCCAACAGGAATTAACACAACCAAAGAAACAAAAAAAAATAGCTACAGCCATCTCTATGAAACTGTATTCAATCCATAACCCAAAACCCTACTTGCACTTGAAGAAAATCTGGCATTTATAAGTAGCAAAGCAAAGAAAATGGGGCGAGGAAGAAGAAGATCATACAGTGGGAGAGAAGGTGAAAGGACTGGCCCCCTTCCGATGAAATCGTCATTTGGAAGAGAGGGAGTCCTCAACCCTAGTAGGAAGCAGCGACAGAAGCAGGCAGCGGCAGCAACATCAGCGACAACAGGCAGCCCTCTCCCAGCCCGGCGACCAAGCAGCAGCCCTAGCAGGAGCAGGCAGCGACAACAAGCATCGTCGATAGAAGCAGGCAACGACATCGGTAGCAAGCATCGACGGCAAACCCTAGCGAGAAAGGAGACGTCGTCGAGCGGCTCCTAATATCGCAAGGCGAGAGCGGCGGGATGCGGGAAGTGCCAGGTGCGGGTTTGTGAGAATGGGAAGGGCTCGATTTCCTTTATGGCCTCTTGAACCGGTGCAATACCACCGCCTAACCTAATTGGGTTCTTAATACCTCTATTGGCACACCAAGTCACTATTAGCACACCAACTTCCTAATTCATTTTTTACTCTTTAAATACCATTGGTGCACAATGCTATATTTTCATCTCATACAATCAATCCACTTAAAATCACACCAATCAAGGCTTGCCACAAAATATATATTATGTCCGTTACCAAACATATTCATCTCGTACAATTGTGTGAAAATGAACGATAAAATTTCAGAGAACTCGTGACACTAATTTCGTCAGGACTTTATTTATTTCTTTTTAATTATCATTTTGGGTCGCTTCAAGTTTTGGGTCGTTACACATGTGACCAAGTAGGCCCAGAGGGGCGCGTTGTAATAAGTAGGTAGCTCCTCGGTGATGAATGGAAACGACTTCAGGTAACGCCAATGGTAAGTGGCTTGGGGAAGGTGTTGAGTTCCTCTGCCTCCAGGTGAAGGTAAGCACCTAGGACGTGGATGGGTACTCCGCTCCCATTTGGTGAAATCCCCGACTAGAGACCATTCTCCGGGCTCAATCATGCCGGCAGATGGGAGACTCATCGGGTCGACTCGCCATTTGAGTAAGTGACTTGGGGAGATGATGAGCTCTTCCATCTCCAGGTAAGCAAGGCACCTAGGACGCATGTGGGTACTTCCGCCTCCAATTGGATTGGGAGGGCGTTGAGTTCCCCTGTCTCCAGGTAAGCAAGGAACCAAGGACGCGGGTGGGTACTTCCGCCTCCAATTGGATTGGGAGGGCGTTGAGTTCCCCTGTCTCCAGGTAAGCAAAGCACCTAGGACGCGGGTGGGTACTTCCGCCTCCAATTGGATTGGGAGGGCGTTGAGTTCCCCTGTCTCCAGGTAAGCAAGGCACCTTGGACGCAGGTGGGTACTTCCGCCTCCAATTGGATTGGGAGGGCGTTGAATTCCCCTGTCTCCAGGTAATCAAGGCGCCTAGGACGCGGGTGGGTACTTCCGCCTCCAATTGGATTGGGAGGGCGTTGAGTTCCCCTGTCTCCAGGTAAGCAAGGCACCTAGGACGCGGGTGGGTACTTCCGCCTCCAATTGGATTGGGAGGGCGTTGAGTTCCCCTGTCTCCAGGTAAGCAAGGCACCTAGGACGCGGGTGGGTACTTCCGCCTCCAATTGGGTTGGGAGGGCGTTGAGTTCACCTGTCTCCAGGTAAGCAAGGCACCTTGGACGCGGGTGAGTACTTCCGCCTCCAATGGGATTGGGAGGGCGTTGAGTTCCCCTGTCTCCAGGTAAGCAAGGCACCTAGGACGCGGGTGGGTACTTCCGCCTCCAATTGGATTGGGAGGGCGTTGAGTTCCCATGTCTCCAGGTAAGGTAAGCACCTAAGACGCGGATTGGATCTCCGCCTCAGTTGTTTTGATAAGACGGTCGAGTTCCTCCACCTATTTGTGAAGGTAAGCACATAAGACGTGGATTGGATCTCTACCTCAGTTGCCCCAATAAGATGGTTGAATCCCTCCGTCCCTCGGTGAGGGTAAGCACCTGGGACATGGACTGGTTCTCCACCCCCGGATAGTTTGGGAAACTGTTAATTCCCTCCCCCTCCAGGTGAGCTCGGCTCCCTGGTAGGTGTGGAGTTTCCTCCACCTCCAGGTGAGCTCGGCTCCCTGTTAGGTGTTGAGTTCCTCCACCTCCAGGTGAGCTCGGCTCCCTGTTAGGTGTGGAGTTTCCTCCACCTCCAGGTGAGCTCGGCTCCCTGTTAGGTGTTGAGTTCCTCCACCTCCAGGTGAGCTCGGCTCCCTGTTAGGTGTTGAGTTCCCCCACCTCCAGGTGAGCTCGGCTCCCTGTTAGGTGTTGAGTTCCTCCACCTCCAGGTGAGCTCGGCTCCCTGTTAGATGTTGAGTTCCTCCACCTCCAGGTGAGCTCGGCTCCCTGTTAGGTGTTGAGTTCCTCCACCTCCAGGTGAGCTCGGCTCCCTGTTAGGTATTGAGTTCCTCCACCTTCAGGTGAGCTCAGCTCCCTGTTAGGTGTTGAGTTCCTTCACCTCCAGGTGAGCTAGGCTCCCTGTTAGGTGTTGAGTCCCTCCACCTCCAGGTGAGCTCGGCTCCCTGTTAGGTGTTGAGTTCCTCCACCTCTAGGTGAGCTCGACTCCCTGTTAGGTGTTGAGTCCCTCCGCCTCCAGGTGAGCCCGGCTCCCTGTTAGGTGTTGAGTCCCTCCACCTCTAGGTGAGCTCGGCTCCCTGTTAGGTGTTGAGTCCCTCCACCTCCAGGTGAGCTCGGCTCCCTGTTAGGTGTTGAGTCCCTCCCCCACCAGGTAAGCTCGGCTCCCTGGTAGGTATGGAGTTCCCGTCTCCCACCTCAGGTCGAGTTCAGCTCGACTAGAGTTGTTGAGTTTTTCTCCACCCAAGGTTAAGATAAATTCGACCTAAAGGTGTCGGGCTTTCTCCACCTCCTGTTGAGCTCGGCTCACAGGAGGGGTGTCTAGTGGAGAAAGGTTCGCCTTCCGCCTCATGTCAAGTTCAGCTCGACTAGAGGTGTTGAGTCTCCCTCCACCTTCGGTCGAGTTTAGCTCGACCCAAAGGTGTTGAGCTTTCTCCACCTCCAATTGAGCTCGGCTCACAGGAGGGGTGTCTAGTGGAGAAAGGTTTGCCTTCCGCCTCAAGTCAGGTTCAGCCGAAGGACGGTCCCGTTGGCAGGTCCCTTCGCGGATCCCCCTCAGGTCCCACCTACTCGTCAAATAGGTGGGTTGGACATTCTTTCCGAGCTTAAGGTAAGCTCGAAAAGAGCGGGGATTGTGTACAACCCTCATATTTGCCGAGCTGGTTTGGTTGACCCAGACTCAGCGGAGTCGAGGCAGATAAGGAGAATGGTCGTTCACGAGCGACCGGAACTAGCTAAGGTGAAAGCGGGTCCATAGGAGATTGAAGGAAGGGCGGTGAGGCGAGCAGATATAGCCTCCACTTCCCTCAGACGAGTGGGGGATCCCCCACTCGCCGGGCTCTTTGGGCGAGTGGAGCACTCGCCCGGCCTTGGGCGAGTGGAGCACTCGCCCGGCCTTGGGCGAGTGCAGCACTCGCCCGGCCTTGGGCGAGTGCAGCACTCGCCCGGCCTTGGGCGAGTGGAGCACTCGCCCGGCCTTGGGCGAGTGCAGCACTCGCCCGGCCTTGGGCGAGTGGAGCACTCGCCCGGCCTTGGGCGAGTGCAGCACTCGCCCGGCCTTGGGCCTTGGGCGAGTGCTGCACTCGCCCGGCCTTGGGCCTTGGGCGAGTGCTGCACTCGCCCGACCTTGGGCGAGTGCAGCACTCGCCCGGCCTTGGGCGAGTGGAGCACTCGCCCGGCCTTGGGGGAGTGGAGCACTCGCCCGGCCATGGGCGAGTGGAGCACTCGCCCGGCCTTGGGCGAGTGGAGCACTCGCCCGGCCTTGGGCGAGTGGAGCACTCGCCCGGCCATGGGCGAGTGGGCACTCGCCCGACCCCTATCTTTCGGAGGAATTTGGCTATCCGCAGTCCGATTTTGGCTATTCGCAGTCAGTTTTTGGGAAAGTCTATAAATAGACCATCATGGGCACCTTGAGAAGGGTTGGTTCCTACCCCCTCCCTCGCGTGGTCTTGTGAGCAAGCACCCTCCCCCCTCCCCTTGTCATCGAAGGTTGACGGTGAGGTGGTTCTAAGTGCCCTCCAGGGTGCCCAGGCTCAGCATTGGCTTTGGAGGGGAAGCGCTCTAAGATCTTCCGGGTATATGGTGGGACCTCCACGCTGCAGCTTAAGGGGTCCGTTTGTGGACTTAGGTGTTCTTCAAGGGTAAGGTTCTTCAGTTCTTAGTGACCGGTCAAGGGTCTCGCTCAGGTCAAGTAAGGGTTAGCTGCATCCCCCTTGCGAACGTCGAAACCGGGTTACTGGTTTCAACAAACACCTTCTAGGAGCCGAACTCAACTAGAGGTGGAGAGAAGGTTGACACATCGCGGGAGCCGAGCTCAACAGGAGGCGGATACAAGGTCAACACCTTCTATGAGCCGAGCTCAACTAGAGGTGGAGAGAAGGTCGACACCTCGCTGGAGCCGAGCTCAACTGGAGGCGGATACAAGGTCGACACCTTCTATGAGCCGAGCTGAAAAGTGCGCCCCGGGCGGAAAAATGTGCTCCTGGGCCGAAAAATGCGCGGTTGGCCGGAATATGAGCATCAGCCGGAAAATACGCGGCCAACCGAAAAATGCGCGGTCGGCCGAAAAATGCTCGCCCGGGAGGAAAAATAAGTGCCCGGACGAAAAATGCGCGCATAGGCGAAAAATGCGCGCCTGAGCCGGAAAATGCGCGTCCGGGCCGGAAAATGCGCACCCGACCGAAAAATGCGTGCCCGGGCAAAAACTGCGCGTCCGTGAAGAAAAATGCGCGCCCGGGCGGAAATTGCGCGCTCAGGCGAAAAATGCTCGCACGGGCGAAAAATGCTCGCACGGGCGAAAAATGCGCGCCCGGCCGAAATATGCGCGGTCGGGCGGAAAATGAGCGCCCGAGCGAAAAATGAGCGCACGGGCTATAAAATGCGCGCCAAGCGGAAAATGCACGCACGAGCTGAAAATGCCCTCCCGGGCGAAAAATGTCCTCCCGGGCGGAAAATGCGTGCTCGGGCGAAAAATGCGAAAATCCGTGTCCGAGCGAAAAATGGATCACCATGAGAACTGGATTGTTGGGAGAAAGGTTGGGGTTACCGCCGTGTTGTCGAACTGGATCGGGAGGAGAAAACATTTTCGTAGCGTCAACTATGTGACGGGCCGAGAAAATGTTTTTCGAAAATGTTGAAAAGTAGGAGGCCTGCAACTTTTCAAAAATAAGAGATAATGAGTTTTGGGCGATAACTTTTCCCAGTGATAGACAATCCAAATGTTTATTAAATGTGGTGGCATTTTCTAGAAAACGAAAATGAGCTAAAAAGCTCTCCCAAACAGACCCTATAGCAATGACACCTTTAGTTGCCGCCATGTCTTTTTGGGAGTGATAATTTATTTTCATTCTCATTACATTTCTAATTTATTTATATTATATTGATTTTATGATTTCTTATACAATTTAGATGTACTAGCAGAATGAGCACGACATCATGAACTGGGGGGAGTAAAGTGCACTCCTGTACTTTACGGTAAGTGCGGACATCCATCGGTTCGCGTGGATGCCCGCACATCTCAAAGCGAGCTGAGATGTGCTCGCTTTGAGATGTGTGCGGTCATCCACGCGAGTCATTGAATGCCCGCACTTTACCGTAAAGTGCAGGGGTGCGCTTTACTCCCCCCGGATCCCAACATCACGTGCATAAAGTTTGGCGACAAAATACTCTATATGTCACCAATGTGTCGTGTGCGTAATCTCCTTCGGTGATGATACGAGTATTCACGTATGTTGTGTATTTACGAATTCTCTATGGATGAATGAGTTATGGCATGAGGTCATGATACGTGATGGGAGAGACTCTCGTTTTCTATACGCTTATCGTATAATGAGCATGGTCACAATTGTAATTTACAATCCGAAAATTACATTTCAGTTTTTTTTTCCGAAAATTACATTTTAAAATTATAATAGGAAATCCAAATATATATTTACCAATTGATTTTTATTCCCGAATATGTAAATATGAGTATTTAAAATGATCGTAAAAACGCAATAATTTATATTTCATAATTATTTTTAAAAAATATAACTTTAAGAAAATAAATGTAATTTTGAGACCAAAAATACGTAAAATTTCCCCTCATCTAAATTAAAGAGCACAAGGAGAGGAGAAAAGTTCATATTCTTACTAGATCTTTTTTTGGTTTGAAGTGCCTTACGCGATGAGTGCCGTCGCTCGAGCATTGGAAGAAAGGTACTCGTTGAAAAAAGTGGCGGAGAAATTATGGGGAGCGCCACCGTACCAAGGGTAGCAAAATGTGGGTGATGAGCGTGTTATCCAATGCTTGGCGCGGCGGTGACAGTCGTGAACCGTAGTTCGTGAACGCTTGACCACCCTAAGGAGCTTCATCAACTTTTATGTTCAAAACTACTTTTTTTTAAAGCGATTTTAAACACAGATCAGTTTTGGCTATATGCAGGCCACATTTTTTTACAAAGAGCGATGTTAAACACAGACCGATTTTAGCTATATGCAGACCACAGTTTTTTTAAAAAAAGATATCATTTTTCCTTTTAAAACTTCAGGAAAATGATTCAAGTAGTTTAATACTTCATGTATTATGTGTTTTTTCCTTCCATGCAACCGTGTCCCCAACGAGTTTACTCGTTTGTCCGAGTCCGATGTGTTTTTAAATTACAATGGACCTACAATTATTCATGGGTATTTGCTACGGTGACGGCGGCGATGGCGATGATCGCGATGACGGCAATGGTGGCCATGGCGGCGATGACGGCAATGATTATACTTCGGCGATGGCGGCCATGACGGCGATTTACTGACGAAACAGTAACATTCAACGTAATCTCGCACGCATGATATTTTACTTACTTATTTTATGAATGCTATTTTGCTTCGTGATTTATTTAGGAAAATATTAATTTTATTTTTGAATAAGATATGTAAATATAAAATTTGGCGTATATGAATAATTTTTTTACTTACATATATCCGCAACCTGCATATAGCCGCGGCCTGCATATAGCCAAAACCGGACTGCATATAGCCAAAACTGGACTGCATATAGCCAAAACCGGCATGCAGCTCTTTTTTTAATGGCAATTTCGTTCCCAAATATAAATAAAAAAAATGAAATATGAGATGCTAATTAATTATAAATCCAAATAATAAAATAATATCAAAATGGACATTAACACTATAAATAAAATTTACTAAATCAAGAAAAAAATGGAGGTGCGGGGAATCGAACCCCGTGCCTCTCGCATGCGAAGCGAGCGCTCTACCATATGAGCTACACCCCCTTTGACGAAATTATAGCTAAATAATATTACTAGTACTATTGTCACTTTCCTTATAAAAGTAATATCATTTTTATAGTACTTAATTTATATTTATATATAATAATTTACTTTATCTCATAGCTATATTTTGTGTTATTTACTATGTAGATCTCATCCTTATATATTTCTTCTTATTATTAATCTTTATCTCTTCCTCGTGCGCTTCTCGGAGACTATAAGATCTAAAATGGGTGTGGAAAGAACTTCTTTCATGGAATGTCTTTCTTCACTTTGAGATTTATGCTCGAAGAACAACTAGCATAATATATCACTTCAAATCACTAAACAGAGGTTGAGAGATTTCATAGCCGAGGCTACTGATGTTCGACCAGCCTGCTAATCATTCACTTGAAAAATGTCTAATCACCAATTTCAAACCCCACCAAACTTCTGAATATACAGTTATTCCTTTTCATCGCCTTACGCACCAATCACAGAGGCTGCATGTTCCAAAATTGATGATTCTATATGCATCAAAGATATTAGAAAGGACTCCTCGAGAGATTTCATAGCCGAGGCTAGTGATGTTCGATGAGCCCGCTCATTGTCTAATCACCAATCGCTGCCATAGTCGTTCTCAATCTCCCTTGAATTTTCGCCTGAATGAAAGCATTAACATCATAATCAAAATAGGCATCTTAAATGATGCCCTAAAAATATTCGTAATTCACGGAGCATTGACCTTCAAATTTTAATGTATTTGATGAGTTTAATCGCATTGTTAATACATTTTAAATTATTTAGACGATGGTGCATAACCCATTAGTTTATTATGAGAATGTAAAGTTGAGCGAATATGCTAAACAATTATATCACTCTTCATTGCTTTAATTCAAATTAACATGCACTTAAATTCTAAATATATATTATATTTAGATAAATAATCAAGTGATTTTTGTTTGAATAAAAAAATGTTTTTGCTAATCATTCTTAATTTCACAAGAAATTTTTCGTTGATTTTTAAATGATTCTCCGAGCACAAACAATACTTTCACTTTGTCACAACCCTCACGAACAAAATCTTTATTTATAAACTATGTAAAAGTTAGAGCACAAACAAAAGCAAGGGGAGACCGAGCTAGCATCCAAATGGAGGGAGAAATTATAGTATGAGAAAGCTTCCATAAGAACTCCCAACACGACGAAAGAGATAGCGAGAAATAAGGAATATCCAAATGTCGAGGGAGATATAGAAGGGACGACTAGGTTTGAAGAGAGCGCGTAGCGCCAACACACTACACAAAATAACTCATTACTCGCTATCTAGATGCATAAAAATGACATAATAAATACGAAAATATATAGAACTCGTCATAATATCAGTAATACAATCCCACAAATACAACTAAATTGCTAAGATCATGATAGTTCTACATCAAACACATTATCAAATGAGGCTACACTTGAACATAGGACATATGATTAAGTAATTAATGATACTAAAATATTATGCATATGGGAAAATAGTATTCCTTGCATGAGAAGGGTTAAGCCTTAGCTTGATTTCACTGCATTTATTTAATTAATAAAAAAAAGAGGAACCCATATATATCAAAAACTCGGGTCGGGTCGGATCTGTCTTACTATATTCAGAACCAAGAATCAATCCATATAGATTTTGTAGGTCACCTACAACCAATTTGTGTTAAATTGGATGTATAGGTCCTAGCATGGTATCAGAACAGCCAGGGGCGGACCTACAGCCAGACACACTGGGGCACGTGCCCGGGTGTGTTTTCCCGAATAGATCTGATACTGCAGCCCGCCGACAACACGGCCTAGAAATTTGCCCTATTTCTCCCCTTCGGCGACCAGGCGAGGCAGCATGTGCATCTCTGCGACTGCAAGTTGTAAGCGACCAATCCTCTACAGGTTATAGCTTAGACTTCGATCCTTCAATCCTTCAAGCCTTAGACGATCTGTGATCCCTTTCCCGATTTCTCTCTAATCCCTCTCCCGGTTTCCCTCGAATCCATTTTCCGAGCCTGTGCCGAAGCGCCCTACCTGCGAGGCCGCGATGATGCCAACAAAGACGACATTCTCACCTTCTTTGCCCTGACAACGGCCAGCGGCTGAACCGGTGAAGACGACGCTGTTCTCGTCATGTGGCGGTTCTATTCTTCGCATGACTGCACTTGGAGTTTGAACTCCTGGCAGCCAGCTGATGCAGCACAACACAATCACAGTGCATGGTTTTTTCTGTCTTCTTTGATACCCTTCGGTTCGTAAGAAGATCTTCTTTAAGAATTATTTTTGGTTTTGTATGATAAGAGTATATCTTCAATATTTATTTTGACGTTTTCTTAGTTCTCCGCTCTGGTTAGGCGAAATTCTTAGTTCAGCCACTTAGAGCAGGCTAGGGTCTGTTTTTTTCCTATTGCCGCCGCGAACATCTTCTACTCCTCTCTACCCCTTCGCTGGCTCATGGCCCAGCGCATGGTAGCTACAGTTCTGGACTGGTCCTCCGTCCACACCGCCCTCGACCTGGGCTGCAGCCGCGGAATCCTCCTCAACGCTGCGCGCTCCAGCTCAAGAAGCTCCTCAGGCCGCATTGTTGGCCTCGGCATCCGCAGTGAAACTGCCATCGCGGCCCTCCGTCGTGCCACTGCGGAGATGCCCGCCGCCTACCATTCCCCGAAGGCCACTTAGATGTCGTCGTCTCCGGAAATTCACCTGCAGCTGCCGCGGCGGAGAGGGGAAGGGGATTGGTGGAGCTGGCTAAGGTATTGAAACCCGGCAGGATGGGATCTGTGGTCTTCGCAAAGGTTGAACGAGATAGGGATGGAGGCGAAGGTTTCCGGGAGTGCGACAGAGAGAAGCAGCATGGTTTCCTTTCAGAAGCCATTAACTATCGCCGCTGAGATGGAGCTACAAGAATGGACGGTGGAGATATGCTCATGTGATCAGGTGGAGATTGCAGGAATGAATATCTTCTGCTTTTATTTTTTTTTGTTTTATAACAAAAATATCTGAACTTGAAAGCAATAGATAGTATAAACATGCAATTTCGCTCCGGTTTCGTGCACTGCTATGCGACCCGCAATGCACTGGTCTAAAGCGCAATTTCCGAGCGGCAGCTCGCCTTCCACAGCCCCGACCCAATAATTTTTCATTCAATACACTCTCAGCTTCATTTCTTCCCTCTATTCACAGCTTCATGCCACGTCATCCATCACCATCTCTATATAAAAAAGAGCTAAAAAAATTCACCTAAAACAATTAAAGCAATCTTCTCAATAAAACTAGTCATCTTATACATTTCAATAATTTCACATGTTTAAATCCCACCACTTAATTATATCATTAATTATTAAGTTATTTTTAGTCAAACTTTTAAAATTTACCTCAATACAGTATATATATATATATTAAAAACAAACCCATTCAAGTCCTGCACCACTCAGCACCAATATTTGCAACGAGCAAACTCAGCAATCCATGCAGGAGAATGCAGCTACAACCGGGCAACAAAATTTCCGCAAACGAGTCCACACGAGACGAGGAATAAATGATTCGTCGTATAAACTCGTGCGCGATGAGTGGCGGCGGGCATCAATCTTCGAAGGAGCGGAATCCCAGAGTCAACCAACTCTGTTGGCAATGGTCTGGCACAAGGATTTGAGCTGAGTGTTCCACTTGTCTATGGCAGCATACTTCTTCATTCCCTTGGATCTGTGAAAGAAACATGCGGGCGAGTTTAGGGTTAGCGGCTTCAAAGAAGACCGGGGAAGGGGGTAGAAACCCTAGAAATTAAGAACAACGACCAACCTATCGCTCCGCTCTAAAAGTCGGTTGACTTGATCGATATGACCTTGGATGCGGTTATCCAGAATTAAAGATACCAAGAGATGCTCGACGTCCTTCTCCGGCACATTCAGCTCCTGGCAAAACATCAAGTCCTTGAGTAATGGCTGTTCAAAATTTGTTATATGGCTTGAATTTTGATGGATTCAAAATAAAAATTAATTTGCCTCCACCCGATGATGAATCTATCAAATATTGTCGCTAAATACTGTGCACGAGGGATAGCATAATTCCGGCGCTGACGTGTGGAGGATAACTACGAAAAATACCCCGCGACTTCGCATAATTACAAGGGCATTCCCTCTACTTTTTTAAAATTACCAAGACCTGCCCTCTAAGTTTATAAATCGTGCACACATATCTTGTATGCATACTTGAATGTCATATATAATTTGAAAAAATGTTAAGAGTTTTTAAATATAAAGAAACTTGACTGGAACAAGAATCAGCTCAGAAATAAAGTTTTCAACTCAAACAGAACTTGACTTGAGTTAAAATCTCTTCTTTCCCCCTAGCTGAGGCTGACCTCGTACAGACTCTAGAAACTGTTCCTCTACAGTTTACAGGCAAGAAAATATTGCGTCTTGTCTGAACCGGGCGCAAACTCAGTTATGCGTACGCTCAATCGCTGCGCTCAAAATGCGCATTTGAAAGGCGCACGCAATAAAAAATTTTCTTTGCCAACCGGCTTGTAACATAACGTGCAAAGTTGAGAATGATAACCTCTGAGATGAAAGGGATCCGGATCCGAGTATACGGCTTAATAAGCTTGAGCAAAACCTGGGTCCTGATCTTCTTCAAAAGATCTTCAATGTAATTTCTGATGAAAGGATCATCCATAATTGTTTTCCTGTTGCTCTGTGGAACAAGATGATATCAGCTACATTTAGATATTATAGTGTGTTATAAAATTCAGTATGCAACAGACTTTTAAGAGCCTCAAGTCAACCTTCAAGATTTTTTCGAATTCAAATATCTCATTTCTCTGATATGCAGCTATCAGATTTGTCATTGCTAAGATTTCGGGGTCATTTTTGTATCTGCAAACCAGTGAAAACCAGTTAAAATTACGAAAAAAATACCAACAATTACGCTAGTTCACCAGCTTGATTTCGGACCTTCACGGAGGTTCACGCAGCATAATGTATAACTTGAATGATATAAACTTTATGACCTAGATACCCTCATTCTTAAAATCATAAAAGAGGAAATGGCGAGGGAAGGTAAGGCATCTTTGTAATTTTTTACTCCAGAGCTCGAATTCTTCCCGCAAGGGACCAAAATGAAGGGTTTTTCATAGGCATAATCCTACACGTACTAGTATAATCTCTTGGAACTCGGTGATATTTACACTAAATTTTATGTAACTGAAACATTGAATGCAACAACATTTCATTGAGAAACTCTTTTATGCAAACTTACGGTTTTGCTTCTTGCCCATCAAATGGATTAACTTCTGATTCCATCAGCATATTTGCCAGAACAAGATACCTAGACGTAAAATATGCAACAATAATCAGGTACACACATAATAAAAGGTACTCTCTCTCTCTCTATATATATATAGGGACATTTACCGGGACGTCCCCTCTAAGTTTGCTAAATTATAGGTTGCACCCCTCTTACTTTTGAAATTACAAAAACCTCCCATGTAAGTTCTCATTTCATAACATCCATGCACAAAAAGACCCCCTGAATATTTACTCCAAGGGGGGGTACTTTTGTGCATGGATGTTATGAAATGTAAACTTACAGGGGAGGTTTTTTTAATTTAAAAAATAAGAGGGGTGCAACCTGTAATTATGCTAACTTCTAGGGAAAGTTTTGGTAATTATTCATACATACATACTTGAGGCACTGAATGCGTCTCTGATTCCCAGCTTCATCATAGTTCTTGAAAGCTTCAAAGAAATCAGTAGCCGCATCTGCCCACTGACGCTCAGCCATATGCATCTTGCCACCACATTCATGAATTATCCCTATAATTCGTGGATGGGGTATTGCTGACTTGATGGTGAGGGCTTTCTGATACAATTGCTGCATAAAACATGTATAAATAAGTTTGAACTTTAGAGGTTTGCAACAAAACAAAATAACCCAATCATAAATCATGTATCAAAAATATATTGATACCACATTCACATTCTAGCACGTCTCAAACACAAACAGATAAATAGCATAGCAAGCATTTCAATTCACCTAGTAATGCAGTGCGATCTTAATAAGCCGGACTAGCACTTGTAATTTTTCAAACTTAGAGGAGAGGTCCCGGTAAATGCCCCTAAAGACTTTCAATACTTTCACACGAGTACAAATGTACAATATGACTTTCTATCAAACTTCTCAAGAGATCATCAAGGACATGGTTCCATAAAGTCCCTTCCACAGTATAAGGGTAGTATTCAACCCTACGCCTTTATCCCATCTGTCGGAAAGACTACTGAAATAGGTCAATCTCATGATTATCAAGTCAAGGTGTTATGTGCCCTAGTGAAGGAACGCCGTCAACCGAGTTAGTAAAGGGATCGAAGGTGAGACGAGCGAACTTCCCGCTAGAATCTCTATGTTTCCCAATGGTGGGATGAGGGGAATGTTGGATGAAAAGGAGCCCACCCGAGCTTTGGGGCTCTCAACCTCTTGCAAACCTAGGTCGGCGGTGGGAAGAAAGGAAATAAAAGAGTTGAGAATTAGGTCTTCTTCGCTTCCTTCACTACCTCCATACAATAATAATAGTCTCGAGCTATATGCAAATTACCCCCTCTAATAAAATTAACATAAAGGCGCTTGTAAAATAGAAAAAATTACCACCTCTAATAAAATTAACATACAAGCGCTTGTAAAATAGAAAACTAATTGAAGCGATAAAAACTTGGTCGGTGGCTCCTAAAGTACTGGGAGTGTGTCCTCAACCGACTGAGCCTTGCTGATATTGCAACGCTTGTAAGTCCGCCCCCAAATTGTGGATGCAATATCACCTCCCTTCTCTAAAGTGAGCTTGCCCCCAAGAACCAGTCATTGTCTTATTGAAAGTCTTCCCATGTCTCCCAGATGGTTTCAACCTTTGTCTGATTATCCGCTGCATCAAGACTTCTTCGACTCCTTAGACCACTCTCGTTCGAAGAGTCAGATTGGTATGAGGAGCGCTCGCCCGTTAGTGTCGATAAGGCAATTATGCTCATTAGTGCCCCCCCCCCCCCCCCCCTGCTTGAGAGCTGATAAGACATTGTGGATTTAGCCTCCATCGGGAGGTTCAAGTAGGCAACTTGTCAGAGGCGCTCAATGATCTTATAAAGTCCAATCAGTAAGAAAATTATCCAATGCATTGGGTGATCCAAAGTGGCTTCCACCTCTGTTTGTTTATCCCACTGCACCAAGACTTCTTTGATACTGGACCACTCTCGTTTGAAGGAGTCAGATTGGTTTGAGAAGGGCATGCCCATCCATTAGTACCAGTAACGCAGGTATGCTCACTGGTAGATTTGGACATGCTAGAGAGCTGATAAGTGAAAGACATTATAGATGTTTGCTTTCGTTTAAAGGTACAATCGGCAGGCAACATGTCTGAGGCACTCGATGATCTTAGAAGGTCCATAAAAACGTGGACATAGATTAAGGGTCCACTTTGTGAAATAGATAACTATATATGAGGTCGTCACCTCAGCAAAGCGCAGCTTCATTGTAGTTCTTGAAAGTTTCAAATAAGTTGGTAGCAGCATCTGCCCACTGACGCTCAACCATATGCGTTTTGCTACAACATTCAAGAATTGCCCCTATAATTTGTGTATGGGGGTATTGCTGACTTTGATGGTGAGGGCCTTATGATACAATTGCTGCCTCAAACATGTATAAATAAGTTTGAACTTCATAAGTTTGCAACAAAACAAAAAAAATAACCCAACATAAATCATGTATCAAAAATGTATTGATACCACATTTGCATTCTAGCATGTCTCAAACACAAGCAGACAACTAGCATAACGAACAATTCAATTCACATAATAACTCGGTGATCTTTATAAGCGAACAAGCCACGACATGACTGGCACTTATCATACAGATTTTCAATCCCTTCGCATAGGTACAGCATGACTTTCCATCAAACATCACAAGGGACCATCAAGGACATGGTGCCATAAAGACCCTTCCACAATTTCAGGGTAGCATTCAACATTACATTTTAGGCATAAACAACGCCTTTATCCCATCTATTAGAAAGTCTACAGACAATCAGACATAGGTCAACATAATCTCATGATTATCAAGTCGTGTTATGCGCTCTAGACAAGGAATGAGTCCTCAACCGAGTTAGTAAAGGGATTGAATATGGGAAAAGAGAACTTCCGGCTAGAACCTCTAAGTTTCCCAATGGTATGAGGGGAATGTTGAAAGAGGAGCCCACCCGAGCTTCGGGGTTCTCAATCTCTTGTAAACCTAGGCTGTCGGTGGGAAGAAAGGAAATAAAAGAGTAGGGAATTCAGCCTTCCTTGCTTCCTTCACTACCTCCATAAAATATAATTATCTCGTGCAAATTACCCCATCTAATAAAATAAATATACAAGCGCTTGTTAAAATAGAACATTAACTGAAACGATAAAGAACATGGTTGGCGGCTCCTCATACTAAAGTGTTATGCCCCCGAACGCATTGAGATTCACGGGGCATCAATATGCTCGACGACCAAAGGAGGCCACAAGGAGCAACGGGGCTGAAGTGCTGAACCATCCGGTTCAGCCCCCAATCACTAAAAGGCGGTCTGCGGGGCTGAACCACGCGGTTCAGCCCCTATTGAGGTGGCCAGCCGTCCCCCTCTAGTCGCGGGGTATTTATAACCCCGGGGCTCTCGTGGATGGACTATGAAGAATATTATTCAGGTATTTTCCACTCCTTCCCTTTCAACCCTAAACCTAGCCTCTCTTTCTTCCTTAGATCTCTCAAATCTCTCTCTCCCTACTTCTTTCATAACATTTGGTATCAGAGGATTCTTCCTCCAACCATGGTGAACACCCGCTTGCACGAAGAGGTCGGTCGACTAGCAACCCTAGAAGAGAACTACGTCGGTTTGACGGACACGGTCGAGGTCATCGAAGAACGGATGAAGACCACGGCTCAACAATTGGAGGAGCGAATGGACGCTTGCATGGAGGAGATCAAGACACTCCTAACACAAAATCTGAAGGGCAAGGCACCGACCAACGATGGATCCGAGGCGGAAGCAGCCGATCCGCCCCCGCTGCATCATCCGCCCTCGTGGACGGGCAGATCGCACCCGCAGCAAGCGTGGGGGGACCGCACGCATCGTCAGCGACGAGGGGACCCAACGGGGTTCCGCAGCACACATCCGGCTTGGCGGCGCTACCTTCGGCGACGGGGGGACCCGGCGGGGTTCCGCAACACAAAGTTTGAGCGGTTGGCCAACAGGGTCCGATGGGAGGAGAAAACACTGCTGAGTTGTTTCGTCTCTGGTCTGAAGGATCATCTGAGGGACGAGGTTCACGCCTATATGCCCCGCGGCCAGAGTCACGCCATCGGTCTGGCACGGATACAGGAGGAGCGCTTCAACAGACAGAGGAACCGCACCACAAGAAGAACTGTTACGACTACCACTCCCGCTAGGAGAGATCCGCCGACGGGTGGACGACCGACGGTGACAAGACTAACTTGGTCTGAGCTGCAGGCAAGGAAGGAGAAGGGCTTATGCTTCAACTGTGATGAGAAGTATGGTCTGGGGCACAAGTGCCAGAAGATCCAGGTTTTCCTGCTAAGAGAGGAGGAAGAGGAAGAAGAAACCACCGAGGTGGAACTGGAGGAGAACTTGGATCTGACAGAATTCGGGATATCCATACAGGCAATGGAGGGGTGTACGGCCCCCCTCACGATGTGCATAGCGGGGAAAGTAACCCAGGAGCGGGTTACAATTCGGATTGATAGTGGTAGCACCCACAACTTCATCAACCCAACCATGACAATGAAGGTGGGACACACGGTAGATCGGTGTGCCACTTTTCAGGTCATGGTAGCCGATGGGAGCAAACTTAGGTGTGAAGGGGTGATGAGGGGAGTGGAAATGCAGATACAGGGGTACACGTGCCGCACCGACGTCAACCTTCTTCCCATCCGGGGATCTGATATGGTACTAGGAGTCTAGTAGCTGCGACAGTTGAGGAGAGTCACCTTTGACTGGGACCAGATGACCATGGAGTTCACGCAGCTTGGAAAGGATTACTGTCTCCACGACCTCAAATCATTTCCGTTGAAGGAGATCTCTGTCAGGAGTTTGGAACGTCTGGGCGAACAGGGAAGCTCGATGGAGTTTATCATGGGACTGGCATCTTCCCCTCACACTACATCAGTGATACCGGAGCAGATGCGACCCGTGCTGACCCAGTACGAAGACGTTTTCCAGGAGCCGCATACACGTCCCCTGACGAGGTTCCGAGACCACGTGATTCAGCTCACGGTGGGGTCAGAACCCACCAACATCAGGCCGTACCGCTACCCGCACATACAGAAGGCAGAAATCGAGCGTAGTGTTAGAGAGATGCTTACTGCCGGGCTCATCCGCCCCAGTACCAGTTCCTTCTCTTTGCCCATCATTCTAGTGAAGAAGAAAGAAGGCTCTTGGAGATTTTGCATTGATTACCAAGGCTTGAACAATTCTACAATCAAAGACAAATTTCTCATTCCCATGATTGAGGAACTGTTAGATGAGCTACACAGAGCGTGCCTATTCGCCAAGATGGACCTGCGTTCCGGCTGCCATCTGATTCGGATGCGGGAGGACATCCACAAAACGGCTTTCAGGACCCATGATGGACATTACGAGTTTCTCGTGATGCCTTTCGGGCTGTCCAACGCCCCTTCCACATTTCAGGCCGTGATGAACGAGATCTTTCGGCCACTCTTACGTCGTTCAGTGTTGATCTTTTTCGACGACATCCTGGTCTACAGTAGCAGTTGGGAGAAGCATCTAATGCGTGTGAGGCAAGTCCTCGCCATATTGCGCCAGCACCAGCTATACGCCAAGCAGTCCAAGTGCTCGTTCGGCCAAGCAGAGGTCGAGTATCTGGGCCATCTGGTTTCGGCACAAGGAGTTCGGGCCGACCCCCACAAGATCGAGAGCATGGTAACTTGGCCACGACCTACGACAGTCTGGGCTTTGCGGGGATTCCTAGGTCACACGGGCTACTACCGACGGTTTGTGAAGGACTACGGCAAGATTGCTAGACCGCTCACTCAGCTGTTACAGAAGGAAGCCTTTTGGTGGCAGGAGGACGCCGAGGCGGCTTTCCAGGCTCTAAAACGGACCATGACGACTACGCCGGTCCTGGCTCTACCAGATTTCAGCAAGGAGTTTGTGTAGGATACCGATGCATCCGGGGTAGGCATTGGCACAGTTTTGATGAGGGAAGGGAGACCCCTTACCTATTACAGCAAGGCACTAGCCCCAAGGACCATGGGGTTGTCCACCTACGAGAAGGAGATGCTAGCCATCATACACGCGGTGACCTTGTGGATGCCATACCTGCTGGGGAACCACTTCAAGGTCCGCACGGACCATCAGAGTTTGAAACACTTCCTGGAGCAATGACTAGCCTCTCCTCTTCAGCAGAAATGGGTGACCAAGTTGTTGGGTTATGATTATGAAATAGTCTACAAGAAGGGGAAGGAGAACGTGGCCGCCGACGCTCTATCATGACTCCCGGAGAGCTCGCTCTCCCACATTTCGGGTCCCTTGATCGACTCCCTCGACGACATACAAGAGGAGGTACAACAAGATCCCGAGCTCCGGGTCATCGTGGATGCCCTACGGCAGGGGCAAACGACCACACCGGGTGTTTACCCGGAAAACCGCTTCTCGGGTTGAATCATTCTCAGGCCGGGCGGGCTTCTAAATCAAGCCGCTGGGTCCCAAAATCAGCGGCTCTCAGTCCAAGGTAAACTAAGTCGGGCGGTCTGATGTCGCTGACCGCCCCCAAGATTGAAGATTGTCAGAACCCAAGGCAAGAAGGCGACCCGCGGCCTCAGATCGGAGACCGCCCGGGTTGTATCGTGAAGATCGGCCAAGGTCACGTCCAGAAGGCAGGCCGCGGTCTCAAGTCGGAAGCCGCTCGTTTTGCATCATCGCCTTGGTCACAGCATCTTCAACCTCTGGTCAGACGGGTCAGAAGGGCAAGCCGCCAAGCCGCGCGGCTTCTTTCTTTTCTTCTTTGTGTATCCCGTCACTGCCTGCCCGTTTCTCCTGTACCCGGGCAGGCGGTTATTTTATCCCTGCCCACTTGGGCAGGCCCCCGAGCCTATAAATAGGGGGCGACACTGTTCACAAGATACGCACACTCGAATCCAGGAGCTCGCTTGTTTGAGCTGCGGTCTCGAGTTTCCCGTCTTGCGGACTGTCTGACCGGCCGGCTTCTTCTTTCCTGCACTTGTAACCGTTGTAACCGCTTCTTTTTAATCAAAGGAAAGCCCGTCACAGGAGTGGCATTCGCCGTGACGGACGAAGTCTGGCCTTGACCGCTGCTAGCGGTCTCATTTTCTCCACCTAAAAAGTAACCGACAACCCGCAGCCTCCGATTTCCTTCGGAGGTGCGATTTCGGACTCAACAGAAACACGCGACCTTCAGATCGCGGATTGTCGGTGAAATCCTCTTCGCCATAATGTCAGACCGCCAGTTCCCCCTTGGAGACCGCTCTGATCACAGCGAGGACTCTTTGTGGGAAGCCTTGGAGCAATCCAGGAGAGAAGCTGAGCGGGCTCAGAGGGCGACTGACCAGCGGTTGGACGCAATCAGTCAGACTCTGGCCCTATTAACCGAGCGGCTAGTTCCACAGCAAACCGCGGTTAATCAGGCGGTGACTCCAGTTCCTCCTCCACCTCCTCCTTACCCGCTACCACAAGCCGCCAACTTCCAGCCCCAGCAAGAAGGTTTTGCGGCTAGGCAAAACTTCTATCAGGAAGCCGCGCACAGCATGCCGGCTCGGGTCCTCGACTTCCAGGGGGCGGCTTCTCATGCTGCCCACGTTTCCTACCCGCAAGAGGGCGCGGCCCGTCATTCCTACCCGCAAGAGGGCGCGGCCCGTCATTCCTACCCGCCAGAAGCTGCGGCCCGATCTTCCTACCAATCGGCTTGCCCGCGATTAGCCGCAGTTCCGGCGACTTATTATCCTGCTCCTCTATATGAAGATATGGAAGAAACTTCTCCCTTTGTGGACGAAGTCCGAGGGGAGCCTGCCCCTAATAATTTCAGAGAGCCTTGCCTGCCAGCTTTCAACGGGGAGACTGATCCCACGGTTCATTTACAAGCCTTCGAGTCAGTCATTGCTCTTAGAACCTTGACTAATGCAACTAAGTGCAAGCTTCTTGTGACCTCCTTTGAAGGACAAGCAAGGGAATGATTTTACGGGTTGCACCCCAGGTCAATCAGTTGTTTCACTGAGCTACGAAGGGAATTCCTGCTGAGATTCTCTACCTCAAAGAAGAGAAAAAGTGGCCCGGCGGCCCTTTTTGATATAAAACAGCGGGAAGACGAGACGTGGGCTCGTTTCGTAGACCGCTTCCAGAAAGAGATCATGGAGGTCCAAAATGTGGATCCGGAGCTGTATAGGGTCGCCCTCATCCATGGCTTAAGAGAGGGCCCCCTAAAATTTGAAGCGAATATAAGGGAGCCTAGGACTTATCAGGAAATGATAAGTTTGGCAAATATGTTCATTAGAGGGGAGAAGAGCAATCCGGGCTACGTCGCAAAGCTGGTAAGCGACAAGGAGCAGTCAAATCCGTCCTTCCATCATCCGTCATCGAATCAGTCCCACTTTGAACCCCGTTCCCAAAGGGGGAGGAACTACAAAAATAAGCAACCATTCATGGGCCATCAGCGATTTCAAGATCAGAAACCACCATTGGCCATCGCTCCCGCTCCATCCGCTCCTCTTCCGCAAATCATGCCGGTATATTTACAGCAGTATACCGCGCAGCCACCTCCAGTCATTCCATCCACTCAATATGATGACTCGCAGGAGTCATTCACTCCCTTAAACGTCACCATGGACGAAGTGGTCCAGATTCTGCAAAAGAGGCCAGATTTCAAAAGGCCTGCTCCTCTGAAGTCAGATATCCGCAGTCGAAATCCGAACCTTTATTGTGAATATCATAAAGAAGGGGGGCATCTAACCGAAGACTGTCGGGCCCTTCGTTTGCTTATAGAGAGACTCCTGGGAGAAGGAAAGCTCCGGGGTCTAGTTCGAAAGGATGCAATTGCTGAGCAAACTGCCGAGAAGAGAAAAGAGAAAGAAACAGTAGAAGTAACCTGGGAATGCGCCGACGTCGAAGACGCCGGCTGCTATGGTGACATCCATCCTTCTACCGAATGCGTCGAAGTCAATGATGTTGGCCCCTTAGGGGACATCTATTGTATTCATGGAGGAGCTGGAGCGGAATCATCTCGCAAATCCAGCATCGCGAGAGTTCTAAAGCAGGAAGTAGCAGCCACTACAAATTCTCCTCCCGAAAGCACTATTGTCACCTTTGGTCAGGATGACCTTCCCCCCAATGCCAATCCTTTCGACGATGCGGTGGTCATCAAGGCCGTCATCGAAAACTATACAGTCCACAAAATTCTGATTGATACGGGCAGCTCCGTCAATCTCCTTTTCCGCCCAACTTTCGAGGCCCTGAAGACCGGAAAGCCTCTGCTTTCCACCGACGGGCCCCTCTATGGTTTTTCTGGGGAAAAGAAAGAAGTAGAGGGTTCAGTAAAGCTCCTGGTCTCTCTTGGAGGAGTGATAAAGCTAATCAATTTCGTGGTGGTGGATGCTCCGAGCAATTACTGCGCCATCTTCGGGAGGCCGATTCTTAACGCATACAGAGCAGTAGTGTCTACCTTTCACCTTGCTCTCAAGTTCACTGCAGAAGGAAAGCAGTATCGGGTCAGAAGCAACCCAAAGGTGGCTCAGGAGTGCTACGTCCGAACTGTCAACATGATCACCGACGTTCCACTTCCCGAGGCCGAGGCTGAGGTTTTGGAGATTGCTGAGTCTTCAGGGGCTGCCGAGGAAGGAAAAGATCGAGAAGGGGCTCACTTGGAACCTGCCCAAGCGACCCAAGAAGTTCCTATTGCTGAAGGGGCAGAAAAGAAGCTGGTCATCAACGCTGAGTTGCCAGAGGAGGAGAAAGTGGAGCTAATCTCCTGTCTGTTGGAGAATCTGGATATCTTCGTTTGGTCAGCGGAGGATATGCCAGGAGTGGATCCAGACGTGGCTTGTCATCATCTAAACGTATCTCCTGAGTTCAAGCCCGTCCAGCAAAAGAAGAGAGAGGTGGCGACCAAGCTGGCGTTGCCCATCAGAGAGGAGGTTTCCAAACTCCTGAAAGCGGGTTTTATTTCTGAAATTCAATATCCCACGTGGATGTCGAATGTTGTAATGGTTAAGAAATCTGGTGGGAAGTGGCGCATGTGCGTGGACTTCACCAAACTTAATAAAGCGTGCCCTAAAGATTGTTACCCTTTGCCTCGGATAGATGTCTTAGTTGATTCCGCGGTTGGGTATGGTTTTATGAGTTTCCTCGATGCTTTCTCAGGGTATCATAAAATTAAAATGCACAAACCTGACATCCCGCATACCTCATTTATCACAAACGATGAGTGTTACTGCTATCTCGTAATTTTTAATGCCCTTCGGTCTTAAAAATGCGGGCGCAACATACCAAAGAATGATGGATACCGTCTTTAAGCATCAAAAAGGCAGGAATCTTGAAATTTACGTTGATGACCTCCTTCTGAAAAGTAAAACATTCTCATTGCACTTGAAAGACCTCGTAGAGACGTTCGCTACTCTACGGAGGTTCAAGTTAAAATTAAACTCGTTGAAATGTGTGTTTGGGGCAAATAAGGGAAAGTTTCTTGGGCATCTCTTAACTCCTAACGGCCTTGCACCAAATCCAGACAAGGTGAAGGCCATCCTTGATATGGCCCCTCCTCGAAATACTAAAGAAGTTCAGCAGCTTGGGGGAAGATTGGCAGGATTGAGCAGGTTTATCTCCAAATCCGGAGATAAAAGTGTCCCATTCTTTAAAACACTGCGAGGGGATCAAAGTTTGAATAGAGCAAGGAGTGTAACAAGGCTTTTTGAGCAGTTGAAAGAACAGTTAACCTCGACTCCACTACTCCAAAGTCCCCGTGAGGGAGAAATGCTATTCTTATATCTGGGAGTCGGACCAGATGCGGTGAGTTCTGTCCTCGTTCGGGAAGAAAAGAAGAGGCAGTTTCCAATATACTATGTCAGCCACATTCTTAAATATGCAGAAACCAGATATTCGATCTTGGAGAAACTGGCCTTGGCCTTGGTTATCTCTGCGCGAAGGCTTCGTCCTTATTTTCAGGCTCATTCCATCCAAGTTATTACAGATCATCCTTTAAAAAATATTCTTGAAAAGCCAGACCATTCTGGGAGGTTAGCAAAATGGGCTATTGAACTAAGCGAATTTGAGATATCATACATCCCCCGAACAGCCATCAAAGCGCAAATCTTGGCAGACTTCTTGGTAGATACAGCAGAACCGAGTTCTGAGCAGGTGGTGCAATCTCCTTTAGCTTGGGTCATCTATGTGGATGGAGCTTCTGGCAAAAACTCCGTGGGAGCCGAAGTAGTTCTGATCAGTCCAAATGGCATCAGGTTGGAACAAGCTATCAAATTCTTCTTTCCAGTGACAAATAATCAGGCAGAATATGAAGCACTTTTGGCTGGGCTGAGGCTTGCGAAAGAGCTGGGCATAGAACATGTACATGTTAGAACTGATTCACTGATGATGGCCTCTCAGGTCTTGGGAAATTATGAGACAAGGGAGCCAATTCTGAGGAAATACCTGTTGTTAGCCAAAAGGGAAATTGGAAGATTCAAGTCATTCATCATCGAGCATATTCCAAGGACACAAAATGAGGAGGCTGATGAGTTGTCAAAGTTCGGTCTTCCATCCGGGGAGTGACCTCTGAACTTTTTCATCCGGCAACAGATGAGGCAGAACTCATGCAAATTGATCATAATCCTTCGTGGAAGGACCCTTACGAGCTATTTCTATCAAAGGGGGAGTTTCATCATTCCATCAAAGATCGGAGAAGATTTAAAAGGAAGGCGGCGTATTATTATCTGATAGCGGGAGTTCTCTACAGAAAGACTTTGATCTCTCCCTCAGCACGATGTGTTTCGGAGGATGAAATCCCAACCATACTTCAGGAAGTTCATTCCGGGGAGTGCGGTAGTCATTCGGGAGCGAAGACTCTGGAGAAAAGAATCTTAAGGCAGGGGTATTTTTGGCCAACCATGAGAAAGGATGCTGAAGCATTTGCCAAGCGGTGTGTTCAGTGCCAAAAGTTCGCTCCTCTTCAGCATTTGCCTGCTCAGTCACTCAGATCAATAACTGCGCCATGGCCCTTCGCAGTATGGGGGATGGATCTTATCGGACCCTTCCCAATAGCCAGCGGCCAGCGTCGTTTTATCATTGTGATGATCGACTACTTCAGCAAGTGGATTGAGGCAAAAGCGCTGGCAAAAACTACAACCCAAATTATCAGAAACTTCATCTGGGGAGAAATAGTCTGCCGGCATGGAATTCCACTAACAATTGTCACTGATAATGGTCCACAGTTCAATAATCCGGAGATGATAAACTTTTGTGATCAGGTGGGAATTGATCTTCGATTTGCCTCAGTACATCATCCAAGAACAAATGGCCAAGTAGAAGCAGCAAACAGGCAAATCCAGCAGCTCCTGATGAAAAAATTTTGAATCAAAGGGGAAACTGGGCAGATCAGCTTCCTTCCATCCTCTGGACTCTTCGTACTACCCCGTCTTCAGCTACCGGGGAGACACCATTCAAATTATCTCATGGCTCGGAAGCTGTTGTTCCTGTAGAATTTGAGGTGGTCACTCCAAGAGTTGTGTATGCAAAAGAGGGAGAAGCGTGGATAGAAGACAATGATGAGGCTATCAAGTATAGTCTGGATCTGATCGAAGAACTTCAGGACGAGGCTACAATCAGACAAGAAGAAGTTAAAAGGAGGATGGCAAAGTACTTTGACAAAAATGTCAGGGTAAAGCATTTTGCGGTCGGCGACGTTGTGCTAAAAAAGGTTGATGCAGCAGCCCGAACAGGCAATGTCGGGAAGCTAAATCCTAATTGGGCTGGACCTTTCATCGTCAAGGAAGTACTAAAAAGTGGGGCTTACCGCCTCCAAACAAGCGAAGGAGAAGACATCTCACGCACCTGGAGCGGTGACGATCTCAAACGGTTCTATCCTTAAAATGTCTTCTTTACTTTCCTGCAATTTTTTAGATATTTTAATAAGAAACCCCATACTGACACTTCTCCATCTCTGATGTTTCCTTTTTACATTTTTCTTATATATCAACCTCACTGAACCGCGGAGACATCGCCAAGTTCTGCTCGAACCCCCTCGGATTGTAGTCATTAGCGTAAAACCACGAAGATCATGTGTAGCGGGGAGTTTTCGCACACGTGTAGTGGTAGCTTGCCAATTCCCGTGCTGTGGTCTTCAGAACCTTGGATCCCGGCTGATATCCAACACACCCCTGCATCAAGGGAGGTCTAGGTGAATGTTGGCTCTATCATGCCCCGAGAGAGATATAGTTACAGCTTTGATGATCTTTCTGAGGAAAGCAATGTCGGTATAGCCCCCGCGGCACAACCACACCTGCCCAACTGATCATCTTAGTCTGTGACCATCGAATACTCCTAGGTACTCTCAAGCGATGCCTAAGCGGGACCCACAACTGAGTTGATCTCTCTGAGGAAAGCAATGTTCGCGGCCTAGGCCCACCTGCCCAATTGATCAACTCGGCTTGTAGCCCTAGGCAAGAGAGCAGTCGAGTCGCTTACAGCCCTTATGACCACTTGAGGAATGCAATGTTCGCCGCCTAGGCCCACCTGCCCACTTGGTCATCTGGGTCTGTACTTGTCTTTTTCTTTATTTCTACAGCTCTTATGACCACTTGAGGAAAGCAATGTTCGCCGCCTAGGCCCACCTGCCCACTTGGTCATCTGAGTCTGTAGTCATCTTTTATTACGTTACAGGGAATTATCTCATCTTATATGGTCATTATATACCATTTGGAGGAAAAAACAGGACTCTTATGTACATCACAAACCGGCCGACCTGATACTCAAACCGGGCGGTTTGAAATAAGCAGGTATCGGAATTATCGGGCTGTCTGATTATTAAACCGGGCGGTTTAAAATAAACAGGTCCCAAAGATGTCAAGCGGTCTGATGTTCAGGTCGGACGGTTTGAAATAAACAAGACGCCATTAAAATATCACAAGGCAAGTATCGGGGGATTGAGCATAGTCATGACCGGTCAACCTCGTCATTTGGATCGTAAATCTGTCTTTTTGGGTTTCAATTCGATCCGCTCGGCTAATAACAGGCTCTTTTCAATCAAGCAATTATGATTCTCATTGCAAATATCAAAGTCACTGACCGCCCAAACTATGTGCAGTCCGTGCGGATTATCAGCTAATATTGTATAAACCATTCGAGAAAAATATTATTAGAACAGGTGCAGGTGTTCGTCTACCTTAATAAGGAGCTGTGATATTAAGACCGAGCGAGTCTATCTATCTCTGATATTAATTAAGGGATATTTCTGGATCTAAACATATGGTCGCCCGGGTTATATTCTAACCGAGCGGGTTTATCTGTCTCTCATATTAACCAAGTCTGGATATCTCAGGATCTAAATATATGGTCGCCCGGATTATGTTCTAACCGAGCGGGTTGATCTATCTCTTATCAAGAAGTTATCTCTGGATTCAATGGATTATTCGCCAGGATTGTATTCTAAACCGCGCGAATTTATTATTCATTACTTCTATCAGCAGAGATGAGATATCTCTGAATTCAGATAAGAAGCCGCCCGGTTTGAATTTTAAACCGCACGAGCCTATCATTTATTGTTTATACTATCAGAAATCGGATATCCTGAGATCTAAATGAGTAATCGCGCGGGTTGTATATAGACCGTCCGAAATCATCAATTATCACTCATACTCGGATCAAGGCAGCCGCACGGTTCAATCATAAAAAGCAAAAGGTAAAAAAAAGAGAAGAGAGAGACAAGATAGCAACCACAAGTAAGTAACAATAGATAGACAATTAGACAGGTAAAATTTCCATTCATTCTTCAAAATATCTGTTAACAAAATATTAACCGCCCGGCTACAATCAAAACCGGCAGTTACACAAAAGTAAAATTAAACAAAGGCACTAGTCTGCCGACTTCTTTTTCTTCTTCTTGACAGGGGAATTCGAATCTTCACCATCGATGTCGACTTCAGGCGAATAGCCTTCGCTTGTCGAGGAAGAACCCGATGAGCCGCTATCATTAGACCGCCCGGTCTTACTCGCGGTGCCGCTTGTTCCAGAGGACAAACTGTCCTCATCATCCTCATCATCATCATCAGTGTCGTCATCCGCATCGGCCTCCTCAGCGGCTCTATCACCTTCATCACCTCCTTGATGGATTATAATTTCCCTGCTCGCGTCGGCTTCAGCCTCTTCACCCACCTTGGCTTTTCCTTTTTGCATGCGGCTAATTTCATCAAGCTGGTCCTTCAAGGCAGGGAAGAGGTCAGAAAAAGTGGTACCCTCAAAGCCTTCGCACAGACCGCCACGATCTCTCAGGAGGCCCAAAGCTTTATTAATTCCTTGGGCCACATGAGGCAACACCTCATCCTGGAAGGCAGGGTTGGTTACCTCATATTGTTTCTGCAAAAAGGAAAAATAAATTAGGTCGCTCGGGCTGAACAAAATAAACCGCGTCATCATTTGTCAAACTCACCGCCACGACTTCTTGAAGCCGCGCGTTCTCCGCGACCTGCTCTTCGTACTTCTTCTCTAGATGTTTCTGAACGGAAACCAGCCGCCTGTACGACAAGGCCATGAAGTGATTGGCCGCAAACCCCCATGCACCGGCTTGTGCCGCTAGCCGGGGAAGCTCTTCTTCAGGAACTTTTTTCAACTTCTTTAAGGTTTTTCGACCATACATCGCGGCCCCGGCAGCTAGCGCATGGCGATTAGTTTTCTCACTAGCCCACGAAGGAAGTGCGGTGGATACCCGGATGCGGCTTCCGTCCCTGTGCCAGAGGACAGTTGGGTTGCCCAGCAGATCGGGCGGGTTCCCACAGGAACGTAGAAGCTCGAATTCATCAGAAGAGGTTGGGCTCTCTTCCTCCGATGATGGCGACCTGTTTTGCTGCTGCCTCTTTTCCCTCTGGGTCAAAACCGGACCGGCCGGGGTGACCGGCTTGTTCGCGGGGACAATATGCGCAGCTGTAAGATGAAATCAAAAGTTTGAGTAAGACAGTCCGCGCGGTCATATACAGGCGGGTTGAGAAGAACTTACTATGTTCGGGAAGGACGTCCTCCAGCTCTGAGAACAGCGGAATGTAATGATTGATATCTAACCGCTCGTTCTCGAGGAACGCGAAGGTGTCCGACTCGATCTTCCCGACTTGAGGAGCTTGGAAAACTTCTTCCCCCCGAACTTGCGGGTCGACTTGCAACAGTCCGAGATTGCCTTCGAACATTACAAACCGCTCCGACCAGTTCGAGACTTTGTTCGCCAAATTGACGACCTTCAGTCCGTGACAGCCAAAGTAGAGATGCCCCCTGAAAGTTGAAGTCCCCACGTCGGGGACAGCCCGCACCGAAATGAATTTCCTGAATAGATCAATGGAAAATCTGGTCCTCTCGAACCGCAAATACGAAATAAAGCTATATATGGATGCTATGGAGTTCGGTGAAAGCTGGTCGGGTACAACCCCATAGTGGTCAAAAATGGCGATGACTTCAAGTGGCAGCGGAAACTTGAAGCCATATTCAAAATGGTCGACAGGAACGGCTACCTGATGCGGGTTGGAAGAGTTGATCCGCTCGTCGCGCAAAGGGAGCCGCGCGAGCAGATCACTCCCTGCCATGTGTCTTGCAATGAATTCGTCTAGCTCGGTCTGGGTGAGACGGCACTCCGGGTGGTCCGCCGAGTGAAAGGCCAAGGCCGCATCTGTTCGAACGGCTTTAACCTTGACAGGTCGCTGCGACTTGGACTTAGATCGCGCCATTTAAAATCGTAAAAATGACTTCGAAAGGTCCCTACTTATAGATTTTGACGATCTGCGAATAGTAAAATTATATCGCGGCTACACATTCTAACCGCGCGGCTAACAGCCTGCATGATCAGATTTGCCAGAAAAACAAAAGAACCAAAGGCATTCAGGAAATCAGGTGCAAACATACATCACAGATCGCGCGACCTGTAATCAGTTCGGATAAAACATAGAGGATCTAAACAGAATACAAAGTACAGCGATTAAACAAGAACCCGCACGGGTTATTCAAATAAAAGACAAAGCAGAAAGAACCATTGTCTAACAGAGGTCAAATCAACAAGCCGCACTCATAATACAAATTGTTCTAAAAAGCCGTTCACGGCTGGCGGTGTTCGGGGGAGACATCCTCTCTATGAAGCCGCGCGACCTGATCGCTAGTAGTGTTCAGAAGAGAGTAAATCTGGCTGGTATGATAATGGATGTGGTTGATAGTGCTATGAAGCCGCCCGGCATCCCTTTCAACCCGCGTAGCAGTAATCATACGAGGGGTTCCGGTGGCCTCATCGATCATTGGGTCAGCCGCTCTAACCGGGGGAGGATTCGAGCCCGCCCCAACAGTCGGGCGGCTAGAAACTTGCATCCCATCATTCATACTTCGCCGGCCTCCCGCGACTTCTCTAGTTAGCCGCAAAAATTTATCCTGATAATATTTTGAGTCACCCTCAAACTTGGCAGACATTCTCTTCTCCTTCTCGAACTGAGCGGTCAGAGTAGCGACTTGAGCAACCTTGGCTTTCTTCTCAGTCTCCACTGCAGCTCGCGCGGCCTCAAGCTGCATCTCCAAACCTCTCTCCCTCTCTGTCCTGGATCTCCTGTCGGTCTCCATCTGTGCCTTCAGCGCCTCTTCAGCCTTCTTCCTTGCCTTTTGCTCGGCCTCCAGAGCGGTCCGAGTGGTGGCTTCCCGGTCTTCCACCTCCTTCAAGCAGACCCTCAGGTTTGCTAAGTCCTCCTCGAGATGATCAAACAATGGCTGCCCTTCTCGCGAAGCCGATGCATAGGTCAACACCGGGGGGACTAATGGAGGCAGGCTGGCCTCGAGGTCGCCCGGCTTCACAATTTGATCTTCGCTCTCTACAAGAAGACGCGCGGTTATATAAAGCAAGAGCATGCAGCGCTATACATATATAAAAAATGTACATATATATAAGATCAATGCCTGGGCGCACAGGCCGTTTAGACTGTTCCGGGTCCTTCCTCCGTTGTTGTTCACGCCAGAGTCTCTCTTTACTCTGCCTAGCGGAAGAGGACCAGGCCGCTAAAGGGAAAAAGCTCGGGGGCGGGTTCAGTAATTTATTTTGACGAGGCCGCGGAATGAAGAAACGGACATCTTTATAACCCGCGGGGCGCTTACCTGGCGTAAAGGGATCAGGCCGCAGCGGCTTGTTTAAAACCCGTCTCGCCTCCTCCTTCACCATCATTATCTCTTTCCCGGTCATCGCCGGGGAAACCTCCTCCCGCGCTTTCAGCAACTCCTCGAGTTCCTTCGCTCTCTGCTCGACCTCCAGGGCGGCCCGAGTAGCAGCTTCTCGCTCTTCGACCTCCTTCTGAGCGGGCTCCTCAGGTCGGGCTGTGTTATCTATAGGAGGGTCAGTTCGCTTTGAAGTCACCGGGCTGTCAAGAAGCTTATCTCGGCTCTCCAGCTCATCCATCTTCTTGAAGATACCATCAAATGATAAACTGCTCGCCGAGTCCGGAAGCAAACCGCCCGATTTCACATCAGGGGTAGCCGGCGAGTCATTCAATTTAGCGGATGGGGGAGTCGCTAGGCCAAGCTCCTCCTTCAGTCGCGGATTGGTTTGGAGGCGGGACTCGGACGGTTTCTTAAAAGCCGCCCTTTCCTTGGATGCTAGCCTCTTAACCCTCTTGGTTATTCGATCGGTCACTGACCCGGTCTTCTTTCTTTTTTTTCCTTCCTTACCCAAAGCTGGACTAATTTCTTTGGAGGGGCTGGGATAATCGTCCACATATAGAGGGGTAATCAGGTCGCCTGGCTTCTGAGAGCTAACCGCCTCCTCCCCCATATCCTTGACTAACAAGTGAAGATTCCCGGATGGGCTGATTTCCATACCAAACGAGTCGGTCTCGCCGACTTTCTTTGAAGGGCTGCCAGAATCCACTTTACTAGAGGGGACGGCCTCCCCTTTATTCAGCGGGCTGACGGCCTGTAGGCCGAGGTCGTCTGAAGGAATCAACGAGTCGCTGGGAGGAAGCCCCGAGCTGTCCGCTGCGGGCTCTGCAGGAGTCTTGGGGATAGTTAAGTCCACAACGGACTTTGAAGTATCCGTTGCGGGCTTTTCAGACCGCTCTTCCTTCTTCTGATCTCTCCTGTGCCGCTTCTCCTTTTCTTTCTTCCTTTTCCGGTCTCCTTCTCCAACTTTCTTCGGCTTTTCCACTATATCGCGCTTTTGGCTTTCCTCCCCTTTCTTTTTATCTCCGGCAGGGACCACGCGGTCTATAACAGTCGCTAAGAAGTCCATTGCTGTTGAATCTCCGGTTTTAAAAAATTCTAACCGCAACTGGTGAGTAGTATCCCGTGATTTCAGAAAAAATTCTGCAGAATGAGTTCTCAGACTCTCTTATAGAATTCAGCACAAGTCGGATGCGGCCTCCCGGCTAAAGCTAATATTTTCGAAATTTTCTTGAGATTTGAAAATATGCGGGGATTATGTTTACCCGGAAAACCGCTTCTCGGGTTGAATCATTCTCAGGCCGGGCGGGCTTCTAAATCAAGCCGTTGGGTCCCAAGATCAGCGGCTCTCAGTCCAAGGTAAACTAAGTCGGGCGGTCAGATGTCGCTTCTGACCGCCCCCAAGATTGAAGATTGTCAGAACCCAAGGCAAGAAGGCGACCCGCGGTCTCAGATCGGAGACCGCCCGGATTGTATCGTGAAGATCGGCCAAGGTCACGTCCAGAAGGCAGGCCGCGGTCTCAAGTCGGAAGCCGCTCGTTTTGCATCATCGCCTTGGTCACAGCATCTTCAGCCTCTGGTCAGACGGGTCGGAAGGGCAATCCGCCAAGCCGCGCGGCTTCTTTCTTTTCTTCTTTGTGTATCCCGTCACCGCCTGCCCGTTTCTCCTGTATCCGGGCAGGCGGTTATTTTATCCTTGCCCACTTGGGCAGGCCCCCGAGCCTATAAATAGGGGGCGGCACTGTTCACAAGATACGCACACTCGAATCCAGGAGCTCGCTTGTTTGAGCTGCGGTCTCGAGTTTCCCGTCTTGCGGACTGTCTGACCGGCCGACTTCTTCTTTCCTGCACTTGTAACCGCTGTAACCGCTTCTTTTTAATCAAAGGAAAGTCCGTCACAGGAGTGGCATTCGCCGTGACGGGCGAAGTCTGGCCTTGACCGCTGCTAGCGGTCTCATTTTCTCCACCTAAAAAGTAACCGACAACCCGCAGCCTCCGATTTCCTTCGGAGGTGCGATTTCGGACTCAACACCGGGGTACCAGTTACAGGGAGGGCATCTTTACTACCAGGGCCGAGTAGTCCTTCCACCTACCTCAACCTGGCGAACAGTTATGATGCATGAGTTCCATTCCTCTCCGATGGGGGGCCATGCAGGAGTGAACCAGACTCTCCAACGACTGAGGGCAAATGTCTTTTGGAAAGACTTACGTCGTGACGTACAACAGTTTGTGCAGCAGTGTGAGGTTTGCCAACGACAGAAATACGAAACAACCTACCCAGCGGGCTTGCTTACTCCGCTGGAAATTCCGCACTAGATATGGGACACGATCTCCATGGACTTCATTGACGGCCTACCCAAATCTCAGGGCAAGTCCGTCATCTTGGTCGTGGTCGACAAACTCTCGAAATACGGGCACTTCCTCGCCATGAGCCACCCCTACACCGGGGAATCCGTAGCCGAACTTTTTGTTCGAGAGATCGTTCGATTGCATGGCGTGCCCCGGTCTATCATTTCATCAACAATTTCTGGCGGGAGCTTTTTTGGATGCAAGGCACGCGGTTGCGCCTGAGCATGGCCAACCATCTCCAGACGGACGGTCAGACATAGGTTCTCAATCGGGGGGGTGGAGACATACCTACGATGCTTCGTGATGGACGAGCCACGGACTTAGACCCGCTGATTACATTGGGCGGAGTACTGCTACAACACTTCTTATCATACAGCCAGCAAGCTTACCCCGTTTGAGGTCGTCTATGGCCGCCCTCCGCCATCCTTGGGATCTTACGAGCCAGGCAGCACAGCTCTTCCAGCGGTCGACTGAAAACTGCACGATCAAGATCGCACCTTGACCCTCCTGCGTGACAACCCCAGAGCAGGATGAAAGCACAGGCAGACAAACATCGGAAAGAGCGGGAGTTCGCGCTCGGAGACGAGGTCTTCCTCAAACTCCAACCTTACCGGCAGCTCTCCGTTTCCCGCGGGGCAAATCAAAAATTGGCACCACGGTACTACGGGCCGTTCCGCATTACTCAACGGGTGGGACCGGTGGCCTACACTTTAGCACTTCCAGAAGGCTCCCATATCCACCCGACCTTTCATGTATCCCTCTGCTCAAAAAGAAGATTGGCGACGTCGTTCAGGCGAGCCCTTTATTAACTGAAGCAACTACAACGGGGGAACTGCGGCACTCGCCGGAGGAAATCGTGCTGACCAAGTGGAAGAAGCAGGGTACTGAATATCATCCTGAGATCCTGGTTAAATGGAAGAACTTGACAGTTGCACACAACACCTGGGTTGATCTGCTCGAGTTTAGTGACTTGTTTCCAGACTTCCGCATCAAGCATAACATTCTCTTCCCCATCAAGCACCATCTTGTCCCCAAGTGGAAGAAGCAGGGTACTGAATACCATCCTGAGATCCTGGTTAAATGGAAGAACTTGACAGTTGCACACAACACCTGGGTTGATCTGCTCGAGTTTAGTGACTTGTTTCCAGACTTCCACCTTGGGGACAAGATGGTGCTTGATGGGGAAGGGAATGTTATGCCCCCGAACGCATTGAGATTCACGGGGCATCAATATGCTCGACGACCAAAGGAAGCCCCAAGGAGCAACGGGGCTGAACCATCCGGTTCAGCCCCCAATCACTAAAAGGCAGTCTGTCGGGCTGAACCACACGGTTCAGCCCCTATTGAGGGGGCCACCCGACCCCCTCTAGTCCCGGGGTATTTATAACCCCCGGGCTCTCGTGGATGGGCTATGAAGAATATTATTCAGGTATTTTCCCCTCCTTCCCTCTCAACCCTAACCCTAGCCTCTCTTTCTTCCTTAGATCTCTCAAATCTCTCTCTCCCTACTTCTTTCATAACATAAAGTGGTCGGGGGGTGTCCTCGGATTGAGCCTTGTTGATATTACATCGTATGCAAGTTCGCCCGTAGAGTGTGCCTGCAATATCACATACCTCCTCTAAAGTGAGCTTGTACCCAATCTCAGATCAGTCATGGACATACCGAAAGTCTTCCTATGTTTCCCAGATGGTTTCAGCCTCTGTCTGATTATCCCAGTGCACAAAGATTTCTTTGACACCTTGAACCATTCTCGTTCGAAGAGGTATGAGAAGTGCATGTTCGTTATTGTCGATAAGGTTGTTATGCTTACTGGTGATCCTCCAAGATAATGCTTGAGAGACGATAAGACATTATGGATTTTTGCCTCCGTCAGGAGGTTCAATTGGTAGGCAATTGTCTGTTGAGCACAATGATCTTATAAGGTCCAATTGATAGGCAGTTTGTTTGATGCATTGGGTGATCCAAGGTGACCTCTGCCTATGCTTGATTATTCCATTGCACCAAGATTTCTTTGACATTGGACCACTCCAATTTGGAGGAGTCTGATTGGCTGTGATGCACCGACACTTCAAAATGCCCAGCGTGTCGGTGTCGGACTCTCCGACACTCGTCCGACTCTCCGACACTCTCCGACACTCGTCCGACTCTCCGACACTCTCCGACACTCGTGTCGGAAGTCTGACACGTTGGCTCACACGGGACTCGCGTGTCCCGCTCAATCGAACATGCGTGTCCCGCTCAATCGAACATGCGTGTCCCTAAGCTAGCTACTCATTGTAAGGCGGGAGGCAATTTGTCTTGGATGTGCAATCTTTGTGAAAAATGTTTTATAAGTTCATATACAAGAGTGAGAACACATTTGTTAATGATTGGTGGAAAAGATATTGGAAAATGTGTAAAAGTTCAAGGAGTGATTTATTTGAGGTGAAAAAACTAGAAGAAGAGGTGAATGCTAGAATAACGAGTCTTGCTCCTAAAAAAGTGTCTTTGCCCCCTTCTAAACTTTCAAGTAGTGATGGTGCCGTGGATCTACTAGTGAGGTGGATATTTCTCTAGAAAAAGGAAGATTGAAAGTGGGATAAAAGGTTTGCTTGAGAATCCATTATTTTTACTGATGATATATAATGATAATGTGTTAATGTTCTATCATTTTTTGACATTTTGTTAAGTTTTGCATTTGAATATTTAATGAGTAATATTTAAACATGACTTAGTTTATTTGAATATTTGTTAATTGTTCATTTTTTTTATTTTTTGTTAAATGTTTTAGGATTTTCATAATTATAAAAAATTAATATTTAATATACGTGTCCCAGCGTGTCGGAATATGGTATTTTTTGAGAATTGACGAGTCGCGTGTCGTGTCGTATCGTGCCGCGTGTCGCGTGTCCCGTGTCGGTGCAACATAGCTGATTGGTAAGAGAATGGCACGCCCATCTGTTAGTTCCGGTAAGGCAGGTATGGTCATGACCCCGGGATAAGGCTAGAGAGCATATAAGTGAAAGGCATTGTGGCAGTTTGCCTTCGTCGAAAGGTCCAATAGGTAGGCAACTTATTTGATGCTCTCAATGATTTTATAAGGTCCATAGAAATGTGGAGATGGTTTAATAGTTGCTATTTGTGAAACAGATAACTATCTATGAGGTCATAATCTCAGCAAAAATACAGTCTCTCATTTGGTGTTGCAAGTCATTATGGTGATCATTGTCTCCAAAGCATAGATACTTGAAAAGGCTTCATGTATCAAATCAAAAAAGTTTCGGGGACGGGAAAGTTAAGAAACGCGAGAAGCGTGCAATTTAACTAAATTTTTTAAAAAATGGAATTGAGTATCTCATTTCAGCGAGATATGTAATTTTTTGACATTTTAAAGGGTTTTATCTCGCAGAAGTCGCACGGCACACCGTCTAAGTTGGAAACCACGAACCTATTCCTCATAGAAGCTCCTCCCGTTTCGTGAAAGCCCACACACCCTATTCCTCTTGTGGGTAGTTCTTGCTCTCATCGAAGTTCTTGCTCTGTCAAAGCTCTGGCTCTTGAAGCTCTTTCCCGACGATTTCAGAAGCTCAAGCCCTTTCTTGCGCTCGTCCAAGTTGTTGCTCTCAGAAATATGACTCAGAAGTCCCTGTCACACTCATCACTTACTGTCATCAAATCTCTGGCGGGAGTGACGAATTCTTCTTCCTGCTAAGAGCTAAGGCATGCTTGATGTTGTTCCGATTTCTTCTTCCTGATTAAGGCTAAGTTGTATTGCATGTTTGAACTTGTCCCCGTCTCTTACTATTATTAAATTACTTTAATTCTATCTTCTTCCCACATAAGAGACCATATGTGAGTTGCGGAGATGAGAATGCTTAGGTGGATGTGTGGTCACACGAGACCGGATAAAATTAGGAATGAATGTATCAGGGATAAGACAGGAGTGATGCCAATTGTAGAGAAAATGCGAGAAGCTCGTTTAAGATGGTTCAGACATGTACATAGGAGACCATTAGAGGCACCTATTAGGCGTTGTGAGAGTTTAGTCACTAGATATGTTAAACGGCTACCTTGCACGGATACTTAAAAATGCTCTGCGTATCGGCTCGGATGCGTATCGGATACGGGAAACGCTCGGAAACGCTCGGAAACGCGTTTCCGAAACTCTAGGAAACGCTCGGAAACGCGTTTCCGAAACTCTAGGAAACGTTAATTTAATTAATTAAAAAAATAATTAAAGGGGAATCGCGTATCCCGCCCGTGCTCCCGTGTGATATCACGCTGCTGCTCTTTTTATTCTAGGTTTACGAAACTCGCCGCTCCTGCTCCTGCTGCCGCTCCGGTCCTGCTCCTGCTGCTGCTCACCGCTCCGGTACTCTGCTGCTGCTGCTCGCCGCTCCGGTACTTCTTCTTCTTCTTCTGTATGTATTTTCCCTGTATTTTCCTGCTTTGCTCCTGTATTTTGCTGTTGTTGTATGTATTTTCCCTGTATTTTGCTGCTTTTGTATGTATTTTCTCTGTATTTTGCTGCTGCTGTATGTGTTTTGCGTGTAATTTCCCTGTATTTTCCTGCTTTGCTCCTGTAATTTGCCTGTATTTTGCTGCTGATGTATGTATTTTGCCTGTATTTTGCTGCTGATGTATGTATTTTGCCTGTATTTTGATGTTGTTGTATTTTGCTCCTGTATCTGTATTTTTCATGTATTTTGCTGTTGTATTTTGCTGTATTTTGCTGTAGGTTCCTTTTAGTCTGTATAAATTCGGAAATTTATTGCGGTGGAAATTCAGAAATATTGCTATAGAAATGCAGTTTACTTATTATTGTTGTTTAAATTAGGTCTTAACTTGCGTAACATGGAATCAAGTAGCGGTGCTGGTGTTAATGAAAATGACGAAAAGCCTCTTTGGAAATATGTGACAAGAGGGAACAAGTTAACTGAAGGAGGTGGAAGTATAAGTTGGACTTGTAATTTTTGTGGTAAGCCTTACAAAAGCTCATACACTCGCTTGAAGGCCCATTTATTGAGGATCAAGAGTAGTGGAATCGGAGCATGTAACAAGGTTCCGACTTCAACACACAAGGACATGTTGATGGAAAAAAAAGATGCTCAAGAGCTTATTGAGCGACGACTTCCAAAATTTATACCGGTGGCTCCAAGTACTTCAAGTGCAGTTGGAAGTGTTGGAAGTGTCGGTGATAAGCGGAGAAGAAAAGATGATACAAGCGGTAGCGGAAAAAATCCAATTTCTAGTGCATTCAATAATGAGGATAGAGCTCATTTGGATGCTTTAATTGCTAGAGCATTTTATTCGGCGGGGTTGCCTTTCAAACTAGCAAGAAATCCTTATTGGAGATAATCATATTCTTTTGCTGCTGGTCATAACCTTGCAGGATATGTACCACCCGGATACAATTCACTAAGAACCACCTTGTCGTTGAAGGAGAAGATAGAAATTGAAAAAAAAATAGCTCCCATTCAAGGGATGTGGGTAGAGAAAGGAGTTAGTATTGTAAGCGACGGATGGAGCGATCCACAAAGAAGACCACTCATTAATTTTATGGCAATAACCGATTCAAAAGCAATATTCTTGAAGGCGGTTAATTGTAAAGGTCAAACTAAAGACAAGTACTTTATTGCCTCTTTGATCAAAGAGATAATTTTAGAAATCGGATATGAAAATGTTGTTCAAGTTATAACGGATAATGCGGCAAATTGCAAGGGGGCGGGCCAACTAATTGAGAGTGAGTTTCCATCAATTTTTTGGACTCCTTGTGTGGTGCACACTCTCAATCTAGCTTTGAAGAACATATGTGCTGCTAAGAATTCGGAGAATAATGCGGTTACGTACGAAGAATGTTCGTGGATTACTCATATTGGTGATGATGCCATGTTCATTAAGAACTATATAATGAATCATTCCATGAGATTAGCTATGATTAATGAGTTTGTGGGCTTAAAATTATTATCCATTGCCGAAACTCGTTTTGCATCACTGATCATCATGTTAAAACGATTCAAACTTATAAAAAATGGACTCCAAAGAATGGTTATTAGTGATCATTGGTTTCTATATCGTGACGATGATATGGAAAAAGCGAGATATGTGAAAGAGAAGGTGTTGGATGATGATTGGTGGGATTCCATTGAGTATGTTCTTTCATTCACCGCTCCTATATATGACATGATTCGCTTTTGCGATACGGATAAGCCTTGTCTTCATCTTGTATATGATATGTGGGACACAATGATTGAAAGGGTGAGGAAGGCTATCTACTCTCACGAGAGGAAAAGAGAAGAAGATGTGTCTACCTTTTTTGAGGCAGTACATGGTATCCTTGTGGATCGTTGGAACAAGAATAACACTTCGCTTCATTGCTTTGTGCATTCCTTGAATCCAAGGTATTTATCTTTTTAATTATAAATATATTTTGTCTTTTGTATGATTGATTTTTAACTTAATATTTTTTTAAAATTCACTAGGTATTATAGTGAACAATGGCCAGCGGAGGATCAAAATATAGTTGCTCCGCATAAAGATCCGGAAGTTAGCAAGGAAAAGATTAAATGCTTGAAAAAGTATTTTCCAAGCTTAATGGAACGCAATGTGGTCGCCAAGGAGTATGCGGAGTTCATTGACAAATCGGGAGATTTTAACGATTATGATTCAATTCAAAATCGTTATCTCTTAGATCCAAAGAGTTGGTGGATAAATCATGGCTCGCCGGCCCCTTCACTTCAAACCATTGCATTGAAGCTATTAGTACAACCATCATCTTCTTCATGCGCCGAGAGAAATTGGAGTACTTACTCCTTTATCCATTCAATGAAAAGGAATAGAATGAAACCGCAACGTGCAGAAGATTTAATAAACATCCATAGCAATTTTCGACTTCTTTCTAGAAGAGATCAAAAATACAATGAAGGAGAGTCTATATTGTGGGATATTGCGGGCGATGGCTTTGAATCATTCGAAGATGTAGGTACACTTGAGATAGCTAATCTATCGCTTGATGAACCAAGGTTGGAGCTCTCCATTATTGAAGAAGATGATGAAGTTGATACTATTGGAGAGAATGTTTAATTTTTAAACTTGATATTTGCATGTGAATGTAACGAAACATTGATCAATTGATGTAATGATGTGGACATGTGATATATTGTTTTTTATGATGTTTGTTTCCTTAAATCTTTTCTATATTCTTATAGCATTATATGAAATGCTATTTTTTGTGATGCTCATCATTACATATTATGTGAAGAGTTTGATGGTCAACATTACATCTTATTGAATGTAGTGATTGAGATGGTACCTTAGTTTGTTAGTTATATTTTTTTATATTGATTAATATTTATATTAAAATAATTAAAAAAAATGTTTTTCGTATCCGTATTTTTTTAAAAATCACGTTTCTCGTATGTGTTTCGTATCGTATCCCGTTTCCGTCCCGGTGCAACGTAGTTAAACGGGAGAGGGGTAGACCAAAAAAGACTTGGAATGAAACTATAAGGAAAGATATGATGTACTTAGGTATTAATGAGACTATGAATAAAGATAGGGCGCAATGGAGACAAAGGATCCATATAGCCGACCCCACTATGGTGGGATAAAGGCTTGAGTGTTGTTGTTGTATCTTCTTCCGACAACATCCATTTTATGTTTTTGGCATCACAATTAATCTGTTTAATTTGAGATAGGTGGGCACTCTTTGTTCATTGTGCCAATCGGACCCCCGATCCCTATCGAGCCCTCACTCGACCGTGGTTTCGAGAGTTCGTAGAGATGTGTCAGTGCCACTTAGGACGTTGTCATTGATGGTGTTGATACCTCACACATCATTCGCAATATATCGCGGATTTCATTTTGCTTATTCGTAATAGCTGCTACAAGGTCGGGGATTGAAAAAAAGCTCGACTACATTACGATACCAACGTCGCTGATTACGAGCGTTCGAAGGAGGCGGCGCAACCACATAAGCCATTTTGGGAGTTTGATTTTTTTGCCATTTTTAATTAATGAACTAATTATTAAGTAATCAATTAATGAAACCATTAATCAATTAATGCTCAAGTGGGAGTGAGCCCGCGGCTCGAAAAAAGAATAAGGCATAACTTGATGGTGCATGGATCAAAAGAACTGGCAAGCACATGCTCAAATAGAAAGGAACGGTGGCTCGATGAAGGAAAAAACAAGCATGATAGGCTCGACGTAAGGATGAAGACGCAAAAATTGCGTCGGGCTCGACACAAAACGTGGTGCCTACTCGAAGAGACAATCACACGCAAGATTCACGGATGGAATCGATTCGTCTATATTGTGGTGGGCCGCTAAAGAACTTGGAGGAGATATTGTTGTTGCTCAATATGGTTTCGATGAGGAGAGACACCGACTCACTCGTCGATGAAGAGAAAGCAGTTGATCGATGGGGAAAGGAAGCAACGTCAATTGCTTAGGCTCGTTAGTGATCGTTGAGCATTTCAACAAGTGTTGATGATGCCTTTGACAACTTTTAGCTTTAACGAATTCGTCATTCGTGACTGTTGCTGAGGTTGGCACGCGCCATTGTGGTTTCTGTCAAGCTGGAAGAGGGGAACGAAGGATTGATGGCCGAGTTGAATGCTTGATTAATACATGTGGCCGAAAAAACTGAGTATTGTAACCCCTGAAGGCTTGGGCGACTAATGGTTAATGCAGAAGAACAGTATTCAGCGGAGGACCCACGAATACCTTATGTTGGCGCGACATAGAGGATGGTGAGGCTATGATACCAAGTTGTTACAGGTTAACCCGTAGCACATCAATATTTTGTCGAAGGTAGTGGAAATGATGGAGATACAAGCGAGTTGTGATCAATCGGAAGAGAAGGGGGCGAAGGTGGAAGAAGGGAGCTTTGCTCAACCAAAACCCTAGATCAAAGAGGGAGAAAAGAGAAAACTAAGAAAGAGAGATTTAATATTAATGCATTGCATTCTTCCATATTACCCTAGGAGTTCTTTAAATAGAATTACAATTGGCATAACCTAATAAATCCCAACACTTAAACTTACAAGAAAAGAACCTACACAAAACTCGATACATATAACACGATGATTAAAAGACGTGACAAATATAACAACTCTAAATAACAATATAATAAAACATGCATTAAGATTGACGGATACAGAAAGTGAGACTATAACATTGATCTTCTTGGAATGAACATTTAAGCTTCAAAAAATTAATAATTGACGCTTCTGATGAGTGATGACAAAACAAATACAGGTTATACTCCATCAAAAATTCAAAATAACTTGATTTCAACCGTATATGAATTTTTTTAAAATTTTAGATGATTGCTACAGCAAAAAAGTTTCCCTATGCAAGAACATCTCCCGAATTAGAGGAGAAACTTAACAAGATGTTCAATAAAGTTATCTCATTAGGAGATAATGTTTGGATCCTTGCAGCGGGGATTGCTCTCTATTTTTTTCTCACCAGGAAGTTGTGTCAAGATTTCTACGCCAATGTATACGAGTAATTACATTGGTTCAAAAGAAAGTGCACTAATTACACAAGATCCTAAGCGAACACGTAAAGGTAAGAAGAAGGATGTAGGAACAAAGCAGAGCATATGTGGAGGAGCTAGTAGATTCATCACGCACTATTGGTAATAACTTCTCGGCACTTGTCAGCCCTCCAAATGTCATGAATGAAGCGATTAAAGAGATTGAAAGGCAACTAAAGATATGTGAAGGTCCGCAGTTCTATGACTTTGCAACTGTGTTTTTTATGACTAGTGTTAACAGAGCAACATTCCCAAAACTCCTAAACCATAAGAGGGTTGCTTGGCTAAAGAAACGCTGCAATAGTAGCATGCACTGATATTGTATTTTGTTGACAAGGGAGAACATTATGAGTGTTTAAACATTTTTTCTTTGAATTTGTCACTATGATATCTGACTACTATTTCATGTTCAATTAGTTTTGTTATGGCTTGGATCAATGTTTATTTATTTATGTTTTAGCATGGATCATTGTTTAATTTATTTTCATTCTAGCTTGGATCAATGTTTTTGTTACAATCTATTGGGTGCTTTGTAACGGTTGGGGAAACTGAAGAATACTTAATTGATGATGACAAACTACCGTTAATTCATCAATTGAATTGTCAACGTTGTTGTGTTCATTAACAAGAGATAAGCGAGTATGTGAGTTATTATGTGGGCACCCATAAAGGTTTCACAATATGTTTCAGATGTCAAAACAAAAATTTCAAGACTTGCTTGAGGTACTTGAACAATCTCATAGGTTAACAGACTCTCAAAGAACAGCTACAAGAGAGGTGTTGACAACTACACTGTATATTACTCCAACAGATAAACAGTTTAGTTATTTCGTCACACATCTTACATGACGAAAGGTATACGCCATTTTTAGGGATTGTATTAGAGCGATCGACGAAACACATGCTAATGCATGTATTCTTGTAGAAGACCATGTGTCATACATTGCTTTCATGAATCATTTACATAGAATGTAAAGATTGTATGTTATATCAAATTGTATGTTATATCAAATTGTATGTTATATCAAATTGTATGTTATATCAATGTGTTTTACATGTCATGCCTGGATGGGAGGGGCCATCTCATGACAATCATATATTTCAATACTCATTTAAGGATCCAAGGTTTGACTTTTCATATCCACCACCTCATGAGTATTATTTTTTTCTTAAATTTGCAAACTATCCATTAGGATTATTTATATGCAATGTTAATTATTCTCTTTTTCTAGGAAAATATTATCTAATAAATGCTAGAAATACATTACAAAAAGGGTTAATCATTTGTCGGACTTTGCTCCGGTTAAACGGTCGATAAAAGGGTGATGTAAGATTTCCAATAAAGCCCACTCCTCATCTTGTAGCATCATTGAACAAATTTTTGGAGTGTGGAAAAAGAAACGAGGTATCGTTCGAGGCATGTCGCAGCACATATTCTCAAATAATCTGTGATTGTGGTAGCTACAATGGCTTTACATAATTACATTTGGAGACATCATTCAAGTGTTGATCAATAGTTCTGTGTCTATGATGACAATGAAGCTTTTGTGCATCCAGAACCCAAAGGCTTACAAGCATAGGGAAAGACATAAACAAAATAATACATATCCCAACATAGATTTTGTTGCAACTTAAGGATATGACTCAAATGAAACAGCTACATTAAGAGATTTCATAGCCGAGCAATTACAAAATGTTCATAGGTGCTATACATCAATATAGCTAAAAAATTGTTCTTATTTGTTTTCATATTAATTTCAGTTGAAATTAATTATTAAGTTAATTTTGTTGTAATTTTTATTATCGGACTCATCTATATATATGCGGGTATGCCCGGTTAGGGCACCTATGTGATTCACGATAACTTTTCTACTTGGTATCAAAGCCGAGGGGTCGCTTCCGCCGCTCGACGCGTCCTCCTCGCCCGCTCGCGCTCTCGCTCGCTTCCGCCGCTCGACGCGTCTTCCCCGCCCGCTCCAGCGTCGTCTTCGACAGTTTTCCTCGCTCGCGCGCCCCGCTCCAGCCGCTCCAGCCGCTCGACAGTCCTCCTCGCTCGCGCTCCTCGCTCGCGCGCCCCGCTCCAGCCGCTCCAGCCGCTCCAGCCGCTCGCCTGCCGTCCTTTTTCGGATGCGTTAGCCGACGTTTCCTCCTGTCGGCTGACGCGTCTTCTCCCTCTCCGCCGTCTCTTTCGGCTTGCCGTTTTGTCCTCCATGGGGGCTGCCGGAGACGCCCCTCTTCCATCCTCGGGTGCTCTCTTCGTTTTTCCGATCTAGTTTGCACCCGGTGGATGTTCTCTCGTTCTTCTTGAGATCTTCAGTTTTTTCCCTATGGGAGATCATTCCAGCCCCGATCCGTCCACAAATTCTACCTCGTCTCAATCCGGTGCTCTTCCCGGATCTTCGGCCCCTCCGGTTGATGCTTTGCCTCGTTTCTCGGGTGATCCTCCTCGGAGTCATGGCCAGTCTTTGAAGATTACTACAGTTGCCTTGGATGGAACCAATTACTTGGAATGGTCTAGGGCGGCGCAACATGCGATTCGCAGCCACCAGTTGTATGGCCTTATTGACGGTACTATTGCTGAGCCATCACGTTCCGATCCCTCATGGCGCAAATGGGATGCGGACAACTCTTTGGTCGTCTCGTGGCTACTTCATTCGATGTCCCCTCAGGTGTACCGCAGCTATATGCTGTTGGACTCCGCATATGATATTTGGACGAGAGCCCGTGATACTTACTCCCAGGCAAGCAGTTCGATGCAGGTCTATGAGCTCACTCGCCGCGTTCTGGAATTGCGACAGGGGTCTTTAACTGTTGCCGCCTACTACTCTGAGTTTGAGCGCCTTTATCAGGAGTTGGACTTCTTTAGTACCTTTACTGCCGCTTGTACGGTTGATGCGGTGGCCCTTCAGAAGGATAAAGACCGTTTCCGTGTTCATGTCTTCCTTATGGGCCTTAGCATGGAGTTTGATGTTGTTCGTCTGCACATCCTCCATCGGGAGCCTCTTCCCTCCCTTCGGGAGGCATTCAGCATGCTCCTCAGCGACGAGAATCGCCGTCGCACTCTTGGTTCTGCTACCCTTGGTTCTGCTACCGATCACTCTGCTCTGGCAAGCATGACTCGTGGTCCCTCCTCTGTTTGTAGTCATTGCGGGAAGACAGGACATGTCAAAAGCTCCTGCTTTCGTTTGCACCCGCACCTTGCTCCAAGTGGTCGGGGCTCTAGTACCCGTGGTCGAGGAGGGTACCGTGGTGGTGGTGGTGGTCGCTCTTCTGATGGCCGCTCTCAGTCTTCTGCTCATTCTACTGCTGTTCTGGATGATACTTCTGGAGGCCTGTCTACTGCTGAGTTAGAGGCCTTCCGTCGCCTGTTGCGCTCTCACACAGACTCTACTCCTACTTCCTCTCATGCTGCTGTTGCCACTTCAGGTCTGTCCAGTGCTCATGCCGTGTCCTCCACACCCTCTGACTGGATAATCGACTCAGGTGCGACCGACCACATGACTGGCTCTGCCTCAGGTTTTACCTCCTATACTCCCCTCTCTGGTCGTGATAAGGTTATTGCTGCCAATGGCTCCCTCTCTGCCATTGCCGGTAAAGGGACAGTTTCATGTTCTCCTGACCTATCACTTTCCTCTGTTTTACATGTCCCTTCCTTTCCCCGAAATTTACTTTCTATTAGTCACTTGACTAATTCCTTACACTGTTCTGTGACATTCTTTCCTGATGTTTGTGTTTTTCAGGATCTGGCTACGAGGCGGACACTTGGCAGTGGTAGGAATGTCGGCGGCCTGTACTTGCTGAACCAGTCTTCTCCCAGTGCCCTATCTTCCACCAGATCTCCGACCCTTGACGATCTTCGACGATGGCATCAGCGCCTTGGCCACCCTTCACCTTTATATCTTGCTAAATTGTTTCCTGTTTTTTCTCCTTTACTTCCGTCTTTTTCTTGTGATGCTTGTGAGCAGTCTAAACATGTACGGTGTCGTTCTACTCATTTGTCTGTCCCTAGTCTGTATCCATTTGATGTTATTCACTCTGATGTTTGGGGTCCATCCCCCGTTATCTCTTTATCTGGATTTCGTTGGTTTGTGACGTTTATTGATTGCTATTCTCGCACTACTTGGCTTTATCTGCTTAAAAAGAAAAGTGATGTTCTTTCTTGCTTTCAAAATTTTCATAAGATGGTGGTCCAACAGTTCGGAGGCACAATACGTGTGTTACGTAGTGATAATGGTGGGGAATATGACGATCGCGGTGTCTTTGGGGCTTATCTTGCGGACCATGGTATAATTCATCAAACTACATGTGTCCATACCTCCACTCAAAATGGGGTGGCCGAACGGAAGAATCGGCAGTTGCTGGAGGTGGCCCGGTGCTTACTTCTATCTCTGCACCTCCCTAAATCCTATTGGGGGGATGCTGTTCTTACCGCCGCGCATCTCATTAATCGCCTTCCGTCCCGTGCTCTCTCGTTTGCTACGCCTCTCTCTCGTCTTGAGCAAAAACACATTGTCCACACCTCTCACCTTCACCCTCGTATCTTCGGCTCCGTGTGTTTTGTCCACGTCCATACTCCGCATCGTGATAAACTTGATGCGCGGTCCCTTCGCTGTGTTTTTGTTGGGTATTCCTCTACCACCAAGGGGTATAGATGTTATCACCCCCCGACACGTCGGTATTATTGTACCGTCGATGTCACCTTTTGTGAGGGGGAGTCGTACTTTGGTCCTCGTCAGGGGGAGATGATTTGTACAGATGTCGAGACAGATGCCGAGATAACCGACTCCCCGCTTCCGATTTGTGCTCACCCACATCCTGTTCCTATTCCTCCACCTGACCCTACACCTCTTGCTCCTGTTCCTCCTACCTCCGCTCCTCCGATCATATATACATACTCCCGTCGTCCCACGACTGTTGAGCATGTGCAGGCTGAAGATGTCCCGCCAGTACCGGTGAATGCCTCCAACCCAGATTCTGAGGACGATCTCCATATTCCTCTTGCTCGCCTTATAGGTAAGAAGGGTAGCACTACACATCCCATTGCCAACTACATTCGTTATGATCACCTTTCTCAGGCACATCAAGCCTTTGTTTCTTCCCTCTCATCTATTGTTATTCCTAAGACATGGCAAGAGGCTGCTCAGATACCTGAATGGAAAGCGGCAATGGAGGAGGAATTGCATGCCCTGGACAAGAATAAAACATGGCAGCTGGTGAGCCTTCCTCCAGGGAAGCGAACGGTCGGATCCCGTTGGGTGTTCACAGTTAAACAAAACCAAGATGGTGTTGTGGAGCGGTATAAAGCTCGTTTGGTGGCTCAGGGATATACCCAGGCCCAGGGCATTGACTACCAGGAGACCTTTGCTCCTGTTGCTAAGATGAATTCGATCCGTGTCCTTTTTTCTATTGCTGCAAGTCGTAAATGGGAACTACTTCAGCTAGATGTCAAGAATGCCTTTTTGAATGGTGATCTGGAGGAGGAAGTATACATGGATACTCCACCGGGCTCTGTTATCAAAGGGTCCAAAGGGAAGGTGTGCCGAGTTCTAAAATCTCTGTACGGCTTGAAACAGTCTCCGAGAGCGTGGTTTGGGCGGTTTTACAAGTTCATGCTTCAACTTGGGTACACTCAGAGTCATGCTGATCACACGCTCTTTATTAAGAGAAAAGATGCCCTGGTCTCTATTCTGATTGTGTATGTGGACGACATCATCATTACCGGGGATCACATGGAGGAGATCACTTACTTGAAGGAACAACTGGGCAAGGAATTTGAAGTTAAAGACCTGGGAAAGCTGAAATATTTCTTGGGAATTGAAGTGGCTAGGTCTCAGCAAGGGATCTTCATCTCCCAAAGGAAGTATACTCTAGATCTCCTTAAAGAGACTGGGATGCTTGGGTGCGCTCCCGTGGACACCCCCATTGAGGCTAATCACAAAATTGATGCAGATACTAGTGGAGAGAAGGTAGATGTTTCAAAATACCAACGTTTGGTTGGACGACTCATATACCTGTCCCATACTCGCCCTGACATTACGTATGCTGTGGGGGTCCTCAGTAGGTATATGCATTCTCCTTCCATTCGTCATCAGCAGGCGGCCTTTAGAGTGCTACGGTATCTCAAAAAGGCACCAGGACGTGGGATCCTTTTCAGGAACGACAAATCTTTAGAAGTTGAAGTGTTTACTGATGTTGATTGGGCTGGTAGCCAAGATGACAGAAAATCAACTACTGGGTATTGCACGTTTGTGGGTGGCAACCTCGTTTCGTGGAGGAGCAAGAAGCAAAATGTGGTAGCTCGATCAAGTGCAGAGGCAGAGTATAGGGCAATGGCACAAGGTGTTTGTGAAGGACTGTGGTTGAGGACTCTCCTTCGGGATATTGGCTTTCGGGGGAACAATCCTATCATGATCTACTGCGACAACAAAGCTGCCATCAGTATCGCGCACAATCCTGTGCAACATGATAGAACTAAACATGTGGAAGTTGATAGACATTTCATCAAGGATCATCTAGACAAAGGGAATATCTGCACACCCTTTGTGAACTCATCCGATCAGCTTGCGGACGTCTTCACCAAGGGTTTATATAGCGACAACTTCAAGGACAACACAAACAAGTTGGGAATGATCAATATATATTCCCAACTTGAGGGGGAGAGTTGAAATTAATTATTAAGTTAATTTTGTTGTAATTTTTATTATCGGACTCATCTATATATATGCGGGTATGCCCGTTTAGGGCACCTATGTGATTCACGATAACTTTTCTACTATTTCATCTTTCAATTTGTAGGTGAAATTTCTTATATTTGCAGGATGGCATGGTGGAGAAGTTATGTGATGCCTGAACAAGATTATTCATATAATCTCTACTTTATTTTAAAGTCATTAAATAATGTTCAAATTTATCTAACTATGATTAAATAGTACTTTCGTATGAACAACTTACTGTGATAGCAATTTTTCACATTCTTATATATGTTTTATTTAAATTCTTCTACTACCACATAGTTCTTCCAAATAGGTAAAAATAGTTTCGAATTTCTAAGCAGCATTGCAAACGGAATACTTCAATACAGTTTTATGAATTTTCCCATCATTCTGTCTCAAAGCTTATTTTCCCACCACTTTCAAATCACTAATTTTTCCAGAACCCCAGCCAAGCCAAACTGAGCTTATATCTCATCCTTCAAGTCTTCCTCAATTAAGGCATTTAAATCATAGGTGGAACGGAAGGCGGGGAGATAAATGCAACACAAAGTATGAAATGTGGAGGGCCAGGTCTGGATTTTGATGCTTCTTGTAGGAAAGAATCATTTGATATGAGTTCAAAATTAAGAAGGAAAATAATAGTTTCATTCAATGTTTATTTAAATAGATAAAAAAGTTATTTATACGAGGCTTGTGGAATTTGAGAATAAAAAGGGGGCCAATATTTATTATCCTTCTCAAAATCATCACTTACAATGTACAAAGGGTCTCCTTTTATAAAAAGAGGGAGGGAGAGCTAAATGTAAACTAAAGATGTGGGACTAAAGGAGGAGCTAGAGAGGAGAGGCCTTATGGGCCTAAATACATGGGATTTTATTTATTTCTTGTAACACTCCCCCGCAAGCTGGAGCGTACAAGTCGTAGTTGCCAAGCTTGGAGAGGAATTGCTGATATAGTGGGCGAGATAAGACCTTAGTGAAAATGTCGGAGATTTGATCGGCAGTCCTCACGTGTTGTAGAATCAGTTTTCGAAGTTGGACCTTTTCCCGGACAAAATGACAATCAACTTCAATATGTTTTGTACGTTCATGAAACACAGGGTTCTCGGCAATGTGAATAGCCGCTTGAATATAGCGAAAGAGAACAGGTGGTGAAGGAAGGTTGACACCTAAATCAGTGAGGAGACTTTCAAGCCATGTGAGTTCAGAGACGGCGACAGCCATGGAACGATACTCTGCTTCAGCTGAAGACCGAGCAACCACAGTCTGCTTCTTGCTTCGCCAAGTAACCAAGGTCCTGCCAAAATATGTGCAGTAGCCGCTCGTGGATCGCCAGTCGTCCAGGGACCCAGCGTAATCAGCATCACAATATGCAATGAGAGACAGAGAAGTAGAGGGTTTGTATACCAGCCCTTGTCCCGGAGCATTCTTCAAGTATCGAAGAATATGCTCAACGGCCAGAAGATGAGAGACCCGAGGGTATGCATGAAGCGACTAACCACGTCGACCGCAAATGAAATATCAGGTTGAGTGACAATAAGATAGATTAACTTACCAACAAGACGACGATAATACTCCGGATTAGGGAGAAGTTGATCAGAGTCAGATCCATGAGCGCGGAGTTGATGATTTGTATCCATAGGTGTGTCCACAGGCTTACATCCGGAGTAGCCTGCATCATGAAGAAGATCGAGAAAATACTTCCGCTGAGACAAGACAAGACCATCAGGTAGTCGGGCCACCTCAATTCCCAAGAAGTAGCGGAGCCATCCCAAATCCTTAGTTTGAAAATGTGAGGCAAGATGTTGCTTGATTTGGGTGATGCCGGGAAGAACATCACCAGTCACAAGGATGTCATCACCGTAAACTAGAAGAATCACTGTGCCAGATCGTTTTCGAATGAAAAGGGAGAAATTTGTCGAGCTCCGAGTGAAGCCAAACTCACGAACCACCTGTCTAAACTTCTCAAACCATGCCCGTGGAGACTGTTTCAGACCATAGAGAGATTTCTTCAAGTGACAAACAAGGGACTCCCCCGTGGTTGTATAACCAAGAGTCTGCTGCATGTACACAGTCTCCACAAGATCGTCGTGAAGGAAGGCGTTTTTAATGTCAAGTTGATGCAGAGGCCAATGACGATGAACGACAAGAGAGAGGAGGACACGAACGGTGTTGAGTTTTGCCACCGGAGAAAATGTCTCTTCATAATCAAGACCGTGTTGTTGAGTAAAACCTCTAGCAACAAGACGAGCCTTGAGACGATCAACAGTCCCATTCGGATGATGCTTCACAGTGAATAGCCACTTGCAGCTCACGGTATGTTAATTAGGCGAAAGAGAAACCAGGTCCCAAGTGTGATTGGCCCAAAGAGCAGTCATTTCCTCATCCATTGATGCGCCCCACCCCGGATGCTGAAGGGCTTCCTGTACAAAAGAGGGGGTGGAAATAGACGATAAAGAGGTTGCAAACATGCGTAAATCAGAGGAGAGACGATGCATGGAGACATAGTTGGAAAGTGGATGCGCGGTGGAGGGTGTCGTCGAATCAGCAGTCGGCGGAGTATCAGTAGTAGATAGAGGTTGTCGCGGGGCACCGAAATGAGGATAGAGGCGAGAGTAAACACGAAGAGGAAGAGCCAAGGCAGGCGGTGGTGTCGGTAGTAAGGGGGTAAAGGAGAATTGGTAGGAGCAAGAGGACGCGGGATATAAAGAGGTGGTATTGATGTGGTGACAGATTGATGGAAAAGTTGATCTTCCATGAAAGTGACATCAGCAGACGCAGTCAGCTTCCGATTTGAGGAAGAATAACAGGCATAGCCCTTTTGGGTGCGCGAATACCCAACTAACATGTAGCGCGTGGCACGAGGGGCTAGCTTATCGACAGGAGGACCCAGATGGTGAACATAGCAGACACAACCAAAGACCCGTGGGGTCAAGGAAAAGGAAGTGCGTTCAGGAAATAGGAGAGAGAATGGAGTCGCAAATTGGAGGACGGATGAGGACATGCGGTTGATGAGATAATAAGAAATGGAGATAGAGAAATTCCAATAGGTAGTGGGGACCTGCATTTGGAATAAGAGAGACCGAGCAACTTCGAGAAGGTGGCGATTCTTCCGTTCAGCAACACCATTTGTTGTGGCGTGTACGCACAGGAGGTTTGGTGGATAATACCCAACGAGGTGCAGACTTCCTGGAAAGCATGCCCAGTGTATTCGCGAGTATTATCAGTGCGAAGAATTTTGATAGTACGGGTAAATTGCGTGTGGATTTCTGCAGTAAAGGAGCGAAAAATGGACAAAAGCTCAGAACGATCACGCATCATATATAACCAAGTCATGCGTGAATAATCATCAACAAACGTAACAAAGTAGCGATAACCAAATATATTGGCGGTTTTGTAGGAACCCCATATATCAGAATGAACTAAACAAAAAAAACAGCGCTCCGAGTACAATGAGGAAGGAAAACAGAGCGATGTTGTTTCCCATAGATACATGATTCACACGTAAAAGGAGAAAAAGATACATCGGGAAGAGCCTTTTGGAGAATGGGAAGAGGAGCATGACCGAGGGGCCGATGCCAATCAGTAGAGCTGACAAAAGAGAGTGGAGGAAAGAAGATCCAAAGTGTAGAGCTCATTGCATAACCGCCCTGTACCAATGATATTCCGCGTCTGCCGATCCTGCACAACAAAAGAAGAGGAAGAAAGGGTAAGAAGGCAATCATGATCTTGAGTTAGGCGGATGACAGAGAGCAAATTGAATTGAGCGCCATGGACATGAAGAACGAAGTGGAGAGGTAGAGAAGGGGTGATCAATATATCGCCAGATCCAGCAACGAGAGTGGTGTCGTCGTTTGCTACTGTAATGAACTTCGGATACGGAGAGTCCAAGTACCGAGGCGGTTGTTGAGGAGAGATATGATGAGTAGCTCCAGAGTCCACAATCCAGGAGGAGCCAAGAGGAAAGGTAGAGAGACAGGCATTGGACAAGGAGGCCACGGGTCCAGAGTTGCGAACAATCAGCTCCTGCAGGTGGCAGAGTTTGATCCGCAGAATGTCGATTTCAGTGAGCGGACAAGGGCGGTCAGTGCATCGACGGCCGCAAAACTTATTGGAGGGAGCTGTATATCTTCTGGTGCTGCTCGGGGTAGGAGCCACGGGAGTTCTCATGACAGGATACATAAGATACCTCAGCAAGCAAGAGCTCGAAAAAGAAAGGTGGCTCGGCAGAAGCAAAAAAGGCGGTCTTAGCAGGACTCGGCCACAGGAGCGCAGTAAGAGGAGCTCTGTACAAGGGAGCTCGACGAGCAGGATGGCAACAACGATCTCGGCGACAAGGAGCTTGGCAGAAGTTTGGCGGTTACAGGAGCACGCAAGCAGGCGATTGGAGCGGTCACAGGTATGCGTGAGTAGATACCGAGGGCGAGCAGAGTTCGCGCGAGAAAGAGAACAGGAGAACTCGCGAGAAAGTTGTGCAAAGGCGCAGTCACAACAGACGAACAGAGCGGGTGATCACCTGGTTGCGGTCACGCCGAGAAGATCTGCAGGCGCAACGCGTGCTCTGCGACTTGAGTCGTCACCGAGGCTAGTGGAAGAACACGATCACTGGGGGCCAGCGACCTTAGAGAGCTCGGCAAATCACAGATCGTGGAAGAAGGTCCGGCGAACAGTGCGGGTAGGATGTTGGGTATTGTAGCCACAATTACCTTGATTTGAAGAAGTGTTCCTTTGAACTAAGTTGAATTGAGTTGTATTTGATTATGCGCTTTAGCTATGTTGTGACAGGTCATTCCACTCTAGGTACAAACCAATGTCAGGTTTCAATGAGTCGTCAAACACAGGCCTGTGCAATGTAATCCCTCATTGTATAGACCAAAGTGTTGGCTCATGTGGAATCTCTCTATTGGGATGTACCTCATTTCCTAAGTGCAAGAGAAGGAGGACTGGAGCTGTTGGTGGAATCTTTTTAAGAAAGGAATTTTTCTTAAGTAAAATTCGGTTATATCATTTAGGACATATAGTCGAATTCGACTATATGGTCTGAATGGATATAACCGAATTCGGTTAATCTAAGATCGAAATTTCTTCAAAGTAATAGAATAACCGAATTCGGTTATTGAAATTCGGTTATTGTTTTTTCGGTGAATGTGTTTAACCGAATGTTGAAATCTGTAGAATTCAGTTATATCATTTAACCGAATTCGAATCGGTTATTGCCATTCGGTTATTCCATTTAGTCGAATCGGTCTGCGTATCTCCGGTTCAGTTCTTCCGGCCTGATCTTTTAGGGATTTCTCTTTAACGATTCGCGAGGTGTCTTTCTCGATGCTCTCAGATATAGCCGTTGGAGTGAAGAAGCTATAAATAGCTAAGGGTTAATTCCGTTTAACCCTAATCGTGAATCCAAGAAGAAAAACATCGTTCTCTCCGTCCGTCCGTCGGCTGACTGTTATCGCAAATCTTCTGCTGTTGCCGACAATGTTTTTGAACGATTCTTCTTGAAGAAAAGGGTCAACTAGATCTCTAATTTTAGATCTCTTCAAGTTCCTTTTAGATCTAGTTGTCTCCTAAGTGTTCAGATCAAGTTCTCTCAAGGCAAGATTTCTTCTTCCTTCTTTCAAGATCCAGATTTCCGATTCAATCAAGGAAGAAGAAGATCTGTTATTTTCAGATTTGATAAAGTTAAAATCTCAAGGAGATTTAAAGTAGATTGTTTCTCAATCTAAAGTTGTGTAAGATTTTATTACATTATTCTTGTAGGAAGCTTGCTTCCGAGTTGTAGGAGCGTTGTCTCCGAGTTTGTAGGAAGTTTCCCTTCCAAGCTTGTAGGAGTTTTGACTCCGAGTTGTAGGATTATTCTTAATCCGAGATCAGTGAAGTAGCCTAGTCTAGCCGGTCGTGCTAGATAGGTGAGGTGGAAAGTGGACTACCCAAGATCGGGGAACCACTATAATTTTCTGTGTTGTGCTGTGCTCTTTTGGATTCTGTGTGCTTTTATTTATAAGTTTTTAATTCCGCGTAAAGACATAGAATCCACCTATTCACCCTCCTCTAGGTGATTTAGGCCGCAACTAGATACTTTCATAGGAGAAACGGTGCGAGCTTTTCTGCGGACAGAGGGAGCCAACGGACAGAGCTGAGCGGCGAGAAGAATGCGCGAACACTAGAAGGTGAGGAGCATGCCACGCGGTTAGTCCATAGATCACAACGGACAGTCGATGCAATCAGGCGGGCACACCAGCGGACAGAGCAACGCACAATCCAGCGATCATACGAACCGTGCACACCACGAAAGCAGCTCCGCAAACAAGAAGGAACACGCGAACAAGCGCAGCAAACCAGCGAACCGCGGACTGTCAGAGAGGGTGGGCTGGAAGACAGGAGCAAACACTCAACCGAGAAAAAAAAAGGAGTGATTGAATTTTACTTGCTCTGATACCATGTGGAATTTGAGAATAAAAAGGGGGTCAATATTTATTATCTTTCTCAAAATCATCACTTACAATGTACAAAGGGTCTCCTTTTATAGAAAGAAGGAGAGAGAGCTAAATGTAAACTAAAGATATGAGACTAAAGGAGGAGCTAGAGAGGAGAGGCCTTATGGGCCTAAATACATGGGTTTTTATTTATTTCTTGTAACAAGGCTAAAATTTAATATTCAGTTATTTTTATACATTCAAGTAAACTCATATCATGGAGCTATCACAAGCTCATTGGGTGCAAAAAGAGAAGCTTGGGGCCCGAGCCTAAGGCTCGGTCTGTAAAACGTCCCAGAGTCCAAACACTTTTTCGACTACCATGGAGAAAATTTGATCTTCACTACCTAGAAGACAGCCTCAAAAAAGCCTTTTAAATTATTGATAAAAACTCAGAAGATATATTGATGAAAATTCAGAAGGTGGTTTGAAAAAGTTTAGACTAGATAAATGCATGTTGAAAGTACAATATCTAGAAAAATATTCAAAAAAACATCGCCATTACAAATAGAACAAGGAAATTAACTTGCAATTGAAATCGTAGAAAATACTAAATATGCAAATACGCACCTTCAGTTTCTTATTATTTTTTGTTTCAGTATACATTTGGATCTCAATGGCGTAGACTTCCAAAAGCTGGGTGCCTTTTTTATGATCATCAGTGCCATCTTCTCTTTGACAGGATTTATGGAGCTCTTTCAGTATCTACATGCATAGAAGGAAATTTAACTTTGCATTTCTAAATTTAGCAAGAGCACCAGAAAAAGCAAACTCGAGTAGAACTCACCTTCTTCATTTTTCCATATTCTCCAGCATCAAACCAAATTTTGCAGAGTTTTAGATTGGTTTTAAACCATAGTCTCTGCATAAATAAATTTTAAAAAAATGAGTGTAGCAGGAGGGAGATGACTAGAAGGGGAGATTTGGAAGGTGGAGGAGGAAGTGGGAGAAGAGATATGATGTCCAAATGCGGTAAGTGCTGGTAAATATGAGTTCGACCTCATTTTTTGCATCTTCAAGTGCCTTCAGTGTTGTCTGGTAAAATTCCTGAAGGAGACCAAAATTCTGATTTGTTGGCCCGGAGACAAAATCCATAATGTTATTGATACATTTTTCACTGTAGTTACGTGTGACAGACGATCTGATGTATGTCAGCATTTCCCGATAGGCCTCCATCATTTCCTTGTACTTTCCAAGGCGATAATACAGCTTAACTGTTTGCTTTAGAGCTTTGAAACCCCTGGTTATATTCAAGGAAAACAATAACCAGTGGTAAAATTCACACTATTAGGGGCCATGATAAAAAAAGCAGAAATATGCAGCCACTCATACGTGTAAAATGGCCAAGTACATGCATTGTAAACTGTACCAAAAAAGTCTGTACAGTAATAAGGAGGAAAAAGATCAAGCCAATTTATGACTTGCACAGGAAGGCAGGAAGCAGCGAATGCCAATTGCAAGGTCATTGTTACTATGGACTGAAACAGTAACGTCATTGCAACATAATTGATACAAATTATACTATCATTTCCGAGATATTGAGATCATGTAAACAACCAGAAGATAGCAAAACACATGGAAAAGTAAGAACTGAGCATTGCATAAGCACATCATATGAACAGCTATTATTACCTTAAGAACCGATCATTACACAAGCACATCAAGAAAAAATATATTATTATCTTGTCTGAGAATGTCTGTGCTTATAAGTTCTTGTGGAAAAAGCTCAAGCTTGTGTATATTTCATGTATAAAATACAAGGAGAGAATACATATTTATAGGAGAGAGAGAGAGGAGAGAAAATCCTATACACAATGTGGGACTAAAGAAGGAGTACATTATTGGGCCAAAATAATTGGGCCTCTCATATGGGCCTTTCTAACACTCCCCCGCAAGCTGGAGCGTACAAATCGTAGGTGCCGAGCTTGGACAGACACTGATGGAAGAGAGTACTGGACAGGGCCTTTGTGAGGACATCCGCAACTTGCTCAGTACCAGAAACATGCTTCAGGTCGAGCTTCTTCATTTGAACTTTCTCCCGGATGAAATGACAGTCTACCTCAATATGCTTTGTTCTTTCATGGAAGACCGGGTTTTTAGCAATATGTATAGCAGCTTGACTATCACAGAAGAGGAGAGCAGGTGAGGGAAGCCTTATACCAAGATCTGTAAGGAGGCTTTCCAGCCAAGTGAGTTCTGAAACCACAGATGTCATTGCCCGGTATTCTGCTTCAGCTGAGGAACGCGCAACTACCGCTTGTTTCTTGCTTCGCCAGGTGATAAAGTGTCCTCCGAAGTACGTGCAAAAATCACTGGTTGATCGACGATCGTCTATGGACCCAGCATAATCAGCATCAGAGTATGCCACTAGTGTTGGAGTTGATGATGAGGTTTTGTAAACTAGTCCTTGACCGGGGGCTGTTTTGAGGTATCGGAGGATTCGTTCAAGTTCAACAGCCTGAAGATGTGAGCCCCGAGGGGCATGCATATACCGACTGACAATACCAACAGCGAAGGAGATGTCTGGTCTTGTTACCGTTAGGTAGATTAATTTTCCGACCAGGCGGCGATAGTATTCCGAATTTTGTAACAGGAGATCGGAGTCAGAGGACTGAGCACAGATTTTGTGATTTACATCCATTGGAGTGTTAATTGGTTTGCAGCCGGAGTAGCCCGCATCCTGAAGAAGATCGAGGCAGTATTTGCGCTGAGAAAGGACAAGTCCATCTGGTCGTCTGGCAATCTCCAGACCTAGGAAGTAATGAAGGTGTCCCAGATCTTTTGTTTGAAATACAGTGCTAAGATGTTGTTTGACCGCCTGTATTCCTTTTGAGTCATCTCCAGTGATTATGATGTCGTCCACGTAAACCAGCAGTAGAACAGTTCCCGAGGACCGATGGCGAGTGAACCGCGAGAAGTCTGCCGAGCTCCGAGTAAAGCCAATTTCTTGAAGAGCCATGCTGAACTTGTCAAACCAATTCCGAGGGGACTGTTTGAGACCATATAATGATTTTATAAGATGACAGACCATAGACTCCCCCGTGGTCTCAAACCTGGGTGGTTGTTCCATGTAAACAGTTTCGTTGAGATCGCCGTTCAGAAAGGCGTTTTTCACATCCAGTTGTAGTAAGGGTCATTGACGGTGTACAGCTACAGAGATAAGCACACAAACCGTGTTTAGTTTTGCCACGGGAGAAAAAGTCTCTTCATAGTCAATGCCTTGTTGTTGGGTGTAGCCACGAGCGACCAATCGAGCTTTTAGCATGTCAATCGTTCCATCGGGAGCATGTTTGATGACATAGACCCATTTGCACCCAACCGGTTTCTGACCCGGAGGTCGGGGTACCAGAGTCCACGTCTGGTTGGCCCAGAGAGCGGTCATTTCCTCCTTCATAGCAGCACGCCAGCCAGGATGTTGCAGAGCCTCCTGCACAGAGTTAGGAATAGAAACGGAGGATAATGAAGTAGCAAGGGTTTTAAGAGGAGGAGAGAGACGATGTAGGGAGACATAGTTCGCCATAGGATGAGCGGTGGAATCTGTTACCGGATCAGCTGTGCGCGGAGTACCTGAGGTAGAGGCCGACTGCGTAGGAGCAACGGACGGAGGAGCGTGACGAGAGTAGACACGGAGAAAGGGCGGTCTAGAGGGACCAGGAGCAGGAGTTGGTGTTGGAAGAGCTGGTGGCGGAGGTGTGTTAACAGGTATGGCCGGTCTCAGGAGGGATTGTGTAAGAGGTGGTGGAGGAGAGATGGGTAGAGGACCAGAGTAGAATGGCTGAGACTCACGGAAGGTAACGTCAGCCGAAACCGAGATTTTTCGGGTGGTTGGATTATAGCAGACGTAGCCTTTTTGAGTACATGAATATCCAACAAATATATGTTTGGCCGCCCTTGGATCCAGCTTATCCATGGATGGTCCCATGATGTGGACATAGCAGGTACATCCGAAGATTCGAGGTGTAAGATAGAAAGCCGGAGCAGAGGGAAAGAGAAGACTGACTGGAGTGGCATGGTGGAGGACAGAGGATGGAAGGCGGTTAATGAGGAAGCATGCTGTGGAGACCGCAAAGTTCCAGTAGACTTTGGGAACGTTCATGTGAAGCATGAGAGAGCGGGCGACATCAAGCAAGTGGCGGTTCTTCCGTTCGGCAACACCATTTTGCTGTGGGGTGTAGGGACATGAAGTCTGGTGAATAATTCTGAATTCAGAGCACAAATTGGCAAAGTCATGGCTGGTGTATTCGCGAGCATTATCTGTGCGTAGCGTTTTGATAGTAGTTGAGAATTGTGTGCGGGTTTCAAGGATAAAAGCCCGAAAAACACGAGGGAGTTCGGAGCGATCGCGTAGTAAGTATATCCATGTTGTTCGAGAGTAATCACCAATAAACGTAATAAAGTATCGATAACCAGAGATACTAGTAACTTTATATGGACCCCACACATCAGAATGCAGTAAATCAAAAGGAGCGGAGCTCCGAGTACAATGTGCTGGAAAAGAAGAACGCGACTGTTTGCCAAAAATACATGAATCACACTGAAAAGCAGGAAGAGATACATCGGGAAGTGCCTTCTGGAGGACTGGAAGCGGGGCATGTCCAAGACGTCGATGCCAATCAATAGAGGAGACAGAAGAGAGAACAGTGGGATAGTCGTCAAGAAGGTAGAGCCCATTCCGCAGTTGCCCTTTACCAATGGTAGTCCGCGTCCGCCGATCCTGTATCAGAAAAGAAGAGGATGTAAATATGACGGAGCAATCGAGATCCGTAGTAAGACGGCTAACAGAAAGCAAGTTGAATGAGGAGCCCGGGACATGAAGAGCCGAGCGGAGAGAGAGGGAGGAGTTAAGAGATAAGTCAGCCGAGCCGGAGACAGGAACAGTCGCCCCATTAGCCACGGTGATACACTTCGGATGAGGAGTGGCCGAGTACTTGGGTGGGCGTAGCGAGGTGATGTGATGAGTGGCACCAGAGTCCACTATCCAACTTGGACTGGTGGAGAGACATGTGATACCTGAATTGGAGACGGAGGCGACTGAGGCAGAGGAGGATATCTGCTCTTGAAGCAGCTGGAGCTGTAGGCGAAGCGTCTCAAGATCAGTGCGGGAGGCAGAGGAGCTGTCTTCTGCAACAGCTGCAGTCGGACGAGGAGGACGACCATTTTTCTGGTAGCAGGTGGCCACAAAATGTCCGTCTCGCCCGCAGAAGGTAGATTTTGGTCGAGACCGACCATCGCGCCCCCTTCCCCGAGAGCCCGAGCGGCCACCACTAGCAGAAGGAGGTAGGGAAAGTAAGGGGCATTTGTCCTCTGGAGAAGGGCTGGGGAGGGTGGTGGAGGAGCATCCGGAGGTGCGGAGACTCGGAGGAGCATGGAGCACACATCTGAGAGAGAAGGAGTAGTGGCGGAGGCAAGAACTTGAGCCCGAATGCTTTGCAGGTGTGGGGGAACACGAGCTATGATCATGGCGATGCAGACTGCTTCCTTCTGAGCCCGTTGAGCAGAGTGATCATTGGTAGAAGGCTGATGCTGGATCCAGGCTTCAGCCAGAGTCTTGGCTCGAGCTACAAAGGAGGTCATGTCGGCAGCCCCAACCGCGTCTAAAGCCTGGAGATCTGTAATGATGTCGTAGAGGTGTTGGAGGCTATCCTTGCCTGAGTACATTGAGTGGAGCTCATCCCACATAGCTTTGGCGGTCTCGTGATACATGGTCATTTGATATGGCTCGCCATCCAGAGAGTTGAGAAGCCAAGTCTGAACGCGGCCGTCATTCCTGAGCCAGTCATCCGTAGGAGGTGAGGGAGGTGCCTGAGTGAGATGTAGCAGAAGGCCCTTGGACTGAAGAACCCTTCGGACCGAGTGCACCCACTGAATGAAATTCTTCTTCCCGGAGAGGGAGATAGTGGTGATCCGCAGCTCGTCGCGGAGATCGGACGAGGAGTTCGGACGGGCTGCGGGAGAAGGGGCAGGCAGCTCAGTTGAGTCAACCGAGGAAGGCATCTGGCACGAACCGGAGGCCGCACGAACTGGAGGCAGACGTCAGGAGGTCGTACGAACAGGAGACTGCTTGGCCGACTAAAGGAGGCCGCACGAACAGCGGCTGGAAGCAGATCGCTGAAGGGGTGCGGCTTAGCGGAGGAGGTCGGCAAGGGCTGACCGCTGAGCAGACCGCAGGAGGCAGGAGCGGACCACTGCGAGCAGGAGACAGACCGCAGGGAAGGCCGCAGGAGATAGGCCGCTGGGAAGGCCGCTGGCGGAGGAGAGATCGCTGGACGGAGAGATGTCGCACGGGCTGGAGCAGACCGACCAGAGGGCGGGTAGAGGAGACCGGCGCGGGAAGCCGCACGGATCCTTGCCGAGACTGCAGAGGCCGCTCGCTGGCGGAAGAATGCAGAATGTGCGAGCAAGGAGAGAGCTCGCTAGAAGGCGCAGACCGCGCGACTCGCGCGAGTAAGGAGGTAGAGACCGCGCGAGTAAGGATGGATCAAGAGGAGAGGGGTCCAGGCAGGGGAAGGCTATAAAGAGGAGCGAGGGGAGGCGGTAGAGCTGAGGGAGACTTCGACGAGGAGATGCGGTCTCAGACACGCGAGGCCGCAGAGCTGCGGTTAGACAGACCGCAAAAGGGGTGCGGTTTAAAAAAAATGAGACCGCAGGTTCGCAGAACCTGGCTCTGATAACATGTGGAAAAAGCTCAAGCTTGTGTATATTTCATGTATAAAATACAAGGAGAGAATACATATTTATAGGAGAGAGAGAGGAGAGAAAATCCTATACACAATGTGGGACTAAAGAAGGAGTATATTATTGGGCCAAAATAACTGGGTCTCTCATATGGGCCTTTCTAACAGTTCTCAACAGCTTCCGTATGAAATAAGTAACAACTAAATCACTAGTGATCTACAATGTCGTCAAACACAGAACCATGTTTGCTCAAGTGAATTAGAACAATATGGTGAAAGAAGCAACCAGCTTTCCTGTTACGAAGATGGAAGAGGATCAGGGACGAGGACACGAGGGCACAACGCATATGTCGACGTCAGGACCAAGGCGGCGGACACAGATCACAATTCGATGACGGACATTCTCCAGTAGTGCGCACGGATATAGCGCACCCATCACCGTATATTTTATAATCGCACATGTATCTCGAGCCATGGTTATTTATCATTTGCTTTCGCTTATATTGTAACTAGGCACTATATAAGCCTAAAGCTTGCCTTTCATTTGAGGGATCGAGGAGTAACTATTTTGAATGAGCCCTAGGGGCTAGATTCATCTCTCATCTTCTCTTCCCTTCCCTCTCCTCTTCTTCAACCCTAGTACCTAACATTTGGTTCGACCTGCCGCCTTCGGGCTGCGGTCTCCGTTGCCCGAAGCTTTACCAGCGCCCCTCCTTCGGCTTTCAACTTCGCTGGACCTTGCGTTCTTCCCCAGAACATCTGTCTCGCGTGTGGCTCCTTCCCGCAACATCGGCACCGCCTTACGCTCTTTCCTATGACATCGACTCCGCTCCATCCCGACATCGACGCCGCCTTCTGCTCTTTTCAAGACACCGTCGTCGACATCGACACCAACTCCCCTGAAATCGATAGATCCACATCGCCCTCACGTGCAGTCTTCCCCGCGATATCGCCTTCGGCTTCGACCCCGACTTCAGACCAACTTTCGACTGCAACGACCTCAGGCCGACTTTGCCCGCGTCGCTGCCACTGTCGGCGTCCTCCTCTAGGCTGCTTCCAGACGCACCTTGCCCGTGTGTATGCCCCCTCGGCTCCGCTCCATGGAACATTCCAACATATCGGCGCCTCCTCCCCCGGTGGATCCGACCATCCTCCATCGCCTCGACGATCACGACAACGCCATTGTCTCGCTCCAAGCCCTCATGTTACGAATGGATGCGAATCTTGATGCCATCATGACCGACCGCCCAAGCACGTTCGCAACCTCCACTGCAAACTCCCTATCCCTCCTCGGCGCACCCCCAGACTCATATCGGGACACAGTTCCGCCGCCGGTTGTTTTTTCACCAGGACCCCGATCCTTCGAAGTTCTGTCCTTCAACAACATTGATCCCACAGGTTGGATTGCCAGAGCGGAGCCGTTTTCGACATCCAACAAATCTCGGAGCCACACAAAGTCAGCACAGCTATGATAGGGATGGAGGGCTTCGCACTCCATTGTGTCAGTTGACTCCGACAGTCCGCACCTGCTCTCTCTTGGCCCAACCTGCAGCAAGATCTCATTCGTCGATACGATGTTCATTACTCGGGTTCAACGGTGGGGCGCCTTTGCGGTGCTCGTCAAACGGGAGTCCTCGACGACTACATCGACGAATTCATCGCTCTCGCCACACATGTGTACGTCCTTCCCCCTAATCACTACCTCAGCTTCTTCATGCATGGGCTCCTCCAGCATATTCATGTCCAGCTGTGGACACATCACCCACCCTCTATGGTCGAGGCCATGGACCTCGTCTGCTTGGTGGAAACGGACTTCAACGTCCCCTCCGTCGACACCGACCAGGCTCCGGGGAGTTCGACGCCCGGCCCGACCGCTTACCCTCCTCAGCCCTTTCGGCCGCCACCACAGGTGCATACCGCGTCTCAGCCCACCGCCTCAGCCGCCGCACGGCCCCGGATGACTAACCAAGAGTATCACGATCTTCGCACTAAGATCCTCTGTTTTCATTGTAAACAACCATACTCTCCGACTCACGACTGTCCTTTGAAGGAGCTCCGCATCACCATTGGCGAGGAAGACCCCGAGATCACCGCGCGGCTGCATCATTTTGAATTTCTGTGCTTGGCGACTAGTGACGCCTCTGACCCCCTCACTATGACGTTCTCTGGGTCCATGTATGGCACTCCCCTGATTATGTTGGTTGATAGTGGGGCGAGCCACAACTTCATCTCCCTGCGCTTGGTGACATTGTTCGACATTCACCCGTCTACTGCTCTTCTCGTGGTTCGCTTGGGCGACGACCACCGCACTACCGATGGGGTCCACTTTCCGGACCTGCACATGACTGTGGGCCCCTACCCTCTCCGCGCAAATTTCTATTCCTTCGAACTCGGTAACTTTGACATCATTCTCGGCGTCGTGTGACTTCGCAAATTTCTATTCCTTTGATCTGTATCTTAGTTGGGCTCGCATGACGATGCACTTTCCTCATGCGGGAGTACCTTTCCTCCTTGACGGGGCGGTGGCACTCCCTTTGAATCTGCAGTTAGTGGCTGTGAACTTTGCCACACACTTGTGGGACGACGTCGTGCCAAACTACTTGACCATCCCTCCACCATCACAATTGTCGTGCGTTCAGGAAGTTACTTCGACCTTGAGGATAAGGCGAATTTTCGAGAGGGAGGCATTGTTACGAAGATGGAAGAGGGTCAAGGACGACGACACGAGGGCACAACGCATATGCCGACGTCGGGACCAAGGCAGCGCGGACATGGATCCCAATTCAATGACGAACATTCGCCAATAGTGCGCACGGACATAGCGCACCCGTGGACATAGCGCACCCGTCACCGTATACTTTATTATCGCACATGTATCTCGAGTTGTGGTTATTTACAGTTTGCTCTCGCTTATATTATAAGTTATAATATTAACTAGGCACTATATAAGCCTAAGCTTGTTTTTCATTTGAGAGATCGAGGAGTAACTATTTTGAAGGAGCCCTAGGGCTAGATTCATCTCTTCTTCTCTTCCCTTCTCTCTCCTCCTCTTCAACCCTAGTACCTACCATTTCCTCAAATAATTAAACAGCTAAGCTACTAAATATTGCAAGCTATAAGAGAGCTTATTGGGCAGGTGTTTGCCATTTCTACCGTGTCAAATATCCCAATATACCCTCGGATTGACAACTTCTCAGCTCTGCCTAGCACAAAATAACCAGCGCGCAACCAAAGTCGTTCTATAAATCTAAGTTAATGAAAATAAAGGCATGCTCCAGTTCCAACATTCTGGAAATGCATGGAAGCAGGTCCATTCCCATCAAGTCTCCATATTTCCTGACTTCCTTTTTGACAATTAGAATCATGAGTAGATTTATAAAAATAAAGAATTTGCATTTTATTGTAACTGATGTTTTGATCAAGTATATTGCTAGGTGATGGAGATCGAGTTTATGAGTGATAGGAGAATAATTTATCTGACAATGGACAAGTTATAAAATGTTGGCACAGTCCAATCCAAACCTTTCGTTTCTTTTGGGATGGAAATAAAACAAGTTCGAGATAAAAGAGCACTCTGGACCGGAGCTGCGGAGGTTGCGCTGGGTGCATACGTAGTTTTTGTTTTCCTTACCACCCTGTGGCCTGTGGGGATGTGCTTTCGTCTAAGGACTAGTCAGGGCTTCTAGCTTGCAAAATGACTTCTATTCGGATACGCAAGGGGATATAGCCGATTTGTCCAATGCCCGCTTGTACGCCTAGTTTGTCTGCCTAGAAGTGGCCGAAAAAAGAGAGTTTCGTGATCGTTGGGTCTAACGAACTAAAAAAACTACGCTAAACCCCTTGAATATGTTGTTAGAGGCCTTTGAAATTTGTATAGTCTATCTGTTGGACACTAGCGATTTTCAACCCTGAGTAGCGGGTCTTAGATGATAGGATACCTAAAGAACCGTATCATTTTGGAAAAAGCTACACACCTTACCATGTCATGTCCTTCCAAGCTAGTGTACTGCTAGGTGATACAGATCGAGTTTGAGTGATAGGAGAATAATTTATCCGACAATGGACTAAAGTTATATAATGTTTTAATAGTTCAGGAAAAAATAACGCTGGTACATCAAGCTTATCTTGTCACAGCACATTAAAATTTTTGAGTAAGGAATCAAGCTTAATTTTAGACAAACAAATATACAAGCAAGTCCATCAAGAAAAGTGCCAATAAATAAAATCATAATTTCTACGCACCAGCAATTTCGGCATAAATTATCCACAAGTCCACTCGAAGGTAAATATTCTAACTGAATTGCAAAGAAAGTAGTTGCAAACATGCATCTGACACAGTTCTTAATTTTAATCCCAAGCTGATACCATACAACTAAGGTCCATTTGGGGCGGCGGACACTATTTACAAAGTCAAGTGTGGATTTGTTGAAGGAAAAACTGTTTTCGAAAGAAAATAAAAAAATGAATAAACATGTATCTAGCTTGGTTGCAAAACGAAGCTTTAGGACTACCTGAGTTTGGAAAAGCAGACGAAAGTTGGGCGCCAAACAAACATTTACAGTGGTTTTACAGCAGTCCAGACACTTAAGCAGATACAATGCCGCCCCAAATGGAACCTAATTATGCTGTCAGCTTCACACTAAATTGATCCTGCAACTAAAGCCACAGAAAGAATCTTTAACTAATGAATTCCAAAAATAGATGCAAGCATATCCTTTGGAAATGTTCTGTGCCTTTGCACTGCTACCAAATGTATAGAGAATGGAAATGTTTTTTGTCTGCTACCAAATGTATAAAGAAGGACGGAGAGGCATCACATCTACAAACTATTTCAGCTTCTTGGAAAGCTAGTCATCTAACTACTTTACGACAGGCACAAGAACTGCGTACCATTCAGCCTTTTCGGGCTCCATGCGAATAACTTCAGTAAAACCAGCAAGCGCATCCTCGGGTTCAGTTTCCGCAAGACCTAAAATGATTTAGAAGTACAAGTAAACAAAATTGTATTGTCGGTGAAAGTAGCACAAAATAACCATGATTAGCAGAGAACTAGTAGATCATGAGATAGTGGACAAGATATCTATATCTATGATTTCTGTAAGAGAAGCCCCTTCTCTGGTGTAAAATTGAGGCACATCTTTTACCTCTTTTTATTACTTTTTACATATTTAAAGAGAGAGGGAGGGGAAATATTTTAGGACCATGTGCATGAGCGTTGGTCCGTATAAATGCATAGAGGATAAGTATAATGTACAACAACAAAAAATTGGAGAACAAAAGAAATCATAGTTTTAATTTAACAATCATCATTATTTTGATAATATAAAGAACTAAATAGTTAGAGTGAAAAAAAATGTACACAATTAACTACTGGTAGATTTTACTGAAACTCCAATTACAAGATCGTTTATATGTACACTAATTAACAAAGAAAACCATGCAAAGTAATTGCAGCCAAAGTAGTGTCCTTTGTTTGCACAGAAAGCTAGAATGTATAGCCATAAACAGATTTGTAAGAAGTAAATGGTCAATTTACTGCATATCTAACGCCAGGGGAGTGTGGAGATGTGTAAGTGCGTGGTGGTCACACAAACTAAAGAACAATTTAATAATGAATAAATAATAAGCTAGGCAGTGAATATTCTGCTTTGGAATGCATATAAATCATGTTGGTGACAAATTTATGACAAATGATAGTGGAATATACATAAATTGGAGGTTATAAATAAACATTTCATAACACAATAAAATAAGACTAAGATATGAAATCAGAGTCAAAGATACCCTTGTCAAGATGTGCTGGAAAACTGCGCTAACTGATTGTTTCTTCCCCTGAGAGTTGGAAGCAGCTCTTCAGAGCATTGAGACCATCCTCACTTACCTTACACTCATCGCAGAGGTTCATAAGCCAACTTTTAGCTTTCTAGAAGTACAAGAATGAGAAAAGAAAGTACAAGAACGATAAAAAAAGGTACAAGAGAAGCAAGCTTAGTCATGAAGAAAATAAGGAATGGAGGGTCTTGAGGAAAACAGATTGTATGATAGAATGTAAAGGAGGATGAGTAAGCATTAGAAAAAAGTATGGAAGGGCTCACAAATGGCCGCACTTATACAATAAGTTCACGTTCCTAACTCGCCTGAAAAATAAGAATTAAAAGCCTGTAGCTTGTAATGAAGACCGAGCCTTAAGCATGTTGTAAAAAGGAGTGTCTGTGTCTTCAATGGAAAATAGGATTAAGTATAATGGAGGAATAAAAATTGTGAATATCACACACAATGACACAAACAATAATCTAAGCAGAGAAAGCCAAGAACTTTTCATCCAAATCCAGAATGATGCAGTCCTATAATGGTATTTTCTCTTTCCCTTGTTTCACCCTATTAAATTGCAAAAGTCCTTTGACACCAAGTGATACAATCCTAGTTGCACCCCTACGTGTTGATGTAGTCAAAATGTATTAGTGCATGCTCTAATACTAATTTATGCAGTTTTAGTTACACTCCGATGAATCAATGTAATGTAGACTTGTAGAGGCACTCATGAATGCTTAGATACCAAATTGATGCAATTATAGTTACACCCAAATGAATTGATGCAATGAAGGTGCACCCAAATGAATTGATGCAATGAAGGTGCACCCAAATGAATTGATGCAATGAAGGTGCACCCAAATCAATTGATGCAATGAAAGTGCACTGTACATGAAATAAAGGACTAATTAATGCAACAATAAGTGCATAAATTAGCTGAAGAGCATATATGATTAATAATTGTGAAAAATAAACTGATTTAATATGAAAAAGTCCTCAAAATGGAAGAAAACATCAAGTAGTAACTAGTAACTAGCTCTTGCCGTAAATCACATTTAATGCAAAGAAAAAAGAACTGCAATAGAGAATAACTAATGATGGAAAAAACTTTCCGTTCTTTTTTCAATCTATTAACCATCTAACAACTAAACAGAGCACAAAATACTCAGGTCTGAAAAAATCTACCCAAACATAAAGGTATGAAAGTGAACGCAATCATAGACCCAAAGAAATCAGAAAGCTCCTCAATCAACGATTCAACCGGCCGAAAGTGAGGTGAAGAATAAATGACACCAAAATAAACAGAAGAAAGATACAACGAATGTGAAAAGTGTGAGAGAAGAATAGATAGAAGCACAAGATAAAATCAAGTGGGGGAGAATGATGAGTACAACCTTCAGATTTTTGCTAGGTAGTTGACGGACATGTAGATTAGTTTTCTTTTCAATATCAAAAGATTCTAATAAAAAATAGACCAAGGATGGACCAAAAACAAGCCAACCCACTCAGGGCTCAAGAAAATAGGATACAAGAAGGGAAACACAGTTCAATCTTAAAAGGGCAGCCCGGTGCACAAAGCATCCCCGCGCAGCGAGGATCCGGGGAAGGGTCCCACCACGAGGGTGAAATGTAGGCAAACCTTACCCTACATTTCGCAAGAGGCTTCTTCCAGGACTCGAACCCGTGACCTCAAGGTCACAACGACAACACATTTCAACCTTTCAAAACAAAAATAAATGTCTTTGTTTAATCTAGAACACAAATGTATTCCTAAATTAACAGCAACTTTAGAAATACACCACTACTGCTACACTATAGAAAATGCGAAGAGTCAAATGCGTACGCAAATAACATGAAATAAAATATCCAGAAAAAAAGTAAACAAAAGAACAGCATAAAATAAAGTCTTGTCCTCATCTGCAACATCTTGAGCATAATGGAAGAATGGGTATGCATACATAGATGAGAATTCGCTAGTTTGATATTCCACAAATACAACACAATAACAACTCTTCTGGCTTTCAGAATTAGCTCTAGTAATTGTTTCATCTCAATTTCACCTTCTCTACTTTTGTTTCATTTTGTCTATTCATTAAATAATAAAATGACACTTAATTGCACTAAAGCACTGCATCAGCACTGGTTTAACAAAATAACACTTCACTGCAAAAAATTGGCCAGATTTTGGCACACACAAAATTGCACTCATTTCATAACCCATAATATAATGTCCTTGTCTCATAAGCCAGATGACATTGCTCTTTAGTAAACTGCCATGAGAAAAAGATATTTTTTTCTACAAACCAGCCATGGAAACTGTCACAAGATCAAGTAAACTATAGTAACTTTAGGGTTCAGAAACTCAGAAGAGCTACACCCACCATTCTCCACCGACTCAATAGACCTATGGTCACAATGGAGAATTGAAGATACTACGAGCACAGCTCCGCTCTATACAGTTATTCTATACGATCACAATCAACGATCTTATCTAATATAGTACAGCACTGGAAGAAAACAAATGGCATTCCAACAACCACAGCAGCATGATGAGAAACACAGATCAACTGCCACCAATAAACAAAAGGCATCATCGCGGTTTTCATAAGCCCTAAATTTACCTTTGGAATTGTAGTATTGGTTCTCGATATCAACATCCTGCTCCTCGGGTTCCTCCTCTGAATATTCAAACCCGTAGTCCTCCATATCGGCATCTGAAACCACCAACAGGAACATCAAAAAGGAAACCGAAATATAAACATTCAATAAAAAACCAAACAAAGAAGCACCATAAGCACACCGCAATCAACATGATAAGAAAAGTAAACAGCGTAAACAGTTACAAAATTCAACCAACATTTGGAACCAATCAACAGAGATTGTGGACTGATGAAGACCCGAAGAGTGAGTTGGAATGATGAGTTCAAGGGCGGGTGACTGAGAAACACTGAGGTCTTTGAAGTTAATGAGAAACCCTAGAAATCGCAATATGACTCACCTGAACCCATGATTGCGCGTCTGCCAGCCAATGCCGCAGGAACACTAGTTATACATCCGAGAAGGCAAATTCGAGTAGAGTTGTTTGTAGGGTTTGACAAAGCTTTGTCGTCGAAGCTCGGAAGAAGGAAATGGAAAGATGACGAAGGTAAAGAGACGAAGTGGGCATCGAGTTTTTCAGGCGATTGATATACACGCACACACAAACCAAAACCGTTATTCGCACACCAATTTCTACGAGTTATTACGTGACTTTTGAAAATACAAACTTTCGTGTTGAACAACAATTTTTGTGTTGAACATTTTTCCTAAAAAAGCATGTACAAGACGTATTTTCAAAAGACGCGTAATAACTCATAGAAATTGATGTGCGAATAGCAGTTTCGATTGTGCGTATATCAATTGCCTTCTTTTATACCTCAGTCCTCCGCAACTGCTTTTGTTTTTAATTTGAGTAAATTGTTGGTAGTTTCTCCTTTTTTTTTACAAAGTAGTTAATAATTTTTTATTTTTTAAAAATCAATGTATAATCTTTATATTTTTCTAATCTTTTTCACCGCCGTGAATAATTTACCTAATATTTACAAATAGTTGTATAACTCTCTAATATTATATAGTATGAGTAAATTGTTGATAATTCCTCGACTTTTTCACCGTAGTCAATAACTTCCTTACTTCTTAGAACCCACTTGAAAGTTCAAGATCGAGAAAAGATTAGATGGATGGCTAGATGGATGGCTATTATGATCCTCAACTTTATTCTTATGTTGTTAATTTCTTATGTTGCAATGTTTTAAGCTCATAATTCTTATATGTTGTTCGTTAGATTTTAGTAACATCGCCTCGGTGAATGTAGTTATGGTTAGGTTCAAGTTGATGAGGTGAAAGTTGTCGAGGTCATGCTGACGAGGTGAATGTTGTCGAGGTCAGGTTGACAAAGTAAAAGTTGTCAAGGTGAAAGCTGCCGAGGGAAAGCTGCTGAGGTGAATGTTGTCAAAGTCAGACTAACGAAGTTAATGTTATCGAGGTCAGGCCGATGAGGCAAAAGTAGACGAGGCCAGGCTCACGAGGTCAATGTTGTCGAGGTCGATTGGAGAGGTGAAAGTTGTCGAGGTCAGGCTGACGAGGTAAAAGATGATGAGGTTAGGCTGACACGAACAATGTTGTCGAGGTCAGGTACGTTGACGAGGTGAAAGCTGTCGAGGTCAGGCTGACGTGGTCAATGCTGCTGAGGTCAGGCTGAAGAGGTCAATGTTGTTGAAGTCAGGCTGACGAGGGGAAAGCTGCCAAGGTTAGGCTGAGGAGGTGAATTCAGCAGATTCGCCAAGCTTGTCTCCTGAGATTTCTTCCTTATGCATTTTTGATCTCAACGAATTACGGGGTATACATTATCATTTCTTTTAGAAATACTCATCTATCTGTCTCATTTGGTCGAAATATATTTTATTAAATAACGTGTGTGTTTATATTTTGATTACTTTTTTTATTTTTACTATGAATTGTATATAAAGATTCTACAATACATATTTTATCAATTATTATTATTTAATATTTGATTAGTGGGTTATACACTTATTTTTAAAGATTATAGGGTATTGACTATGGTGAAAAAGATAAGAGAGTTATACGCATTTTTATATAGTTATTGATTATGATGAAAAAGATAAGGGGGTTATACCCACATTTTTAAATATTATGGGATTTGTTCAACCCGTAATTCGTCGAGATCAAAAAGGCCTAAGGAGATGCCTATTCGCAGATCTCGCTGGGCGAGCTTGGCGAGCAAGGCGCGAGCTGGGCGAGCAAGGCGCGAGCTGGGCGAGCAAGGCGCGAGCTGGGCGAGCAAGGGGCGAGCTGGGCGAGCAAGGGCGAGCTGGGCGAGCAGGGGCGAGCAAGGGCGAGCTGGGCGAGCAAGAGGCGAGCAGGGGCGAGCTTGGGCGAGTATCTCGCGAGTATGGGCGAGTAGCCCTTGTAACTCGCGAGCTTAGGTAGTATACTCGCATGTACCCCCCCCCCCCCCCCCCCCCCTAGGATTTCTCTATAAATAGACCCCCAGGGGTACTAGAAATGACACTTTTGGAAGTGGTCGAGGTCCCCCCAAGTTGGATACTAGCCAAGTCCATGCCCGTCTAGTACCTCGCCCAGCTTTTGGTTGCGGAGGGAAAGTTTCTCCCAAACTTTCGGGTATGTGGTGGGACCTCCCTGCTGGAGCACCTGGGGTGTGCTTATAGTCATTTTCTCTCTCCTATTTTAGCTATCCGAGCCGTGGAGTTGGACCACAGGATCAGTAACCTCGGGCTGCATTGATCCAAATTTTGGAGCTGGGATTTTCCTGGCTTCAACACTTTGGTGCGGTGAGCGTGGATCGTAGTCGGAGGAAGAAATTTTTGCGAGAAGGCTCCATGGCTTAAAGTGGCGAGATGGAGGCCAAAGGCAGCAACTCGCGAGCATTCGACAAGTTAGGCGAGTTCCAGATGAAGACATCCTCAGGCGAGTTCCAGATGGCGAGAAGACAAGCGAATAATTGGCGAGTTCCATACTCGCCCTCAGGGGAGTTGCATACTCGCCCACAGGCGAGTTCTAGTCGCAGGAAGACGAGACCGTGATAGGCGAGTTCATGCTGGCGAGATCCCTACTCGCCATAGGCGAGTTTCTGCAGGCGACATCCAGAGATAAGTTCAGACCAGCGACTTTACTCAGAAGATAGGCGAGCTTCCTGGGTAGTGGTGAGATCATTCCTTACTCGCCCTCCTTACTCGCCCATAGGCAAGCTTCTTCAATACTCGGCCATAAGCGAGCTTCTTCAATACTCGGTCATAGGCGAGCTTCTTCAATACTCGGTCATAGGCGAGCTTCTTCAATACTCGGCCATAGGCGATTTCAAGGCCAGGCGAGTATGGAAAATAAAAAATTTCCAGGGGCGCTGCCCCCGACCCCGCAAGGGGCGCTACCCCCTTGACCCCCGTCTGCTGACCGGGCAGCGGAACCCCCGAACCCTCTGCGTAGGGGGTCTTATGTCAAAAGGGACACTCCTCCTCCCCTCAGTTTCCTCCTTCTTCAATGCCAGTGATTTCCATACATGTTCATACTTACGGGTGCTTTGGTAAAGCTCGCGAGTGCTTTTGTCTGACTAACAAACAGGATGATTCATGATGAGTTCGCCACTAAGGGAAAGCACACAACCTACTCGCGAGGTCTCCAAGTTGATGCTCGGCGAGCTCCTAGTCGCGATGGACTTCTTCAACAACCTACTCGCGAGGTCTCCAAGTTGAGGCTCGGCGAGCTCCTAGTCGCGATGGTTTTCAAAGCTGGTGTTCCGCGAGCTTCTATTCGCGATGATCTTCATCAGGGACTTATGTTCCACGAGAATGCTTACACGTGACGTCTTCAAGCTTGGTATTCCGCAAGCTCCATACTCCCGATGATCTCCTTCCGCCGGCTATGATCCATGGGGGGTCTTACTCATAAGGTGTTCCAGTTGGTATCCCCGATGCTATGTTCTTACTCATATAGCCTTCAAGTTGATATCCCTCACCTCCCTGAAACATGGGAGATTGTGAGTCTTTTGTCTCTTTTTAGCTAAGCATTTTCAAAAGAAAGGAAGAAAAGCAGATGAAGTTGATCTCCACGGCAGGTTGGGAAATGGGCCTCCGACTTGATTCTCGTAAAACCCAGAGCGGATGATGGGACAATGCCTCGGTTGAGCATTCCCCTAAGTCCAAGCCTCTGCAATGACGGCCGAGATCAGCTCCCCCCTTGCACGTTGGCCGCGGTTCCCACCGACTGCATTTCTCATCCGACTGGGGAGATTATCAGGAAGAAGTCTGGACGCCGACCTCCCAATTCGACGAAGAGATGATCGACTTAACCGATCAGGGGACCCTTGAATAAAGGTGTTGTGTACCCTCGAGGAATAGGAGCCCGTAACAAAGCGATTCATTTCCGATTATTTCCTCCAATCGTGTGAGTTAATGTGCTTAAGTGTGTTTAACTCCCCGTTTAATTGTTGAGCAACAGGAAACAGGTTGGGTCGACATTCAGCATCCAAGTAGGATGGAGACCTCGGGATGGTGTGTTCCTTTGGAACCTCCCCGACAGTCAGTCCCTACTTGTCGATCTCTTCAACAACACCAACAATAGCAGTTGGATGGAGGCCTCGGGAGGGTGCGAGTATGTAGATGCGAGTATGCATGTACGAGTATACAGGGGCAAGCAGACAGGTGCGCATAGCTATGTGCGAGCAATGTATGATCGTCAATTGCACCAAGTACCTCACAAAGTCGTAATTATTATTCCACGAGGATGCTTACTCGTGACGTCTTCAAGCTAGGATTCCGCGAGCTCTTACTCACGATGATCTTGATCAAGGGCGTATATTCCACGAGGATGTTTACTCGTGACGTCTTTAAGCTAGGATTCCGCGAGCTCTTACTCGCGATGATCTTCACCAAGAGCATACTTTCCATGAGATGGTTTACTCATGACGTCTTCGAGCTGCTATTCTGTGAGATCCATACTCGCGAGGTGATCTCTTCGACAACTATGACGCTCCTCTTCAAATTCACGAGTTCAATACTCATGAGGTCGTCTCTTCAGCAGCCATACTACTCTTTAATTCTACAAGCTCTTGCTCGCGATGATCTTCTCCAACAACCGACATTCCATGATAATTCTAAGCTGGTCATGCTTGTGAGGTCATCACTTCAGCAACTATGCAACTATGTTATTAATTTAAGCTCTTCAACGACTCATACTAGCAAGGATGTCTCTAACTACTCACCTCTACGAGATGAGGAACTGCTCAAAAGTATCTAAAGGCTCAACATGGAGATCACTTGTCATCGAGAAGCTCGAACTGAACTAAGAAGGACCTTTCATCGTTCAAGAGGCATTTGAGACTGGCGGATACCGCCTGCAGAATCATGAAGGGGAATTGCTTGGGAATACGTGGAGCGGCAATGACCTGAAGAGGTTCTATCCCTGAGCGGGAAGGTGTATTCTCCCCCTCCTTGTGTTTATTCCATTTGAATAAAAATTCCTCGCCCCTTGAAGCATGGGCCGCGAGAGTTGTTTTTCTCTTCTGGCAAGAGCTTTTCAAAGTAGGTAAAACTGATCTCCACGATAGGTTGGGAAACGAGCCTCCGACTTGATTCTCGTAAAACCCAGAACGGACGATGGGACGGTGCCTCGGTAGTGCGTTCCCCTAAGACCAAGCCTCTGCATTGACGGTCGAGATCAGCTCCCCCCTTGCACGTTGTCCGTGGTTCCCTCCGACCGCATCTCTCATCTGACTGGGGAGATTATCAGGAGAAAGTCTGGACGCCGACCTCCCAATTTGACGAAGCGATGATCGATTTAACTGACTGTGGGACCCTTGTATAAAGGTGTCATTTGACATCTTGCGGCAAAGCCTAATATCTCTTGTCATTTATTCCAATCATATGGGTTAGTGCGGTTAATCCCCTCTGATTGTTGAGTGACAGTATGAAGACTCTTCCGCAACCTGGCGACCGCTTGGGGGACAGGCCTCCGACTCGACTCTCGTAAAAACCCAAGTCGGGTGGTGGGATAGCGCCTCAGAAGAGAGTCCTCCAAAGACCAAGCCTCTGCATTGACGGTCGAGATCAGTTCCCCCCTTGCACGTTGGTCGAGATACCCCCCGACTGCACTTCCCATCCGGCTGGAGAGGTTATCAGAGGAGAGTCCGGACGCCAATCCCCCAACTTGACGAAGAGATGATCGATTTGACCAACCAACATTCAACGAGAGCAGTAGGATGGAGACCTTAGGATGATGTGTTCCCTTGGAAGGTGTTCCTTTGGAACCTCCCCGATTGTCATTCCCTACTGGTCGACATCCAGCATCCGAGTAAGATGAAAGCCTCGGGATGATGTGTCCCCTTGGATCTCCCCGACGGTCACTCCCCACTTGCCTTAATATGTTCTCACTCCTGTTATTATTACTGCGATTCTTGAAAATTTCTCAGCAGGCAGAGTGGAGACCTCGAGTGTGTGTGTCCAGAAGGACCCCCCCCCAACCCCGAGTCATGCCCTATCCAGGCAATGCGACGAAATTCAGCCGAAGCGGTCATCGATTCGCGTCACGAGTGGGTTAGAGGATGAGTATCCTGCTTAGCTCTCATAACATCCAGAGCGGGTGATGGGACAGTATAACAGGTTTTTTAATGCGACCTCCTAAGACCAAGCCTCTGCACTGACGGTCGAGATCAGCTCCCCCCTTGCACGCTGGCCGAGCTACCCCCCGATTGTACTTCTCGTCCGTCTGAAGAGATTATCAGAGTAGAGTTGGAAGCCACCCTCCTAGCCCGAAGTTGCTCACCCCCTCGAGTGAAAATAAGTCATCGGGTTGTGGAGTTGTCGTAATCCAGGCCTCTGGCCGATCCCTTCTCCAGCAAGTCGGCTACTCGCCTCCTCAGATGACTCTTTCTCTTCCGCCTCCAGTTGAGCTCGGCTCCTACGAGGTGTCGACCTTCTCTCCACCTCTAGTTGAGCTCGGATCCTAGAAGGTGTCGACCTTGTATCTGCCTCCAGTTGAGCTCGGCTCCTGCGAGGTGTCGACCTTCTCTCCACCTCTAGTTGAGCTCGGCTCCTAGAAGGTGTCGACCTTGTATCCGCCTCCAGTTGAGCTCGGCTCCTGCGAGGTGTCGACCTTGTATCCGCCTCTAGTTGAGCTCGGCTCCTAGAAGGTGTTGGCCTTGTATCCGCCTCCAGTTGAGCTCGGCTCCTGCGAGGTGTCGACCTTCTCTCCACCTCTAGTTGAGCTCGGCTCCTAGAAGGTGTCGACCTTGTAGCCGCCTCCAGTTGAGCTCGTCTCCTGCGAGGTGTTGACCTTATCTCCACCTCTAGTTGAGCTCGGCTCCTAGAAGGTGTCGACCTTGTATCTGCCTCCAGTTGAGCTCGGCTCCTGCGAGGTGTCGACCTTCTCTCTGCCTCTAGTTGAGCTCAGCTCCTAGAAGGTGTCGACCTTGTATCCGCCTCCAGTTGAGCTCGGCTCCTGCGAGGTGTCGACCTTCTCTCCACCTCTAGTTGAGCTCGGCTCCTAGAAGGTGTCGACCTTGTATCTGCCTCCAGTTGAGCTCGGCTCCTGCGAGGTGTCGACCTTCTCTCCACCTCTAGTTGAGCTCGGCTCCTAGAAGGTGTCGACCTTGTATCTGCCTCCAGTTGAGCTCGGCTCCCGTGAAGTGTCGGCGTTCTCTCCTCCTCCAGTTAAGCTCGGCGAGGTATCGACTCTTTTTCTCCTACAGATGAGATCCCCTCCTGGGAAGGACCTTGCGCGATACGTCCTCTTGTTCACATCTCTCCGAACTGCGGGTCCAATATTATTTTTCCGACCTCGTGAGCGAGCTCGAAAAAAGCGGGGATTGTGTTCAACCCGTAATTCGTCGAGATCAAAAAGGCCTAAGGAGATGTCTATTCGCAGACCTCGCTGGGCGAGCTTGGCGAGCAAGGCGCGAGCTGGGCGAGCAAGGTGCGAGCTGGGCGAGCAAGGCGCGAGCTTGGCGAGCAAGGGGCGAGCTGGGCGAGCAAGAGGCGAGCTGGGCGAGCAAGAGGTGAGCAGGGGCGAGCTTGGGCGAGTATCTCGCGAGTATGGGCGAGTAGCCCTTGTAACTCGCGAGCTTAGGCAGTATACTCGCATGTACCTCCCCTAGGATTTCTCTATAAATAGACCCCCAGAGGTACTAGAAATGACACTTTTGGAAGTGGTTGAGGTCCTCCCAAGTTGGATACTCGCCGAGTCCATGCCCGTCTAGTACCTCGCCCAGCTTTTAGTTGCGGAGGGAAAGTTTCTCCCAAACTTCCGGGTATGTGGTGGGACCTCCCTGCTGGAGCACCTGAGGTGTGCTTATAGTCATTTTCTCTCTCCTATTTTAGCTATCCGAGCCGTGAAATTGGACCGCAGGATCAGTAACCTCGGGCTGCATTGATCCGAATTTTGGAGCTGAGATTTTCCTGGCTTCAACAGGATTATTGACTATGGTGAAAAAGATAAGGAGGTTATTATATACTAATTTCTAAAGATTAGAGGGGTTATTCACCTTGATGAAAAATATAAGTGGAGTTATCAACAATTTACTCTTTTACTTTTTACATTCTCAAAATCCCTAGTATTTTAGGCGTAATTTTTTGGTGTGACTAAATGGACTAATGCACCATATTTTACGTGCGATTTTATATACATTTCTCTTTCCGTTGGATTGACTTTTCTGCTTTTTTGAAAAAAAAAATTGTTCCAAAAAAATTTCCTCGCGTCGAAGAAGAAGAAGAACAACGGCCTATCAGTTGTCATCACTTGGTAACTAATTCCGTCTAAATTAACACGCCAAAGAAGAAGGAGACATTCCTCCCCCGACAGAAAATTGTGTAGCGAAATTTTTACTCCCGTCGAGTTTTTCCTTCAATGGCTTACTGAGTTTGGGTTAGAACCGGTGGACATTTCTCTGGGTATCACTACTAGACTACAATTATCCAGTATAAGAAGTAAGTTTATTGAATCAAAATTGATATTTTTCAGCATGATTGTTGTTATTCTCGTCGGATGTTTTTTTTTCAGACGAATTTTTATTATTGTTAGGAGTTTTTCGTTGCTGGGATCGTGACACCTCACCGATTCGTGTGGTCTAGTAATTCCTAATTAGAGCGAATCCTATTTTTTGGAGAGAATCATATTATTGGAATAATATTATGTGGATGATATTCTTTAATGGCTGCCCTGCATATTCCGGCCAAGTCTGATTTTGGATATCTCCTAATAAAGGAGATTTTCTCCTTAATTAGAGGTGGTTTCATGGCCTTATAAGTGTGCAAGCAGTCATATATTAAGTATGAAGCAATTCGATTTCTGAGGAGGCAGAGGGCCATCGGGCGGAAGGAGGAGACCCATTCAGGCGGCGGCATCCGGTCGAGCTAGCATCGGCAACTCCGGTTGGTCCAAGCGGGGATCGGCATCTGGCCGAGCTAGCGGCGGCAACTCCGGTCGGTCCAGGCGGGAGCGACATCTGGTCGGGCTCTATTCCGACGGACGGCTTCCAGGACTCCATTATTATCGGATTTCCATCAGTACTCTGTTTTCAACATTGAGTTTGTCTACGACCGTGATTCGGTCTCTGTGTAACCTCTCTGTAACTCCTCATTTTATCAGTGAATCTTTTCCGGCGCGCTCTCCCCGTGGACGTAGGAGCTCCTCTCCGAACCACGTAAATTTGTTTGTCGTCTATGTGTGTGCTTAATGTCTCGCTCGTACCATTTTATTTTGCATAATTGCTTTGTGCTCAATTTTTTTCGTTGCGCTACCGCGGTTCTCGATCCAATTTCATAACATTTTCTGTCTTTTTTTTTTCTTTGTTAGGTTTTTTTACAGTCGGACAAATCACTTCTTGCTTTATATTTTAGCTTTAATTGTTTAGTTTTGTAGTTGACATTAAAGTTTTCCAGGGGCTTTTCATTTTTACAGTCGAATTTCATTATTTTAACCAAAATTTACAGTTTCCAATCTGAATTTCCAGTCGATATATTCACTTCTTGTTTCAGATATGGTTTCATTATTTTAGGAGTAATGATTGTCTTCATAACATAGATTTGATTGTATAGTTGTGTAGTTGACTTTATTTCTTACTGGATGAATTTTATTTTTCCAGTCGAATTCTACCATTTCCTGTCGAATTTTCATTGAATCCAGTTGGGTTTTACATTTTCAAGTCAAAATTTTACAATTTTCAGTAGGAATTTTACATTTTTCAATCGTTATTTTTATGTGATTCCAGTTAGACTATTCACTTAAAATTTAATGGAAATGGATCTGTATATATGGTAGAAGGTACACACCTAAATTGTAGGTGTGTTATCTTGACTTTCAAGTTTTATGCACAATCCTTATTCGATGCTCTTGCTGAGGATTCCAAATCCATGCTACTAGATGTTGGATTGCTCTCATTGTTCTCGATCGCTAACTTGCCTCAGAACATACCTCTTTAGTATATCTTACTTGGGAATTATCAAATTTTGTTGCGGGTCACTCAGCTTTCTCTCGGTTCGGAGAATCATACCGCTTTAGCTCGAGATTGAGCTGAGCGCGCAAACAGTCAAAGAGAATCAACAACAATGACAACGAGATGTTTAGGGTGGAAAACCTGAAAAGGGTGAAAAACCATATGGTCGGATCTGTGACGGCCAAATTCAACTAGTTTCTTGGCGGTCACAAGAGTTTGAGTTTCCAGGAGGGTGACACGCCACCTCTCTGTTTACAAGCCTTTATGACAGAGATGTTGTATTTGGTTCGGATCATGCATGGTTTTTCTCTCTCAGGATAGAGAGAGAATGGAAACTGCATGCAATAATAACCGCTTGATACAAATGGAGTAATTGTATGGGAGTTTCTCTCTTGAGAGAACTGTAACCTTCATTCAATAAATGGGATTGCTGTAACCCCTCCATTAATCCCATAAATGGGATTGATGTAACCGCCCAAGTCAAGTAGCAGCCATCTCTCTCTCTTCCTATGGCTATATATCTCCTTATTCGTGTGATGGAGATCAGCCCACTTCCTTCCTCCCTCTCTATTCGGTCTTGCTCGTGCTCCGTTGTTGGAGAGTCTCATCGCCGGTCTTGGAGGAGATAGCCGCCGGCGTCGGTGAGAGGCGAAGCGAAGAAGGAGGTGGTGCCGTGGAGAGGAGAAGCGGATTTAGATCCGGCTTGGATTTTTCTCACCGGTGGTGGCGTTGGTCTCTGGTGGTGGTTACGGTTGGACGTCGGACTTGACGTCGAAGGTTCCGACGAACCTTGTGCGTCCGCTAGGCGGATTGCAATCCCGATTTTCTACTTTTCCTGCGGATCGTGCGCGTCCGGTGCATCCGTGACGTTTTTGTATCGGACTTCCTTGTATTTTGATATTCTCGTTATTATTAAAATTGTGCTCATATTTTTCTTTGCAATTTTGTCCGGTGCCGATTTCCCAACAAGAGAAAAAAAGGAGAAAGTACAAGTCTTCAGAGCGTCCACGAGAGCTCTCTACGATGCCTTCTCCAATGCTCGCAGGAGCGTCCTCTGGGGGCTTGAAGGAGAGCATACTTGGGAGAGAACGAAGCGAATTCAGAGCGAAGGAGCAAGCAGAGTGCTAAGTCCACGCCGAAAAACTCAGAGCTCTCTCTTTCATTGCGTGTCTTCAAATGAATGTCTGAGGGCCTTTTTATTGCTTTTCTGAAGGGACGTGCTGATAATTGCGTCTGACTGGATCTTGAGTTGACGAATGATGTTGCTCGGTTCCGGTCGCCTAGATCACCAATTTTCCAAAAATGACGAACATGCTTTCCCCGTGACAGTGGAGGTCAGAGGAGGCGGGGCGTTGCTGGCGCGCGCGCACACGGGGAGGGGGTGCACGCGTGGGGAGGATGCGTGTGTGCGTCCTGGTGCGCGCGTCTCACTCAGTTGAGTTGGCTTGCTTGAGCGTTTTGGCTCGGCTTGAATCAGGAAGCTTTAGTGGGAACCCCATCAATTCTGCTTCATTATATACCATTTTCATCTATTCCACAAGTTTACCATCGCACACCAGCACCCACCTCTACATCTGATCATACAAAGTCAATGTCGCGTGCATCTCATTCATCTACCTCATCTCATGCTACCCTTATTCCACTTACGCAGTTTACTTCTTTAATTAGAACATGTGATTATTCCATGCCATGCATCAAGTGTGGAGGGAAGTGCAATGAACATGAGATTATTCATCAAGTGACTGCTCCATATTCTCCTCAATCGAATGGTGTAGCTGAACGTAAAAATCGGACCTTGATGAACATGGTCAATGCCATGTTAGCCGAGTCCGGTGCCCCGGAAAATCTCTGGGGAGAAGCGTTGCTCACTTCCTCCTTCATCCTTAATAGGATTCCATCTAAACAAAACGATAAGACACCTTTTGAATTATTCAAATTAAGAAAACCTAACCTCCAAATTCTTCGAGTGTGGGGGTGTTTAGCTAAGGTAGTAATTCCTGAACCTAAGAGAAAGAAAATAGGACCAAAAACATTAGACTCTATTTTCATAGGATATGCATCCAACAGTAGTGCTAATAGATTTCTCATCACTAATTTCCTAATTAGTGAAATATCTAACAACACCATTATAGAAGCTAGAGATGCAGCTTATTTTGAAGATAAATTTCCATATAAACTAAATAACTCATCTCAACATTCAACTAGCTCAAACCAACCATCCACTTCTTCTATTGAACCATTAGAAAATGATGAACCTAGAAGAAGCAAAAGAGTTAGAACCGAAAGATCATATGGGGAGGACTACTTCACTTATCTAGTTGAAGGAGATCCTAATACATATGAGGAAGCAATGACCTCATCTGATTATCCCTTTTGGAAAGAAGCAATTAATCTAGAAATTAATTATATCTTAGAAAACAAAACTTGGATCCTAACCGATTTACCTCCCGGTGCCAAAGCCATAGGATGTAAATGGATCTTTAGAAAGAAATTAAATCCGGATGGATCCATAGATAAATATAAGGCTCGCCTTGTAGCTAAAGGCTATGCCCAAAAACAAGGAATAGATTTTCTAGACACATATGCTCCCGTAGCTAGAATAACCTCTCTTCGTATTCTAGTTGCATTGGCTTCGATCCATAGGATGATCATTCATCAAATGGATGTCAAGACAGCTTTCTTGCATGGAGACTTAGATGAAGAAGTCTACATGTCTCAACCCGAAGGTTTTGTGGTCAAAGGCCAAGAAACCAAAGTTTGTAAATTAATTAAATCTCTCTACGGTTTAAAACAAGCACCTAAACAATGACATCAAAAGTTTGACTCCGTAGTCTTAACTTTTGGTTTCAAATCTAATGAATTTGATAAATGTATTTATGCCAAACAAAACGGAAATGAAATTGTATTGTTATGTCTCTATGTAGATGACATTTTAATCTTTGGAAACTCAATTAAAATTATTAATGAAACCAAACATAATTTATCATCCAATTTTGATATGAAAGATTTGGGGGAAGCAAACATTATATTAGGAATGAAACTAGTCAAAAATGATTCTAGCGTATCATTATCTCTTTCACACTCGATTGAGAAAATGTTGATTAAATTCAACCTATATGACTCCATTCCCGCTTCTACTCCATATGACGCTAGTGTAAAACTTTGTAAAAATACTAATGAACCCGTTGATCAACACAAGTATGCACAAATGATAGGATCACTCCTATACCTAGCTAACCCTACTAGGCCCAACATTTCCTATGCCGTAGGCCGCCTTAGTAGATATACTAGTAATCCAAGTGATGAACATTGGATAGCTCTAAATAGAATATTTAAATATCTTCGTGGAACTATGGATTATAGTTTAGTGTACACGGGATTTCCGGGAGTACTAGAAGGATATTCAGATGCCAATTGGGTAACTGATTCGTTAGACGTTAAGTCAACGACGGGCTATGTATTCCTCCTTGGAGGTGCTGCCATTTCATGGGCCTCTACAAAACAAACAGTTATTTCTAGAAGCACCATGGAATCGGAGCTTATAGCTTTGGACACTACATGTGCCGAAGCAGAATGGATTAAAAATTTACTTAGTGAAATTCCATTAATTGAAAACCCCATGCCTGATATCTCTTTACATTGTGATAATAAAAGTGTTATTGATTTAACTGCTTCTAATAGTACTAATTCCAAAATGAATAAGTTCATGAGAATCAGGTACAAGTCCGTGAAGCAAAGAAGAAAAGAAGTGATATCACTCAACTATGTAAAGTCAGAATTGAATCTGACTGATAATCTTACCAAGGGATTGTCCCGAAGGGAGATATTGTTGTCAACGAGGGGAATGAGGCTTAAACCCACATGATTTGCTGCCAACGGTGGATATCCAACCCATGTGATTGGAGATCCCATGAAGTGGGTTCAATGTGGTAGAAATAAAGCCGTTGATGTAGCGTAGTTGGGAGCACAAAATATAAGGTTGAGAAAACCTTCTCCCCATTCCTATGATGTTGTGCTCTACGTAACAAGTTAGGATGAACTTAATTAAGTTCTTAATGGTTGCCAAAGGCATATTTCTTTGCGAGATATTGGTTACGATTATCTCTTGAGGCACCACCTATGTGGGGGTTGTTGTGAGGCCGCAACTTTGGGATCCGGGCTGAACCCAAAATACCTCTCATGAAAAATCAAGGAATGCGCATGGCCATTAACGCGTCCACCGCCATAACCCAAGAACAACCAATCTTTTGTGTGCTTATCTAATTTACCGGTCAAAAGTTTATAATTCAAAGCCTCTGGCACATTATACTCTTCGGTAGAGGAAGTAAGTACTAAGTACAGATTCAAGGTAACCATTCCATCTATACCCATTGCATTAGATACAACTTGATGAAGCAAATTTGTATTTGATTTTATTTATTATTAGTAACATCATATTTATGAAGTTCGCTTTTGGTTTTTCGCTTTTGTGGGGGATTGTTAGAAATTGTGTAAATAAACATTTATTTATAATGTTTTATTAGAGCCTTTTGGTGTTTGGTGTATGGCTATTCATATATGATGAAAAGCTCCAAAAACAAAATTGGAGGGAACCCAAATTGTTTGGAGGGAAACCTTTCATGAATGAAAGGATGAACCCATTAGTCCCACCTTGCCTTTTTGCTTTCTAGCCAAAGAGTATTTATATTAGTTCACACCTTCTTATTTGTTCAAAAGAACATAAGGAGAAACTATGAACCACACGCGCGCGCACGCACCGCACCGGACCGGATCCGGATTTCGGATTTCGGATTTGGGATTTGGGATTTGGGGAATAATTGAATTGAATTGTATTTTTTGTTCCAAATAGTTTCATAGCATTTTACTCGGAGTTGCGTCGATTAGAATTCGGAGCTGCGTCGAATAGATTTCGACGTAGCGTCGTTTTTCCCGCTGGAGTTGCGTGGCGGTCGAATGGAATTCGACGCATGCGTCGATTGAACTCGACGTAGCGTCGATAAGGCTTGCGTCGATAAGTCCTGCGTCGATAGAACTCGACGTAGCGTCGATATGATGTCGACGCAACGTCGATTTCTCTTCACGCGTTCTGTCGTTTTACGCGTTTTCTTAACCGCTCTTTTTCGCGTCTTTCTCGCCAATATTTACGTTGGAAATATTCAAACGTTTATTCTTCTGATTATGATCCTTCCATTTACAACCGTTAATATTTAGTATGCCATTTATTTTATTGCCGTTTTCTGAGATCCTATTTTGGAGGAGATCGTGCTATCCGAGTTTTATATATATTCGTTCTTTCTGCAGTTCTTCTGACGCTCTCTTACATGCTCTGATACGTTCTTGTGCTCTCTCTCTCTCTCTGCTTTCACGATATTCTACGTGCTTCCTTTTCTTTACGTTTGCTTCATCAAGTGGTTGTTCGGGTGCTCTGTGCTTCTTCGGTGTCCGCGCACATCGGAGTTTCGGGATCTAGCCGGGTGTTGTACCTTGGAGGAGTGAGCATCGGTGAAAACCCTGCCGGAGGGTGGTGCAACTTCTTTAGGGCAGTGATCACATGCCTTACCCAAGCTCGATTCTAAACTATATATTACTCTCTATTTTATTTCTCATCCCTTCATGCAATTTTGTTATTATTGCTGCTCATATATATAGATCTGCTGTTTTATAAAAGTTTTTAAAACCGAAAATATATCAATTTTGAATATTAATATAAGAATATATAAGAAAATATTCCAACATATATATCTCCTTATTCGTGTGATGGAGATCAGCCCACTTCCTTCCTCCCTCTCTATTCGGTCTTGCTCGTGCTCCGTTGTTGGAGAGTCTCATCGCCGGTCTTGGAGGAGATAGCCGCCGGCGTTGGTGAGAGGCGAAGCGAAGAAGGAGGTGGTGCTGTGGAGAGGAGAAGCGGATTTAGATTCGGCTTTGATTTTTCTCACCGGTGGTGGCGTTGGTCTCTGGTGGTGGTTACGGTTGGACGTCGGACTTGACGTCGAAGGTTCCGACGAACCTTGTGCGTCCGCTAGGCGGATTGCAGTCCCGATTTTCTACTTTTCCTGCGGATCGTGCGCGTCCGACGCATCCGTGACGTTTTTGTATCGGACTTCCTTGTATTTTGATATTCCCGTTATTATTAAAATTGTGCTCATATTTTTCTTTGCAATTTTGTCCGGTGCCGATTTCCCAACAAGAGAAAAAAAGGAGAAAGTACAAGTCTTCAGAGCGTCCACGAGAGCTCTCTACGATGCCTTCTCCAATGCTCGCAGGAGCGTCCTCTGGGGGCTTGAAGGAGAGCATACTTGGGAGAGAACGAAGCGAATTCAGAGCGAAGGAGCAAGCAGAGCGCTAAGTCCACGCCGAAAAACTCAGAGCTCTCTCTTTCATTGCGTGTCTTCAAATGAATGTCTGAGGGCCTTTTTATTGCTTTTCTGAAGGGACGTGCTGATAATTGCGTCTGACTGGATCTTGAGTTGACGAATGATGTTGCTCGGTTCCGGTCGCCTAGATCACCAATTTTCCAAAAATGACGAACATGCTTTCCCCGTGACAGTGGAGGTCAGAGGAGGCGGGGCGTTGCTGGCGCGCGCGCACACGGGGAGGGGGTGCGCGCGTGGGGAGGATGCGTGTGTGCGTCCTGGTGCGCGCGTCTCACTCAGTTGAGTTGGCTTGCTTGAGCGTTTTGGCTCGGCTTGAATCAGGAAGCTTTAGTGGGAACCCCATCAATTCTGCTTCATTATATACCATTTTCATCTATTCCACAAGTTTACCATCGCACACCAGCACCCACCTCTACATCTGATCATACAAAGTCAATGTCGCGTGCATCTCATTCATCTACCTCATCTCATGCTACCCTTATTCCACTTACGCAGTTTACTTCTTTAATTAGAACATGTGATTATTCCATGCCATGCATCAAGTGTGGAGGGAAGTGCAATGAAAAGAAGTTTAATTGAGAATGTTAAGGGAAGGAGGGATAGAAAAAAGAAGGTTTTGGAAACCCAACTCCTAAAAATCTTAAGTTGCATGAAGAATCAGTTTCCCAAGAATACAATCTCCAAAAAAAGTTCTATTTTCGAATGGCAAAGAGAAGTTATAGAGTTTGTCCCGAGGAGGTAGAACCTTTTATCATTTTATCATATTGCAGTGATACAATAATGTTCGAATCTGGCAATATCAACATGTCATGATCGACAATTAATGATCTTTTAGGAGAAGGACGCGTGACTGATAGTCATTTGAACCAGACAGCTCTTTGCCACCATACACTTCAACCTATCCATCCCAACATGACCCAGTCTCTCATAACATATCACTGCATTATCGTTGGTCTTCATCTTGTTCACATACTAGTTCGTCGTCTGGAGCACGAACAAGTCTTTCACCGAGGAGAGGCTCTTTAGGAACTTCACTTCATATGACCTATACAACACATAGAATTCTGCATCCACCACATTAGTCACTGAGAAGCGATTCCTCTTTATTCATGGCAACATGATAATACGTACTCTTCAGCTTGAGTGATATTCTATATCTTAGTGTAACAGTCCCCTCCTTCTCCATCGCACGAAGTTTTTGTGACATAAGAAATGTTGATACAAATGCTGCTACTGCTGAAGATGAGGCTATGATCGAATGAGTTTGGAAATGTTACTACTGGGGCTGAGAAATTGCTGAGCAGGATAATGGTGTTAATGTAAGAATTTCTAATCAGATGGGTTTAACTAACTCAAATAATGAATATATAAGTATAGTATAGTGTATATATATATATATATATATATGGGGTTAATTACGAAGACCTACCATGGGAGTTTGCATAATTACAGTTTGCACCCCTTTATCTTTCAAAATTACATTTGCATCCCCTCTAAGTCTCCCAAGTTTACAAAAATGCCTCTTGTTTTAGAAAAATGGAAGGAAAATTATAAAATAAGCCAAATTATTTTATGATATTTCAATCATTTTATAATGATTTTAGATTGATTACAAGGGGTAAAATATAGTGCACCATTTTCAATGCAGAGTTATTACAAATAGTAAAATTGAAATATCATAAAATAAGAGAGTTGATATTAGCAGCCCGAAACTGGCTATTCGCAGTCCATCGCTATTCGTAGTCCATAAATTTTATTTGTTAGTCCAAAATTATATTTGCACCACACTCCCATCCCAAACAAGCGAAACACTTTGCTGATTTATTAAGCACTAGAGGCCTAGAGAAACATCTTAGACTCTAAAATAATTTAAACACACAGCAGGAAAACAAGTTAAATGGCATGGATAGAGGAATTAACTCTAAAACAGGTTAAATGACATGCAAACCTTCCTCGGATTTTCGCTGGATGATTTCCTTCTTTTTTGAAGAAAGTGAATCTAAGAGGGGGAAAGACGACGCGGCCAATAGAATTACGGCTAGGGTTTAGGCAACGAGAGGAGAAAGATGAAGAGGAGGTTATTCGATGGGGGTGCGATTAGCGAGAATTGAACTGCAATATAATAAAAAAATTTACAATTTTTTGGGTGCGAATAGCGAGAATTGGACTGCTAATATCAATTCTCTAAAATAATTTGGCATATTTGAACACTTTTCATCTATATTTCTAAAGAAAAATGTCACGCCTTTCAATGCAGAGTCGTTAAAAAGGGTACAATTGAATATCATAAAATAATTTGACTAATTTTATCATTTTCCATCTGTATTTCTAATGAAATAGGCATTTTTTAATCCGGAGAAACATACAGAGGAGGTAAATGTAATTTCAAAAGAGAAAGGGGTGCAACCTGTAATTATGCAAACTCTTAGGGGAGTTCCTGATAATTAACCCTATATATATATATATGAGTGCACTGGGCCCCCCGTGCCACGCGCGACAGTACCCGGCCCGCGGAGACGGGCTTCGCCCGCCCCTGACTGGCGGGCAAAGCCCGCCCCAAGCCAGCCCCAGATCGGCGAGAGTGACATCCCCTTCTAGACCCCTACGGCCAAGCGCGACAGGACACGTCCGGCGGCGGCGAGCTTCGCCGGCCCCCGGCACGATGCTGTCGGGTGGCCTTCGGCCGCATCCAGGTGGGCTTCGCCCACCTCTGCACGGGATGCGCCCGCCTCGATCCGCACGGGCTGCGCCCGCAACATATACATATGAGTACTCCAAATGACCGTAAAAAAATATACATCAATATTACAATATTTATTTTGTAAAAAAATATACGTACGTACTTAAAAAATTATTTCCCTCCCTCTCTTGCTGCACTCTCTCCCTCTTCCTCTCCCTCTCCCCATGCTCTCTCTCCTCTTTCTCTCTCCCGCCGCCCTCTTTTTCTCGCTCTCTCCTGCCGCTCTCTTAGGCTGTGTTTGAGAACCCGTCCCCGTGACCGGCCGGGGAGGAGAGAGAATAGGACCATTCACAACGGTCGCTGGTGCTCCGTAAGCGAGCCGCAAAACACCCGGTTTGCCCCCCTTTCACGCCGGCCATCCTCAAAGGGAGCTCGCGCAAGCTTCCCAAACAGTTTTCAGACAGTTCAGCTCCGCCGGAACGGCGTCCCGCCGGGTTCTCAAACACAGCCTTACTCTCCCACTCCCAGCCGCACTCTCCCCCTCCCTCCTCACTTTTTCTCTCTCTTTCCCTCTCTTTCTCTCTCTCTCTCTCCCTCATTTTTGTCTCACCGGGTATAGCTTTAGGAGCCCTATATTTTTTATTTTTTTAATGATAAAATGATCCGACGGCTCATGTTTTATGCATCCAAATCTAAAGGTATGAAATAAAACTTTGTCTCACTTTAGTATTTCCATATAGTAGTTAAGATATGTAGTTGGGAATTTAGAAAAAATCTTAAAAATATCTCGGTAGTATCATTCTAGAATTATGACCCATACTAATAACTTCTATAAAATATCCAAATATGCTCATAACAAGCATACAATCAGGAGAATGTGATGATGACATCCATACATTCTCCTTCCAATCACCTCTCTCTCTCTCTCTCCCAACAAAGCACATTAAGAAGCCAATAAATCTCTAGACAGCATATTCCTTTGACTAAATGCCTCCATTAGGAAGAAATCTTCAGTTCAACTATGCATTAGTGATGATAAAAGAAGATAGAATTATACAAAAAAATCAATAAACAAGGCGGGGCTCGAAATCAGCAAAATCGACCGATCCAGACTCGATCGGAGGCATCAGATAGGCGGCTAAGATCTCGGATACCAGAGCGGCAACGAGAGGTATCCTCTTCAAGTTCTTCACCACAGGAATGTCATCACTTTCTCCGACGGCCATGAGTTTTGTATTTATCTCCACCATTCTGTCCAGCTTCCTCTTGAATTCTGGGCTCTCAACATCAGGCACCGCTGGGAAAATTCTTGCTGTTGTTCTATTTGTCTGCGGAAATTGGGCGATAAATATAATATCAGTTGGCGAAAATTAGGCATGGCTGAAAAGTAAATGGATTGCAACTTATCAATTGGCTTTCTAAGCAGTAACAAAAAAGAATTTTTATGATTATACATGCTTTATGAAGCCATTGAGTAGCAGCTATCGCGGAATTTTACTATTTCTTAGATTCTATGAGCAAGTGATGATGTTTCAAGACATAAGAAAGAATGTGTAGTAACTTTAGAATGTTTGAACATGATATTTTATGGCTCAAAGTAGAGGTTTAGGGAGAATGGACTGTTTATACTAGAGGGGGTGAACTCTTTAGGAGTTCAAGGAAGGAAATGGAAGGGAGTCTTTATTCCAAACAGGCTTAAAATGTGGCTCACATGAACTCTTCATCCTTTTTGACCCTTAGGCTCCATTTGGAATAGTTGTGGCGGTGCGAAACTATGATAGTAAATGTAGTAGGGAGAGTTTACATGTGTTTGAACTTCCATGATTAGCTTTTTTGATCGAAATTTCACTTTCTGGAGCTTTCATGGCCTCTAAAGTTTGACCAAACATGCATGATTGTGGTGACATTTTTCTACGATACCATTTATAATAGATCGAGTTCCCATTCATCCTGCTATGACTTTATTGGCCTCGCGGTTTTGTCCCCTTTGTGCAACTTCCAAGGATGGGCGTCCAGATTAGGAGTGCTCTAATATGAGCATGCTTAGATTAGGGATTGGTTTGGCACGGCGATGGCGGTTGTGAAAGCGATGGTTATGAACCGTCGTTCGTGAACGCCCGACCTCACATAAGAAACTTCATCCACTTTTACATTAAAAACTAGTTTTCTTTTCTTGGTGGCGGTCAAAACCATTGTCATGCCAAACATACATTCTACAACGGTGATGTTTTTTGTCCAAACTCACCGGAGCAAAAACGCATCGCCAAACGGAGCCTAGGAGTGCTCTAACATGAGCATGCAAAGAGTGGAATAAGACCACTAGGTGACTCAGCTGAACAAAAATGCAGCATTATAAAATAGGGCCATTTATCGGGACCTCCCCTCTAAGTTTGGAAAATTACAGATTGCACCCCTCTTATTATTGAAATTACAAAAATCTCCCCTCAATGTTACAAAACATAACATTTACCTCCCCTGAGGTTCACATTTCATAACATCCATGCACAAAAATACCCCGCTCGGAATACATTGTCAGGGGGGTGTATTTTGTGCATGGATGTTATGAAATGTGAACCTCAGGGGAGGTAAATGTTATGTTTTATAACATTGAGGGGAGGTTTTTGTAATTTCAATAATAAGAGTGGTGCAGTCTGTAATTATGCTATCGTCCAGGGGAGGTTTTGGTAATTATTCATTATAAAATATCATACCTCAATGATGACATGCATGTCGAACTCTTTGGTGTTGAGGCCAATGCCTTCATAAAAGGCAGTGCGCTGGCAATCATTGAGATACATTGTCACATAAACCTGCAACAATCCAAATATTTGGGTAAGAAAAAAACCCCTTAAAAACAATGAGTATTAGTAAGTTCTACTCCAAAACTATAAATTGCATGAAAATATTTAGTTAAGGGAAAGCTGCATGTAATTTAGTTAAGGGAAAGCTGCATGTCTGCCTTTAAATTTCAGAGCTTCTGAGAAGGTAATTTCAGAATGACCTCAATTAACATGTATGTTTTATCTGATTTTTGGTATCATCAAATATTATGGGACTTTTGGCAAAAAGCACCCTCAAAATTAGGAGATTTTTGCACATTGCACCATAAATATTTAATTTTAGCACTTTGCACCCCCAAAGACATTAATATGAGTACTTTGCACCCTCCTAATTGAATATTTAGGGTGCAAAATGTCAATATTAAAGCCTTTGGGAGGCGCAAAGTGTCAAATTAAATATTTAGGGTGCAATGTGCAAAAACCTCCTAGTTGAAGGGTGCTTAGTGTCAGAGATTCAAGATTATGTTATTACCAAAAATTAGTTGCTTGGCTTTGTTACATCTTTGAATTATAACTGTATAAATGATATAATAGTTTGGTGACATATAGATATCAGTCAAATGTATCAACATCAAGATATCAGGTCATTGAATGACTAAAATAAACAAATGTAAAAAAGAAAGACATGAATCAAATCCATTCAAGTGAACATATTTGGGGCTTCGGAATTGGAATTGGAGGTCGAATTCCAATAAAAATAGACCTTGATCCAACTCAAATTCCAGGACCCAAACTCCATCTAAATGAACTGATCCTTAGATTCCGTTCGTTCGGAAGGAATTTGAAATCATACCAACTTTCCTGAAATTCATTTTGTGGTAATCTCAATTCCTTCCTAACGACATCGGAATTGGCCAGAAATTGAAATCGATCTCAATTCCGAACAGACAGATCCATTAAACCGAAGTCTAAGTGAGAACAAGAATGTACCGAGAGGCAGAAGAATCTAGACCACAGCTTGGCCTTCCAGTCATTCAGGAACTGAGGCTGGGCCTTGAGCAAAGCAGAAAAGAAATCGCCGTGCCTGTTCTCATCCTGGCACCAATTCTCAAAATACTTGAAGATTGGATAGAGCTGGTACTCTGGATTTGCCTTCAAATGCCTGTAAATGGTGATGTACCTCCAATACCCAATCTTTTCCGAGAGATACGTCGCATAAAAGATGAACTTTGGCTTAAAGAATGTGTATTTTCTGGCTTTGGTCAGGAATCCCAGATCCAATGCCAGATTAAAATCTGACAAACCCTTGTTCAGAAACCTACCAATTTGTGAAAAGGGAAAAAAATCTAAGGCAGAGAACTGGCCATATTATTTACTTGCAAGATCACAAGAAGTAGTAGAAGAATAATGCTATACTCTCCCAAATAATACCTCTCTTAAAACAGGCTAAAATTCATATTACAAGTACTGCTTATTGTGTTTCAAGTGTACGCTGGGGAGTGACAGACTCAAAGACGTAAAAAACACAACAAAAAGATTTACACTGAGCCAACATCGCCTCGCCCACTCTGGCATCGACCAACGCGTGAGAAATCTCTAGATAGTTTAGAATCAGAGGAGTTCTGAGTTTGCTTTCTTGCCTTTCTGTCTTGTGTGTTTTGTAGCCTTTTGGCCTGTTATGTATCTCTTGTACCTCTCTTCGGTTATAATTAATTAAAATCCAACTTTTATTTGCAAAAAAGTGTATCTATATTAACCACGTATCATTTAATGATATAGAATTATCAATATTATATTTCAAATATTTCATTAAGTTCAAATATTAATAAAAATAGAAATAAATGTTAATATATTTATATAGTTATTTACTCAATATCTTCATCAAATTTAATTGTTTATACCTTTGGTTATACACATAGTTTTAATTTCATATGACATAGTGAAGTTGTAACAAAAATATAAAACAAGTCATCAAATAAGAAATTAAGAATTTAAGACATCATAAATAAGTGCTTACATTTATAAAGAAAGTACCCCAATTCTAAATTACCTAGAAATAAAATGTATTAAGCCTTATAAGCATTTAAGCTTATGTCTATTAATATAGATATCTTTACAATATTAAAAGGAAAAAGTTGTGTATAAATATTTTTCGCATTAATTAATAATGTGCTTATTTTAAATTGCATTAATTAATTGATAGGGGCAGAGCCCCGTACCTGTCGCGATCGGGGTACTGTCATAGACGGGGTACTGTCGCAGTTGGCCGTAGGGACGGAGCCCCGCGTCAAACATCTCAAACATCTCCCTCTTGTTTGAATAATTACGGGACTTCGAAGCTAAACACCCTCAAATTAGGAGTTTTTTGTATATTCCACAATAAATATTTAATTTTGCATTTAGCACCCCCCAAAAGCTTTAATATTGACATTTTGCATCATAAATATTCAATTAGGAGGGTTCAAAATACCAATATTAAAACCTTTTGGATGTACAAAGCGCCAAAATTAAATATTTAAGATGCAATGTGCAAAAACTTCATAATTGGAGGATGCTTATTGCCAAAAGTCTCTTCTATGGGAGTTTGCATTTTGTACGGGTCATGTTATATGCAGGCCAGTTTTGGTTGTATGCAGTCCAAGATTATATGCAGGCCAAATTAAAAACCCATAGGAACTTGTGAACCCGTTCAGAATTTGGCCTACATATAGCCATTTTCAAATTGCATGGCATGCACATAGCCAAAGTGAGACTGCATATAGTTATTGCCATTTGTACATGCATGTTATGAAATGTAAACTCACATGAAGGTTTTTTGCAAAACACAGAGGAGGGAGGTTCAAGAAAAGCATACCCAGCATGCCTGGCTTCATCTCTAGACATGAGGGAGAAGATCTCGGCCACCACCGGATTAGTTTTCTGACACAGAAATAACCAGCATATCAGACACTATAAGTCAGCACAACAAAAGATCAAAAACAGAAATTAGGGTAAACAAAATCCAACCTTCAGCCTCCTTCCCAGCTCCTTGTACAGCAAGAATCCAGAGAACTCGGCGGTGCAGGATCGCTCGAGGAACTCGACGAAGATCTGCCGGAGTGGGCCCTGGAGCTTATCCGCCGCCTCCTTGAACTCGGGATTCCGGATGAAGTGGGTCTGGTTATAGTCGGTCTTGAACTCGTTCAACAGCGCTTCGAACTCGGACTGGTTCAGGTTCTTGTTGATCTCCTTGTTGAAAAGCTGCTCCATCTCGTCGAAGTCCGTCGTATAAAACCTCGGCGTCAAGAGCGACTCGTTTATACCCTTCTTCCCCTTCCCGCGCGCCGGAGGCGCCGCGGCGGTGGCTCGGACGCGGAGCGGCGGCCTGAATGAGCCAGCTCTGGGAGCTGGTCGGCCGAATTTGGTAATGGAGTTGAAGGGTTTGGCGAGGGCCAGCTCCGCCGTCGCCGCCATCTTTGGAATTGAATTGAGGGAGACGGCGGAAATGTCGAAGTGCTTATAATCGGAGGAGAATTGGGAAATTTAGGATTGGGTTTCATCTTTGGAAATCCATGGCTTCTAATGAGATGAAGACATCTGTCAGGATATCTGTGGCCTCCAAATGAATAGTGCCGAAATACATAGTTCATGGATTTCTCATATTTTGAAATATAAATATTTGTAATAACATTGTACAACCCTCATTCTTCGAGGGTGGACCCACTCAAAGTCACGTAGGCAGAAGTCAAGGTCAAAAGGTCAGCATAGAGGCCAGTAGTCCCAGACACAAGACAGCTCAGCCAGCAGGAGCAAGGGGCGAGCTGGGCGAGCAAGGGGCGAGCTGGGCGAGCAAGGGGCGAACTGGGCGAGCAAGGGGCGAGCTGGGCGAGCAAGGCGCGAGCTGGGCGAGCAAGGCGCGAGCTTGGGCGAGCAGGAAGCGAGCTTGGCGAGCAGGAAGCGAGCTTGGGCGAGCAGGAAGCGAGCTTGGCGAGCAGGAAGCTAGCTTGGGCGAGCAGAGCCAAGTATGGGCGAGTATGGTCAGGTAACTACCCCCCCAGGATTTGTCTATAAATAGACCCCCAGGGGTACAAGAAAGAGGACTTGTTGGACGAGGTTGACCCCCTCAGGCGAGATACTCGCCAGGTCCCTGCCTTCCTTGTACCAAGCTCGGCCATTTTTTGTTTTGGAGGGGAAGACTCCCTTGAGCTTCCGGGTACGTGGTGGGACCTCCCTGCCGCAGCACCTGGGGTCCTGTTTGTTGCTCTTCTAGCTTCTTCGTCGTTGCCAGCCAAGTCATCTCGTCGGACTGCTGGGCGAGTAGCCTCTGGCTGCATTGGTCCGAATCTTGAGGCTGAGATTTTCCTGGCGTCAACAAACATTAATAATGAATTAATTTTTTTTATATGGCTGCAAGGCTCTGGTTGGGGGTGGTATGAGAAGTGGTTGTGAAAAATTAGTGGTATGATTAGAGCTTTCAGAGAAGTAGTGGTAGGAAAAAAGTAGGAGGAGAAGATGAATGTTGATCTTCGGGAAGAGAAGTATGAAAATGCGAAAAACTCATTTCAGCTTTTCTGAAAGTAGGAGGATTCAATGTTTTCTACATAGTTCAAGAAAATACCTTTGCAGCACACTTTTTTTCCACCGCTGAGAAACCAAATCCCGAAGAGAGCATAAACAAGGACTTTTTTCTTCCCAGTCATATTATCTTTAAAAGCTTATTTGTCACCTTCCATAAGAGGCAAATTTTTTTTTTATCAAATTAAGTAAAAGATGATCAAAGTTTTTGATCTTAAAGCTGCATAAAGTTTGAAGTCCATCGGATTTCAAAGTAGCACGATCTCATTCATGTTAGGCTCATGCTCTCTTTGGGGTGGCTATGATTGTATAGAAAGCATTGATGAGAAATTGGTGGTGGCATTAGAGCTATCCAAAAAGCTGTAATGAAAAAGCTATAGATTGTTTGGAAAATCTTCATATAAGTGATGTTCCAAAAGTTGTTATAAGTTTATCTATTTTGAAGAACACCTTTGCAATAATAATTGTTTGGTTGTACATGACACTAAAAAAGATAGTCTAACAAACCTGAAGCACTGAATATAAAACTCAAAAAATAGGTAGTCTCACCAACCTTAAACTTAAAAATTGATCGAAATATTTTTTTTAACTAAAACTAAGATCTAGAATTTGGTCCTCACAATACGAGCATTCTTACCGGCAAATCAGTAATGAGGTAAAACGTTGAATTTTAGACAATCTTCGAAGAACATTCTTAAAGCTAATCTGCAGAGCATTCCTGAAGCTAATCTGAAGAGCATTCCTGAAGCTAATCTGAAGGGTATTATAATTTTGAAGGGTATATAATCTCTGAAGAGCATTCTCCTAACGCTTCAGATAATGTTGAAAGTCAGATCGCGGAGGAACGGGCGGCGACACCTGCTAGTGGCTAGAAGAAAAATAGATCAACGGCGAGAAGAGAATCTAGAACCAGATCGTATGGGATCGAGGTGCGATACTTGTGAGCAGCGGAGAGAAGGAAAGACGAAGCAGATCGAGCAGATATGGGGGCAGCTTTCGTAAAACCCTCGAGCAGAGGTGCGTCCGAATGCATGTTGCAGTGCAAGAACGATGAGCTTTGTTGCTGATAATCCCTTCTTCCCCAACACAAGGAGCAGATCGAACATCACGTGAATAAGAGTTGGCGTAAACTCTCTAAAATAAATGGGGAAAACACTTTTGCAAAAAAGTAGTTTTCAGAATGCTTCTCTAGCCCGTCTACTCAAAAAGCCCCCAAAACTCCTTTTTCGAAAAAGCACTTTTGCCAATCAATCTCAGATATCAAAGATCTACAAAAGTGGCCTGCATCTTGAGAATAACATGGTAGGATCATTGCTCTTGAATCTATCAAAATGCCTAAAACACCCATCATTCATCTCAATAATCACACGGCTTCACATCAATCGTATGATCTGCAAAATCATCAAGAATACACAACATAGGGTCCGTTTGGCACGGCGGCGGTGGAGGTTGCGAATGTGGTGGTTACGAACTGTCATCCGTTTGACGTAGTTTTTGCTCCGGTGAGTTTGGACGAAAACCCACCGTCATAAAGTATGTGTTTGACATGACAACGATTATAACTGCCACAAAAAAAAAATTAATTTTGAACATGGATGAAGTTCTTTAGGTGAGATCAGGTGCTCACGACCGACAATTCGTAACTACTGCGTTCACGACAGCCACCACCGTGCCAAACGGACCTATAATCTCTCATGGTACCCACCGTGGAGTTGAAATAAATGTACTCTAAGGTAGCGTTTGGGAGAACTTATTAGCACCGGTGCGGCAACACCAAACCTCCGTTTACACCAGAAGTTGTGTTTGGTAACGGGTAGGCAGGTAAAAGCCGTTTTAAAAATAAGCTTTTATCAGGGTATTGCTTCCCATGCGGGGATATTCCTCCATTTCGACCGCGCCGCAAGCCCGATACCCTCGTTCCCGACCTGCAACTTCCTCGACCCGTACAACCTCCACGACCTTCGTCGTCCTCCGTTGCACAGAAATCCGGCGGCAATCAACCTTCGTCGTCCTTTTGGGGAATTTACTGTCGCATTGTAGTGTTAGTTAACCGGGCCTTGATCCTATACAGTTGCCATGTTAACCACAGAGACGTTAATATTTCCATCGAACCATCGATTCCACTTTTGATGACTGAGATTTAACCTACAGATACAGTGATTTTCTAAAGCAATTTCTGAATTGAATCATAACCGTCCGAAGAAGATCGAGTGATTTAATAAAATCAGCCAGAGATGAGTAACAAGTGATAAATAACACAATGATTCAATAAAATTTTGTTCATTCAAAGGAATCAAAAGATTATATATGTTAAATATGTCTCACTGGAGTTTATGGTTGCGATTAATGATGGCATTTTATTAAAAATTTCTCTCTAAGGCCGCGGAAATTCGCGGGAAATCCATGAATTTCTAAAGACCGCTACCAACGAGCCGCGACCGGGCAGAATCCTCCCGCCAAACGAGACCTAAATCTTCTAAGGTAGCTACTGCTGGAAATAAATTAATTGAGGTTAACTCTAGTGATGATGAAGATTCTTTAAAAAAAGAGTATAACACAAGCCCATGTAGAAAAAAGGAACACAAAATACTCCACAACAACAACAGAACCCATATAATCCCCAATCATTGGGGGTATGAGCGGGGGAAGATTGGAAACAGACCTAACCTTTGGCACTATGCACAAAATGGCTTCTCTCAGAGGAGAAAGACCTAAACTTTGACAATAAATGCACAAAGTGGCTGCTCACAGAGTACCACTGAAATAGTGTCCCCATATACCGTCACGTTTGCTACGGAATCATGCCCTCAAATCAAAGCAAAAGACATCAAAGAGGGCGGACCCAAGAATCTATTTTGATTTATGTGCAAAAAAGGATCTCCGTTGGGAGGTGCAGTTGAAACATTTCAGGATTATTGCTCTAAAACTTAGGCTTCGTTTGGGAGGGCGGTGAAGTTGCTCCGGCAGGAAATGGATCTCACGTTGAGAAATGCAGCTTCCACTATTCGGTGGAAAATGACGCTCAAAACAGAGTTTTTGACCTTCCCGCCACACCGGAGCTTCAAAATGGAAGCTCACCAAACACACAAATTCAAAGTTTAAAACATCTGAAATAGAGCTAAAATGCTTAAACAAACAAAGCCTGAGTGTAAATATAAATTCAAAGTTTAAAACAGCTGAGATGCATCTGAAAAGAAGCAAATCTGCGAGTACATTTTATCAAACAATCTTGATTATCTACAATTGTGTCAATAAAACCATAAAAAAGCAACAACTGTGCACTAAATCACCCTCTGCAGTTGTATCTACCACTCTCACATCCATGCCCTAACAGTTTTTTTCTGCACTCTTAAAGAGAATTGAATTCTAGTTACAGGAAGCAAGAGCTTGAAAATATTTGAAGTTCCAGTTGCTACAATAATCCAAATTTCCTTCTCCTCCAACTATTCATCATTCCAGCACTGGAAACATTCTATGGAGAGGGATAATTTAAACTCCCCTCTAACCTTCTGATGAATCTAAGCGTCGAAGAATGCAATGGCCGTCCTCGAAGCTGATGTGTGATTTTCCCTGCAAATTTCAACTCATTCAAGCTTACTTTGGGGGCGCAAAACAATAGAGCGGGATTTACGTACATATGATTGATATAATGTGCATTTATGTGGAGTTCATATGCGCAATATTACACATAATTTTTGTAACAAATGCCCCTTAATATGCATATAAAAGCAAAAATAGTCTGAATTAGTAGGACATGTGTCACATGATAAGCCCATCATGATAGAAAATAGTATCAAGACATCTCGGTATAAATAACAAGAGGGGAGTTTACATCATGATAGAAAATAGTATCAAAAACAATAAACCTGGTTTTGAAGACATAAGGTTCTCACAGTAGCAAAAGAAGAGCTCATAAGAAGTAAAAAAATAAATGAAGACTCCAACAAATGACAAGCTGGGATTTCCTTTCAGTCGCGTGTTTCCCTAATCAGAGCTCGCATCCTCTTCGTGCTTATGTCATTGGCAGGCCGAGAACCAAAATGTCAATAACCAAAAAAACCATGTAACCAACACTGAATTACAAGAGAAGACCCAGAAGCTGAGTCTGCCAGTGATTCTACAAATGATAAGATTTTGTAGGTAAGCTGTAACTAACACAAGCCTCATCTCCTAAAATATTGCAAACTACTGACCTACCCTCTAAAGAGATAAGAGAGGGATGAGAAGTAGGAAGATATTTGAGATTTAGTAGAAAGTGTAGAAGGGATTTACAAAAGGAAACCTATAGATAGAAAATTAGGGTCAAGCTTAAAGGCAAAAGACATCAAGCTCCAGATTCCATAATCCTCATCATCCATATCTCTCTCCCACAAATCAATACAAATACCATAGTTGCTCCTTGTTAATCAACAGTTGTTTTCCTTTTATATGGACCTCCCCTCTATCTTTCAAAATTACCAAAACTTCTCCTCTAAGGTTACATTGTTAGTATACATGTTTTAAAAAAAAAATCTGGATTCTGGAACACCCTTCCATGGTTTCTTTTTGTATATGTTTGTTAACAATGTAAACATAGAGAGGAAATTTTGGTAATTTTGAAAGATAGATGATGTCTTTGTAATTATTCAAAGTTGAAGGGGAGGTCCAAGTAAATGATCCTTAAAAAATCAAGAATAATTTGTCTGGGTTTGAACTTAGCACACACAAAACTCAATGCCATAGTAACCTTCTTAATCAACCAAATTGACCATTTTTATCAGGAAAGGGAAAAACAATTTCTTTTAATAGTTTTAGTATATGCATGTAAAAGGGATTTCCATGAAAAGGAAAAAAGAAAATGCAAAAGTAGTATATACGATATACCTCATTTTCTCAGGGCGTGAAGAGGATGTGAGCTCGGATTTGGGGAACGCCCTTCATCAGCAGTCCCATCTGCAACTCTTCCATCTGTGACCATGCAGCACTGGTTGGAGTCTCTCCGCACGTGAACAATGGGATGTTGGATAATTGGAAATGCAAAAGGGATAACTTCATCTTCTTCACTCCCATCATTCACCTTCATGTTATCATGACTTGTACTGTACTCCAATTTTTTTAACGCATTTGAAACGGGCGCATTGCTGGAACCAGGTTTTCTACCCATTTCCAGATCCATTTTTTCCTTTGGACAAACGATATCTATGCACGGATTATTAGTCATGGATTCCACTTGAATTTCTTCTTCAAGCACCCATGATCTGAAATTATTCAAAGAAGGTGGGATTTTGGTGCAATAGATATCTCTAAAGTTTTCCAATATGCTCTTATTATATGGATTCTCCCTCTTGTCATACCGATACCGGAAGTTCTCATATGTTGTCTGCAATATCAGTTGAAATGAAATAAGAGAATTCAAAGCATATGAAAAATTAAAGATTGGAACGCAAAGAAAATCAAAAGATTTACCTGGTTTGTGCTGATTAAAAAGATATGGAAAACTGTGAGCCCACCCACAAACCAGACAGCTATGAAGGTGTACAAAATGAGCACAAGTGACAATATCTCTCCCATCATGGATTTCCAAAGAGAATTGCCATACTTTTTCTTCTCTTCAAAAATGTTAAGCCATGAAAATGTGAAGACATAAAAGCAAAGAAGGGTTGACGAAGATATGAATAGAAAAAAGAACGGGTAGTTACGCTGCATTCATTCAAACAAACATCATTAGTATGGAGAGATAGTCTACTACCATAGATCTTATCATTTGAATGATAAAAGTAAAACTCTTGCATCATTTCCATAACTGAAAACTTAGGAGAGTGCATAAAAGCAACTTACCACTCCGATGCACTGACCGACCCATGGGCAATGGTGATCAAACTTCTGAACACAGTTGTTGCATATAGAACAATGAGACGCACGAGGTGGGCGGTATAGCAAACACGTGTCACAATACTTCACTTTAACAATAAAACCATTCACCGATATATCTTTTGTGCGGGGTAATTTTACATGCGGTGATGTACCGCTGATCCATTCCATGGAAGGACTCGAAGAATCCAATGCTTCATCCGATTCTGATTCTGGCGGTGTTCGATTCCTCGGAACAATACCGGGATCTCTCCCGGATGTCAGGAATAGGAAAACCAAATTCTGCATCGTCAATTAAGAACATAAGCTGCTCAAATGTTACACAACTAAAAACGTAAAGTTCAAAATTTTGGTCGCTACATACTGCAATTGTGATAATTAATTCCACAATCAACACAAAAAACCCAGGTATATGACTGTAAGCAAGAATGCCATGTTTGCTCTCATGCATTTCATATTTATGGATCTTTTGGATCACTTGATAGCAAAATGCAAAGGATGGACCGGCTATCAGAAGAGTTGATAGGAACACTGAAGCCACATCTGGACCAAATATCAATCTCCCTCCACAGAAAAATCTCTGGGAATCAGAAAAGGAAAAGTTTCATCAATTTAAACATGCTGGAGATCATCTCATGGAGGTTAAAGGCATAATTATCGACATACATTTTAATGGATATAAGATGTACACAAGTAGACTCAGGCTCTGTTTGACACGATGTTTTAGCTGTGGTGACTTTGGACAAAAACGCCGTCGTCATAGAATATATGTTTGGCATGACAACGGTTATGACCACCACCGCAAAAAAAAAACTAGTTTTGAACATAAAAGTGAACGAAGTTCCTTAGGTGAGGCCGGGCGTCCATGAACGACGATTTAGAACTACGGCATTCACGATCGCTACCGCCGTGCCAAACGGAGCCTTAAGTGTAGAGGCAATGAAAAGTTGCTTTCTTCCTTTTTTATCTATATAATTTTCCTTTTCTAACTCTCTTTTCCTTCTTTGTACAAAGAAAAATAGGGGAAGATAGTCATGGACCTCATGGTAACCTCCTAGCCTCATTTGATTTCTAACAGTGAAATAATTTAGCTAAGTTTAAATGCTTCAGGCTCCGTTTGACGTGACGTTCTTTCTCCAATGAGTTTGGAGAAAAACTCCACCGTCATAGAATGCATGTTTGGCATGACAACGGTCACGACCGTCACCAAGAAAAGATTATTGGTTTTAAACATAAAAGTGGATGACGTTTCTTAGGTGGGGTCAGGCGTTCACGAACACCGATTCAGAACCACCGTGTTCACGACTGCCACCGCCGCGCCAAACGGAGCCTCAATCCTTACTGATTTAACTCAATGGGAAAGATAACATCAATCTATGCTTCAAACCCAACCATTGGGGGTTGAGTTTCGATTAATAAAGTAATCATGAATGATGGACATGCACAACAAATAAGTATTTCAGATTTCATAGCCATTAGGGCAATGAAATTGCAACACATTCAGAGAAAATCCATCACATTATGTGAAGAGGAAGACAAGACGAAGGGAGCTTATCTCCTCACAGTTTTACGAGGGGAATCACAGAAAGTATCTAACTAATCTTCAAATTTGATGCGTACGACAACAATTTCATAATTTATACGCCATAGATTTCGGATTTAACAAGAATTTACAAAAAAATTGACATGAGTTCAAAGATCCCCTTAACCAATCTAACCACAGAAAACAAATAGCGAACTTTTACAGAGAGAGCGAGAGAGAGAGAGAGAGAGAGAGAGAGCAGTATAAACCGCACATTGCTTCCGTTCCAAACTTGATAGAGCCTCTTTGGTTTGGGATTCGCCATGTTTTAAGATTCAATCGATCGAATTGAAGAGAATGCAGTCCGATCCAATCGATATTTTATGCGAAGGCTTTCTGATCCCGCTAAGGGAGCTTCCTTTTCCTGCTAATTCAACAATAGAAGCGCCGGATGCCTGCGGCAAGATTGAGAGAGAAAGGAAGAGTCGAGGACGAAGACGACACGAGAAGAATGCGTCGTTGAATCTCTCTTCAGTCCCCCGCCATTGTTGATCATTTATCTCTCTTCCTTCCTCAGCTTAGGATCAAAAGCAGTCGCCCCTTCGCATTGGCTCTCTCTCTCTTCCTCCTCCTTTTCTCCCTTCGTTTTTCTCTTACCGGGCGGTATGACAGAAAGCTCCTGCGTCGCTTCATTTCCCCGCGAATTTTTCGGCCGGAGATTCGGAGATGTTTCTCCAACAGCTTCGGTCGAGTTGAAAAGGCCGGGCGGGCCGCCGGGCCTTCCGGGCCTGGGCTGTAAATATCCCGGGGTGAACTTTTTCACAATAGCACCCCCATTTACTACAGCTTTACTAAAAAATAAGAGAAATGTTAAAGACACTCCTAATTAAAAATTGACGGCCCAATTTTTTTAAAGACCTTTTTATTACTTAAAATTATTTTCTAAAGGCAACCCAACCTTAACCCATGGATGCGCCCGCCGTTTCACCGCTTGATCCCGTCGCCCGTATTTCACCGCTCATCCCTCCCCCACTTTCTTCGCCGCTCCCCCCATGGAGCTTCAAAGTCATCTGCTTCAGAGTCGCTTAGGGTCCGTTCGTTTGGACGGATTTGGCTTTCTGGAATTTACATTTGCGATTAGAAATCCAATTCTAGTGTTCGAAGCGACATAATTTACGCGGATATTGACTTTTATGTGAAAACTCATAGCTTTTCCTGTCGGGCGTGTGTTTTTCGGCCGGGCACGTGTTTTCGGCCGGACGCTCATTTTTCGCCCAAGCCGGTGTTTTTTCCCCCAGGCGGGCGTTTTCGCCAAGGATCGCGATTTTTCGCTCGAGCACGCGTTTTTCACCCGGGCGCGTATTTTTCTCCCGGGCGGCGTTTTTTGGCAGGCCGGGTGTTTTTTCGTCCTGTCGGATATTTTTCGTCCGACCACGCATTTTTTGGCCGGGCGCGCGCTTTTCGACCCTGACACACGTTTTTTGACTAGCGCGAATATTTTTCGGTCGTGCGCGCTTTTTTTCGCCAGGGCGCGCGTTTTTCGCCAGGGCACGCGTTTTTTGCTAGTGCGTGCGGTTTTCACATGGGAGCGCATTTTTCGGCCTGCCGAACATTATTCGCCCGACCGCCCGGTTTTCGCCCGAGAGTGCGTTTTCGGCCGAGCGCAGCGTTTTTTGACCCGGACACACGTTTTTTGACCAGCGCAAATGTTTTTTGGGTCAGGCTGGAATGTTTTTCGGGAGCGCATTTTTTCGCCCGGGAGCGCATTTTTCGCCCGACCGCGCGTTTTTTGTCCGACCGCACGTTTTTCTGCCTGCCGGACATTTTTCGCCCAACCGCGCATTTTTTGGCCGAGCGCGTGTTTTTTTGCTCGGGCGCGCGTTTTTCACCCGGTTGCGCGTTTTTTGGCCGGCCGAGTGTTTTTCGGCCTGTCGGACATTTTTCGCCCGACATCGCGTTTTTCGCCCGAGAGCGCATTTTTCGTCCGGGCGCGCGTTTTTTGACCCGGGCACACGTTTTTTGATCAGCGCGAACGTTTTTTGGTCGGGCGCACGTGTTTCGCTCAGGCGAGTGTTTTTCGCCAGACCTTCTGATATATTAAAATATATTGTGCAAAAAACGCGTGTCTTAAATTATATAACCGCGATTGGGCGAAAAACGCGTGTCTTAAAATTTATTATGCAATTTAATGCATTCGGCGCTGACACCTATTTTGGGTTTTATAAAATTATTGTATAATGTCAATTCAAATACCAATTCTATCATTCAGCCGAACAACTTTTGTGATTAAATTTCAATTCTATTGACTGAATTCAATCTTACAGTCGAACAACATAATTGGAATTCTGTATAAAACTAATTCATGTAGATATTGATTTTCTGGTCAAAGCCAATTCCAGAAAGCCATTACCTGCGCGCCGAACGGACCGTTTAAGGATTTCGAAGCCCCAAGGAGGCTCATAGACGGCGAACCATTTCCATAATTCGGCTCCATCTCTTCTCCAACTCTCGTCCCATGGAGCTCCAAGCCGACCTTTCCGGTTCTAGATTTCGGCTCATTCTCTCCCCCATCTCCAAATATTAGTGAATCCGACAAGCCCCGAGCAACATTCACAGCCTCACGACATTCCCTTCAAAGTTTGTGCTATGGTAAATCATTCAATCATTCTCATAATTTGTGTTCTTTGTGAATGTGAAACCATTGTTATTTGTGTTTTTTGTTTTTTAATCTCTTTAGGTTAAGTTTTTTTTCTTGTTGTTTGGTTTGCGATATTTTAGATTCGGTAGATTAAGTGGGAGAGCAAAGTTTTCTTCTTGATGTTATCTGTGGACATAACTCATTTTGAGGTGAAGCATGTAAATCTTGAGTTCTTGTATGTTTGTTCTATTTGTAACACTTTCAAGTGCCTTACTTTTTTGCCTTTGAAAGTAAATGATGTCTAGAATATAGCTTGTCATGGGCATAAGACGAGTGGACAATGTAACAACCTCCAAATGTTGACGTGAGAATATTTCTCCGTCGTTATAGATAGGTCGTTGACACTGTTGACACTATTATGATGGTAAAGTATACATAAAAAAGAGTTGAGGGAAGTTTGATCGCTAGGTGTTAGGGGATGAAGTTCACAACATTATTCTAGGCTCTAGTATTGTTGTTATTTTAAATGATTGGCAACGTTTCTTATGGGTGTTAGGTATTTGATTAAGAAAGTTAGGTAATCATTGACCTTTGAATTCATATAATTCCAAGAACTATTCAACTTAGCTTCTAATAGTTCCATATTCATTTTCTTCCTTCTTCTTTATCAATTACCTTAAGGGCTTGTTCGTTTAGACGGAATTAAAGACTTGGAATTGAAATTTAACGTCGAATTTCAATTACGCTCTTCGCTTGTTAGGTAGCTTTAATAATTGGAATTTCAGTTCAATATCATGGAATTGATTTTAGCCTACGCACAAAATCTAGATGGACATATCAGAATTGTGCGAGTCTGGCACGCTCGGTTTATTTAATTTTTCGCCCGTGCGTGAGTTTGTGTCCGGGCGCGCAATTTTTTGCCTGGGCACGAGTTTTTCGCACGGACGCGAGTTTTTCTCCCGGACGTGCGTTTTTCGCCCTGACGCGCAAATTTCGCCTGGGCGGAAATTTTCAGCCCTACCGCGCATTTTTCGTCCTGTCGCGCGTTTTTTCGCCCGGGCGCGCGTATTTCGCCCGGGGGTGCATTTTTCGCCCGGGCGCATATTTTGTCGCCCAAGCGCGAGTTTTTCGCCCGGGCACGCGTTTTCCGCCCGGAGGCGCGTTTTTCGCCCGAGCACACGTTTTGTCGCCCGGGCGCGCAATGTTTCTCCTATGCGCGAGTTTTTAGCCCGGGCGCATTTTTCGCCTGGGTGCACGTTTTGTCGCCCGGGAGCGCAATTTTTCGCCCGAGAGCGGAATTTTCTCCCGGGCGTTTTATTGCCTGGGAGCGCGTTTTTCGTCCAGGAGCTCGTTTTTCGCCCGGGGCGCGTTTTGTCGCCCAGGGGCAGAATTTTTCGCCCAGGCGCGAGTAATTCGAAATGACGTGCGTTTTTCGCTCAGGCACGTGTTTTTCGCCCGGGCGCGCGTTTTTCGCCCGGGCGCGCATTTTTCGCCCGGGCGCGCAATTGTCGCCCCGACGCGCATTTTTCGCCCGGACGCGCATTTTTCTCCCGGGTGCGCATTTTTCTTTCGGCCGCGTGTTTTTCGCGCGAGCACGTGTTTTTTTTTCGGGCACACATTTTTCGCCCGTGCGCACAATTTTCGCTCGGGCGCGAGTTTTTCATCAGGGCGTGTGTTTTTCTCCCGGGTGCGATTTTTTCGCCCGGTCGAGCGTTTTTCGCCCGGTGCACTTTTTTCGCCCAGGCGCGTGTTTCTCGCTCGGGAGAGCATTTTTCGCCTTGGTGCACGTTTTGTCGCCCGGGCGTCCAATTTTTCGCTCGGGTGCTAGTTTTTCACCCGGGCGCGCATTTTTTGCCATGACGCGCATTTTTTATTATATATGTAAAAAAATATTAATTTCTTTAAAATATTTTTCAATTCTTAGATTGAATTTTATTTAATAAATGAACAAAAAAATTGATTAATTCCACAATATTCAACAATATTGTTTATTATGCGAACGATAGAATAAGAATTAGATTAATTCCAATTCTGAATATCGAATCTCAATATCGAATTCCAATATCAAATTTCAATTTCGTTCAAACGAACGGTTCGTTTGGACGGAATTGAGCTCATGGAATTGGAATTGAAGGCACAATTCCAATTTTGTGGTAAATTTGCGCGCTTGACGTTGGAATTGAAATTTTAATGAATTTCATGGAATTCATTTTGAACTACACAATTCTTTTCAATCTATATAAAAATTGGATAATTCCGACGGAGACGTATTTTTCGTCTGAGCGCACGATTTTCGCCCGGGCGCGAGTATTTCGCGTGTGAGTGTGTTTTTCGCCGAGGCGTGAATTTTTTCGTCTGGGCGAGCATTTTTCGCCCGTGCGTGCGTTTTTCGCTCGGACGCGCATTTTTCGCCCGGGCACGCGTTTTTATAATTCAGCGCGTGTTTGTTGTCCGGGTTCGCGTTTGTCGTCAGGCACAATTTTTTCGCTCGGGCGAGATTTTTTTCGCCCAACATCGAAAATTTCGCTTGAGAGCAAATTTTTTCGCCCTGGCGACATTTTTTTGCCCGGGCGCGATTTTTTCGCCTGGGGGCAAATTTTTCTCCCGGGAGAGATTTTTTGACCCGGGCGTGATTATTTCGCCCCGGGGCGAATTTTCTCCTGGGGGAGATTTTTTTGCCCGGACGCGATTTTTTCTCCTGGGCCCGATTTTTTCGCCCGGGCGCGATTTTTACCCATGAGAGTGTTTTTTTCTCCCCGACGCGATTTTTTCGCCCAAGCGCGATTTTTCATCAGGGAGCGATTTTTTCGCCCGCGCGAGATTTTTTTCGCCCGGACGCTATTTTTTCGCTCGGGCATGATTTTTTTGGCCGGGTGTGATTTTTTTGCCCGGGCGAGATTTTTTCGCCCGAGAGCGAATTTTTCGCCCGACGAGATTTTTTGGCTCGGGGGCAGTTTTTCGGCCATGATTTTCACCGGAGAGTGATTTTTTGTCGGGACGCGCTTTTACCGCCTGTGCGCGCTTTTTTCGGTCTGGCGGGTGGGAAAATCGCACTCGGGAAAAAAATTTGCGCCCGGGAAAAAAATAGTGCCCGGGACACAAAATCGCGCTTGGGCGAAAAAATGAGTCTGTGCAAAAAATGCGCGCCTGGGCAAAAAAATCGCTGTTGGGCGGAAAAATTGCGCCCGGGCGAAAAAAATCGCGCCTGAGCGAAAAAATCACGCATGGGCGAAAAAATCATCGCCATGACATACATTTGGTTATGATATATATGATAAATATTAGTTTTTTCATAATATTTTTCAATTCTTTAATTGAATTTTATTTAACAAACGAACAAAAAAATTAATTAATTACACAATATTCAACCATATTGTTTATTAGGCGAACGTTGGAATTGAAATTAGTCACCAATATTTAATTCCACAATATTCTTCAATATTTAATTCTAATTCCGTTCAAACGATTGGACCCTAATTGATATATAATGTTAGACCGAAAATGTCGTTGATGAGAATACATGAGGGTTATACATATGCATCTAATTTCGAAAAATATGTTTGATTTGGGATTTAATTTTTAACTATTTTTATACAAAAATTGACCTATTTAACGATATAATGACGTATGGGAGCTCGAGTTTTAGTTACGGCATGACATCATGCAACAATCTCTGATGTAACTCAAGGTGAAAACATCCTATATGCTTAGAGAGATACTTAGGTGCGTTCTCTCACCTAGTTCTAGGTGGGGGAGAAATACAACCGTATGATCTTAGATCCGACGGTAGGGAAAATACTGACATTATTTATTATTCATAAATACAACAATATTTAGAGCTATCAATGGCTGAGATGTGCAAATCTCACCATGATCTAGATGCGAGATACTCACCTACAAATTTTTCATATGCTTAAGATGATTTGAAAAGCTGAAGATGGAAGCTAATGGATGAAGAAGATGATGATTCGACTAAAATTTAAAATCTTATTTAAAAAAAATTGATAAAAAACTTATTTGGTTTGTAAATAATAACTTTTTTAGTGACATACATTTATTTTGCAATAAATAATATTATTTTGTGAATATTTTTTTGCCCATTAGTTATACAAAATTATTTTCCTACAATTAATTATTTTAACAAAATTTTCATGATTACTATAATCTAGTGACTATTTTTTGCCCATTAAAAGAGAGATGGCAAAACATGGGTAGGTGAGTGCGATCATATGATTGAGTTATTAGTATATTGATTGTTGCGGAACGCTTATGGCTCTTGGTAGACCGATTCACTTGAACCGCCTCAGCTCGTGAGCGAGCTAAGCGCGCAAACAGTCAATTAGAGGTTCGATGAGTACGCAGAGACTTTTTAACGTGGAAAACCCGGAAAGGGTAAAAAACCACGCGGCCGGAGCTGTGCCGACCAAACTTCACTATCTTCTGGAGGAGTTACAACCTGGTAGTTAGAACTCGAGCGCGACAGGCCGCTGCTCGTTACAATACTTGGAGAAAAAGAGAGCCTCGAGGGTGACAGGCCACCCCTCGGAAAAACTAAGTCATTTTTCCTTCTGAGACTGCTAGTCGCCTTTCGGAAGCGGGAAGGCCAGTCGCCTTTCCCTTCTGAGAAATGCTGGTCGCCCTTCGGAAGTGAGAAGGCTAGTCGCCTTTTCCTTCTGAGAATGCTTGTCGCCTTTCGGAACTGAGAAGTCTAGTCGCCTTTTTCTTCTGAGAATGCTTGTCGCCTTTCGGAAGCGGGAAGGCCAGTCGCCTTTCCCTTCTGAGAAATGCTGGTCGCCTTTCGGAAGTGAGAAGGCTAGTCGCCTTTCCCTTCTGAGAAATGCTGGTCGCCTTTCGGAAGTGAGAAGGCTAGTCGCCTTTCCCTTCTGAGAAATGCTGGTCGCCTTTCGGAAGTGAGAAGGCTAGTCGCCTTTTCCTTCTGAGAATGCTTGTCGCCTTTTGGGATGATGAAGATCTTCAAGTCCACGAAGGAGATCTTCAAGCGCCGAAGGAGAATTCCGCAAAAGTCTGCAAGGAGCTCTCCCGGGTCAGAAACCAAGGTCCTTTCAAATGAAGCCATGGGGCTCCTTTTATAGTTTTTGCCGGGGGCGGCCCGGTAATTTTGCCGTTGGCAGTTTCCATAAATGCTCGGCGGACGAATCATATTATCCGGTTCGGGGCCCTCGGATCACTATTTTTTGTAAATGACCACCTTGCTCCTCGGGCAGTTTGGGCAGTTTGGGCAGTTCGGGCAGTTCTGTTGGAGGTGAAGAAGGCGACTAACTGTTCCTGAAAAGTGAGAAGCCTGAAATCCAAAATGTGAGAAGCCGGAAAGACAAAAAGTGAGAAGTCGGAAAGACAAAAAGTGAGAAGCCGGAAAGACAAAAAGTGAGAAGGCTTCCTGATTGCGCTCAGAAACGTTCTGAGCGCGCGCTAGCACTGAAGTGTTTCAAGTGCGCGACAAAATGCGAGGGCGTTCAGGTTACGCCTCAAGGTGTTCCTGATGAGAAGTACGCCCGTGAGGGCTTCCTGCAAGTCCCCTCCGCCGGGAAAGTAGGAGATACGGGGCGGCCGTACCGCGCGCGGGGAGTGGAGAGCGACGCGGTCGAACTCCAAGGGAGTACGGCGCGTCCGCCTCTCGAGGGGGTGCGGCACGGGCGCACCCGAGGGGGGCGACCTTGGCCGCACCCCGAGGGGGTGCGGCTTGGCCGCACCCCGCATAGGGTGCGCCAAGGCCGCACCCCGAGGGGGTGCGGCGCGGCCGCGCCCCAAAGGGGGTGCGGTTCGGCCGCACCCCTCGCGGGGTGCGGTTCGGTCGCACCCCCAAGGGGCGTGGCGTGGGGGCGAGGATCCCTCCCGCGATGGGAGGGAGAAACTCCGTCGTGTCCGCGGCGGTTTTGCGCGCCTTGCTTTTCCTGCCAATTTCGGAGGGGGAGAGTTTTTGGGAAATAATCCGTCTTTGGAAACGATCCGTCTTTGGAAACATTTCGCTGCCTTTTATGAACATTTCTGTCAGACACTTTTATAAATACTAGACCCTTATTATGAGTACCCATCATAAGCCCCTCAAAACCGTCGGAGTCCAGAACTTGAGAGGGAGTGCGAGGGTTTTTTGAACGTTAGCGTGGCGGAACCGGTTTGGCGCTGAACGATGGTTGGGGTAAGTTTATTTTGCCTTCTATTTTTTTTTGAAAAAGGAGCGGAGGGAACGAACGGCCAGCGGCGGACGAGAGGGCGCGGTGAGCGGTGCGCGGGCGGCCGGTGCCCGGGCACCCTTGCGCGCGGCCGGGGCCGGCGGTGGGGCGCCCGGCTGGCGCGAGCGCGCCCCTGCGCGCGCGTGCGGCCCCTGCGCGGGCGCCGCGTTGCGCGCTCCTGTGCGCGGGTGCGGCCCCTGCGCGCGGGACGCGCGGGTATTGTTCCCGCCCGCCCGCGCGCGCGGGTGCCGCGCTGTGCGCCCGAGCGCGCGGGTGCCGCGCTGCGCGCCCGCGCGCGCGGGTGCCGCGCTGCGCGCCCGCGCGCGCCGGTGCCGCGCTGCGCGCCCGCGCGCGCGGTGCCGCGCTGCGCGCTCCCGCGCTGCGCGCTCCCCGCGCTGCGCGCTCCCGCGCTGCGCGCTCCCGCGCGCAGGTGCCGCGCTGCGCGCTCCCGCGCGCGGGTGCCTGCGCGTGGTCGGTGCCTTTGTGTGCGGCTGTTTCTCGCGTGCGGGTGAGGCTGGCGGTGCGGACCTCTGGTGCTTGCGTGCGGAGAGATGACTTGTAACCTTTTGGATTTTCTGATTTTAACGCTCGTTTTTATGTGCTTGCTCTTCCTTGCAGGCTTCGAAGCGGGGCGGCCAATCGAGGCCGATGCGTTTGCGCTCTTCTCTAGATGGCGCGCGAATCGAGGTGTGGCGTAAGCGGTTCGGATTGCCTCAGAGTGTCGAGATTAAGATTCCAGGGGCGGAGGAGCGCGTTCAAAATCCGCCTACGGGTTTCATAACACTCTCCGAGAGCTGCCTGAAGTCTGGATTCCGAATTCCTCCACCGGAGGAGGCTATTGAAATATTCCGGTTCTGCGGCGTCCCGATCACCCAGTTCACGCCTGCTGGAATGTCGAATATCATGGGGCTGGTGGTGCTTTTTCGGGAACACAGTACGCGCTTTTCACTCGAACTTTTCAAGGATTGATGTGAGGCTACAACCGACTTGGGCGGACGGATTGAGGTGCGGAGCAACAAAAGTTGGTTCCACTTTGGCGAGAAGGCGGATTATCGCCACGGGAATACCCTTTATGGATACGTTCGGAATCGTTGGGAGCTACCCGAGCTTTGGAGGTCGCTTCCTGGACGCTGCCGCCGACTGACCGGTCGGGAGGACGAGTTCCTTCCTCTCCCCGGCTTCCCTGGCCGAGATGGGCTGTCAAAGGCTTTGTTCAGCGTGTACAACTGTGTGGAGGAGAGTCGGCTGCTTGCGGTGGGGCTTTCTTGGGACTCTGAGCGGGAGGCTGCGGTTCCCCTGGAGCGTGGGAAAAAGAGAAAGATTGTTTTCAGGAATGGAACTCCTGGTTCGGGTTTTGCTCCGCCGGAGCCTAGGAGCCATGATCATGAAGCCGGTCCGAGCCGCCGTCGGGGGGAGCCGATTGCTCCCGACCCAGAGGTCGAGATTCTGGCATCCCCAACTGCTGAGCAGGTTGCGCAGGGAGACTTGCCGCCACCTCCCCCTCATCTGCCGTCGCGGCGAGTTTCCTCGTCTCTCCAGGCGATGACTTCCGCGGTAAGTTAGTCTCTCCTTGTTTGGGTCTTGACTTGTCTCTGCCATTGTTGTTCGTGTTTCCTGATTGTTTCCTTCGTGTTGGCAGGCGAACGCTTTGACCAACGTTGCTCTTACGTGGAACGACTGCTATGTGGGCCTCAAGGACAGTTACATCTCTCTCCAGGAGGAGCTGAGCGTGATGAAGAGGGACATGTCTGCTTTGCAGAAGAGGAGGGATCGCGATCTGTCCCGCATCAAGCAGCTGGAAGCGGACCTTTCTTCTTCCCAGTCCGAGGTTGAGAAGCTGCAGGAGGCGTATGGTGGAGACAAGGCGCTTGCCCAGGACGCGCTTCGTCAGCTATCTGAGGCCCAGGGGGAGATGTTTCGCATGGAGGGGGAGCTGGGCTTTCTCCGGAGCGAGGTGGAGCGGCTGTCGTCGGTCGAGCGCAGCCTTGAGGATGCTAAGGCGGCCGGAGTGGCCGAGTTCCGAGACTCTCTTGCTTTCGTTGAGGAGCGGTTCTAGATGGCGGAGGAGATCCGTGCCGAGGTCATGACGAAGGAGGTCGAGCCCCTGTTGGAGGATGAGCGTGAGGTCGCCTTCCAGCGCGGTATTCAGAAGACTCTTCGCTTGGTGGGGAAGAAGTTCGGGTGTGACACTGCTGGTCTTGGAGGGGGAGATCTTTCGGAGGATGAGTGCTCGGACGCGGCCGAGGATTGATGCCGGTCGCCCACTGTTTTCTTGATTTCCGTGCTGTTGTTTGCTCGTGTGTCGTTCTGAGTTTTGTTTGCATTTTGCTTTTCCGCTTTCTGTACGGTTGTCTGCTTTGCGCGCAGCGCTGAGCTGACGCGGTTGTACCCTCTTATTGAGTTCGTCGTGTTCACTTCTTCGTACGATTCTGCTTATCTGGTTGTTAGCACCTGCATGGTTTGGTTGTTTTCAAGATGAGTTTTGCACGAGACGGAGCCCGCGGCTTTCAAATGAATACATATATAACGAGTTAGTTTGCGCAAGTCTGTGCCTGCGGCTTTCTTGCACGAGTCTGTGCTCGCGGCTTTGGTGCACGAGTCTGTGCTCGCGGCTTTGGTGCACGAGTCTGTGCTCGCGGTTCGTTTCACGAGTCTGTGCTCGCGGCTTTGGTGCACGAGTCTGTGCTCGCGGCTTTGGTGCACGAGCCTTTGCTCGCGACTTTTTTGCACGGTTCTGTGCCCGCGGCTTTGGTGCACGAGTCTGTGCTCGCGGCTTCGTTGCACGAGTCTGCGCTCGCGGCTTTGGCCGGCGAATAGCGGAGGTATTCAAACCGGGGGTGAACGCAGGGGGGGCAGGCCCCTACGACACCGGGACTCGACGGCGGAGGAGAAGGGCGAACCTTCAATCGACGGCGGTGCGGAGTCCCCGGGGCAGGGCCCCGAAGCGGTACCTGCAGTAGAATGGATTGGAGCAAGTAGGACTTTATTAGAAAATTAATACTGATACATTCGCAGATGCAGTCTTGCGGTAAGTTTCTGATACAGGCTTTAGAGAAGATGGCGTCGAATCTTGCTTGCGTTGCGTTTGTCCGAATCTTTTCGGTCGTTCAGCTTGGTGGGCAACGGCGGCCCGGAGATTGGCCTTCGCTGGCCTGCGTCTTCTTGCGGAAGGCCTCCAGGTATCCTAGTTGGATAAGACGTTCGATTTCTTCTTTCAGTCGTGCGCATTGCTCCGTTTGGTGTCCTCGGCCTTTGTGGAAGTGGCAGAATTGAGACGAAGCTCCCTTGTGCAAGGAGAGCTTCCTGGGCCAGTGGATGAGCTTGCTATGACAGATTACGGACAGTATATGCTCTCGTGGTGTGTTTAGCGGGGTGAAGTTCCGAGGGTCTTGACTTGCTAGCTCTCGGGGGCGGTCTGCTTGGTTCTGAGTGGGCAGTTCGGCTTCCTCAGGCTGCTGTTGCTGTCCCTTTCTCTTGCGGCCTGAATCGAGGGGCGGCGGGTCTGTTAGTGTCTGAAGTTTTTCTTTTCCAGCTATCGCAGGAGCTATTTGGCCTTCTCGTGAACCCTGTATCTCGGCCCTTGATTTTGGCGACGGGTCGCTGCCGATCCAGGGGAGCCATGGGGCGGTCGTGCTGAGACTATGCATTGCGCTCTTGATGGTATTTCCTTTGCTAGCCATGCGTCCTGACATGGAAACGTCGTGGTCCATGGCGTCCAGTAGGAGGCTCCCGAATATTGCGTCGTAGGGGGAGTCTGCTTTGGCGACGATGAATTGTATGTCGTACTGGATCGGTTCAGCGTGCGCTCCTACTTGGACGGGGAGGGTGACGACACCTATAGTGGGTACCGTGGTTCCAACTGGGAGCTCTGCCTTGCTAGCCCTAAGCTTGAGGTTCCCGCTTAGGAGCTTAAGCCGAACTATTGCTGCCAAGAATAGGACGTTGAAGGAGATGCGGTGGGTTATCAGCGCCTTCCTCAGCTCACAGGGCGGACTCCCTATGCTTGCATCCAAGATGAAATCCATCCATGCGCAGGGGCGTTCTCGGTGAAAATTTGGGCCGACTCTCTCTGATTGCACGCTCCGTTCCCCCTCTCCAAGGAGGGGTCGTTTGCTTGCACCGGGCTTTTCTCCTTCCTGGATCTTTGCTGAGTAGGACTCGTGTTGCTCGATGAACAGTCGGGACAACTCGGAGAAGCTATGGATCGCTCCGTTAGGCAGGGATTGATACCAGTGGAGAGCGTCTCCATGCAGCGTTTTGGTGAAGATTTTGCAGCTAGCTGGGTCGGGAAGTCCGAGCTCCCGTGTCATTATCAGAAAATGGTTAACGTGCTCATATGGATCTTCTGCTCCGTGGAATTCCTTGTTGTATGGGAGCTTTAGCCATGATGGAACTGGGTATTCCAGAATTGACTTGGAGAGGGGGGATCGCCTTTGTTGGTGTTTGTCATTGCTCGAATCCTGCCCTCCTGCCGGAGGGGCCGGTTTGCCTGCCGATTCCGGCCAAGGGGGCCGGATGGGTGCAGCAGTGAGCGCTCTCTTAGCCTGGCTTTCTGGAATCGAAGAGCTGTATGCGTCGGACAGTTCAGGGGAGGTGTCCACTCTTGCTGGCTTCGAGAATTCCGGCGAAGAGGGGATTGCGCTCGGGAATCCTTTGCTTCGGATTTGGGAATCCATTCCCACAGACGGCGCCAAACTGTTGCGGAACGCTTAGGGCTCTTGGTAGACCGATTCACTTGAACCGCCTCAGCTCGTGAGCGAGCTAAGCGCGCAAACAGTCAATTAGAGGTTCGATGAGTACGCAGAGACTTTTTAACGTGGAAAACCCGGAAAGGGTAAAAAACCACGCGGCCGGAGCTGTGCCGACCAAACTTCACTATCTTCTGGAGGAGTTACAACCTGGTAGCTAGAACTCGAGCGCGACAGGCCGCTGCTCGTTACAATACTTGGAGAAAAAGAGAGCCTCGAGGGTGACAGGCCACCCCTCGGAAAAACTAAGTCCTTTTTCCTTCTGAGACTTCTAGTCGCCTTTCGGAAGCGGGAAGGCCAGTCGCCTTTCCCTTCTGAGAAATGCTGGTCGCCCTTCGGAAGTGAGAAGGCTAGTCGCCTTTTCCTTCTGAGAATGCTTGTCGCCTTTCGGAAGTGAGAAGTCTAGTCGCCTTTTTCTTCTGAAAATGCTTGTCGCCTTTCGGAAGCGGGAAGGCCAGTCGCCTTTCCCTTCTGAGAAATGCTGGTCGCCTTTCGGAAGTGAGAAGGCTAGTCGCCTTTCCCTTCTGAGAAATGCTGGTCGCCTTTCGGAAGTGAGAAGGCTAGTCGCCTTTCCCTTCTGAGAAATGTTGGTCGCCTTTCGGAAGTGAGAAGGCTAGTCGCCTTTTCCTTCTGAGAATGCTTGTCGCCTTTTGGGATGATGAAGATCTTCAAGTCCACGAAGGAGATCTTCAAGCGCCGAAGGAGAATTCCGCAAAAGTCTGCAAGGAGCTCTCCCGGGTCAGAAACCAAGGTCCTTTCAAATGAAGCCATGGGGCTCCTTTTATAGTTTTTGCCGGGGGCGGCCCGGTAATTTTGCCGTTGGCAGTTTCCATAAATGCTCGGCGGACGAATCATATTCTCCGGTTCGGGGCCCTCGGATCACTATTTTTTGTAAATGACCACCTTGCCCCTCGGGCAGTTTGGGCAGTTTGGGCAGTTCGGGCAGTTCTGTTGGAGGTGAAGAAGGCGACTAACTGTTCCTGAAAAGTGAGAAGCCTGAAATCCAAAATGTGAGAAGCCGGAAAGACAAAAAGTGAGAAGTCGGAAAGACAAAAAGTGAGAAGCCGGAAAGACAAAAAGTGAGAAGGCTTCCTGATTGCGCTCAGAAACGTTCTGAGCGCGCGCTAGCACTGAAGTGTTTCAAGTGCGCGATAAAATGCGAGGGCGTTCAGGTTACGCCTCGAGGTGTTCCTGATGAGAAGTACGCCCGTGAGGGCTTCCTGCAAGTCCCCTCCGCCGGGAAAGTAGGAGATACGGGGCGGCCGTACCGCGCGCGGGGAGTGGAGAGCGACGAGGTCGAACTCCAAGGGAGTACGGCGCGTCCGCCTCTCGAGGGGGTGCGGCACGGGCGCACCCGAGGGGGGCGACCTTGGCCGCACCCCGAGGGGGTGCGGCTTGGCCGCACCCCGAGGGGGTGCGGCTTGGCCGCACCCCGCATAGGGTGCGCCAAGGCCGCACCCCGAGGGGGTGCGGCCAAGGCCGCACCCCACAGGGGGTGCGGCCAAGGCCGCACCCCGTGTGGGGTGCGGCTTGGCCGCACCCCTTGCGGGGTGCGGTTTGGCCGCACCCCTCGCGGGGCGCGGTTCGGCCGCGCCCCTCGCGGGGCGCGGTTCGGCCGCACCCCTCGCGGGGCGCGGTTCGGTCGCACCCCCAAGGGGCGTGGCGTGGGGGCGAGGATCCCTCCCGCGACGGGAGGGAGAAACTCCGTCGTGTCCGCGGCGGTTTTGCGCGCCTTGCTTTTCCTGCCAATTTCGGAGGGAGAGAGTTTTTGGGAAATAATCCGTCTTTGGAAACTATCCATCTTTGGAAACATTTCGCTGCCTTTTATGAACATTTCCGTCAGACACTTTTATAAATACTAGACCCTTATTATGAGTACCCATCATTGATATACATTTTTTCATACAATGAAGAAATAAAATGATTAATTGTCTCTTTTAAAAAAAAACTGACTAGATATTCTTTGTTCACTAATTTAATGCAAATATATATAGTATTAAGAGGAAAATTTTGCTTTGAAACATTCAAAATTGCCAAATATAGCCTTATTGTTTTAATCTAATGACTTAACATATATTATAATCTATTAAAAAAATTAAAATACAATGCTCATTCAAGTAATTACACCCTATCCCTAAATTAAAAATAATGATGGAAATTTATAAAATCGAAAAAAAAAAATAGTAGAACACATAAACTACTATGTTAAGCTGTCATTAGTCATGTCAACAGTATTTTCGAGAAATGTTGTCATTAGGTATGCCGACGATATTTTCGAGGAGCTACCATTAAACCCGTCAAATTTATTAAAGTTGATTTGACATGCACGATGATATATGTAGGAGGATGAGGACTTTTTTTTAACAAAAATAAAAAAATAGTGTAAAACTATTTTTCACATTAATTAATTGATAGTGTGTTTATTTTAAGCTGTATTAATTAATTGATATGGGCGAAGCTCCGTATGTGTGTGGTTCAGATTCTCCGAATTCCAATCACATTTTTTTAGATTCAACATTTGAAAAAAAATATACAGTCCTCTCTAAACTAAATGTACTAGAAAATATAAATTGAAAACATTCTATAAATGTTTAAAACTGTCTACATTCAGTGCAAAAAAAAAACATTATAAATTGAAGTCCTCTCATCTTTGCTTCTATCAAGCAAATATATGATTGCATTGATCCCTCCATGAGAGTTATATACCTAAAAAAATATTATAAGGTTTTGAGTGCAACCCAGATCGACCTTCCACTAGACGCTCTTCAATCTCTTCGTCTTTAGCTTTGTAATAAGAGAACGATGACGGTTTTATGGCTTGAAGGAAGGACAATGTGTTAGAAGAAGGAGAGCGCGTCCCCTGAGCCGAAGAAAAACACGAGTAAAATTTCTCTTTTTGATTTTTGAATGCTCACGACCTCTACCGCTAGATGACACTTGCATGACTGTGGCGAACTTTTATCCTAAAATATTAATATTTCTGAAAAATTAGGGTTCTTAACTGCAATTATAGGAAAAAAAAATACATGCATTCTTCACAACATTTACAACCGCCACAAGAACTCACTCTCCCAAACAAATGCTTTGGAGTGTCAATATCCAAAGACTCGTGCATAATTTTCTCTTTGTGCGGATAGAGTATTAATTTATTCAAAAAAAAAAATAAACAATAAATATAAAAAATGTCAATGTTATATTAATGTCACATTTTTCTTACTTCATGTCATTTTTTATTTAATAATTTTTGTACAATATATTTAAACATAGAAAATAATGCTTATATTTTTGTAATGATTTTTTGAACAATATATTTAATATAGAAGAAAAAATAAACATTTTAATGAGTTTTTTGCACAGTATATCTAAAAATATAAATAAGGTCAACATTTTAATGCTTTTTTTTGTAAAAACAAAAGTAAATTTATGAATAAATATATATATAGTGTCTATTTTGCTGCCATGAAGATTAGAACCTAAAACTTTTTACTCAAATACATGACATTAACATGGAGCAAAGACCACTATGCCAAGCCTACTTTTTGAAAACTTTGAAATGATATTATATATATTTTATAAAACAAAAAATTATTTGAAATTAATTTATATTATTGAAAAATATATATTTTTAAATTTAGTGTGGGCGGTCGCTCTATATGATGGGTCCGCCCCTAACAATATCGATCGAGACACATTGTAAAAAGTGATCAAAAATGGAAGTAAATGTACTGAAATATATAAAGACGGCTATATAAATAGTTAATGGTCAACCTAAATATGTTATCATGACCATTGATTGAACATTTTGTAATTTCAGAAACACTACTTGCTAGAGCTACATGCAATCATCAATGATATGGAATATAGGTTTCAACATTACTATGATTTACGCTTGAGTTTTATCGATTATCAGTGCGTAATTAGAACTATTTTTTTACTTGGTTCAAAAGCTAGTTTGAATCATTTGTACTTTTCAATTGTATGTGTAAATAAACACATTTGAACTTCCTTATACCAATCATGACCATTGTTTTTTTTTTGTACTTTTAGAAACACTAATTTTTAGAGCTACATACAATTGTCTATGATTTGGAAGATATATTTCATCATTATAATGATTTATCCTTAAAATTTATTGATTGTGAGTTTGTAATTAGAATTATTTTTGAGTTCGTTCAAAATACATTTATGAATTCTTTGTACCTTGCAATTGTATCTTGGAGAAGAATCACGGGTCAATTGAAGCATCCTGCTCAAAAGCAAGTGGCCACGACATTTTGTGGCAATTGGTCGTAATGGTTGAAGATTTCGACTGGTCGGAGGATTTACGAATACCCCATCCACTAGGTTTTGAAATCTCCTATTGTACACATGAGCTTTGTACTTTACATGTGAAAATTACTTTAGAATCCTCTACTTTTTATTAACTGTACGTCTGGTTTGCCAATAAAAAAAGGTTCGTGAATATTGGTTTGAAAAAATACTTATTTACATAAAAGTTAGATTTAAATTATGTTAGATGATATGTAAAACATCAACATAACAATACATGAGGGTATCAAACAAATGAAATTGTCAAATTCATTTCATTCAAGAAACTCAGTCTAAAGTCGATTCCAAACTTCATAAGTTGAAGCAGAGAGTTCGTACGAATTCATCGTCTCTCACAATTTTCTTGTGAGTTGTAGATTTTGAAATGTATTTCTATTAGACATCTTCTCTCCAAATTCAGTTACAAAATATGAAAAACAAATTTTATTTTACATAACATATAAATATTAAACTTTAACAAGCGACATTTTAGCTAAATAAAGATGAAGAATCTTCATTTATTCTTCATATCGTGTGAGACCGTCGGCCTTTTACTCACGAATCCAGTTACATTTCTCAACACACACATGCCTACAAACATGGGGTTCAAATTGTCAAAAACAAATATACAAAAAGGAGTCAACTTTTCATCAAAGTTGCTTTAGCTGTTGTAATATTTTAAGAGATCATGATGGGTACTCTTTCCTGAATGATATAGCCTTGTTGGGGTGAAGAAGTAGAGAGAACACTTGCTTCATTCATGAAGGACTATCAATCGGATGGAAACAAATAAATTAATTTGTGGGTCTCGGAGCTATTAATATCGTTGGATCCCCGAGTTTTTCCAGCGTATCCATTGGTTGTTTCTCAAGATCAGACTCAATCATATGGCTCGATGTCAAGCACTTGTTTCCAGTATTAATGTTTGTGTCGTCTTTGCTTGATATCGACTATAACAATACCTACACATGTAATTGTTAGAATTGATTGTGTTATCAACCTCTCAAACTCGACTATGGCGGGGTTTCTAAATTGGTTAAGAGGGTATGTTGCTTTCTTCTTCCTTCCCCTTTTTCCTTTAACTTTCACAATCTAGTTCACATCTTCAGGTGCCACAAACCTCAATAATGTTCGACAATTCTTACTTTCCCGACTAATCATGATTGGTATTGTGTATAGCCTTGTTGGGTGAAGTAGTAGAGAGAACATTTGCTTATTCCATGAAGGACTATCAATTAGATGGAAACAAATAAATTAATTTGCGGGTCTTTCAGCTATTACCATGGTTGGATCCCCGATTTCTTCAGTGTATCCGCAGGTTGTTTCTCAAGATCAATACTCAATCACGTGTAATTGTTTCTAACAATTACACGTGCAATAATTGTTACAGATATCAAGCAAAGACGGTGCAAACATTACTGAAAATGAGTGCTTGACATCGAGCCATGTGATTGAGTGCTGATCTTGAGAAATAACCAGAGAATATGCACGAAGAAGTCAGGGATCCACAATGCTAATAGCTCCAAGTCCCACAAATTACATTATTTGTTTCCATCCAACTGATAATCCTTCATGGAAGAAGTAAATGTTCTCTCTACTACTACACCCAACAAGGCTATATTATTTAGGAAACAATACCAATCACGATTAGTCAGGAAAGCAAGAATTGTGGAACATTATTGAGGTTTGAGGCTTCTGAAGATGTGAACAAGCCTACAAAAGTTAAAGGAAAAAAGAGAAGGAAGAAGAAAGAAGCATACACTCTTAACCAATTGAGGAACCCTGACATAGTCGAATTTGAAAAATGGATATCACAATCGGTTATAGCAATTACACATGCAGGAAGTGTAACATATATCAAGCAAAGACAACGCAAACAATACTGGAAACGAGTGCTTGACATTGAGCCATGTGATTGAGTGCTAATCTTGAGAAACTACCAGTTAAAGGAAAAAGGCAAAGGAAGAACAAATAAGCATACCCTCTTAACCAATTGAGGAACCCTAACATAGTCGAGTTTGAGAAGTGGATAACACAATCAATTCTAACAATTGCACGTGCAGGAATGGTTACAATCGATATCAAGAAGGTGCAAACAGTACTGAAAATAAGTGCATCGAGTCATGTGATTAAGAGATGATCTTGAGAAACAACCAGTGGATAAGCACGAAGAAGTAGTGGATCCAACAACGCTAATAGCTCAAAGTCTCACAAATAATTTATTTGTTTCCATCCAACTGATAATCCTTCATGGAAGAAGTAAATGTTCTCTCTACTACTTACCCAACAAGTCTATACCATTCAGAAAACAATACCAATCATGATCAGTTAGAAAAGTAGGAATTGTGGAACATTATTGAGGTTTGAGGCATTTGAAGATGTGAACAAGCCTCTGAAAGTTGTTAAAGGAAAAATGGGAGGGAAGAAGAAAGAAGCAGGAACCCTGAAACAGTAGAGTTTCGGAGGTAGATAACACAACCAATTCTAACAATTACACGTGCAGGAATTGTTATAGATATCACGCAAAGACGGGGCAAACAATACTAGAAACGAGTTCTTGACATCGAGCCATGTGATTGAGTGTTGATCTTGTGAAACAACAATGTTAATAGCGCCAAGTCGCATAAATTTATTTTTTTCCATCCAACCGATGGTCCTTCGTGGAAGAAGTAAATGTTTTCTCTACTACTTCACCCAAAAAGCTATATCATTCAGCAAATAGTACCCATCACGATCTTTTCAAAGATTAGAACAGCTAAAGCAACTTTGATGAAATGTTGACTCTTTTTTGTATATTTTTCACAATTTGAACCCCGTGTTTGTAGGCATGTGTTTGAGAAATTTAATTCATGAGTGAAGGCCAAAATGCAGTTTTATTACTGTTAAGATTTGAAATTTACATGTTATGTATACTTTTAAATTTTTTTTTTTCATATTTTGTAATTGAAAAGCACTGGTTAAGGTGTTGCCGTGTGACCTTGAGGTCATGGGTTCGAGTCCTGGAAGCAGCCTCTTGTAAAATTGCAGGGTAAGGTTTTCCTACATTTCACCATTGTGGTGGGACCGTTCCCCGAACCCTCGCTTTGCGGGGATGTTTTGTGCATCGGGCTGCCTTTTTTTTCATATTTTGTAATTGTTATTTGTATTGAGTAAAAAAAAAACTAAAAAAATTGAAATATAAAACAATTCCATGTTCTCTCAACTCCTCATTACTGCGTTTGAGTGCTTGATTAGGGTTTTGCTCTTCACTTTCTCAAAAGAAAGTGAAACAAAGTACCCACAAGTTTTTTAAATGAAAATGAATTTGACAATTTCATTTGTTCAATATCCTGATGTATTGTTATGTTGATGTTTTCAACATCTTTTAACATAATATCAACCAACTTTAAATTTGGGCCTGCATATTACCAAAAGGACAAGAAGTAACACAGAGATACTTAAGCATATAGGCTCTGTTCGGCGCGGCATTTTTGCTCCGGTGAGTTTGGACAAAAACACCACCATCATAGAATGTATGTTTGTCATGACAACAGTTATGACCGTCACCAAGAAAAAAAAAACTATTTTTGAACATAAAAGTGGATGAATTTCCTTAGGTGAGATCGAGAGTTCACGAACAACGGTTCAAAATCACCATGTTCATGACCGCCACCGCCACGCCAAACAGAGCCATAGTGACCCAGTTGGATTGAACTCCTACCTCAACCCTATTTTCTATCTAAAAGAGCTCTTTTTTATTAGTCTATGTGTCAATAGAGATCACTCCAACTTCATTTATTTTTTCCTTTCTAATTTTTCAATAGATCCATCTTCTTTATTTTGTTATCCTAATAGCAATTTTATATACTTACCTTTACATGTATCAGTGTGATTCTAAAGTTAATTGCGAAAAAGAAAATTCCACCTAATCATGCCTATGCAAAATCTTAATTTTGTAATTAAGATTAGAACCCAAAACTGTTTACTCAAATCCAATATCTTAACATGAAGCCAAGACCACTATGCCAATCCTACTTTTTGAAAACATTTGAATTGATATTCATTAATTATATATAATATGTATAAGATCGAAAAATAATTTGAATTTAATTTCTATTAGTGATTTTTTTTTAAATTCAGTGCGGGCGTTTGCCTCCACCGGGATCTACGCAGATCCACCCTTAATAATATTGATCAAGAAACATTGTAAAATGTGATCGAAAATGGAAGTAGGGTGAAGTTCAGCAATTAGAAAATGTACTTAAATAAATAAAGACAGGTATATAAATAGTTAATGGTCAATATATGCTATCATGACCAATGGTTAAACATTTTTTAATTTCAGAAACACTACTTGCTAGAACTACATGCAAGCATCAATGATAATGGAATATAGATTTCAACATTACTATGATTTACGCTCGAGTTTTATCAATTAGCAATGCGTAATTATAATCATTTTTGAATTAGTTCAAAAGCTAGTTTTGAATCATTTGTATTTTTCAATTGTATGTGTGGAGAAACACATTTGAACTTCCTTATATCAATCATGAGCATTGATTTTTTATTTTGTTGCTTTTAGAAAAACTACTTGCTAGAGCTACATACAAGTGTCTATGATTTGGAAGATCGATTTCATCATTACAATGATTTATCCTTAAGATTTATTGATTGCGAGTGCGTGCGTAATTAGAATTATTTTTGAGTTCGTTTAGAATACGTTTAAGAATTCCGTGTACCTTGCAATTGTATGCTCCGAGAAGAATCATGGGTGAGATGAAGCATCCTCCTCAAAAGCAAGTGGCCACAACATTTTGTGGCAATTGGTCGAAATGGTTGAAAATTCCGACGGATCCGCCGGTTTATGGATACCCCATCCACTAGGTTTGAAATCTCTTTATGTACGCATGACCTTTGTACTTTATATGTTGTGAAAATTACTTTCGAATCCTCTAACTTTTTATTAACTGGCTGGTTTGCCAATAACAAAAAGGTTCGTGAGTATCGGTTTGAAAAAAATACTAATCTGCATAAAAGTTCGATTTAAATTATGTTAGATGATGTTGAAAACATCAACATAACAACACATCAAGGTATCAAACAAATGATTTAACCCTAAACCCGAAGTCTGAAGTCGTTTCCAAACTTCATAAGCTTAAGCAAAGACTTCGTACGGATTTTTTTATATATAACAACATATAAATATACAACTTAAGAAAAAGTCATTTTAGTTAAACAAAGATGAAACTTTTTCATTTATCTTCATATCGTGTGGGACCTTCGACCTTTATTCATGAATCCGATTACATTTCTCAACACACGCATGCCTACAAACATGGGGTTCAAATTGTCAAAAAAATATTATACAAAAGGAGTCAAGTTTTCATCATAGTTGCTTTAGCTGCTCTAATCTTTCAAAAGATCACGACGGGCACTGCTTTATAAACGATATAGCCTTGTTGGGTGAAGTAGTAAAGAGAATATTTGCTTCATCAATGAAGGAATATCAATTGCATGGAAACAAATAATTTAAATTGTGGGTCTTGGAGCTATTAACATTGTTGGATCCCCAACTTCTTCCAGTATATCAGCAAGTTATTTCTCAAGATTAGCACTCAATCATCGATGTCAATCACTTATTTCCAGTACTGTGTGCACCGTTGTTGCTTGATATCGACTGTAACAATTCCTACATGTGTAATTGTTAGATTTGAATATGATATCCACCTCACAAACTCGACTATGTCAGGGTTCCTCAATTGGTTAAGAGGGTATGCTGCTTTCTTCTTCCTTACCCTTTTTTCCCTCAACTTTCATGGGCTTGTTCACATCTTCAGATGCCTCAAACCTCAATAATGTTCCGCAGTTATTGTTTTTTTTACTGATCATGATAGGTATAGTTTCCTGAATGGTATAGCCTTGTTGGGTGAAGCAGTAGAGAGAACCTTTGCTGCTTCCATGAAGGGCTATCAAGTAGATGAAAACAAATAAATAAATTTGTGGGGCTCGAAGCTATTACCATTGTTGGATCCCCGACTTTGTCCAGCGCATCCATCGGTTGTTTCTCAAGATCAACACACAATCACATGGCTCGATGCCAAGCACTCGTTTCCAGTATGGTTTGTGTCGTCTTTGCTTGAACTCTGTAACAATTCATGCATGTGTATTTGTTAGAATTTGAGAAGTGGATAACACAATCAATTCTAACAATTACACGTACAGAAATTGTTACAGATATTAAGCAAAGACGACGCAAACATTACTGGATACGAGTGCTTGACATCGAGCCATGTGATTGAGTGTTGGTATTGAGAAACAACCAGTGAATACGCACGAAGATGTTTGGGATTGATAATAGCTCCAAGTCCCACAAACTAATTAATTTATTTCCATCCAACTGATAGTCCTTCATGGAAGAAGCAAATGTTCTCTCTACTACTTCACGGAACAAGGCTATACCATTCAGCAAACAATAACATTCATGATCTTTTAAAAAGCAACTTTGATGAAATGATGAAATGTTGACTCCTTTTTGTATATTTTTTCATAATTTGAACACCATGTTTGCAGGCAGGTGTGTGTTGAGAAATTTAATTGGATTCAGGAGTGCAGGCTGAAGGTCTGGCGGAATATGAAAAATAAATGAAAAAGTTTCAGCCTTGATTAATTAAGGGGATTGTTAACCGTAGACCGAAAATGGCTATTCGCAGACCAATAATAGCCCATTTTTGGGGGTGTCCGAAAATGGCGATACGCAGACCAATAATAGCCCTTTTTGGGTGTTTATTATTTTTCCCTGCCTGTGCAACATCGCCCTCCACTTCTTCCGCTCGCTCGTCTCTCGAACCCCCAGATCCCGTGCACCCAGCTTGTCGCCGGCGAAGGAGGCCACCTGGTCGTCGGCGAAGGAGGCCACCTTGTCGCCGATGAAGAAGCGTCTGATTTTGCCGGTGAGTAAAGCTTTCGCCGATGTCTCCTTTAAAAGCTTCCGCCCGCCTGCAATAATCCAGATTTTTTTCCACTGATTTCTTCTTGCTGGAGGATATATTGGCAGTTAACATTGCCGACGAAGAAGGATCTCATCTGATTTCGCCGGTGAGTAAAGCTTCCGTCGTCGTCTCCTTTAAAAGCTTCCGCCCGCCTACAATAATCCATTTTTTTTCCACTGATTTCTTCTTACATGAGGATATATTTGCAGTTAACATTGCCGACGAAGAAGGATCTCATCTGTTCGTCTGATTTCGCCAGTGAGTAAAACTTTCGTCGTCGTCTCCTTTAAAACCTTCCGCCCGCCAGCAATAATCCAAATTTTTTTCCACTGATTTCTTCTTGCTGGAGGATATATTTGCGGTTAACATTTAAAAAAAAACAACCGATTTATCCATCACATTTCTTCTGTAGTGATTGTTGGGAGACTTTCAAATTTTCCTAGCAGAAGCAAAACAAACTAGTAAGTTTACTATTTTTCTCTTTAACATTTGCTTCATTTTTATGAATTAATAGTGAACTTCAAATCCTATTACCAGCATGAATTCATGTATTTTTATTATTTTTATTTTTAGGTTGGCCTGCGAATAACAATAATCTCTGCGAATAATAAATTTAAGTTCCTTTGGAGCTGTGAATAGTAATAATCTGCAAATAGCCATTTTCGGTCTGCGGATAACAATCCCCTTAATTAAAATGCAGTACTATTATATCAGTATGATTCTAAAGTTAATTGCGAAAAAGAAAATTCCACCTAATCCTGACTCATCTGATCTGAAATCATGTATAGTTCCGTTCATGGTGGCGTTTTTGCGTCCGAGCATCGAACGTGTACAAGATTAAGAGGAACTGTCAAATTCAAATAAAGTGCAATACATTTTTGCGAAGGGATTCGGGCTGGCCACGTGGCTTAATAGGACTGGTCCCGGTTCTTCTCTCTCCATCGGACGCAATAACTTCCCCAGTTCATGGGTGATGCTTATCCAATTTGCAAATTCCTGGAGACCCTGAAATCCATGTTGGAATCACAATTCCAAAATTTTCTACTGACCGGGTCAACCTTACAATTGTAGGAGTTCACGGTTTATCAGAATGCAGATGGCATTATTTAACTTTGGCTTTTGCGTCGTCCCGCAACAACCCACCTGTGTAGGATGTGAATTTCCTAATCGCAATTGTGAATTTCCTAATCGCAATTGTTTGACAAGATCTCCAGAGATCAAGACTCCGCTTGTCGCAGCGGTGAGAATGGAGTGGTGAGAAATAGAGTGTATGCGGTTTCAAATTAACCCAATACGTTTTTTTTTTGCGGTGGCGGTGGGAATAAGACGTTGTCCAAACAACTTTTTTTTCTTCTGCGGTGTTTTTTTGTCCCACCGAAAATGGTGCAAAAACACACAATAAAGTAGGGCCCTAGTTCTTCTAACTATACACTTTGAATATGGGATTGATATCTGTTGTCAGCTTAGATATGCAAATGCAAGGTTAATAAATAGTTCATGGTGTATATTGATTCCTGCAGTTGAACCCACACCTTCCCCCTCGGTATCTTTATTACTTTCGGGTCTGCCTGATTGAGCGTCTCCAAAGCTTGATTCTTGCCGGTCATTGTAATAACTTCTTTCCCTTGTCAAATGAAGCTTCCAATAATTTTCTTTTTCGTGAACAAATAATGAGTGGTCATATTACCTTGTTATAGTTGGCTCGCAAAATGAGAAATTTGCTTCAAAATATTGCAGGATATTCGTCTTTGTCACTTTAGGCCTTTGAGTTGGAATCCGATGTGGTAGTTGAAGATCATTCTCCCCCAATGTAGAGTCGTGACTCCCCCTGGAATCGATGGAGCACTCTTGTATGGTCTATCCTGGTTGGTTGAGACTGCGTCATTCCCTCCATTTGTGTTCTTCATACATATGGCTTAGGTTTATGGTCGGTGTAGTGTTTCAACTCGCGCCAAGTTACAAATTGATGTCCAAGTGTCATGTGGTAGTTCTCCCATACAAGTTCATGGTGTGTCAATTTGAGGTGGATGAAGATTACTTCTCTTGAGATAAGAATCCATGAAGGACAAAAAATGTATCAATCCAGGATCCAAGTTATAGTATTGATGACTCTCATCCATAGGACTTTGAAGGGACAAGGACAATCTTCCCATCAATCTGATGCAGGAGTCCTCCTTTCGACAGGTCTTCCTTCGACTTGCCCTCCCACAACATTGTTGACATGTTCTGATTTGCTATAATCATTGTGAGGGAATTATTCTAAGCAACTTCTCCGTGGCATGTTAACTCTATAGCAACTTCCCCGTGGTCTCCAAGTTAGTTGATGTTTCGCCTTCTTTGCTTGACATGGTGGATTCCTTTCAGCCTGGTTTGAATGCCTGAAACATGGAAGAAAGGTTCTCATTTCTTCTTGTAATCACCCTTTGTCAAAACCATGAACTAGTGAACCAAGAACCTTAGTGCTCTAATACTAACCTCACCTCAACTTCGCGTACATGGAGTTTGAAGGGTACAAATGAGTGGTTTGGGATGAAATTTGCAGCATTACAACAAGAATATACTAATCCTTAGCTTGGTACTCAAACTCGTCATATTCAAACATGATCACTGCTTTATAAGCATTGTGTCAAAGGACTTATCGCTCCCTGATGTGACTCTGAATTATCTTCTATCTACTTCACTACATTCTCAAAAGTTGTTGAGACTTCGCTCCCTTTCACTAATGCCAACTTATTGACAACTCAGTCACTTGCGAGTCAATTAGTTGTTGCAATTGAAAGTTCTTACTACATTGAGATTTGGGTTTTGTCACTTCGGCTTAGCTTCATCCTTTGTTGCAACTCTTAAGATGAAATAGAATAAATTTAACTATTAATTATAATCTTTGGATGATTTCATTGTTGCAGTTAGATGAGTTTTACTGATTTTTATCTAAATGTTGAAATTTAATATTTAAACATGTGGGAATACTTTTGTCAAATTTTGGCAGAAATTTGGTCCGTTCGAGGTGGTTCCAACCTAGTTTCGATTTCAGCCAAAACTTTAAACTATGACACAAATTTAACATATCATATGCATTAAACACAAATTGTGCAAGACCAATGCTCTGGATGCTGAATGAAGGAAGCATGGTTATGTGCACATAAATCAAAATGGATTCTTGAGTCTGCCCTCTCTGATGTCTTTGGCTTTGATTTGAGGGCATGATTCCGCAGCAAACGTGACGGTATAGGGGGCCACTATTTCAGTGGTAATCTGTGAGCAGCCACTTTGTGCATCTATTGTCAAAGGTTCGGTCTTTCTCCTCTGAGAGAAGCCACTTTGGGCATAGGGCCAAAGGTTAGGTCTGTTTCCAATCTCCCCCCGCCCATACCCCCAATGATTGGGGACTATATGGGTTCTGTTGTTGTTGTTGTTGTTGATATGCATTAAACACAAACAAGATGAACAATACCAATCCTACATAATACTCTATTTGTTTTGCAAGAATTGACTTCTTGTAAACCCAAACCATCAATACTTAATCAAACACATACTATGAACAAAATTAAAGAAGTGAAACTGAGTTACTTATTAACATTTCACCGTCTCTTTACAATTCCAATGCAATATTAAAATGCATGAATTATGTTACACACAACAAAGCAGCACTTAACAGTATTGAAGAAAATAATCAAATATCAGACCTGTAAGAAGTCGAATCAAGTAGTAAATCCATAGAAGTTAAGGAATGCGGGTCAAGGATGATATCCATATTTGTTCCGGCAGTCGGAAGCATGCTAGAAACTGGCACCACCTACAAGAACAAGCAAAGGCATATTTATCAACTTCATCAGAAAATACGTGTTTTCATAATGTGTCGTAATATCATAAAAATTTACAGGTACTTGATTTTGTTAATTGGATTTTACTACTGCCTTCCTAAATTTTTTAATATTGCCAGCTGAATCAAAATTTCGGTTACCATTCGTAAGCCCTAGATGTCAATTGCAATATTTATGAGTTGAGATGAGTATACAAAGATCTCTGCAAGGTCATACATGTTCAACATGTTCAACTGCCACTTATGTTAATACAAATAATCTTATTGATGCATCTCATCTGCCTCGCATAATTGGTTAGATCATTGACTCCAGTACGTTGTATGCCATTTAATGTTGGAGAAAATTTAAAACAAAATCACATCTACTTCCTTTGTTTCCTCTAGTGCTCAATTGACGCACATGTTTACCAAGGCCGTGTCCGAACTTTTTCCCTCATACTTGAAATAATGGATTCCTATGGGGTTCACCTGAGGGGAGTGTTGAAAATCAAGCTAACTTATTGCATCATGAGTGACCGTATCACAAAAAGGATTGTGTACAACCCTGAATTCGCCGAGCGAACCCCCGGGGCCCAAGAGGTCTTTAAGACTTGTTTTTCCTACAATGCCTAAGGACAAGAATAGAGGGGAGGTAAATCAATCATCCCTTGTTAACCATGGCCGGCTCGGACACGGCCGCTAGCGCCGGCGGTAGCACTACCGCCGGGCGCTAGCCCTCATCAGCCGTCTCGACGGCACCACTGAGACCGCTCGGGCGTCTCGCAAGTATGCTGAGACGAGTCGCTAGCGCCGGCGGTAGCAATACCGTCGGGCGCTAGCCAATCTAGCTCAGGACCAAGGCAAGGGGGGCGGAGCTCCTCTCGCCCCCATCCCCTCCAGGGGGGGCGAGCTCCTCTCACCCCCCGCGCCCCCAGCAGCAGGGGGGGCGAGACCCCAGGGGGGGGGGGGGGCGAGCTCCTCTCGCGCCCCAAGGCAAGGGGGGCGAGCTCCTCTCGCCCCCATCCCCTCCAGGGGGGCGAGCTCCTCTCACCCCACGCGCCCCCAGCAACAGGGGGGGCGAGACCCCAGGGGGGGCGAGACCCCAGGGGGGGCGAGCTCCTCTCGCCCCGCCCCAAGGCAAGGGGGGCGAGCTCCTCTCGCCCCCATCCCCTCCAGGGGGGTGAGCTCCTCTCACCCCCCCGCGCCCCCAGCAGCAGGGGGGCGAGACCCCAGGGGGGCGAGCTCCTCTCGCCCCGCCCTAAGGCAAGGGAGGCGAGCTCCTCTCGCCCCCATCCCCTCCAGGGGGGGCGAGCTCCTCTCGCCCCGCCCCAAGGCAAGGGAGGCGAGCTCCTCTCGCCCCCATCCCCTCCAGGGGGGGGGGGGGGGGGCGAGCTCCTCTCGCCCCCCGCGCCCCCAAAAGCAGGGCGAGACCAGCAGGGGGGCCGCCCCTAGCTGGGTCTCGCCCAGCCCCAGCAGAGGGGCGAGACCAGCAGGGGGGCCTCCCCTAGCTGGGTCTCGCCCAGCCCCAGCAGAGGGGCGAGACCAGCAGGGGGGCCGCCCCTAGCTGGGTCTCGCCCAGCCCCAGCAGAGGCGCGAGACCAGCAGGGGGCCGACCCCCGGGACTCGCCCCACCCGGTTAATGGGCTCGCCGAGCCCCGCGAAGTACCCCCTCTCGCCTAGTTCCGGGAGGAGGGTTTGGTTTGCGTTTAGCGCTGCAGAACAGCGGGATTTGGCTGTCCGCAGGCCAAATCCAGGGATATTTTGGTAATCTCATAGGCCAGATTGTGGTTATTGGCAGACCAAGTTCAGGAATCCTATAAATAGGACCAAGGGGGCACCATTTGGAGGCAAGCTTGTTCTAGGCTAGCTCTCTCTCTCTCTCTCTCCCTCGCCAAGTCTCTCTAGGGGGTGAGGAGAGCCTCCAGTGGTGCCCAAGCTTAGCAGTGGCTTGGGAGGGGAAGTTCCTAAGGGGCTTCTGGGTATGTGGCGGGACCTCCCCACTAAGCCCTTGGTCCAGTTCATAGTTCCAACACCTTCAACCTAGAGCTCTCCCTTAGGAGGAGTAAGAGTTAGTCACCCCTCAACTTGTTGGGGGCCCCGAACTCCACAGAGACCGAGAAATCGGTTTCAACATTATGGTGCGGTGAGCGTGGAGTGTGACCGATTCAAGAAACTCTCAAGATGAGTTCCATGGACGGAGGTGGAGGAAGATCCGACCCAGGTCACTCGCAACCCCCGGTGGCTGGGGTGACATTGGAGATGTTCGAAGATTTCAGGCAAGAGGTCTTACAGACCTTCCAGGTTGCTTTCGCCATGATGGTCGGAGGCAGAAGAAGAGATGGTCCAGAGGTCCCCCCCCCGATGGGCGAGGGAACTCTCGGCCAACAATCCAGGAAAGAGGTACCGGTGGGGGGGGGGGGGGGGGGGGGGGGGGGGGGGGGGGGGAGTGGGGAGGTGCCATACCCCCACTCGCCCACCTTCAAAGGGGCGAGCTCAGGAGGGAGGCGCCCTCCCAGCTCGCCCCGCCCCTTCAAGGGGGCGAGCTCAGGAGGGAGGCGCCCTCCCAGCTCGCCCCGCCCCTTCAAGGGGGCGAGCTCAGGAGGGAGGCGCCCTCCCAGTTCGCCCCGCCCCTTCAAGGGGGCGAGCTCAGGAGGGAGGAGCCCTCCCAGTTCGCCCCGCCCCTTCAAGGGGGCGAGCTCAGGAGGGAGGCGCCCTCCCAGCTCGCCCCGCCCCTTCAAGGGGGCGAGCTCAGGAGGGAAGCGCCCTCCCAGCTCGCCCCGCCCCTTCTATCCCAGTCCCAAAGGGGGGGCGAACGGGGAAGCGCCCGACCCCCACTCGCCCCGCTCCAAAAGGGGTCGAGTGAATGTAGGTGGGCGAGACTACCCCTGGTGGCGACCATCCAATAGCTCGACGAGCGCAGAGGTCAGCAAGTCGACTCCGCGCGAGCAAGGAAGAAAGGGTTTTCAAAGGAAAAGAGCCAACCGATCGAGGTGGAGGCAGGGATCGAACACACCCTCTCCACCACCTCAGCAAACCATGGCGATGGGCGGAGGTAGAAGAAGAGGAGCCAGAAAAGCGGAAAGAAGAGGAAGAAAAAAGGATATGTTTGAGTTACCTAACCGTGACCTCCACGATGAGGAGGGGCACGCGACCTCCGTCTGCCCTGAGTTCTTGAAATGAGGGATGCGAGGGGTCCCAGGCAGCAACAACAGCTACCAGGAGAAGTCAAGGAAGACCGGACCTGGGAGTGGGAGACTCAGTTCGGTTTCCACGCTTAGTTTTCTTTTCATTCCCTAAGTTCATGTAATGCGATGTTTTGTTTCCATGCCTAGTTTTCTCACGTGTACTAGAATGATTAGTGTGATGAAAGTTTTTCAAAGTGTTTTTCCCTCGGATGGTTCCGCTGACCGGGCTCTCTCTAGACGGTAGGGCAGGTTGATCTCCCAGGGAGGGTAAGTTTTTTCCCGATGCTGGCCCGCTGACCAGGCTCCCACCTAGCTGGTAGGGCCGAGAACCGCTCGGGGGCAGGAAAGAAAAATATCCACCTCTAGTTGAGCTCGGCTCCTAGATTGTGTCGACCTTGTATCCACCTCTAGTTGAGCTCGGCTCCTAGAGTGTGTCGACTTAGGCCCCGAGCAGAGACCGCTGATCGGGCTTGTTGATGCCGGCAGGGCTGGAGACTCACTCGGCGAGGCAGGTGATTCATGTTGGTTAAGGCCCCGAGCAGAGACCGCTGACCGGGCTTGTTGATGCCGGCAGGGCTGGAGACTCACTCGGCGAGGCAGGTGATTCTTCTCCACCTCCAGTTGAGCTCGCTCATCTAGCGAATGGCCTGGAGGGTGTCGACTCTTCTCCACCCCTAGTTGAGCTTGGCTCCTAGAAGGTGTCGACTTAGGCCCCGAGCAGAGACCGCTGACCGGGCTTGTTGATGCCGGCAGGGCAGGAGACTCACTCGGCGAGGCAGGTGATTCTTCTTCACCTCCAGTTGAGCTCGCTCATCTAGCGAATGGCCTGGAGGGCGTCGACTCTTCTCCACCTCTAGTTGAGCTCGGCTCCTAGATTGTGTCGACCTTAGCCCCGATGCTGGCCCGCTGACCAGGCTCTCACCTAGCTGGCAGGGCCGGGAACCGCTCGGGGGCAGGAAGGAAAATACTCCACCTCCAGTTGAGCTCGCTCGTCTAGCGAATGGCCTGGAGGGTGTCGACTCTTCTCCACCTCCAGTTGAGCTCGCTCATCTAGCGAATGGCCTGGAGGGTGTCGACTCTTCTCCACCTCTAGTTGAGCTCGGCTCCTAGATTGTGTCGACCTTAGCCCTGATGCTGGCCCGCTGACCAGGCTCTCACCTAGCTGGCAGGGTCGGGAACCGCTCGGGGGCAGGAAGGAAAATACTCCACCTCTAGTTGAGCTCTCTCGTCTAGCGAATGGCCTGGAGGGTGTCAACTCTTCTCCACCTCCAGTTGAGCCCACTCATCTAGCGAATGGCCTGGAGGGTGTCGACTCTTCTCCACCTCTAGTTGAGCTCGGCTCCTAGAGTGTGTCGACTTAGGCCCCGAGCAGAGACCGCTGACCGGGCTTGTTGATGCCGGCAGGGCTGGAGACTCACTCGGCGAGGCAAGTGATTCATGTTGGTTAAGGCCCCGAGCAGAGACCGCTGACCGGGCTTATTGATGCTGGCAGGGCTGGAGACTCACTCGGCGAGGCAGGTGATTCTTCTCCACCTCCAGTTGAGCTCGCTCATCAAGCGAATGGCCTGGAGGGTGTCGACCCTTCTCCACCCCTAGTTGAGCTTGGCTCCTAGAAGGTGTCGACTTAGGCCCCGAGCAGAGACCGCTGACCGGGCTTGTTGATGCCGGCAGGGCAGGAGACTCACTCGGCGAGGCAGGTGATTCTTCTCCACCTCCAGTTGAGCTCGCTCATCTAGCGAATGGCCTGGAGGGTGTCGACTCTTCTCCACCTTTAGTTGAGCTCGACTCCTAGATTGTGTCGACCTTAGCCCCGATGCTGGCCCGCTGACCAGATTCTCACCTAGCTGGCAGGGTCGGGAACCGCTCGGGGGCAGGAAGGAAAATACTCCACCTCCAGTTGAGCTCGCTCGTCTAGCGAATGGCCTGGAGGGTGTCGACTCTTCTCCACCTCTAGTTGAGCTCGGCTCCTAGAGTGTGTCGACCTTGTATCCACCTCTAGTTGAGCTTGGCTCCTAGAGTGTGTCGACCTTGTATCCACCCCTAGTTGAGCTTGGCTCCTAGAAGGTGTCGACTTAGGCCCCGAGCAGAGACCGCTGACCGGGCTCTCACTAGCCGGCAAGGTAGGAGGACCTCTCGGGGAGGCCAAGTATTTTCCCATGGGGTGGCTCTGCTAGCTGGGCTCTCACTAGCCGGCAGGGTTGGAGGACCTCTCGAGGAGGCTTTATGTTTTCCCTCAAAATAGCTCCGTTCGCCGGATTCCCAGCGACGCTCGTCGAATATGCAGGGTTGGACGTTCTTTCCGAGCGCGTACCTCGCTCGAAAAGAGCGGGGATTGTGTACAACCCTGAATTCGCCGAGCGAACCCGCAGGGCCCAAGAGGTCTTTAAGACCTGTTTTTCCTACAATGCCTGAGGACAAGAATAGAGGGGAGGTAAATCAATCATCCCTTGTTAACCATGGCCGGCTCGGACACGGCCGCTAGCGCCGGCGGTAGCACTACCGCCGGGCGCTAGCCCTCCTCAGCCGTCTCGACGGCACCACTGAGACCGCTCGGGCGTCTCGCAAGTAAGCTGAGACGAGTCGCTAGCGCCGGCGGTAGCAATATCGTCGGGCGCTAGCCAATCTAGCTCAGGATCAAGGTAAGGGGGGCGAGCTCCTCTCGCCCCCATCCCCTCCAGGGGAAGCGAGTTCCTCTCACCCCCCCCCCCCCCCCCCCCCCCCCCCCCCCCCCCCCGCGCCCCCAGCAGTAGGGGGGGCGAGCTCCTCTCGCCCCCATCCCCTCCAGGGGGCGAGCTCCTCTTACCCCACGCGCCCCCAGCAGCAGGGGGGCGAGACCCAGGGGGGGCGAGCTCCTCTCGCCCCGCCCCAAGGCAAGGGGGAGAGCTCCTCTCGCCCCCATCCCCTCCAGGGGGGCGAGCTCCTCTCACCCCCCCGCGCCCCTAGCAGCAGGGGGGCGAGCTCCTCTCGCCCCGCCCCAAGGCAAGGGAGGCGAGCTCCTCTCGCCCCATCCCCTCCAGGGGGGGGCGAGCTCCTCTCGTCCCCCCGCGCCCCCAGCAGCAGGGGGGCGAGACCCTAGGGGGGGCGAGCTCCTCTCGCCCCGCCCCAAGGCAATGGATACGAGCTCCTCTCGCCCCCATCCCCTCCAGGGGGGGTCGAGCTCCTCTCCCCCCCCCCCCCCCCCCCCCCCCCCGCGCCCCCAGCAGCAGGGCGAGACCAGCAGGCCCCTAGCTGGGTCTCGCCCAGCCCCAACAGAGGGGCGAGACCAGCAGGGGAGCCTCCCCTAGCTGGGTCTCGCCAAGCCCCAGCAGAGGGGCGAGACCAGCAGGGGGGCCGCCCCTAGCTGGGTCTCGCCCAGCCCCAGCAGAGGCGCGAGACCAGCAGGGGGCCGACCCCCGGGACTCGCCCCACCCGGTTAATGGGCTCGCCGAGCCCCGCGAAGTACCCCTCTCGCCTAGTTCCGGGAGGAGGGTTTGGTTTGCGTTTAGCGCTGCAGAACAGCGGGATTTGGCTGTCCGCAGGCCAAATCCGGGGATATTTTGGTAATCTCATAGGCCAGATTGTGGTTATTGGCAGACCAAGTTCAGGAATCCTATAAATAGGACCAAGGGGGCACCATTTGGAGGCAAGCTTGTTCTAGGCTAGCTCTCTCTCACTCTCTCTCCCTCCCCAAGTCTCTCTAGGGGGTGAGGAGAGCCTCCAGTGGTGCCCAAGCTTAGCAATGGCTTGGGAGGGGAAGTTCCTAAGGGGCTTTCGGGTATGTGGCGGGACCTCCCCACTAAGCCCTTGGTCCAGTTCATAGTTTCAACACCTTCAACCTAGAGTTCTCCCTTAGGAGGAGTAAGAGTTGGTCACCCCTCAACTTGTTGGGGGCTCCGAACTCCACAGAGACCGAGAAATCGGTTTCAACAGATTGGCTAGGGTTTTATTGCAACAATCTTTGTTTCCAAAAGAACATACGGTTTTTATTATCAAAGCGGGTAGGGAGGATCTCTTGGTTAAGAAAACAAGGGCTCTCGAGGTCATCTCTAGTAAGTATATCCTCCAATCCAACAACATAGACATAAAAATTGCTAATGCTTCTTCAGCCAAATGCTTAAAGCAAATGAAGCATGTTATGCATCTTCTATCTAAACAAGGAATAACATAAGCATGATGAAAAACCGATGGACTCTGGTACCAAATTGATGAAGGATGAAGGGGAGTTGGTTGAGAACACCATACTGTGTAGATACTTGGTGGGAAAATTGAATTATCTTATAATTATAAGACCTGACATTGCATTCTCTGTCAATATGGTAAGTCTGCTTATGAACAAGAAGTTGGTTATTAGTTTTCAGTTTCTTTAGTTTTCGTAGTTACTAAGTTTCCAGTGTGGTCAGCCTTTTTTCATCTAAATTCTCGTTTGAAGAGAAAGAGTCGCACACTAAGCATAGCAATTAGACTAAATAGAAAGACTGTTGTCACGACCCGTCTCGACAAGAGTCAGAGCGCACTTCGAGCGGGCCGTGATGCCACAGGCATGAGCGAACAGGAACCCATGCCTGCTAAGGCGGAAACAGAGATACTACAATAGTTTTGAATTCATTACTTTGAAAAGAATTTAGTATATCTTATAAGTATGCGGAAGCCACAATGAAAGGTTAAAACTATGCATTTTCATTAAAATCAGATGTCATACATTATACTGAAATGATGAACATGCAATGAGTTATAATAGTAAAATGCTATAAGTAAAATGATCTGATACAAGCAAGAACACCCTAAGAGTTGTCCACAATACCAGAGAAAATGACTGACAATAACTAATACAAGAAAAATAGATCCAACAGTACTGAAACAAAATACATAGAACCTGCTGACACAGTAATCAAAATAGAACCTCCAAGCAAAACTGCAGCTGAACGAAGAAAACTCAGGGAGCAGACGGCGCGGTCACGAACCCTAAGGCAAATCCAAACAGAAGGAAAATGCCTCAGAACAAGAAAATAATAGAAAAGAAGCTGTAATTTTAAGTACATGCAGAAATAAATCTAAAGTACCAATTAACTCTTGAAACAGGCTAGTGAATCAGGCAGGTAACTGAAACAAGCTGAAACTATCTAGAAATATTAGCCTACTCCGGAGTATAGCCTAAACAAGTATTTTGCAACGACATAAGCTGTTATCTATGAAATGCGTAGGTGTTTATAGTGGGCACACATGGTTCACACTCAAGTCCAAGTGTAAGGCTTACTAGAATGAGGGTATTCCATGCTCACCGTGACCATGCAATCAAGACGTTGCACCACCTAAAACCTAGTTTCCACGATTCGCTTATGACACTCAAGACCTAAGGGTTTCATGTTTTTCCGAGGAGATTCCTATCACAACGCGACATGCTCGCGAGTGATAGTTCTTATGCTATCAGATATTGATAATAATTTAGAATACCAGTAAAAAGAAATTAAATTCTTGTTTGCAAGCGAGAGGGAATTTCTCCACTTGCCTTAAGGTGAAGCAGGAACTACTAGCGGCAGCTAGACGGCGCAAGCAAAGTCAAAGGCACTAATGAACCTGTTCAGGAATAATCGCAGGCAATATTTGATACGTGACAACAGAAAACCATACGCTAGCAAGGCGGTTAATTTGCAAAAAAACTAACTCAAGAGCAGGTCAGCAATTTACCTCCCTCAAAGATGAGGGGAGCGGAGATTCCTCGGCGGATCGGGGCCCTGGCGGTGCTTGAGTGACAGAAACCCTAAATCGGAGGGGGTTTCGAAGATTCCACCACCAACACGACGAGCGGTACCGGAGAAATAATCATAAGAATGCAAAATTAGCCGATTGGACGACGCATACGCGAAGGATTGACGTAAATTCGACGATTAGGGCACAAAGCCAACACGCAAAAATTATTAAATCTCTGAATCGAGGGATGGGGAGGCGTTCTTACCCAAGGGAACCGTATCCGGGCTCAAAAATCCGAGTGGAGGATGAATCGAGAAACCCTAGATGTCCCCCTCGCAAATCGCCGGCCAAGACGGAGAGGAAGAGGGATAACTGGTTGCTTCCCTTGGAGAAGAGGAGGTTACCAGCCCCTTTGGAGGAGGAGGAAATGGCCCGGAGAAGAAGGAGGCAGTTGCGGAGAAGAGAGAGCACAGTCGGCCGGAGGAAGCGAGGGAATCTTGCTGCTGCCGTCGACCTGGAGATTGTGCTGCTGTCGTCGACCTAGAGAGGGGAAGGAGTCGACGCTGGAGATGGAGGAGGCGTCGGGGATGACGATCGGGAGACGGGAGAGCGGCAGGGAGCGGGAGCGGCTTCGTGCGGCCTTGCAGGAGACGGGAGCGGGATCGGGAAAAAGGAGACCTAGCCGAGTGGGATTTAGAAGAACCAGGGGGGGCTGGACCGGCTGGCTTAATAATAATAAGGGAGGGGGGGGAGAAATTTATATCCTTATTATTATTATTAAGTTTTTAAAATTAAGGGTTGTTACATTCTCCCCTACTTAGAAAGTTTCGTCCCGAAACTTCTGATGATTTCCTAGCTGGGGTTAATATGACGAAGATTCAGATGCCCTTGTACCGACAAGGTTTGCAAATTAAGGCATGGAAACTAACTATGAAAATAGTAAAAAGAGAAGAGAACAAGAGCGAAGGCATACCAGGATTAAGAGAAAAGGCGCGGATACTTGCTACGCATGTCGGCTTCGAGCTCCCAAGTGAACTCCTCAGACTTGCCATGCATCCAAAGTACCTTCACCATAGGAATAGTTCTCTTTCGAAGCTTGCGCTCTTGATATTCCACTATCTTGGTGGGCTCAATCGGGTAAGACAAATTAGCTTCAGGAACCACCGGGATTTTCTCAAGAACACGAGTAGGATCATGGATGTATTTCCGGAGCTGACTGACATGGAAAACATCATGAACACCGGACAACGAATCTGGCAACTCCAAACGATAAGCAGATCCTCCAACCCGCTCTGAGATGGTGTACGGCCCCACAAATCTCGGGCTGAGCTTATGATGACGACCAAACCGTTTCACCCCAGGAGTAGGAGAAACCTTCAAGAACACCCGATCACCTACTGCAAACTCCAACGGACGGCGGCGCTGATTAGCATATTTCCTCTGTCTTTCAATGGCACGACTGAGCTGAAGACGAGTCTTCTTGGTGGCTTCCTCCATTTCCTGGAGTAACTCAGGGCCCAACACCACCTTCTCACCAACTTCTGACCAATAGAGAGGAGTTCTACAACGACGCCCATACAATGCTTCGAAGGGGGCCATCTTGAGGCTCTCCTGATAGCTATTGTTGTAGGCGAACTCAACCAACGGTAGGTGCTCATCCCACGCTCCCTTGAAGTCCAGAATATAACACCGAAGCATGTCTTCAAGAATCTGATTAACCCTTTCGGTCTGCCCATCGGTAGTTGGATGATAAGCGGTGCTCAGGTTGAGCTCGGTACCCAAGGCTTGCTGAAAACCCTTCCAAAAGTGCGAAACGAACCTCGAGTCACGATCAGAGACAATCCGCAGAGGAATCCCATGAAGTCCAACTATCTCAGAAACATAAATCCGGGCCATCTTCTCGGTGGAGTGACCTTCCTTGTACGGGATGAAGTGAGCCACCTTCGTCATGCGGTCCACTATGACCCAAATCGCATCATGCCCTCTCGGAGTACGGGGCAAACCCGTGATGAAGTCCATAGAGACATCTTCCCACTTCCATTCGGGGATAGGTAAGGGCTGCAAAAGACCACCAGGACGCTGACGCTGAGCTTTCACCTTCTGGCACGTCAGACATCGAGAGATGAAGCGAGCTATGTAATTCTTCATACCAGGCCACCAAACGATTTGCTTCAAGTCATGATACATTTTATTATTGCCTGGATGGCCAGATGTGCGAGACTCGTGAGCTTCCCGGCAAATACTATCGAGCAATTCAGGAACATCAGGAATGCAGAGGCGGCCTCGAAAACGCAGAACATCGTCAGAGATAGAGAAATCCGGAAGAGTCCCAAGTTCAACCTGTCGGCGGATGCGCTGGAGTGCGGGGTCAGATGGCTGTAAATCCTTCACCAGCTCTACCCATAACGGAACGGGAACCTCTTCATGACCTTCTGGCGCGATGGATATATCCATCCGATCGAGGTCATCAACCAAGACCGCTAGAATAGCTGACATGGGTGCACAAGCGGCTACGGAGGCATGCCGGCTCAACGCATCTGCCACTGAATTGGCTTTACCAGGAACATACGTGAGCTGCAAGTCATAATCTGCCACGAACTCGAGCCAACGCCTCTGACGAAGATTGAGGTCCTTCTGAACAAAGATGTACTTTAAACTCTGGTGGTCGGTGAAAAAGTGACACTTCACGCCATAGAGATAATGACGCCAAAGCTTCAGAGCAAACACCACCGCAGCGAACTCCAGATCATGAGTGGGGTAGTTGCGTTCGTGAACCTTCAACTGCCTCGACCCATAAGCAATAACACGATCATCCTGCATCAGGACACAACCCAAACCAACTCCGGAAGCGTCAGTGAAAACTGAAAAGTCCAACCCTTCTGACGGAAGAGCTAAAACGGGCGCTGAACACAGACGTTGCTTCAACTCAGAAAAGGACTGCTCGCACTGATCTGACCACTCGAATCTAGCATGCTTTTGAGTTAGTCGAGTCAGGGGGGGCAGCAAGAGAGGAAAAACCCTTGACGAAGCGTCGGTAATAGCCAGCCAAACCAAGGAAACTGCGGATCTCGGTAGGGGTAGAAGGTCGCTTCCAGTCCATAACTGCGGAAATCTTGGCAGGATCAACAGAAAGTCCATCCCCTGAAATGACGTGGCCTAAGAAGGCAACACGATCCAGCCAGAACTCACATTTTGCCAACTTTGCATAAAGCTGATGCTGACGAAGGGTGGAGAGAGTGAGTCTAAGATGCGCTGCATGCTCCTCGCGGGTCTTGGAGTAGACCAAGATATCATCAATGAAGACGATGATGAACTTGTCCAGGTACTCACGAAAGACACGGTTCATCATGTCCATGAATGCAGAAGGGGCGTTAGTCAACCCGAAAGACATCACCAAAAATTCGAAATGACCATACCGAGTCCGGAAGGCCGTCCTGGGGACGTCGGAGTCCTTGATCTTCAGCTGATGGTAACCCGATCTGAGATCTATCTTTGAAAAGACTGTACTGCCCTTAAGCTGATCGAATAAATCATCCACCCGCGGAAGGGGGTACTTATTCTTGATGGTCACCTTATTAAGATCTCGGTAGTCGATACACAATCTCATGGATCCATCCTTCTTTTTCACGAAGAGTACAGGGGCTCCCCAAGGTGACGAGCTAGGGCGAATGTACCCACGCTCAAGCAATTCGTCTAACTGCGATCTGAGTTCTTCTAGCTCACGCGGTGCCATACGGTAAGGAGCTTTAGATATGGGGCGCGTCCCAGGCTCTACATCAATACAGAACTCCACATCTCGATCAGGAGGCATCCCAGGCAATTCAGCGGGGAACACGTCAGGAAACTCCGTAGCAACAGAAATAAACTCGAGTTTAGGAGAGGTAGCATCCGAGTGCGAAGCATAAACGAAGCAGACAGAACATCCTTGGCTAAGAAGTCGAGTGGCGCGTACAACAGAGATTACCTTCAGGTGGCCGCGGGTCTGAACATGAACGTTGTAGTCTTTGCCATCAATGCTGAGATTGACCCTCTTTGCCACACAGTCCAGCTTTGCTCGATACGCGACCAACCAATTCATTCCCAGGATTACGTCGAACTCTGCCATATCCAGAACTATGAGGTCAGCGACGACTTGCAATTCTCCAAGCAGGATCGGGCAATTGAGAACGCCTCTGGTTGAAAGATGCAGATGACCGGGTACAGAAATCTCAAAAGGAACCTCAAGTGGCGAAGTGTGCCAACTATAAAGGTCCACGATGCGGCGGGCGATAAAAGAGTGCGATGCACCGGAGTCAAATAAGATTTGCATCCACTTATTCTTGACCCTAAAACTTCCTAAAAAGGAAAACATAAAGCATAACAAGTTTGTTCGACTAAGGCAAGTCAGATTTAAGAATGCAGAAAAATTTAAAATTCTACACAAAACGTACCAGAGATGACGTCGGTGGATGCGAGCGCCTCGCCCTGAGTGACGACGTTCAGCACAGCTCTGCCCTGAGCTCCAGGGATAACTTGCAGAGGTTGAGCGGGGATCGGGCTATCCTTTATGGGACAGTCGAACATGAGGTGCCCAACCTGCCCACATTTGAAACAGGCCTTCTGCTTGCGGCGGCAGTCCTTTACCAAGTGGCCCGATCTCTTGCAGAAAGCACAGACGGAGGCAGCAGAGGCAAGTGTCATCTGAGGTTGCTGCGCAGGAGTAACCATCTTCTGCTTCTTCAGGAGGGAGCGGCAGACTTGGGCGACATGGCCCACCTTGTGGCAGAAAGCACACACCTCTTTGGACCTGGGGCCTTGCTGCTGAGCTGGAGCATCCTTGCGCTTGAGGTCGGATGCGGCGGCATTGCTTGTTCCATGCTGGGCTTTCTTGGCAGAACGATCCAACTCAATAGCTTCCACCTGCAAGGCGGCTCCCACGGTCTCCGCGTAGGTGGTGGCGCCGTGAGCTACCACAAGCTGGCGGAAGTCATGATGGAGCCCCTTCACGAAACGGCTGATCTTTTTGTCTTCATCCGGCACGAACTCCGGAGCAAGGAGGGAAAGGCGGGAGAACTCTCTTGCGTACTCGGTCACTGTCCTACCAGTCTGCTGAAGGGACAGGAACTTCTCAGCTAACTTGTCCCGTTCCACGGAAGAGAGGAAGTTCTCCATAAGAGCATCTTTGAACTGTCTCCAAGATAAGGTGGCAGAATCAGGGAGGCTGCGGCGCTGGAGCCACCAAGTATAAGCATCCTTAGACAATTGATAGGCCGCAAGGAGGACCTTCTGGGTCTCGGGAACCCCAGCATACTCAAAGTGCTTCTCCATCTGGGAGATCCATTCAGTGATCACGAAGAAGTCTCGATTGCCATCGAAAGACGGCGGATTCAGCCTCTTGAATGCAAGAGTATCTGCCATTGCCACTGGCGGGGCAGGCAGGCTGGGCACGAGCGGGGGAACCAAGGTGACGACAGGCGAGCCGGTCCCAGAATCAGTTGCAGGAGGGGTGGCTCCAGGAAGGGCAGTAGTGTTCGCAACTCCAGCTGTCCCTGCACTGTCGGAACCAAGGGCTGGGTCAGGAGTTTGGCGATCCTCTTCCAGACGGGTGAGACGCTCCAGAATCTGCCTCATCAGCTGGGCAGTGGTATCTCCAGATGTTCCTCCCGCTGAAGAGGTAGCCCGCTTGCGTTGCGATCGCTTCGAAGCCATCTAGAAAGAAACACAAAAGAGTCAAGTAAGAGAAACAGTCAGACTATGCTTAGAGGATTGAGACTACAGGTTCTAGCATTCTAATACTGTTGAATACGTAAATCATGTAATAGTTACAGCATTTTCAGTGGACAACTCTAGGTGGTAATCATGCAAGTGCAAATGCGACGATAAGATCGCGTGCGATAGAAGAATGATTTGAAAAATCCATGTGTGTACAATCGTCATCTGTTGCTCTCAGCTTAACACTCGTGCAATGAGTTATGTCATGCATGCAAGGTATTTATGCCTACAATGCATCCTTAAGAATGTTCATGAATGGATACGCATGCCATGTTAAGCGCCCATATCACTTAACATGTCACGCGCATGATGATTCTAATGCCAGCGCACTTGAAAATATTAAACCGCCCATACAATTTAATATTCGCAAGCGGTGTATATCCTAATGGAAATTCATATGCATATAAATGTTAAGTTTGCCCATACTCCCTTAACATTTGTATGCATACTACTCATGCTTATGAGTGAGTGTGTGCGTGTTTCAGCCTCGAACAACAGACAACGACAAAGTGAGTGGGGAAATGATGCATGCACGTATATTTACATAATAGATTTCAAAATATATAAAAATTTTAAAATATTTTATCTTTAAATGCCGCAACCTCCCTCTGATACCAACTGTCACAACCCGTCTCGATAAGGGTCAGAGCGCACTTCGGGCGGGCCGTGATGCCACAGGCATGAGCGAACAGGAACCCATGCCTGCTAAGGCGGAAACAGAGATACTACAATAGTTTTGAATTCATTACTTTGAAAAGAATTTAGTATATCTTATAAGTACGCGGAAGCCACAATGAAAGGTTAAAACTATGCATTTTCATTAAAATCAGATGTCATACATTATACTGAAATGATGAACATGCAATGAGTTACAATAGTAAAATGCTATAAGTAAAATGATCTGATACAAGCAAGAACACCCTAAGAGTTGTCCACAATACCAGAGAAAATGACTGACAATAACTAATACAAGAAAAGTAGATCCAACAGTACTGAAACAAAATACATAGAACCTGCTGACACAGTAATCAAAATAGAACCTCCAAGCAAAACTGCAGCTGAACGAAGAAAACTCAGGGAGCAGACGGCGCGGTCACGAACCCTAAGGCAAATCCAAACAGAAGGAAAATGCCTCAGAACAAGAAAATAATAGAAAACAAGCTGTAATTTTAAGTACATGCAGAAATAAATCTAAAGTACCAATTAACTCTTGAAACAGGCTAGTGAATCAAGCAGGTAACTGAAACAAGCTGAAACTATCTAGAAATATTAGCCAACTCCGGAGTATAGCCTAAACAAGTATTTTGCAACGACATAAGCTGTTATCTATGAAATGCGTAGGTGTTTATAGTGGGCACACATGGTTCACACTCAAGTCCAAGTGTAAGGCTTACTAGAATGAGGGTATTCCATGCTCACCGTGACCATGCAATCAAGACGTTACACCACCTAAAACCTAGTTTCCACGATTCGCTTATGACACTCAAGACCTAAGGGTTTCATGTTTTTCCGAGATTCCTATCACAACGCGACATGCTCGCGAGTGATAGTTCTTATGCTATCAGATATTGATAATAATTTAGAATACCAGTAAAAAGAAATTAAATTCTTGTTTGCAAGCGAGAGGGAATTTCTCCACTTGCCTTAAGGTGAAGCAGGAACTACTAGCGGCAGCTAGACGGCGCAAGCAACGTCAAAGGCACTAATGAACCTGTTCAGGAATAATCGCAGGCAATATTTGATACGTGACAACAGAAAACCATACGCTAGCAAGGCGGTTAATTTGCAAAAAAACTAACTCAAGAGCAGGTTAGCAATTTACCTCCCTCAAAGATGAGGGGAGCGGAGATTCCTCGGCGGATCGGGGCCCTGGCGGTGCTTGAGTGACAGAAACCCTAAATCGGAGGGGGTTTCGGAGATTCCACCACCAACACGACGAGCGGTACCGGAGAAATAATCATAAGAATGCAAAATTAGCCGATTGGACGACGCATACGCGAAGGATTGACGTAAATTCGACGATTAGGGCACAAAGCCAACACGCAAAAATTATTAAATCTCTGAATCGAGGGATGGGGAGGCGTTCTTACCCAAGGGAACCGTATCCGGGCTCAAAAATCCGAGTGGAGGATGAATCGAGAAACCCTAGATGTCCCCGTCGCAAATCGCCGGCCAAGACGGAGAGTAAGAGGGATAACTGACTGCTTCCCTTGGAGAAGAGGAGGTTACCAGCCCCTTTGGAGGAGGAAATGGCCCGGAGAAGAAGGAGGCAGTTGCGGAGAAGAGAGAGCACAGTCGGCCGGAGGAAGCGAGGGAATCTTGCTGCTGCCGTCGACCTGGAGATTGTGCTGCTGTCGTTGACCTAGAGAGGGGAAGGAGTCGACGCTGGAGATGGAGGAGGCGTCGGGGATGACGATCGGGAGACGGGAGAGCGGCAGGGAGCGGGAGCGGCTTCGTGCGGCCTTGCAGGAGACGGGAGCGGGATCGGGAAAAAGGAGACCTAGCCGAGTGGGATTTAGAAGAACTAGGGGGGGCTGGACCGGCTGGCTTAATAATAATAAGGGAGGGGGGGAGAAATATATATCCTTATTATTATTATTAAGTTTTTAAAATTAAGGGTTGTTACAACTGTCAATCGCCTAACACTACAAGGAAACCCAATGAGTGGATCTTGTATACATAGATATGGGTCATTTGAAGATAGATGCCGTTTAGATGCATATTGAGTTGGTCCATTATTTGATAGGAAATTTAGTACAATTATTGTGTTTTGGAGGTCGTTTGTATTCTAGAATACTAAGAAATGTCATATTGTAGAAAGATCTAGTGTTGAATTAGAGTACAGAGCAATGAATCGTACAACAAGTGAATTAGTCTGACTCATCAGTTAATGAAGAAATTAAGATACAGCTTGGAGTTTGCAATCAAGTTATGAGCGACAATAAGGTAGCTATGCATATTGGCTTGATACCCGTGCTTCATGAATATACAAAATACATTGAAGTATAATGTCACTTAGTGAAGAGAAACTTATGGAAGGTGTCATTTCAACTAAGTACATGATTAAAATAAAATAAAATATGGTGGGCATCTACACCTAGGCCTAATCAAACAGTCGCATCAAGTACATCGAAGACGAACTTTGAACCTCTTGGATATTGTGTGTGCATTCCTATAGTTTTCCACAAGCCCTATATGAAGAAGAGTATTACAATCTAAACTGTCTTACCCACCAAAGAAGTAGAAGCTAAGCAAGTTTGACTTAAAATTGATAATTAACTATTCCTTAAGGTTAATTAGAAATTAATCAATTAAAAAATTGCAGTTTTTAGGGCATAATTATGCTACTTTATAGCTAGTGTAACAAAAAAATAAATTGAATTCTAACGGACTAATGGAGCATATACAAATATACACATACTTGAATATTTTTATCCTAAATCATTAGTTAATTGGTGATCATGATTGTAAGCTAGCGTAATTAGAGAATAAATAACGTTTAATAAGATAATTAAAGCATATATTAATTAATAATACATTTAACTGGGCTAATCAAATACAATTAGTTATCAAATTTTATTTCACAAGTATTATCGATTTCAAGTTCGTAGATATATGTCAATATTTTAAAGAAATTAAAGGCAAAATAATAATAATAATAATAAAGCAAAAAAACAAATATACCAACATATCTAGTGTTTTAGTTGGTGACATACCTTTGTTGGCTCAGTGAAGGAATTCTCATCCATAGAATATTGAGAAGTGAGTAGAGTCTTTTTCGATCCAAATGAATTGATGGAAGCTTGCAGTCCAGCCACAATAATTTTAAACTTTACAACCGCATTACCAAAATTGACAATCTGAAAATCAAAATAAAAAAAGCTTGACAATTTATGGCATGAGAGAGTTACAAATTCAAAAAAGACTGATCGAAGAAACAAACCTTCAATCTTAGATAATTGTTGCCATCTTCTGAACTCTGCCAAGTAGTTGCAGATGCAGCCAAATAAGAAGGTGAAGAACTGCTCTGGAGAATGGAAGGGTGGAAAAGTGCACCGTTTGACTCTTTGAAGAAATGCTGCATCCAGTATGTGGGCGTGCCATATTGTTGCCAGGAGTTGAAGACTATGGCATCCGGATTAAACCTTCATCATAACGTTCACATTCAAAACTTCCTCACCACCATCATTAATCTTACCTCAATATTAGAGGCCGCCATTACGAATTATCATTTTTCTTCGTTCATGTTGACTGTCGCATAAAAAAAATTTGTTCTTCGCAAATTGTTTTGAACATCTATCCACATGCCTTAGGCGATGCAGCTAATCAACGAACATGTTATGAGAGACGTAAATATGAAATTTACTGCCATGATTCAACATTGTTATTTTTGGATATCAAATTTTAAAAGTGATGCTAACACATGCAAGCAATCAGAAATAGGTCAACGGCAAATTCGTGTCTTGCAAAAGAGTTGCTAGCTCATACAATCCTAATCATAGAATCATAGGGAGAACAATAACAAGTTAAGAATGGGATAAATACAATAGCAAAATTACTTGTAATGGAATAAATGGGATAACCCGACCCAATAGCAATTCGAATAGTCCATCATCGAGTTGTCGCCTTCTCCTTCCTTGGAGATACTTTACCAAGGGTGATATATATATGTACATGTATATGTACATAGAAGCATATATACATGTACATAGACGTATAGATACATGTACATAGATGTATAGATATGTGCATATAGACGTGTATATATGTGTATTAGACGTGTCATTCTCATCTTCATAAGTAGAGGCTTAGGAGTGTGTGGGACATCTTCGGAGTATTGTAGTCTCTCATTTGAAGCGGAGTTATTAGAGGGAGCCAGCCCAGAAGAATATAAATGTGAGCATGCCTCACGAGTTTGTATATGTTTTCATGTTTTAGTGCAATCTTCCATTTTAGTTTTTATCAATTCGCTTGACATGTCGCTCTCCATCTTCCACTCACTCAGCCATTGGAAACTAGCCGCATGCCATACAATTCATCCCTCGGCGACATTCTCGTGATGGTGCACGAGAGTTATCACCGACTCCCAACTCAAGCACTGTCGCAAACGGATTTCCATGAGCTCACGGTCCTAGTCATCACTCCTCCCTTCTAAATCCACCTCAGACCATCCCACTGAAAGCCCTGCTTTCACCAACTCCACCCCACAACTCCCATCTACAGCATACCAGACATACCCCGCTCGGTCCCTCAAATATCTTCCCAGCACCTACCCCCTCAGCTCTGCCACCATCCTCTCCATCTTTCTTTGGTGGCATCTTCTACCTTTCCCAACCTCTTTCACAACGCCAGCCAAGCCTACAACCGTTGCCCTCCACGCCACAATCCCAAACCCAATCTCTTTTTCATTTTCCCAATGCGTCAGCGACAGAAATACGAGACCACCACGCCTGCCGGGTTGCTCCACCCACTAGAGATTCCGCAACACATTTGGGATACAGTGTCGATGGATTTTATTGATGGATTGTCCAAGTCTCAGGGCAAGTCGGTCATTCTGGTGGTGGTCGACAAGCTCTCCAAGTATGGTCACTTCCTTACTCTCAGTCATCCTTATACGGCGGAGTCGGTCGCCGAACTCTTCACGAGGGAAGTCGTCCGCTTGCACGGCCTCCCTCGCGCCATCATTTCTGATCATGATCCCACTTTTGTGAGCCAGTTCTGGAGAGAGCTTTTCCGGCTCCAAGGAACTTGTTTGCGTTTCAGCACCGCAAATCACCCCTAGACCGACGGCCAGACGGAGGTTCTTAATCGTAGCGTGGAGACATACCTCCGGTGTTTCGTCATGGACGAGCCTCGGACTTGGACCAACTGGCTACACTGGGCCGAGTATTGTTACAACACCTCTTACCACTCTGCCATCAAGATGACGCCGTTTGAGGTGGTCTACGGCCGCCCTCCCCCTTCTTTGAGCAATTATGAGCCGGGCAGCACGGCGTTACCGACGGTTGATCGGGCCCTCCGCGACGGCGACCGCACCTTAGGGATATTGCGGGCAAATCTTCGCCTTGCCCAAGATCGCATGAAGGCCCAGGCGGACAAGCACCGCAAGGAGAGGGAGTTTGTTGTGGGTGATGAAGTTTTCCTTAAGCTCCAACCCTACCGACAACTATCAGTGGCTCGTCGTACAAATCAGAAGTTGGCCCCTCGCTATTATGGCCCCTTTCGTGTTCTCAAAAGGGTGGGGTCGGTTGCTTACACATTGGCGCTTCGCGCAGGCTCCCGCATCCATCCGACATTTCATGTATCTTTGCTTAAGCAGAAGATTGGTGACAGTGCCCAACCGAGCCCTTTCTTGCCGGAAGCTACCGTTGCGGGTGAACTTCGGCCGATGTCGGAGAATGTTCTATTACTTAGGTGGAAACAGCGGGGCGCAGAATTTCGGGCCGAACTCTTGGTCAAGTGGAAGCACTTGTCGGAAACACATAACTCATGGGTTGATCTGTTGGACTTCAAAGAGTTGTACCCAAATTTCCATCTTGGGGACAAGCTGGGTCTTGATGGAGAGGGGAATGTTACGCCCCCGATCGCGCCCCGCTTCTCGGGGGGTCATTATGCTCGCAGGCGCAAGGAGAAGACAAGCAACGAAGGGGCTGAACCGGTTGCGCTTCTCGGGGCGTCATTATGCTCGCAGGCGCAAGGAGAAGACAAGCAACGAAGGAGCTGAACCGGTTCAACCCCCACTCAGTAAATCGGCCGGCCAAGGGCTGAACCAACTGGTTCAGCCCTATTTGGAGGGGCCGTCCGGCTCCCTCCTTGGCCCGGGTATTTAGTCCCGGAGATGTTATCATTTGGGGGCATGCAATTAACCCTAAGGTAATCTTCTCCCTCCTCTAAACCCTAGCTTCCTTTCTTCTTCCCTCTAGTTTTCTCCCTCTCTCTAGTAGCTTCCTATCAGTTTGCAAGTTTAGTTGTGTCATGTACAGTGGCGGACGCAGAAATTTTGTTCTGTGTGGGCAGAGTACAAAACTAGTCAAAAAAATAAATCAACAAATATATCAAAAATGTCTATATTACATTAATATCACACAAATTTTTATAATTGTTGATCAATTTGGGAAAATGATATATTTACTATACTCTTTTATGATGTTTCATTTTCTAGGAGCATTTTTTTGATAATCTCATTGTTGTTGGCAAAATATTTTTTAATATAAGTCATCAAATAATCATTGAAGAAACTATGTAACATAATAACAAAATTATTTACAAAATAAAAAACATTAAATTTTGTTGTTAGTAAGATTTGAACCCATTACCACTTGATTAAAAAATATTACCTCCACCAACTAAGCCAAGAGACTATATGTGCATTATTTTTACAATACATTTTATTATTCTGTAACTTATTTGTCATGGTAAATAGAAAATAATTTTCTTAGAATTCAGTGTGGGTGGCCGCCCACACTCGCCCCTATGTGGGTCCGTCCCTGGTCATGTACTCTACCCTACTTTAGATGGAGTTTAGGTCTCATCGCATTCATTGTATGAGTTTTTGAGTCGCATGTAGGGTTAGGGCATCGCAAGTCCGCCACCTATAGATTCGTCCTGCGTCAAGATGATATTGGAGATGCGGGGATACTATGGAGCCGACACCACGACTATTTAAGCAGGGTATGCACAAAAGAGAGAGAGAGAGAGAGACGGAGCTATCACGATCTCATAACTTAGGACAAGAGAATAGATTTCAATTCATGCGTACTTCATTCATCCTCCAAGGGGTACTTAAATAGGATTACAAGACTCAACCATCAACTAACATATTAATGACATACATTACATGACTTAACTACCAACTAAAGTATTAATGACACAAATTAATTGACTCAACTACCAACAACACATTAATTGATTCTAACAACTAACATATTAATGACACATTAATTGACTCAACTACCAATAATATATTAATGATTCATATTTATTAATCTAGACATGAAGACTCGTAACACGATAACTATGTGTGAAGGCCCATAACATCCCAGACGTACTTCGAATCGAGCTTGCCCTCAATCTCGGATGAGTCTCTGATGCTTTGATTATTTGGTTCCTTAATTTCTCTATCAACAACTCCTTGTAGTGTGTTGCGTGAGCTGAGGCTTCCTCGAGCAATGAACCCAGATCGTGCTTAATGATGAAAAAAATGATGGTGATGTTGTCGGGTGGTCGTTGCTTGCGTAGAAATGGAATCAATGAATCCAATGTGTAGTAGTGGTGATCCCGGTGGTGAGTGACTAGAGTTGGGGCAAGGGTGCATGGTAGCTCTGGACGATTGAGGGCGACTGATGAGCCGGCAGGATGGGAACCATGGGTGGTCGGAGTGACAGTTCCGACTGGGTAGCAATTGTCAAAAGTAATGGCTCGAGAGTGGTGGTCGACGAACTTGGTGTCGTAATGGTTGGAGAAATTGTACGGACCGCGAGAGCTGCCGAGCTATCATTATGCGTTGGAGTCGTGGCATTAATGCCTTGCCGTAAGTCCATCGATTATCTTGGAGAGTGCAGCAAGGGAGACTTAGTGTCGTGCCTCCACTTCTTGGTGTTGAACTTCGGCCGCGATTTGGGTCATCATGAAAGTGCGCATTAGTTTCATATGCTTATTCATTTGGTCCGTGAAATCCCTCATGATGCCAATACTAGTAGGAAGTACGGTGGTTGGAGCACAAGAGGAGGATCATGTTACTAGACATCTCTGACAAGTTGTTACGATCTTGTCGTAGAACGTTGATGGTGTCGCCGAAGAGGTGACGTGAGGTGGAGATGATAATGGAGATGTGGGCATTCTATGGAGCCTGAACCACGACTGCCTAAGAGGGGTGTGCTTGAGATTGAGATCGAGAGAGAGAGCTACCGCAATCTCATAATTGGAGCAAAAGAATAGATGTCAATGCATGCATACTTCATTCATCCTTTAAGGGTACTTAAATAGGATTATAAACACAACAATCAACTAAAATATTAATGACGTACATTAAATGACTCAATTAGCAGATAACATATTAATGACACATTAATTGACCCAACTACCATAAACACATTAATTGACTCTAATAACTAACATATTAATGACAAATTAATTGACTCAACTACCAATAATACATTGATGAATCATATTAATTAATCTAGGCATGAAGACTGGTACAAAGATAACTAGGCGCAAAAGCCCATAACACACTCACAATACAGACGTGGTATGCCTAATTGTAATCTTTTAAAAATTTACTTTTTAGTCTCCATGGTCTCCTCATATAACAATCCATAGATACTAAATGTTTACCATCTAGCTTTAATTCCAAAAATTATCTCATTATCTTTATCATGTTCTTCAATATAATAAATTTATATTACACCTAGGAATCATTTTATCTTCTAACTAGCATTGATAATTTTAATACCACATTAAAATAAATCAATCTTTATTCTACTAAATCTAAGAACTCTCACATCTGAAACTTGATGAATAAAATACAAAATCACAAGTTAAAACCGAAGGTACTAACATAATCATAGAATAGACCAAACACATTAGTATCTCGGTGACAACAAGTAAATATCATATAACTTCAAAAAAAAATGCCAGCTTAGTACTAATTCTATTTCATGAAAAAAAATACCTGCGATCATTGTCATTTACGAAAAGAGGTGCACAACTTGCCATCTCAACCACGTCACTGCTTGCAAACAATGATGAAAATAATCAAGATCTCAGGAGCAGTAAATTGCAATCTTCGAAAATAAAATTTTACTCAGTACATCTTGAAAACCAAAATCATAAATTCTAACCTCTATAAGGAAAACCAGGCTTGAGTGGTTGATATAAAAGAGTAAGTATGATGGAGATTTTCCTTATTCCGAACAGTAGAAATAGCAGTACGGATGCAGTACAAAAAATTCTAGTTTGATACCATCAGCGGGTAATGATTCAAAGATTTTAGATTCTGAATTATAAAGGGAGAGCTAAGTATATGAGGTTGCTACTTGCTGACTGAAGAACTAATTACTATAGATTTATCCTATTGAAACCCTGGACTATATCATACAATAATTCCTCTGATGAGCTAAAATAAATCCAAGCTACATTATTGCTCTAACTATACTGGACCAATTGGTGAGCTTACTGCCAGGAAACTCTCAGAAACTTGTTCCCGAAATTCTTGAAAACCTTTTTGATGTTAAATAAAAATAAGTCCCAGATATTCCCGGGTACAGATCAATTGAGCTCGCTAAATGTGAATCATGCACAGACAATAAGGTGGTCAAATATTAGGGTATGTACCTAAAGAGCATCCATCTACAATATCATTATATATAGTTTAATAAGTAAGCAAGATTTGGGGATGGTTGTTAATGCAGCCTTATCTCTATATTTGCACCGCGCACTTGTGTAGAGATTACATTCATGAATCAAAATGGGAACTTTCACAATCGTTGTATCAAAATAATATTGTTAGATATTGGGTTTAGTTGCCTCTTATATATATGTATGCCCGGTCCGGTTAAGAAATAAAAAAATCATTTTTACCGCATAACATGGTATCAGAGCATCGCTCTCTCCGCTAGGGTTCTCCCTCAGCCGCCGCCGCCGCGCTCGACTCACCTCCGCTCGTTCGCTCGCCTCTCGCGCTCCTGCTCGCCCATTCGATCTCTTCGTCCTCGTCGCCTCTCTCTCTTCTAGCCGTATGGTTCCTCCCGTGCCCTAGACGGAGGCGCGCCGCCGTGATGCCGCCTGCCGTCGCTACCTCCTGAAGCCGATACCCTGAAGATCTGCGGCCTGTCGTCCTGATGTCGCCTGAAGCCGCTGCTGCTACTACCTGCCGTCGAAGCCGCTGCTGCTACCTGCCCACCTGCCATCGTGAGCCGCTGCTGCTGCTACCTGCCGTTGCTGCTATATCGTGTGCCGCTGCTGCTACCTGCTGTCGAAGCCGCAGTCGTCCTGTTGTCGCCTGAAGCCGTCGAAGCCGCAGTCGTCCTGCTGTCGTCCTCCCGTCGAAGCTGCTCCTAGAGGACAGCGCTGCTACTGCGATGTCGTCTCCGGGCACTGTTCCTTGATATCTCCTGCTGATTTTTGAAGGTTCCTGCCAAAGCCATGGGGGACTCGGTCACAAGCACCACTCAGACGCCTGTTCCCTCAGGGGATTCTACCAACACTTTTCCTTCCAATGCAAGGTTGGCTACCACTATCCTTACCTCCTCCAACTTTCAGTTGTGGAAAAAGGGGGTTACTATGTCTCTAGCAGGCATCCGACGTACTCACCACCTTACTAGGCTGCCTACTCATGCCGTGGGAAGTGCCGAACACGACGATTGGTACAGTGATGATTGTCGTATCTTTGCGCTCCTTCTGAGTTCCATGGATCCTTCAGTTCAGCAAATGTGCAAGAATTGCGATAGCACTAAGGAGCTGTGGGACACCCTGCATATGATGTTTTCTCAAGCTAACAACCTCTCTCGTCTTGGTGAACTCTTTCCCAAGATAGCTGAGCTACGCCAAGGAGCCCGTCCTGTCACTGAGTACTTCGCTGAATGGAAGGTTCTTGCCGATGAAATCCTGGATCTTTGGGAGATCCCCTCTACTCGTGAAGGACATCAGGCTCAACGTGAGCATCTGGTCCTCATCTGGCTTCTGAACGGACTTGATCCAAATTTTTCAACAACCAGAACGGAAATGCTTGCGAGTCCTTCTACTTTGCAGACTGCTAGTGTGTTACATCGTCTGACTAAAGCGAGCTCTGCCGCTTCTCCTGCTGCTCTACATGTTTCCTCCAGCGAGTCCATTGCGCTGGCCTCTCGAGGGGGAAGGGGCACTAGCAGCAGAGGTGGTCGGTCTGGTTCTGGACGTGGTCGAGAGACTGATACGCGACATTGTACTCATTGTGGACGTCGTGGTCACACAAGGGATACGTGCTGGCTCGTGCATGGGAAGCCAGACTGGGCGGCCAAAACCTCGTCAGCTTCACCTCGATCTGCTCACGTTGCCGACTCGACTCCGGCTCCTCCGGGTCACCTCACGGTCCAACTCTCTGAGGAGGATTGTCGTCGCCTGCAGGCTCTTCCAGTTTCCTCTCCACCTCATAGTGCTGCTGTAGCCCAGACTGTTCAGCCTGCCTGCACTTCTCAGACCACCCAGCGCCCAGTTCAGTGGCTGGCAGATTCTGGAGCTTCTGACCACCTGACTAGCTCTTCAGGTATCTTGCATTCGTATCATACCCATTGTGGGTCTTCCATTACTGTTGCAGATGGATCCACTGTTCCTATTGTTGGCTTTGGCAGCTGCAATGTGACACCGGATATGCCTCTATCCTTGGTTGCTCATGTTCCTCAATCTGCTTACAACCTATTGTCCATTAGTAAGCTTACTCGTGATTTAAACTGTACTGCTATCTTCACATCTTCTGGTTGCATTTTTCAGGAACAGTCGACGAGCCGTATTATTGGTAGAGGAAAGCTGCGTGGTGGTGTTTATGTTTTGGATGAAGTTTCCCACATTGCCTGTTCTGCTGCTTCAGCCAAACTCTTGGACCTCCACTACCGTCATGGTCATCCCTCTATGCAGGTCATGCGTCGTTTGTATCCTGAGTTTGGGAAAGTTTCCCATCTCAGCTGTGAGTCGTGTTTGTTTGCTAAACTCCATAGAGTTAGCTATGTTCCTCGTGTAGATGTCCGTGCTTCTGCACCTTTTGATTTACTTCATTCTGATGTCTGGGGACCGTGTCCTGTCCCTACGTTGTTAGGACACAGATATTATGTTACCTTTATTGATGATTTTTCTCGCATGACTTGGGTTTACTTAATGAAAAATCGCTCTAAATTACTATCTATTTTTCAACATTTGTGGAATGAAATTTTTACTCAATTTTCGGTTCGTCTGAAATGTCTTCGTACCGATAATGGGAGGGAATACATGTCACAGGCCATGTCTAGCTTTCTTTCCGACAAGGGTATCATACACCAAACCAGTTGCCCTGATACCCCCCAACAAAACGGAGTTGCCGAAAGAAAAAATCGCCACCTTCTTGAGGTAACCCGGGCTATCCTCCATCATACGCATGTTCCCAAACACTTTTGGGGAGATGCTGTTCTTACTGCTGCCCATCTCATTAATCATCTTCCTACTCATATACTTCAGGGGGAGACACCTCATCACATCCTTTATCCGGACCACTCGGGGCCTCCTCTACCCTTCAAGGTTTTTGGGTGTGTTTGCTATGTCCGGGATGCTCGTCCCTCCGTTTCCAAACTTGATCCTCGCTCTTTGAAGTGTATCTTCCTTGGATACTCTCGGACTACCAAGGGATATCGCTGTTATTCTCCAGAACTCCACAAATACATCATTTCTTCAGATGTTGTCTTCCTCGAATCTGTCTCTTATCGTACTACTGGCTCTCCCCTTCCCACTTCATCTTCTGATCTCTCTCTTGATGAGATGCTAGTTCCTCGTCCTGATTCTGCCCTCGTCTCTCCAACTGACATATTGTGCCCCCTTTGGGGACAGGTCTACTCTCGTCGCACTTCTGACAGAACTAAAATACCACCATCTCAGCCTACCTCAACCATTGATGGCTCAACTACTGTTCCTCAGATTGCTCCTGCTACTGAGGACCCGAACCAAACTGAAGTGCTTGCCGCTCCACCTCTGGCTAGTACCGAGCTTCCTATTGCTCTCCGCAAGGGCAGTCGGACTTGCCAGAATAGACCTCTCTTTGTGAGCTCTTATCAGGGGTTGTCTGCTTCTCATACCGCACTTCACTTGATGTTGGCTCAGTACACCATTCCCTCAACGGTTGGGGAGGCCAAAACTCATCCTGGCTGGATGGCTGCTATGCAAGAGGAATTGACGGCACTTCAACTGAATAATACTTGGGAACTTGTGTCTTTGCCGCATGGGAAGCGTGCTATTGGTTGCAAATGGATCTACTCTGTTAAAGCCAATGCTGATGGCTCTCTTGCTCGCTTGAAAGCCCGCCTTGTTGCCAAAGGCTATGCCCAAACTTATGGCGTGGATTATGAGGAAACGTTTGCACCTGTTGCCAAGATGTCCTCTATTCGGATCGTGATCTCTCTTGCAGCCACTCACCGGTGGCCTCTCCATCAGTTAGATATCAAGAATGCGTTCCTTCATGGGTCCTTGGAGGAAGAGGTGTATATGGAACAACCACCTGGGTTCGTTGCTGAGGGGGAGCGTAACAAGGTGTGTCGTCTCCTTGCCTCCTTATATGGGTTGAAACAATCCCCGCGCCAGTGGTTTGCTCGCTTTCGGTCTGTGGTCACCAAATTCGGACTTACCAAAAGTGTCAAAGACTCATCTCTCTTTTATCGGAACTCCTCTGCTGGTACTGTGCTCCTAATTGTGTATGTTGATGATATCGTCATCACTGGTAGTGATCCTAAAGGGATAGCCGATCTCAAAGCGTTCTTACACTCCAACTTCCAAACCAAAGATCTAGGGCTGTTGCGATACTTCCTTGGGATTGAAGTTACTGATCATGACGACTCTATCTTTGTTTCTCAACGTAAATATGCCCTTGATCTGTTATCTGATCTTGGAATGTCTGACTGCCGTCCTATGGATTCTCCCCTTGAACCAGGAGAAAAGGGTCTTCATGCCGATAGCAAATCTTTTGATTCGCCAGAGAAGTATCGGAGAGTAGTTGGAAGACTTAACTACCTTACTATGACTCGCCCAGATATTGCCTGTGCTGTGAGTAAGGTCAGTCAGTTCATGGCCACCCCAACTATCTCTCAATGGGACTCTGTTCTCCGCATTGTTAGGTACATAAAGAAGGATCCTGGTCTAGGAATATCATACAAGAATCGTGGTCATTCCAATATAGAGGCTTACTGTGACTCCGACTGGGCAGGTTGTTTAGCCACTCGGAAGTCCACCACAGGATTTACTATATTTATGGGAGGAAACCTTGTCTCCTGGAAGAGCAAGAAACAGACCACTGTCGCCAGATCTAGTGCCGAGGCAGAGTATCGGGCTATGTCGCACACTGTTGCTGAGATCATGTGGATCAGACAGACTCTTTGTGAAATCGGATACCCTGTTCATGACCCAACTCTGTTATGGTGTGATAATCAAGCTGCAATACAGATAGCAACCAATCCTGTGTTTCATGAACGCACAAAGCACATCGAGGTTGACTGTCACTTCGTACGAGAGAAGTATGAAGAAGGTCTTATTTCCTTGAGCCATGTGAAGACTGGGGACCAAGTTGCTGATATTCTCACGAAAGGAGTTACTGGGGTCAGAATGAATTTCATATGTAACAAGTTAGGTCTGGAAAGTTTCCACGACCCAACTTGAGGGGGAGTGTTAGATATTGGGTTTAGTTGCCTCTTATATATATGTATGCCCGGTCCGGTTAAGAAATAAAAAAATCATTTTTACCGCATAACAAATATCAAAATGCAATTCAAATTAGGTAGAAAAGTATGTTTATTTAGTAATGCTAAAGTCCTCAAGGTATAGCAAGTCAGAAAAAGGGCAATATTCCTCCAAGAATACTTGAAATCACCTGTTTTTTTCCAATCCAATAAGAAAACCAGCTTCTGCTAATGCTGAGAGAAGGCTTCCTCTTCCAGCATCTCTTCCAGTCACAGCATATTCACTAACAAAAGCCTGAGAATTCATAAAAATCAAACATGCAAAAGAACATGTATTATGCTTCATATTAAATGCAGGGCTCTCAATACAGCTCACCTTAGGACCAGCACGCGATACACGATCAAATTGATGAACCCTAGAAAACATGTCCGAAGCAGAGGCATAAACCTAGCAAGCATCCAGGATAAATAGACATAATGCACTAAAGAAAGTACAAGATAGTTCTAAAAACTTGAGAACAGGGCTCTAAGCATGTTCTTCTTACATGAATATCATACAAATCCGCAGGGTGATCAAGTTCATGAAACGAAGCATCACAGTTTGTAATAATTTTGATGTCCGGATAGGAAGCTTTTATCAGAGAGTAAAACTTTATGTAGTTACCTGTCCATAAGAGTTAAGTGTTTAGCTTATGCTTCATAATAACACTTTTTCCTATCAATCTCAATTGAAAAGACACCTGAAGGAAAATAGAGCTATTCTCATTTGAAGTTTGAGAGAGCCAAGAAGATTAAAATGTATGTTGGGAATTTATAATTTCAACATGATCAAAAATTCATAAGAGCATATGGGAAGGTTACAATGACTTGTGTTATGCATCAAATATCAATTTGAATTAGAATATTTAAATTCCAATGAGAGCGAAAACATTAAATTAAATATCTTCGAAATACATGAAATAATAGTTATAGTTTGTTCAGTCACTGAGCACAGAATAACTTAAACAACTTGCATACATTAGAAAGGAAAAAGATTGAAGACTCAAATAATCATGCAAATGACTCAAATAAAAAGATAGAAAACAATTGGCACAAATATTAATGAGTTAAATAGGATCAAAAACCATATGAAGAGCTCCTTCAGGAATAAAGGAATCATCATCCATCACATGCTATGATTTATGAAAATAATGTGATGGACTGTAGTCCCTTCATTCATCGAAAGGAATTCCTTAGAGGATTTGTGTTTGGTTAAATAGCACCATAGTTGATTGCACTTTACAGCATCAGCATGTCATTATCAAATGGGAAATAAAAAGAGTGAAAATTCTTCAAGAAAACTGATAGGTCAGCTATTACCATGGTGGTTTGAATTCTAAAAGGCATGCTAATATTGTTCTTAAAATTCTTCACGAATCCCTGTAGTTTTTGTTGAAATGGTAAATTATTATTCTTAATTCATTACAATGGATCTCACTTTAATATATAGGAGTGAGGGGGTAACGAGGAGAAAATACATATAATAGAGAAATACAGGAAATAATAACTAATAAATGCTAACACCCCCCTCAAGTTGGGTGTGTAATGTTGACCATGTCCAACTTGGTAATGATCCTTCCAAAAGCACTCATACGCAATCCTTTTGTGAGAATGTCTGTCAATTGTTGTTCAGACGGAACGAGCGGAGTACATACAATTCATCTCACTATGTTTTCTTTAATGAAGTGTCTGTCAACCTCATTGTGTTTGGTGTGATCATGTTGAATAGGGTTATAAGCAATGTAAGTGGCTGTCTAGTTATCACAATATAGTCTGATTGGCTCATTTTTCTCAAGGCCGAGGTCTCTTATAATAGTTTGAATCCACAATCTTTCACAGATTCCATGTGTCATGGCTTTGAATTTAGCTTCATCACTGAATCTAGCCACCACATGTTTTTTGCTCTTCCATGTAACCAAATTCCCACCAACCAAAGTGTAATATCTTGAGGTGGACCGTAGATCGTCAACTAATCCAGCCTAGTCCGTGTCTATGTAGACTATAGACTCCAATACTTAGCTCATCATTCGGTGAGAATAGGATACCGCTTCCAGAAAAGGACTTGGGGTATCTGAGAATACGGTGGGCAACATCAAGACGACAAATCTTTGGTGAATGCATGTACTGGTTGACCACTCCAACTGCATCCAAGATATATGGGCATGTATGTGACAAGTAAATCAGCTTCGCCATTAATCTCTGAATATCAGGGATGTCCTCAACAATTTCTTCGACATCTCTCCCTAGCATGTGGTATGCTTCGATAGGGTTGTTGGCAGGTCTACACTCACTCATTCATGATGTCTCAAGTAAATCAAGAATATACTTCCTCTGCGAGATAATAATCCCATGACTGGACTTGGCAACTTCAATGCCCAGAAAATACTTGAGATACCCTAAGTCCTTTACCTCAAATTCTCTAGACTGTTAATTTTCCTTCTCTGTGCTTGATGAACAGAGTATGATCCGCATTACTCTAAGTATATCTGAAGGTCCTCGTGGCCTTGTGAAATCTCTCAAACCAAACTCTTGAAGATTGTTTGAGGTCGTATAAAGCCTTTTTAAGCTTGCAGTCCTTCCCTTCAGATCCTTCAGGGGCAAGTCGAAGAGGTAGGGGTGTATACACTTCCTCTTCTAGGTTCCCATGAAAACACATTCTTCACATCTAGCTGGTTGAGGTCCATCCCTTACAGACAACACATGATAGGAGAACTCTTATGGAATTCATCTTTTCTAGAGGAGCAAACGTCTCTTGATAATCGATCTCAGCAGTCTGAGTGTATCCTTTGGAAGCCAGCCTTGACTTGTATCTCTCAACAATTCCCTGGGTGTTTTGTTTGACAACAAACACCCACTTACACTCAACAACTATTTTCCACCGAGGAAGATGCACAAGATCCCATGTGCAGTATTTTTCAAGGGCATCCTTTTCTTCGAGCATGGCTTCTTGCCACTTGCGGTGACAAAGGGATTCCTACTAGGATGATGGGATAGAAATGGAGGATAAAGAGGAAACAAAGGCTCTATGTAAAGCAGTGAGAGAAGCATAAGATACAAACTGAGACAAAGGGTATTGGGTAAAAGTACATTCTCGTGGTGCAGTAGATTCTGAAAACGGATCAAATGTCGGCTTAGGGCGAGAGAAGCTTGCGTGTTTGTACCCCTTTCCTTCGAGAGTAAACCTGCAAAGGGGGAGCGTGGGATATCTCCTGGCTGTTAGGCACAACAAAAACAGGAGTGGTAGCTGGAAGAGGCTGATATAGAGGAGGAACGGACGGGTAAAGGTGTACATGAGGACTCCTCTAGAAGAGATGAGGAGCTCACTTTCAACATGGGAGAGAACCCCTCGCCCTGAATTGAGGTCCCATAGCAACCCTCAGATTCACGAAAAGTGACATCCATGGTCACACAAACCTTCTTGGTTAAAAGGTCAAAGAATTTGTAACCCTTTTAAGTTGAGGAATACCCGATGAAGACACATATTAGGTCACGGGAGTCGAGTTTAGTTTTTTGATGTATGTGAATGAAACACAACCAAAAACACGATGATGAGGAACCTGAAGAGTGTTGAGGGGCATTTTATTCCCGAGAACCCGTGTAGGCATACGGTTAATGAGGTCAGCTGTTGTGAGAACATCATCCCCCAATAGTATTTTGGAAGGTGCATCTTAAGTAAGAGACACTGGACAACCTCCAGATGATAACTCTTGTGTTCTGCCACACAATTTTGAGTAGGTGAGTAGACACAAGATGTTTGGTGGGTAATACCGAGGTCACCGAGATATCTGTCAAATAGTAAATTACTGTTCTTATTTCATTACAATGGGTCTCACTCTAATATACAGGAGTGAGGGGTAATGAGGAGAAAATACAAAGAATAGAGAAATACAGGAAATAATAACTAATAAATGCTAACAGTTTTATTCCCCAAGAGATTTTAGAGCTCCCACTTCCTCCCCTTCTCTCATCACCCCTGTGGCCCAAAGGAGGAGCGCATTGCTCCTGTCTCCCTCCTTCCTCTCTGCCCCTCTCTCATAAAAAAGTAAAAGTAAACAAAAGAAAAGTTAAAATAAAGGTATTCTTCTAGAATTTTAAAAAAGAAATAAATTTGGATTACTTCAATTTTCAAGCTGAAATTTTGAGATCTTCATTCAATTGTAGCTAAACCACAAGGAAAACTAGGAAAGAACAAATCACCGATCAAGTGTTTCACTTGATATGCACTAAATGAAAATACTCATGCACCTCGATAATTTTGCTTGAAACAATCCTGATTCCCAATTGCAATGAAGTTCAGTTGAAAAGGCTCATGATGTCCCATTGCTGTTCGCACGGCCCCCCAATTTGTTTCTGAATCTCCCCTGGCAAACTCAATGCCGTCAAGAGTATCCTACAGAAAGGAAGCATAATTATATTGATTGCTCAATAAATTATCAAGATAAACAAGCACAGGTGTTGGACCATGTTTCCAATTTTTCTTTAATCCAAAGTATGATCTGTAGCTGTAATATAGCTGTGATAAGGATAAATAAAGGGCAGCCCGGTGCACAAAGGCATCCCCGCGCAGCGAGGGTCCGGGGAAGGGTCCCACCACAAGGGTGAAATGTAGGCAAACCTTACCATGCATTTTTGCAAGAGGCTGCTTCCAGGACTCGAACCCATAACCTCAAGGTCACACGGCAACACCTCAACCGGTGCGCCAAGGCTCCCCTCAAAAGAATAATATGATGTTCAATTGTTCACCTCAAAAGAAATTAAGATCCTATCCACCAATGTCATTAGTAGAACCAACACGACTTTTGCTGATTTTTTTTAAATATATTTATTTGTACTACCACAGAATGAAATAAAAATACTCTGCTGCATGATAAACAGTATAGCATCACTTGATTAGTAAGACGAAATGTTAACCACTAATGTTCCTAAAAAACAGGAAAAAAAACAAATATCTGGCTCATAAATTGTTAAACTTGACGGGTGGGTAGCCGTCGACAACCAGTGGCTGGCTGAGAGGAGATGAGTGGTTGAGGCACTCAGTGGAAGGGAGAAGGAAGGTGGCAGGCATCGGCTAGGAGAGAAGGGACATTACATTCTTTTTGAGGAGACCAACAAATTAGAGGTTTAAGTGTTTAACAGGAGATGAAGAGGTAGGAGATGAGAGAATCACCGAGGAGGAACCTCCAAGGCCAGCCAGTCCTAGGCTCTTTTCTTCCAAGTTACCAATTATAATGAGTTCGATAATACAATCCATACTTAAGTTCTACCATCCAGGGACATATTTGTACAAAAAGGAAAGCCGATTATAAAAAATGCAGGTATTAAACACTACAAGCAGTAAATAACATAAATCCTGTGTCTGAGGCTATTCATTGTCATTCTCCATGGTTGTCGGGTCTCCCGGACAGTCTGCCACAATTAAACACACTCCTCAAATTGAAGGCAAAAGTATATCTTATTCTCAAGGTAAAACTCCAGGAATTGAAGGCAAAAGTCGTCTTGATTGTCCATGGACCTCGGTAGGCATAAGTGTTGGCAAGCCACGATGATTTGGTCGACAGTGTTCCCCTCCCATAACTCTAAGCGCCATCCCAAGATGGAACTTAGGAGATACATCCACGATGATTTGGTCGGCTACCATGAATGTCAGTACATTGTCCTCCACAGGGTGGTCTCCGACCATGCGTTTCAACTGTTAAACATAAAAACCCAAGTGTGTGTGGCTCTGTGAACAGCTTTGGATGAGCACGCGCAACAATGAATGTGATGATGAGGGTGAAGTTTTACAAATACCACACCAAACTTGGAACATAATGACGCATTGATGCTTGTTGGAGTGATTGAACATCTTCTATTTTGAGCAGTGTATATGGATTTATAGTTTCTGTGGGATCTCATCTGTGTCACTTAGTTGGGTAAACGTCTCCACACAACATTCTCCTCGCAAATGATGCACGCTCGTCGTAGATGGGCAGCCATACATGGCTTGCAATAAGTTTTTGCCCATCGCGGAATGAAAGACATTATTGTAAGAGTATTATGCCCAACTTAAATATTGTGTGCAGCTATGGTGCTGTTCAGAGACGAAACACTAAAGTTATGTCTTCAAACACTTGTTTAAGACTTCTGTTTGCACTTTAATTTGTGCATGCTAGATTGTGCTCATGCGCAATGTGTGCCCTATAATTTGAACTATTATGAGAAGTTGCTCTAAGTCGGGGTCTCTATCGCTGACTATGGATCTTAGAAACCCATGCAAGCAGACTACCCTGTAGATGAAAGCATGAGATGGAGGGTACAACTCCAAGCACATGTTAATGGAAACGAATTCAAGAATGGGTTGGAGGGCATGCATTTCATTCACGGCGGTACCTTGTGCATATGCCCTAGTGTGACTTAAACTAGAGTTGTTTTTGGATGTGCAAACCATTCTTCTTCTAGAATTCTAATCATCAATTAAGTCTGAAACTTCAATTATTAATAAGATAAAATCTCCTTATTTAAGTGTAAGGCTTGCTTATGAGTTACTTATTTCCTTCTTTATTTACCCTTGAAGGAAAGGCCCTCCAGCCCATGATTGAATACGTACATGTCATTATGTTTGTGGAAGTTCATATCAAAATTTAATGACACTGATGAAATCGAGCTGGGTTGGAGGGCAATTCATGCACTGGATAGTGGATACCCCGTTCTCGATGAATTAGTATGTATAAAAATCTAATTTGCAAGCTATAACGCTCAAAAGAATATTACATTTATGTATTAAATTATATTCTCAAAGTCGTGATTGTTGCACATGGTACCTTATACACCAATTATATAAAAGGGAGTAGGGCAAAATATCTCTCTCATCTTCTAGTCTTAATTTAGACTCTCACTTTGGAGAGGTCTGTTCGAGGGAACAAGCACTCAAGAGCATGGCACGAGTACACCTCATGATTGTATCTCTCTTGCATATTGTTGCATTTCAATTTGGTGCGTACCAACATGGTCCGATCTACAGCCTCCACTCCCTCCCCCCCCCCCCCCCACCTAACCCTAGGTCGCAAGATTAGATAGCCAAATGTCTACTTCCAATCCTCGGGCCTCCCGAAACCAACTCCATAAACAATCACAACTTCATCACTTCTACGGCCAAATTCGTTTCATCTTTCAGTGTACGACCACATGTCTCTCACGTCTCATCTTCCACAGACGTCTCATCGTAGCTGGACGATCGTTGCCTCTCACATCTCGCACACTCGCGCTGTCGAATCTGGGACACGCACGTCGGTCAATAGCGTATCCACCGCTTTTCCAACGTGGTTTCCCTAGTCTTCATGGCCGCTTGCTCGACCAAGGCTGCCTAGACCTTAGTTGTTGCCTCGACCCGGGATCACAAGCTCCTCACCAAGGACTGGTGACGACTCCTAGCCCAGTTCTTTCCTACTCACCCCGGCCTTCCATTGTTTACCGACTACCAATTCCTGGGGCTACTGTCGGCGTCTCCTCCCGCTCAGCCACGCTCTATCCCTTCCTTCTGGCCGCAACCCAGTACGCAGAACTCCCTCGTCACCTTAGTGCTCTCAACCACGATCATCTTCCCTGTTGTTTCACAGCAGATTCCTTCTCCTACAGTCGACCTCTTCGCCGATCAATTCCTTCAACGCATCCGATTTCTTCCTAGGGGTCGTTGCCCTCTTCATCACCATTGTCATCTTCTATTGCTGCAATCCACATCCAATGTGCCCTCATGGGTGGATTTCAATGCAATGGCCGACCATATCGACGAGGTGGAACGTTCCTTGGGAGATCGTTCCTCGCACATGAATGACGTGGAATATGCCTTTACCGCATTGAACGATCTCACGTGCGGTTGCAAACCCCGTAGGAGATGTTATGACAGTGTATCGGTCGAAGTAATAAAGTAGGGTTATCGATTCCTCAGAGAGCGTGGAGTGAAGATACCTAAAATTCCAACGTCTTACGCAAGGTAAGCTAAATGAATGCTTGGGTTCTGAAAACCTTTCTTCCTAACTACTCATCAAATGAGAACTCTCCAAAGCACATAAGAGAACATTCATCCAACCACACAATAGATAGTAAAAACCCGCTTACTATCATAAATAGCAGTACATGATTTTTACTTCTAAAAAAAGTTATAGTTTGCATACAACCACAATAAATGAAATTCCCAGAACTACTTAGGGTTTTGGGTGGAGTACTAAAAAATACGAAGGATGCAAAAGAATTCTCCTCGGATGTAGAGAAAAGAGTCGTGGGTCGTTAAGTCGGTCTTTCCTCAAGCCTTGGGCGTGTCCGGAGTCCGGGAACTGCTGTCACCAAGCCCCCAATTGACCTGTCTTCTCTTTTGTTTGCACCTTCCACGTTCTCTTTCTCCTCCTTCTAACTTGCCTTTTTTGCTTTTCGGAGTCCTCCCTTGGAAGCTGTGGTTGGGGGTGGAGAGAAGCTCTCCTACGGCCTGGAGTAGTTCTACCTGAATGGAGAAAGAACGGAGTGAAAAGTCTCAAAAATCGGCTTACAAAATCATATTTATATTGTCATGCGCCCGATCGTGCTCGGTCAATGAATTTCTGAGTGGAAAAGAAATCGGCACCGAAAGCGAAGGCGGCGGGGTGTCAGAGGAAAGGAAAAATCGTGCGGCGAGTCGCACACCAACCCTGCCAGACCCAATATAATATTCATTCTAATCGTGCATTGGTGCACGGCCGCGAAGAAGGCGGACGGGCAGATTCCAAAACATGGAAAATCAGCCTAAATTTTAATTTGTTTAGACACGATCGTGCGCAAAAGCGCATAGTCGTGCCGAATTTACTGAAGAACAGAGGCGTCTGCTCGTGCGTTGATGCACGGTCATGCGCAAAGGATGTGCACGAGCATAATGCAGAACATGAGTTTTTGGCAAAAGTGAAGATCTGTTCACGCATAGACGTGCGAACATGAGCGCACGGTCGTGTGCTCATTGCAGAAACATGAAGAGTTGCCTAAACTCATCCACATGATCCGGAAACCTGTTATTTGCACTCGTATATTCCCATAGGCAGTGTTTAACCATGAAATGTGATAAATATTAGAAATATATCAAAATTAGAGGAAAAATGACGGTAGAAACAGGCAAGGTATAAGATATAGATACAAATTACACTTATCACCTCATTACTCTTAGCCACGATCATCTTCATCGCTGTCTCACAGCAGATTCCTTCTACTACAGTCGACCTCTCCGCCGATCGATTCCTTCGACGCAACCGATTTCTTCCTAAAGGTCGTTGCCCTCTTCATCGCCACTGTCATCTTCTATTGCTGCAATCCACATCCAGTGTGCCCTCGTGGGTGGATTTCATTCACGCGTGCAATGGCCGACCGTATCGACGAGGTGGAACTTTTCTTAGAAGATCTTTCCTCGTGCATGAATGTCGTGGAATCTTCCTTAACCACATCCTACAGATCCTCCATCAAGATCACTCTGCAACTAAGAAATCTCCCACGTCTTTGACCATAAATTTTGTGGTGTCGATCTTGCAAGCCTCGACAACTCAACACTGGTGGATAAAAGTGTCTCTGTTCGATGGTTCAAACCCGCTCGGCTGGATAGCCTACGTGGATTAATCGTTTGAATTACAACTCACTCTGGAGGCCAACAAGATCCCTTCGCGACGATTTACATGGAGGGATCCATCATTCATTGGATGTGTTAGCTTCGTCAGTCAATGCCCCACATGACGTCGACCATGCTTAAGGAGGAACTCATATTACTACATGTGTCGTCCAAGGAACGCCTTCAAGCGTCTCTACGTTGTTCAATAAGTCGACTTGGCAGAGGCATACATCGACGATTTTGTAGAGCTGGCACATCATGTTCCAAGCTTATATATGGCACATTACTTAGAATACTTTATGCATTACTTGCAACGACACATCAACACCGTCCCGCAAACTCTAAACCCGTCCACGATCACTAAGGCCATACAACAAGCCCGTTTCATGAAAGCCGAATTTACCACGACACCTAGGGCTCCCAGTCACTATAGCAGTTTGGGCTCCCAGACGCAGTCGCGCTCCAAACCACCGGAAAAGGCACATACGTCGTCCAAGGAAAGCCTTCAAGCGTCTCTACATTGTTCAATAAGTCGACTTGGCAGAGGCTTACGCCGACGATTTTGCGGAGCTGGCACATCATGTTCCAGGCATATCTATGACTCATTCCTTAGGATACTTCATGCATTGCTTGCAACGACACATCCACACCCTCCCACGAGCTCTAAACTCGTCCACGTTCACTGAGGCCATACGCAAGCCCATTTCGTGAAAGCTGAATTTACCACGACACCAAGGGCCCCCAGTCACTACAACATTTTGGCCTCCCTGTCGCAATCGCACTCCAGACCACCGAAACAGGCACATGCCATCTTTCTGCCACTATATGAAGCTCCCCTTCCACAAGCCCAGTTAGCACCTCTCACCAACATCCGCCTCCAGTTCCACCACCAAAGTTGAATCATCCGACTCATCGCCTCTCCCACCAGTATTACATCCATCTTTGGCATTTGTTTACGCTACAAATAGTGGTACTCCCTCCTTCACATATGTCCCCACAAAGAACTGTGTTTGCTACGTGCAACCGAAAACGACGACATTACTTGTAAGACCTGAACGTTATTTGTGATATAAATAAAGTATGTTAATTAATATGAGAATAATTCTCCGATGATGAAAATAAAAGTCAGTGTCGATTCGACATCTCACAACTTATTTTTGTTGTTCGAGATTTTTCGAATATTTTTGCGACGTTTGTTTCGTATTCATTTTATATTCAGTTATTGATAGAGGATTGGGTTGTGGCTACTTGGTTAACTTGGGCCCTCATTGTAACACCCCAACTTAGTTTAATCAACAAATCAGCAGTCCGGCCGGGCCCCGTGATAAGAAGTTAACTAAGTAACAGTATTTAAATTGATACATAGCAGGCATAAAAGAAAAGTGCTAAAGGAGTACTTACAGCGGAATTAATTAAAGAGACTAAGGGTAAATGTGTACCTCAAAATCTGATTTCACAGAGCCACTAAAAATGAAAGTGTCCAAATACTTGAAGTACTGAAATCTTAAACATAGTCTGATACAAGAACCGTTAGCGAGATTCCAATACAAGTCCAAAACACAGAACATAACTTGAAAGAACAAACTACAGAAAGAAAGCACACTAAAAAGAGGAGTGGACTGCAAGCATGCTCATCCTAGGCGCAACACCCCACCCGTGACTCCTGTAATAATAAGCCCATAAAAATGGGTCAGCCCAACTGGAGAGTAAGAAAGACCATTCTTCTTAGTGACACTAAAAACATTTGGAAGAAATATGAGTGCATGCTTTTCATTTTAAAAGTAATATTTTATGCTAAGGAAAAATATTTTCTGTTATACTATGCGTGCTTTTCCCGAAAAGTTTAACATAAATGTCTGTTCTAATTTTGAACGTCTTATGTATAATTTTCCAAGCGCTAGAAGGGAAAGGTTATTTATATTACCATTTCTAATTTTTGTCGGATGCTGAGTTTCTATTTATCTAAAAATTAACCTTCATAATATCTTATGCTGAGAATCTGTTTGTGCGCATTCTAACGATTTGAGTCTCAACTAACGAACGCAGAGGTTCTAGTGTCTCATGGACATGGACTCGCATCTTCTGAGTTTCTAATGGAGAAAACGTCTCCCTGCATTTGAGGCTCATAGGGTCTACTACGCCCCATAAGTAAGAGAGTGCGCCTCTATCTATCACAACGGAGAGAGTCTCAATCGTGCCTCCTAATTATTTTAAATAATCGTCGGTTCTCTTATTTATTTAATTGAATGACGCGGGACGTATTTTACGCTAAGAACTGCCCCGTATACATTTTCTGGAGTTAAATATATAATGGTACGTCTAAAGAAATGCATGGCTAAATGTACTAAACAATTTCATATATTTCATACAGGTATAAATCTCATTTCTTAGCACTTAAATTTGTGTATTATACTAAGCGATATATCTAGCCAAAAAGAATAGAATTTCTTACCGCGGTGCTACGATGCTCGTACACAAGACGTGGCGGCATACTTGTTTTCTTATAAGAAGTATTCTGAAGCACTATCTTGATCTCCGGTTAACAATGAGACTTAACTTCTCCAGAGACCTAAAAGGGCAAAAATATATATTTAATCCTCCAAAATTTAATGTATACTGTTTCATAATGAACGAAAGAAACTTACCACTTCTCTAATATTGGGGGTTGAGATTTCTGAAATGGGAATAGGTCACACCTAGATTGTGAGTTCTCGATTTTGTCGTGACTACATACGAGATCCACCAAATAAATTAGGGCTTAATCGAGAACTTTGAACCATAATCTAAGAGTGGGAGACTAGAATTTAAAGAAGGGATCGACATTACCTAGAGAGGTTTTGCTGGAGGGGGAGTAAATCAAAACCAGAAAAACTTGTCTCGCAAGGGCTGTCGAGGCGAAGAAATGATGCCTTCGACTACTGGATCTGAGGACAAAACTTGAGGCATCAACTGATTCGGATTAAAAAAGGAAGATAACTCCAGCGATAGTGGTTACCTGCCACGGTTGGGGACTGGGGAAGACTTCTCGAGAGTGCAGAGGGCCTACTAGAGGGAACGAACCAGCCTCCCTATACTGGAGATAAGAGGCGAAGAGGGCTCTGCTGCCGTCGACGAGAACGAGCGAGGAAGCACTGCGCCGTCCAAATCGGGAACAAAGAGTAAACCCTAACTTCCTCTCGACCGAACCGTGGGGGAAAAGGAAAAATGAGCGGCAGTTTCATCTTATCGAGCGCCTAGGAGAGGGGAAAACGATCGGCACGCGCAAGAGGTGCGGTTGCGCAAACCGTGGGGAGGAGAAGGGATTTAAAAATCGTTATTATTATTTATTTATTTTTGTGAGGGGAAATTAGGGATTTAAACTTTAATTTTGATGCGCTCATGCGTCTCTACTACAAATAAATCTCCGCATTACGCTCTTACAAGAACTAAATCACGTTGATTAACGCAACATCATCAATTGATTAACGTGCAGCAAAATCGTACCTCAACCCGACGCTGACTCGGTCAATTTTGCTTAAGATCGGGCCCTGCGATCAAATTTAGTTTTTTGCGTATTAATTTATGGATGTTACAAAACTCCCCTCCTAAAAATTTTCGTCCTCGAAAATTACAATCATACCTGTGACAAAAAGGAAGGCATAATCTGCATTGCTCCGGAGTTCGTCTTCCCATTCCCATGAGTACTCTGGTCGGCCACAGTTCATCCAAAGGACCTTTACAAAACGGATCTCTCTGCTCCGGAGCTTCTGAACTCTTGAGTCCACTATCCTGACTGGCTTGATATTAATACTAAGATTCGATTCGATTGGTGCTTCTTCAGTACTGATTATCTGTCTGGGATCTCTGACCGCTCTCCTCAGATAGGAGACGTGGAATACGTCGTGTAGACCACTCATTTCTTCGGGCAAGGTCAATCTATAAGCAACCACACCTATGCGCTCCAGCACCTTGAAAGGACCAACGAACCTTGGACTCAACTTCTTCATCCGCTTGATTCGAGAGACACCCTTGACTGGTTTGACCTTCAAATAGACAGTCTCCTACGCTGAACTCCACTGATCTATGCCTCTGATCATAGTATTTGGCCTGACGATCCTGTGCTATCTTCATACGCTCATGAATGAGTTTGATTCGAGCTGTGGTCTTGTCCACCCAAGATTCTTTGTTGGAAGACCTCTCCTCAACTTCAGCCCAGCACAACGGTGTCCGATACCGCCTACCATAAAGAGCCTCAAAAGGCGTCATCCCAATGCTAGCTTGAAAACTATTATTGTAGGAGAACTCTACTAAGGTGACATACTTCTCTCACTTACCTCCAAAGTCTAGAATGCACATACGGAGCATATCTTCCATAGTTCTATTTGTGCGCTCTATCTGCCCATCCGTTTGGGGGTGGAAGGATGTACTGAAAAGTAGCTTAGTGCTCAGACGCTCCTGAACGTACTTCCATTGCTTGGAGGTAAACCTGTCATCTCTATCTGAAATAATAGTCTTCGGAACACCATGGAGTCGGACTATCTCATCTACATATAACTGAGCCAATCTCGGTCCCTGATCCGTTTTCTTATTGGGAATGAAATGGGCAACCTTGGAAAGACGATCAACTATAACCCATAATGAATCATTCTCACTCTGCGATCGGGGAAGGCCGTGAACAAAATCCATCGATATATCTTCAAACTTCCACTCCGGAATAGGTAGGGGCTTCAGCTTGCCCCCCGGTCTCTGGCACTCGGCTTTAACCAACTTACAGGTTTCACACTTGCCAACATACTCCGCCACATCATTCTTCAGACCTGGCCACCAGACTACCTTTTTAAGATCTGCATACATCTTTGTGCTACCAGGATGTATCGAATATCTGGAATTATGGGCTTCAAACAATATGTCCTCACGAAGGTGACCAACGTCTGGAATGCATACTCTATTATCGAAAAAAAGTAAGCCCTCCTGAAAGTTGAACCCCTCCTTCTGACCAGCCTGGGTCAAGTCCCAAACCTCTACCATCTTCGAATCTAGGGGGAAAGCTGTTCTGATCCTGTCTTTAATATCACAAGTGATTTCCATCCAGTTTAACCTTGCAGAACCAAGACTGGAGCGTGGTAAGATACTGATCTCTAATCTCTCCAGAGCTCGAACAAGTTCTTCCTGCTGGGTAATGAGGGCATAATTCGAAACTCTCCTACTAAGTGCGTCAGCTACCACGTTTGCTTTCCCAGGGTGGTATTGAATACCAATGTCATAGTCTGAGAGGAATTCCACCCACCTACGCTGCCTCATATTAAGCTCTTGCTGATCATATATATACGTGAGACTTTTATGATCCGTAAAGACCTCACAACGAATTCCGTAGAGGTAGTGTCTCCAAATCTTCAAGGCGTGGATGACCGTTGCAAGTTCCAAATCGTGCACCGGATAATTTCTCTCGTGAACCTTTAACTGCCTGGAGGCGAAAGCTATGACCTTACCATGCTGCATGAGTACACAACCCAACCTTTGACCTGAGGCATCGCTATATATCTGAAATCCTTCTGAACCAGAAGGTAAGCTCAAAATCGGGGCGGTCATCAATCTAGATTTTAACTCCTCAAACGCAAGCTCACACTCAACTGTCCACGTGAAGGTTTTCCCCTTCCTGGTAAGTGTAGTCATTGGTAGCGTTATTTTTGAGAAGTGCTTAATGAATCTCCTGTAATATCCTGCTAGACCGAGGAAACTGCAAACTTCAATCACTGCCTTCGGCCTTGGTCAATCCTTTATTGCTTCTATCTTTTTCGGATCTACCGCGAGACCCTTCTGACTGACGACGTGTCCCAAGAATGCAACCTCAGAAAGCCAAAACTCGCACTTTGAAAACTTGGCATACAACTGATTCTTCCTGAGAGTGTTCAATACTGCCCGGAGGTGCTCGGCGTGATCTTCTTGACTCTTTGAATAAATCAAAATGTCATCTATGAAGACAATCACGAATCGGTCTAGTAGTTCTCGGAACACCCTATTCATCAGATCCATAAAGGCGGACGAGGCATTAGTTAATCCAAACGGCATGACCACGAACTCATAGTGTCCATATCTAGTGCTGAACGCTGTCTTCTGGATGTCCACATCTCGAATCCTCAACTGGTGGTAACCCGACCTCAAATCTAGCTTGGAGAACGTGCTAGATCCCTCGAGCTGGTCAAACAAATCATCTATCCTGGGAATAGGATATTTATTTTTAATTGTCAGCTTGTTAAGCTCACGGTAGTCTATGCACAATCTCATGCCACCATCTTTCTTCTTGACAAAAAGAACAGGGGCACTCCATGGTGAAGTGCTGGGGCGAATGAAACCCAAGTCGATCAATTCCTGCAATTGAATCTTCAACTCGGCAAGTTCTCTGGGAGCCATTCGGTATGGACTTGGCCACTGGCGCAGCTCCAGGTACAAGATCTATCTGGAAATCAATCTCCCTGCTAGGAGGGGCACCAGGTAACTCATCTGGAAAGACATCAGAAAAATCCTTAACGACAGGCACTTCTAGCAGATTAATCTTGGCTTCAGCATTCATCAGTACCAAGAAGGTTGCACATACCTTATTGATGTATCTTATAGCCTTAATTGAGGAGATTATTAACTTGGAGACTCCCTTCATACCCTGGAAGGTAAATGCAACTTGGTTGGGTCCTTCGAATTGTACCACGTTGTTCCTGCAGTCAATTCTTGCATTCATATCTGAAAGCCAGTCCATACCCACTATTAGATCAAAACCTGTTATAGGGAGGAGTGAAGCTTCTATTGAGATTTCAGTTTCTCCAAACCACACTGGAACTCTACATTTATTCCTGGTCTGCAAACAGGATCCATTAGGCATCATAACTTCTAATGATGCAGACTCTGGGAAGACTTCTAAATCCAGCCTACGCACCAGAGATTCTGCTATGAACGAGTGTGAGGCACCCGTGTCAAAGAGAATCTTGGAGGGAACGTTTCGTATCATAAGTATTCCTACATGCATGAATGCAACAAAGGTATTATTTTAGTGTCACTAAGGAGGGAAATATTAAACGTCTAGGGCGTACACATACCTGTCACCACGTCCTCCTGATCCTTAGCTTCCTGTTGGCCTAGCCCATAAGCTCTGGGTTGCACCGGACCTCGTCCTGCAGTATTTTTCTCCTCGGTTCCAACATGAGCCTTTCCTTTGTCGGTTCTGCTAGGACCACCGACCTCAAATTTCGACTATAAAAAAATCATAATTAGGTCTATTGAGGGAAAGGTATAACTTAAGAAGATTATTCTAATGAAATTTCGTACCTGAACCACGGGAGTTCCCTGGCAATATCGGGCTATATGTCCCGGTTGTTGGCATTTGTAGCAAACTCCTGCAGCAGCTAAACACTCACCCAGATGGTGGCGGTAGCATTTTGGGCAGAGGGGGTAATCTTTGACCTTAGAACCAGTCTGACCACCCTTCTTATCATCAGATCTTTGCTTCTTGTTCCAGTTCTTTCCTTGAGTATTCCTGTTCTGTTGTTGCTGCTGTGGTACATCCTGAGGCCGCTTTGATCGGAAGTTGTTACGCTTTTGAACCTTCTGCTGATCAGCTTCCAACTTCCTCGCAGTATCCACCAAGCTCCTGTAATCAGCAATGACCATCGTCATCAGTGGTTGCCTCAGAGAGTCACGCAGTCCGTCCACGAATCGGCTACACTTCTCGTTCTCATCCCCTTGCATATTGCCCGCATAACGAGATAGGTGAGTCAGCTCCCGCTCATAGGCTATTACAGTCCTGTCCCCCTGAAAGAGCCGGAGGTACTTCTCCTGGAGACTGCGGCGCTCGGATGGGGGCACAAACCAGCTAAATAGTGTCGTCGAGAAATTGTTCCACGTGAACATATCCGCTGTACGGCCTAACATGAATGAAAATTCATATTACTATTATGCTAACAGGGCAAGGTATTCTAGGAAAAAGGGGAATTAGAACAACGTTACTTACCAACGGGGTCGTCCGCCAGATGCCTAGTCCACCACAGATTTGCCTCACCTTTCAGGAGGAAGGCAGCTAGAGGAACCTTTTTGTTCTCTGGGCACTGCATCACTTCGAGCAGGTCGCGGGTCTTAATCAACCAATCATCGGTCTCCATTGGTGTTTCTTCTCCATTGAAATTTGAGGGCTGAAGATCCCGGAAATTCCTCAGATAACGATCCATTCCTAAATCTCCGGCAGCTGGTACAGGAACTGCTGCTGGATCTGCTGCAGGCAGTCCATTTCTGAATTCCAGCAGAGCTATGGCCACTGCCCTGGCAATAATGGCCGCTAAGTCAGTAGGTTCTAGCACTGCCGGTGCTGCTGGTGCTGTTGGTGCTGCTGCTGGTGCACCACAGTCATCCATGACTATCTCGGGAATGGTATTCTGCCGTGAAGGCTCGCCCGCTTCGTTGGTACACGGTGCCTATACGATGGAAGGGAAACAGTTATTGATGTACGAGACACAAAGAAAGATCTACTAGAAAGATATTTCCATTCAACGCATAGCTGAGCTAGAAGAAACTTTGATGACTCTAACGTCAGAGAGTGATTCAGTTGAAATCCTAAGGCTCTGTGAATTTTCTGGGTCGTAGGATCCTAAACCTACCTCTGATACCAATTGTAACACCCCAACTTAGTTTAATCAACAAATCAGCAGTCTGGCCGGGCCCCGTGATAAGAAGTTAACTAAGTAACAGTATTTAAATTGATACATAGCAGGCATAAAAGAAAAGTGCTAAAGGAGTACTTACAGCGGAATTAATTAAAGAGACTAAGGGTAAATGTGTACCTCAAAATCTGATTTCACAGAGCCACTAAAAATGAAAGTGTCCAAATACTTGAAGTACTGAAATCTTAAACATAGTCTGATACAAGAACCGTTAGCGAGATTCCAATACAAGTCCAAAACACAGAACATAACTTGAAAGAACAAACTACAGAAAGAAAGCACACTAAAAAGAGGAGTGGACTGCAAGCATGCTCATCCTAGGCGCAACACCCCACCTGTGACTCCTGTAATAATAAGCCCATAAAAATGGGTCAGCCCAACTGGAGAGTAAGAAAGACCATTCTTCTTAGTGACACTAAAAACATTTGGAAGAAATATGAGTGCATGCTTTTCATTTCAAAAGTAATATTTTATGCTAAGGAAAAATATTTTCTGTTATACTATGCGTGCTTTTCCCGAAAAGTTTAACATAAATGTCTGTTCTAATTTTGAACGTCTTATGTATAATTTTCCAAGCGCTAGAAGGGAAAGGTTATCTATATTACCATTTCTAATTTTTATCGGATGCTGAGTTTCTATTTATCTAAAGATTAACCTTCATAATATCTTATGCTGAGAATCTGTTTGTGCGCATTCTAACGATTTGAGTCCCAACTAACGAACGCAGAGGTTCTAGTGTCTCATGGACATGGACTCGCATCTTCTGAGTTTCTAATGGAGAAAACGTCTCCCTGCATTTGAGGCTCATAGGGTCTACTACGCCCCATAAGTAAGATAGTGCGCCTCTATCTATCACAACGGAGAGAGTCTCAATCGTGCCTCCTAATTATTTTAAATAATCGTCGGTTCTCTTATTTATTTAATTGAATGACGCGGGACGTATTTTACGCTAAGAACTGCCCCGTATACATTTTCTGGAGTTAAATATATAATGGTACGTCTAAAGAAATGCATGGCTAAATGTACTAAACAATTTCATATATTTCATAAAGGTATAAATCTCATTTCTTAGCACTTAAATTTGTGTATTATACTAAGCGATATATCTAGCCAAAAAGAATAGAATTTCTTACCGCGGTGCTACGACGCTCGTACACAAGACGTGGCGGCATACTTGTTTTCTTATAAGAAGTATTCTGAAGCACTATCTTGATCTCCGGTTAACAATGAGACTTAACTTCTCCAGAGACCTAAAAGGGCAAAAATATATATTTAATCCGCCAAAATTTAATGTATACTGTTTCATAATGAACGAAAGAAACTTACCACTTCTCTAATATTGGGGGTTGAGATTTCTGAAATGGGAATAGGTCACACCTAGATTGTGAGTTCTCGATTTTGTCGTGACTACATACGAGATCCACCAAATAAATTAGGGCTTAATCGAGAACTTTGAACCATAATCTAAGAGTGGGAGACTAGAATTTAAAGAAGGGATCGACATTACCTAGAGAGGTTTTGCTGGAGGGGGAGTAAATCAAAACCAGAAAAACTTGTCTCGAAAGGGCTGTCGAGGCGAAGAAATGATGCCTTCGACTACTGGATTTGAGGACAAAACTTGAGGCATCAACTGCTTCGGATTAAAAAGGAAGATAACTCCAGCGTCACTGGTTACCTGCCACGGTTGGGGACTGGGGAAGACTTCTCGAGAGTGCAGAGGGCCTACTAGAGGGAACGAACCAGCCTCCCTATACTGGAGATAAGAGGCGAAGAGGGCTCTGCTGCCGTCGACGAGAACGAGCGAGGAAGCACTGCGCCGTCCAAATCGGGAACAAAGAGTAAACCCTAACTTCCTCTCGACCGAACCGTGGGGGAAAAGGAAAAATGAGCGGCGGTTTCATCTTATCGAGCGCCTAGGAGAGGGGAAAACGATCAGCACGCGCAAGAGGTGCGGTTACGCAAACCGTGGGGAGGAGAAGGGATTTAAAAATCGTTATTATTATTTATTTATTTTTGTGAGGGGAAATTAGGAATTTAAACTTTAATTTTGATGTGCTCGGGCGTCTCTACTACAAATAAATCTCCGCATTACGCTCTTACAAGAACTAAATCACGTTGAATAAATTCTGGCAATTGCAACATCATCAATTGATTAACGTGCAGCAAAATCTTACCTCAACCCGACGCTGACTCGTTCAATTTTGCTCAAGATCGGGCCTTGCGATCAAATTTAGTTTTTTGCGTATTAATTTATGGATGTTACACTCACAGAGTTGGACGGTGTGGTCTTGCACTATTTTACTTACGTTGGGCTGGCCGGTTGTTATGTAAGGAGCCTTGAGATTGATTAAGGCTGAATTCGTTTAATTAACCTTTAAGAGGTAGTTTATGGGAGGCGGTGGACTCTTGGACTCTTCCCTTATATTTATCATGAGTTCCCTGTTCCGATACTTCCACTTTCCGCCTTCTGCTGGAGTTCTTGAAGGGTTGGTTTTTGCTTAGGGCTTCTTCGATTCTCCTCCCCCTTGTTCGATAATCACTCCTCCTTGGGCGACAGTGCTGGGAGAGTTCATTTGAGGTTGTGGTCTTGTCCTCCTTGCGCAACTGCTACTATACGTGGCTGGATTTTGGACTAGGGCCAGTTGTTTTGGACTGAAATTCCTCACAGTGAGTTATTTCCTCGTCCCCCCCACCCCCCTCTCCTGATCTGCCATGTTTGAGAATTTACTTTATTTATCCCTTGTTGGCCGGCTAGGGCTTCGGATAAGGGGAAATTGATGATTTTGATTTGGTCATTGATTTGGGCCTTCCTTTTGGGCTGGTTGTATTGATTTGCTAGGGTTTTATTTTTTGGTTAGAAAATCATTATGGGGCAACCTGATCTGTTGATTGGTTGATTTGGTCTTGATTTTGCATGGAATTTTGGGGAAAAACATTGTCTGCCTTTGAGCTGTTGTTGAGAGCTTTGAGAACTACTGTTGGCTGCCTTGTTGCCTTGGAATTAGGTTGTTGTGTTAACTCTTGTTGGCAGCCCTTGGTGCTGCTGGGCAGCCCTTGGTGCTGCTGGGCAGCCCTTGGTGCTGCTGGGCAGCCCTTTGTGCTGCTGATTGGCTGCCCGAAATGTTGTTTTGTGCCCCTTTTGTTGGTTGGTTATTGGCTACCTCTCTTGGCTTTTATTGGGTTTAGAAGTGGCTAGAATTTGAAGTCATTAATGGCTGAATTTTGATTTGAGTTTGCTTCCGTTTTGAGTCTAGTCCTCCCCTAGGCAACTCCTATAGGTCGTAGTTGTGGCCGTCTTAGGAGTCCGCTCGTAACTATTGAACGGCGCAACCCTAATGTAAATGATTTACTTGATACTGCAGAGGATGGCGTCCGGCGATAGACGAGACGAGAACCCTATGAAGGACAAGGGCAAAGGAAAAGTTGTGGTGAGACTTTACTGCTTTAATTCCGTATACATTTGAATTATTTTGAATTATGAATATATAGAATTACTTTACTCCGAACTACTTGCATGAACACGGAATATGAATAAAATTGAATTAAAGAAATTCGAAGATTTGAAATCACTGAAAATAATATAATTATTTCCTATATTATGAAACTGAATATGAATTAGCAAGCGATAAAAACTCCGAGGGAAAATAATATAATTATTTCCTATATTTTGAAACTGAATATAAATTGAATATGAAAAGAATAAGAAATTGAGAGTGCGTCGACGCATCGAAAAGCTAAGGGTCAGCCTTGTAGGGGGTAGAGAAATAGACTCATACACCTTTGGGGGGGGGGGGGGGGGGGGGGGGGGGGGGGCTCCTACACCCAGTAGGGGGGTTGTAGTCATACAGAAGATGATACATAATTGTTTACTCATGTGCTTTACATATTAGAATTATTGCGTTCTTTAATTGTGAAAACCTGCTCAGAATAAAGATTTAAATTGTGGTGGACCTCGGGCCATTAAAATTAAGTGGTATCAGAGCCAGGTTTTTCGCAATGTGTGTGACGCAGAAAGTACCAGATGAAGAACATAATATAACTTAAATGTTCATATAATTGAATCTGATCATGTCTTGTTCCTCGGGATTCCCTCCAAGTGTACTTGAGTCGCAGACTTCGAGAGGCTCGAGATGAACCTGAGTGTGTCAGGGAAGCTGGGTCAGAAGAAAGTGATAATGAGCATAAAGCCGTCCCACTTCAAATTTCAGACATAGCTCATTCTCAAGCCATCGTTGAAGCTATTAGGCTGGTCCGGGACACTCCTCCTGTAGTGCCACCGGTCGTGCCAACTATGCCTCCTCCAGCACCGGTCATGCCGACTATGCCTCCTCCAGCACCGATCGTACCCCAACAGCCTCGTTTGATTGATATTGAATTGAGGCAGTTTATGGTTTTGAAGCCGCCAACCTTCCGTGGTGGCCTTTGCCGATAGAGACCGAGGACTGGATTCTGCGTATTGAGACTATATTTGAGGCGATGCGGTGTCCAGCAGAGCGTAAAGTGGAGTTGATTGCCTTTCTGCTGGAGGGCGAAGCGAAGCGTTGGTGGATTAATCTGATGAAAGGAAAATTTGCTGTCAGAGGTGTGGCGAATGTAGCTTAGACTGAGTTCATTCGTGAATTCACGAAGTGGTTCGTGCCGAAGACCGAAAAGAGGCAGCTTCAAGAAAGATTCTTGCGTCTGGTGTAAGGAAACCACTCCGTATTGCAGTACGAGGCGGAATTCTCTAGCTTGGCGTCTGCAGTGGCAACAAAAGAAGCTCGGTGTCTGCGTTTTCAAGAGGGTTTGCGAGATGATATCCGCGCATCTGCTGTTCCTTTTGATAATTACGGATTATGCGATTTTAGTAGAGAAATCTCAGATGGTTGATCTGGATTGGGAGAAGAGGCAGAGAAGGAAAGAAAGGTTTAAGAAGAGGTTCAAAGAAGGTTTTAGTCAGAAAAAGTTGGGCAGATCAGGCGAAGCCCCGTGGAAGAAAAAGAAGCAACAACGACAATCTGCGTCTACTGTTAGCACCCAGGTATCGCAGTCGACGGTGACCAAGTGCGCCAAATGTGGCAGGATGCATAGAGGGGAATGTATGACCGGTGTCTATTTTTACTGTCGCCAACTGGGGCATTAGTGAAGAAATTGTCCGAAGCTGCAGAAGGATGAAATTCAGAGGGGAGCTCCAGCCCTGCCTACCCAGAAGATCTATCATATTGGGACTTCCAAGGAAAGGGAGTCTATTGCATCTGCATCTGTACCCGCTGATGGAGACAGAGAAGAAAGGATGGTCCAACCCCGAGCTTTCAACCTGGGGCAGCAGGAAGCGAAGGCGGAGGATACTGTGGTTACAGGTATGCTACATGTGCATGATCAATTATTAAAAGTCCTCTTTGATACTGGTGTCAGTCATTCCTTTATCTCATCATATATACTTGATTCTCTTCGTACACAACAATATCAAGCCGCAAAACCTCTGAATGTGCTTATGTTGAACAATACGGTGTTGATGACTCAAAAGCGAGCTGTAGTATCGTTGTCCTTCAATGATAAGAGAATTAAAGTGGATGTTGCAGTCCCACCGTTGGTTGAATATGATGTTATCCTCGGTATGGACTGGCTTTCGAATCGAGAAGCAGTAATCAACTGCAAAACGAAAGAGGTCGTATTTAAGTGCCTAGGCGGAAGTTTAATTGTGTATAAGGGTCTGGGAGAAGTATCAAAAATCATGATTTATACGATGAAAGTATGGAAGAAAGTACGAAAAGGCTGCGATGCGATTTTAGTAATGATCAAGGAATCGAAAGTAGAGAAGGACATTACGGTAGTGCCCGTAGTGCGGGAATACGTGGATGTATTTCCAGAAGATTTGTCAGGTGTGCCTTCAGCTGGAGAGGTTGAATTTGAAATCAAGTTGGCTGAAAGAGCTGCTCCAGTGGTCGAGGCACCTTATCGGATGGCGCCTAAAGAATTGACAGAATTAAAGGTGCAGTTGCAAGAGCTGTTAGAGAAAAAATTTATCTGACCGAGCACTTCACCTTGGGGAGCTCCAGTTTTATTTGTGAAAAAGAAAGACGTATCCCTCCGTTTGTGCATTGATTATCGAGAATTGAATAAGCTGACTATTAAATATCCCCTACCACACATTGATGATTTATTCGATCAACTTGTGGGTACGCGAGTATTCTCCAAAATCGATCTTCGATATGGATACCACCCGCTGCGTATCAGAGAAGAGGATATTTTCAAGGCAGCGTTTAGCAATATTTATGGCCATTTTGAATTTGTTGTAATGTCTTTTGGTCTAACGAATGCGCCTGCAACTTTTATGAACTTAATGAATCGAGTCTTTAAAGTTTTTCTCGATCAGTTCGTGATCGTATTTATTGATGATATACTACTTTATTCAAAGTCGGAGGAAGAACATTCTCAGCATTTACGTCTAGCATTACAAACATTGAGAGAGTAGCGCTTGTATGCTAAGTTTTCGAAGTGCGATTTCTGGTTGAAAGAAGTGGTTTTTCTGGGCCACGTTATTAACGAAGAAGGCTTATCAGTTGATCCAGCAAATATAGAAGTGATTGTCAAGTGGACTCAACCGAAGTCGGTAATTGAAGTGCGCAGTTTCTTGGGATTAGCTGGTTACTATAGGAAATTCGCGAATGATTTCTCCAAGATAGCGCTACCTTTGACGCAGTTAACTCGAAAGAACGTGTCTTTCAAATGAGAGGACGAATGTCAGCAAGCATTTAAGGCACTAAAAGAAAGATTAACGAGTGCTCCAGTTTTAGTGATGCCTGAAGGATTGGATGTTGGGTTTTCTAATACCATTTCAAAAAATGATAGAATAGCATATCACATATGCGCAGCGGAATAAATAACTAGAACAACCTAAAGAGTTAAGGAACTTGCGATTTTACTGATTCAAGAAATAAAATAACAACTACAACATTTGCAGAGATTATACCTGAAGGGGGTTGAGTCTATACTCAACCGAGATGCTCCAATGTCAGATTCAAGGTGGTGCGGCTGAGTTCCTTGCACAAAAATGGATCTGCACCTCTAAATTAGTCCACACAAGCACTGGAGAACCCTAGCCTCTTGTCACACAAGATCTAGGTCGGAGAAGAACTGTCATCTACGTCTTCCACGGACTGCTAGGTCCTACTACAGGAAGAGGCGAAAGTGGCGGCGGGATCGACCGGTCGGAACAGTTCCTTCCGGGGCTACAGGCGGAACTCTTCCGCCGCTCTCACTTTCTTTTGCAAAATTAGATCGCGTCTATTAGAGCAAAAAGAATCACATTCTTTTATACCCACGCGCAAAAAAGAGCTATCCGCACAGCCACGACTTTAAGTGAAGAAAACAGAATTCGTCGAACACGCAAAAAAGAGCTGGCCGTTCGTCGAACGCGCTGGCCGTTCGTCGAACGCGCTGGCCGTTCGTCGAACGCGCTGGCCGTTCGTCGAACGCGCTGGCCGTTCGTCGAACGCGCTGGTCGTTCGAGGAACAGGCTCGCTGTTCGAGGAACAGGCTCGCCGTTCGTCGAACGCGCTCGCCGTTCGTCGAACTCCAGTCTCAGCGGTCAACTAACACCAGTCTCAGCGGTCGACTAACACCAGTCTCAGCGGTCGACTAACACCAGTCTCAGCGGTCGACTAACACCAGTCTCAGCGGTCGACGAAAACCTTCAGTTCAACGAACTGAACACTGCGTTCGACGAATGCCTTCAGTTCGACGAACTGAACCCTGCGTTCGACGAATGTCATCAGTTCGACGAACTGAACTCTGCGCTCCACTAAGTCATAGGATTGGTCTGATTTCTCGAGAAATCCCAAGCCAACAAAATTCTCCCTCCAATTTCTCCAAGCACTTTTATTTGCGACCATATAGGCTCATATTGCGTTGGCAGTAGGGCTAACTGTTGATTGCTTTGAGATCACCTCAGAAACTCCAACAGTCTCCCACTTGATCACAAAGTGTCAACAAAAGTCTCACAAACAATGAGCGGCATCTAGCAATACATCATTGCTACCTAAGCAATAAGAGTTTATAACTCAATAAGCCTGTCATGACCAATGTATCAGTGCTGTCATGTCCTTTTGTCCTTTACATCCGGATAGAACTAGAGGCATGGACCGTGTCACCCTCATAATTGTTCAATCCTAGTTTCCTGATCTAGAATAGACTGACAAATTTGGTGAGCTCAATATCATATATTGACTCAACCAAGCATGGCCATGCATTTCTCAGTCTCATTCCATCAAGGGGCTCATGGATGTAACTCCTGTCATAAAGGAGGACAAATCTCATTTCTGCTCACACACAAACATTCAAATGATTCGTAACATACCCAACAACCACCCTTATCGTCAACCTTTCTCAAGAGAAGACTTTAGATGGCATCAAAGTACGCTCTTCCTCACCTGATGAATGTTGTGACTTCAGGTCAAAGGACCACAAACACCATTGTCACTTGAGACCTACTTGTGACACGTTTTTATAACAATCCACAAAGTAGTCTCACGGTGGGTCTGTCCAGTACAACTTGTTCCTAACAAGTACCCATGTGATGACTTGATATCACAATATCATGACCTGTGAGAACCGGTCATCAGTCAACGCACATGCTAGTCTTGTGGTCTCATCCTCGCCCTAATTTATAGGATGATACATCGACTAGGGACCATTTAAGAATGAAGCTTCATTTAAACATAGACCCTCACATTCAAGTCACGTACTTAAATTCCTATGGAAGCAAACATTCTAAGGGCATTCATTATGTTAATTGATCTAACATGACCATCATGCTTCCTTTGCGCAAGAGGCTTTGTCAGTGGATCCGCTATATTTTCTTCAGTCGGTACTCTGCAAATGCTCACATCTCCTCGATCGACAATCTCTCGAATAAGATGGAACTGCCGAAGTATGTGTTTGGAGCGCTGATGAGATCTAGGTTCCTTAGCTTGGGCAATTGCACCGTTGTTGTCACAGTAGAGAACTACGAGATCAACAATGCTAGGAACTACATCTAGCTCGCCGATGAATTTCCTGATCCATACAGCCTCCTTCGCCTCATTTGCTGCAGCGATATACTCGACCTCAGTTGTAGAATCAGCAACTGTCTCTTGCTTGGAACTCTTCCAGCTTACAGCTCCTCCATTAAGGCAAAATACAAAACCTGACTGGGACTATGAGTCATCCCTATCAGTCTGGAAGCTAGCATCTGTGTAACCCTTTACGACGAGCTCTTCCTCACCTTCATACACCAAGAATTCATCTTTAGTCCTTCTCAAGTACTTTAAGATATTCTTGACTGCAATCCAGTGACTCTCACCAGGATCAGACTGATATCTGCTAGTCATGCTCAAAGCATAAGAGACATCGGGTCGAGTACATAACATTGCGTACATGATTGATCCAATTACCGAAGCATATAGAATCAACTTCATGCGGTCCTTATCTTCCAAAGATTTTGGACACTGGTCCTTAGAGAGACTCACACCATGTGACATGGGTAAGAATCCTTTCTTGGACTCAAGCATGTTGAACCGTTTCAACACCCTCTCAATGTATGTACTTTGGGTCAAACTCAGCAACTTCTTCGATCTATCTCTATAGATCCTAATACCAAGTATATAAGTTGCTTTACTCAAGTCCTTCATAGAAAAGCAGTCCCCTAGCCTGTTCTTAACAGCTTGCAGGGTCGGAATGTCATTTCCGATTAATAGTATGTCATCCACATACAAAATCAGAAAAACGACAATGCTTCCATTAATCCTCTTGTAAACACAAGGTTCATCCTCGTTCTTAATAAAACCAAACTCTTTGATTTTGTCATCAAAACGAAGATTCCAACTTCGAGAAGCTTGTTTCAATCCATAAATGGATCGATTCAACTTGCATATTTTAGTGGCTTCACTTGGAGATACAAAACCCTCGGGTTGTGTCATATACACTTCCTCAAGGAGGTTTCCATTAAGGAAAGCCGTTTTGACATCAATTTGCCAGATCTCGTAGTCATAATACGCAGCAATAGCAAGTAGAATTCTGATGGACTTGACCATGGCTACAGGGGAAAATGTCTCATCATAGTCAACACCATGAATTTGCCTGAAACCTTTAGCCACCAGCCGGCCTTTGAATGTCTGTACATTCTCATCCATGTCGGTCTTCTTCTTGAAGACCCACTTGCACCATATGGGTCGTACCCCTTCAGGTGGTTCCACCAAGGTCCAAACTTGGTTTGCATAAATGGAGTCCATTTCAGATTTCATGGCCTCAAGCCACTTCTCGGAGTCAAGTCCACACATAGCCTCTTGATAGGTTGTAGGCTCATCATCATTATCCATAAGCAACACGTTACCTATTTGAGACACGCATATCTCTCAGGCTCAAATCTTGGTCTATCAGATCTACGCAGGACTTGTGTTTCTTGAGCAGGCTCTCTAACTACAATAACTTGTAGTCCTTGCTCAGGTTCTAAAATCGGTTCAGCTATTGTTTGTGGTTCTTGAACTTCTTCAAGTTCCACCTTTGCAGTCTTTCTGGATAAGAACTCTTTCTCCAAAAAGACGTCAGTCCTTGCGACAAATACTTTGCCCTCGGACGGCAGGTAGAAGTAATACTCTTTGGTTTCCCTAGGATATCCCACAAGATAACACTTATCCGACTTGGGTTCCAGCTTGTCAGGCATTTGACGTCGCACGTATGCCTCACAGCCCCAAATTTTAATGAAAGACATACTAGGACGCTTCCCAGTCCATATCTCATATGGTGTCTTTATAACCGTTTTCGTTGGAGCACGATTTAATGTGAAAGCAGCAGTCTCTAAAGCAAATCCCCAAAAGGAAACGGGCAAATCTGCATGACTCATCATCGACCGTACCATGTCTAACAAGGTACGATTCCTCCACTCAGACACACCATTATGTTGTGGTGTTCCGGGCGGAGTGAGCTGTGATACAATACCACACTCTCTCAGATGATCACGAAACTCATGACTTAGATATTCGCCACCTCGATCAGATCGGAGTGCTTTTATCCTTTTTCCCAGTTGGTTCTCTACTTCATTTTTAAACTCTTTGAACTTTTCAAAGGTTTCGGATTTGTTCTTCATAAGAAACACGTATCCGTATCTACTGAAATCATCAGTAAATGTAACGAAGTAGTAGTACCCACCTCTAGCCATAGAACTCATGGGTCCGCATACATCACTATGTATTACACCCAAAAGATCATCAGCCCTCTCAGTATGACCAGTGAAAGGGACTTTAGTCATTTTGCCCAATAAGCAAGACTCGCATCTCTCAAATGATTCATAATCAAATGAGTCTAATAATCCATCTTTATGGAGCTTAGATATGCGTTTCTCATTTATATGGCCCAAACGATAATGTCAGAGATACGCAGGATTCAAGTCATTTGTTTTTAGTCTTTTAGTATTTTCTATGTTATAGATCGGATGGTCTAAGTTCAAAACATATAGACCATTAATCAGTTGGGCAACGCCATAACAAACATCATTTATATAAATAGAACAACAATTGTTCTTTATAATAAAAGAAAAGCCAATCATGTCCAAACATGAAATAGATATGATGTTTCTAGTTATAGCAGGAACAAAATAACAATTATCAAGTTCAATTACAAGCCCAGTGGGCAAAGAAAGACAATAAACACCAACGGCAACGGCAGCAACTCTTGCTCCATTTCCAACACACAGGTTTATCTCTCCTCTACCCAGCATTCTTCTCATTGTCAGTTCCTGCACATTCGTACAAATATAAGAACCACATCCGGTATCCAATACCCAAGATGAAAGAGCAGAAAGGTTGATTTCTATAACAAATATACCTGATGTGGAAGTTTTGCAGATCCTCAATGTAGAGGGGACAGTTCCGCCTCCAGTGCCCTGCCTTACCACAATGGTGGCACTTCCCTTCCTTGGCCAGACCTTTCCTTTTCAGTGCAGAAGACTTGGGATCAAGAGGAGACTTAGATCCAATCATCGTCTTCTTAAATCCATTGGTCTTGCCCTTGCTCTTATGCACCATCAGTATGGGGCTGGCAGACTTGGCCTTCTTCATATTGATCTCGGCAGTTCTCAACATGCCTAGGAGCTCGGGCAGTGTCTTGTCAATTTCATTCATATTGTAATTTAAGACAAACTGCTCATAACTGTCCGACAACGATTGCAGGATCAAATCAGTGGTCAACTCTTGGCCCAACGGGAACCCCAGTCTTTCAAGGTTCTCTATATACCCAATCATCTTGAGTACGTGAGTTCCTACTGGGTCCCGAGCTCCCATCTTACACTGAAATAACGCCCTGGATATATCAAATCTCTCTTGGCGAGCTTGCCCTTGAAACATTTTCTTCAGGTGCTCCACCATCTCGTAACAGCTCATGTTCTCATATTGCTTCTGAAGCTCAGAGTTCATGGTTGCGAGCATGAGACATTCAACATCCAAGGAGTCATCTCCATACTTCTTATAAGCATCTTTATATGCACAAGGTGCAGTAGAGGCTGGCTCCTCGGGGGATCTTCTTCAAGGACATAGAGCTTACGCTCTTGCCTGAGAACAATTCTCAGGTTCCTGAACCAGTCTAGGAAATTCGTCCCATTGAGCTTATACTTCTCAAGGATGGCTCTCAGGGACAACGTGGAGTGTGAAGTATTTGCCATGAATGTTCTACAAAATAATGCAAAGTTTATTTAGTACTATATTTCAAAATACATTTTTATTTTAATAAGGACTTTAATTAAATACTCCCACTATTTTATTCAAATTGATAACCCTTAATATCAATTCGGAGAGTTTATGCGAGCAACTCTCTTAGTGGACAAGATCCGTATTTCACCAACACAACGAGTCCGCTTTGGCGTTCCTCTCATAATGCGGTGGTTATTTAGGTAGACAACACTTGCCAATTGCATCAATATGCAACTCTTGTATGGTTGGTGAATAACTCTTTATTCGCATCCATCATATGGTGCATGCCAACCCTATGCCTCTAAGCACTCAACCTCTGAGGTCACTTAGTTAAGTTGGACCCGATGTCGACAGTGAGATATCACAATTATCCGCTCGCACCCTTATCAAGATAAATTAATACACCTTGCTTTGGCAAGCCCATATTTCATCGATCGAGGCAGGAAGAGTGTCATCCATCGGAAGACATTCGTATACTTAATATTGGATAAGGGATTTTATTTATAAAATTGATTAACAATTAATCAATGTGCACTTATACAAAATTACAACATTCACAACCAAATACATCCTAGAAGTGCACAAAATAATATTATCAACGCTTGATAAAAAAGGCTAAATCTGAGCATTTAGAACATTTCTAAATCTCCAGATTTACATGCATTTGACAAAGGCAAAACAACTCAACTTATGCAGTAGACAATCTCGTCTCTCAATGTCAGATTCAAAATCCAAAACATTTGGTTTTACAAACCAATTAGAGGGACAGTTACTGCAAAGGAGACACAATTTCTGAAACAATGAAATCGCAATGCAATTACATGCATTCCTGGAAGTTTTTCCAATCTAGAACATTTCTTCGAAATTCAAACATTCAGGAAGAAATCCAGACACTTAGAACACTTCTAAATTTCTGATTTACATGCATTAGATTGCGAAACTTGGCTTTGATACCATTGTTGGGTTTTCTAATACCATTTCAAAAAATGATAGAACAGCATATCACATATGCGCAGCGGAATAAATAACTAGAACAACCCAAAGAGTTAAGGAACTTGCGATTTTACTGATTCAAGAAATAAAATAACAACTACAACATTTGCAGAGCTTATATCTGAAGGGGGTTGAGTCTATACTCAACCGAGATGCTCCAATGTCAGATTCAAGGTGGTGCGGCTGAGTTCCTTGCACAGAAATGGATTTGCACCTCTATAGTAGTCCACACAAGCACTGGAGAACCCTAGCCTCGTCACACAAGATCTAGGTCGGAGAAGAACTGTCCTCTACGTATTCCACGGACTGCTAGGTCCGACTACAGGAAGAGGTGACAGTGGCGGCGGGATCGACCGGTCGGAACAGTTCCTTCCGGGGCTACAGGCGAAACTCTTCCGCCACTCTCACTTTCTTTTGCAAAATTAGATCGCGTCTATTAGGGCAAAAAGAATCACATTCTTTTATACCCACGCGCAAAAAGGAGCTATCCGCACAGCCACGACTTTAAGTGAAGAAAACAGAATTCGTCGAACTGCGTTCGACGAACGCGCTGGCCGTTCGTCGAACGCGCTGGCCGTTCGAGGAACAGGTTCGTCGTTCGTCGAACAGGCTCGCCGTTCGTCGAACGCACTCGCCGTTCGTCGAACTCCAGTCTCAGCGGTCGACTAACACCAGTCTCAGCGATCGACTAACACCAGTCTCAGCGGTCGACGAAAACCTTCAGTTCGACGAACTGAACATTGCGTTCGACGAATGCCTTCAGTTCGACGAACTGAACCCTGCGTTCGACGAATGCCATCAGTTCGACGAACTGAACTCTGCGTTCCACTAAGTCATAGGATTGGTCTGATTTCTCGAGAAATCCCAAGCCAACAAAATTCTCCCTCCAATTTCTCCAAGCACTTTTATGTGCGACCTTATAGGCTCATATTGCGTTGGCAGTAAGACTAACTGTTGATTGCTTTGAGATCACCTCAGAAACTCCAACATTGGATGGATTTCAAATCTACAGTGATGCGTCCTATAATGGATTAGGTTGCGTGTTGATGCAGCGTGAAAAAGTAATTGCCTTCGCCTCAAGACAATTAAAAGATGCAGAAAAAAATTATCCGACGCATGATCTGGAGTTAGCGGCGGTAGTGTTCGTGGGATAAATATTTGTCGTTGGTAGAATTTGCGTATAATAATATCTACCAAGCGACGATCCAAATGGCTCCATTCGAAGCTCTATATGGGAGGCGTTGCAGAACTCCCCTGAGCTGGGCAGAAGATGGAGAAAAGGAATTATTTTCGAAAAAGGGAATGGAAAAAATTGAAGAGAAAGTTCGAATAATTCAGCAGAGAATGAAGATTGCACAAGATCGTCGGCAAAAATATTATAATGTATGGCATCATCCGGTGGAATTTAATGTTGGCGATCTGGTGTGCTTGAAAATTAAACCGTTTAAAAGAGTCATTCGATTGCGCCGTATCGGCAAACTGAGCCCGAGATTTGTATGCCCCTTTTCGATCCTTGAGCGTATTGGTGAAGTGGCTTATCGTCTAGCTCTGTCAGATGAAATGCAAAATTTACATGATGTTTTCCATGTATCCACACTTCGGCGATATATTCCGGATCTAGATATGATGGTGTATGTCAGTGACTTACATATAGAAACTGATTTGTCGAACCCGACGGAACCTTATCAGATTATTGATCGGCAGAGCAAGAACCTCTGGAATCGCGATGTTACCTTTGTCAAGGTCTGGTGGAAAGGTCACCCTCCCAAGGACGCTACTTGGGAGCGAGAAGATATGATGATGAACTTGTTTCCTTCCTTCTTTTTAAATCAAGAAAATTGAATTTTCAGAGGACGAAAATTCTGATGAGGGGAGAAATTGTAAGACCTGAACGTTATTTGTGATATAAATAAAGCATGTTAATTAATATGAGAATAATTCCCTGATGATGAAAATAAAAGTCACTGTTGATTCGACATTGCACAACTTATTTTTGATGTTCGAGCTTGTCCAAATATTTTTGCGACGTTCGTTTCGTATTCATTTTATATTCCGCTACTGATAGAGGATTGGGTTGTGGCTACTTGGTTAACTTGGGTCCTCATAGAGCTGGACAGTGTGGGCTTGCACTATTTTACTTATGTTGGGCTGGTCGGTTGTTATGTAAGGAGCCTTGAGATCGATTAAGGTTGAATTGGTTTAATTAACCTTTAAGAGGTGGTTTATGGGAGGCGGTGGACTCTTGGACTCTTCCCTTATATTTATCATGAGTTCCCTGTTCAGATACTTCACTTTCAACCTTCTGCTGAAGCTCTCGACGGGTTGGTTTTTGCTTAGGGCTTCTTCGATTCTCCTCCGCCTTGCTCGATAATCACTCCTCCTTGGGCGACAGTGCTAGGAGAGTTCATTTGAGGCTGTGGTCTTGTCCTCCTTGCGCAGCAGCTGCTGTACGTGGCTGGATTTTGGACTAGGGCCAACTGTTTGGGACTAAAATTCCTCACAGTGAGTTATTTCCTCGTCCCCCCCCCCCCCCCCCTCTTCTCCTGATCTGCCATGTTTGAGGATTTACTTAATTTATCCCTTGTTGGCCAGCTAGGGATAAGGGGAAATTGATGATTTTGCTTTGGTCTTTGATTTGGGCCTTCCTTTTGGGCTGGTTGTATGATTTGTTAGGGTTTTATTTCTTGGTTAGAAAATCATTGTGGGGTAACTTCAGTTGGCTGCCCTAATCTGTTGATTGGTTGATTTGGCCTTGATTTTGCATGGAATTTTGGGGAAAACCATTGGCTGTCTTTGAGTTGTTGTTGAGAGCTTTGAGAACTACTGTTGGCTGCCTTGTTGCCTTGAAATTAGGCTGCTGTGTTAACACTTGTTGGCAGACCTTGGTGTTGTTGTTGGCTGCCCTTGGTGCTGCTGTTGGCAGCCCTTGGTGTTGTTGTGGGCAGCACTTGGCGTTGTTGTGGGCAGCCCTTTGTGTGTTGATTGGCTGCCCTGAAATGCTATTTTGTGCCCCTTTTGTTGGTTGGTTATTGGCTACCTCTCTTGGCTTTTATTGGGTTTAGAAGTAGCTGGAATTTGAAGTCATTAGTGGCTGAATTTTGATTTGAGTTTGCTTCCGTTTTGAGACACCTAAGCTAGTACTCCCCTAGGCAACTCCTATAGGTCATAGTTGTGGCCGTCTTAGGAGTCCCCTCGTAACTATTTAACGGCGCAACCTTAAAGTAAATGATTTACTTGATACTGAGAAGATGACGTCCGGTGATAGACGTGATGAAAACCCTATGAAGGACAAGGGAAAAGGAAAAGTTGTGGAGAGTCCTTACCGCTTTGATTATGTATACATTGAATTATTTTGAATTATGAACATGTAGAATTACTTTATTCTGAGCTACTTCCTTGCATGGACACTGAATATGAATAGAATTGAATTGAAGAAATTCGAAGATTTAAAATCACTGAAAAGATGAAATCGCTAAAAGGCTAAACATGGATTAACAAGCGATAAAAACTCTGAGGGGAAATTAATATAATTATTTCCTATATTTTGAAACTGAATATGAATTAAATATGAAAAGAATAAGAAATTGAGAGTGCGGCGACGCATCTAAAAGCTAAGGGTTAGCCTTGTAAGGGGGTAGAGCAAACGACTCCTACACCTTGTAGGAGGGTATTACTACTACACTCAGTTGGGGGGTTGAAATCCTACAGAAGATGATACAAAATTGTCTAATCTAGGAGGCATGGAAGGTTGCTGCGTATTTGAGCGCCCTAGAGCGGACATTGATGCGACGGGCCCAGATGTTTGATTGAGAATGACCCTCAGTATTTCGAAAGAATGAAAAGTGATATGAAAATCCTGAACTGAACACAGAAATGAACAAGAATGATAAATACGAAAATTGATATAAAAAATAGTTTACTTCTGTTGCACTAGCTCAGTGTACTTGCACACCGGTTTACACAAAATAAGCCTCTTCTACATTATATTATATTTATATATATATATTGGAATATTGGGTGAATGTGTGGGTTGTTTCTGACAAATTTCCTAAGATCTTTTTTTTCTTCTTTTTAACAGATTTACTCACCACTTAATGACTTGCGTGATCTTCAATATCTTCATATTAATTTCTAATGAAAAGGTAGAATGTTACTATACTTGAATTTTAACCATCTCCTGTTTTCATCTAAGGTAGTAAACAGTTCGTTAAGAAAATGGTTTCCCTTCCTTAAAAGTCTCATTCTCTTCACAAGAAATTAAATATGCATTACAAGCTGATTTTGCATTACAAATTCAACAGAAAAACTATGTTTCTAGGATCAGAAAATTATATCAAGCTAAGATTGCAAAAATTTCTAAAGATAACATAGATTAACCTTCAAAACCATGAACAATAGGATTACATTTTATTTTAAGTGCAATTCCTGCTCTTACAAATACATTCATGAAAGAGATATTTTCTCATCCCCTTATTTTTAAATTGCCTTTTGATGCTCGTCATCATTGTCGCATTGTTAGCTATAATGAACATATTGTATGCTTATATAGATAGAATAAAATAAAGATAGAATTGAGAACTTAATAAAAATTGGTTGACTGGAGTAAATAAAAAATAAATTTTACAACATACCTGAATAAATGATAAGATGCCGGATGATTCAACTTGATCATGACGGCTGATCCCTATAACAAGATAAGGTGTTAAATACATTGTTTATAGTTTCTATCAGGCTTAGAAAGAAAGAAAATTACCGTTATTGATCACCCAAACAGGAGATGCGCCTATATCCTCTGCAAGCTATTGCATATTGTCATTAGTTGAACCACATTCATGAATTCTTCAAAGGAGAATAAAAACAACTCTAACTTGAAGGAAAAACATACTTGAAGAAATTCAAAAAATCCCAATCCATCATCCGTCCAATATTTCCAAACGTCACCAAAGTGACCAGGCCTCTCTTCCCATGGACCAACCGTCTCCCTCCATCTGTATGCATTTCTTAGCCACTCTCCTTCAACAAAAGAACCACCTAGAGAAACTGAAGGAATAAATAAATTTTCTAGAGCTACCCTACCATTAAAGGAGTATGAAAAGCATTGATGCATACATAGCCACTGTCATGAAAATCTTCACTACTTCAATACTATCTCCTAGATTTGCAAAATAAATGAGACTCAGTTCTCCTAAAAAAATCAAAACATTATGCTCAAATTTAAAAGGAGAATACATCAAATCAATTTCAGATTTTTTTTGTTTCGCATTACATTTGCTCAGCTTTCTTGTTCTCATGCTCATCAAAAGAATGAGGTTGTTCAGAACCGTCATTGTCACAATCTTGATATCTCAAGATCTCTTGCCGGCTTCTATCCCTGTCCAGTTTTGGGTAGACATTGTTCTGGCTAGCGTGTTTTTGATCAATAGGATTATGAGCCATATTCTTGATTGTGGTCCCCTTGGCAGAGGTTGTATATTTATTTTCTTGGTTACTCTAAACACAAGATTTTTTATTTGCATTGTATTTCATTCAGTTACCTTCAATTAAGCAGGACAAGTTCTCTTCCAGATATGTTGCTTGTATTTTCGAAGTTATAAATTTTAGCATAAGAGGTATAAATATTATGATCTTATCATCCGTCTTCTTTGTGTATCTTGTCATGTCATTTTTTTTCAAATAGCATACATTATTGTAATGTGCTTCACCAATGCTCTGGATGCTGAATGAAGTAAGCATGGTTATGTGCACATAAATCAAAATGAATTCTTGGGTCTGCCCTCTTTGATGTCCTTGGCTTTGATTTGAGGGCATGATTCCGCAGCAAACGCGACGGTATAGGGGGCCACTATTTCAGTGGTACTATGTGAGCAGCCACTTTGTGCATTTATTGTCAAAGGTTAGGTCTTTCTCCTCTGAGAGAAGCCACTTTGTGCATAGTGCCAAAGGTTAGGTCTGTTTCCAATCTTCCCCCGCCCATACCCCCAATGATTGGGGACTATATGGGTTCTGTTGTTGTTGTTGTTGTAGCATACATTATTGTATTGTTCCTTGGCCTCTTATTTCCTTACCTACATCCACATTTGAGGAGCTTGTCTTCTCGGACATTGAGATACTTGCTCCAATTTCTTCGCCTACTTCATCCACTTCATTTGATCTACCTTCACCATATGCTTCCTTGATTACCTTTGACCCACTAATACAGCAAGCTACTCGCTTTGGAGGTTATATTTGTCAATGTTTTACCATGGCTTACAATGCTCCACCTATGTGGATCATTTTCCTTCCACTTCTCCACTTCTGTGTCATTCTACTCTCATCTGCACCGCCCACCTGATAGCTTGACCATGTTCATTGCCTTGACTTATAAACTTAACACTTTCTTGTTACTGCTTCTGCCTATTGGGAGTCTGTTAAATGTCAAGTAACCCCCTCACCAGGTGGTGAGGATAAGTGTGGCTAAACCTAAGCCCGGCTGGTTCCCTTGAAGATATAAAAGCATGGTCGGATTGCTGATGAGAGTGATCGCATATGAAGACGTGCTGAACCCAAAGGTTCATTTCTCCTCTTCATCTTAACATGGTATCAGAGGGATTCTTCCCGTCGACCTGAAGGCTCGTCGTGCCGATCCCGTCGATCATTCCTGCTGCCGTTTCCGTCGTCGACTCGTGCCGCGATCCCTTGGCGTGCCGATCCCGTCGATCTGGGCTCTGAAGTTCTGGACGACCATCGACGATCTGCTCGATCTCGCCAACGCCGATCTCTTCGATCTTCCTCGACGACGCTGATCTTCCTCGACGACGACGATCTCCTCGATCTTCCTCGACGACGATGATCGTTCTGGAGCCTCGTCCTGCTGTCGTGGTTCTGTCCTGCTGACGACGACCTCCCTGCTGCCGTGGTTCTGCCCTGCTGACGTCGATCTCCCTTTGTTCTGCTGCTGCTGCCGCTGCCGTGACCTGAAGGTCCTGCTCCTGCCGTGGTTCTGACCTGAAGGTCCTCCTGCTTCTGCTGCTGGTATTCCGTCTGCTTCCTGAAGGTCCTCCGGCTTGTGTGCCCGTATGGATGACAACTTGAAAAGTGCAAATGCCTCTGAAGGGGCCGTTAACCAACCCAGACACTACAGTGGAGGGAGTTCTAACATGGACTTCAGTCAAGGTGTTACTCACATTAAACTCAATGGAAGGAATTACCTTCTATGGGCTCAGTCTATGAGGATTTTCATTGGGAGCCGTCGAAGACTGGGTTTTCTCACAGGATCCAAGCCGGCTCCCAACAAGACCGATCCCAAATACGAGGAATGGGAAGGTGAGAATCTCACAGGGATTAATTGGCTTGTCAATTCTATGGAACCCAAGATTGCAAGCCACTTTCTATTCTGTGAAACTGCAAAAGAAATGTGGGAACAGATCGAACGAAATTACTCAAAAAAAAAGGACTTAGCGAGAATATATCAACTCCAAACTGAACAGATCCACATGGCTGGAATGGGGGACTTCGAAGAATATTATGGCAAGTTGACCCATAAGTGGGCTGAAATTGATCAGTATTCTGTTATTCAGACTATTGAAGACTACAAGACTGAACTCATGCAACAGAGGGTATTTGAGATGCTCTCTGGTCTCCCTCCTGAACTTGAATTCCAGAGGGTTCAGATGTTGGGACGTGATTCTGTGCCTGATCTAGAGACTGTGGCTCACTATATTAGGGGAGAAGCTAGTCGTATAAACTCCCTTCGTTCAGGTACTCATGTGGGTCATGAGGTGTCTGCCCTTGCTGCTGAACAGAAGAAATGGCATCCTAGAAATATGAGGCAAGAAGACAAGAGTAAAATGAAGTGCCCTCACTGTGGGAAGAAAGGCCATAGGAAAGAGAAATGTTGGGATCTTCACCCTCATTTAATCCCTCCAGGATGGATTCGGGGTTCTGATGGGAAATATGTGAGGCCTCCTACTGCTATGTATGGCCACCTTGATAATTCTGGGTATCTTCAGGCAGAAAACGAGAGTTTGATTAGAGAACTCAAGGCTCTGAAAGCCAACTCTGCTGATGATTTGGCAGGTACAGCCGCTCATGTTCGCTCTACTACTGTGTCCTCTAAAGAACTATCCACCCCTTGGATTATTGACTCGGGGGCTTCCGATCACATGACCAGATCTTCTATGGGAGTCTCCTCTATTTTTCCTACCTCTGGCAGTGTGAAACTCGCTGATGGATCCTCGGCGTCTGTGACTGGTAAAGGGGTTATTCATCTTTCTCCCTCTGTCTCTCTCAAGTCTGTGATTATTGTTCCCTCATTTCCTACGAATCTCTTGTCTGTTAGCAGTTTAACTAAACAACTTAACTGCTCTATCACCTTTTTCTCCTCTCATTGTGTGTTTCAGGATCTGGCGAGTGGGAAGACGATTGGTGGTGGACATGAGTCAGGTGGAGTGTATGTCATGGACAACTGTCAGGCTCTTAGTTCTCAGAAAATTACCGACCAGGATCAGTTGAGGCTGTGGCACAAGAGATTTGGGCATGCTAGTTTGAAGACCTTGAAAGCTATTTTTCCACATTTGCTTAATGTTAAAACTGTTACTTTTGATTGTCAGTCTTGTGAATTTTCAAAGCATTGTAGGACCAACTATGCTCCTAGTTTGAGTCGAAGTTTGAAATGTTTTGATTTGATACATTCCGATGTCTGGACATCTCCTATTTGTTCTTTGAATGGTTTTCAATATTTTGTTTCTTTTATTGATGATCACTCACGCTTTACCTGGGTGTACCTCATGAAAAAGAAGGATGAAGTCTCAAAAATATTTCAGTTGTTCTATCATTATGTGCAGACTCAATTTGGAACTGGAATTAAAATTCTTAGGAGTGACAATGGAGGCGAATATACGTGCAGTGACCTTCAGCTATTTCTGAGAGATCATGGGATTATTTTCCAATTTTCCTGTCCGGGGACTCCTCAACAGAAGGGGGTTGCCGAAAGGAAGAATCGCCATATCTTGGAGACCACTCGATGCTTGTTGCAAGAGATGTTCGTCCCTAAGGGACTATGGGATGAAGGAGTTCTCACTTTCGTCTATCTTATTAATAGGATGGCTACCGGTACTTTGGGAGGAAAGTACCCCCTACAGATTCTCTGCCCAAATATGCCTCTATTCAACCTTCCTCCTAAGGTGTTTGGGTGCGTTGCCTTTGTTCACATCGTGGGGCCTCATAAGGACAAATTAGGGCCACAATCAATAAAATGTGTCTTTGTGGGATATGTTGTCAACCAAAAGGGATATAAGTGTTATTCTCCTACTCTCCGGAGAAGGTTTATATCAAAAGATGTTACCTTTTTCGAGAACACTTCTTATTATTCCAATGAGGGCAAACTCATCACGTTTCAGAAGGAACGTAAAGAAGAAAGTGACATGTTGCCACCTCTTCTTGTTCTTGTTGATGAGACTGCTCCAGAAAGTGTTGATATTCCTGTTATAAAGGAAACCCCAACGAGTGATCTTCGAGTTTACAGAAGAAAAGGGGATCTTCAAGTATATCAAAGAAGGAAAAACATCAAGACTGGACAAGACTGTCACACTCATGCTCCACCACCTACCACCACTCCGCCAGATCCAAGCTACAACACCACTTCAGAGATCCCTTCTGCTCTTCAAATTCAGAGTGGTCGTACTAGATATCCTATGGATAAGTATGTTGGGTATCACTCTATCTCTCACTCATTACAAGTTTATTTTGCTTCTGTTTCCTCTATTCCTATTCCTAACAGTTTTTTAGAGGCTAGCTCAAATTTCCACTGGGTAAAGGCTATGGAGGAGGAGATGAATGCTCTCCAACGTCAAAAGACTTGGGAAATTATTCTTATTCCTCATGGGCGCCATCTAGTCGGATGCAAATGGATTTATACTACTAAATTTCTTCAAGATGGAACTCTTGATAGGTACAAAGCGAGATTGGTAGCTAAAGGTTTTACTCAGGTTGATGGTGTAGACTTCCAATAGACCTTTGCTCCAGTTGCTAAATTGAACTCAGTCAGAATACTCCTATCTATTGCTGCTCATAAGTCTTGGACTCTACATCAACTCGATGTTAAAAATGCTTTCCTACATGGTGAATTGGAGGAAGAAATCTATATGACTCCACCTCCTGGTATGGATGTTCCTAAAGGACATGTGTGTCGCCTCAAGAAAGCCCTATATGGCCTCAAACAGTCTCCACGTGCCTGGTTTGCCAAGCTAAGTGATAAACTTGTTCATCTGAATTTCAATCGTTGTACTTCAGATCATTCTGTCTTTGTCTACAAAGGGGAGGAATGCACTACTATTCTCGTAGTCTATGTGGATGATATCATTATTACAGGAACGGATGACCTCCACATTACTCGGGTTAAGGAGGAATTAGCGTCCGCTTTTGAAATAAAGGATTTGGGTCTCCTTCGGTACTTTCTTGGAATTGAGATTGCGCGTTCTGCCGGGAAGATTATGATCTCCCAGCGGAAATATGTCTTGGACCTTCTCAATGATGTTGGATATTTGGGAGTCAAACCTGTGGATAGTCCTGTGGACCCTAGTAATGATATTCATAAGGAGACCTCTCCAGATCTTGAGAGGAAGTCTGATTTTCAACGAATTGTGGGAAAATTGATTTATTTGACAATCACCAGACCTGATATCTCCTTCGTTGTTGGATTGGTTAGTCAATTCATGCACAACCCTAAAGTTCATCACTATCAAGCTGTTCTGCGGATTCTCAAGTATTTAAAAAAGGACCCTGGAAAAGGCATTATCTATCAAAATCATGGCCATCTTAAGGTCCACGGGTACTGTGATGCTGATTGGGCAGGCTCTTCCGTGGACAGAAGATCTACTAGTGGATATACCATCTTTGTTGGTGGGAACCTTATTTCCTGGAGAAGTAAAAAACAAAATATTGTGGCTCGTTCCTCCACTGAAGCAGAGTACCGTGCCATTGCTGTTACTGCGTGTGAACTGGTTTGGGTTAAATCTATCTTGGGGGAAATGGGATTTCCTGTCATTGAGGCTATGCAACTTCATTGTGATAATCAAGCTGCAATTCATATATCTAACAATCCTGTCTTTCACGAGAGAACAAAGCATATTGAAATTGATTGCCATTTTGCGCGGGACAAAATTCAGGATCAAACTGTGACTATGGTATTTGTGCCCTCTGAAGATCAACTGGCTGACATGCTCACTAAAGCGGTCTCTGGCAAATCCCTTCATTCCTACTCTCTTAAGCTCGGAATGTTGGATGCTTATGGGGTTAGTTGAGGGGGGGTGTTAAATGTCAAGTAACCCCCTCACCAGGTGGTGAGGATAAGTGTTGCTAAACCTAAGCCTGGCTGGTTCCCTTGAAGATATAAAAGCATGGTCGGATTGCTGATGAGAGTGATCGCATATGAAGACGTGCTGAACCCTAAGGTTCGTTTCTCCTCTTCATCTTAACAGAGTCTAGACATATCAGGAGTTTATTACCATACCTAAGTGGCACAGAAGCTATGGATGAGAAGTTGAGATCCTTAACACATACTCACACATGGGATCTTGTATCATTACCTATGGGCATACGCCCTATAAGTTGCAAGTGAGAGTACAAGATCAAGATTCTAGTTGCTGACACAATTGATAAATACAAGGCTAGTAGTTGCTAAAGAGTTTTTTTAGAAATATGAAGTTGACTATGATGAGACCTTCGCTCATGTTGCGAAGATGATTACTGGTGGATTGCTTGCTATTGCTTTTGCTCATTCTTGGACCATTTTTTAAATGGATATGATGTATTAATTTATGGTGAGTTATATGATGATGCTACATGACACCTCCTGTAGTGACACTCCACTGGACATGTATGTCATCTTCGTAAGGCTCTTTACAACCTTAAGCAAGCTCCTGAACATGGTCTTTCAGATTCACCATTTTCATTAATGGCAATGGCTTCATTATGAGCTCTTGTGATCCAGCTCAATTCACACATACTTCAGAGACTTTTCTTTTGTTGTGGTATGTTATTAACATGATTATTACTAGGGAGATTTTGTGCAAATTACTGAAGTGAAACAATACTTATGCATTCAATTTGAGGTGAAGGATATTGGCCCTCTCCGCTATTTCCTTGAAGGTTGATCATTCTAATGCCAAACATATGGTACATAATTTAATGGACGTGAAAATAATAATTATCATTTGATAGAGCTTGAAAATAGTGTGAAACTAACTTAAGATGTATTATACAGGAAAATGGTAAAATAGATAAGGCCATAACTTAGGGAGTACAAATTAGTTGGTCAAGACAGAAACAACAGAACTATCATAATAAGAGAATATCATATGCTTTTAGTAGATTTTATAAAATTACATTTAGATCATCTATTATATAATTTCAAGTGCGGGGAACCAAGAGTCTTGAGGAGTCATGCCTGAATAATTGATTGTAATAGAACCCAAAGTTCAAAGTTGGAAATAACATTTACAGAAGATCAGTTACTGAAAATCAAATTAAGTGATTGAGGCATGCACAATGAAGTGCCGAAGTAGCCGAAAGAAGGTGGTCGATACAGCACTAATCATCATTACTTTTAGTTGGTACATGAGTTGATCTCTCTATAGTTATTTATATACAACTTCTAGGTATATTATCCTCACCCTGCCCATTTTCCTTCATTCTCCCTTCATGACTATAAACATTTGTTTGATACACAAGCATAAAAGCTCACCAATTCCACCAAAATATTAGTCATCTCCCAAATTTAAGCTCAAATGCCAGAATCAGCCAAAACCTAGCTAAGCAAGCCAAATTTTGATGGAATAGTCTTGAATATACAGTGACTAAGTTCATATCTATAAGCACTGATATTACAAAAAATCAATTCAAACCTGGAAATCTGATAAATCCAGGTTTTAAGTTTTCTAGCATAGAACCAAGGTCCTTCCTGAATCCATGCTCCTGGAATAAAACGTGTAATCTTAATTTGCACAAGCAACAAAAACATTAATTGTGAGAAAAAAAAATAGTAAAAGAAAATTTACATTTCTTTCTGGAAAAAGAGACATTTCCTATGAGTTACTGAAGTAAGATCTATACAATGAACAATATAGTAAAATTTAGAGCTATGGATTTGAAAATCACAGTATTTATTTCTACCTAGAAGCTGAGTAAATGTGCAACTCAAAATAGCTTATGTAACAACTCCCCAAAAACTTCATTATTGCCGATAGACCCTTGTTCTGAGTATTTTTACTATTTGTACGATCTTATTCATCAAATGTGATAAGGTTATCATAATTACCCTTCATTCTTCCACATCTTCTTTTAGAACTTTTCTTGGAGGAGAAAACATCATAACGAAAGCAAACTTCATCGAAGTGCACTTTCCGATTGGCTCTCGGGGAAGATTCCACAGGTTTAAAAGTTTAGGAGATGTCATTTTCGTAAAAAATAAGGACAATATATGATGACACTATAGCAGAAGACAGAAACATGCCAAATGGGAATTAGCAACAAAACTTTGGTTTCTATGTCATAATATTATCCTCTTAATTATTTGGCCATAAAATTTTCTTTTAAGTGACAGAGCAAGTTTTTATCACAAATTAAGCTAAAGAGCGAGCATTTGGACTTTGGGTTCTATGTCAGATTTCTAACAAAACTGTCTTAATATATGATGATTGTAAACTCAGTGTATGACATAACTACCAAATATATTCATTCATTATAAAGGTTTTTCCATTATAATGCTTTGGAGGTTTAAATAATCATAATTGGAATATAGGCTCTAAAATTCACTACTAAAGGAAATGCAACACGCCAGATTTCCAAATCAGAATGTTTACATCATCAGAAATGGTAGTGTCATAATGTAATTTATTAAGGTCCCAACGTCTACAGTTCACCATTTAAAACATGATGACTAATTGATCTCTTGTACCATCAAGTAATGGCATATTGGTACATGCATCAATAGTCTTCTATTGGATGCTTATTATGAATAACTGGAAATATAATGCTTATTTCTAATGTAGAACAATCCTTTAATATGATGGTGGCAGATGATTATCACTTAGATATACTTTTGGGGCACAAGGTTATACAGGATACTTTATGTTAGAAAAGCCCATATGAAAGGCCCATAGATAGGCTCATCATTGTATTTATGAGTGTATTTATTTCTCTCTCTCCTTTAGTCCCACATTGTGTATAGGATTTTCTCTCCTCTCTTCTCTCCTATAAATATGTATTCCCTCCTTGTATTTGATAACACAAGTAATACATACAAGCTTAAGCTTTTTCCTACATGGTATCAGAGCGAGGGATCCAATTTTTCCGGTCACTGTTTTCCTGACCGCACCCCTCTTTTCCGGTCACTGTTTTCCTGACCGCCCCCTCTTGTCTGCCAGCTCTTCCCGTAAGAACTTCCTGTCTAGCCTCCTCCTCGGGCCTTCTTATAGGTTTTTCCGTTGTCTGTGGGCCCCTCTTCCCTGCCGGTCTCTCTTCCGCAGCGATCTCCGCTACTGATCTCATACCGCCGATCTCCGCAGCGATCTCACAGCGATCTCATAGCAGCGATCTCCAGCAATCTTTGACCGCCGATCTCCGCCGCGATCTCATACCGCCGATCTCCGCAGCGATCTCATAGCAGCGATCTCCAGCAATCTTTGACCGCCGATCTCCGCAGCGATCCCATAGCAGCGAACTCCAGCGCCCTCCTGAGCGATCTCCAGCGCGCTCTCCCGCGGTCTCCAGAGGTATTCTCCAGCAGCGATCTCCAGCACGATCTCCAGCGGTATTCTCGCACAGTTTGCTCGCAGCGAGATCTCCAGCGGTCTCCTCTGCTAGCAGCACGATCTCCAGCGCACTCGCCCGTGACCTCCAGCGACCTCCAGCGACCTCCTGCGAGCTCCATCTTCCGAGCTTCTAGCAGCGATCGTGTCCCTCTACCTGGTGTGCTCACCGTGACTGTGCAGTCTCGCTCTCCTCCTTGCCGGCTTGCTCTATTCCCTGCAGTCTGCCGCTCTCTCTGATATAATGGGCTCATCTGAGGACTCCTCGATTTTGCCTACTGAGACCGTCCAACAGAACCCTCCTAGTGAGCTCCGTGATGAACTGCGAATTACTACTCTCTCCCTTTCCGGGAAGAAAAACTTCATCCCTTGGGGTCACTCAATCCGCCGGGTCCTCCAGGCCAAGGGTCTTCTGGCTCATCTTACCGATGATTCCCCGGCTCCTACTACTCCTGAGTGGCTCAAGAATGATGGTCGGGTCCAGACCTGGATCCTTAACTCTTTGGAGAGCGAACCATATGAAATGGTCATGTACCTGCCCACGGCCAAAGGGATGTGGGACGAGCTCCACTCCTTATACTCCGGCAAGGACAGCCTTCAAAGTCTCTTCGACATTATCTCTGACCTTCAGGCTCTGGACACCAATGGACCAAACATTACCTATGTTGTCGCTCGGGTCAAGTCACTCTCCGAAGCATGGCTTCAACACCAGCCGCCCACCTCTGATCTTGCCACTCAGCGCGCGCAAAGGGAGGCCGTCTGCATTGCTCTGCTAATGGCCCGTGTTCCTCCACATCTTCTGAGTATTCGGGCACAAGTGTTGGCCTCGACTCCCACTCCCTCCTTATCGGCTGTCTGCTCCATGCTACTCAAAGTATCACAACCTCCGGAGGCTCTTGCTCCTCCATCACCGGCTCTTCTCCAAAATGTCCCTACTCCTTCATTTCCTCCTCCTTCTAGCCGAGGAGGTCGGTCGGCTTACCGTGGAAGGGGTCGTGGTGGACGAGGACGGCCGAAGTGCTCGTTTTGTGGTCGTGATGGCCATTATGAGTCCACCTGCTTTCGAAAGACTGGCAACCCTCCTCCTCCTCCACGACCGACTGCTGCAGTCGTTGAAGATAGCTCCTCGGCCTCTCGTGCCGATCTTGAGGCTCTCCGCCTACAGTTCCAGCAATTCCAAGGGATGATGACTCCACCTGCCTCGGTCGCCTCCGTCTCCAGCCCAGGTATCGTTTGTCTCTCCACTAGTCCTCGCTGGATAGTGGATTCGGGTGCCACTCATCATATCACCTCTCTTCAGCCGCCAACGTATTCGGGTGCTCCTCATCCGAAGTGTATCACTGTGGCCAATGGAGCGACTGTCTCTGTGTCCGGCTCAGCTGACCTATCTCTCAGCCCATCCATTTCTCTCCGCTCGGCACTCCATGTTTCGGGCTCCCCGTTTAACTTACTCTCTATTAGCCGTCTCACTACTGATTTGGATTGCTCCGTCACTTTTTCACGTTCTTCTTTTCTGATATAGGATCGACGGACGGGGACTACCATTGGTAAAGGGCAGCTGCGCAACGGGCTCTACCTTCTCGACGACTCTCCCACCATCCTCACCTCTGTCTCTTCTACTGACTGGCATCAGCGTCTTGGCCATGCTCCCCTCCCTATCCTCAAGAAGGCACTCCCCGATGTATCTTTTTCTACATTTCAATGTGAATCATGTATTTTCGGCAAACAACCGCGTTCATCCTTTCCTGCAACTTGTACTCGGAGCTCCGCTCCTTTTGATCTTATTCATTCCGATATCTGGGGTCCCTATAAAATTTGTAGTATCTCTGGATTTCGTTACTTTATTACTTTTATTGATGATTACTCCCGCACAACATGGCTATACTTACTTCGCGAACGCTCTGAGTTACCTCGTGTGTTTAAGGCGTTTATCCTTGAAACCCGCACTCACTTCTCCAAAACCGTCAAAACACTGCGCACCGATAATGCTCGCGAATACACTGGCAATGAATTTTCCAGCTTATGCTCTGAATTCGGAATTATTCATCAAACCTCATGTGCTTACACCCCTCAACAAAACGGTGTGGCCGAACGGAAGAACCGACATCTCCTTGATATGGCCCGCTCGATCATGATTCACATGAACGTTCCTAAGGTCTATTGGAACTTTGCGATATCTACCGCATGCTTCATTATAAACCGCCTTCCCTCCTCCGTTCTCAACAATGCCAGTCCGTTCAATCTACTCTTTCCCTCTACTCTGGCCTTCCCTCTCACACCTCGAATCTTCGGTTGTACGTGTTACGTCCACTCCATGGGACCATCTACGGACAAACTCGATCCCAGAGCGACTAAGCAAATGTTTGTTGGCTACTCCCATACACAGAAAGGCTACGTCTGTTATTCTCCTCTCACTCGGAAAATTTCGGTGTCCGCTGATGTAACCTTCCGAGAAGACCTGCCATTCTTTCAAGCTCCCGCAACACCTTCTCCATCACCTTCTCTCCCACAACCCGTCATGCGACCCATCGTCCCGGTTAACACCCCTCCACCACCTCTGCCACAACCACTCCCTACTCCGCCTCCCTACCGGCCGCCTATTATCCAGGTCTATTCCTGACGCACTTCCAGCCCCGTTGCCCCTGCGCAGTCATCCTCGCCCTCTGGTGCTCCAAGTCCTGCTGATCCGGTAACAGAGTCCACCGCTCATCCAATGGCGAGCTACGTATCCCTGCATCGTCTCTCACCTCCACTTAAAACTCTTGCTACTTCTTTGTCTACTGTGGCTATTCCTCACGCAGTGCAGGAGGCTCTCCAACACCCTGGCTGGCGCGCTGCCATGGAAGAGGAAATGACAGCTCTCTGGGCAAACAAAACCTGGACTCTGGTACCCCGCCCTCCGGGTCAGAAAACAGTTGGCTGTAAATGGGTCTTCGTTATCAAACATGCTCCCAATGGCACTATTGATCGGCTAAAAGCTCGCTTGGTCGCTCGTGGATATACTCAACAACATGGCATTGACTATGAGGAAACTTTTTCTCCGGTGACGAAACTGAATACCGTTCGTGTGCTCATCTTTGTTGTTGTACATCGACGGTGGCCCCTCTATCAATTGGACATCAAAAACGTGTTCCTCAATGGCGATCTACAGGAGACGGTGTACATGGAACAACCTCCCGGGTTTGAGACCACGGGGGAGTCACTGGTCTGCCTATTGTTGCAATTTCTGTATGGTCTCAAACAATCCCCGCGGAACTGGTTCAACAAGTTCAGTAAGGAACTTCGGGTACTTGGTTTCAAACAGAGCTCGGCAGATTCCTCTCTGTTCATTCGCCATCAGCCAACTGGAACAGTCATTCTGCTAGTTTATGTGGATGACATCGTCATTTCTGGAGATGACGTCAAAGGGATACAGAAGGTCAAACAACATCTCAGCACTGCCTTTCAGACAAAAGATCTAGGAAATCTCAACTACTTTCTGGGTTTAGAAGTCGCCAGACGATCTGATGGTCTCGTCCTCTCTCAGCGGAAATACTGCCTCGACCTTCTCCACGATGCAGGTTACTATGGATGCAAGCCAGTCAACACTCCAATTGATGTAAATCACAAGATTTCTGCTCAGGCATCTGACACTGATCTTCTGCTGCAAAATCCGGAGTATTATCGCCGTCTGGTCGGAAAATTGATCTACCTCACAGTGACAAGACCAGATATATCATTTGATGTAGGTATTGTCAGCCGATACATGCATGCCCCTCGGAGTTCTCACTTGCAGACTGTTGAACGAATCCTCCGATATCTTAAGACAGCTCCTGGTCAAGGCCTTGTGTACAAAACCTCATCTTCAACTCCAAATCTAGTCGCATATTCAGATGCTGACTATGCTGGGTCCATAGATGATCGGCGATCAACAAGTGGTTTTTGCACTTACTTTGGAGGACACTTGATCACCTGGCGGAGCAAGAAACAAGCAGTAGTTGCACGATCTTCAGTGGCTTGAAAGCCTTCTCACGGATCTTGGTATGAAACTTCCCGCACCTGCTCTCCTTCTCTGTGACAGCCAAGCTGCAATACACATAGCCAAGAATCTCGTCTTTCACGAAAGAACAAAACATATTGAGGTAGACTGTCACTTCATTCGAGAGAAAGTCCAGATGAAGAAGATTGAATTGAAGCATGTTCCGGGTACTGAACAGGTTGCGGATGTCCTCACAAAGGCACTGTCCAGTACTCTCTATCATCAGTGCTTATCCAAGCTTGGCGCATACGATTTGTACGCTCCAGCTTGCGGGGGAGTGTTAGAAAAGCCCATATGAAAGGCCCATAGATAGGCCCATCATTGTATTTATGAGTGTATTTATTTCTCTCTCTCCTTTAGTCCCACATTGTGTATAGGATTTTCTCTCCTCTCTTCTCTCCTATAAATATGTATTCCCTCCTTGTATTTGATAACACAAGTAATACATACAAGCTTAAGCTTTTTCCTACACTTTACATCTACAGTCATACCTAGTATGAGAGGCACCAGGACCACGTGGCTCCAATGGCTGCAGTTCCAACATAGGGGAACCGGAAGCCTGCGCCCCTACTAGATTAGGTCCACGCCCCTGCTTTTCCAATTGGGTGACCTAGTGACATGATACCTTCTAAGTAATCCGGACATATCTGAAGTTATATGATTTTTGTGTGCGTACATGATTAGAAGTGAATTTCGAGGAAAGGATACAAAGATGTAATGTTATATCATGGCACAACAATAATCTGTTAGAGGCCCTTGCAATGGATCTCATATAGTCAAAAGCACGCTCCTTTCCCTTTCCTCTTTGTTGATCTTAGGTGGAAACTTAGACGAGAGGGAGTAGAAGGGGAGACGGCGACTAGAAGAAGAGAGGGGATCCGCGGCTAGAAAAGAGGGGGCCGGCAGCTAAGAGAGAGAGGAGAAGCAAGGGTAAACTTTTGCATGCCTTATTATTCCTCTGCGTTGGCATTTATACCCGTGGCTCGAATATAACCAAAGATCTATAATAAATGTGAAACAAAATGCAATAAATATGAAATAAAAACACAATAAAAACATAAAAGGCGCAAGTCTCAAATGCCCTTAGCTGGCTCTGTGTTCTGCATCGTGGTCGACTTCCTGCTAAACGTGTTCCCCCATAATGCGCTTGTTAACATATTCAAGCTCATCCCTTCATACATACTGATGCATCCATCCTATTGGATAGAAACACCACTGGTATTGCAATCAGAAATTAAAATGGCACACTAGTACCTGGTAGAGCCCCCAAGGAAATTTATTTCTGAAGCCAAATTTATTGTTGTATTGATTGGACTTTGAGAATGTAAATCAATGGGAAAACACTTCAGCCATATGATGAATTCTATGAAGGTTAACAATGCACTCAGGTATAGAAATTTCAATTGGGAACTTATGAGTAAGCCAAGATAATATTGGAATGTTTGGAGTATACTCAATCTCAGTTCTACCATATCTACAGAGAAGGAAATTAGTTCTGTGTCTTCAGTACTCAATACTCCATCAGACTAAATCAGAATAGTTCTTTTCAAATGGCTAACCTACTGCCTCCCTCCAATGCCTCTGCTTACGAACAGGATCTTAGTGAAACGCCTTTTCTCAGAAATCTTTGAATTCTAATATATCTTCACTGAGAGTTATTGCTTTCTGATTATTTAATATCTATTTTGGTGCTACTAGCATTTTTGTGGTTGCTTTGTAACCCTTTGTTGTACTCATTACTTCCATTACATTTTAATTTAAATACACAGGGTTATTGTTACAACCCATGTTTATTTATAAAGCAAAATTAGGTTTTCTAATTTAACTTGATAACCACAGCCCTGAGCCCCCAGCCCCCTTTAACTAGCCTTCAGCTAGGGCCCCCGATCCCGTCTTTCGCAATCAAAAAAAAAATGGACGCGCGTCCCATCTCCCGTTGCTCCCGTGTTCCGCACGCGGCGCCTCCCGATCACGTTTCCGCCTCCCCCGCCGCTCCTGCTCCCGTGCCGACCCCCGCAAGTCAGCGTCGGAGCCTCCTCCTGCAGTGGTCGACGAAGCCTCCGCCTCTTCCTCCTCCTGCCGACGACACCGTATCCTCCTCTTGCTTCCGGTGCCGCCTCCTGCTCCTCTTTTTCTCCCTCGAGGCCGGCAGTCCTTCCTCCTCCTGGAGCCAGCAGCAGAGCCTCATTCTCCTTCTCCTCCAAGTGTAGGCAGCCCCTCCATCCCTCTCCCGCTGCGATCGGGCCGGTGGATTGCAAGAGGGTCGTCTAGGGTTTGCTCAAAACCTCCTCTACTCGGATTTTTGAGCCCATATCTGGTCTCCTTGGGTGAGGAACTCCTCCAATCTCATTGTTTCAGATTTGGTCTAAATTATTATGATAATTTTCGCGCCCCAATTAATGTGATTTCGTCGATTCATCATGTGTTCGCCGTATAATCGTCTAATCCCGAATTTATTTGTGTTTCTTGTGCCGCCCGTCGAATCTAGTGGTGGAGCCTCTCCAAAACCCTCTCCGATTTAGGGTTTTCGTCACCCAAGCGTCGCTAAGTCCCCGATCCTTCGTGGTAACTCCTCTCCCCTCACACTTTGAGAGAGGTAAATTGCTATTCTGCTCTTGAGATAGTTTTTGCAAAATAAATTGTTTGTGCTAGTGTATGAATTCCTTTTGTGTCATATATCAATTATGATTGTGCTTGAACAGGTTCAATAGAGACTTTGACTTTGCTGGCGTCGCTTAGCTGTCGCTGGCAGTTTCGGCTTCGCCTTAAGGCAAGTGGAGAATTCCCTCTCACTTGCAAACTAAGAATTTAAGTTACTTTATACTTGTATCTAAGTTATTAATTGTATCTGACAATGCATGAATCATTGCTCATGAGAATGTCATGTTATGTTAGAAGTCTCTACAAAAAAATCATGAATCACTTAGGTCCTGAGTGTCATAAGCAAATCTTGGAAGCTAGGGTTTAGATGGTGCATCGCCTTGTTTGCATGGTCACGGTAAGCAGGAAATACTCTTATTCTGGTAAGACTTACACTTGAACTTGAGTGTGAATCATGTGCACCCGCTGTAAACACCTACGCATTTCAACGATTACAGCTTATGCCTTTGCAAGAACGTTTATGCTATACTCCGAAGTAGGCTAATAAATTTTCGATAATTCTGCTTGTTTCAGTTACTTGTCTGTTTCACTATTTTGCTTCAGAATTAATTGGTACTTTAAGATTTCTGATTTCTCCTGCACATACTTAAATTTATAACTTAATTACTATTATTTTCTACGTTCTGAGGCATTTTTTTCCTTTTGTTTGGAATTTGCCTTAGCTTTCGTGACTGCGCCGCCTGCCACCTGAGCCCGAGCTGCGTCAAGTCCCTGTGTTTCCTGGAGGTTTACTTGTTTTCTGTTGTCGATGTGCCAGGTTCTATGTATTTGGTTTCTTTTACTGTTGGATTAGTTATGATGTAATAATTACGATCAGCTACTTTCTACTGAGTCATGGACAACTGCTAGGCTTTTTCTGATGTATTGAAATGTAATATTAATGGCATGTTCATTTCTGTGGTTTGTTGCATTTACATTTTTGTAAGTACTGTGTGTGACATGGGATTTTATTAAAGTGCATGTGCATCAATTTTTAACACCAAACCTTCCGCATAAAAGAATAAACCAGTTTTCCTCAAATCAATTATTTTAAAACTAACATTATAATTTTAGCTCTCGCCTAACCGTCATGGAATTCACTCCACCCATGCTTGTGGCATCACGACCCACCCGTAGAGCACTCTGATAGTTGTTATTAGACGGGTTATGACAGTTATTTACCAGGACCTCCCTTTGAAGTTTGCATAATTACATCTTGCACCCCTGTAACTTTCGAAATTACAAAAAACTCCCCTCAATGTTTACATTTCATAACACTCATTCACAAAAAGACCCACTAAATGAAGGGGGTCTTTTTGTGCATGAATGTTATGAAATGTAAACATTGAAAAGGGTAATTGTAATTTCAAAAGTTAGAGGGGTGCAAGCTGTAATTACGCAAACTTTGAGGGGAGGTCCCGATAAATAACCCTAAATACATATATCACCTTATCAAAAGAAATTTTCGTGATTTGATTGTTAACAATTTTCATATTTATCGACTCTGTTGATTTAAATGTGAAACACCAAATTTCTTCACACACACACACACACATATATATATATATATATAATGTGTGTGTGGTGAGTAAGTTTTCAAATGATTAATAATGCAAAGCTAAATTTATGAATGTTCAGGATATTATATTCACCCGTCCTTATTCATGCCATTGATACCTAGAGGGTGTTAGGGGTAAGGCTTCACCCGTACCCGTGGGCAATACCAGCTGCTCAAATACCGCACCACGCGAAGCAGTCCACGGCAATGATCCATAGTGGCCCCCAATCGGGATCCCCTAACAGGGCCGCGGCCCCCACACCCCAACCCGTCTCCTCAACCAGTTTAATTGAGGCGGGTTGTTGAGGCTGGGATTCGATCCCCAGACCTCCTTGATAAGGAGCCTTCAACACGGCTCTCATCACCAACTGAGTCGCGCCTCAGTTGGTGATGAGAGCCGTGATGAAGGCTCCTTATCAAGGAGGTCTGGGGATCGAATCCCAGCCTCAACAACCCGCCTCAATTAAACTGGTTGAGGAGACGGGTTGGGGTGTGGGGGCCACGGCCCTGTTAGGGGATATCGATTGGGGGCCACTATGGATCATTGTCGTGGACTGCTTCGCGTGGTGCGGTATTTGAGCAGCTGGTATTGCCCACGGGTACGGGTGAAGCCTTACCCCTAACATAAAAGTACACTTTTATGTTAGGGGTAAGGCTCTCCCGTACCGGTGGGCAATACCAGCTGCTCAAATACCGCACCGCGCGAAGCGGTCCACGGCAATGATCCATAGTGACCCCCAATCCGGAGCCCCTAACAGGGCCGCGGCCCCCACACCCCAACCCGTCTCCTCAACCAGTTTAATTGAGGCGGGTTGTTGAGGCTGGGATTCGATCCCCAGACCTCCTTGATAAGGAGCCTTCAACACAGCTCTCATCACCAACTGAGCCGTGTTGAAGGCTCCTTATCAAGGAGGTCTGGGGATCGAATCCCAGCCTCAACAACCCACCTCAATTAAACTGGTTGAGGAGACGGGTTGGGGTGTGGGGGCCGCGGCCCTGTTAGGGGCTCCGGATTGGGGGCCACTATGGATCATTGCCGTGGACCGCTTCGCGCGGTGCGGTATTTGAGCAGCTGGTATTTGAGCATCAAACTTATGAAAGCAATTATCAACATTCTTCTTATATACGTCAATGTGGTATTCATCGTATCCTTAAGCCAACTTCTCAATCCCATTCAATCCCACATGTATTTATGATCAAGTATATGCCTACATAATAATTTTGATGAATTCATATTCTATTAATCTATCTCTAACTGATCCAATAATTGCTCTAATACCATTTTTGCGGCATCTCACTTGCAATAATTGAAGAGGAGCTTGGCGCACAGGTTGAGGTGTTCCCGTGTGACCTTGAGGTCACGGGTTTGAGTCCAGGAAGCAGTCTCTTGCAAAAATGCAGGGTAAGGTTTGCCTACATTTCACCCTTGCGGTAGAACCCTTCCCCGGACCCTCGCTGCGCGGGGATGCTTTGTGCACCGGGATGCCCTTTTTATCTATCTTGCAGTGATCCAAGCATAGCTCTCCCATTCCATATCGGAAGTATATGGAATAATTGCACTTTCTTGCAATAATCCAGGCATATCTCTCTCATTCCATATCTCTCCCATTTTGATCAATTCATGTTCTATTAATCTATCTCTAACTGATCCAATAATTGCTCTAATACCATTTTTCTGCGGCATCTCTCTTGCAGTAATTGAAGGGGAGCCTTGGCGCACTGGTTGAGTTGTTGTCGTGTGACCTTGAGGTCACAGGTTCAAGTCCAGAAAGCAAACTCTTACAAAATGCAGGGCAAGGTTTGGCTATAGTTCACCATTGTTGTGGGACCTTTCCCCGGACCCTCGTTGTGCGGGGATGCTTTATGCACCGGGATGCCCTTTTTAGCTCTCTTGCAGTAATCCAGACATATCTCTCATCCCATATCAGAAGTATATGATTTCTAGATATGTTTGTTCGTGACACGAATGTTGTAGATGTCGGCCGACATGTCCGACATGTCGGCCGACATAAAAGTTTTGGACAGAAAACGCCACGATATCGACATTTTAAGCAAAAATGTCGTTTTTGAAAATATCCCCGATATATCCATCTTCGGGTCCCGATATATCGTTCTTACCTGATATATCGGGCGATATCTCGAGGACAATATATAACGAGTACTAAATATATATATATATATATATTTCATTTCTTTTAAGTGTTTGAGCGATAATATTTTGTTTTGTGCTACATTTCATGCATCTCTCTGAGCCTAGATTTGACATCTTTCTCGTCTCACTCTTATTTAATGCCCTTTATGTTGTTTATTGTCGTCAACCACTTCTTTTTGTTTAATTTATAAACATACATTATGTGTAAATATGTTTATTGTATAATTTATAAACATACATTATGTGTATATATGCTTATTATGTAATTTATAAACATATATTATGTGTGTAACGACACATATTTATAATATATATTTGAATAAATTATTTAAATATTAAAATCCGACATTGTAAAATATCCCCGATATATCCCTCGCAATCCGACATACGACATTTCAAACTTAAACCGACATGAACCCGACATCCGACATCTGCAACCTTGGACACGATACTCTACAACTTCCATAGTCACCATTTTTGGTACATTTGAACCCATATACTACAAATTTCTTCCAATTCCAATAATTACGGCAAACCTTTTAAGTCAAATCAAAGGTTAAGCGTTATCCATTATTGATGAATATGCATAATTTAGAAAATAAAATATCAAAATCAGTTAAGTGTAGACATGATTTGTTATGAAAAGGTGACATTATGAACATCAGGTTATACTCAGCTTAACCCTTTATCTTCTTTCTTTCAAAAGTCGGTATTAGAATATTTTCTAAAATTAAGACTAGGAAAGTAAGAGCCTCAAAGAGAGTCCGGGAGAAAGCATGTTGACTCCTTGTCAATGCTGCGCCAGTTATTGGTGTGACCATCATGTTTTCTTCTCCCATCCTCCATGTAGTTTTCTGTAAAATCAACCTTCCAGCTGAGACCTTTGTGTCTATTGAAGAATTTTGTTATTGAATTTTTCAAGTTCCCTCTCTAACACTTTTTAGCAATCTTTCTCTTTAGTGTGTGTGTGAGAGAGAGTGATTAGATATTGACAATAAGCAATTAGTAGTTAGATATTGACAACAGTGGTTAATAGATCTATGATTGATTGCTTTAGATTTTTCTTAAAATATGAATTACATGGATTATATGTTGATTGGAGTTAGGATAGTGAAATCTGTTATTTTTACCGTGCCCCTACTTAACCAATTTAAATATTACATTTCTGCAATATAGAAATAGCAAATTAGAGCAATAAGAAATTTTGTACAAATATGCCCCAGCAGATAGTGAGTACTATGCATTTGTTGTAACAAATCATTTTATGTTCGTAATTTTCAAATTAGCAAATTAAAGATTTGATATATGTATGCAATTTTAGCCGTGATGATATTAGCAATAAACAATCTATCTTATTAGATGATATGTTTAAATAACTTCGATCGATTATTCAAAACAATGGGGATATAAATGATCATATAACATCTAGAATTAAGGCTAGGTGTAAAATGGAGGAGTATCTCACGAGTAATATACATAATGATATTAGAATGCTAAAATAGATGTGTGGGAAAAAAAGTTAAAATATACATAATTATATTAGAGAAATTGTGGAAGTAACATATATCAAAAATAATTAGGTGGTTTAGACTTGTACAATGAATGTTGTAAAATGCATAAATTAAATGAGTAGATGGAGTTATTGTTGAAGAACTGGGTAGTGGAAGGGCAGACCTAGGATAATAGGGATGAAAGTTGCTCAAGTTTATTTGCGTTGTTTAGGTTTAGCACTTCGGTCAACACTTAGACAAGAACAAATGGAAGATGAAAATTCATAGACGGCCCTAAATAATAGAGATAAGGCTATTGAAGACGAAGTTGATGATGATGATGAAAATGAGTTTGTTTTTCAAAATGATGTGTGTAGTATGTTTTTTGCAGCTTTTCTAAGCATGATTGGATATAAATTGCCTTTTCAAGTAAGAAGGATAGAGTATAAAACTTCTCAAGAAATCTTATTTTATATATATACACAAAAACTCATAGCTCTTTAAGGTATGTTACGGAAAGGTGGCTACCTTGTAAGTGTCCATAGGCATGACTGATACTTGATCAAACCAATAAACACCTTTCTTGGTAGTTGTTATTTCAAGTCTGGAATTAGTATTTGTTCCTCCAGACTCCAAAATGACCTCCACCTTACTCCAATCAGCCACCTTGGATGCATCGGCTCTACAAAAATGGAACTTCTTCTAATTTGTCCAGAAAAAGAAAAATGGAATTAAATTACTTATTCAAACTCATGTATGTGCTTATATAAATTTTGACCAGAGAAAAGGATGACCTAATTGTATCACCGGCGAGGTAAGTCGATCCATCTGAGCTCTTTAGTGAAACCAAAACTTCCACGGTATCCTTTGACGTAACATACATGATCACCTTATATTTCTTTCCTTCTTCTATATGCTGGAACATTAAAAAGTAAATAAAAGGGAACATATATGACTCCATTAAATAAAATAACTAAGGTTCATGATACATACAAACAATTTTGAAATGACTAAAATACTAATAAAAATTAAGCACACCATTCCCCAATAACCAGGATTATACACCCCAACACCACCCGCTGGACAGCTATAAGGCCCCTCATCATCACAAAATACTTCCATCCTCAGTGCAATCATGTTTCGTATGAAACATGATGATCGATCCGTCGATAAAAGAATGTTCGATTCATCCCCAATTGTCGACCATGGATCAATGTTCGAAGGAGTTTCAGGACCACCAGCTTCGAATCCTGGCCACCAAATTATGTGTGGTAAATATAATAAACAATGTAGTCAATTAAAGAAATAGTAGAACATAGAAAATCTAATAGCCAATCCTAGTATTTTCGATAAAGAGTAAAACTATGCACTCAGCTCACCTCTATTGCTTACAAGCTCTGCCCACAATCCACCAGTTCCAGCATGGTTGATCTCCTGGTCATGATACCTTATGTCATTAATATCTTAAAAACTAACTCTAAATCAATATGAGCAGTTCATAAGTGCTTGATAAAGCTGAAGAGCAAATAGTTATATAACACACACACTACATTATAGAAAGTCCTATAAAATTGTTCATGGTCCTCATATAAGACCATCAAAAACATCTAGGCAGTCAGATCTTTGCATGAGAGAGAGGGTGGAGAGGAAAAGTTTTTCATAAACCTCTTAAACCTACTCAAATTGCTAAGCCTATGGGAGAAATGGGGGACCGGATGAGAGGGTTTTTTTTTATTTTCTTTTTTAGGCTTTTTCGTTCTTTATTTTTTCTCTAAAATAATGTTGCAAAGTATTTTTTTGCTTCATTTTCAAATTAATCCCACATGAGGAGCCCGATAGCACGCACAGGCACAGACCATGGGATGCTACTCTGGGTGCACATGAATAGTTTCCACAGACAGACAGAGCTCATTTGCAACCAAGAGCAGTTGTGCACAGGCGCATGGCCGGTAGTATGTATATTAAAAAGAAAAACATAGTGTGGTCATGATCATGAAATAGGACCATCAAATGACTCTGAGCCATTCGATTTTAATCTTCTTGATCTTACAAAACATGTGGGCTTTTTAACACATGGTTGGCATAAAAATTGTATATAGATACTATGCGCATTCTCTCCTTGGGGCATTTTGTAGTGGCAATAGTACTTTGTCTTCGCTCAAGTGATGGACATGAACTATCGTCATCACACACTGCACACCTAGTGATCTAGTTTTGAACAGAATTCATCTTCAATGCCATAAATAAACATCATAATCGAGTAGCTATGCTATAGTATGATCGTTAATCCACCTCAAACAGCAGTTCAACACTATAAAAGAACGCGTTTTTAGAAAGATACATAGAATCACAATGTAATAAATTAACAGGTGTCTAAGGAATTGATAAGAGCATCGCAATCACCTCAAAAAAGATGCCAAACATGTTATCGGGCATCTTCCGCGCAGATTCAGGCGAAGCATCGACAACTAGAACGGCCTGATTTGCCTCAAACTCCATTGCAGAACTTAGATATGAAGAGCACAGTAGAACCATCGAAAGCGGCAAAATGCTCCAAAATTCCCCATTAACTCCCATTTTCCCTCGCTGCATCCAGTGGACACTCGAAGTGAGAATTACAAGATAAAAAAAGGAGATATATTATGTGTATATATGTTCAGATGATCAGATCACTCGGAAAGCTTTCTAGGGTTTCGAATCAGCAGGTGCGGACTGCGGAGACGAAAGACCACGCAGTCACGGTAGGGAACCAACCAGTGGCGACTCCCGACTTCTACACCGTTGGATCCTGCTTGGACGGTTTATACATTGTCGAACAATTAAAAGTCCGACCACTACACTATGAAGTTTGGCCACTTCGGAGTTAGCCTACCTCGAGTCTTTTTATTCGTTAGGGTCCGCTTGATTTCAAGACATTCATTTTAAAGAATTTGCTTTCAATTAAATGTCAAAACATGAAGAAATTGACATTGATTTAATTCTAATATATATGTTCGCCGCTTAATAATTTTCTATCACAATAATTGGCATCATTTATTTTTTGATTGTTCAGATTGAAGAGATTGAATTGTATGAATTGAAAGAAAAGAAAATCATAAGAACACAAAAAAATAAAACAATGTGTCAATGTAAATGGAAAAAAAAAAGACCCGGAAAAAAACACCCGAGAAAAAAACACCGGCCGAAGAAAAAACGTGCGTCCTAACGAAAAATATGCACCTGAACGTAAATCAAAAACAAAGACGAAAAACATGGGCCTTGGGGAAAATATTATTTATACTTTATACCATTACGTATAATATGTATATTATATAAACATCACAGTTTCCTCGGCTTGTTGATTAGGATTTCATTTCTAACGCAAGAGGTTTTAGGTTTGAATTGATCCCGCCTCCGTTTGGCACGACGGTGACGGTCGTGTACGCGGTGATTATGAATCATCTTTCGTGAACACCATAACTCACCTAAGGAACTTCTCACTTTTTTGTTCAAAACTAGTTTTCTTCTCTTGATTGCGATCGTAACGCTCACCCGAGCAAAAATATCGCGCCAAACAGAGTCGAAGTTCCTTAGGTGAGGTCGGGCGACGGTTCATAACCGCCGCCGCCATGCCAAACGGAGCCTTCATGTTTTAATTTAAATAAAAAATAAAGCTTGTATTAAAACCAGGTGGGATTCCAAAACATGCTCCGATTAGCAGGTTAGCGGTTAGACAGCCCGGATAAACCGGTTTCTGGGCGGTTCCGGTGTTGATGAGATAATTTTCTCCTAAATATGAATGCGGCTAGCCACCTTTTGAACATGTTTTTCAAGCATGTGTTTCATGTCAAGTGTGAAAAATGGTAGCTGTCTTTGACAATGAAATCAACATGTGATCTTGAAGGAAGCTTCTAGGAAAGTGTCCAGAAGCTTCATGACATGTGCTTTTGACTGAGGGAAGCTTCATACACGTGTCATCTACAACCTCTACCCCCTTGGTTTTTGTCTTATAAATAGGCATGAAGGAGGAGGGGTAAGGCATCTACTTCTCTTCAATCTCAAGCATTGAAAGAGTTTCTAGAGAGGCTTTTGTGGCAATCATCTTAGTTTTGGGAGAGCTTTTGAACATTTCTGCGATGTTGACGAGGAAGACTTTGCTACACGGATTGGATTTGGAGCAGATTCGGGCAAGGATTCGAAGAGGCATCTTGGAGAGAATTTGTGTAATCCGTCTCGTCTGCCACTATCGGTAACTTGCAATTTGTATGATACTGTTTATTGTGTATTATTGTGTGGTGCAATGTTAGTGAAGATCCTATGTGGATCGAGGAAAAAAAATCTTGTAATTGCCTATTTGTTTTACACATTTTTTGTGGCGGCTTTCTGGGTTGGACTCTGACCGTTCCGTAGTTTTTACCATATTAGGTTTCCATGTTAAATCTCTGTGTCACTTTTATTGTTGTTATTTTGTGTTGTATTTTGGTTGTGTATCGGCATACCGCTAAGCGGTTGTGCGAGTACATGCTCGAACTAATTTATAGGTGCTCTGGTTGGGCTTGTGTGTTCTCTAGCCCAACAAGTGATATCAGAGGTAGGTCCATTATTAGAACAGTTATTGGGCTGACCTGTTTGAGATTTGAGATGAGCCGATTGAATATTTCAGGTTGGTGATCGGGTGGTAGGTGACGACTATTGGTCCGCTCCTTATCCTCTTTGATTTACTTCATGGAAATAATCGACTCAGAGAACTGAGGTCAGTCCGATCAATTGACAGAGCACGATGGAGTCTACTTCGGGTTCAAGTTCTGAGCAAATGGTAAAATTAAACGGCGCAAATTACCATCGGTGGCACCTACTGATGGAAGACATGATATATGTAAAGGGTTGTCATGCTCCCATCTTTGAGGAGATGCCCACAAATATGGATCTCAATAAGTGGAAGGTGGAGCACCGAAAGTTATGCGGATTCATCAGACAGTTCGTAGAGCCGAACGTCTACAACTATGTTGCAAGTATCGTTGATGCAAAGATTATTTGGAGGACCTTGGAGACGTTGTATGGCAAGAGCACTGACATCAATAAGCTATATTTATTGAAGATGCATGGAGAGTTCAAGTATCGAGATGGCTCACCTGTCTTAGATCATGTGAACGAGTTCCAAGGTATTATTAATCAACTTACTGCTATGAAGGTGACCTTCGAGGACGAGGTCAACGCATTATGGTTGTTGAAATCTCTTTCAGACTTTTGGGAGATGGTTAGAGTTTCTCTAATCAACTCCTCTCCCGGGGGCATCATTACTATGGAGATTGCCAAGAGTGGCATCCTGAACGAAGAGGTGAGAAGGAAGTCTCAATGGATATCAGGCTCTTCTTCACGAGCTGGCATCCTCTACACTACTGAACCCAAGGGGAGAGGCAGGAGCAAGAGTAGAGAAAGGAAGAGCGAGAGAGGACAAAGCTGGGGGAAGTCCAAATCACGTTATCAAAATATGGAGTGTCAATTGCCATAAGAAGGGGCATATTTAGAAGTTTTGTTATTCTCTGAAGAATGGCGAAAGGAAGAAAAGAGTGGATATTGATGATAGGAAGGAGAGTCACACTGCAGCCATTATATCTACAGAGGATGATGTCATCATTGTTGGAGATGACGTCACAGCTTCACTCTCATGCGATGACAGAAACTGGATTATTGATTCAGGGACTTCTGCATATGCCTCCCACAACATGGAGCTATTTGCCACCTACACTACTCACGATTGTGGGGTACTTAAGATGGACAATGGTGAAACGTCTAAAGTCATCGAAAGAGGATATATGCACCTGAAGACGAGCACTGAAGAACTGATGTTCCTAGGAGATGTGTGACATGTACCCAACATCCGCTTCAACCTAGTTTCAGTTGGGAAGCTAGGCGATGAAGGACACTTGAGTTTCTTTGGTGGAGATTTTTGGAAGTTAATCAAGGGGTCGCTAGTAGTGGCCAGAGGTTATAGAGAGACTAACCTATACTACATGGAGGGGAGACCTGAAGCTGCTCAAGCCAACACCATTAGATATGGGGCGTCTACATTCCTATGGCACAGAAGACTGAGTCATATAAGCCAGAAGGGTTTGAGATGTCTCTCCCAAAAGAAGATGATTTCTGATCTATCTATAGATCAGTTAAAGAGACGCGATCATTGCATAATTGGGAAACAGAATAGAGTATCATTCCAGCGCCACACTTCCACCAGAAGATCCCAGCCACTAGAGCTCATACATTCTGATGTCTGTGGGCCACTGAAGGTCCAGATGAGAGGAGGAGTGTCTTACTTCGTGACGTTCATTGATGACTATTCGAGAAAACCTTGGGTCTATGCTATTAAGACCAAAGATATGATTCTCGACACTTTTAGGAAATTTCACGCTAAGGTGGAGAGGCAATCCGTGAAGAAGTTAAAGTGCATCAAGTCCGACAACGGGGGGAGAGTATATTGGTCCCTTTGATGAATACTACAAAGAGCAATGGATCAGACATGAAAAGACTCCGCCCAAGACGACGCAGCTGAATGGCATAGCTGAAAGAATGAACAGGACCTTGATGGAGAGGGTGAGGTGCATGATATCTAAGTCAAAGTTACCTGACATGTTTTGGGGTAAGGCTTTATATACAGCTGCACACGTCATCAATCTATCTCCTAGTTATGCATTATAGGAGGATATTCCTGATAGGGTCTGGTACAGGAAGGACGTTTCGTATAGTCTTGAGGGTCTTTGGGTGCAAAGCCTTTGTGCACGTCCCTCGAGATGAAAGATCAAAGTTGGATTCCAAGACCCGTCAGTGCATTATTTTTTGGATATGGACGCAGCAACGAGTTTTGCTATAGGTTCTTTGATTCGGTTGAGAAGAAACTTGTACACAGTCCCGACACTGTATTTTGTGAGGATCAAACTATGGTTGATCCTGAAAAGATTGAGAAGGCTGACTCTCGCACTGATGCAGAGTCTCCTATGACTGGAGGTGATGATATTGAGGAGTCCGCAGAGCCTTATCTAGTGCAGGGCGCTGAGCCACGTATAGGTCATGAGGACACAACTGACGACGAGCCTACAGAGGACATCACTGATGACGTGTCTATACCAACAGTTGAGCTCGCTCCACGGAGGTCTGATCGAGTCAGACAATCATCTTCGAGATACTCTGCTAATTAGTATATTTTGTTGACTGATGCGGGGAGCCCGAGTGCTTTGATGAAGCAGTGCAGAGATCGGAGAAGAAAGAGTGGATGTGTAACATTCCCCAAACAACTAGACCCCCAAGTTGGTTTTGTCATGACTAGCTCATGACAAAACCATAGGAAGAGATCAAGACCATGTGAGTTTGGGTGAGAAAGGAGAAAACCCAAGTGGTCTGCAAATAGTAATTTTCAGATACCAAACCTGGGTTTGGACTTAGAGGCCTCTCCTTGAACCTTGACCCCACCATAGTGTCCCTAACCCACTAGGGGCCTCCTTGGAGCACCAAGGACCCATTGGGGTCAACAAAAGGGGCCAAATTGACCAAAGTCAACCCTAACCCTAAATTGGTCAAACTAGCTCAATTAGGGCCAATTGGCCTCCACCATGCCAAATTGACCATGCCCCTACCCTCATAGGGTCACTAGGGACCTAATGGACCAAAAAGCTCCATCATGGGACCTCTAAATTGGCCAATTTACCCTAAGTCAACCTTAGCCCTAATTTTGGTCAAAGTGCCCTATAAAGGGGCAATTCACACTCACCTTGCCAAATTGACTCCACATACACCTTCCTAACCCTTAAGGGAGGCCATTGGAGCCTACGCCACTCATTGGGGTCAACCCAATTGGTCAATTTGACCAAAGTCAACCTTGTCCTAAATTAGGTAAAAATAACTCAATTTGCCCAAATTAAAGCCAATTCACTTGAGCTAGACCCAATTGGTGTGGTCCACCACCTCATGGGGATTGAATGTTGCTGAGTTGGCCATCCAATTTGAAGAGGGTCGGCCAGGAGAGAGAAAATGGAGGTTTCCCCCAAACTGGAGAGAGGGGAAGAACATTCATGGTGATTGAATGCATTGGACCCTTCAATCACTCCCCAATTGATGAGCATTCACCTCCCCCCCCCCCCTTCAGTTACAAATAGAATCCTGAAGTTCTATGGCCAGGGGAGCTGAATTAGGGGAGAATTAAAGGTGGCTGAAATCTCCATTCATGGCCATTAATGGCAATTGATGCCAAGGCTCCTCCCCTCCCCCAATTGATCTCCTTAACACCCTCAGGGATCAGAGAGGAGTGAAACCTCCCTCTTCCCCGAAGAAATCGAGCATCAGAAGCTAGGATTGACAAGGCGCCGAAAGCTCCACCTCCGGCCATGGTGACTCGCCGGAATACGCGCCATCAAGCCCCCACACAGGTCCGATCCACCTCCCCTCCCTTAGTGCTAGATCTTATGATAATTTGGGGCTTGATCCGAGCTCAATTGGGCTCGGATCGTGCTTCCGAAAGGGCTCGATTCGGGCTCTCTTTCCCCTCCTCTAAACCCCGATTCTGACCACCTCCGACCGACCAGCCACCCCCTATCGCCGGCCACCACCTCAACGGAGGTGGTGGTGGCATTGGCCGACTGGGAAGAGGCATAGGTGGCCGAGAAATCGTCCCGCAAAGAAGCCCAGGACGGTCTGTCGCGCGCCGTCCATCCATCGGGTACGATGACCATGAGCCGTCGGATCTGCCGTGATCAGCTATTCACAGATTTAAATGATTATGTTATAATGTTATTACCTTTTGCAAGTGAGGTCGTTGCTGAATAGTCGATCTGAGTTCAGAGAAAATAGACAACTGATCCTTCAGATATTGTTAAGCTGGAGAAGAAATTCGTCGAGCTGAAGGCTGAGTTCGTCGAACTGAAAGTTGAGTTTGTCGAACTGAATCTGGAGTTCGTCGAACTGAATTAATTCGTCGAATACAATCTGGAGTTCGTCGAACTGAATCTGGAGTTTGTTGAACTGAATTAATTCGTCGAACACAATCTGGAGTTCGTCGAACTGAGAGATAATCTGCTGAACTGGCTGGAGAACTGAATTCGTCGAGCTGAGAAGCAATTTCGTCGTACTGAAGCATGACGTTCGTCGAACGCAGAACGGATTTCGTCGAACGCAGATTGAAGTTCGTTGAACGCAGAGACTTTGAATTTTCCTAAGTTCTATCTACTCAGACACACTTTAAACCTTGACCCTTAGACTATACAATGGGTTCAACTTAGTCCTAATCAACAAATAGTGATCCTAGCCCAAATCAGTAATATGGTTGTTCCAACACATTTTTGTCACACTTCCTGCAGTATTTTATTTTAATTATTAAAAATACTAGGACCCATCAAATGAAAAAGTGCCCAACATATTTTTTGTAGCCCTTGGAGTGTAGAATAAGTGAAAATTTGTTTCAGCCCAATAGGGGCACTATAGCTCCATGTGGAGTCATTTTTCTAGGACTGGTCCCTAGGGTAGGACAGTCACAAATTCTTGAATATCTTTCTATTGGTAAATGGTATGGCCTTAAAATTTAAAACCTAGGCTATTTACACCTACCCACACATCATACCCAAAGATGGAATTTTAGGGGAACCTGTTTCTAAGGTTTTTGTAATAATTTCATAAATCAAATATTAATTAATTAGTGGGTTAAATAACCTCCAATGCCCTCCAAATTTTGGTGGGTGCTCCTTGAGGTTATTGTATGACCTTGGTAAAAATCTCAGCCCAATTGGGGCTGATTTGGTTGGGTAATTTGTCAACCTAAGTTAGGTCAAATTAGGCCAAAATTAGGGCATGATGTTTATCTTGGGGTATGGTGGTCAAAACTCATCACCATGAGTTAAAACCTTGGCCACTAGTTTAAGACCACCTACAACACCTTCATGAGTAAGATGGGGTGCTGTGGAGGTGGATATGCCCTAGGACCCTAGTTTTATCCCTTGGGGTGCATATAGAATCTTGTGAAGGCCATGTGGTCAAAAGCCCTAGAATGGCCATGGAATTTAGGAGATTTGTTCATGGGGTGTGATTATTCTCTAGGGAATTTTGAGAGAATTTTAGGAGTACTTATTTCCCCTAAATTAGGCCATAACCCCTTTAGGGAAATTTCTTATAAGAGATATTTACATGTTCAAATGGCCTTGGATGGTGATGAAACCTTGGTAGTGTCTGCCTTTATAATCATATGATGGACTTCTGGTAATTTTTGTGTATTTAATTAGGTGATTTAACCAACACTTCATTCACAAGGCACTTATTTTACCTTAATCTTAAGAAATATAATTAAGGGTCCAAAACTCTCTGGATAAATGTGCAACTTGGTGATAGGACATTTCAGAGCACCAGGAAGCTCTGTAAATTTTTATATAATTTTTGGAGATTGTTATCAGTAGGCTACTTCACAACATGCTCATATTGGGATTTATTTAGAATATTTATTTAGGTGAGAAAATGTTTTTCATAAATTGTGAAAATCAGTCAGCAAGTCTTTATGAACATATTGGAGATCTAGTATTTCTTTCATAATTTTTGGAATTATTTAACAGTAGGTTCCTTCACAATTTTCCCTAGACAGGGTTTCTTTAGAATATTTAATAATATGGTTAATATGCCTTTATAAATTCTAAAATTTGGCCTGAGAACTTTTCTGATCAATATAAATGTCTGGTAATTTTCCCATAATTTTTGGACAAGTATTTTGGTGGTTGCTTCTTTAATTTCTAATTTTGGTTAAATATTCAATATTATAATTAGAGGACAATTTCTGATTGTAAAATTGTGACACTCTGTATTTGTTGTTATTTTGGCATGATAGATTTATTTTAGTTTTATGAGAGTCATATCATAAGAATACCTTACACTTCGTGTTCATATTCATACTTGGCAAATATTGGAGAAATTTAAATAAATGCTAAAATGTTGAGGAAAAATATGAGTCTTTGGATTTAGTCATATAATGTCATGATAGTTCTCCAGTAAAAATCTTGTGTCATGTGGATGAATATTTGGAGTACTTCTACTTATTAGTTGCATATAGTTAGTTTGGTCTGCGTATAGTAAAAATGTGAAACTTACGTATTTTGGGACCTACCTAGTGGAAGTGGCATGTAGTTGGTGTACATGGTCAGGATGAAGAGGATGAGGTCATCAAAAAGGAGTTTAGGAGATAAGAGTGCTAGGTGAGCTAAGGGTAAGGTCGTGCTTGAGATTGACGAAAGATCATCTTTCCCCTAGCGTGTCATAAACCACCTAGGGTTAATACAAGTGAAAAGATAAGAGGCTTAGGCATATGGGTTGATACCCAAAATATTAAATGCCTTGAGAAAGGGAGTCTTGGGGTGTCATCCCAGTATAGTTCCTAGTACCGTAGCGAGCCTCTAACAGGGTAATCCTCGGGAAGTCCAAGGTTAACCATAAACTGTAGGGCTAAATTGTTATACAAGATTAACTAAGTAATATACTCACTCACACTCCATTGTCACGAGTGTTTTAGTCGGTTTGGTCTTACGAGCGGTAGGCTCGGTGGTTGTAGCAATAGACTTATTAGTCTGGTGAGTTGTGACTCAACCATGTTTGTTGTGCCGGACGGGTTAGCCCGGGGAGCTTATGGCTCGGAGATAGATGTAAACATGTTTGCATGTGCATAAGGTGGTGGGTCCTTAGTGTTGATGGTCGTTGCACCGATATTAATACTTGGGCTTGGTAAGTGTGGATAACCCTTTACCAAGACAAGTCTGGTGGTCTAACCAGCAAGAGTACGCAGGAGCTCCGCTGTTGTGTTCTTAGCGTTGAGGCGTACGTTAGGTCTGGGTTAGGTAGTGCAAATACCAACCTAGAGGTGGGTGAGGCCCAACCCACCGCTTCCATTTGCCACTACGGAAGTATCCTGGGAGTTTTGCTAGCTCCAAAAAGGGGGAACTAAAGGTTTGTGCGCATAGAGTCGTAGTGTGTGAGTTGCACTTGTGTGAACATAGCATTTAACTGCATACTTGCATGTCATAACATCAACATTGCATTTCAACCCCTACCCCTATCGTATAAGTTGGTTATGAGACTTCTAATACGATTGACCTTGCTAAACGACCCCTTGGTCTATAGGTTTGTATGGGCATTCCTATAAATCAACGGTTACTTTTCTTTACTTACCTTGTATATTTGCTCTACTTGTCTACTTTACTTGTTCTTACTCTGCTTTACTTACTGCTTCAGTTATGATATATATATTGCGTAGTAGTAGACATTCCCTGTAGATTCTATCCTCGTCACCTGCTATTGTGTACACCCCTTGTTTTCCTCCGCTTCATTCCTCCCGCTCGGTGCCTAGGAGTCACCGGGGGAGGAGTGAGGGATTGGCTTAGTCTTTTGACTAACGGTCGGTGGACCTTATCATTTTAGGGGACCGAGGAGATGCTGCAGCACCAGTGGCCGGTGCAAATGGAGACGGGGCAGTCTAGTACAGGAGCACCATTGGCAGGATCCGTTAGCATCGTTTAGCTTTAGTATTTATGCTTCCGCGAGAGAAAATGTAGTGAGGAATTGATGTATCGGGCAGGAGCCCTTATTATTTCTATCTTTTATTTCAGTTACTTCATGTGGACATCTTTTTATGATGATTTACTATTTATGTGATGTGGACTTTTCTTCTCTAAAGTTTGTTATACTTACTTTTTCTGTGATCGATAAGGCCGGCAGGATCGGCATTTTGTAGTGGCGACCTTCCCGAGTGAGGGTGTCACCGCAAAGCGGCGGTTCTGGGCATAAGACCCGGGTTGCAAAAAGAAAAAAATGGGGTCTTACAGGATGGTTGCTATGCAGGAGGAGATGCAGTCTTTGCATGAGAATCATACTTATGAGTTGGTACAATTGCCTAAGGGCAAGAAGACTCTGAAGAATTAGTGGATTTTCAGAGTAAAGCTGCAAGACCCCTCGACACCACTCAGATGCAAGGCAAGATTAGTGGTGAAGGGTTTCAGTCAGAAATATGGAGTTGATTTTGATGAGATCTTCTATCATGTTATGAAGATGTCATCTATCTGGGTTGTTCTTGGCCTTGCTGCAAGACTAGACCTGGAGATTGAGAAAATGGATGTCAAGACCGCCTTTCTACATGACAATCTTGAGGAGGAGCTTTATATGGAGCAGCCTGAAAGTTTCAGGGTGAAAGGGAAGGATAGCGTAGTTTGTCGCATGAAGAAGAGCTTATATGACTTAAAGCAAACCCCACGACAATGGTACAAGAAGTTCGAGGCTTTTATGAGGGAGATCGACTTCAGGAGCACCACCTGTGATCACTGCGTGTTTGTGAACCAATACGCTCCAGAGGGTTTCATTATTTTACTCCATTATGTTGACGACATGCTGATAGTTGGGAGGAGCACTACGTGCATTGCCGAGCTGAAGCAGCAGTTGAGCTCCACATTTGCAGTGAAGAGCTTGGGAGCTGCGGAGACCATCCTAGGGATGCATATTCGGAGAGATAAAAGCTCCAAGTTACTTTGGTTATCATAGGAGAGATATATCAAGAAGGTGCTACAAAGATTTAGTATGGATCATGCAAAGAAGGAGGGCACGCCGCTTGCAGCTCACTTCAATCTTATTGCTGACCAGTGTCCGAGCACGCTTGAGGAGAAAGAGGAGATGCAAAATGTTCCATATGTTTCTGCACAAACATGACGTCATAGTTTGCACCCGCCCTAATATAGCGCATGGTGTTGACACTGTTAGTAGGTTTCTCTCCAATCCCGGAAGAGAACATTGGAGCGTTGTGAAGTGGATTCTAAGGTACCTACATAAGACATCAGACTTGATGTTAATGTATGAAGACAGTGAGCCAGAGCTACTGGGCTACATTGATGCTGATATGGCTGGAGATTTGGACTCCAGAAGATCGACTTGATCTGGGTACCTGATCCTGTTTGTGGAGGGGAGCTGTGTCGTGGCAGTCTGGACTACAAAAGTGCGTTGCACTGTCGACTACAGAGGCAGAGTATTGCTATTACTGAGGCTGAGAAAGAGCTTTTTTGGATGAAGAGGTTCATTAAAGAGCTGGGTTTCACTTATGAGTGATGCACACTCCTATGCGATAGTCAAAGCGCGATTCATTTGGGGAAGAACCCCACCTTTCACTCGAGATCCAAGCATATTGGCACGCGGTATAATTGGATGCGCGATACTCTAGAGCAGAGAGAGCTGGATTTGCAGAAGGTGCACACGGATGAAAATAGAGCAGATATGCTTACGAAAACCATGTCGATGGGAAAGTTTGAGCACTGTGTGAGGATCGCTGACATGTCGATCTATTTCGCATAAGAGCAAATGTGATAAATTGTTGGGTACAATTCCTGTCCTTTGTGGAGTAAACTGTAGATTTGAGTTCTACTAACTCGACTTTGGTGGCGCTGAATCTACTAACCAAAGGGGAGACATGTCGATGGAGGCCCCAATGGGAGGCAAACTGGAGATTTGAAGGAAGATTGACAGAATGGCAAGTTTCTTCACTTAATCGAAAAATGGGAGATTTGATTAGATAAATTTCTCCTAAGTGTGAAAGCGGCTAACCACCTTTTGACTATGCTTTTCAAGCATGTATTTCATGCCAAATGTGAAAATGGGTAGCCGTCTTTGACCATGAAATCAACATGTGCTCTTGAAGGAAGCTTCTAGGAAAGTGCCCAGAAGCTTCATGACATGTGCTTTTGACCGAGGGAAGTTTCATACACATGCCATCTACCACCTCTACCCTCTTAGTTTTGGCCTTACAAATAGACATGAAGGAGGGGTAAGACATCCACTTCTCTCTCATCTCAAGCATTGAAAGAGTTTCAAGAGAGACCTTTGTGGCAATCTGTAAGACCCCCCCTCCAAAATCGACAGTCCGACCAGGGGATCTTATCGCACACCACCCTTTTTGCACGACGTCGAAGCGATCACGAAGGGTGAAGGTACTAGCTTCTTCAACCCCCTTCCTTGAACACTCCAAGGTCATGCATTAGGGTGGTGTTAAGCGAAAGTCACTACACATCAACAGAGTAAGGAAGCGACATTCTAGCGGAAGACTTCATTAAAGAGTGCACTTTATAGTATTTAGCGGAAGACGTCGTATTGTAGCGGAAGATTAACTATCACAGAAACCTTAAACTCAAGACCTGTATGAATAACTTCCATACCTCCGCCATATTAATTCGTTGTCAATATATAGATGCTATGAGGTGGGGCACAACAAAAGGGATGCAGCTTAACAACTTGTACCTGACGTAGCCTGCTTCGTGGCTTCATCCACACACAGATGTTGTCACTCATCCGCACCTGTCACCTGTGCCAAAGACAAGTTATTAGAACCACGAAACAGAATCCAACCCCTACTAACAAACAGACATAATATAACATTTATAAGGGAGGGGACATCTGGACTCTTATTGGGCTGAGGCAGTCTTCCCACGACCACCGCGTACGTACTCCGTATCATCCTGCATACGGTCTCAGACCCACGTAGTTCTATTAGTTTCGCACGGATTGCCCTCCCAGACCATCTGTCGTGCGGGTTGCCTTAGAGTAAAACTCATAGGCCATCTGACATTCTCCCAAGGCACATTTTATATTTCCGGAGGAATAATTCTCGAAGGCACAATATATTCCCGTAGGAATATTTCTCGAAGGCAACATTTCATTCCCGTAGGAATTACTTCTCGAAGGCAACATTTCATTCCCGTAGGAATTTCTACTCGAAGACTGCATTTCATTCCCGGAGGAATTACTTTCTCGAAGGCTGCATTTCATTCCCGTAGGAATTACTTTCTCGAAGGCACCATATATTCCCGTAGGAATATTTCTCGAAGGCAACATTTCATTCCCGTAGGAATACTTCCTGAAGGCACAATATATTCCCGTAGGAATATTTTCTCATAGGATCAATATATTCCCGTAGGAATATTCATTACTGTCAATACAAGAATAGACTTCAAAACATTGATTCGACCGCGCTGGTGTACAAGCGGCGGCCAGTTCGGCACTATTTAGAGTTGACTCTGAAAGTATGTCACGTCTTCACGTCAACTCTAAATTTATAGGCAATACAGAAGGAAAAGCCAAAACATCGATATGTCCGCTCTGCTCTACAAGCGGCGGCTAGTTCGACACTATTTAGAGTTAACTCTGAAAGTATGCCACGTCTTCACGTCAACTCTAAATTTATAGGCAATACAGAAGGAAAAGCCAAAACATCGATCTGTCCGCTCTGCTCGACAAGCGGCGGCCAGTTCGGCACTATTTAGAGTTGACTCTGAAAGTATGTCACGTCTTCACGTCAACTCTAAATTTATAGGCAATACAGAAGGAAAAGCCAAAACATCGATCTGTCCGCTCTGCTCTACAAGCGGCGGCCAGTTCGGCACCATTTAGAGTTGACTCTGAAGGTATGCCACGTCTTCACGTCAACTCTAAATTTATAGGCAATACAGAAGGAAAAGACAAAACATCGATCTGTCCGCTCTGCTCTACAAGCGGCGGCCAGTTCGGCACTATTTAGAGTTGACTCTGAAAGTATGCCACGTCTTCACGTCAACTCTAAATTTATAGGTAATACAGAAGGAAAAGCCAAAACATCGATCTGTCCGCTCTGCTCTACAAGCAGCGGCCAGTTCGGCACTATTTAGAGTTGACTCTGAAAGTATGTCACGTCTTCACGTCAACTCTAAATTTATAGGCAATACAGAAGGAAAAGCCAAAACATCGATCTGTCCGCTCTGCTCTACAAGCGGCGGCCAGTTCGGCATCATTTAGAGTTGACTCTGAAGGTATGCCACGTCTTCACGTAAACTCTAAATTTATAGGCAATACAAAAGGAAAAGCCAAAACATCGATCTGTCCGCTCTGCTCTACAAACGGCGGCCAGTTCAGCACTATTTAGAGTTGACTCTGAAGGTATGCCACGTCTTCACGTCAACTCTAAATTTATAGGCAATACGGAAGGAAAAGCCAAAACATCGATCTGTCCGCTCTGCTCTACAAGCGGCGGTCAGTTCGGCACTATTTAGAGTTGACTCTGAAGGTATGCCACGTCTTCACGTCAACTCTAAATTTATAGGCAATACAGAAGGAAAAGCCAAAACATCGATCTGTCCGCTCTGCTCTACAAGCGGCGGCCAGTTCGGCATCATTTAGAGTTGACTCTGAAGGTATGCCACGTCTTCACGTAAACTCTAAATTTATAGGCAATACAAAAGGAAAAGCCAAAACATCGATCTGTCCGCTCTGCTCTACAAACGGCGGCCAGTTCAGCACTATTTAGAGTTGACTCTGAAGGTATGCCACGTCTTCACGTCAACTCTAAATTTATAGGCAATACGGAAGGAAAAGCCAAAACATCGATCTGTCCGCTCTGCTCTACAAGCGGCGGTCAGATCGGCACTAAAATATAATGAAGGTGCAACATAAGCAGTAATAAAGGCCGGAAGCATGGGGCCATAATATCAAGCAGTAAAATAGGCCGAAAGCAGATGCCATAATATCAAGCAGTAAAATAGGCCGAAAGCAGAGGCCATAATATCAAGCAGTAAAATAGGCCGAAAGCAGAGGCCATAATATCAAGCAGTAAAATAGGCCGAAAGCAGAGGCCATAATATCAAGCAGTAAAATTGTAAGACCCCCCTTCGGAAACTGGCACGAACAGGGGATCTTATCGCACACCACCGTCAATCCGCAACAAAGAAGGGAATAACGGAAGTGTAGAGGTATGAACGTCTCAACCCTCTCCCATCATTCTCTTCCAAGCTACGAACTGACGATGGTGCTAAGCGAACCACCATCACACCCCAACCAGGGTTCACTATGAGCAGTAGCGGAAGTAACACTAGCGGAAGACTAGCAGCCACGTAGTAGAGCACATAAATATATGAGTATATAAAACAAGACAGAAATAGCCACAACAACGGCACGATGGCCCCACAGTCCAAGTACAACAGTCTATAGAAAATCCGGGGGCTCACAAGTAACATGCCGAACCGGATGAAAGATGATATATAAGTGCAGTAAATATGTAAATCTAATAAGCTAACTATATGACTGATGATGTTGCCAAGGGTAGCAACGATCATCATCATGCCTTCTGTCTCCACGCCAAGTCCACATCGAGTTCACGTCATAGCTTCGGAAACACCCACGATTTTGGTTGCATCGCCATCGGCGGAGTCTCCGCCTAAAATGATAAGCGCGAACGCGTCAGTCAAACTAGACCGAGTGGTTCTTCCCGCTCCCCCCAAAGCCCTAACGCTCAAGGGAGGGAAATACCACGCTGCAGTAAGTGACAGGCGATATAATATGCAAGTATAACAGACGAGTATAGTATAGTAATAATTATAAGTACAACTAGCAGGTTATCATATATAGATGCATAATAAATTGAACAGTGATTAAAACCTACTGTTTCGAACCTAGCGGTGTCCACACTCACACACCCAACGATGGCTAAGCTAAAACAGTATGAAACGAGCTATCATCTAAGAGCAGTGCTAGTAAAAGAATAAACCCAACTGGGATTAACATCATCATCACAGGTGCACGTGAAATCTATGTCAGCATCATACTAACAATTCAAACAGTGTCGAGACGTAAGCACTCGATCGAAACCGAAGTACCAACTAACGACTGGGACACTTATTCGTGGGGTAGCTAAGCCCACAGGCACCACCGTCGTGGCCAAACGGTGGCAGTGGCACGTCCTGGCCACTTCTAGAGTATTTAAGCACAATCATCCCTAGGCCTTACGTACGGCAATTCGGGCCCGTACTCAGTCTTCGCCCATACTGGCGGAACAAACAAAAGAACCGAGGCATAGCTCAGGTCGAACTCCAGGTGGCTAACACCTACACAAACAACAAACTAGGCTAGGGCGCACGTTGTTGTTCGACCATGAGGTTACCCTAGAGTCGCTGTACGAACCCTCCGGAGTGTGCCACCGGGAGAGCCAGCGACCCGCCACATCATACACATGCAAACATACAAACAATCACTTAGGGGAAAGAACACCCTACTAATCATCGCACATGAGGGAAAGACACTCAGCTTGTGTATCGTCCCACCCTAGCACTCTCTGCATTACAGGTGGACGCTATAGATCTCCTTGATGAGAGTCTCAAACCACTCCTCATCACTTAGGGGAAATGAACACTCTATCATATCCAAGGTCACCAACAGTTACAATTCATCGGCTCTTATACTTTAGATTAATAACCTACAGTTTTACACAACATTATTCGATCCTCAATCTATATTCTCATTCAATCACACAGTTCATCTTACCCTCATCAGGTCAGGATTGTCACTATTGACTTCAAACATACTTATTGAGGATTCAAGACTTGATTCATTTCCAATATAAGGTTATACTCTTCAAGACTGGATCAACCCACGAGATCGACTCTAGGCCATTAATCACATCCTACATTTAGGGTTCGTGACGTACTCGCGTCTACTCCCATTGAAATCATCTTATAGATTCATAGCATCGAGACTGCGATTACCATTTCCTGCTCGGTCCTGGTTTCAACATAATAGGCTTAAACCTATTAATTCTTCAAGTCTACGTTCATTATATGTTCTTGTCATCAAACTCGTATAAGCATTCCAAGGATCAATAACCTCAATCATAAACCAGGATTTGGACTATCCGCTCATAGACATCAAATATCAGCAGTTACGATAATACCCTTGGAAGGTATCATGTCGTTGGCTAAATAATATTGCAATCGACGATGCTCCCTTGGTTCGACGATTCTACCCTAAATCTGAATCACATGACAACATACTTGATCTCATCTTCGACATCAGTCCCCTCTGAATGCTTCACCATTTATTTCCATTGCGCGGTTCTCCGTTGAGTTCGTCGCATGATCCACCGTCGGTCTCTGCCACAAGTATTGTTGATCTTCATTGCGGAATCCATTATTGACTTTCGTCGCACGCTTCTTCGTTGATTTTCGTCGCGCGATCCACCGTCGGTCTCTGCCGCAAGTATTGTTGATCTTCGTTGCGAGATCCATTATTAATTTTCGACGCACGCTTCTTCGTTGATTTCCGCCGCACGATTAACACGAGTTCATCGCGAGATCTACCGCCGATCTCACCGCACAATTTAATATTAATTCTGGACGTGCGAGCGTTGTTATTTTTACCGCGCGCATCGACATTATTTACCGTCGCGCGATCGTCGTTGTTTTGACCGCGCGCGCGACAATATTATTGGCCGCCCCGCGATCATCGTTGTTTCGACCGCGCGCGCAATAATATTTATTCATCGTCGTGTCGCACCCCGAGACTCGCGGAGAGGGGTCGCAAGGACCCACTCAAAATGATCCGCGACCACGCCGAGCACGACTACGCTCGGGTGTCCGCGGGTCGCCGGAAAAACGGGGCCTTTGCGAGAAGGTTTCTACAATTGATACTTAAGATCTATGCGGGAGGGAGGAGTCGAGGAAGAACGCACCTATTGTCCGTGCATGTTACCTAATAGCCGCGTATGTGGCATTTGCGTGTCGTTCCCGGTCTGGTCGGATCTCGTTGATCCGAACCCCGTCGAGCGTTGCCGAAGAGGCGGCGACCTTGTTGAGTGGGCTGTTTTCGGCCTTGGAAATGGTGCTGCCGCTTGGAGTTGGTCGGAGAAGGTGCAGCTCGATTCGGAGAGGTCTCGTTGGAGATGGCTGCGAGAGGGAGAAAAATGAGAGTGAGAGAGATGGGGGTGTGAGTTCTGGATTATATAAAAAAAAGAGAAAACAGAGAGATAGAGAGAGGAAGGATCTGGGAGGGGAAGAAATGTATAGGGAGGGGGTTGTTACCGTGGAGGAGAAATGCACAGAGAGGGGTTTATCGTGAAGATAGAGGGGCAACTCGCCGGAGCCGAGAGAGAAATGCCGTAGGTGGAGGGGGCTCGCGGAGGCGTGGCCGCCGGAGGAGGAGGAAGATCCGAAAGGGGCGGCCATGGACAGAGGTGGAGGAGCTTTCAACCATGGTTGTAGAGAGAGAGAGAGAAAACTTGAAGCTTGCCGACGAGGTAGTGCGCCGGAGGCGGGGAGGTTGACGGCGCTGGGAGGAAGAAAGGGGATCGGGGGATTTTATTTTCTAACCTAAGCATACGTATATATATATATTAATATCATAAATAAAGTTATAATAATAATAATAATAATAATAGTAATAGAAGATTATTATTATTATTGTTTAAAACACTCGCACAATGCTCTAGAATGCTCGGAATTTATCCCGAACGGGCTCGTTACGATCGTCTCGTCGATACGCACCCATCGAAACACGCTGAGGTCAGTTCCGAGTTCGTTTGCTCATTTTATGCTTGTCGGAGCATTTACGGCCTAATATACTTAAACGTCAAAACTCATTCAAACGGCGTCGGAATCGCAAACGGATAAATCCGTTGAACTCATACTATTGTGACGAGTCTAACAAGACTGACTGTGGTCAATTGCAGGGTCGTTTCGCATATTTCACCATTTTGGATAAATACGTTATTCGCAGACCACATTACAATTTCGTCGATTCTCATCAGAATCGAGCGCGGACAGTTTTGTTGAACTCGTATAGGCTTCACGAGTCTAACAAAACTGATTTGGGTCAATTGCGAGGTTGTTTGCTCAATTTCACAATGGTGGATAAATACGCTATTCGCAGACCGTGCCCGAACGACAAATTCTCTGATACTTACCGGAATTGAGTGCAGTCGACTCCGTTGGACTGGTACCAACTTTACGAGTCTAACCAAATCAACTAAGGTCGATTATGAGGTCATTTGCACAATAGTCATATTTGAGGCGTCGCGTAGCTCGAGGCGACTGTTTTGGTTGACCTCATACATACGCATCGAATAGCGATGAAACGAATGTCGTTGGATCGATATTGGTCTTACGAGTGTAACATCACTGGCAGGAGTCTATTCTGAACTCAATTGCTTAAAAAGCTTATTTGAGTATTTATAGCTCGAAATTCAGATCAAACCAACTGTAATCGGTTCACCAGATCAATAAGGTCACACTTGCCCTGAATAGACTCACCAAAAGGGGTCGATTGAACCAGTTAGGTCCCCTATGGGTTCAATCGGCCAGACCATGAATTTTGGGATGTTACAAAAATAGGACGAAAGCAGAGGCCATAATATCAAGCAGTAAAATAGGCCGAAAGCAGAGGCCATAATATCAGAAGTATAATAGGCCGAAAGCAGAGGCCATAATATCAGCACCAGTGCGAGACTGGATTACTGGAAATAAATGCAGAAAGTAAACACAGGACCAGTGCGAGACTGGAGAGCATAATAAATAAAATGGTTAGTAGTCCAATCACTCCATAATCAGGAGGCTTCAGTTCCATCTCCGTTCATAGGAGGAAAGTTCCGTTCCATCTCCGTTCATAGGAGGAAATTCTGTTCCATCTCCGTTCATATGAGGAAATTCTGTTCTTTCTCCGTTCATAGGAGCTTACTTATATTTTATGAGGTTCCTTATTTTCGTGTGCCTTGATTTCACATTTTTAATTATCTTGAGGTTATTGAATTGACGGCGTCGCCTCGCGATTGCGACCTTAACTGCGCGTCGATATTTTTACTTTTAAAAATACCCAAACTTTTATAGGGTGCGATCCAGCCTCCCGAGCTTCCCATAATTTTTGGAGACGTGCTGGAGGAGAGCGTAATTCATTATTAATTCATAACATAGATTTTTAGCATCTAAAAATAGTAAACTCATTTCAAAAATTCCAAAATAATTACAGTAGATGTAAGTCAGTAGTAGGAAGCTTCCCAAATTTTCTCAAAATTTTCCATCATTGTTACGACCCTCTGATAATTCAAAAACCCCACAAATCATAGTATTTTAATTTCTAAAAATACTTAGCCTCCTCCAAAAATTATGAAATTTTTACAGGGGCTAGCCCTTGCCAAGATGAGCAACTTTGATGTTCAAAGTTTTTGCATTTGGGCTCTATATAAACCCCCCAAAAAAATCAAATGATATAATAAATATTTATAAAAAATTTATCAAATTTTTTGACAAAACTGCCGATTCAGTACGCCACCTCCCCCTTGCGGGCTTTCCCCGCCGGCGTCCGGCCACCGGCCGGCCGTGGCTCCGCCCCCGGCCGGCCGTGGCTCCGCCCCCGGCCGTCTATACAGGGGCGGGCGCTCCCTCCAGCGGTGGTCCGGCGGCCTGCCGCCACCGGCCACCGCCGGAGTTGATTTTTATCAAAATCTGCATGGAGGAGGGGGAGGGCGGTGGCGGCGCTCCGGTCGCCGGCGTTTGCATGTGATGCATCCGGGGATAAGGTAGGGAGGAGAGGAGAAGATCCCACCCTGTTTGGGGGCCTCCGAGAGCTTTCGGCGAGTTCCGCCATTGGAGGTGGTGGAGGGTTGTGGAGGTTCGGCTCGCATTTTCCGGCGAGGTGGAGCTCCGGCAGAGGTGTGTCTTTCTTTGGGAGGCAAGGGGTCCTTATATAGGGAGATGGAGCACCCCCTCCCTCTTACCTTCGATATGGGACTATCTTCCATGGGAGAAGAAGCCTTGCCTCCATCCATTTGGTTAAGACAAATGACAGCCATCCATTGGGGAGTTGTACAACCTATAAGCTTAGGTAGGCCATTAGCCATGTGGAGGGCTTGGTTTTAACCAATAGGATGAGAGTGAGAGAGAGGGAGGGAGAGGGAGAGAATGTTTGGGTGGGCCATATGTCTAAACTTCTTGGCTTTGGGACTAGTGCCAAATTCTTGATCAGCCGATGAGAGAATGGCGTGGAGATTATGATTTTGTTGAGTGGAGGATAAGTGGAGAGGGTTTTAAAAGATCCAAAAATATCCTCTTTTAAGAGGGTTGACCAAAGTCAACCCTAAGTGGGTCATGCATATGGTCAAGGTCAAAATGGGTCTGAGTCATCGAGTGTCGGGTCACCATGGACGTGAGAGGGTTGAAATCCAGCGTTTACGTATCTCGAAAATCTTATAATTTTACGAACATTTATTTTTATTTACTTGACTAAATGATGTCGAAATCGGGCGAAACGAATTTTGTTGAATTCGTATCGGCTATACAAGTCTAATGCCACTGACAGAATTCAATTTGGAGTTCGTTTGCTCAATATTCTAAAATAGCGTTATTGCGACGCTCGATATTGATCAAAATAGTCGTTTTCTCCAAAAACCTTCGGATTGGAACGAAACGAATTCCGTTGCACTCGTATCGACCATACGAGTCTAATGCAACTGACAGAATTCAATTCGGAGTTCGTTTGCTTAATATTCTAAAACTGCGTTGTTGGACACGCTACGGAACTCAAAACGATCACTTTCACCAAATGACCTCGGATTGGAACGAAACAAATTCTGTTGCACTCGTATCGACCATACGAGTCCAACGCAATCGACGGAAGTCGATTCGGAGCACGTATGCTCTATGTTCTAAAACTGCGTCGTCGTGACGCGCTACGGTACTCAAAACGGTCACTTTTACCAAATGACCTCGGATTGGAACGAAACAAATTATGTTGCACTCGTATCAACCGTACGAGTCTAACGCAACTGACGGAAGTCAATTCGGAGCACGTATGCTCCATAAACAACTTTGACGTTGTGGCGAAGCACGATGCTACCCAAAATAGTCATTTCTCTAAATGGCCACCACTATGCGGTGAAGGTCGGGTCGTGGTTTTCCTCTGACCCGACCTAAGCTCCTCCAAGGGTTCAACTGAACCGGCTAGACCCCTTTTCAAAGTCGGGATGTTACAACCCAATAAAACAAAGAAAATTTTCGTCCCTGAAAATACGAGTGGGTCATGGAGATTAAAACGGAGCCTACTATAGACCACTATATTTGTAGAATGACCCCAAAATTTAAGGGTCTATAGGTTTGGTTTTACCTAAATGAGCTGTGTTGACGGCTCCCGCCGTGTACTGCAATAAGTAGCTTAAGCGAACTAGGGGTAGCTTTACCCTAGCCATGTCCATTCTGCCGTAATTCTGATATATATATTGTTTGAGGGAACATTTCGTGCGCCAAATCGTTCGCTAACTGAATTATCAGCTTAGATAATTATATCGAATAAGTAATTCTAGCATAGTCGAATACCTCCAAAGTTTGCATATCTGAAACGCAAAATTTATGAGTTGTGTCCTAGAGGTACATAGTAAAACCCCATTAACATATAACCGACTCTCATACGAAGGTTATATGTTAGTGGAACAAATAACAAGAAATGACAGTAAGCAGTGTAAATCCATGAACATATAACCAACTCCCATACGAAGGTTATATGTTAGTGGGATAGAAAAACATAAATGTACGTAAGCAGGGTAAATCCATGAACATATAACCAACTCTCATACGAAGGTTATATGTTGTTGGTACATGTACAAATTGCAAGTAAGCAGTGAAAAATCCATGAACATATAACCAACTCCCATACGAAGGTTATATGTTGATGGTACATGTAAAAATTGCAAGTAAGTAGTGAAAAATCCTTGAACATATAACCAACTCCCATACGAAGGTTATATGTTGATGGTACATGTAAAAATTTGTATGTTACGATGCAAATGATGCGTATGCAGTCCATGCACGACAAGTACTCATGACTCATCACAATTTCCTGCGTTGATACATTCTGACCGCTTTTCTTCCAGCAGGGTAGCGACCCCCGCGGGCCTCACCGATGTGGTCGTCGGTGACAGTGGCCGGTCCTGCCACTTCTGGGTGTGGACGTACCGCACTACCCAGGCCCTAACGTACAACTCTGTGTACTCTTGGATGTGAGCGACATCCGGCGATTCCGAGATTCGGCTATCCAGCGGAGGGACCTCTCGGGGAAATAATAAATAACCTCCCGGGGTTCACACACTCCCTAGTGCCTCGTGAGTTGTCAACCTTCCCATTCCTGTACGAACGGTCCTTGGGCATGACTGACTCGCCACGATAATCACATACAATTATTTGCACCTTATGTTGTCATATTTTGACCGCTTTTCTTCTAGCAGGGTAGCGAACCCCGCGGGCCTCACCGATGTGGCCGTCTGTGATAGTGGCCGGTCCTGCCACTTCTGGGTGTGGATGTACCGCACTACCCAGGCCCTAACGTACAACCCCGTGTACTCTCGGTCGTAGGAGACGTCCGACAATAATTGAATTTGGCCAACCAGCGGAGGGACCCAGCGGGGCATATAAGATACAACCGAGCTCCCGGGGTTTACACACTCCCTAGTGCCTCGTGAGTCGTCAACCTTCCCATTCCTGTATGAACGGTCCTTGGGCATGACTGACTCGCCACGATAATCACATACAATTATTTGCACATTATGTTGCCATATTTTAACCGCTTTTCTTCCAGCAGGGTAGAGAACCCCGCGAGCCTCACCGATGTGGCCGTCGGTGACAGTGGCCGGTCCTGCCACTTCTGGGTGTGGATGTACCGCACTACCCAGGCCCTAACGTACAACCCCGTGTACTCTCAGTCGTAGGAGACGTCCGACAATAATTGAATTTGGCCAACCAACGGAGGGACCCAGCGGGGCATATAAGATACAACCGAGCTCCCGGGGTGCACATCTCCCTGTCGCCTAGAGTCGTCAACCCTCCCGCACCGGTACGTACGGTCTACGGGCATGACTGACCCGCCACTTTTCCACCGCAACCAATTTACAGTAAAAACAATGAATAAAATAGGCAACCAGCATATTCGGGTCCGCGGTGACTTACCCTTTTTAATGAGGCTTTCTGGCTGGCCGAGTATGCAATATTGCAAGTTCCATCAATGCTAACAATGTACTTCTGGGATGAGGTGCATACAAGCTTTTCTAAATTTGCCACTATTTTATTTCAATCCAGCACATTGCTTTAGTAATTATTTCCTGAAATATTGACGTTATTGAAAAGACTAACATTTCATCATAGCTCTTCTACGATTACACAGCTTTATTTTAAACAGATCGTCAAATTGATAAATGTCATATCAAGTCAAAGCATACTTCATATTTGCAATCGTCAGAGCAATTCTCCATATACACACAAAATTTCATTTGATTAACTCACCTCAAATGAAATTTGAAAACGAGAATTTTAATCCCAATAAAACAAAGAGGCTTAAACCTGGGATTGAAATTAGTAATAGAATCCTTACATTGCACACATAATTCCATACGATTAGTTTACCTCGAATGGAATTTTGAAAATGAAAATTTAACCCCAATAAAACAAATAGGCTTAAACCCGGGGTTTAAAATTTGAAGTAGACGTTTGTAGGGTTTAACGGAAGTGTTTTATGGGGACAATGTAAATCATCGTTTTGAGATCAGATGTGGTAAATGACATTTAAGTGTCAATCCACAAATATATGCCAAGTTAATTTGTTGTCAACTTTTAACTTTAAGGTCCACCACCGCTTCCGCTGCAGTGGTTCGTCCCGAACCACGTAATAACGACCGGTGGACAAAGAGTTGTTTCTGTGATCACTTTTGGTCGACAAGATCGGTTACGCTCTGATCCATTTGTAAGACCCCCCCTCCAAAATCTACAGTCCGACCGGGGGATCTTAACGCACACCACCCTTTTTGCACGACGTCGAAGCGATCATGAAGGGTGAAGGTACTAGCTTCTTCAACCCCCTTCCTTGAACACTCCAAGGTCATGCATTAGGGTGGTGTTAAGCGAAAGTCACTACACATAAACAGAGTAAGGAAGCGACATTCTAGCGGAAGACTTCATTAAAGAGTGCACTTTATAGTATTTAGCGGAAGACGTCGTATTGTAGCGGAAGATTAACTATCACAGAAACCTTAAACTCAAGACCTGTATGAATAACTTCCATACCTCCGCCGCATTAATTCGTTGCCAATATATAGATGTTATGAGGTGGGGCACAACAAAAGGGATGCGGCTTAACAACTTATACCTAACGTAGCCTGCTCCGTGGCTTCATCCACACACAGATGTTGTCACTCATCCGCACCTGTCACCTGTGCCAAAGACAAGTTATTAGAACCACGAAACAGAATCCAACCCCTACTAACAAACAGACATAATATAACATTTATAAGGGAGGGGACATCTGGACTCTTATTGGGCCGAGGCAGTCTTCCCACGACCACCGCCTACGTACTCCGTATCATCCTGCATACGGTCTCAGACCCACGTAGTTCTATTAGTTTCGCACGGGTTGCCCTCCCAGACCATCCGTCGTGCGGGTTGCCTTAGAGTAAAACTCATAGGCCATCCGACATTCTCCCAAGGCACATTTTATATTCCCGGAGGAATAATTCTCGAAGGCACAATATAATCCCGTAAGAATATTTCTCGAAAGCAACATTTCATTCCCGTAGGAATTACTTCTCGAAGGCAACATTTCATTCCCGTAGGAATTTCTACTCGAAGACTGCATTTCATTCCCGTAGGAATTACTTTCTCGAAGGCTGAATTTCATTCCCCTAGGAATTACTTTCTCGAAGGCACCATATATTCCAGTAGGAATATTTCTCGAAGGCAACATTTCATTCCCGTAGGAATACTTCCCGAAGGAACAATATATTCCCGTAGGAATATTTTCTCATAGGATCAATATATTCCCGTAGGAATATTCATTACTGTCAATACAAGAATAGACTTCAAAACATTGATTCGACCGCGCTGCTGTACAAGCGGCGGCCAGTTCGACACTATTTAGAGTTGACTCTGAAAGTATGTCACGTCTTCACGTCAACTCTAAATTTATAGGCAGTACAGAAGGAAAAGCCAAAACATCGATCTGTCTGCTCTGCTCTACAAGCGGCAGCCAGTTCGGCACTATTTAGAGTTAACTCTGAAAGTATGCCACGTCTTCACGTCAACTCTAAATTTATAGGCAATGCAGAAGGAAAAGCCAAAACATCGATCTGTCCGCTCTGCTCTACAAGCGGCGGCCAGTTCGGCACTATTTAGAGTTGACTCTGAAAGTATGTCACGTCTTCACGTCAACTCTAAATTTATAGGCAATACGGAAGGAAAAGCCAAAACATCGATCTGTCCACTCTGCTCTACAAGCGGCGGCCAGTTCGGTACCATTTAGAGTTGACTTTGAAGGTATGCCGCGTCTTCACGTCAACTCTAAATTTATAGGCAATACAGAAGGAAAAGTCAAAACATCGATCTGTCCGCTCTGCTCTACAAGCGGCGGCCAGTTCGGCACTATTTAGAGTTGACTCTGAAAGTATGCCACGTCTTCACGTCAACTCTAAATTTATAGGCAATACAGAAGGAAAAGCCAAAACATCGATCTGTCCACTCTGCTCTACAAGCAGCGGCCAGTTCGGCACTATTTAGAGTTGACTCTGAAAGTATGCCACGTCTTCACGTCAACTCTAAATTTATAGGCAATACAGAAGGAAAAGCCAAAACATCGATCTGTCCGCTCCGCTCTACAAGTGGCGGCCAGTTCGGCACCATTTAGAGTTGACTCTGAAGGTATGCCACGTCTTCACGTCAACTCTAAATTTATAGGCAATACAGAAGGAAAAGCCAAAACATCGATCTGTCCGCTCTGCTCTACAAGCGGCGTCCAGTTCGTCACTATTTAGAGTTGACTCTGAAGGTATGCCACGTCTTCACGTCAACTCTAAATTTATAGGCAGTACAGAAGGAAAAGCCAAAACATCGATCTGTCCGCTCTGCTCTACAAGCGGCGGCCAGTTCGACACTATTTAGAGTTGACTCTGAAGGTATGACACGTCTTCATTTCAACTCTAAATTTATAGGCAATACAGAAGGAAAAGCCAAAACATCGATCTGTCCGCTCTGCTCTACAAGCGGCGGCCAGTTCGGCACTATTTAGAGTTGACTGTGAAGGTATGCCACATCTTCACGTCAACTCTAAATTTATAGGCAATACAGAAGGAAAAGCAAAAACATCGATCTGTCCGCTCTGCTCTACAAGCGGCGGCCAGTTCGGCACTATTTAGAGTTGACTCTGAATGTATGCCACGTCTTCACGTCAACTCTAAATTTATAGGCAATACAGAAGGAAAAGCCAAAACATCGATCTGTCCGCTCTGCTCTACAAGCGGCGGCCAGATCGGCACTAAAATATAATGAAGGTGCAACATAAGCAGTAATAAAGGCCGGATGCAGGGGGCCATAATATCAAGCAGTAAAATAGGCCGAAAGCAGAGGCCATAATATCAAGCAGTAAAATAGGCCGAAAGCAGAGACCATAATATCAAGCAGTAAAATAGGCCGAAAGCAGATGCCATAATATCAAGCAGTAAAATAGGTCGAAAGCAGAGGCCATAATATCAAGCAGTAAAATAGGCCGAAAGCAAAGGCCATAATATCAGAAGTATAATATGCCGAAAGCAGAGGCCATAATATCAGGACCAGTGCGAGACTGGATTACTAGAAATAAATGCAGAAAGTAAACGCAGGACCAGTCCGAGACTGGAGAGCATAATAAATAAAAGGATTAGTAGTCCAATCACTCCATAATCAGGAGGCTTCAGTTCCATCTCCGTACATAGGAGGAAAGTTCTGTTCATCTCCGTTCATAGGAGAAAATTATGTTCCATCTCCGTTCATAGGAGGAAATTCTGTTTTTTCTCCGTTCATAGGAGCTTACTTATATTTTATGAGGATCCTTATTTTCGTGTACCTTGATTTCACATTTTTAATTATCTTGAGGTTATTGAATTGACGGCGTCGCCTCGCGATTGCGACCTTAACTGCGCGTCGATATTTTTACTTTTAAAAATACCCAAACTTTTATAGGGTGCGATCCAGCCTCCCGAGCTTCCCATAATTTTTGGAGACGTGCTGGAGGAGAGCGTAATTCATTATTAATTCATAACATAGATTTTTAGCATCTAAAAATAGTAAACCCATTTCAAAAATTCCAAAATAATTACAGTAGATGTAAGTCAGTAGTAGGAAGCTTCCCAAATTTTCTCAAAATTTTCCATCAATGTTACGGCCCTCTGATAATTCAAAAACCCTAAAAATCATAGTATTTTAATTTCTAAAAATACTTAGCCTCCTCCAAAAATTATGAAATTTTTACAGGGGCTAGCCCTTGCCAAGATGAGCAAATTTGATGTTCAAAGTTTTTGCATTTGAACTCTATATAAAACCCCAAAAAAATCAAATGATAATAAATATAATAATAAAAATTTATAAAAAAATTTGAAACTGCCGATTCAGTACGCCGCCTCCCCCTTGCGGGCTTTACCCGCCGGCGTCCGGCCACCGGCCGGCCGTGGCTCCGCCCCCGGCCGTCTATACGGGGGCGGGCGCTCCCTCCGGCGGTGGTCCGGCGGCCTGCCACCGCCGACCACCGCCGGAGTTGATTTTTATCAAAATATGCATGGAGGAGGGGGAGGGCCACTACAACAAACTGCACTTATAGTAAGGACCTAAATCGTTACAATAAGTGCCAAAAATCGTTACAAAAACTCTTTGGTAACGAAAAAAACTTTAAGTAACGGTCCTCCTCTAAAGCTCGACGCTAAAGGTTCTTGTAACGAATGTATGCATGTCGTTACAAATAAATTAATTGTAACAAACGATACTTTCTCACCAAAAAGAGATTCTTCCTCACAATAAATTGGTCACAATAAATATTATTTCGTTACGAATGTTTTTTTTCCTCACAAAAAAACAGTTATGATTAAAACTATTTCGTTACCAATGTTTTATTTTTTCCTCACTAAAAATAAAATAACTTCGTTACAATAAAGTATAATAAACATTATTTCGTTACAATAGATTAAACAATAGTAAGGAAAAAATCGTTACATTTGTTTCTCATTCTTCTTACTACAGCCAATTCATTTATATATCAAAAATATTTCATTTCTATTTTTTTGTACCTGAGATTTTATTACAAATAATAATCTTGAAAACACACATATATTTAATATTTAGTAACAAGATCAACATGTATTTATTCATACCAAAAAATATTACATAGAGTACAAGTTATTATCATCTCTTCTAAAATACTATAATATTACATTACAAGATCAACATGTTTCTAATAAATCTTCCGTCATTTTTCAAAAAATGAATCGTCCATCACTTTCTGACTAATGAATCTTTCGTCACTTGTCGGTCAATGCTCGAGCACCCTACAAATAAAAGAGAGCAAGAAACATAGATCATTCCAAGAAAACAAAAGTACCTTCAAGTAAAATCAAAACCATAATAAGTTAGAACTCCAATATCACTTGTGTCATGTAGACATGTAGTAATCTCAAATAATGGAAATAGCCAAAGTTATCTGCTATAAAATCTGAAGTAGCATAAAGTACTTATAAAATCCAACTCATATTTGTTAATGACCTCACACCTTCTGAGAGTAAACAAATTCTAATATATTTTACTTCTACTTTATTTTAGTTCAAAACATTAGCTGCTCATCCTAGTAATACTAGTCAATAATGTACTATTTCTGAAGTCTTTCTAATCCACAACATACATGATGTTTTATGTGTGCGTTGACAATTTCTCCATGATAGATATGGTTGTGGTTTATTCTAATCATAATTAATCAGGCCAACAACTACCATGTAAAAGTCAGCTCTATTACTGTGACTTTGAAAATTATCTTATATTAATGTGATAACCCCCACAAAACATAAATCAGTAATATAATATTGGTCTGGTTAGCCCCCAGTTCATGCAGCCTCATTCATTACTCAAGAGTACTACTCACTGCACAACACAGTGTACTACTCACTGCACAACACAACACTACTCACTCACAGCCACTCAGTATACAAGGTGCATGAACACACATGTATATACAAGGTGCATGAACCTTATAGAAAAATATCTATGATATCAAAATGCTATTTTTTTATTTGGCAATTCAGCAAGCTAAGCCACTCACCTGAAAATTGCTTGGACATCATTCTCAAGTAATATTTGAGGCAGAATGAGATGAAGGTATGTGACTCACTTCCTGAAAAAAACATATTAGTAGGTAAAAGTTTGTATCATTTAATAAATTGACATGCGCCATATATTAATTGGTAACAATTGGCAGAAAAAACCAAAAGAAAGACTTGCCTTGGTTACTGCTTTAGCAAACTGACTGGGCAAATATTATTGAGTTTTAAAAACTAAACAATATTGCTCATCATCATTGCCTTAATCCCTACATCAAATTCGTGGCCTCTAATATGCTGACAATAACCTGAGTGAGTGGCCAACGTAAAAACAACTGAGACTTGGTATATACTTTGGTATAAGAAAACAAGAACCAATAAACTTGGAAGTGTACCAGTTCAGACAGCTATGTCCATGTCGACCATTACATCCTCAAGCTACCCAAGCTCATCCTTCATACTCTTGATGATTGCAATGCATAAAGTTTATACCTATTCATATAAAGAGTTGGAATTAGATTAGTGAACTTAGATTGAGAAATCCTTTAGACCTGAAAAATAAATATATTCAATGTTTTCCCTTCCTCGGCCAAGGATAAACAAAGAAATAGCTTTCCTAGTGGTCTATCCGTGGATCGGTGAGGATTTGTAGACGAGGTCAAAATATTCTTAGAGATTAGCATCATAACATTTCAGTAAAATGATCAATTCAAAAACTATAGCATAATTAAGAAGCTTAGAATGCAATACCTTTTGAAGGGGAAAATGCAACATTGAGATGTCTACCACCTGACGGTAGCACCTTGTAATATCTGCAATTAAATCTTAGCAACTCAGTATGCCATAGATAAAATTGTGACTTTTCCCATGTAAAAGAAAATGTGTCACTGCGTTGGCATCACTGCTAAAAAGAAGAAGAATATAAAGAAGGGATTTCAGTTTTGGGTTCCCGGTCTAGTATCATGTTGCTGGAAAAGCTAAATTATTTAATAGAGAAATGCTCTTTATATAATAGAGATACAATCCATATGAATAAGATGATAATCCATAGAAAAGTAACTCAAGAGTTACAAGGATGTTTGTACTTGCCCAAATAAGATCAGAGCATATTTATATATTCAACTGTACAGCTAGGCCTGCATCTTAGTGGGCGCAACATCTTACGCATATGATGTGCTTGACTACTCTCTGTGGGTTGAGCCCACATTCAAGAGGGCTGCGCTCTTACAAGCAAGTTGCACCCATCTCCCTCTCCCCACTAACACATGACTCAAAAATCTGACTATAAATCAAAAAACTTACCTAAAGATACTCAAAAACCTAACTATCACATATTTTTAAAACATTTCAAGACAACAAAAGTGTGGAGTAACCAAAATTTTAGTTTTTCTTCAAGAAATCAAAAACTAATATGAAATTGATAGTAACATTGAAGAAAAATTAAACACGAATAAACTACTGTGAACTTAACCGATAGCCATATTGTTTGTCAAACGGCAACTTAAATACAACAAGAATATTAGATGCATCAAAAAATAGAAATTATAAGCTGATATATGAATTAAACATACGCGAGAATAGTACGAGTGGGAAGAGGGAGATGAAGAATGCAAAAGGCGAGCGAACGAAGTTCAGTCTCTGTTTGGATTTGCTCTTCAAATAATGTTGCATACTAATCATTAAACATATATTAATACATCGACATGAATCAGTTCCAAATAAAAGATAAGAAAAAGGGAATGGGGATTCATTAATGAACTGAACTACAAAGAATTGAGTTTTTCTTTTATCTTCGCATTCAATTTATGATGAAAATTTTAAGAAATCAGACAAACTACAAATTTAAGAAAAAATTTACAGGAAATGGATTAACCCATCAAACTCTTCCTGCTATACCGCGAAGGAAGGTTTTTTCTCATCCTGACACTCAATTTATGAAGTAAAAATTGAATGCTCAAGAATCCTCCAGCAACTGGTGCAGCAACACACTGGAAATGTGTAATGGAGTAACTGGGCACCAATAAAGCCAAAACTGGAGCACAAAAAACAGTAGAAGTAGATGATCAACCCACATTAGATAACGGAAATTAGATGCCAAAATACCTGAGCAGTAATTCTGACAAACCAACACAGAATGTAGGAACATAACTCACTAAAACCTCCAGATTATTATTAAAATATAAGAACCAAAGCACTTACAAATGCAAAAACAAAACAAAAAGCAGTAGTTCTCCTTCCAAAATTCAAAGAAACCTGGGCACTTTGCCGGGTAGTTTAGGCTTGGGTCAGAGTTCCGGTCATCTTGCTGGGCTCCGACCGACTGGAATTCGTGTTCTTTTATTTTCTCCGCATACATTTCCTCGACCATTGCTTTCCATAGCTGCACCCTTGCGTTGATGAACCAATTGGAGACCTGTGAGGAGAGCATGTGCAACCTAATGGGAAATAGTTGTAGATTCGAGAGAGTCTCCTGCAGAAGCTCAACCAAATAGATAAAAGCATAAATAAAATGAAACAGAATAGATTTGATCGTTAACTTCATTTTTTTATTAAGGGTCCATAACTTCATGGATTGGCGCTTCATTTTTGCTCTGGTGAGTTTGGACAAAAACACCGCCGGCATAGAATGTATGTTTAGCATGTCAACAGTTATGACCGCCACCAAGAAAAGAAAACAATGAATAAACGACAGTTCATAACCACTCGGGCAGGCTGTGCTCGCTTTGAAGCGGGCGCAACATCCTACATAAACTCTCGGGGGCTGCGCTGTTGCTGCACTAGATGTTTATTAGAATTCATATCGATACCACTCAATTCACATTGGATGTTTTGTATCTGAAAAACTCTTAGTATTGAGAGCCTATCATGTTGTTGCACTCTATATTTATAAGGTCACAACCAATAAAAGTCAAACTTATGAGTATAAGAAATAGCTCAAAAAAAATGAAAGGTCACAACATGATGCAAGAGCAGGAATGGGAAGTGAAATTCAACTTCAATAAAGAAGTACCATGAGTATGAAAGTAAGAATGAGGAGTTTACACTTAACGAATTTGTAAGCAAAAAGCATTGGTTAGTAAATAGGCAGAGAGTTGCCGCCGATGCACCAACCGTGGATTTGGAATTTTTAGGATAACCAAAAACTGTTTAACTGTGTATTTTTAGGCGATTGACCAGCATGTGAATATCAAAAACTGTTTAACTGCTGAATTTGGTATTTTTAGCATAATCATAAGAAAATATACTTGGAGTGAATGAAAAATCGGTTGTGTACAGTCCTTTGCGATAATAAACATCAATAAAGTTGACTCCAATTGCCTCATTCTTAACTCGTATTCTGCAACTCAAAAAATGATTAATAGAGTCAAGCACAAAAATATTGATACAGTTGAATATATAAATATGCTCTAAAATGGTTAGAGAATTTGTAGATGTAAATTAAGAAAAAAGATATGTAGCAGAATTTCAAAAAAAAATGATATGCAATAGTAATCGTTTCTACAAAATAAGCAAGAGATTTGGATTTGCAAGATCATAAATCATCATTCTTATTCAAAGGAAGTTGTATATCAAAATACTTGATATAAAAAACTGCAATATAACTATAGGTGAAGAAGTGAGAGGGAAGGAAATAGATCAAGTATCAAAGATGGGGGTAAGTTCATTATATTAACTACACAAAGGATATCTCAATAAGCTGTGCTCATTGCCTTGCCTAACAAACAAGAAGAAGACCAAACTTACTGAAAAAGTGAAGAAGAAAATAAGCAAAGAAAGAAATGTAGGAGGACAGCATACTCGGTATTATCGTAACTTACATCTCGATAAGGGAAATCTTCGGCTTCAAGCATGTTTATCACCTGACCCATTTTTGGTCTCTTTTGCGCTTCAGGATCGACGCATCTCAACGCCACCAAGAGAGCCTTCTTCAAGGCTCTTGAAGTGGGTTTCTCAGCCATCTTAGGATCTAAAACACCTTCAGAATTCCTGTTGCTGACCATCACTTTAAGCCGTCGCCAGAATTCCTGTTATCATACTCTTATATACCCTCCTCCGTCAGTTGAACCACCTAATTGTCACTCATCTATACTATAATAAAAAGAAAAACTTCAAATGATGTATTGTCTAATGGTGTAAATGTGCAATGGAGTAATGATGCATAGGAGGAAGGAACAACATCTGCTTCCTATCTACTATACCCTATTCATTTCTCATTACCACTACTATTATGACAAACAAATTGGTAGATATAATCTTCTCACACAAGCGCCTTTTTAATATGAAACAGAAGAACACTAGGTGTCTAACACACCTTGGGTTGTTAAAAAATAGCTGAGAGTTCTCGTACTGTTGGTTTGATTGTGCAACCGTTTGGATCTATGGTTTATTTGTGCTTAGGGATCATAGCTTCCAAGAAAGAGGGAACAACAAGAAATTTATTTCTAGAAGAAATCACAATACCTCTGAAGATATGCCTGAATTTCCACTCAACTTCATGAAGATCCCTTGCAATTAGCTCCTGTGCAGGTGGTTGCAGTGAGAAATCCTGGAGCCAAAATCAGAAAAATCACACAAGATTCGAGCAGCATTAAAAATCCAGCTCACAAATGAAGAAAAAATTACCAGAGGAGGAAACACTTTCTCCGCAGCTCTGCGAGGAACAGAAAACCCACCGTGCGTGCTAGTATCGCTAGCAGTCAGTGTCTTGCAAAAATAATTGGTAGGTTGCTTGCTGGGAACCCCCATATCAATGGGGATATAAGTATCCTTCTGCTCCTCCTGAACATTGCAATGGGGAAAAAGAGAGTATGTTAGACACTAGGGGAAAAAATATGTAAAAGCTTTGTAAGGTATCATTGCCAACAAAGAGGCCTCACACTGGGCAATGAGATCTTGCCAGCTGCCAGCCGTCGCCGGAATCTTCCGGAGGAGGCGACGAGCGAGGGAGAGAGGAGTGCGGGATTCATTCTCCACCGAAGGGTTGACAGCATGAGAATCTCCATTCGCCGAATAGTCCTGTTCTCGAATACACACCCCATCTCCTTCGCCGGAGGAGGAAGCTGGAGATCAAGAAGCAGGGGAACTCGAGTCTCCTCAACCTTCGCCGCAAGAGAAAGGCACGCCACCGCAGCGAGCAGCCCCATCCATGGCTTGTCTTCCTGCAGCCACAGGATGCTTCTCTTGGCGACTGGGAAGAGGGGAGGAGAACGACGACGATAGAGGAGAACAACAATGAGGAAAACCCTATTCTCAGCGCAGGTATTACCAGTGATGGTGGCGTCAATCATGGAAGAGGCGGCGAGGAGCTGAGTCGGATGGATGAGGGAGGGAGGAAGAGGTGCGGGCGGGATTTTAGGGCATGAAGGGATCGCAAGGTCGAGCCCAGTTTCTACGAAAAGAACAAGTGGAGGGAAAAATGAAAAAATGGCGAAGGATAAGTGGAGGGAAAAAGGAAAAAAGGAGGGAAAATGAAATATTAGATAGGCTTGGAAAAATGTTAGAGGAGAAAAATAGGCAGCATTATATTTTTAAGTATAAATAATTAAATATAATTAAAGCTGGAGTGATGCACCTGGAACGTCATTGCATTCTTCGTTGGCTCGTCGCTGGAGTTGATAAGCTGTGACCTAAATCGCGACGTCAAAGTTTTTCGCTTGCGAAAATCAAAGTCGAATTTTTTGCTTGAGCGCACGAACGTACTCATACATTTTTAATTATGGACATGTTATCGCCGTGCTAAACAGAGCCTTCATCTCACCGATATTTTTTAATTAATAATAAATATTCATTTATAAAGAATTAGTTAAAGTATACATTAACGCGCGGGGCCTGCTTGGATGTCGTCAAAACCCGCTTGGCTACGGACAAAGTCCGCTCAATGATGTCTCTAACTTGGATGTAAGCAAAGCCCACCGAAGAAGGCAAAGCTCGCTTGGATGTGGGAGAAGGCCGTCGATTGATTGTCGTGTGTGTGTGTGTGTGTGTGTGTGTGTGTGTGTGTGTGTGTCTGTGTGTGTGTGTGTCTGTATCTGTGTTTGTGTGACTGTGTGTGTCTGTGCGTCTCTGTCTGTTTGTGTGTGTGTGTGTGTGTGTCTGTGTGTGTCTATGTGTGTGTGTGTTCGTGTGTATGTGTGTTCGTGTAAGTGTATGTTAGTGTGTGTTTGTCTGTGTCTGTCTATGTCTGTGTTTGTCTATGTTTGTGTCTGTATTTGTGTGTCTGTGTCTGTGTGTTTACGTCTGTCTGTGTCTTTGTCTGTCTTTGTGTGATCTCCAGCTATGTGTGTGTGTGTGCCTGTGTGTGTGTGTCTGTGTCTATGTTTGTGTCTATGTCTGCGTGTCTATGTTTGTGTCTGTGTATCTGTGTCTGTCTGTATTTGTGTCTGCGTGAGTGTGTGTCTGTGTCTGTGTGATCTTTAGCAATGTGTGTTTATGCATGTGTGTGCATGTGTTTGTGTGTCTATGTGTGGCTATGTCAGTGTGTGCTTGTTTCTGTTTGTGTGTCTGTGTTATGCGTTTGTGTGTGTGTGTGTGATTGTGTGTGTATATGTGTGACATTACCCCTGTCTCGATAGTGCCCCAACGCGACAACACTCATGCAGCTTGAAAACCCCCGTGCGTGAAAATACTCATGTCGTTGTAGTACCACAAGTCTCCGACAGTTGTGCGCGAGGGTTTGCGAGTTGTAGGACTGTTGTCGCGTTGTGGCACTATCGAGGCGGGGGTACTATCGTGCGGGAAACATGAGCTTCCTATGCACTGTCAGTTGATCGAGCATTCAAGAGCGCGAAAATGGGCGGAGTTAATTCTTATTTAAAAAGTAAATAATCTTATTTAAAAAGTAATTCTTATTAAACATCATGTTTTATTTATCAATCGATATGACATGTATTTATTGTTTTCATTGCATCAATTTTCATTAAAATACGTATCTTCTAGCAATTGATATGACATGTATTTACATACTTTAAATTTATATGTTTTTAGATTTAATTTTTTTTGCGATAGTACACGGGGGTCATCTCTCGCGCGCCCGTAAGAAATATGTGTGTTTCTCCAAAAAAAGCGATAAAAGTTAAAATCTTTAGTCTTATTTAATTTTCTTAAACTACGCTACGAAAAAACGTCGTTGTAAAAATTAAAAATTACATTAGATATTTCCATGTTACGATATTTAATAGCCATCTCGCGCATACCGGTCAAAAATGCATGCTAGTGCGTTTATATAAAATTTTATACGCGTTTATATTTATATATAACTAAATTTATTATTATTATTAATTATATATATATATATATATATAATTGAATTGAATTGAATATTAATTACTATTATATTAAATTAAATTAATATTAATATTCAATTAATTTTTATGCCCATGCTCGATGCTCTCCGTATTATGCCCATGCTCGATGCTAGCTCTCCGCTGCGATCGTATCCCGGCAACCGTACGTGAAAGACATTGCTACAGCTCGTAAATGGATGTTTGTGTGTTTGGTTTTCCGTGTCTGTGTGTGTGCATGTGTCTATGTTTGAGCCCCGACACATGCAATACGCGCTAGCTCTCAAGCAAAAAAAGGAAAACTACATGCACGAGAGTGCATTTGCGTGCGCGCGAGAGTGCATTTGCGTGCGCGCGAGAGTGCATTTGCGTGCGCGCGAGAGTGCGTGATTTTATTTTAATTCCAAAATTATATTAAAAAATTAATGTCATATTAATTTGCATTCATTTTTACATTTAATATATTTTTTATTTTTAGTTTTGTTTTGTTCAAAATTTTATGTAGGAAAATTTTCATCCGTATATTTCATTCATTCATGTGTGAGAGAGATAGAGCTGCATGGGAGAGAGACAAAAAAACTTTTATAAAAAGTTAAAGATTTATAAAAAACCTCGTACGCGCAAAAATACATGTCGCAATAGTACCACATATCTGCGACAGGCGCGCACGGATGTTTGCGAGCTGTAGGAGTACTGTCGTCGCATTAGAGCACTATCGAGGCGGGGTACTGTAGCGCGCATACAAATTTTATTTTATTTTATTTTTTCAAAAAAAAAATAATAATTCAAAACTTTGATAATAAAATTGTACAAAAATTGAAAATAAAATATGATATATTTTTTGTAACAAAACTTTAATAATAAAATATTACTATTAGTAAGGAAAATGTTTTTATCACAAAAAACTTTCATGATATGGTTACAATTAATACTTATTGTGAGAAAAGTTTTCTATTTGTAACGTAACATTAGTGTTGTTACAAATACTTACAGTTATAGTAACGAATTAATTATTATTGTAACAAAATTTAAAATATTCGTTACAAAAAAGTGCTTTTTTGTAAGAACAAAAAAAATTTGTTACTAAATATAACTATTAGTAACAAACTGTGTTTCAGTTACATTTCAGTCCTTACAACAGGTGCAGTTTGTTGTAGTGGCGGCGGTGGCGGCGCTCCGGTCGCCGGCGTTTGCATGTGATGCATCCGGGGATAAGGTAGGGAGGAGAGGAGAAGATCCCACTCTGTTTGGGGGCCTCCGAGAGCTTTCAGCGAGTTCCTCCATTGGAGGTGGTGGAGGGTGGTGGAGGTTCGGCTCGCATTTTCCGGCGAGGTGGAGCTCCGGCAGAGGTTTGGATGGGCTCGACTGAGATGGGGGAGAGGTGTGTCTTTCTTTGGGAGGCAAGGGGTCCTTATATATGGAGATGGAGCACCCCCTCCCTCTTACCTTCGATATGGGACTATCTTCCATGGGAGAAGAAGCCTTGCCTCCATCCATTTGGTTAAGACATGTGGCAGCCATCCATTGGGGAGTTGTACAACCTATAAGCTTAGGTAGGCCATTAGCCATGTGGAGGGCTTGATTTTAACCAATAGGATGAGAGTGAGAGAGAGGGAGAGAGAGAGAATGTTTGGGTGGGCCATATGTCTAAACTTCTTGGCTTTGGGATTAGTGCCAAATTCTTGATCAGCCGATGAGAGAATGGCATGGAGATTATGATTTTGTTGAGTGGAGGATGAGTGGAAAGGGTTTTAAAAGATCCAAAAATATCCTCTTTTAAGAGGGTTGACCAAAGTCAACCCTAAGTGGGTCCTGCATATGGTCAAGGTCAAAATGGGTCTGAGTCATCGAGTGTCGGGTCACCATGGATGTGAGAGGGTTGAAATCCAGCGTTTACGTATCTCGAAAATCTTATAATTTTACGAACGTTTATTTTTATTTACTTGACCAAATGATGTCGAAATCGGGCGAAACGAATTTTGTTGCATTCGTATCGGCTATACAAGTCTAATGCCACTGACAGAATTCAATTTGGAGTTCGTTTGCTCAATATTCTAAAATGGCGTTGTTGCGACGCTCGATATTACTCAAAATAGTCGTTTTCTCCAAAAACCTTCGGATTGGTACGAAACGAATTCCGTTGCACTCGTATCGACCATACGAGTCCAATGCAACTGACAGAATTCAATTCGGAGTTCGTTTGCTTAATATTATAAAATGGCGTTGTTGCGACGCTCAATATTACTCAAAATAGTCGTTTTCTCCAAACGACCTCGGATTGGAACGAAACGAATTCGGTTGCACTCGTATCGGCCATACGAGTCTAACGCAACTGACGGAATTCAATTCGGAGCACATATGCTCTATGTTCTAAAACTGCGTCGTTGTGACGCGCTACGGAACTCAAAACGATCACTTTCACCAAATGACCTCGGATTGGAACGAAACAAATTCTGTTGCACTCGTATCGACCATACGAGTCCAACGCAACCGACGGAAGTCGATTCAGAGCACGTATGCTCTATGTTCTAAAACTGCGTCGTCGTGACGCGCTACGGTACTCAAAATGGTCACTTTTACCAAATGACCTCGGATTGGAACGAAACAAATTCTGTTGCACTCGTATCAACCGTACGAGTCTAACGCAACTGACGGAAGTCAATTCGGAGCACGTATGCTCCATAAATAACTTTGACGTTGTGGCGAAGCACGATGCTACCCAAAATAGTCATTTCTCTAAATGACCACTATGTGGTGAAGGTCGGGTCGTGGTTTTCCTCTGACCCGGCCTAAGCTCCTCCTTTAGGGTTCAACTGAACCGGTTAGACCCCTTTTCAAAGTCGGGATGTTACAATCCAATAAAACAAAGAAATTTTTCGTCCCTGAAAATACGAGTGGGTCATGGAGATTAAAACGGAGCCTACTATAGACCACTATATTTGTCGAATGACCCCAAATTTAAGGGTACATAGGTTTGGTTTTACCTAAATGAGCTGTGTTGACGGCTCCCGCCGTGTACTGCAATAAGTAGCTTAAGCGAACTAGGGGGTATCTTTACCCTAGCCATGTCCATTCTGCCGTAATTCTGATATATATATTGTTTGAGGGAACATTTCGTGCGCCAAATCATTCGCTAACTGAATTATCAGCTTAGATAATTATATCGAATAAGTAATTCTAGCATAGTCAAAAACCTCCAAAGTTTGCATATCTGAAACGCAAAATTTATGAGTTGTGTCATAGAGGTACATAGTAAAAACCCATTAACATATAACCGACTCTCATACGAAGGTTATATGTTAGTGGAACAAAGAACAAGAAATGCCAGTAAGTAGTGTAAATCCATGAACATATAACCAACTCCCATACGAAGGTTATATGTTAGTGGGATAGATAACAGAAATGTACGTAAGCAGGGTAAATCCATGAACATATAACCAACTCTCATACGAAGGTTATATGTTGTTGGTACATGTACAAATTGCAAGTAAGCAGTGAAAAATCCATGAACATATAACCAACTCCCATACGAAAGTTATATGTTGATGGTACATGTAAAATTGCAAATATGTAGTGAAAAATCCATTAACATATAACCAACTCCCATACGAAGGTTATATGTTGATGGTACATGTAAAAATTTGTATGTTACGATGCAAATGATGCGTATGCAGTCTATGCACGACAAGTACTCATGACTCATCACAATTTCCTGCGTTGATACATTCTGACCGCTTTTCTTCCAGCAGGGTAGCGACCCCCGCGGGCCTCACCGATGTGGTCGTCGGTGACAGTGGCCGGTCCTGCCACTTCTGGGTGTGGACGTACCGCACTACCCAGGCCCCAACGTACAACTCTGTGTACTCTTGGATGTGAGCGACATCCGGCGATTCCGAGATTCGGCTATCCAACGGAGGGACCTCTTGGGGAAATAATAAATAACCTCCCGGGGTTCACACACTCCCTAGTGCCTCGTGAGTTGTCAACCTTCCCATTCCTGTACGAACGGTCCTTGGGCATGACTGACTCGCCACGATAATCACATACAATTATTTGCACCTTATGTTGCTATATTTTGACCGCTTTTCTTCCAGCAGGGTAGCGAACCCCGCGGGCCTCACCGATGTGGCCGTCTGTGATAGTGGCCGGTCCTGCCACTTCTGGGTGTGGATGTACCGCACTACCCAGGCACTAACGTACAACCACGTGTACTCTCGGTCGTAGGAGACGTCCGACAATAATTGAATTTGGCCAACCAGCGGAGGGACCCAGCGGGGCATATAAGATACAACCGAACTCCCGGGGTTCACACACTCCCTAGTGCCTCGTGAGTCGTCAACCTTCCCATTCCTGTACGAACGGTCCTTGGGCATGACTGACTCGCCACGATAATCACATACAATTATTTGCACCTTATGTTGCCATATTTTGACCGCTTTTCTTCCAGCAGGGTAGCGAACCGTGCGAGCCTCACCGATGTGGTCGTCGGTGACAGTGGCCGGTCCTGCCACTTCTGGGTGTGGATGTACCGCACTACCCAGGCCCTAACGTACAACCCCGTGTACTCTCAGTCGTAGGAGACGTCTGGCAATAATTGAATTTGGCCAACCAGCGGAGGGACCCAGCGGGGCATATAAGATACAACCGAGCTCCCGGGGTGCACATCTCCCTGTCGCCTAGAGTCGTCAACCCTCCCGCACCGGTACATACGGTCTACGGGCATGACCGACCCGCCACTTTTCCACCGCAAGCAATTTACAGTAAAAACAATGAATAAAATAGGCAACCAGCATATTCGGGTCCGCGGTGACTTACCCTTTTTAATGAGGCTTTCTGGCTGGCCGAGTATGCAATATTGCAAGATCAATGCTAACAATGTACTTCTGGGATGGGGTGCATACAAGCTTTTCTAAATTTGCCACTATTTTATTTCAATCCAGCACATTGTCTTAGTAATTATTTCCTGAAATATTGACGTTATTGAAAAGACTAACATTTCATCATAGCTCTTCTACGATTACACAGCTTTATTTTAAACAGATCGTCAAATTGATAAATGTCATATCAAGTCAAAGCATACTTCATATTTGCAATCGTCGGAGCAATTCTCCATATACACAAAAAATTTCATTTGATTAGCTCACCTCAAATGAAATTTGAAAATGAGAATTTTAATCCCAATAAAACAAAGAAGCTTAAACCTGGGATTGAGATTAGTAATAGAATCCTTACATTGCACACATAATTCCATACGATTAGTTTACCTCGAATGGAATTTTGAAAATGAAAATTTAACCCCAATAAAACAAAGAAGCTTAAACCCGGGGTTCAAAATTTGAAGTAGACGTTTGTAGGGTTTAACGGAAGTGTTTTATGGGGACAATATAAATCATCGTTTTGAGATCAGATGTGGTAAATGACATTTAAGTGTCAATCCACAAATATATGCCAAGTTAATTTGTTGTCAACTTTTAACTTTAAGGTCCACCACCGCTTCCGCTGCAGTGGTTCGTCCCGAACCACGCAATAACGACCGGTGGAGAAAGAGTTGTTTCTGTGATCACTTTTGGTCGACAAGATCGGTTACGCTCTGATCCATTTGTAAGACCCCCCCTCCAAAATCGATAGTCCGACCGGGGGATCTTATCGCACACCACCCTTTTTGCACGACGTCGAAGCGATCACGAAGGGTGAAGGTACTAACTTCTTCAACCCCCTTCCTTGAACACTCCAAGGTCATGCATTAGGGTGGTGTTAAGCGAAAGTCACTACACATCAACAGAGTAAGGAAGCGACATTCTAGCGGAAGACTTCATTAAAGAGTGCACTTAATAGTATTTAGCGGAAGACGTCGTATTGTAGCGGAAGATTAATTATCACAGAAACCTTAAACTCAAGACCTGTATGAATAACTTCCATACCTCCGCCGCATTAATTCGTTATCAATATATAGATGCTATGAGGTGGGGCACAACAAAAGGGATGCGGCTTAACAACTTGTACCTGACGTAGCCTGCTCCGTGGCTTCATCCACACACAGATGTTGTCACACATCCGCACCTGTCACCTGTGCCAAAGACAAGTTATTAGAACCACGAAACAGAATCCAACCCCTACTAACAAACAGACATAATATAACATTTATAAGGGAGGGGTCATCTGGACTCTTATTGGGCCGAGGCCGTCTTCCCACGACCACCGCCTACGTACTCCGTATCATCCTGCATACGGTCTCAGACCCACGTAGTTCTATTAGTTTCGCACGGGTTGCCCTCCCAGACCATCCGTCGTGCGGGTTGCCTTAGAGTAAAACTCATAAGCCATCTGACATTCTCCCAAGGCACATTTTATATTCCTGGAGGAATAATTCTCGAAGGCACAATATATTCCCGTAGGAATATTTCTCGAAGGCAATATTTCATTTCCGTAGGAATTACTTCTCGAAGGCAACATTTCATTCCCGTAGGAATTTCTACTCGAAGACTGCATTTCATTCCCGCAGGAATTACTTTCTCGAAAGCTGCATTTCATTCCCGTATGAATTACTTTCTCGAAAGCACCATATATTCCCGTAGGAATATTTCTCGAAGGCAACATTTCATTCCCGTAGGAATACTTCCCGAAGGCACAATATATTCCCGTAGGAATATTTTCTCATAGGATCAATATATTCCCGTAGGAATATTCATTACTGTCAATACAAGAATAGACTTCAAAACATTGATTCGACCGCGCTGCTGTACAAGCGGCGGCCAGTGCGGCACTATTTAGAGTTGACTCTGAAAGTATGTCACGTCTTCACGTCAACTCTAAATTTATAGGCAATACAGAAGGAAAAGCCAAAACATCGATCTGTCCGCTCTGCTCTACAAGCGGCGGCCAGTTCGGCACTATTTAGAGTTAACTCTTAAAGTATGCCACGTCTTCACGTAAACTCTAAATTTATAGGCAATACAGAAGGAAAATCCAAAACATCGATCTGTCCGCTCTGCTCTACAAGCGGCGGTCAGTTCGGCACTATTTAGAGTTACTCTGAAAGTATGGCACGTCTTCACGTCAACTCTAAATTTATAGGCAATACAGAAGGAAAAGCCAAAACATCGGTCTGTCCTCTCTGCTCTACAAGCGGCGGCCAGTTCGGCATCATTAAGAGTTGACTCTGAAGGTATGCCACGTATTCACGTCAACTCTAAATTTATAGGCAATACAGAAGGAAAAGCCAAAACATCGATCTGTCCGCTCTGCTCTACAAGCGGCGGCCAGTTCGGCACTATTTAGAGTTGACTCTGAAAGTATGCCACGTCTTCACGTCAACTCTAAATTTATAGGCAATACAGAAGGAAAAGTCAAAACATCGATCTGTCCGCTCTGCTCTACAAGCAGCGGCCAGTTCGGCACTATTTAGAGTTGACTCTGAAAGTATGCCACGTCTTCACGTGAACTCTAAATTTATAGGCAATACAGAAGGAAAAGCCAAAACATCGATCTGTCCGCTCTAATCTACAAGCGGCGGCCAGTTCGGCACCATTTAGAGTTGACTCTGAAGGTATGCCACGTCTTCACGTTAACTCTAAATTTATAGGCAATACAGAAGGAAAAGCCAAAACAACGATCTGTCCGCTCTGCTCTACAAGCGGCGGCCAGTTCGTCACTATTTAGAGTTGACTGTGAAGGTATGTCACGTCTTCACGTCAACTCTAAATTTATAGGCAATACGGAAGGAAAAGCCAAAACATCGATCTGTCCGCTCTGCTCTACAAGCGGCGGCCAGTTCGGCACTATTTAGAGTTGACTCTGAAGGTATGCCACGTCTTCACGTCAACTCTAAATTTATAGGCAATACAGAAGGAAAAGCCAAAACATCGATCTGTCCGCTCTGCTCTACAAGCGGCGGCCAGTTCGACACTATTTAGAGTTGACTCTGAAGGTATGCCACGTCTTCACGTCAACTCTAAATTTATAAGCAATATAGAAGAAAAAGCCAAAACATCGATCTGTCCGCTCTGCTCTACAAGCGGCGGCCAGTTCGGCACTGTTTAGAGTTGACTCTGAAAGTATGCCACGTCTTCACGTCAACTCTAAATTTATAGGCAATACAGAAGGAAAAGCCAAAACATCGATCTGTCCGCTCTGCTCTACAAGCGACGGCCAGATCGGCACTAAAATATAATGAAGGTGCAACATAAGCAGTAATAAAGGCCGGAAGCAGGGGGCCATAATATCAAGCAGTAAAATAGGCCGAAAGCAGAGGCCATAATATCAAGCAGTAAAATAGGCCGAAAGCAGAGACCATAATATCAAGCAGTAAAATAGGCCGAAAGCAGAACCATAATATCAGAAGTATAATAGGCCGAAAGTAGAGGCCATAATATCAGGACCAGTGCGAGACTGGATTACTGAAAATAAATGCAGAAAGTAAACGCAGGACCAGTGCAAGATTGGAGAGCATAATAAATAAAAGTGTTAGTAGTCCAATCACTCCATAATCAGGAGGCTTCAGTTCCATCTCCGTTCATAGGAGGAAAGTTTCGTTCCATCTCCGTTCATAGGAGAAAATTCTGTTCCATCTCCGTTCATAGGAGGAAATTCTGTTCTTTCTCCGTTCATAGGAGCTTACTTATATTTTATGAGGTTACTTATTTTCGTGTGCCTTGATTTCACATTTTTAATTATCTTGAGGTTATTGAATTGACGGCGTCGCCTCGCGATTGCGACCTTAACTGTGCGTCGATATTTTTACTTTTAAAAATACCCAAACTTTTATAGGGTGCGATCCAGCCTCCCGAGCTTCCCATAATTTTTGGAGACGTGCTAGAGGAGAGCGTAATTCATTATTAATTCATAACATAGATTTTTAGCATCTAAAAATAGTAAACCCATTTCAAAAATTCCAAAATATAGTAGGAAGCTTCCCAAATTTTCTCAAAATTTTCCATTATTGTTACGGCTCTCTGATAATTCAGAAACCCCAAAAATCATAGTATTTTAATTTCTAAAAATACTTAGCCTCCTCCAAAAATTATGAAATTTTTACAGGGGCTAGCCCTTGCCAAGATGAGCAACTTTGATGTTCAAAGTTTTTGCATTTGGGCTATATATAAAACCCAAAAAAATCAAATGATATAATAAATATAATAATAAAAATTTATAAAAAAATTATCAAATTTTTTGACAAAACTGCCGATTCAGTACGCCGCCTCCCCCTTGCGGGCTTTCCCCGTCGGCGTCCGGCCACCGGCCGGCCGTGGCTCCGCCCCCGACCGTCTATACGGGGGCGGGCGCTCCCTCCGGCGGTGGTCCGGCGGCCTGCCGCCGCCGGCCACCGTCGGAGTTGATTTTTATCAAAATCTGCATGGAGGAGGGGGAGGGCGGTGGCGGCGCTCCGGTCGCCGGTGTTTGCATGTGATGCATCCGGGGATAAGGTAGGGAGGAGAGGAGAAGATCCCACCCTGTTTGGGGGCCTCCGAGAGCTTTCGGCGAGTTCCGTCATTGGAGGTGGTGGAGGGTGGTGGAGGTTCGGCTCGCATTTTCCGGCGAGGTGGAGCTCCGACAGAGGTTTGGATGGGCTCGACTGAGATCGGGGAGAGGTGTGTCTTTCTTTGGGAGGCAAGGGGTCCTTATATAGGGAGATGGAGCACCCCCCTCCCTCTTACCTTCGATATGGGACTATCTTCCATGGGAGAAGAAGCCTTGCCTCCATCCATTTGGTTAAGACAAGTGGCAGCCATCCATTGGGGAGTTGTACAACCTATAAGCTTAGGTAGGCCATTAGCCATGTGGAGGGCTTGATTTTAACCAATAGGATGAGAGTGAGAGAGAGGGAGAGTGAGAGAATGTTTGGGTGGGCCATTTGTCTAAACTTCTTGGCTTTGGGACTAGTGCCAAATTCTTGATCAGCCGATGAGAGAATGACATGGAGATTATGATTTTGTTGAGTGGAGGATGAGTGGAGAGGGTTTTAAAAGATCCAAAAATATCCTCTTTTAAGAGGGTTGACCAAAGTCAACCCTAAGTGGGTCATGCATATGGTCAAGGTCAAAATGGGTCTGAGTCATAGAGTGTCGGGTCACCATGGACGTGAGAGGGTTGAAATCCAGCGTTTACGTATCTCAAAAATCTTATAATTTTACGAACGTTAATTTTTATTTACTTGACCAAATGATGTCGAAATCGGGCGAAACGAATTTTGTTGCATTCGTATCGGCTATACAAGTCTAATGCCACTGACAGAATTCAATTTGGAGTTCGTTTGCTCAATATTCTAAAATGGCGTTGTTGCGACGCTCGATATTACTCAAAATAGTCGTTTTCTCCAAAAACCTTCGGATTGGAATGAAACGAATTCCGTTGCACTCGTATCGACCATACGAGTCTAATGCAACTGACAGAATTCAATTCGGAGTTCGTTTGCTTAATATTGTAAAATGGCATTGTTGCGACGCTCGATATTACTCAAAATAGTCGTTTTCTCCAAACGACCTCGGATTGGAACGAAACGAATTCGGTTGCACTCGTATCGGCCATACGAGTCTAACGCAAATGACGGAATTCAATTCGGAGCACGTATGCTCTATGTTCTAAAAATGCGTCGTTGTGACGCGCTACGGAACTCAAAACGGTCACTTTCACCAAATGACCTCGGATTGGAACGAAACAAATTCTGTTGCACTCGTATCGACCATACAAGTCCAACGCAACTGACGGAAGTCGATTCGGAGCACGTATGCTCTATGTTTTAAAACTGCGTCGTCGTGACGCGCAACGATACTCAAAACGGTCACTTTTACCAAATAACCTCGGATTGGAACGAAACAAATTCTGTTGCACTCGTATCAACCGTACGAGTCTAACGCAACTGACGGAAGTCAATTCAGAGCACGTATGCTCCATAAACAACTTTGACGTTGTGGCGAAGCACGATGCTACCCAAAATAGTCATTTCTCTAAATGACCACCACTATGTGGTGAAGGTCGGGTCGTGGTTTTCCTCTGACCCGGCCTAAGCTCCTCCAAGGGTTCAACTGAACCGGCTAGACCCCTTTTCAAAGTCGGGATGTTACACAATCATCTTAGTTTGGGGAGAGCTTTCGGAAGTCTCTGCGACGTTGACGAGGAAGACTTAGCTACACGGATTGGATCTAGAGCAGATTCGGGCAATGATTTGAAGAGGCATCTTGGAGAGGATTTGTGTAATCCATCTCGTCCGCCACTGTCGATAATTCGCAATTTTTCTGCTACTGTTTATTATGTATTATTGTGTGGTGCAAAGTAGGTGAAAATCCTGTGTGGATTGGGGAAGGAAAGCCTTGTAATTGCCTATTTATTTTACGCATTTTTAGTGGAGGCTTTCCGTGTTGGGCTCCGATCGTCCCGTGGTTTATACTCTATTGGGTTTCCACGTTAAATCTCTATGTGACTTTTTTTGTTGTTATTTTGTGCTGTGTTTTGATTATGTATCGGCATACCGCTAAGCGATCGTGCAGGTACTTGCTCGAACTAATTTACAGGTGCTCTGATCGGACTTATGTGCTCTCAAGCCCAATAGGTGTAAGCCAGATTTTAGACTTGACCGGACCGGATGCCCGGCGCTTCACGGTCGAACTGGTTCGTACAACCCTGTTTTTAAAACACTACTTTTAAGTAACTGTTTTGAAATTTATTTTAAGAGACAAGTCTTGCCTTTCAGCTTTCATCCGAATAATGTAATATGTTCTGCCGAAAATTTATTTTGTGAGCTAAGCTAAACATTCAAAAAAATATCACATTAATAAATTTTCAAAAAAATATATATTTAGTCCCCATAAAAACAGCGCATAACATTGATTTATCACATGTGACATATATTTAGTCTTAATGTATGAAAGGATTTCAATACTACATTAATTTTGTGATCACGTAATCACGTTATAAGTAAAAAGATTTAAAATGTAATTTGATTTAAAAGATAATTTATTTAACATTTTTAATTCAAATTTATCATTTTTCTAAAATTTGATTCAAAAGTCTACTCAACATGACGACATGTTCAAAAAAATTGGTCCCGGGGCCCGGCTCGAAAAAAACCCAGCTAGGCCCGGACTCGGGCTAGCTAGTCCACCCCTGACCCAGGACAAGCTATGGGGTCCAACAAGGGCCCCATATATGCTCAAAGCCCAGCCTGGTGCCCGGGCCAGGCCCGACCCAACTAAGCCCGGACACCGGGCCTTACCTGGGCCTGGCACCCAGGCCAGGTGCGGGACAATCCCGCCTAAACAGGCAGGATTTAATAAAATCCCACATATTTAGGCGGGATTTTATTATATGCGGGAATTTAATTAAATCCTGCCTATTTAGGTCGGGGTTGGGGCCCGACTAAAGCAAGGTCCGAGCCCGAGTGAAAAGCCCGTACCCGTCAGGCCCAGTACCAACCCGACCCGAACGATCTTTTTGGACAGGGGTATGACAACAAACATCATAAATCCTTTAAATATACAATTAACATGGCGGTGCTTCCATTGTTTGTCTCTCTTAGCATATTAGGGACTACAATAACAACACTCAAGCCTTTATTCCACTATATTGGGATTGGCTATATAGATCATTTGTCGTCGCCATTGTGCCCTATTTTTAGTCGTAATCTCACTAATGCCTAAGTACATCATGTCTTTCCATATAGTTTCATTTCAAGAATTTATTGGTTTACCCCTCCCCTGTTTAACATATCTAGTGACTAAACTCTCACAACGCCTAACATGTGCCTCTAATGATCTTCTCTATACATGTCCAAACCATCTTAGTCGAGCTTCTCACATCCTCTCTGCAATTGGTGTCACTCTTGTCTTATCCCCGATACATTCATTCATAATTTTATCCAGTCTCGTGTGTCCACACATCGACCTAAGCATTCTCATCTCCGCAATTACCATTTTTTGCTCATGTAGCATATTAGAGACTAATTCAAGTAAATTGAAATGCAAATGTAGCTCCAGCAAATACATTATATTACTCTATTTGAGCAAACACATTACATTACTCCTATGTGAGAACATGTTCATGGATTATAAATTTTGTGAAGAAATACAAACTAATCTATAGTAGGAAATAATGTTTCAAATGTATCTTTTAGTAGGCGTGAGCTTTAATGCCTTGGGCCCCAATCAGGCCCCGGGCCTCCTTTGAAACGGGGTCTTGCAGGACCCGAAAATTGGGTCTTGACCGGGACCGCGGGCTTTGAGTTTTGTATTATTTTTTATTTAATTTTAAAATATTTTTTAAAAAAATTTGTAGATGAGAAAATTTGTAAATAAAAAATCTTATAAATGAATTAAAATGACATAAATAAATTGCTAAAACTAATAAAAAATGCTGCAAAATTTTTTTTTTGACTATATTAATTCCAATTGAAATTACAAAATTCAATTAAAAATTTATTTACTATAACATTTAGAAATTACAAATTCAAGATATTACAATTAAAATTACCAATTGCAAAATATTAAAAGTGCAACATATTTAAATTACAATTCATTCAAAAAATTAAATATTTTTTGAAAATTTATTCCTAATCGAAATATTAAATTTCCTCATGTTTTTTTCAAATTCTGAGACTCTCATTTCAACTTGCGAAATATATTGCGATTGTTTTATGACATTGAGATAATCTTTGTAGAAAATGCAAAGTTGTAGTGATTCATCGGTTTGTCGGGATCTTTGCTCATTCAAAATCCTGTTACTTAAAGAAAAATTAAAGTATATTCTGAAGCTACGATGTTAGCTTGGATTGTTAGTATATCACGAGTCTTAATCAACATAGCAAAATAACTATGGACATTATATTTCCACATTCTAAAATATTAAAGGTATCTATTTCATTCGTACTAATAAAACATGAAATAACGTTGATGCATATAATCATAATTCATTTAAAGAGCTAGTCGCTCGTGCTTTCATTCGTGATATATTGTTATTAAGCATATTTTTGTAATTATTAGATGACAGAGTTAAAAACACCTTCTTGGCATGGTCTTGAATCATACAATTCAAGACCCAATCAAAATTTTCAATTGTACTTTAAATTTTTTTTGTTTTCATTACTTCAATTATAAACACCCAATCAAAATGTAGTTTATGCATATATAAAGTTTGTGTAATTACTATAAAAATTTTAAGAAGCAAAAAACGATTATGATAATAAACAGATAGCTGATATAACAATCGTAGCTCTATAAAAAGATTCCAATAAAGTTATATATGATTCAATTATTTCTCAATCTTACTCACTTAACTCATATACTTTAGTACTCAAGTAAAATTTCAAGTATGCCTCTTGTCACACAGTTCTTTTTAACATTTTAAATATTGAGTTCCAACGGACGAGCATATCAAATTTTAATTTTAAATATTGTTGATCTTATGGATGAATACATTTTTATAATCTTGCTTTAGTTTATTGGAACTATATATAAACCTATTCATATATCTAATTTTATCAACATAATTTTAAATAACAAATAAACAATCTTGCACGGTTAAAATTAGTACGTGAAACACGTAGAGTGTGAAAATGCACAATTTAAAATGTGTTTTAGAGTTTTTTTAATAATTCTACCATCGTAGTATTATTCGACGCATTATCAAAATAAATAATTATTGATTTATATTTTATTTTAAACTTAACAAATTGTATTTCCAGTATGCAAATATATGTTAGTCATACGGACGCAATAACGGGTTCTGCAGATATATGTTAGTCATACATGAGATCCAAATATGGCGGGTTCCGAGGGGGGGCCAAAGAGACATTGTCACCCCCATTTTCTAGCGATTTGTTATAAACAGACCAAAATTTGACTATTCTCAAACCAAATTGGGTTATTCGCTTACCAAATTGGGTTATTCACCGACCAAATTGGATTATTCGCATACCAAATTTGGCTAATTGTTGACCAGTTTCAGCTATGTGCACCCCCAAAATTAATTTTCAACCCGGGGCTCGCCTACTCACCCCCATCAAATGTAGCATTTTATGTACTATTGGGTTTAGAAAATTTTTTTGTGCACCCTCATTTATAATTTTCTGAAACCGCCACCGGATCCAAATGACCAAATACCGCTCGTTAAGCTAGTTCTTTCTTCAAAACTATTGAATTTTTTTAATATATGTTTTGTATGCAAAGACATTAAGTACCGTTCTATTTACTTGATGATATTTTAGTTGTAGCTCTCTGCGTATGTAAGTCGTTTCATTCTCGTTGTTGTAATGGTTGAATGATAATTCATGTACAATAACATTTCTAATTTGATCAAATAACTCTATAATGCACTGTTCTCAAACTAGAGATTATTTCAAATGGTTTTTTTGTTTGATTATTTTGTCTCTTTTTTTAATGGTAGAGAAATGAAGAAGCAATAAATAAATATGAATTTTGATCACTAAATATTAATGGTTGGTCAATAAAGACATTTAATGATCAAATATAATCACCACAAAATGGTTGCAAAATTATCATTAGTAAATGTATAGAAGTTCATTATCTTCCTTAAAAAAAAATTAAATGCAAAGAGTCATAGTTAATTTTTTTTTCTTTTCATCCAAGTGGTCACAAGTGTCTACTGTTTGAAAAGAGAACAAGAAAGAAAAGGAGACATTTAATAGTGAGAAACAACAGAGACGAAAATAGATGAAATATCAAACCCTAGGTGGTGCTGCGGTGCTTAATTTGGCGTAGAAGAGATGATAGTGAACTTAACGCCGCCGAGGAAGATACTGCAGAAATCTCGTTATATCTTGGACGAAGAAGATGGTGTTAGAACTGTAGATATCCGCTTCAATTCACTCCAGTCTTAGGCTTCAATTTTGCTTACTGGCAGGTAGGTCGAGCAATAAGAATAATGTGAGCCTGTAGCCTCTGTTTGTTTGGGTGGCGGCGTTTGGAGCATTGGGACTGAGAGCGGTGGTAATGGATGGTGGGAATGGAGGGCGGGGTTTGTAATGACGTTGAAGGGCAAAAATAATGTTTTGAAGCGTATGAATGGAGAATTGAGGTTTACCAAACGGCTATTTTGAGTGGTGACTTTTTTCCCCACAAAAAATGGAGAAAAACGCCCAAACAAAGAGAGCCTAAGGCTTCGTTTGGTTCGGCGGCGGCGGATCGATCCGGCGGATGGAAACGGAGAAGCCGAACTGGAGGGGGGAGGTGGCTGCTCCAAAAGCTGCTTTTTGGGGCGTTTCTCATGGCGGGCGGGTGGAAACGGAGCAAACGCCGCGGGAGGGGCATTTGTTTTGCCGCCTTCCGGCAGCGTTTGCCCCAAACGGGGCGGCGAAACGCCGCCCCAAACGAAGCCTAAGTTCTATATATATTAAAGATATTACTTTTGTTCAAAAGTAGCCAAAGGGGGAGGAAAATTAAATTTCATTTTTGGGAAAACAAAATTTCAAGATCTTATTTTAAAAAAATAATTAAATAGTTGTTTGATTAATAAATAATGGCGGCGTTATGAGCAAAACTACTTTGACTAATGACAGCTCAAGGTTAATGTCAGACCAAGAGTGTTAATGTTAGACCGATACTTTTAATGTCAAACCAAATTTTTATTTGCAGACTAACATGAAATGTTTAAAAAAACATAATAAAATATGTTCGTGCCAAATCTGTAGCGCCGACGACCCTCTTTGATCTGAGACGAGCTTAGGGCTAGGGAAGTAAGTATCAAGGAGCAAGAGAAGGTCGATCAGTTTCTTGCTCCAATCTTTTATCTTCACGTGATATCGTGACAATAATCGCCGGCATTCACCATCTTACCATGGATCTATTGATGCGTGAACTTTGTAAGAAGCGGCAGAGCCTCGAGTCCGACTTCTGGGGAAAAGAACTTATCCGCCACTCCGAGATCGAGGAGAAAAATATCCCGAAGATTCAAAAGGAGGAGCAACGAGAAATCCAGGCCAAGGCCCTTCACCAAGAGTCCCTTTCATCCTCCTATTCCTCCTCTTTGGCATCATACTTGCCTGCAGATCGAGGAGACCCCGTCGAATCTGGTGGAGAAGCGGCGTCAGACTCGCCAGTCGGAGATCCCAGTTGTCGGTGAGGAAGGATCATCGATGGAGGAAGCTCTGGGCAGATCGCGGGAAGGGGCGGCGACGATTCACGGAGGCAGATCGTGAGAAGGGGGGCGGGTCAGGATTTTCCATCGGGAGAAATTTCGGGCTGCCCTTAGTGTAAATGATGAGAAGAAAAAATGTTTAGATTTTAGAATATTTGGTTGCCAATAATTAAAAACGATCTGCCCATATCATCACCCATAAATAATAACTTATGGTGACATAAATTTATTTTGCACTAAATAATATTTTTTAGTGATTAATTTTTCACCCATTAATTATATAAAATTATTTTTTAGAGTTAATTATTTTCCACAAATTTTTTATGATTAATATTATATAGTGACTATTTTTCGCTTATTAAAAGCGAGATGGTCAAACACGTAGGCAAGTGTGATCCCAACTCAACCAGAAAACCAGCACGCAAGCCCGACAGGCGGGAACCTGCGCACACCCGCCCTTCCAGGGCATGCATGCGGGCGTCGTGAGCGCGTGCGCGGGACCAGGCCATGCGCGCGCAGGTCGCGCGGACGTGCACGCGCATGCGGGCAGTGCGCACACCTGCACCGCAGGCTACGTGCAGCCCCACGATGCACAAACTGCGCGCGCGCATGGTCCCGCGCCCCCCGCAGCGCACGCCCGGGGGGCACTTACCAGCATCCAGAAGGGCGCAATTACCAACACGCTATCCAAAAAAGCTATAAAAAGACGCACATGCCTTCATTTGAAGGGACAGAAAAAAGGAGAAGACAAAACTCTGAGGTTTTCCGGCGAAGACTCGGCTCACCGTCCTTCCTCCCGCTCAGCGTTCGCTCCACTTGCGATAGTTCTGCTCCAGAGATGGCTCTCGCAAGCGCTGCTGAAGACTTAGTTTTTTTCTCTAAAAAAGAGCGGTGGTCTGCCACTCTCCTGAGAACTCTAACCCATGTAACCGACTATAACAAGTGGATTTTGTCAAAACTGGGTCTGACACTATGATTTTTTTCCTTTCCATGTTTTCCACGTAAAATGTCTCGATGTTTGGCTGTCAATTCTCTTTTTGATTGTTTGCTCACTTGGCTCAATCTCAAACTAAGACGGTCCGCTTTCTCCTGTGTGTGAGAGTGCTTGGCGACCGGAGACAACAACAATTGCCACGTCCGATCAAATACATAGAAAACCATCAAATATATCTAACCCAAGAGATCCAACTTAAATACCTAAAATCCTCTTCCTCAAACGCATGTCGCCGCACTTCTGAAACCCCGTCGCCGCACTTCTCAAACCCCGTCGCCGCCTCTTCAGAAGTCTGGCGCCGCCCGCTGCTAACTTTCTCTGGTCTCCTCCCCATCGTCAACGGATGAAGCAAACATATGAGACCTCCTCAGCAACTAGGGCATCAACGCTTCAAGATCGCTAGGTATGTTAGAAATGGTGGTTGAGCCTCTCATCTTCTCTTCATTCTCTCTAGCGGTGGATCTCACCGCCAACTGGGATTCCAAAAACCGTGGCTTTGTTCCTCCCTTATTTTGAAGGGCAAAAGAATGATAATAACACATTTTCATCTTTTCAGTAATGTGTTGTGCTGCTGCTAGATAAGCCCGAGTATAACAATGGGATTTTTAAACAAATTTCCCACTCTCATTTTTCTTTGTTTAGCCATATAGTTGTGTTTGAATGACAGAATAATTCTAACTTTAGCTCAAGTTCCCTTCTGCCACCTTCACACAAAAAAAAAAAAACTTCTTCTCTAAAATGGTCTGCCTGGGTTGGCCTTCTTTTCCCGGTGCTGTGCTAACACGATGATGATTTAAACTTTTTTATTTCTAGCATATCTAGCTCTTAGTACATCTACAACCATTCGCGTGAAAAAACTGAAAAATAATCCCCTTCTTAATGTGACATTTACTGTGTATTCTCATGTGAAAATGAAAGAATTTTTTGAAGGTCTTGGTTTATCCATCACTCTTTTGAATAAGCACAACTCTTCAATTTTACCATGTTTAATGCTTATTGCATTGCGCACAAGCTTTTGAAAAGACTTGAAGTTGGCCAAAGCTTTCAACGAGGTTGATCGATGCCCTCATGTGTCTTCAATGGAAGCTATAAATGTTGGTTTTTCACTTCCATTCTATCATAATTCTTCCATGTGAAGATTAACAAATGCCAATGGAAATTTATTGTGATCCTTACCCAGTTCATTCTGAGAGCACAATGCTTTTTCATTTTATGCCTAGTAGTTATTCTTCTACTTTTTCTTCTAGTTTCAACAATCACAGACTCCCTGGAATTGGCTTTCTAAAGGTACTTCTTGTAGCAATCTATTGTACACCTGTCCTTTAATTTCTTCAAGTTTTAATTAATAATATGATTGTGTCAATGGGCCTGTTATGATTTTCACGCCCGTTTATCAACGGGCGCAACCCGCATACGTGTGGCCAGCTGGCCACGACCCACAAGAGAGAATCAAGCACGGGTGTAGGATGTTCGCATGCGGGCGCAACTCGCTTTGATGCTGACACAACCCGCGGGAGAGCATCGATCGAGCACGAGCGTAGCCCTTTTAGAGCACTCTTGTGAGATTGAGACTCCAGGTGTCGTGAAAAGTTTTGCACTCATGGCATGCTGGCAAGCGAGCCGGCGAGCACCCTTGGCGCTTCCAAGCTCATGATAGCACATTGCAGTCATACCACATGCTTGCATCGCCATTTGGGAGCGTGCATAGACTAACACATTCCACAGATACCGCACCTTCCACCGACTCCCAATCAGTTATGTTTCAAACAAAAAATTAAAAAAAGCATAGAGAAACCAAAACAAACACTAAGAGAAGTACATCAAACCCTACCGTACATCGACAACGTAGAAACCATTTATGGAACAGTGAATGAGAAATCTCATTGACTAGTCAAGCAGTACTGGAAGGCTGAGCAAAAGAAATTTTGAGAAGAATAACAACCAAAGAGCTAGCAGAGGACGACGATATCCCTCGATTCAAGCCTCCACAACTACCATACGCGGGCATGATTCATGAGGAGAATACCGATAGGAGTTAGGGTTACTATGATAGAACGAGAGAAAACTGAGAGGAGGCGAAGGAGGAAGAGATAACGAGAGGTCATATAAATCCCTTAAGTTGAGCTGATTTTTGTTCTTTCTTTCATTTTACTCCTTTTATGTCTCGCGCTCTCGCTTCAAAACTCTCTTTGGAATTGAGAGAGGCCAGATGAAAGAAATAATTTCCAGTAATTATGTTACTTCAGGAAGTGAAATATGCCTCAAGTTTTCATCATCTTCATCTTTATACTAAAAAGTACTTTTTAGTATGAAGATATCGAAGATGAAAAGTTCATGCAGATTTCAATTCCTGAAATATCCTATACAATTGAAAATTATCTCTTTCATCTGGCCTCTCGCAGTTCTAGAGAGAGAGAGATCTGAAGTGAGAGTGCGAGACATAAAAGTAAAAAGAAAGAAAGAACAAAAATCCTCCCAACTACAGGGATTTATGTGGCCTCTCGTTCTTGTTTTCTCTTCCTCCTCCGCCTCCTCAGCCTCTTTGTTTCACCTCATTCTATCGTAGTAACATTAACTTCTATAGGTAATCTCCTCATGAATTGCGTTTTTGTATGGTAGTTGAGGCGGCCTGAAATCGAGGGAGATCGTCATCCTCTACTCGCTCCGCAGTTGTTATTCTTCTAGAAATTTCTTTTGCTCAACCTTCCGCTCCTTGGCTAGTCGATGAGATTTCTAGTTCACTGTTCCATAAATGGTTTTTGCGCCGTCAATGTCCGGTAGGGTTTGTTGTACTTCTCTTAGCGTTTGTTTCCCTTTATCTATGATTTTTTTGTTTGAAATATAATTGATTGGGGGTCGGTGGAAGGCGCAGTGTCTGTGGAATGTGTTAGTCTCTTCACGCTCTCAAAGGAAAAAAATTAGTTGTGTTTCTCTCACCTAGTTTTAGGTAAGAGAAATAATACAGTAGCACGATCTTGTATTCTACGACAGAGTTGTTTTTGCCGAATACCACAATATTTTAAAAATACTGTCAGTATTGTCAGTATTTCGGTCAAGCATATTGTTTTTGCAGGAACCAGCGTTTTGATGCGCGCGAGCACCGTGATCTTAGGTGGGAAAACGCACCTAAAAATATCTCCTCTCAATGGGCGACAACCAGATATCATCTTGCTCCAGCCAAATTTCTTTTTGAACGTCTCAATTTTACCGGAGTCGTTTCTCCCTCATCTGACCATCGTTTTTGATGTATAAGTAGTCAAAATTCATTATCTCGACGAGAGGAATCTGAATTCACTAACCTTTTTGCAAAATTCTTGGGGGACCCGTGCCCCAGCCCGCCCCCACTTGGATCCACCCCTGCCCTCACGTGTCTTCAATGGAAGCTTTAAATGTTGGTTTTTCACTTCCATTCTAACATAATTCTTCCATGTGAAGATTAACAAATGCCAATGGAAATTTATTGTGATAGCACAATCTTTACCCAATTCATTCTGAGAGCAGAATGCTTTTTCATTTTATATCTAGTAGTTATTCTTCTAATTTTTCTTTTAGTGTCAACAATCACAGACTCCCTGGAATTGGCTTTCTAAAGGTACTTCTTGTAGCAATATATTGTACAGTTATCCTTTAATTTCTTCAAGTTCTAATTAATAATATGATTGTGCCAATGAGTCTGTTATGAGTTTCACGCCCGCTTGCCAACGGGCGCAGCCCTCTTACGTGTGGCCAGCTGCCCACGACCCACAAGAGAGGATCAAGCACGGGTGTAGGATGTTCGCATGTGGGCGCAACTCGCTTTGATGCTGACACAGCCTGCGGGAGAGCATCGATCGAGCACGAGCGTAGACCTTTTAGAGCACTCTTGTGAGATTGAGACTCCATGTGTCGTGAAAAGTTTTGCACTCATGGCATGCTGGCAAGCGAGCCGGCGAGCACCCTTGGCGCTTCCAAGGGCATGATAGCACATTGCAGTCATACCACATGCTTGCATCGCCATTTGGGAGCGTGCATAGACTAACGCATTCCACAGATACTGCACCTTCCACCGACCCCCAATCAGTTATGTTTCAAACAAAATTTTTAAAAAATCATAGAGAAACCAAAACAAACTCTATGAGAAGTACAACAAACCCTACCCGTACATCGACGACATAGAAATCATTTATGGAGCAGCGAATGAGAAATCTCATCGACTAATCAAGCAGTACTGGAAGGCTGAGCAAAAGAAATTTTGAGAAGAATAACAACCAAAGAGCTAGCAGAGGACGGCGATATCCCTCGATTCAAGCCTCCACAACTACCATACGAGGGCGTGATTCATGAGGAGATTAACGATAGGAGTTAGGGTTACTATGATAGAACGAGAGGAAACTGAGAGGAGGAGGCGAAGGAGGAAGAGATGACGAGAGGTCATATAAATCCCTGCAGTTGAGCTGATTTTTGTTCTTTCTTCATTTTACTCCTTTTATGTCTCGCACTTTCGCTTCGAATCTCTCTCTGGAACTGCGAGAGGTCAGATGAAAGAGATAATTTTCAGTAGTTGGGAGACTTCGGGAAGTGAAATATGCCTCAAGTTTTCATCTACATCTTTATACTAAAAAGTACTTTTTAGTATAAAGATATTGAAAATGAAAAGTTCAGGCAGATTTCAATTCCTGAAATATCCTATACAATTGAAAATTATCTCTTTCATCTGGCCTCTCGCAGCTCTAGGGAGAGAGAGATCTGAAGTGAGAGTGCGCGACATAAAAGTAAAGAGAAAGAAAGAACAAAAATCCTCTCGACTGCAGGGATTTATATGGCCTCTCGTGCTCGTTATCTCTTCCTCCTCCGCCTCTTTGTTTCAACTCATTCTATCGTAATTCGTAGTAACCTTAACTCCTATCGGTAATCTCCTCGTGAATTGCTTTTTTGTATGGTAGTTGAGGCGGCCTGAAATCGAGGGAGATCGTCGTCCTCTTCTCGCTCCGCGGTTGTTAATCTTCTCAAAATTTCTTTTGCTCAACCTTCCGCTCCTTGGCTAGTCGATGAGATTTCTCGTTCACTGTTCCATAAATGGTTTTTGCGCCGTCAATGTCCGGTAGGGTTTGTTGTACTTTTCTCAGCATTTGCTTCCCTTTATCTATGATTTTTTTGTTTGAAATATAGTTGATTGGGGGTCGGTGGAAGGCACAGTGTCTGTGGAATGTGTTAGTCTCTGCACGCTCTTAAAGGAAAAAAAATTTAGGTGTGTTTCTCTCACCTAGTTTTAGGTAAGAGAAATAATACAGCCGTACGATCTGTTATTCCACGACAGAGTTGTTTTTGCGGAATACCGTTGTATTTTAAAAATATTGTTAGTATTTCTATCAATCATGTTGTTTTTGCAGGAACCAACGGTTTGATGCGCGTGAGCACTGTGATCTTAGGTGGGAGAACGCACCTAAAAATCTCTCCTGTCAAAGGGCGACACAACCAGATGTCATCTTGCTCCAACCAAAATTTTTTTTGAACGTCTCAACTTTCAATTTTACCGGAGTTGTTTCTCCCTCATCCGGTCATCGTTTTTGATGTATAAGTAGTCAAAATTCATTGTCTCGACTAGAGGAATCCGAATCCACTAACCTTTTTGCCCCTGCCCTCACGTGTCTTCAATGGAATCTATAAATGTTGGTTTTTCACTTCCATTCTAACATAATTCTTCCATGTGAAGATTAACAAATGCCAATGGAAATTTATTATGATAGCACAATCCTTACCCAATTCATTCTGAGAGCACAATGCTTTTTCATTTTATGTCTAGTAGTTATTCTTCTACTCTTTCTTTTAGTGTCAACAATCACAGACTCCCTGGAATTGGCTTTCTAAAGGTACTTCTTGTAACAATATATTGTACACTTATCCTTTAATTTCTTCAAGTTTTAATTAATAATATGATTGTGCCAATGAGTCTGTTATGAGTTTCACGCCCGTTTGCCAACGGGCGCAGCCCGCTTACGTGTGGCCAGCTGCCCACGACCCACAAGAGAGGATCAAGCACGGGTGTAGGATGTTCGCTTGTGGGCGCAACTCGCTTTGATGCTGACATAGCCTGCGGGAGAGCATCGATCGAGCACGAGCGTAGCCCTTTTAGAGCACTCTTGTGAGATTGAGACTCCATGTGTCGTAAAAAGTTTTGCACTCATGGCATGCTGGCAAGCTAGCCGGCGAGCACCCTTGGCGCTTCCAAGGGCATGATAGCACATTGCAGTCATACCACATGCTTGCATCGCCATTTGGGAGCGTGCATAGACTAACGCATTCTACAGATACTGCACCTTCCACCGACCCCCAATCAGTTATATTTCAAACAAAAATTTAAGAAAATCATAGAGAAACCAAAACAAACGCTTAGAGAAGTACAACAAACCCTACCCGTGCATCGACGACGTAGAAACCATTTATGGAACAGTGAATGAGAAATCTCATCGACTAATCAAGCAGTACTGGAAGGCTGAGCAAAAGAAATTTTGAGAAGAATAACAACCAAAGAGCTAGCAGAGGACGGCGATATCCCTCGATTCAAGCCTCCACAACTACCATACGAGGGTGTGATTCATGAGGATATTAACGATAGGAGTTAGGGTTACTATGATAGAACGAGAGGAAACTGAGAGGAGGAGGCGAAGGAGGAAGAGATGACGAGAGGTCATATAAATCCCTGCAGTTGAGCTGATTTTTGTTCTTTCTTTTATTTTACTCCTTTTATGTCTCGCACTTTCGCTTCGGATCTCTCTCTGGAACTGTGAGAGGCCAGATGAAAGAGATAATTTTCAGTAGTTGGGATACTTCGGGAAGTGAAATATGCCTCAAGTTTTCTTCTACGTACTTTTTAGTATAAAGATATCGAAGATGAAAAGTTCACGCAGATTTCAATTCCTGAAATATCCTATACAATTGAAAACTGAGAGAGATCTGAAGTGAGAGTGCGTGACATAAAAGTAAAGAGAAAGAAAGAACAAAAATCCTCTCGACTGCAGGGATTTATATGGCCTCTCGTGCTCGTTATCTCTTCCTCCGCCTCTTTGTTTCAACTCATTCTATCGTAGTAACATTAACTCTTATCGGTAATCTCCTCATGAATTGCGTTTTTGTATGGTAGTTGAGGCGGCCTGAAATCGAGGGAGATCGTCGTCCTCTGCTCGCTCCGCGGTTGTTATTCTTCTCGAAATTTCTTTTGCTCAACCTTCCGCTCCTTGGCTAGTCGATGAGATTTCTCTCACTGTTCCATAAATGGTTTTTGCGCCTTCAATGCCTGGTAGGATTTGTTGTACTTCTCTTAGAGTTTGTTTCCCTTTATCTATGATTTTTTTGTTTGAAATATAGTTGATTGAGGGTCGGTGGAAGGCGCAGTGTCTGCGGGATATGTTAGTCTCTGCACGCTCTCAAAGGGAAAAAAATTAGGTGTGTTTCTCTCACCTAGTTTTAGGTAAGAAAAATAATCCAGTCGTACGATTTGTTATTCCGCGACAAAGTTGTTTTTGCGGAGTACCGCGGTTCGATGCGCGTGAGCACCGTGATCTTAGGTGGGAGAACGCGCTTAAAAATATCTCCTCTCAAAGGGCGACACAAAATGCAAGAACCAAAAATATCTCCTCCGCCTCTCTTTCTCTCTCTATCGCTTCAGTTTTCAGCTCTTTTTTTTAATAGTGGTGTTAATTGCATCCCTTTTTTCGCTACGTGCAAATCACTAAAAAAATGAACTTCAAATAAGATTAAAATCACTAAACCCTAAAAAAACCTAAGTGCAGTCCACACCTTTTTTCTCTCCCGTCCGTGTGGTTGTTCGCGTGAAGTGAAGGGCAAAACCCTACTCCCCATTTTCGCACATCGCCGTCGGCTTCCTCCGCCATTTTCGCCGGCGAATGTCTCCCCCATCTTCAGTTCTTGCGTGCCCTGACGACGGTGAACCTTCCCCTACTGTCAGCGAATCTCCGTCGAGGTAAATATCCACCGGATCAAGCTCTCTCCCCTTTTTTGCATTTTTCGCTGAGTTCTTCTCATTTTGTGTTCAATGAGTGTGATGCTGTGTCACTACTACTATGTTTCCACTGAGTGTGGCCATTGTGCGCTGCTGTGACAATGCTAATTGCATTCAATATGTGAGTGTGCAGTGAGTGTCATCAATGAATGTTTTCCCTGACTTGTGTTTGCACATAACAGGTTGGTTTGCACTTAAAATTTTTCGGTTTGCACATAACCGTGATTTGCACGCACAGCCAAAATGAATTTGCACATAAAATTACTCTTTTTAATAACAGAAGAAGATAGAGCAGAGAGGAAGAGAAAGGGAAAGGGTGCAGATGATTGGAGGCGCGCAGAAGAAGCAGAGCAGAAAATGAAAAGTGTGTGAGAGAGAGAGAGAGAGAGAGAGAGAGAGAGAGAGAGAGAGAGAGAGAGAGCGAGCGAGTGGAGAAGACGGGAGAAGAGAACAGCGAACATGACTGTCTTTTGCTTCGACCGTATTTAAAGAGCAATGTTATAAGCAGTCATAAAACCGCTATTCTCAGTCCATTGATATCATTTTCAGCACCACAAAATGTTTTCATTAAGAATAGTTTGCGGCCATCTCTCTCCTCGACTTGGTATCCATCGCTTCCGGAGAAGAGCGCAAGCTAAAATCAGACTTCGATAGTGAAGGAGCCATGATATCGTACCAATCCTTCTTAGAGAAGGGATCGACGCTGTAAAAGATCATTGAATCAAACAATAGTAAGGGAATCATACATGTCGAAAGACTTTTGGAATCAGGAGCTGGAGAGGTTGAGAGTCAGCTCGTGAATCTTACGGACCGTTACGAAGTTGAACGAAAACTATTAAAGAGACTAATTTCATGAAGCAAATAAAAGTTAGGGATCAATTTCATGTGAATACATTCAAATAAATGGATTTTCGAACAAAAAGATAAGCTCATTGCGAATAGAAATCATTAAATATTTAATATTAAATAATAATAAGAAAAATATTCTACTTTTAGGGAATTGCTATATGCATATCATGTATCATTCCTATTTTTTTTTTAGAAAATTAGCGATGTTTTGATATTTATAGAATCCAATTAGTTATTAATATATATATATCTGGCCTGCATATATTAAAATTGGTCTGCATGTAAAATCCCTGGACTGGTTCAAAAGGGGCTGAGTAGGTATAGTGAGTATATCTATCTTCCCTAGAAGCTTTATTTCCTCCTTATGTCCTCTTAGGCTTAGTTTGGGGTGACTTAGTTTGGGGTGATTTATTAAGGTCCGGTTCATGCGGTCGTGACCGCTTGACCGGTGAAAATAAGTCCCCCCAAACGGAGCCTTAGTTTTCTCTTTACATAGGCTGGAGTTAGCTGCAAACCCCGGTGTGCACGACAAAATGGGGACGGGGAGAGCACCGGGCGCACGGGGTTCATGAGTGGCGGGAGCGCCGTCGCGTCGGGACACTGCCGAGGCGGGGGGCACTATCGCGCGGGGCACAGGGCTACCCATGCACTGTCAATTGGCCGAGCGTCCTAGAGCGGGCGAGTTTAGGGCAGAGGTACCGTCGTTGCTGGGGTACTGTCGAAGCGGAGAGCATCGAGCACGGGCTACCGCCCGTGCGAAGATGCTCGTGTATATTTATATATATAATTATCCAAACCTCCCATGTAAGTTAGCATAATTACCGAGAGCACCCCTCTTGTTTTCATTTCATTACAAAAACCTCCCCTTAAGTTTTCATTTCATTACAGGGAAATTTTTATAATTTCGAAAATAAGAGGGGTGTTGTCGGTAATTTAGCAAAGTTAGAGGGGAGGTCCCGGTAAATGGCCATATATATATAGTTTATAAAGAAATAGAAGACAACCTAATTTTGCCGGAATTCATCTATGAAACAACAATCCTCTTTGAATAAAAGAGGAAAGTTTCATAAAACGTAAAACCTGATTTCTATTCGCAATCAAGCCCCTCCCCCTCTTCCCATTCCAACAATCCCCTAAGCCTGCATCACGCGCCACCGAAGAAGAAGAAGGCCAGAGATTGAAGTCGAGGAACAGAGCTCGAGAGATCAACGAAGCGACGACAACGACAAGCGCGATGCCAACTTCTTATGAAAAAAAGCATTCGACCACATAAAATGTCAAGTTCCATCAATTCCAAGCATGAAATAGTAGCATACACACTACAACAAAACAGGTATACCACGACGTTTTTTTTATGCTTTTCGCGGCATTTTTCAAGCGCCGCGGAAGCTTTTGCGGCCCTTGAAAAAGCGCCGCGAAACTTAAAATAAACCGCGGCGCTTAAACAAACGCCGCATAAAAAGCGTCGCAATAAGTCTAATTTGTTGTAGTGATATTCATCATATGTAATTTGATCTCTCTTGAAATTATCCATCATTACCTGCTGGATTTTTGACATCCTTCTCAAAAAGATATGTGAGAACTCATTGCGCCGACAACTACACTGGCGAGCCATACTCGATCCCCAACGCGGGTGATGCAACGACGGCTGAAGGAATTTTGATCTTGGTGGAGTTGATAAATAAGTTGAGATTTTGATAAAGGGCTTGGTTGAGATAGAAACTTCATCCGTCGGTGGTTGAAGAGCCGTCGGTGATAGAAGCTTCTGGTGTTTCCCCGAGTATTTGCAATCACTCGCGGTTGATGTTATTGTGACTTGCGAGTGCTCGGATTTATAGGCGGTGACAAATGTTACGCATTGAATGTAGCGAGTTTGGTGCATGAATGTTTTATAAGATTTTTATTTGTTTGTTGTGCTTTGATTTTGTAAATGTGTTAAAGGATATATATGTATGCATTCAAACATTGAATTGGACATCATGCTATTTTAATTCAATGAATACAAAGGATTCACTTATGTTGCTTTTAAAGTTCCCAAATTAGCCCTCAATAGTGTAATTATTACCATTGAGGGTACCCGATCATTTCACGTATTTGCTCATTAATTATTCTCCACCCATCATTGTACGGGATATTTTGTTATTTGCTATTACTGCTGTGAAACAACAGTTGGTTAGTTCTTGATTCGTTACCAACATTAATTGTTTTGTTGTATTATCCACTAGCTTTTATTCCACACTTCTGATTTCACATTATTGTTGTTGGGCTAGAGAGCACGCAAATTTGATTAGAGCATCTGCAAATTAGTTTGAGCGATGACACCAGCGTGACCGCTTGGCATTATGAATGCACAAACAAAGCACAATACAATAAAAACAACAATAAAAGAGACAAATATTATAATTAACGTGAAAACTCAATATGATGAAAATTACGGGACGGTCGGAATTCAACCCAAAAATGAAGAACTTAGGAAGAAAATAACTCAATACGAGTACACTCAAAATGAGGAACTGAACACTATACCTTGGGTGCCATTTTTTTCTAACTGGAACGAACTAACCCGTGTACACCAAGGTATGGACTTTGATCTAAAAGAAATAAGGTTCTGTTCGAATTTGATTCCAGTTCTACCCGCGCCTCGTAAAAAATCTTACATCCGAAGAATATTAGGTTATTGATGTTTATTTCATTTCTAAAATCAAAAGATAGGTTTAGAGCTTGCACCCTTCATAAATTCATTGTTCTTGACATAATGCAAGGATCAAAGCAAAAGAAACTTAAATTACAGCATACAGGAGGATAATAAGTTACAGTACATAGAAGCTGGAGGAAAATGAATTTGGAAACGAGCAGAAAATATAAAATAGAAACAAGGAAATGAACCCCCAAAGTAGGGATACCTCTTGTTTAACGCTTAGGCTTTGTTGGTTTAGGGTTTGGGCGTTTTTTCTCCGTTGCGTTTTTTTTCAACGCTAAATTTTGCTCATCTGAATAGCCTCCATTTAGAATCGTCGATCCCCCAAAACATTGTTTTATGTCTGATTCCTGATAGGAATAAAGGAATGTCTAGTATTCACACTTGAACAAAGAGATACATATACAAGAATAATGGGAGGGTGATCCTAACACCCGAGGTGACTATAAGCTAATACTACTGCTCAATATACAACATATCTAACACCCCCCACAAACTCACGGGGGATCATACACCGAGAGTTTGGACAGTAGATAGACATGTTGGGTCTTCGTCTGCGGCTTTGTCATCAAATCTACAATCTGCTGCTCAGAAGGAATAAAGGAAGGGGCAATAGTGCACTGACTATAGTGCTCACGCAGGAAGAAAGCATCCACCCCGATATGCTTGGAGAGAGAATGCTTCATCGGGTGTATAGTGATCTGAATGACACCGGTGTTATCACAGTAAAGAGGAGTGAGATCTGGAGAAGAGACAACAAGATCCTAAAGAAGCCAACGGAGCCAAATAATATCCTCAGCGGTGGTAGCCATGGCTCGAAGCTCAGCCTCAGTGTTGGAACGGGAAACACCAGTCTATTTCTTGGACTTCCATGCAATAAGTGAAGAACCCAAGAACAAACAAAAACCAGTGACAGAACGACGGTCAACAGGATCACTAGCACAGGAGGAATCAGAGTAAGCACGTAGCTGTAGAGAACTATTGCTGGAGAAGAATAGACCACGAGAGGTCGTCGCCCGGAGATAGCGCAGGAGCCGCAGCAGATGGCCATAATGCACAGAGGTGGGCGCACTAACAAACTGGCTCAGCACATGAACACCATGGGCAATGTCGGGCCGAGTAATGGTGAGATAGACGAGACTCCCCACGAGGTGGCAGTATCGAGTAGGATCAGAGAGTGGAACCCCATCATCCGGACGTAGCTGAAGGTGAAGCTCCATAGGGGTGTCCACTGTGCGAGAGTCAGAGAGAGCAGCATGAGCAAGGAGATCTGATGTGTAGCGCTACTGAGAGAGCTGAAACCCGCGATCTGTAGAGCTGACCTCAAGACCCAAGAAGTAGCTCAGCTGTCCAAGGTCATTCATCTGAAACTGCTGCTGAAGGTGATGTTTGACGAAGGCCACATGAGAAGGATCATCACCAGTAATAATCATATCATCCACGTATAGTAACAAAAGGGTCCGACTACGGGAGGAGTGCACGAACAGAGCTGTATCATGTGGACATGGCTGGAATCCGGCGGCTGTAATGACTGTACTGAAACGTGCAAACCACGTGTGGGGCACCTGCTTGAGCCCATAAAGAGCTTGCCTCAAGCGACAAACAAGGCCTGGAGGAGAGGATAGACCCAGAGGAGGAAGCATGTATACCTCCTGCTGAAGATCATCGTGAAGATAGACATTCTTCGCGTCGAGCTGTGATAAGGACCAGTGGCGAACAACGACAACAACAATAAGAGTCCGTACTGTAGTCATGTGAGCAACTGGAGCAAAAGTCTCGTCATAGTCTCTCCCCTACTCCTATTGAAAACCACGAGCAACAAGTCGAACCTTGTACCTCTCCACATAACCATCAAAGCGAGTCTTGACCTTGAAGACCCATTTGCAAGTAATAAGAACAACACCAGGTGGAAGAGGAACAAGCTCCCATGTACGAGTGTGCTCAAGCGCCTCCAACTCAGCAGACATAACAACCTGCCACTCAGGTATCTGGGCAGCCTCACAGTAGGAAGTCGGCTATGGAGTGCTGCAGACAGTGGCAGGAAGGGCAGGTAGGTCCATCGGTAGGGTAGCAAGGCTAAGACGGTCGGGGGACGCCTCTCACGAGGTGGGTTGCGGCGCACAGGAGGATCATCCATAGGGCACTCGCTGTAGGAGGTAGGCACTGAGTCTGGGGGCACTGGAGGCGAGGAGATAGGAGGAGGATGACGAGTATAGTGATAAGGAAGAGGAGAGAGACACGATCCCAAGTGGACAGCTTATCAGAGGGAGAGGAGTGAGGAGGTGACGGAGTAGTCTGCGGCAAGGAAAGAGGAGGAGACGAAGTAGACTGCGGCAAGGGAGAATGAAGTGACGGAGTAGACTGTGGCAAGGGAAGAGGAGGGGGACATACCGGAGGGGAGGATACATGAGGCGGAGAGATGGGAAGAGTGAGAAACTGCACGTCAGAGGGAGTAACAGATGAGTGTGAGGTCGAGGAAACAGAGGACACAAAGAAATGGTGAGACTCATCAAAAGTGACATCACGTGAAATGTGGAGTCGATGGGCAACAAGGTCATAACATCGATAGCTCTTGTGCTCAGTACTGTACCCAAGAAAGGCACAAGGAACAAACTGAGCAGAGAGCTTAGTACGCTCACGTGGAATGAGAAGAACATAACAGCGACAACCAAAAACACAAAGATGAATGTAACGTGGGGGTCGAGAGTACAGACACTCACCGGGACACTGACCCTGAAGGAAAGTGGAGGGCTGCAGATTAATAAGATAGACATCAGTGGAAACAGCCTCATCCCAGAAGTGAGGAGGAACATGAGAGAAGATAAGAAGGGTGCAAGCTGTCTCAATAATATGACGATGCTTCCTTTCAGCGGTGTCATTCTGAGCATGGGCACCAGGACAGACAAGCTGAGGGAGAGTGTCGTGAGTAGCTAGCAAATCTCAAAAAATATGAGAGAGATACTCCCCCCTGAGTCAGAACGGAAAATGCGTATGGAGGCAGAAAACTGTGTGCGCACCATAGCAGAAAAAGTAACAGATCAGAAAAAATTCAGATCGAGAATGCATAAAATAGACCCAACAATAACGAGAGTAGTCATCAACGAAAAGAACATAGTACCAGTGTCCACTCTTGAAAACAAAAGGTGTGGGTCCCCAGACATCAGAATGAACTAGATCAAAGGGACGCTGAGACCTGGACTCACTAGACTGATAGGGGAGTTGTAGTTGTTTACCGAGCTTACAACCTGAACATGAGTGAGACCGATCAATAGAAACACGACCAAGGAAACCATGACTAATGAGAGAAGCTAGATGAGAACCATTGGGATAACCAAGACGGTGGTGCCACTGAGAGAAACCCACTGAAGGAAGACAAAGGGAGGAAGCTGCAGGTGACCATGAAGTGGATGGAAGGTGGAGACGATCAAGGACGTACACCCCGCAACGACGACGACGACCATCCCCAAGGAGTTCCCCAGTCAGATGATCATGCACACGACATGTAAACTCATCAAAAATAACAAGACAATCGTGGGATGTGAGCTGGCTGGCGGATATAAGGTTTATGGATAACTTGAGTATATATGTAAGCAACATCGGGAACATGGAAAAGGCTGGTGTGAAGGAGGCCACGACTGGTGATGGGGAGAATAGTGTTATCGGCTACCATGATGCTAAGGTCATAGGAGACGGGCTGACAAGACAAGAGGTGGGTGGCATCATATGTCATGTGAAAGGAGTCTCCAGAGTCAAGCAACCAATCAGAGGGAGAGATACCTGCAGGGGCGGAGGCAGCCGACTGAGAGACGTAGGCGTCAGAAGCATCTGGTGGAAGTACGGAGGCAGAGGAGCGAGGCAGTGAAAACTGGGAGAACTGCTGGGCAATCAGCTGAGCAAGCTCAGATACGAAGAGAGGCTACGCCAGAACCGAAAAGTGAGTGGAAAGTGCACCAGGAGCACAATGTTGACCAGACTGCTGGGCCCCCTGAAGCTGGCGACACTCAGATTTGACATGACCAAGGAATTGACAGCAGTGACAACTGACAGGCGGGCGACAAGGACCACCGGACTGAGTAGAAGAGGGTGTCGGAGGAGGACGAGGAACAGGGCGCAATAGAGCACTATAGCCAGATGAAGGCAGCAGTGGAACACTCACAAGAGAAGAGTGAAGGAGACGCGTGGCTGAATCCATAAAGGCTCTGGCGAAAATGGTACCCACGGTTAGGTCGACAGATGAAGGAGAACGCACGACTTCAGGGAGGAGAAGAGGGCTGCTGCAAAGCCGGACTCCGAGGAGTTGCCAGAGAAGAGGCCTGCTTGCTGGCTGAGATGAGGAGTCGAATAAGAGTCGGTTGGAACTTGAGGTCGAGGAAGGCTGCTACTTGGAACAGGGCTCAGCAGCGGGGTCGACCGAGAAACGGCGGTCTGACTGCTACTAGGCTGGGCGGAGACGCGTGAGCAGCGGATCATGCGGAGACGGAGCTGCTGGAGAAGAAAGCGGCGCTGCTGGAGTTGCGTCGACGACATTGTTGGAGAAAAACGCGACGGCGACGCAGCGGGCGCTAGGGCGACGACGAGCGGGAAGGAGACGAGTGCAAGTTGAATCGGCAGGCTGCGGAGGCTAGCGGGAGCGGGACCTGCGACTGTTATGCAGACCGGCGCAGACGAGAACTGCGAGCGCAGAAACGACGAGCGCTACCGTGTGGGAACGTACGAGAACGAGACGAGCGAAGGCGATCGGAACCTAGAGCTCTCATACCATGATAGGAATAAAGGAATGTCTAGTATTCACACTTGAACAAAGAGATACATATACAAGAATAATGAGAGGATGATCCTAACACCCGAGGTGACTATAGGCTAATACTACTACTCAATATACAACATATCTACCAATTCCAATCATAAGGAGGGAGATGTATTCAAGAACATTATTTTATGTTCAACTCCAACCGCTCCATCTCCAATCGTATCCACCCGCCTAAACAGGCCCTTAGGTACCTTAGAAAGTTGTAGAAACAACTTCGGGAGCTGGAGAATTGTCGATTACAAGAGGCGAGACTAGAGGGCTAGAAGGTCTTCTTTTGCTAATACTTGAAAATACAATCCTTTTATTTCTCATTCAAACTTCCTCTTCTACATATTTTTCATATTCGAACAATTTTGTGTTGCCACTCTTAATACATTTTCGTGCTAATATCTTGAAAGTTGTCCCGCAAAAGATTTACAACATATATTTTGTGTTCAAATTGTGATGAGTCTAATTCGTGTGAACCAAGCTTCATAATCTATATATGTTTGGTCTTCCACACCAAATATTATTCAATATAAAGCTATACATGTATTATATACACAATTTTTTGCTGAGAAAATTGTATATTATGCCATGTCATTGTTTCTATCTTTAGTGATGCAAGTTGATCAAACAAAATTAAAATACAACTTTCTATGAGCACATACTTATAAAAATACAACAACAATTGTCTTCCAGCATCTTCAACACACACACACACATACACATTCAAACTAAATGTCTCAAACATCATCACTTCCTTGTGGAATTTAACTCAAAGAGAATTTCATGTGCTATTTCTGCACGAAATTTGGGCATGTTCTTAGCCCAATCAAGTATGCATGGATCCCAATTTATTTCTCCACATTTAACAAGTGTTTCAAAATATTTCATGACATAAACTCCACAATCAAAATAATTTGATTGTCTTGGTATGCCCTCTACGACAATTAGTTCCCAGGTTTCCAAAGGCTTTTCAAAGTGCTCTCCAATAGCTTCATTCAGTGCCACAATCTGCACACATGGTTACACAAAATAAGATTTCTATTTTGAACATTTGTGTGAATAAATAACAAGTCATTTTACACTTACTTGATCTTTGACTTGTACCTCATGCATTGGATTTGGTAAGGAATCATAATATTGCCATTGACATTTATGTGGATAACCAACTAATAGAGTCCAGTGTGAGTTATTATGATTCACAGGGTATATAATTAGTTTAACTTGCTTCAAATTTTCCTTTGTGATATGTTCCAAAAAATGTTTAGATTGCTTCCTCAATCCTTCAAAACTATATAATCCCTAAAATAAATAAAAAAATTAGCTTTATTTGCACCTAAGAATAAATCAAATGTATCTACATAGTATAGAATTACCCAAAATAGTGGACTAATATATGAAAATGCATGCCATTGGTTTGGTTCTCTTTGCTTTCGTTGGGATAAAATGTAAGCAAATGCATCTATGTGATCATCAGAAGCATATTCATTTCCAATCAAATCTTGAATACTTTGTCTAGAAAGTGAAATGTTGCCACTACGTCCAACATTGTCAGAACTGTAAATATATAAGAAGAATATAAGTAATACAACCACATATTTTTTTTATACATTTACATAAATGAATGCAAAGAAACACTAACCTCTTTTTATTACAAAGACAAATTTCCAAATAATCCTTCATCTCTATAGATATCATATTTTTGCCTGGATAGTCAATAGGATTATGCATTTTTGGCTTCTGGCTTTCTCCTTGACTGCCTTCTCTTATTAAATCAAATGCCTAAATTGTACAAAACCTTAAATTCATTCCTTAAACATTAAAATATATACAATGAAATTTACCTTTGGAAGGGATTGTGACACTTTATCCTTTGGTTCTGAAAGATTTGAATCGTTAGACTCATTTGGGTTATCTCCTACAAAAGGAGTGTCAACCTTCTTCTTCTTTATCTCATCCATTGTATTCACATCATTAGCAGTGCTGATCGGAGCTTTTTCCCTTTTTCTTGTGTAAAAACGAAGTGTTGATGTTGTATTTAGCATAATTTCAAAAGTGTGATCTGGTTTGACATGATCATGAGGTGATGATGTTGATGCTGCATTGGAGAGTGAAGTTGGTTCACAATGCAATATCTTATATATCCTCAGTAATATCTTCTAACTTGTCATTCACCTATGAAAAATAATTGTACTGTATACAATAAAACACAACATATACATTATGTAGATAGGTGTATACAATAATGTTTTAGCATTATTTACAATTTAATTATAGTGTCATCCAATAAATCTGTGTCATATACAAAATGTAAATAGTGCATACGATATTGAATACATTACAAAGATAATATATACAACAAAAATGTAATGTAAATACTATTAGAATTACTCAAACATATAATTAAAGTAGAATAATAGAGACATCGTTTTCTATCCATTGATAATATTATATAATCATCAGGAATTTTGAAATAAAGATAATTTCATGAGGCCAAAACATAATATAAAACTACGTCTTTCAGAAGATCGAAGCTTCAAACTTCGCATGCTCCAGTAATCATATCTACATGCAATATAGGCTCTGTTTGGGGGGACTTATTTTCACCGGTCAAGCGGTCACGATCGCATGAACCGGACCTTAATTAAGGTCCGGTTCATGCGGTCGTGACCGCTTGACCGATGAAAATAAGTCCCCCCAAACGAAGCCATAATTGTAAATCAATTTGGAAAAAAATTAACTTAAAATTAAATTGATTAATAACTTGCAATTAAAATATGGCAACATCCTTCAATATAATCAATCTTCTCATTTGGTTTCTCAATATACCTCTTATGAAGTTCTTCAAGCTGAACTACAATTGATTCATGTAGTTTTGGGCAAATTGTAATTTTTAAATTTGTTGAGAAAGACAACTAGTAGATCCAATACATAAGTGACTTCACATTCATGCAGTTGGCTCTATCAGTACTAAATTTTGAAACTGCTTCTTCAATTTAAGATATTGTTAATGAACTCTTGACATAACTTAAAATCCACAATCATAAAATTGAATTGGTATACATAAGTGCAATATTATGTTGCATTGCAAATTTGCAAGTATTTTGAACATGTGAACATTTTGACTTCTTCAAATGATTCTTTGGGTAACTTAGCCAAAATAAGCTGAAAATTGTTGCTTAATATAGCTGACACACTTTGAGAGTTGAGAAAAAAGACTATAGGAGCCATAACTCTAAACAAATCATTATGTGTATTTACACTGCAACCACCTTTAGTAAGAACCAAATTGTAACAAAGACAATTTGTTACTAATAACAATATTTAGTAATGAAATTTTGCTAACGTTACAAAAGATTAATTTTTTGTAACAAGTATTTTTTATTTCGTTACAATAACTAAATATTTGTTACTATAAATGCAAGTATTTGTAACAAGACTAGTTTTATGTTATAAATAGTAAAATGTCCTCACAATAAGTAGCAATTGTAACAACACCATGAAAGTATTTGCAACAACTAGAATTTTCTTACTATTAGTAATTTTTTGTAACCAAAGTTTTGTTACGATAAAAGATCTTAAATTTAAAAGGGAATGAAAACATGACACTATTTTTCGAGCGGGCAAGTGTTTTTGTGTGTCTTATTCGCATGAGAGCGCATTTTCACGTAAGTGCGTGTTTTGCGCCGCGACACATTTTCTCCGGGGAGCTCATTTTTCCCCCACAACATTTTTTTGGCACCGACACATGTTTTTGCTCGAGCGCAATTTTTTTGCCCGGGCACGCATTTTTTGCCCGGGCACGCGTTTTTAACTCGGGCGCGTGTTTTCCTCCGGACGTGCGTTTTGGCCCAACGCACGTATTTGCACTGACACGCATCTTCTCCCGGGCAAATTCTCTCCTATGCGCATATTTTCGCCCGGGACCACATCTTCGAGTCAACACTCATTTTATGTCGGGTGCATTTTTGCCAGGGCGCATGTTTTTGTTTCTCAAAAGAGAGATTTGACATCCCTACTTAGGTATACTTAAAGCTAGTTATCATTTATCCACCAATTTGTCCCTAATTTTTTTTATTCTATGACTAGATTTTTTTGGTCCCAAATTAAGAACATCAAAACTATTCAATGATAAAAAATTATGCCACTAATATTGCTACAAAAATATTATTATTAATTAGAAATTTAGATTTTATATTGGATACAATGAAATTGGGAGATAATCCTTTGAAAAATTTACTATTTTTTTGTTTAATAAAAAATAGTTATTTTAAACCATTTTTGACAAGGTGCAAATTACAAAGTAGTGTCATTAGTGATAAAATTAATTAATCATACTTCTTGAAGAAGAGCCAAATCATTTTTGTATACCACCAAATTATTTGGCAAATAAAAAACTCATATTTTAAAAAGAAGAGGAGCCCTATCTTGATCGCGCATCTCACTCCACGTCTTCTCGCCCATCTGTGCTCCAGCTAATCTCACCCATCGTGCATCTCGCAGACGACGTGCCCTATTATATCTCACAGACGGCTTATCTTGATGACCATTTTCTCATTATGTATGTTGTTATTTTATGTAGGCATAATTGAAACTTCTAAACTTCTTGAGTAATTGGTTTAACAATTATCAACAATGAACATATTATAGGCTTGTTCATTCTTGATAATTTTCAACCATATTGATTTGTTATTTGTCATATTGATTTGTTATTTGCCAGTGCAATGCAAGACCTTTATGATGTTGCCCATCGTGATATTCTTTCTGTGGATTTATTATTGGGAGTTGTTAAAGGCAAACCAGAAATGGCTAGCTATTGGCAAACCAATTTCTATGAGTTATTACGCGGCTTTTGAAAATACGCTTTGTACATGCATTTTTAGGAAAAGTGTTCAACACGAAAATTGTAGATCTCGTCGAGATCTACAACTTTCTTGTTGAACACTTTTCCTAAAAATGCATGTACAAGACGTATTTTCTTGTTATTTTTAAAAATTCACTATAGTAACGATCATGACGATTTTAGTGTTGAATACTTCTACATGATTTTTTTTGTTTCTACTTAAATTCTATTCATTTAACATCTTTGAAGATGTAACCAGAGGATATCTACCCAACATCTGTCACATTGGCCATACTATACATATTATAATTAATATATGCATCTAGTCATCATTTAGATACATTTCTCTAGGCTTAATTACCTACACCATTTTACTATAAACCATACAAAATTATTATTTTTAAAATGTTCTCTGGTCTTGTTAAAAATATGATCATGGAATGCACCCGAAATGTTCTCTGGTCTTGTTGAGGTATATTTATATAACGGGTTAACGGATACTTCACATTTGGTTAGGATTCAATAGAGATCCACTTACCCGCCGGGGATTTAGGGTTTGCCTATAAATACCCTGTTAGGAGCAACGAGTAGAGTGTTCCAAACTAGACACTCACGCGAATGCTTCAAGCACCATTTCTAACAATTCTGCCTATACCGAACTGCAGCTAGGTGTAGTAGAGCTACAGTTCTGCCTATGCTGAACTGCAGCTGGTGTGAAATATTTTGTAGTCGGAAGAACACGTCAACCAACAGGAGAATAAGAACACCAAACTATGAACACAAGCTTTCACAATAATAACTCTGGCAGCTAGTTACAAACAAACAAGGTTGAATACAAGTTGGATGAGGTTGAATACAAGTTGCATCCAACTTGATTCACGACAGCCAAAAGTAGAAAAGAACTTGGTCACGGACAAGGTCCGCTTCTCCTCTGGAGCACACAGTGCAGGTGATACTCGCTCCTCGCTACCGCCGGCGTTAATGCTAACGCCCAGCGTTAGCTCTGCTCCTCGCAAGCTCGCTGCTCGCACTCCTCAGCTCCCTAGTCGCTACTAGACGAAGCTCGCTACTCGCCACACTCAACGCCCCGCGTTAGCTCCTAACGCCCCGCGTTAACTCGCGTGTAGGTAACTCTCTTGCCGAACTTACTCCAAGTTCGATGCTCGCCTGAAAGCACTCTGGTATCTCTAACTCGCTCAAAGTAGAGGATATTCGCCACTTTCAGAATCGATACTCTTTAGAGGGGGGTATCCCTCTATTTATAGTCAAACCAGGGGGGAGGTGCGAGAAGGAGCTGACGCGGGCGTTAGCTCGCAACGCTGGCGTTAGCTCAGCAAGAAGGAGCTAATGCCGGCGTTAGCTCTAACGCCGGGCGTTAGCTCACTTCAAAACTCAACAGCTAGGTTGTATCCCAGCATCGACAAAGGTGCAACTGGTCTTCAACTGCAGCCTGATGTTGAACTGTAGTTTAGAACATTTGTTGAACCGTAGTTTAGCTGCGACTGAATTGCAGGTGCGCGAATGTATTTGCGACAATCAGTAATTCTGGAGTATTTTTTTTTATAGATTTCATTGCACTACTCATCAAATTTAAGTTGGACTGTAGTAGTCAATATCAAACATAAGGAGAGGAAATTGGAGCTTTTGATTTTTGTGATCATGCATGTTTTTCATAGTCCATTTCACAGCGGCTGCCATCAAATTCACACCAAGTTCTATTTATCATCTTTTGACTATTAGATTTTTTTTATTGGTCTTCTAATTTAGAATTTTTGCACTTGATATTAAAGTTAGGTAATCTCTAACTTATCATGTATTGAAAATAGTACCTACTTGAAAAGTAACAGTGTGATCCAATTTCAGAACTGCTGTAATTTTGGTTGGGGTTCATCCGTTCATGTCACCATGGAGAAGTCTTGACATAGGCTCCGTTTTGAGAGACTTACTTTCACCGGTCAAGCGGTTACAACCGCATGAACCAAATCTTAATAGTGTTTTTCAAAAAAAGTATTATACAGTTTTTTGTTTGAAAGAACAACTTTTTTATAATAGATGTTTAGCTTTTTAATAAGAAGATGTTTTATGATAATCATTTATCGCATAGTTAAGTAAATATTATATAAGTCCTAAATAAGCAGGTTAAAAAAAGTCAGCGGCAAGAAGCAAAGATCGTGAATGGGTGAAGAATCATGAACGAGAGAAGAAAACCCTTGCAACATCGAGAAAGAAGAAAGACAGATCGTGAATGGTCGGGGCGTGGCTTTCGTAAACCCTCAAATAAAAGAGGAAAAGCTGAAAGCAATGGAAACGGGTTTTAAAAAGCACTTTTGGACCGGCTGCTCAAAAAACCCCCAAAACACCTTCAATGAAAAATCTCTTTTGAAAAAGCTAGCCTCATCCAAACAACCTATTAATATACATACTAAGCTCTAAAGGATCTAAAATTGAAGTTAAATGCATTCCAAATGTTATCAAATTCTCTTCCTTGAAATCTCTTCAATATTAGAGAAGCGTATAGGAAAAACTTGGAATGGGTTCACAAGAATCATTGAAATAAATATTTATGTGCATGCTTTGGGTCATTTTATTGCTGCCTTACATTTTCTTTAATTTCTTATAATCTTATTAATGTTTATCAAATGCATTAAAAGATTATATTTTTCAATATTTTATGTACTTTTTATGAGCTACTATCTCTTCGCATATATTGTATTTTCTCCAATTGTCCTCACTTTTTGTATGAGAATTGAATACATTATGTGATAGTTAAGTTACTTAGGCGCCGTTTGTTTGGGCGTTTTTTCTCCGTTGCATTTTTCAGAAAATGCAAACGCTGTTTTTTAACATTTTGAATGGCCTCCGTTTGGAATCACCAATCCTCCAAAACATCGTCTTATGTCTGATTCCAACTGCAGGGACGGAGCTCCATTCAAAAACAATATTTTATCTTCATCTACCACCACTCGCCCAAACAGACCCTAACGCGACAACTTGGAGAGCGGAAATATTTTATTTTGATAGTGTAGGAAAGAGGTTCAAATGCGGAAAAAACGCATAAATAACAAGTAATTTATATACAAAAAAGATCGAATAACTAAAAAATGATACATATAGATGGATGATAAAGGCTCTGTTTGGCACGGCGGTGGCGGTTATGAATCATCGTTCGTGAACGTCGCCCGACCTCACCTAAGGAAATAAATCAATTTTTATGTTCAAAAGTAATTTATTTTCTTGGTGGTGGTCATAACCGTTGACATGTCCAAACTCACTGGAGCAAAAACGTTGCGCCAAACAGAGGCAAAATCAAAATAATGGCTTATGATAAGTTGGAATTTGTGTTTCTGACTTTTTAGCACTCCATCATCATAAAAAATTACTAATAAAAGAAATAAATAAAATATCCAACAAATACTAGCATACAAAATTTAATTAATAATAAAAACATATAAACTGAAAAAAAACAGAACTTACCCCAATTCTCTATCTTGGGATATAATTTGATATTACACCATGAAAGACTCTCACTCTCCCCTCATTGGCTCATTCTATTAATAAAATCTCTAATTTATAATTAGCAAAATCTATAAATATATATCCTGCATTAAATGCAGATTTTGATGGGGGGAATATTTTTTGAGATTTATTTATTTTATGCAATTATTCAGTGGATGATTAATTGTACATCAAATATATATATCATGTGATTTTAATTCAATGAATCAGTACAAAAATTGAACTATTTAACAAAATGAGAACTTTATAATATATACTACATTGGAATAATATTAAATTACATTACAAATGGGTAAAAATCATATCAGCCCCTAAGGTTTCAAGCCAATGTCAAATTAGTCCCTAAAATTCTGGTTGTGTCAAAATAATCCTTAAATTTCTCATCTAGGAACCTTTTTAGCCCTTGAACTTCACTCAAAATGAAGCCAAATGTTGGCCAAAATGATAAAAATACAACAACAACACTCAAGTCCTTATCCCACTATAGTGGGGTTGGCTATATGGATCCTTTGTCGCCATTGTGCCCTATCTTTAGTCATTGTCTCACTAATGCCTAAGTACATCATGTCTTTCCTTATAGTTTCATTTCAAGTCTTTATTGGTCTACTCCTCCCCCGTTTAACAAGACTAGTGATTAATCTCTCACAAGTGTTTCTCTTATAATATATGGTCTCATTTGTGCGTGCCCAAATCATCTTAGTCATGCTACTCGCATCTTGTTTGCAATTGGTGTCACTCTTGTCTTATCCCTGATACATTCATTCCTAATTTTATTCAGCCTCGTGTGTCCACACATCCACCTAAGCATTCTCATTTCCGCAATTCCCATTTTTTGCTCATGTACACAATTCATTGCCCATCACTCAGAACCATAGAGCATCGTTGGTCTAATTGCAGTACGGTAAAACTTCTCTTTAAGTTTTAATGGTACTTTAAAATCACATAAGATCCCTGGCGCACCTCTCCACTTCAATCGCAACCTTCTTAGATTCTATATATGTATCACATCTTTATCAACACATCCATCTTCTTGAACTATCGAACTAAGATATTTAAAGCACTCACCGCAAGAAATATCTTGATCACCCAACTTAATAACGAAGTCAGCCGTTCTTCTTGCACTGCTAAATTTAAGCTCCATATACTCCATCTTTGCCCTGCTCAACCTAAAACCCTTATTTTCTAAAGTGTCTCGCCAAGATTCAAGTTTCGCGTTTACACCCTCGCGCGTCTCATCGATCAAAACGATATCATCCGCAAACAATAAACACCAACGCGCGCATTGCTTGTTGGATATGTCTCGTGAGCTCATCTAAGATAAGGGTAAAGAGATAAGGGCTCAAAGCTAAACTTTGATGTAAGATAATAGTGATAGAAAATTCATGTGTTAATTCAAAAGGGTGAAAATGACACAACTTAAAAATTTATGGACCAAATTGACATTACATTATAACCTTTTACCCAATTACAAATGATCATCCCTTTTGTATATTTTGATAAATCTTATTTGAATGTATGAAATTACAATACATTGCCTCACATTTAATTTGTATCATGTATAATCATAGGATATTAGCAGCGGGACACTCTCACTCTCCCTTAGCTGGATAAATGTCTGACTTAGATCTTTGAGGTGCCTTGACTAATTCTTTCTGTCTCTGCGAAGCTTTCCAACGATTCTTTGATCTTGAGGATCAGACGGTGGATGAGATCTGTGTTAGGTTTATTATTATTATATGTTCGCGTGTGTCAGGACCGACTCGGAACGATCCAACGGGTTCTGTGTCACTAGGGTTGGGCTCTACGCTGGAGATATTATATAAGACCATTCCACATTTGATGAGCCTTAGTGGACTATCTTGAGAATGTTGGCTCCGTTCAAGATATTCTGCTAAGACTATGAAAATTATCGCTAAATAATTTATTTAGCGAGATCTGACTGCTAGATTTGAGATCTGGTCGAGGGGTTGTGATCCTCTTGATGAGGGTTATCTGTGTAATCACATCTTGATAATATGACTATGTTTAATCCTCCAAATTGTGATAAATCGGCGGGATTTAAGCATGTTGGTGTTGGATTATGGCGCCTGATTCACTTACTGATTTGGAAGTATTGGACACTCGTCACAGCTTTTGTCAGGGGTATTTATGTAATTTCTTCTTTCTGTGCCTTGAGCATAGTATGTGTTTTAGGCCTAGGGTTTCTTGTTGTTATAAAAACGAGAGGAAGAAGAGGCTGCTCCAGTGGAGATGTATTGCTTGTATTCTGGACATTCTTCATAGTGAATTTTGTGGCGCGGGTGGCTTGTGATTTTTCCCCAGATTTGAGATTTTTCCACATTAAATCTGCGTTCTTATCTTTTCGGTTTTTCTGCGAATCTTGTGGTTTAAATTTTGCTCAGTGGGTATTTCATAGCAGTTGGGACCCACTTGGGTCCCACTGGATCAATTTTGGTGGGCTCCTTAGTGAACAAGGTGTGGACATCTATTATTACAATAGTTTATCGCCTAAATCTTAGTGATGCCATCTCAATGGGCCGAAGATACAATTCGGGTGAACTTGAGTAGCTCAAATTTCACGCGCACACACACATACATTAGATTACATACGAGCAGTTTTCACACGGGCAGGGGGACGACAAGCGAACTGTCGAGGCACATATATTAGATTACATAAATATACATACGAGCAGTTTTCACACGGGCAGGAGGACGACAAGCGACGAGGGAACTGTCAAGCACGTGGAAACCTATGCACCCGAAAGCAGTCTAGCACGGGCAAGTATTGTCGTCGCATTAATATAATATATTTAATAATACAAGCATTGTCACACGGGCTCCACCCTTGCACGCCTTCTCTTAGGTGCATGAGTTTCATCCGTAGACTACGGTACTCAGGCAGCTTGCATCTCCCCGAGTTCGACGGGAAATCGAGCGACAATAGGGGTGAGCACTGGCGGAGCCCATGCGAGAATACTTATTTTATATATAAATATGTAGCATTGTGCATGGTACCATCACATGGAATGAAGGAAGTCTATACAGCGTAAATATATATTTTAATTTTTGAGAACCCGCATAATTATTATATAGGTACGGACGTACGGGACGTGGTACAACATTGTAATTTCGAATTTAAAAAAAATGCAAAAGCGATTAACAGTTAACTAAAATTTATTCATTTGAAAGTAAATGGAGCGGTTTATTTCATGATATAAATTTTATTCGATGTATTTAAACGTGCAAAATATCTTGTCTCTGTAAAAATAAAAAATAAAAAATTATTTAACCGGGTGAATGAAGTAAGAAACAATCAATACTAATAGCATCTATTTGCCTTAGGCTGCGTTTGTTTTGGCTGTTGCTGATGAAAAGCTGTTGATCAGAGATGGATGTTGGAAAAGCAGTTGTTTCTGAAAAATGAAATTTGCAGGAAAAAACTATTTGTGTAAAATGGAGTTTACGAGTTGTTCGAAAAGCAGTGCATAAATACCGTTTGTTAAAAACGGAGTTTTCTGAAATATTAATTTTTTTAAAATACCAACTACGAAAAAAAAAAACTGCACAAACTAGCATATATGCCTGCGATCTCTTTCCGGAAAATTCCGGATTCCTTCGACTCGGCTAAAAGTAAGAAATAATATTAGCGACACTCAACATTGTTCGTTTGAGTGAGCTAATCGTATAAAATGCCGTCACGTTGAAAATTTGGGCTCACTCATAACCACACTATAAAATCTGCCACGAAGCGCACGTCATGTATACTATAACGTGCCGTATCCGCTGCTAGTCAAATATTGTGAAATGCCATAATACGATTCTTCAGTATACAATGTGAAGTGTCTTATACGCTGTGAAAGTGATGACATACCATCTGTCATATACTACACTTCCGTCCGTATACAAAGTGAGTCATATATTCTGCGATAATGCCATACACGATGCTTCGACATGCACGGTGATGGAAATATCATACAAGTTAACATTATCTTGCAAAACTAAAGCAATGTTAAAAGCACACCGATTTTCGCTATTGACAATTAAATTATATTAACACATCAAAATATTTTATGTTCAAATCGTCATGCATGTTATTGCCACACCAAATATAAAATTCGCGTTTTAGCTTCAAACTTACAGGCATAGTGGCAAAAAGCGATGATCAGCAGGTCCCAACAGTCGTGGGAGCTAGGCCTATCAAGCTTCCTCTCCAGGTTCATTGCTCTCATTCACAGGTTCACCGCATTCACCGCACCCATGCTTCCCGCACTATGAGCATAAGCCTGCGACGAAGAACTTGGGCGATCTGACTAACCAAGAATCGCCCATCAACAAATATCTTAGTAAAATAGAATGCATAATTTGTAAATGTTTGACAAATTGCCAAGGTTTTGAGATGAAGTTATCGATGTCGCTGCGAATTCTCCTCTCCCATGTTCCTTCGACGGTAATGGTACATAACAACTCTCTTTCAATAGAGAATCCGAGACTGTTCTGTCAAAGACGAAAGTCCAATAGCCGATTTGCTTGCGAAGATTTTGGCATTGAAGCCGAAAAAGATAGTTTTGGCCAAGAACAGATATTCTCTAACCCTCGTAAAAGAAGGGAATCGTTAACGGCAAATCCAATATGGCTATTCGCAAACCCAAATTATTAAAAACCCAATATTTTTTTGTACGCAAACTCTACCAGCCATGCCACAACTCGCAAACCCTCAGCGAATCGCGGAATTAATGGATCGAGAAGACGTCGTCACCTCTCCCACCACCTCTCCTGTCGCCGCTCCCGTCACCTCTCCCGCCGCCTCTCCCGTCGCTTCTTCCGTCGCTTCTCACGCGGCTTCTCCCGTCGCCGGTCATTTGCGAGGCTTCCCGCGAGCCGCTCGACACTCAGACGGAGGATTTTCAAGGTATAAGAGCAAACCTGAGCATATTGTTGCAGATTGAAACTTAGTTCTCTATGAATTAGGATTTCTAATTTCCATTTTCATTTCAGATTTGCACTACGACTTAAGGTTTCCATTTCAGATTTGTACATGCCTTAGTTCTCCATGCCTTAAGGTTTTCATTTCCCGTCACCTCTCTCACCGCCTCTAATGTTTTAGATTTTTATTTGGTTACTAGTTATAAAATGTCATGAATTTAGTTTTCATGTTTTCATGTCTAAATTTTCATTTTACATTTTGGTGTTTCTATGTTATAAACGTGTTGTTTTGTTGAACTTCTGTGCTGATAATATCATGAATTTAATTTTTGTGTCTACAAAATTTGTTTGTGTTGTTTATATTATTGGTTTGTTGTTAACAATATATGTTTGTGGTTAACATTTTGGTTTGCACCAAGTATTTTTAAAATATATGATTTGTTGTTAACAATGGTTTGCGGATAGCCAAATTTGATTTGCCTTTAAAAGAAAAGGAGTCTGAGTCGTGATATATAGTTTGTATGCCGGTAAAGAAGGCATGCACTTGGCTTTAGAGATCCATCACGTAAAGGAGAAGTACAGACTCAGGTTCCGTTTGGCGTGACGTTTTTGCTCCGGCGAGTTTAGACAAAAACGCCACCGACATAGGATGTATGTTTGGCATGCCGACGGTTATGACCACCGCCAAGAAAATAAAATTACTTTTGAGCATAAAAGTGGATGAAGTTCCTTAGGTGAGGTGGGGCGCCGTTCACGAACGACAGTTTATAATCACCACGTTCACGACTGCCACCGTCGTGTCAAACGGAGCCTTAATGTGTGAAGCATACAAGGAACTTCTCTCCTCTCTTACTCGAGCCATCAAGCAATGCGAGCCAAGCTGTCCAACTCTTGGAGGCAGACCGCTTGGCTTCTCTCTAAATGTGTCGTCGCCGCTCTGAAAGGGGCACTCATTGCAGGGAAAGTGAGCTAAGCAGCAAGAAAGAGATCTTTCCTAAGCTGCTGTGCAGAAATGCTAGTCCTGATCAGAGGGCAGCAGATTCAACTAACCGCTAGTCCGACCTAGTCCCGGTATGCCGCTTAGCTCTACCTACGCTGTGATCTTGAACGACTCCTCCGCCTCCGTCATCTCCCTCTCACTCTCGTGAGTCGTGATTTATGATTCGGTTTGGATGCACAGCCGAGAGAAGTTATTTTTAGAGATTATTTGACGTGGTAACGCACTAAAATTAGAGAAATATTTAGGTACGTGTAACATACGGTGATCATAATAGATCACCGTGCGGGAGAAAATCCAGCCATCCGATTCACGGCGGAGCATTTTTTGACGAAAATATGGTCGTATTAAAATACGGTCATATTTATTGATATATGACCGCATTTCGATCAATCACGGTTTTTGCAGGATTCGACGATCTGATAAGGGCTAACGCGATGATAATAGGTGAGAATAACATGCAAATTTTTTGAGTATTACGTATGCGCGTTTCTCTCACTTATTTCTAGCTGAGAGAATAAATAGTCTCATTGGAAGTGGACCCCGCCCCTTTCCTTCCTCCAAAAAATTCTCTGCACCAGCGAACCATCCCGCTTCCCCCCTCCCCGATCTCTCATCTTCCTCCCGGCAAAACCCTAAGGCTGCGTCCTCCCCCTCCCGCGGCGAACTTCGGCCTCCCCCTCCCGCGACGAACCCCGACCTCCTCCTCCCGCGGCGAACCCCGACCTTCTCCTCCTTCCGCGGCGAAAACCCGACCTCCTCCTCCTTTTCCCGCGGCGAAACCCCGACCTCCTCCAGCGGCGAAACCCCGACCTCCTCCTCCCTCCGCGGCGAAACCCCACCTCCTCCTCCTCCAGCGGCGAAACCCCGACCTCCTCCTCCTGCGGCAAAAAACCGGTCTGACAGTATTTTGGTGAAATACTGGGAGTTCTGACAGTATTTTGTCAAATACTGTATATTATGACAGTATTATGTCAAAAGAAGTCAATAACAAACACATTGCAATTTACCAAAACGGCATAATGTTGCATTATGTAATCGTATTAACATCTTCTCCCCACTATTATATATACTATAATATAAACATCTAATTTATTGATTGAATTATACATGATATTGAACGATATATTGGTGAAAAACTGAGAGTTCTGACAGTATTTTGGTGAAATACAAAGAGTTCTGACGGTATTATGTCCAAAGAAGTCAATAACAATGCACAACCCTCATATTTTCCGAGTCGGTGTGACCCGACGCGGGTGAAGTTGTGGTAGAAAGGGTGATCGTGACGCAACGGACCGAACCGTCAGAGATCGTCAAGGACGGAAAAAAAAAAGCCTGGGGGGCAAGCTCTCTTGGGCGAATGGACCTTCGGTCCACTCGCCCGGGCAAGGGGGCGAGTGGACCGAAGGTCCACTCTCCCATACAAGGGGGCGAGTGGACCATCGGTCCACTCGCCCGGGCCTGGAGGTGAGTGGACTCAAGGTCCACTCGCCCCCAGGCCAGGAAGCGAGTGGACCTAAGGTCCACTCGCCCGGGCAGATGGGCGAGTGGCCCTATGGTCCACTCGCCCAGCACAGATGGTGGACCCTGATCCACCCATCTGACCCCCGGCGAGGGGGGGGGGGGGGAGTGGACATCTCGAGCTCCACTCACCCCCTCTCATTTTTCGGTCGTTCGGGTTGGTTGTTGGGCTGCGGATAGTGGATTTTTGGCGATTCGCAGCCCAATTTTTGGAAAGTCTATAAATAGACCCCCATGGGCACCTTGGGAAGGGAATGTTGATACCCCCCCTCGCGTGTGAGCAAGCACTACCCCTCCCCTCCCCCTGTCATTGAAGGTGGACGGTGAGGTGATCCTTAGTGCCCTCCAAGGTGCCCAGGCTCAGCATTGGCTTGGGAGGGGAAGTTCCTTGTGAGCTTCCGGGTATGTGGTGGGACCTCCACGCTGTAGCTTAAGGGGTCCATTCGTGGACTTAGGTGTTCTTCAAGGGTAAGGTTCTTCGGTTCTTAGTGACTAGTCAAGGGTCTCGCTCGGGTCAAGTAAGGGTTAGCTGCATCTCCCTTTCGAACGTCAAGACCAGTTCTCTGATTTCAACATTCTGGTGCGGTGAGCGTGGAGGCAGCTAGGTCAGAAAGCTCTGGGCAAGTCTCATGGCTGGAAGCGATGAGCTGGGGGACTCACCCCCTACCAGCGAGTACGTGAAGAAGGGTGATTTTGACGAGTTCAGGAAGTCGATCCTGGAACTCTTGCGGGTCACACTCCCCCCTCACGGCGAGTGCTCGACACCACCCGCACCCGTGCTTGCCTCGCAATCCCCGATGGAGGAGGAGCAAGCACATCGGCAAGGGAAGGAGCTGGCAAGAGGGGAAGACTCGGGTCTTCAAGCAAGAGTGCTCTTCAACAGCTCTCCTGGGACCGGCTACCCCTGTAGGGAGGCAAAGAGAACGCCTTCGACTCGCCAGGGAGGATGGGGAAGTCCCTTCTGCAAGCTGATCATCTCAGCCCCCGTTCCAGATGGGTTCAGCGAGCCTGACATGTCTTACTACGTGGGGAAGGACGACCCTATTTAGCATCTCCAGTGGTTCGAAGATATGGCCTCGATCAAGCAAATGTCGGATGCCTTCAAATGCAGACTCTTCGCCGTCACGTTCAGGGGGAAGGCGAAAGACTGGTTCCACCAACTCCCAGTGGGAACCATTTACGGCTTCGAGGACCTGCGCCGAAGTTTCTTGCTAAGGTTCTTCCACTTCACAGAAGAGGATGAAGGGGGCGGAGGCCCTGTTCTTGGTTCGGCAAAGGCCAGGGGAGACGTTGGGGAGTTACGTGGATAGATTCCAGGAGGAAGTCCTCCTTGTCATTGAGGTGCCCGGGCATACCCTGCAGCTGGCTTTCACCCTCAGCTTACAGCAGGGGCTGTTCAGGATGAGCTTGACTCGGGACCCTCCCCTGTCTTTCGAAGAACTAATGGAGGGCGCACCTCGAGAAATTGAGTGTGAGGCCACAAACCAGGAGTTCATATCAAGGTTGGCCAAGGGTGAGAAAGAGGAGCAGGGGGAGAAGAAAGAGCAAGGAGGGAAGGGGAAGGAGGAAGCAAGAAGTCAGGGAGACCAGGGACCCCCCGTTGGGCAGGAGCAAGGCTGGGCGTTTCAACCACCAGTCTCCCGACCGACCTGGAGGCCGCCAGGAGGACCCCCTTAAGGCCAAGGAAGAGGCCATTTCCAAGGGAGAGGAAACTTTCAGGGGGAGCATGGATGGTTCAACCCAGCAGGGTGGCAGCCGGACCCAAGGCCATTGCAACCCCATCCCCTGCAGGGCCATGACGATTGGCCAAAAAAGAGGAAATAAGAATAGGGGTCGCGCAGGGAAGGAAGCAAGGATGATGACATTGTCGTACTGTGACTTCCATCAGCAGGGGCGCCACGCGACAGCCATATGCCCTGAGTTTCTGGAGGTAAGGGAAGGAGGAAGAACCCCGACAGAGAAGACACAACTCTACCTGGAAGGACCAGGGGGAAGCTGAGGAGATGGAGGAAGTGATGAGGGAAACGATCAAGGTCCATGTGGTCGAGTAAGCGCAAGGAAGTGCATTGTAATGGTATGTAATCTATTTATAGTATATCAGAAGTTGTTAAAGATAGCATCCAGGTCGAGTCCTCGACTGGAGACCACTCGCCCGGGCTTGTTGATGCCGGTCGCTGGGAGGCTCGTCGGGTGGATTCGTTTTAGGTTGAGTCCTCGACTGGAGACCACTTGCCCGGGCTTGTTGATGTCGGTCGTTGGGAGGCTCGTCGGGTGGATTCATTTTAGGTCGAGTCCTCGATTGGAGACCACTCGCCTGGGCTTGTTGATGCCGGTCGCTGAGAGGCTCGTCGGGTGGATTCGCTTTAGGCTGAGTACTCGATTGGAGACCACTCGCCTGGGCTTGTTGATGCCGGTCGCTGGGAGGCTCGTTGGGTGGATTCATTTTAGGTCGAGTCCTCGACTGGAGACCACTCGCCCGGGCTTGTTGATGCCGGCCGCTGGGAGGCTCGTCGGGTGGATTCGTTTTAGGTCGAGTCCTCGACTGGAGACCACTCGCCCGGGCTTGTTGATGTCGGTCGCTGGGAGGCTCGTCGGGTGGATTCGTTTTAGGTCGAGTACTCGATTGGAGACCACTCGCCTGGTCTTGTTGATGCCGGTCGCTGGGAGGCTCGTCTGGTGGATTTGTTTTAGGTCGAGTCCTCGATTGGAGACCACTCGCCTGGTCTTGTTGATGCCGGTCGTTGGGAGGCTCGTCGAGTTGATTCGTTTTAGGTCGAGTCCTCGACTGGAGACCACTCGCCCGGGCTTGTTGATGCCGGTCGCTGGGAGGCTCGTCAGGTAGATTCGTTTGGGTTGGTAAGGCTCCAAGAAGAGAAGTCGGTCTGATGATGTGCTGGGTTCCTCTGCCTCCAGTGAAGGTAAGCACCTAGGACGCGGACTAGTTCTCTGCCCCCAGTTGCTTTGATAAGATGGTTGAGTTCCTCCACCTCCAGGTGAGCTCGGCTCCCAGTTAGGTGTGGAGTTTCCTCCACCTCCAGGTGAGCTCGGCTCCCTATTAGGTGTGGAGTTTCCTCCACCTCCAGGTGAGCTCGGCTCCCTGTTAGGTGTGGAGTTTCCTCCACCTCCAGTGAGCTTGGCTCTTATTAGGTGTGGAGTTTCCTCCACCTCCAGGTGAGCTCAGCTCCCTGTTAGGTGTGGAGTTCCCTCCACCTCCGGGTGAGCTCGGCTCCCTGTTAGGTGTTGAGTTCCTCCACCTCCAGGTGAGCTCGGCTCCCTGTTAGGTGTTGAGTTCCTCCACCTCCAGGTGAGCTCGACTCCCTGTTAGGTGTGGAGTTTCCTCCACCTCCAGGTGAGCTCGGCTCCCTGTTAGGTGTGAAGTTCCCTCCACCTCCAGGTGAGCTCGGCTCCCTGTTAGGTGTTGAGTTCCTCCACCTCCAGGTGAGCTCGGCTCCCTGTTAGGTGTGGAGTTTCCTCCACCTCCAGGTGAGCTCGGCTCCCTGTTAGGTGTTGAGTTCCTCCACCTCCAGGTGAGCTCGGCTCCTTGTTAGGTGTGGAGTTTCCTCCACCTCCAGGTGAGCTCGGCTCCCTATTAGGTGTTGAGTTCCTCCACCTCCAGGTGAGCTCGGCTCCCTGTTAGGTGTGGAGTTTCCTCCACCTTCAGGTGAGCTCGGCTCCCTGTTAGGTGTGGAGTTTCCTCCACCTCCAGGTGAGCTCGGCTCCCTGTTAGGTGTTGAGTTCCTCCACCTCCAGGTGAGCTGTGAGGCCCCTATTTAGACCCCCACATACATCTATATCTAAGCTATGTTCATACATTTGTCCCAGGATGAAGTGCGGCTAGTGAATATGAAATAAACAACACATAATATAAATTTGCTTTGCATACCTTAAATTATTTGCTGAATCTTTTCTTTTTATCCATAATCAGTTCTTCTGTTTTGCGTATTAAAGTCATGTTCGATACCTACAAAATTTTGACGACGGCCTTAGTCATAAAAATATGACTAAGTGAGGATATACCTCTTTCATTTCTATATACAATTAGAAAAACTTCTGCAGTTAGAAATATATTTTCCATACTAATCGTTTTCTGCCTCAGTAGTGCTTATGAAGCATAGAACTATATGAATATGTTAGCACCAAGAAAACAGTATGAGCAGTGGAGAATCATAACCATATTATGTAACATTAAAGCAGTGTGTCCATGTATCAGTATCTATAACTGGGGGAAACACGTCATGTAAGTAGCATAACTGTATCGATATCATGGAAGCAGTGCAAATGCACATACATATTTTCATATCAGTTTTCATGTCTATAAGCATATATCAATGTACGTTTATAACCCTTTAAATCAGTACTTCCATGAACATTTCGTTTCTTAGGATATATTAGGGGCGATTCGAATTCTTTTTCTTTTTCCTTGACCCCGAAGGGTCCTTTACCCCGAAGAGTCCTTTTACCCCGAAGGGTCCTTTATGCGCATGCATATTCAAATCGCCCGTAATATAACCTCGTGTCGACACGTTTACATAATAATGAGTTATTCATAATTTTTAATCCCCTCAGAAGTAATTTGTCTGTTTGCTTTTATCAAGGCCATACAATCTAGCGACATTAATTATCAGTGATATCAACTATGCATTTAACATTCAGTATAATAAGAGTGCGTATGTAAAAAGAAAGTAAAGCCATAAAGCTTAAATGAAACAGGTAGCTCTCACCATCAGTATCAGTGTTCATAGCATTGTCATGTCTATTTTGAGGTGTCATCCTCCGTGGTATCTGTATAAGCATCATATCATTTAGGGTCGTTTGTATCGGGGTTGCACCCCGCTATAGCTACATTTGTAATTACTATGTTTACATCATTTGGAAGCAATCTAAGTTAACCCACCATTGGTAACAAAACTCATTTAATTTTCTACTGAACTACATAAGTCCACCCTGATTAATTGTTTCCCCCATATATATATTTTATAAGAAAAGCTTGAGCTGGAGTACATAGGAGGACAAAGTCTTGATTCCTATATTTGATTCCCCCTTTTCCTCAAGTGTTTTATCCTTTACCCCAAGCAATAATATTCAAAGGAACATGAAATAAGTAGCAGCCGGCCAAAAGGGAAAGTAAAGCCCATAATAGCAATTTACTGTAAAAAGTTCCCCTCATAATAAAATAAAATACTTGTTAAAGCACTAGTCGGTCAAAAGGCAAAAGATGTGGCAAGGATACTAGCATAAGGCAAAAGATGTGGCAAGGATACTAGCACACGACCATATAATCTCATTTTGAGATACTAATTTTATCATGACCACTAACACTTAAGTGTAGATTTCCCCCCATAAAGAACATAAACAGTCGGCCATCATTAAATAAAACTGAATAAAACCCTTGCTTGGTCTTAGGATGGAATTCAACACCCATAAAGCATCAAGGTTTTCTCATTAGAACCCTAGCCGGCCACAATAATAGAACTCCCCCATTATTTTCCCAAGTTATAATTTTCCCCGCAAACTGAATCGATAAAGCCATAGTCCATAATCAAAATCCAGGAATGAAATAGAAGGAGAGGGAAAGAGAAAAGAGGAGCTCACAGTGAGATGATTTCAAACCACACTTGCCGGCCAAAGCCCCTAAAACCAGTCCAGAATAGCAGTAGATGTGCCAGCAGGACACGACCACAACCCTCATGAAACTCTCCCAGCACTGTCGAGCATAGAAGATAGGTCGCTGAGCTTAGGGAAGAAAAAAAATCGCCGCAGCCCTAGCGCTTCCATGCCCGCTGAGAGCTCCAGACGGTGCGAACGGGGATAGGTATCGAGAAAAGAAGCCAATCCAATAGAATATATAGCCACCGCCTCATAAAATATATGTTAATCATACTCTATTCGCAGTCCATATGAAACCCCTATTCGCACCCCCCCCAAATAGGAAACCTCTATTAGCACACCAAAATAGAATGGGTGTGCAGTGATTATTTGCCATAAAAATCTCTTCCCAAAGCTTTATCTCTATATAGATCGTCAACCTTTAGACATATAGGAAAACTTCATATTTCGCTAAAACGTGTTGAATGCCGCAACATATTAACGACACTCATATTCACTGTCAAAGCGACGCCTCGTTGACACTGATTTGGTTTTCATCATAGGCGATATAAATACAAATATTTAAATTGGGTTTTATTATCGATTTACGTCAAGTCACATTTTGAGCCGTTACATGAGCTCGGCTCCCTGTTAGGTGTGGAGTTTCCTCCACCTCCAGGTGAGCTCGGCTCCCTGTTAGGTGTTGAGTTCCTCCACCTCCAGGTGAGCTCGACTCTCTGTTAGGTGTGGAGTTTCCTCCACCTCCAGGTGAGCTCGGCTCCCTGTTAGGTGTGGAGTTCCCTCCACCTCCAGGAGAGCTCGGCTCCCTGTTAGGTGTTGAGTTCCTCCACCTTCAGGTGAGCTCGGCTCCCTGTTAGGTGTTGAGTTCCTCCACCTCCAGGTGAGCTCGGCTCCCTGTTAGGTGTGGAGTTTCCTCCACCTCCGGGTGAGCTCGGCTCCCAGTTAGGTGTTGAGTTCATCCACCTCCAGGTGAGCTCGGCTCCCTGTTAGGTGCGGAGTTCCCTCCACCTCCAGGTGAGCTCGGCTCCCTGTTAGGTGTTGAGTTCCTCCACCTCCAGGTGAGCTCGGCTCCCTGTTAGGTGTGGAGTTTTCTCCACCTCCAGGTGAGCTCGGCTCCCTATTAGGTGTGGGGTTTCCTCCACCCCCAGGTGAGCTCGGCTCCCTGTTAGGTGTGGAGTTTCCTCCACCTCCAGGTGAGCTCGGCTCCCTGTTAAGTGTTGAGTTACTCCACCTCCAATTGAGCTCGGCTCCTTGGTAGGTGTGGAGTTCCCGCCTTCCACCTCAGGTCGAGCTCGGCTCGACTAAAGGTGTTGATTTTTTTCCCACCTCAGGTCAAGTTCAATTCGACCTAAGGTGTTGAGCTTTCTCCACCTCCAGTTGAGCTCGGCTCACAAGAGGGTTGTTAAGTGGAGAAAGGTTTGCCTTCCACCTCAGGTCGAGTTCAGCTCGACCAAAGGTGTTGAGTTTTCTCCACCTAAGGTCAAGATCAATTCGACCTAAGGTGTTGAGTTTTCTCCACCTCCAGTTGAGCTCGGCTCATAGGAGGGTTGTTATATGGAGAAAGGTTCGTGTTCCGCCCCAAGTTAGGTTCTGTTGAAAAACTCGGCAGGAGTATCCCGTTGGCAGGGCCCTTCGTGGATTCTCCTAAGGTCCCACCTACTCGTCAAATATGTGGGTTGGACTTTCTTTCCGAGCTTAAGGCAAGCTCGAAAAGAGCGGGGATTGTGTACAACCCTCATATTTTCTGAGTCGGTGTGACCAGACGCGGGTGAAGTCGTGGTAGAAAAGGTGATCGTGACGCAACGGACCGAACCGTCAGAGATCGTCAAGGACCGAAAAAAGAAAGCCTGGGGGGCAAGCTCTCTTGGGCGAATGGACCTTCGGTCCACTCGCCCAAGGCCCCGGGCGAGTGGATCGAAGGTCCACTCTACCGGGCAAGGGGGCGAATCGGTCCACTCGCCCTGGTCTGGAGGCGAGTGGACCATCGGTCCACTCGCCCAGGCGAGGGGGGCGAGTGGACTCTTTGAGTCCACTCGCCCCCAGGCCAGCAGGCGAGTGGACCTATGGTCCACTCGCCCAGCACAGTTGGTGGACCCTGATCCACCCATCTGACCCCCGGCGAGGGGGGGGGGAGTGGACATCTCGAGCTCCACTCGCCCCCTCTCATTTTTCGGTCGTTCGGGTTGGTTGTTGGGCTGCGGATAGTGGATTTTTGGCTATCCGCAACCCAATTTTTGGGAAGTCTATAAATAGACCCCCATGGGCACCTTGGGAAGGGATGTTGATACCCCCCCCCCCCCTCCCTCGCGTGTGAGCAAGCACTACCCCTCCCCTCCCCCTGTCATTGAAGGTGAACGGTGAGGTGATCCTTAGTGCCCTCCAAGGTGCCCAGGCTCAGCATTGGCTTGGGAGGGGAAGTTCCTTGTGAGCTTTCGGGTATGTGGTGGGACCTCCACGCTGCAGCTTAAGGGGTCCATTCGTGGACTTAGGTGTTCTTCAAGGGTAAGGTTCTTCGGTTCTTAGTGACTAGTCAAGGGTCTCGCTCGGGTCAAGTAAGGGTTAGCTGCATCTCCCTTTCGAACGTCGAGACCAGTTCTCTGGTTTCAACAAACAAATACATTGCAAGTTATCAAAACCACACAATGTTGCATTATGTAATCGTATTAACACTTCTCACCACTATTATATATATTATAATATAAAATATCTAATTTATGGATTGAATTATGCATGATATTGAACGATATGTTGACAGTATTTTGGTGAAATACTGGGAGTTCTGACAATATTTTGGTAAAATACTTAAAGTTCTGACGGTATTTGCACAAATACTGTATACTATGACAGTATTGTGGCTCTAAGGTTCCGTCGAGGTTGAAGGTGGGGGAATATCGGGAAATCTTATCCGTGGTTGTGGCTTTGTCGCCGCTGGAGGAGGAGGAGGAGGTCGGGGTTTCGCCGCGGGAGGAGGAGCCCGGGGTTCGCCGTGGTTGTAGATTTCAGATCTATTACCTTCATAGAATTTTCCTAAGCAAAATTTTCAATTCACTAAGTATCTAGTGCTTCGCAGCCTTCAGCAAAGTACTCCAGGTGAAGAAATGCTCCGGCGGAAAAACTACAATCGTGCTCCTACTCCCGTCGATGGAGTACTCCCGTCGAAGATGGCCTCCCGTCCATATTCAAAGGAAGGGAAGCAAGCGTGTCGCCCGCCGGAGGAGGACGAGGACACGGGTCGCCCGCCGTTGAAGGAGTCGTGCCGGTATTTTTGCAGGCAGAGGAGATCAAGGGCAGGGTTTCGCCGCGGAATGAGGACGAGGGCCTTCTTTTCGCCGAGGTCGGAGGAGGACGGCGGGGTTTCGTCGCGGGAAAATAAAGAGCGAAATAGGAGACCACTGCCTTGAAATGAGCTATTTATTCTCGCACCTATTTTCAAGTGAGAACAACTCACCTAATTTTTTGGCTTTTTGGCAGAATGCACCCCCGATTAGTGCCCGATTGGCAATATGCACCCTAAATATTTAAATATGGCGGAATGCACCCCCGAATATCATGATTGTTGGCGGAATGCACCCCGGGCAAGGGTATTTTGGTCTCTACCTTTTTTTATTAGGTTTAACCCCAATCGCCGACCCCTCATTTCTATCGAGCGCGCGTCCTTCGTCCTCCTTCTCTACCGAGCTTCGTCCTCCTCGCATTCCGCCGGAGCTTCGTTGTCTTCGCCTGCCGTCGGTGCTCACGCATTCCTGTCTATCGAGCGCGCGTCCTTCGCAGGAGCTTCGTCCTCCTCGCATTCCTGTCGGAGCTTCGTCGTCTTCACGTTTAGGGTAATTTCTAAAAACTCTTGCTCACGCTTTTTTAGTCCAGTGCTCACGATTTTGGGGCTGGCAAGAAATTTCTAAATACTTTTGCCATTCCAGTGTTCACGATTACGATTACGATTCTAAAAACTTTTGCTGTAGCAAATCAGTCCAGTGCTCACGATTACCTTTGCCATTTTTAAATTGTTCAGTTATTTTCAGTTCAGTGCTCACGATTTTGGGAAGAAAAATCACTGATTTGGCATTCCAGTGCTTGTGATTTGGCCTTCCAGTGCTTGTGATTTGGCATTCCAGTGCATCAGGTATAACAGTAATGAGTTAGATGTAATCATTTTTCAGTCCAGTGCTTGTGATTTATTGATTGATTTTTTTTTTGGTAAATTATAGAATGTCAAACTTGGATTGGGATAATTTTTTGGTTGAAGAAGGAGATTTAAATTCCCCAAACAGTAGTAGTGATTCAGATTATAGTGAGGATAATGATTCATCATTTTCCGATGAGTTTGTGGAGAGTGACTTCGAATTAGATAATGTTCTTTTTGATGAGAATGTGGATCACGAAATTGAGATTGTTGGCAAAAGAGATGAACAAAAAGCATACTCAAGTAAGAAACAAGGAATACCAATTAGAGAGCACGCCACTCACATTTCATCAACAAATAAAGTTTCCCAGATTCAAGTTTATCAAGACAATGCAAACGAATTAGACTTTGAGTTTACTGTTGGATTGTGTTTCATTAATGCTAATGATTTTAGAGAAGCGGTGAGACTGTATGCGACTACGCAAGGAAAACTTGTAAAGTTCACCAAAAATTGTAGTGACATGGGTCAAAGAAAGACCTGAAAGGCATTGGGCTAAGTCTCATTTCAATACTTGGTCAAAATGTGATATGCTGTTGAATAATTATTGTGAGGCATTCAATAAAGTTATTTTAAGAGCTAGAGACAAGCCCATAATAACTATGTTGGAAACTATAGAGTTATCATAATGAAGAGGCTCCACACTCAACGGGACAAAGTTCTTAAACTCAATGGAGATGTGTGCCCTTCTATTCAGAAAATTTTGGAAAACAATAAAAAAAATGCACATGGATACATTTTGGGTTGGAATGGTCAACATAAGTTTGAAGTTAATGGTTGGGAAGGCGACAAGTGGACAGTTGACTTGGGTTCGAATAGTTGCAGTTGCAGGCGATGGGATCTCACAGGGATTCCATGTGTGCATGCCACTGCATGCATTTTTTATCGAAGGGAACAAGTTGAAGAGTACGTGCAACATTGGTACAAGAAAGATATGTTCATGAGGGTCTATGAAAACTTATTAAATCCCATAAAATCACAAAAAGAATGGCCACTATCAAACTTGAATCCGATTGTGCCTTGGTCCATTATTCAAAAAAGGTCGGGTAGGCCGTTACAACATGCTAGAAGAATGGAGGAGGAGTTGGAGGCGGCAAAATATGGTATTAAAAGGCACGGTTTAAAATACTCATGTTCAAATTGTGGGGTGAGAGGACACAACAAAAGGAATTGCACAGTTGATTCAACAATGCCTTCAACTTCAACAAAAAAATCTAAACTTCCGGTAAGCATTACGTTTTTTATTATTTTTCTACATAATGAGAGCATATTTTCATAATAGAATCTTTATAACTATCATTATTTTTGTGTAGGTAAGGAAGACTACTTGATTGAAGTATGGAGAATATGTTTAATCTACTACATTGCTTTTGGAATCTGGTGAATATTATTCTATCGTCTCTATATTTTTGTTTTCTGCAATGTCATAAAGTTTATTATAATTTTTTTAAATGTGTAGGTTTTGCAAGAATGTTTTGCGTTCGGACGGTTGCTACAACATTTTGCGTTTGGACGGTTACTACACAGATCGAAAGACTACATCTTAAAGATTTTTGAATTTGACACAAATTTTGTAATTTTATGTGGGATTGTATTTTGTAATTTTGCATTTGGATGTAATCATTTTGAAGTTATAGGGCCAAAAGAATATATTTTCGGCCCAACACTGCAAATTTGATGATATGGCTTCGAAAAATTGGTTTAAATATATGATATCGCTACGAGAAAATGTTAAATGGTTACGTTACAGGTGAAGAAATTACTATGAATATAATATATTTTCGGTCAAATGAGGAGCCAACAAAGCAAAATAGAGGATATCGCTGCGAAAATCAGTTTAAATAATTGATATTGCTTCGAAAAACGTTCAATCAATGCAGTACATGTGAACAGGGTGCTGAAATTAAATCAAATTAAAACATTTTCGGTCAATTAAGGGTCCAGGACAAAAATACCCCTAAAAATAACAGCCCGGGGTGCATTCCGCCAACAATCATGATATTCGGGGGTGCATTCCGCCATATTTAAATATTTGGGGTGCATATTGCCAATCGATCACTATTCGGGAGTGCATTCTGCCAAAATCAAATTCTTCCCCTAAAATTATGGTATAAGCTGTCAACTTGCAGAATACACTATAAAAGGACCGAATAATGCTCTGAAGTGACAGATCGGCAAAGGGCAACTTGTAGCATTTCTTCAATTGTTTTTGTTGAGAGCTGCTGAGTAAAGTAGTTGCATTTTGGAATGAAACAACCGTACATTCTGCTCTGTCAGTCTACTCAGTCCTCAATGGAGGGAGAGAGAGAGAGAGAGAGGGAGGGAGACATTCTCCCATTCTCTCATCTTCTTCTCCCCAATCTCTCTGTTTCCTACTTTCGTCCCACTGTCTCTGTTGCTCCTTATCTAAGCTCCTCCTCTCGTGAAGTTGCAGTGTTTCTGCAACTCCCTGCTACCAACCTCATTTCCATTTCTCCGCAAGTCTTCTTCTTTCTTCCTTCTCAGTAACTTCGTCCCCCCTGTCTTTAGTTCTTTACCTACCCAACCGAACAACTTCTCCATGTTCCGAAGAGAATGTAACCACCACCGGAATATTAAAAATTCCATTTTCTCTCTTATTTTCCCCTTCTCCCTCCAATCATTCCCTCACTTGTTTCCCCCTTGACCTTTCTCCCCCGCCCCTCTCTTCCTTCCCACTTCTCCTTTATTCACTCTGTTTTCTTTGAATCGTGCCTCGTATATTTGTTTATTTTATTTTATTTGGAATTTTCTGTACTGCGCAGCTGGAGTTTTGGAGAAGGGGGTGGGATTTAGGCGCAGCTGGTTCCAGTGAGGCGACGCAAGTTATTATCTTTGGATTCGACTTATTACTATTCTGATTAGTTTCCATCTCTTTCGATTCATTGGAGATCTGTTTTGGTCTGCGGTTTTCTCCCTTTCTTTTATGATCTTCTCTATGAGAATTGAAGTTAGTTCACTGTTCACTTCCACTGTGCATCATTCAGAAATCTTTCCGCTGATCTTCATTACCTCCTGCTGCTTATATGTTTGGTCTTATTCCACTTCAATGGAATTGTGAACTTAAACAACGTACTTCTTCAAAGATCAAATTTTTGTAAGCTTCATTCCATTCAAAGGGCAATTTTGAGTAGGAAATGCAGCTTCTCATGAAATTTTTTGTACTGTTGGTGTGTCTTTCGTTAGGAAATTCAATTAATTCAGATATAGATGCGTTACTGGAGTTTAAGAAGGGGATAATTAAAGACCCCGTTGGCCATGTTTTAGATTCATGGGATGATTCTACACCAGCTTCTGAGGATTGCCCTCTCGGCTGGTATGGGATCCATTGTAGTGGTAATCGAGTCGCTTCGATTTCATTGATAGATATTGGTCTTGTAGGAAACATCAGTCTCTCCCTCCTTGCTCAAATCGAAATGCTTCGCAATTTGTCTCTTGCAAACAATCAGTTGACTGGAATTCTTCCTCCTTCCCTGGGATCTATTAGTCTCTTAGAACATTTGGATCTCTCGAGTAATTTATTTGTTGGGCACTTGCCTCCAGAGTTGATGGAGCTGGGCAATCTTATCTATATGAATCTTTCTTGGAATCGTTTCGACGATTCACTGCCTTCTGGATTTGAAAAGCTGCAGAAGTTGAAGTACTTGGATTTGCAGGGGAACAGTTTTCATGGTGATGTGGATGATGTTCTTGGTCAATTGCAAAGTGCTGTGCATGTTGATCTCAGCCAGAATGGTTTCGGTGGATCACTTCGCTCGATAACCGATAACTCGAGCATTGCTGGTTCGTTGCAGTACTTGAACATCAGCCATAATGGCTTATCAGGAGAGCTGTTTGGGAAGAATTTAGTGCCTTTGTTTGACAGTTTGGAGGTTTTTGATTCTAGTTCTAATCAGCTCAGTGGCCAGGTCCCATCCTTCGATTTTATCGTTTCTCTTAAGATTCTACGGCTCGGAAGCAATCAATTTTCTGGATCTTTTCCAGAGGCGCTGTTCACAGGGTTTTCAATGGTTTTGAATGAGCTTGACTTGAGCTGCAATAAGCTCACAGGTGACTGTAGTCATCCTTATTTGAAATTTAGCAAATTGATGTTTTTCTTCTTCTTCTTCTTCTTCTTCTTTTTTTCTGCTAAAAATGCATTTCCAAGTTTTGTATCTCTACTGTAACATTTGCTTATAGTGTGTTTTTGAGTATGAAAGCCGATTGTTTGCTGCATTTGATTGAATACTTTTTTCATGGATAAATTGAGAGTCTTTCTAGCATTTAGAAGGGAGTATACACGTATTTGCCAGAATTTATTAGTTGAGGTGCTTGTTTTTAGACCAGATACTATGAAAAATACTGCTTTTATGAGTATCATGACGATATTTTGTTTGTTTCTGCAGTTTCCTGTCCCAAAAAACATATGTTGCATAAATTTTCTCAACAATTTTGCATTTTTCCGTCTTTTTTTGTTGTGGTGTGCATTGACTTGAGTTCATTCTTTGAATATTAAGATTTGTGCTTGTAAGGTCTGTCAAGTATGGTTAAATAGAACTCTTAAATATTGAGATGCCCTCGGTTTGCTGGTTAGAGTTTCTTCTGAAACTCCAAAATAAACAATGATTAGTCTGGAACCAGAGCTGACTGAGCTTGTTGAGTTGATCCGAGATCAATCACTCACGAGACTACCACATGAATTGTTGCGGAAACGAGTGTAGAACGATCAAAGAAAAAACAAAATAAAAAACACAGAAGACACAGATTTACCTGGTCAGCCCAAGATGGACTACGTCCACGGGCAGCAACAATTCTTTTTCACTGGATCAAGAACAAAGACGGTTACAGGGAGTGGACAGATTTCAGATTTTTGAATACCTTTAGCGCCAACGACGTCTTTGGGTTAGAATTTGGGGCATATAATTAACATAAATGATTTTGACTTTAATTGTAAAAGGGTGTAGATTATCAACCCACGTTAACAGTTGGGATGAGGCTATTGATCATGATTACACAATAACTCGAGTTTGTCCCAACGGCGGGAGATTTAGGAGAAGACCCGCGTGAATTAGAATTAGTCTGAATTTCAATTCCGTTGTTTAGCTACAGGAAAGAGTTTATTTTGCAGAATTGGAATTGTCAATTTTGTTGTTCAGCTGCATATAGCAATTCGGTCACAGAATTGGAATTCCAATTTTGACCCCTCAATTCCGGTGTGCCGAACTATCCTCACAACAATATTATATTTCTTAGCATGCTTTGATTCTTTGATCCATAACTGCATAATTTTGAATAACTTTAACAAACAAAAATTGCATAGTTTATTTGATCTCTTGATGCAGGTCCATTGCAGAGTATAACATCAACTACTTTGCAGAAACTAAACCTTTCGACGAATAAACTCAGCGGCCCCCTCCCCACCAAGATAGGAAGCTGCACACATGTTGATCTGAGCAATAATCTTCTTTCTGGTGGCATATCTGCCATTAGAAGTTGGGGAAACTTTGTGGAATCTATAGATTTGAGTTCAAATAGATTGAAAGGAACTTTAATGAATGAAACATCTCAGTTCTTGAGGCTGAAATCACTCCGGCTTTCCAACAACTTGTTGGAAGGAGAAGTTCCAGTTGTGCTGGGCACATACCCCGATATAACCGCCGTTGACTTGAGTGTCAACCACCTCAGCGGTCAACTTCCTCCAAGCCTATTTACATCGGTAAGATTGACGGATCTGAACCTTTCGTTCAATAGTTTGACGGGAACGATCGTTCTCGACAAGTTGACTGTGAAATCCGGCCTCGTGTCCGTCGATCTTTCGAACAACTTCCTAAGCGGATCTCTACCTCGGGAAATGATCACCATGAGGCAACTTCAATTGCTGAATGTATCATGGAATAACATTTCTGGTCAGATTCCAAAAGATATGGGGATGATTCAGGGCTTGAAATATATTGACTTATCACATAACCAGTTTGAAGGCAACATCCCTGATAATCTCCCTAATGGCCTTTCCAGATTCAATGTTTCTTACAATGATCTTTCTGGTAATGTTCCCACCAACTTGCTAAGGTTTCCTGAATCCTCGTTCCACCCGGGGAACTCGTTACTCGTATTCCCCACAAAATTCTCAAATGTGGAAAATGCCAATCAACGGCGAAAACATCACTTGCGCAGGAAAAATGAGATTACTTATGGCTTGATTGCTGGAGTTTTCACTTGTGCCACTCTGGTTCTCTTATTCATACTCATATACCATAAAGTATCTTCAGGAAATAATTCGAGGGATGCGAACCAGCAGAAAAAATCCTCCATTTCATGGTTTTTTAGACAACAGAAGAGTGCTGATCAGCAACCTCCAATCTCTTCGAGCTTTTCTCAAGATCAGCTAATTCGTTCGAGTACTTTGCCCGCCCGTGACGAGCAAGTTGTTATTGGCAACACGAGCACTTCAATGTCACAGTTCTTATCTTCGCCTCCTTCGATTCGTCTATCTTCCTCGCAGCACCCTTCAATTCTCGGCGTATATTCTCCAGATAGGCTTGCTGGTGACTTGCATCTCTTCGACAACTCGGCCGTGTTCACAGTAGAAGAACTTTCTCGAGCGCCCGCTGAAATTATCGGCAGAAGCTGCCATGGGACATCATATAAGGCGAATCTCGACAAAGGGCACGTGTTGGCAGTTAAGTGGCTGAAGGAAGGAATTGCAAAAAGTAAGAAGGAATTTTCGCGGGAGGCCAGAAAACTCGGAACATTTAGGCATCCCAATTTGGTCTCTTTAAAGGGTTATTACTGGGGTCCAAAGGAGCATGAGAAGCTTTTAATTTCAGATTGTGTTGATGGATTGTCTTTGACAATTCATCTATGTGGTATGATTTCTTCTTTCTTCCTTTACTCCTGTTTATTATGTTTCTTCTGGCTTATGGTGTTCTCTGTTTTGTTTTCTTCTTTGAGATATTAGATTGTAAAAGTTTAATGATTTGTATTCATCTACTTAGCTTCTCCACTACTTATTCTGATGATTTTATTGAATTAAGAAGTAATGGAGATTGGCTTTAGGCCTTTAAGAAATCTAGGCGGCAGGAAATTTTTCTCGTGGGTTATACAATGTTGGGTACTCATCTTGACTATAGTTTTATATCCGTTGAAATTAAGAGGAGAAACAGAAAGTGCCGGTTTATTCCTTCCTTTAAGGGGTCTTTGATCACTAAATACCGATAGCTCATGTGGGACTAAACACATAGAGTCAAATACTCATAAACCTACAGACTCTAATACATAGACAGGACAACGATATTAACTCATAAATGCGACACTCTAACAATATGTATCTTCTTGTAAAATTGAACTAGACTTTTATATGTGTTGAAATTAAGAGGTGAAATATAAAGTGCTAGTTTATTCTTCACTTTAAGGAGTATTTAAAGGATTATAAGGACTCACTAATCACCGATAGCCCTTGTGAGACTAAACACATAGAGCCAAATACTCATAAATCTACAAACTCCAATACATAGACAGAACAACGATATTAACTCATAAATGCGATACTCTAACAATATGTATCTTCTTGTAAAATTGAACTAGACTTTTATATGTGTTGAAATTAAGAGGAGAAATAGAAAGTGTTAGTTTATTCATCACTTTAAGGGGTATTTAAAGGATTATAAAAACTCACTAAACACTGTTAGCCCATGTGAGACAAAACACATAGAGCCAAATACTCATAAACCTACAGACTCCAATACATAGACATGACAACAATATTAACTCATAAATGCGATATTCTAACAATACGTATCTTCTTGTAAAATTGAACTAGACTTTTATATGTAGCTTAAGCATAGTGGTAGAGGGATATTGGTTGTGGGCAGCCATGAATTCAGTTTAGGTATATATTATCAAATCATGTTTAACTTGGCTATCCTCTGTATTTGCTGTTTTATGAAAATTAAGTATTAAACCTCCATGATAATCTCCTGCATGAGCACTTCTTCATTCTAAATTCTTAGTATTTATGATAAAAGCTATGCGCTCATTCTTCCATAATAATAGATCCAAAATAATTAAACTCAAGTTATTTTCCATTCATGCAACATTTCACTCTTTTTCGGTGATATCTCACATATTTACATTATGTAGTACAATCTCGTATATATCTTTTGTATCAGAATACAAAGAGGAATACATATATATAGGAGAGAGAAGGAGAGAAAAAATCCTATACAAGATGTGGGACTAAAGAGGGGAAGAATACATGGGCCCATATATGGGCCCTCTATATGGGCTATTTCAACACTCCCCCGCAAGGTGGAGCGTACAAGTCGTAGGATCCAAGCTTGGACAGGCATTGATAGAAGAGAGTACTGGATAGGGCCTTTGTGAGGACATCCGCCACTTGTTCAGTACCCGGAACATGCTTTAGCTCTAGCTTCTTCATTTGAACTTTTTCCCGGATGAAATGACAATCAACTTCAATGTGCTTTGTTCTTTCGTGGAAGACTGGGTTCTTGGCAATGTGTATAGCAGCTTGACTATCACACAAGAGGAGAGCTGGTGAAGGAAGTTTTACACCAAGGTCAGTCAGGAGGCTCTCAAGCCATGTGAGTTCAGAGACCACAAATGTCATTGCCCGGTATTCTGCTTCAACTGAGGATCTTGCAACAACAGCTTGCTTCTTACTCCGCCAGGTAATCATGTGTCCTCCAAAGTATGTGCAGAAACCACTTGTTGACCGTCGATCGTCCAGGGACCCAGCATAGTCAGCATCAGAGTATGCCACCAATCTTGGAGTTGACGATGATGTTTTATAAACCAGTCCCTGACCAGGAGCTGTTTTGAGATACCTAAGAATCCTTTCGACAACCTGAAGGTGAGATTTTCGAAGAGAGTGCATGTATCTGCTGACCATACCCACGGCAAAGGATATATCAGGTCTTGTTACCGTTAAGTAGATTAATTTTCCAACAAGACGTCGATAGTATTCTGGGTTCTGTAGTTGCAGGTCTGAGTTAGAAGCTTGAGCTCACAGTTTGTGATTGACATCCATTGGAGTGTTCGTCGGTTTGCAGCCTGAGTATCCTGCATCATGAAGGAGATCGAGACAGTACTTTCTCTGAGAGAGGACAAGGCCATCTGGTCTTCTGGCGACCTCTAGACCCAGGAAGTAGTGAAGGTGACCCAGATCTTTTGTCTGAAATACAGAGCTAAGATGTTGTTTGACCGCCTGTATTCCTTTGGCGTCATCTCTAGTAATTATGATGTCATCCACATAAACCAGAAGAATAACTGTTCCCGTTGTCTGTTGGCGAGTGAACAAAGAGAAGTCTGCCGAGCTTCGAGTAAAGCCAACCTCCCGAAGAGCCTTACTGAACTTGTCGAACCAGTTGCGAGGTGATTGTTTGAGACCATAAAGAGACTGCAATAGTCGACAGACCAGAGATGACTCCCCCGTGGTCTCAAACCCGGGAGGTTGCTCCATGAAAATAGTTTCATGGAGATCGCCGTTAAGGAAAGCATTCTTAATATCCAGCTGAAATAATGGCCACCGTCAATGTACGACGACGGAGATAAGCACACGAACAGTGTTGAGTTTAGCTACTGGAGAGAAGGTCTCTTCATAGTCGATATCATGTTGTTGAGTGTAGCCGCGAGTAACCAAGCGAGCTTTCAGCCGGTCAATGGTTCCATCAGGAGCATTCTTGATAACAAAAACCCATTTACACCCAACGGGTTTCTGTCCAGTAGGACGGGGTACCATGGTCCATGTCTTGTTAGCCCAAAGAGCCGTCATTTCTTCCTCCATGGCAGCGCGCCACCCAGGATGTTGTAGAGCCTCCTGCACAGAGGTATGAATAGCAATTGTGGACAAGGAGGTAGCAAGTGTCTGGAGTTGGGGAGAGAGACGATGTAGTGAAACATAGTTCGTCATCGGATGAGCGGTTGATTCTGTTACCGGATCAGTCAGAAGCTGAGTACCCGAGGTTGAGGTCGACTGCGTAGGGGCAACGGGAGGGAGAGTGCGATGAGAGTATACATGGATGAGAGGTGGCTTGGAGGCGGCAGGAGCAGAACTCGGGGAAGGAGGAGTCGATGTGTGAACGGGAATGATAGGTCGGAGGACAGGCAGTGTGGTATGTATTGGCGTAGGTGTGGATACTGGAGCAGAGAAGAATGGTTGATCCTCCCGGAGGGTAACATTCGGCGACACAGAGATTTTTCGAGTAGTAGGAGAATAACAGACGTAGTCCTTCTGTGTACGTGAGTAGCCAACGAAAATTTGCTTGGCCGCCCTGGGATCCAGCTTGTCCGTAGACGGTCCCAGGATATGAACGTAGCACGTACACCCGAAGATTCGAGGTGTGATGGGAAAGGCCGGAGTAGAAGGAAAGAGGAGGCTGAAAGGAGTGGCATTGTTGAGGACAGAGGATGGAAGACGGTTAATAAGAAAGCAGGCTGTGGAGACCGCAAAGTTCCAATAGGCTTTGGGAACGTTCATGTGAAGCATGAGAGAGCGGGCAACATCAAGTAAGTGTCGGTTCTTGGGGTGTAGGGACATGAAGTCTGGTGGATAATCCCGAATTCAGAGCATAAATTTGCAAACTCGTTGTCTGTGTATTCACGAGCATTATCGGTTCGTAGAGTTTTGATGGTGGTGGAGAATTGTGTGCGAGTTTCAAGGATAAACGCCCGAAAGACGCGAGGGAGCTCTGAGCGATCGCGAAGTAAGTATAACCAAGTAACTCGTGAGTAGTCATCAATAAACGTAAGAAAATATCGAAACCCAGAAATACTGGTAATTTTATAGGGTCCCCATATATCAGAATGTAATAAATCAAAAGGAGCAGAGCTCCGAGTACAATGTGCTGGAAACGAAGAACGCGGCTGTTTGCCCAAAATACAAGAATCACATTTAAAAGCTGGAAAAGAGATATCGGGAAGTGCCTTCTAGAGAACTGGGAGGGGAGCATGTCCAAGACGCTGATGCCACTCAGCAGAGGAGACTGATGAGAGGATAGTGGAAGAGTCATCAAGAAGGTAGAGCCCGTTACGCAGTCGCCCTTTACCAATGGTAGTCCGCGTCCGCCGATCTTGTATCAAAAAAGAAGAGGATGTAAATGTCAGGGAGCAATCCAGGTCCGAAGTAAGACGGCTAATAGAAAGTAAATTGAACGGGAATCCCGGAACATGAAGAGCCGAGCGGAGAGAGATGGAGGGGCTAAGAGAGAGGTCAGCCGAGCCAGAGACTGGAACCGTCGCCCCATTGGCCACGGTGATACACTTTGGGTGAGGGGCATTCAGATACGTTGGTGGCTGTAGCGAGGTGATATGATGAGTAACACCAGAGTCCACTATCCAGCGTGGACTTGTTGAGAGACAGGTTATACCTGTATTGGAGGCGGAGGCGACTGAGGCAGGTGGGGACATCATCCCTTGAAGCTGTTGGAACTGTAGGCGGAGAGCGTCAATATCGGCGCGGGAGACCGAGGGGTTGTCATCAGCAGCAGCAGCGACAGTCGGACGAGGAGGATTCCCAGGCTTCCGATAGCAGGTCGTCTCAAAGTGGCCATCTCGCCCACAGAATGAACATTTTGGTCGAGAACGGCCACCGCGTCCCCTTCCTCGAGAGGCAAAACATCCACCACGAGTTGAAGGAGGCACAGGGAGTAAGGGAGCGGGAGTTTGCTGAAGAAGGGCCGGTGAGGGAAGAGTAGGAGCCGCCATAGGTGCCGAGGTTTTGAGGAGCATGGAGCACACATCTAAGAGGGAAGGAGTGATGGCCGAGGCCAGAACCTGATTTCGGATGCTTTGCAAGTGTGGTGGAACACGAGCCATGATCATAGCAATGATGACGGCTTCCTTCTTAGCTCGTTGAGCAGCGTGGTCATTGGTGGACGGTTGATGCTGGATCCATGCCTCGGCCAGAGTCTTAGTGTGAGCCACGAATGAGATCATGTTAGCAGCCCCAGCCGTATCTAAGGCCTGGAGATCTGTGATGATGTCGTAGAGATGTTGAAGGCTGTCCTTGCCTGAGTATAGAGAGTGGAGATCATCCCACATTGCTTTAGCAGTCTCGTGATACATCACCATCTGGTATGACTCTCCATCCATCGAGTTGAGGAGCCAAGTCTGAACTCGTTCATCATTACGGAGCCAGGTCTCCGTAGCAGGGACCGGAGGCCCTTGGGTGAGATGACCCAGAAGTCCCTTGGACTGAAGAACTCGTCGGACCGAGTGAACCCATTGTATGAAGTTTCCTTTGCCGGAGAGGGAGATTGTGGTGATTCGCAGCTCGTCACGAAGTTCGGGAGGCTGACCCAGGTTGTCAGGCTGAGGCGGAGTAGGCACCGTGGTGGAGTCAACTGAGGATCCCATTAAAGATAGAAACGGGATGAGCGGGCTGCTGGGAGGAGACCGGCAGGGAGAGGCCGGGCGAACTGCTGATAAGGGAAGGCCGGGAGAGCTACGGTGAGGAGACCGCTTCTGCTGAGAGGAGACCGGCGGACAGGGAGCAGCGAGCAGGAGACCGGGCCGCTGGAGAGCTCGGTTTGAGAGACAGTCCGCAAGCAGGGAGAAAGAGATCGCTGCAATCGCTACGAGGTCGGCACAGCGGGTATAGGGGCACGATCGCTGCTAGAGGCTCGGGAGAGGGAGCTTGCAGAGGGGGCTCGCTGGACTGGAGAGCTCGCTGGACTGGAGAGACCGAGGAGATGGGCTGCGAGAAGGAGAAGGGCTGGACTGGAGCTCGCTAGAGGTCGCTGGAGGTCGCTGGAGGACGTTGGAGAGCTCGCTGGAGGTCGCTGGAGAGCTCGCTGGAGAGCTCGCTGGAGATCTTGCTGCTAGCAGAGGAGACCGCTGGAGAGCTCGCTGTGAGTAGAGGATACCAGGAGGTCGCTGCGAGCAGACCGTGCTAGAAGACCGGGAGGTCGCTGGAGATCGCTGTGAGGATAACAGGAGGTCACTGGAGATCGCTACTGTGAGATCGGCGGAGGAGCTCACTGCGGAGGAGAGATCGCAGGAGGCGCAGACCGTGCGAGAAAGGGAAGGAGGTCGCAGCGACAAAGGCAGGGAAGGGGGCCCACAGACACAACGGGAAGTCTATAAGAAGGCCCTGAGGAGGAGGCTGGACGGGAAGCTCTCACGGGAAGAGCTGGCAGAGGATCTGCGGTCAGGAAAAATAGTGACCGCACAGAGGAGGCCGCACACAGATTTGCGGTCAGAGAGGATGGGGTGCGGTCAGAATTTTTGGTGACCGCAAAAATTGGGAACCTGGCTCTGATACCATGTAGTAAAAACCTGAATCTCGTATATATCTTTTGTATCAGAATACAAAGAGGAATACATATATATATATAGGAGAGAGGAGGAGAGAAAAATCCTATACAAGATGTGGGACTAAAGAGGGGAAGAATACATGGGCCCATATATGGGCCCTCTATATGGGCTATTTCAACACATTATATTATTGATAAGTAGCATAGTAATGGTAGTTTAATTTCTTCAATCTCATGTAAGTTTCTTTTTGTGAAACTTTATATTTGTTGACCATATTTTATAGGTCATGTTTGTGTGTGCCATTTGTCTTGGGGTCCATTGTGTTAGATGGAAATGGGCATTGGAAATTGAAATTGAGAGGCCAATTCCAATTGCACTATTTGGTTGTAAAATTAAGGCTCTGTTTGGATGGGCGCTCCATTTCCTAGCGGTGGCGGTTCTCCTGTGGCGAGAAAGGAAAAAAATCAGCGGGTGGTGTTCCCTGTCTCGGATCGAGATCCTCTCCATTTGGACCAAATGGATAGTATCCATTTGAACCAAATGGATAGTATCCATTTGAACCAAATGGATAGTATCCATTTGAACCAAATGGATAGTAATCCATTTGGTGGTCAAGATCCTCTCCTTATTTATCTATGAGTGTAAATTTTTATGTATATATAAAAAATATAAAAGGATGAGATTAGTTAACACGTTGGATCCCCTGAGAAAGGATCTTGACCACCAAATAGATACTATCCATTTGGTCCCAAATGGAGAGGATCTTGGTACCCATTTTTTTCGCTCTCGCTGCGCGGGGATGCTTTGTGCACCGGGCTGACCTTTTTATAGTTTTTGCATTTCACGAATTTGTCTAACATTTTGTTTCCGCATCTTCTTATATTCGATGTTATGTTTGCTCTTATTAAATCTAAGAAACATCCAAAAAAATATTTCTCAATTTTGTTGCATCTCATCAGCATATTTGGCTTCCATCAATTATCTGCAAATATAGCTTCACTTAAATACATAACCTTAATTAAAAAAAAAATACTTGTCTTCTTTCCTTCCAAATTGTAAAATTAGAATGTGCTTTTCGATTTTATTCTCAGCAAGATTGTTAGGTCTGGTTTACCTAATGAATGCGCATGTATTTGTCACATTAAGTGCCTATTGGTTTTACTGAATGTCTCCCAAAGTGATTTGGATCCCATTTTTCAAAAGTGATTTCAAACGTTTGTTTGATTTGAAGCTAGACAGAACTGAGTTCTTACTCTTAAAGCTTGCCATGACAAAGTTGATAAGTGATTCTTTGATCCCGACGGTTAAAGAGGTGCCTAAAATTTCAGTTTTTTTAGTAACGGCAAAATAATAGTAAATTATATGATGATTTTTGTACAAAATACATTTACTTGTAACAATTGCAAGTTAACATAAAGTTAATGTGAGGGTGACTAAATAGCTGATGATATTAGTCATCGGCCTGCAGAATTTAAAGATCGAATGCTCCGACCCCTCTCCCTCGCTCAACGTCTCACCGTCGCCGCCGACGTCGCCTGCTGCCTAAACTACCTCCACAATGAGAAATCCATACCTCATGGAAATCTGAAACCCACCAACATCATCATACAACCTCCAAACATGAATGCTCTTCTGACAGACTACAGCCTTCACCGGATCATGACGCCTTCCGGCATGGCCGAGCAAGTCCTGAACGCCGGCGCGCTCGGCTACCGGCCGCCGGAGTTCGCAAACACGAGCAAGCCGTGCCCGTCACTGAAAAGCGATGTCTATGCCTATGGCGTCGTTCTGATCGAGCTCTTGACCGGTCGAAATGCCGGTGAGATTGTCTACGAAAACCCAGGTGTTGTGGACTTGACCGATTGGGTGAGATCATTGGCAGGTAATAATTGTTCATATGAGTGTTTTGATAAGAACATGCTGCATGAGGAAAAAGATGATAAGGGAAGAACTCTCAAATTAATGGAGGAGTTGCTGGGAGTGGCTCTAAGGTGCATTAGATCAGCTGATGAAAGGCCGGAGATTAAAACTGTTTTTAATGATGTTTCTTCACTGTTACTGTAATTTCCTCTAAGAAATCTGCATTTATTGAGCCATTGGAAGCTCCATTGTAGTAAATTTTTTGTTTATTTTCTCCACCAATGTGTTTTTTAAACAAAATAAGCTTCATTGTAGAAATCTGCATTTTTGTTTATTTTCTCTGCAGTATTTAGCTTTTCCTGATGTTATGAAAGAATACTGTTCATATTTCTGAGACAAAATTGGTGATGAAATTCAGCATTTCACTGTTTCTGTAATCATTCTTCCATGCAAAATGAGATATGTTTGTCTGTTTTTCTTTATTTTTTCATCATCAGGTTCTTTTTTGTTTACTTTGCATTTTTTAATTTAATGTTGGGTCTGATTTCATAATGATGTTCCACCCCTTTTTCTTTTGTTTTTAATAGTTCAGATATTATGTTTTATATAACAATTTCAGTAAATGTTTAGTAGGATTTTATAGTCCCACATATTAAGTCTTGTTGGCCGCGGGACCCGGGCTTTTAAGGCCACCGGACCCGGGGGTACAAGGAAATTTAAAGTAGCCGAGCAGGCACTTAACCCGCTCGACAATTGTTGAGCTGGCTCACTCGAGGATTGAGCGATTTGTAGTTTTTTTTTTTGTAAAATCTAAACTTACACTCGGATTTTGGAATTTAAACTTTAGACTTTGAAGTCTTACAAAACACAAAAAGATAATTTGCTTAAACTTACTGAAAGATAAACATTAAAAAAAAAATGCGAACTACTAAAATTATTAAAATTATATGAAATTATAAATTCCCTATCACTATTGGCTTACATCAAGGTTGAGTTTTAAGCTCTTATCTCTTTACTCTTATCTTAGATGAGCTCACTGGACATATCCAACAAACAATGCATTGGTGTTTATTGTTTGCAGATGATATCGTTTTGGTCGATGAGACGCCCGATAGTTTAAACGCTTAACTTGAATCTTGGCGAGACACTTTAGAAAAGAGAGGTTTTAGGTTGAGCAGGGCAAAGACGGAGTATATATATGGAGCTTAAATTTAGCAATGCAAGAAGGACAGATGACTTCGTTATTAAGTTGAGTGATCAAGATATTTCCCGCAGTGAATTTTAAATATCTTGGATCGATAGTTCAAAAAGATGGAGGTGTTGATAAAGATGTGATACATAGAATCCAAGCGGGTTGGTTGAAGTGGAGAGGCGCGTCATGGATATTATGTGATCGTAAAGTACCATTAAAATTTAAAGGCTAGTTTTACCATACTGCAATTAGACCATCAATGCTCTATGGTTCCGAGTGTTGAGTAGTGATGTACATGAGCAAAAAATGGGAGTTGCGGAGATGAGAATGCTTAAGTGGATGTGTGGACACACGAGACTGAATAAAATTAGGGATAAAATGCATCAGAGATAAGATAGGAGTGACACCAATTGTAAAGAAGATGCGAGAAGCTCGACTAAGATGGTTTGGACACGCACAAAGGAGACCATTACAGACACCTGTTAGGCGTTGTGAGAGTTTAATCAATCGGCATGTTAAACTATAAGTAAAAATGAAACTATAAGTAAAGAATGAAACTATAAGTAAAGAAATGATGTACTTACGCATTAGTGAGATTATGGCTTGAGTGTTGTTGTTATATGAAATTATAAATTCGCCCTTCAATGTTAACATTCAATAAAGTTGTAGAAAAACGCAATGCGTATGTGTATTGCTTGTTTCTTGTATACAAAGGAGAATACATATTTATAGGAGAGAGAAGAGAGAGGAAAAATCTATACACAATGTGGGACTAAATATAAGAGAATCAAAAAGGGCCACTAAATGGACCAAAGCTTATGGGCTATTTCAACACTCCCCCGCAAGCTGGAGCGTACAGATCGTATGCACCAAGCTTGGATAAGCATTGATAGAAGAGGGTACTGGACAGTGCCTTTGTGAGGACATCCGCAACTTGTTCAGTACCAGGGACATGTTTTAGCTCGATCTTCTTCATTTGAACTTTCTCCCGGATAAAGTGGCAGTCGACCTCGATATGCTTGGTTCTTTCGTGGAAAACCGGGCTCTTGGCAATATGTATAGCAGCCTGACTGTCGCAGAGAAGAAGAGCAGGAGCGGGAGGTTTTACCCCAAGATCCGTGAGAAGACTTTCAAGCCAGGTAAGTTCAGAGACCACAGATGCCATTGCCCTGTATTCTGCTTCTGCTGAGGAGCGCGCAACCACTGCTTGTTTCTTGCTACGCCAGGTGATCAAATGTCCTCCGAAGTACGTACAGAAGCCACTGGTTGACCGACGATCATCCAGAGATCCGGCATAGTCAGCATCCGAGTATGCCACCAGTGTAGGAGTTGAGGATGAGGTCTTGTATACCAAGCCTTGACCAGGAGCAGCTTTCAGATATCGGAGAATCCGTTCCACAGCCTGAAGGTGAGAGGAACGAGGGGCGTGCATGTAACGACTGACAATACCGACAGCGAAGGAGATATCTGGTCTTGTAACAGTCAGATAGATCAATTTTCCTACCAGACGGCGATAGTACTCCGGGTTCTGGAGTAAGAGATCAGAGTCAGAGGACTGAGCACAAATCTTGTGATTTGCGTCCATTGGAGTGTTGATGGGTTTGCAGCCGGAGTAGCCTGCATCATGAAGAAGATCGAGGCAATACTTTCTCTGAGATAGAACAAGTCCATCTGGTCGTCTGGCTACCTCCAGGCCCAGGAAGTAATGAAGGTTCCCCAGATCTTTTGTTTGGAACACGGAGCTGAGTTGTTGCTTGATTGCCTGAATTCCTTTTGAGTCGTTGTCTGTGATAATGATATCATCAACATAGACTAGAAGGAGAACAGTGCCTGTTGCCTGGTGGCGAGTAAACAGGGAGAAGTCAGCCGAGCTCCGAGTAAATCCTGCTTCACGAAGGACCTTGCTGAGCTTGTCGAACCATGCTCGAGGAGACTGTTTGAGACCATAGAGAGACCGCAAAAGATGACAGACTTTCGGGGTCCGAGACTCCCCCGTGGTCTCAAACCCGGGCGGTTGCTGCATGTATACCGTTTCAGTAAGATCGCCGTTTAAGAAGGCGTTCTTAATATCCAGTTGATGTAAGGGCCATTGGCGGTGCACAGCGACGGAGAGAAGAACCCGTACGGTGTTTAGTTTGGCGACGGGAGAGAAGGTTTCGTCGTAGTCCAAACCTTGTTGCTGGGTGTAGCCGCGAGCCACCAGGCGAGCCTTTAAACGGTCAATGGTCCCATCCGCAACGTGCTTGATGACAAAGACCCATTTGCAACCAACAATTTTCTGGCCAGGGGGAAGATCCACCAGTTGCCAGGTCTGGTTTGCCCATAATGCGGCCATTTCTTCTTCCATGGCGGCATGCCAGCCAGGATGTTGAAGAGCCTCCTGCACAGAGTTAGGAACTGCAACCGACGATAAAGAAGTGGCCAGAGTATGAAGTGGAGGGGAGAGACGATGCAGTGATACGTAGCTTGCCATTGGATGAGCGGTGGATTCTGTTACCGGATCAGCAGGACTTGGAGCACCAGAGGACGAGGACGACCGCGCAGGGGCAACGGGGCGGGAGTTGCGACGGGAATAGACTTGGATAAAGGGTGGCCGGCCGGTAGGCGGAGTAGGCAGTGGTTCAGGGAGAGGTGTTGGAGGAGGTGTGTTAACCGGGAGGATGGGTCGCATGACAGGTTGTGGGAGAGTAGGTGATGTAGAAGGAGTTGTTGGAGCGGGAAAGAATGGCAGGTCTTCCCGGAAGGTGACGTCAGCAGACACCGATATTTTCCGAGTGAGAGGGGAATAACAGACGTATCCTTTCTGAGTATGGGAGTAGCCAACAAACATTTGCTTAGTCGCTCTGGGATCGAGTTTGTCCGTAGTTGGTCCCATGGAGTGAACGTAACATGTACACCCGAAGATGCGAGGTGTGAGCGGGAAGGCAGGAGTAGAGGGAAAGAGAAGACTGAACGGACTGACATTGTTGAGTACGGAGGAGGGAAGACGGTTGATAATGAAGCAGGCGGTAGAGATCGCAAAGTTCCAATAGATCTTTGGAACGTTCATGTGAATCATGATCGAGCGTGCCATATCAAGGAGATGCCGGTTCTTTCGTTCTGCCACACCGTTTTGTTGAGGAGTGTAGGCACATGAGGTTTGATGAATAATCCCGAATTCAGAGCAGAGGCTCGAAAACTCATTGCCTGTGTATTCACGAGCATTATCGATGCGTAGCGTTTTGATGGTGGTGGAGAAGTGAGTGCGGGTTTCAAGGATAAATGCCTTAAACACACGAGGTAATTCCGAGCGTTCGCGAAGTAAGTATAGCCATGTTGTGCGGGAGTAATCATCAATAAAGGTAAGGAAATAACGGAATCCAGAGATACTACAAATTTTATATGGTCCCCAAATATCTGAATGGATAAGATCAAAAGGAGCGGAGCTCCGAGTACAATTTGCAGGAAAAGATGAACGCGACTGTTTGCCGAAAATACATGATTCACATTGAAATGCAGGAAAAGATACATCGGGTAGTGCCTTCTGGAGGATGGGGAGGGGAGCATGGCCGAGACGCTGATGCCAGTCAGCAGAAGAGACAGAGGAGAGGATGGTGGGAGAGTCGTCGAGAAGGTAGAGCCCGTTGCGCAGCTGTCCTTTACCAATGGTAGTCCCCGTCCGTCGATCCTGTATCAGAAAAGAAGAGTGTGAAAAAGTGACGGAGCAATCCAAATCAGTAATGAGGCGGCTAACAGAGAGTAAGTTAAATGGGGAGCCCGGAACATGGAGTGCCGAGCAGAGAGAAATGGATGGGCTTAGAGAGAGGTCAGCAGAGCCGGACACAGAGACAGTCGCTCCATTGGCCACAGTGATACACTTCGGATGAGGAGCACCCGAATACATCGGTGGTTGAAGAGAGGTGATATGATGAGTGGCACCCGAATCCACTATCCATCGAGGACTAGTGGAGAGACAAACGATACCTGGGCTGGAGACAGAGGCGACCGAGGCAGGTGGAGTCATCATCCCTTGGAGTTGCTGGAACTGTAGGCGGAGAGCCTCAAGGTCGGCACGAGAGGCCGAGGAGCTATCTTCAATGACTGCAGCAGTCGGTCGTGGAGGAGGAGGAGGGTTGCCAGTCTTCCGAAAGCAGGTGGACTCATAATGTCCATCGCGACCACAGAACGAGCACTTCGGCCGTCCTCGGCCACCACGGCCCCTTCCACGGTAGGCCGACCGACCTCCTCGGCTAGAAGGAGGAGGAAATGAAGGAGCAGGGATATTTTGTAGAAGAGCCGGTGAGGGAGGAGCAGGGGCCTCTGGAGGTTGTGATACTTTGAGTAACATGGAGCAGACAGCCGATAAGGAGGGAGTGGGAGTCGAGGCCAAGACTTGTGCCCGAATACTCAGAAGATGTGGAGGAACACGGGCCATTAGCATAGCAATGCAGACGGCCTCTCTTTGCGCGCGCTGAGTGGCAAGATCAGAGGTGGGCGGCTGGTGTTGAAGCCATGCTTCGGAGAGTGACTTGACCCGAGCAACCACAGAGGTAATGTTTGGTCCACTGGTGTCCAGAGCCTGAATGTCAGAGATAATGTCGAAGAGACTCTGAAGGCTGTCCTTGCCGGAGTATAAAGAGTGGATCTCTTCCCACATCCCTTTGGCCGTGGGTAGGTACATGACCATTTCATATGGTTCGCCCTCCAAAGAGTTAAGGATCCACGTCTGGACTCGACCATCATTCTTGAGCCACTCAGGAGGAGTAGGATCTGGGGGATCATTGGTAAGGTGAGCCAGAAGACCCTTGGCCTGGAGGACCCGGCGGATTGAGTGACCCCAAGGAATGAAATTTTTCTTCCCGGAGAGGGAGAGAGTAGTAATCCGCAGTTCATCGCGGAGCTCACTCGGAGATTGTTGGTGGGCGATCTCAGGAGGCAAAGTTGAGGAGTTTTCGGACGAGCCCATAGTAGCAGAGAAGGCAGCTGCGGTTTGAGAATAGCTGCGGTTTGAAGAGACCGCGACGGGTTGAGAACAGCTCGCTGATGAAGAGACTTGGCGGTCTGCGACTAGGGCTAGCGGTCTGCGGCTAGGAGAGCGCGCCCTGTTGAGAGAGGCCGCATGAGATCGCTGGGTTTGAGCGGTTAGCAGAAGAAGCAGCGACTTGAGAGCGCTGGCGCAGCGAGTAGAAGAGCAGCGGCTTGAGAGGCGCAGAGATCGCAGCGACTTGGAAGAGATCGCAGCGACAAGGAAGAGCAGCAGCTTTAGATCGCACGAGAGCACGATAGGAGGCAGACTGGCGGACTGGCGAGCTGCACGAAGAGGTCGACTGCGAACAGTCGCGAGCTGCGATCGTTGAGAGATCGATGCTGCGAGCTGCGAGAGATCGATGCAGGCTTGAGAGATCGATGCGAGATCGATGCGAGCTGCTGAGAGATCGATGCGAGATCGATGCTTGAGAGATCGATGCGAGCTGCGAGATCGATGCGAGCTGTTGAGAGATCGATGCGAGATCGATGCGAGATCGATGCGAGATCGATGCGAGATCGATCTTGGCCGGCGCGGGCTGTGAGCTCAGCAGAGGAGGTCCCACAAGCGGCGAAGTCTATAAAGGGCGACTGAGAGCAGAGTAGCGGAGGGGGGGGGGGGGGGGAACCACGCAGGGGAGCGGGCAGCGATCGCCAAAACTGAGACCGCACGGCCTGCGGTCAAAATGAGGCGGGCGGTTTGAATAGAGGAGAAATCGTTGGCTCTGATACCATGTAGAAAAACGCAATGCATATGTGTATTGCTTGTTTCTTGTATACAAAGGAGAATACATATTTATAGGAGAGAGAAGAGAGAGGAAAAAATCTATACACAATGTGAGACTAAATATAAGAGAATCAAAAAGGGCCACTAAATGGGCCAAAGTTTATGGGCTATTTCAACAAAAGTCAACTCTTCTTCAACTTCCGACGAGTTATCTTCAATGGATGATTTGTGCTATATTTTTTCATTATGCCCAAATAATTATTATAGTAAACGCAAGTCTTCAACTATTCATCGCTTGATCTTCTTCTCCATTTGTTCAAATTTTTTTGTCATTTAAATAAAAATCATATTACGAAGCTCTGTTAGTATATCACGAGTCATAGTTAAAATTTTATATTTCATTTGTGCTCATGAGATTACGAACTTCAATTATAGTATATAAATTTAATTCTTCTACAAAACTAGATGTTCGTCCGTTAAAGGCTCAGAGTCCATTAGAGCTGTTTTGTCGGTCGGGACCAACATTATTATCAGTAATCTGAATCAGATAACTATGGACTGCTCACAAATTTTCTCGATGACTATTTTAGTAGTTATGATAAGAAGTGATCGTGATATTGAATTTGAGTCTTATACGACGAAGAGTCACCGGCACAGGAAAAGGAAGCTGCTGAACCAAATCCTCCCAATGAAGTGGAAGAAGAACCTCCCTTGCATATTGAAGCTGAAGAGCAAGTTGCAGTTGAGCCCGAAGAAATAGAACCCGAAGTTCCTCCAACCACTCTTTCTAGAAAATCCGGAAACCTGAAAATTACACACTTTCTCATTTCTCTCATTAGCGTTCGTTCATTTGAACGGAATTGGAGTCCTTGAATTAAAATTGGAGGTATTTTTCAATTAAATTTAATCTCCAATTCAAATTCCGAAGCTTCAATTCCGCTTCAATCTCTCATTTCTTAAGTTTGCTCACTCCAATGGCTTCTCACAATGATGCTACTAGCTATTTCCTTGAATTCAATCTCGAATTTCGAAGACATTGAGCCCAAATATCATGCCCCACTTTGGGAGTATTTGACAAAGTTCATGTCAATAGTGAATTCAAAGTAAAGTGGGGGGCTTTTTTTTATAATTTATAATCTATACTTTCTTATAATTTAAATATATTTGCAAGACTTCAGAGTCCAAACACCCAAAAGTATAAAGCTTCGTTTGGCGCGGCTTATTTGCTCCCGTGAGTTGGTCAAAAACGCCATTTATCAAAAAATGTATGTTTGGCCGCTATAAAGAAAACAAACTAATTTTGAGCATAAAATGCACGATTTTTTTAGGTGAGGTCGGGCGTTCACGAACGACGGTTCATGATCACTACGTTCACGACCGCCATCACCGCGCCAAACGAAGCCTAAGTTTTGTATTATCTTTAAGTTCTAGAATTTTGCGAAATTATGTCCTGAATTGTATTCATTCATGTATGAATTACAATCTGAGTGGTGAATGGAACATAAGGATTAGCTACGCTTAGAGGTGTCTCATAGTTTAGGGATAATGTTGGGGCTCTAAGGGTACGTGTGGCGCAACATTTTAGCTCGCAATGCCACTGACAACGGTTATGACCGTCACTGTCACAACCCGCATTTTTCCCAAAAATATAATACGTAATATCAGAGCAAGGGAAAAATACGCGTCATGATGTCACGCCTGCAGGAGACGACTACAGACGCTCAGGCAAACACTCTTTACAATAATTTTATAAAAGACATATATGTGATTGGATTAAAAGAGAAATTTTCATTTTAGCTTAAGACCACGTCCCTCGGTCTAGTGGATCATCTAGTCCACAAGTAGAAAACTATATATACGCAGCGGAAAATAGGTTTATTTTTAGCCTACATGAGCAAGTAAATAAGCATTCTAGAAATGATATGCACATATCTAGGTTTAGTACAGTAAGAAAGGATTTTCTTCGATTTTCAAAATATGTGACATTTGTTAAAAATCATGATGTGCAAGGATGACATTTTTATATTAATAAAGTAACTACTACATCTTAGCAAAAGGCTTCCCAGAGAGCAAGTAAGTAAGGTACTCAGAAGTAACAGCAAAGCAAACAGCAAGTACTCTAAACATAAAAGTCATACGGGCGCCAACAGCTGACACGAACCCGCAGGGAAGAAGGAAAAACAGCTAAAGGAGAGACAACAACTAAGCAACTGCCCCTTACCTAAGAGGGGAAGGGCCTCGACAGGAACACTGAACGACGCCGCTCTAACTCCTGCGGCGGCGTTCAGTGTTCCTGTCGAGGCCCTTCCCCTCTTAGGTAAGGGGCAGTTGCTTAGTTGTTGTCTCTCCTTTAGCTGTTTTTCCTTCTTCCCTGCGGGTTCGTGTCAGCTGTTGGCGCCCGTATGGCTTTTATGTTTAGAGTACTTGCTGTTTGCTTTGCTGTTACTTCTGAGTATCTTACTTACTTGCTCTCTGGGAAGCCTTTTGCTAAGATGTAGTAGTTACTTTATTAATATAAAAATGTCATCTTTGCACATCATGATTTTTAACAAATGTCACATATTTTGAAAATCGAAGAAAATCCTTTCTTACTGTACTAAACCTAGATATGTGCATATCATTTCTAGAATGCTTATTTACTTGCTCATGTAGGCTAAAAATAAACCTATTTTCCGCTGCGTATATATAGTTTTCTACTTGTGGACTAGATGATCCACTAGACCGAGGGACGTGGTCTTAAGCTAAAATGAAAATTTCTCTTTTAATCCAATCACATATATGTCTTTTATAAAATTATCGTAAAGAGTGTTTGCCTGAGCGTCTGTAGTCGTCTCCTGCAGGCGTGGCATCATGACGCGTATTTTTCCCTTGCTCTGATATTACGTATTATATTTTTGGGAAAAATGCGGGTTGTGACAGTTGGTATCAGAGGGAGGTTAGGATTCAGCTCCTTTTTGTTGTAGCTTGCCTTTTGCCTGTTGCTTGTTCGCCTGCGGGTTCGTGTCAGATGTTGACGCCCGTACGGCTTGTTGTTTGGTTTACTTGCTGCTACTACTGCTAGTTTTCCTTTACTGCTACTTGGTTATTTGTATATGTACACTCTGGGAAAAGCCGATTTTGCTGATTATTAATGCAGTTCTTTTGGCATTATAAAAAGTTAACCTTTTAACTGTTTGTTGCATTACTATTAAGTATCACTTATTTGCAAATCGTAAAACAGAATATAATGATATTTCTTTATTATATACTAAATGTAGATCGGCGATCGCCCTGGAGACGTCTCTGGTCTTCAGCGCCGTTAGGTATAAAGTGGACTTATTTTCTTCCGCTGCGTATGCTTGTCTTTTATAAGGAGCGGCTAGATAAACCGCAGGGCCGAGGGACACGGCTTCCTAATCTAATGAAAATAATCTTAAAAGATAATTCTTTTATAAATTCACATTTTTTTTGTGAAGAAGTTCGTTTGATTGCTCGCCTGAACGTCCGTAGTTGTCCCCTACTGGATGTGGCATCACGACGCGTGTTTTTCCCTTTACTCTGATATTATAATATATTTCGGGAAAATACGGGTTGTGACAGTCACCCATGAAAAAAAAAACTATTTTTGGACATAAAAGTATATGATGTTCCATAGCCGAGGTTGAACGTTCACGAACGACAGAACATAATCACTGTGTTCACGACAGCCGCCACCATGCCAAACGGACCTCAAGCCACCATTCGACAGGCACTCAGTTAGGCCAAACTATGGACAGAATGAGAGCCATCTAGTTAGGCCAACCATCATAATGTAAATCCTAGCATAATGAATATGAATATATTTAAAGATAAAAAAATGATATTTTTTCTATATTACTATTCATGCTTACTTAGGCTCTGTTGGGCACGGCGGTGGCGGTCATGAACCGAACCGCTTACATGCCTAATGCCAAACAAAGCCTTACTTTGCTACTCGTGTTATTTAATTCTTTAATATTTAGGCTCCGTTTATGGGGACTTATTTTCACCGATCAAGCGGTTACGACCGCATGAACCGGATCTTAACCGGTCAAGCGGTTACGACCGCATGAACCGGACCTTAAATTAATGCCCGGTTCATGCGATCGTAACCGCTTGACCGGTGAATATAAGTCCCCCCAAACAGAGCCCTAATCATTGTGTTCTTATCAGAGGTGCACATAATACTCACCAGCATACTTATATTTGTAAGTACTCAATAGGAACATAAACATGATTGATGTAAAAAATGGAAATTATATAAATTTTTATGTAAATATTTATTATGTAAATATATTATTTTATTATTATTTTTTATTTTGTGCATGTTCGTCGACGAAAAGATTTTGTATTGCATCCTGCATATCCGCTACGTTAACTCAAGCTCACCGGCCAAGGTGTGACAATAGCAAAGATTTTCTCGTTTCCGTCAAGGAATTTTAACAAGGGGGGCCAAACACCTTTTTTTAAATTTTTTATCATCATTTTATTAGAGCCGTTTCTTTCTTATCCGAACACCGTTTTGACGTATAAGTAGTCAAAATTTATTGTCTCCGTGAAGCGAATCCAAATCCACTAGCCTTCCTAGATCCGCCTCTGGTTCCCTCATTCATGAGACAGCGAACATGGTGATCACAGCGGCCCAACCTCATTCCTAAAGTCGCGGCCGAAAAAGCGCTGAGTGAAAACGCGGACCCAAACAAACCTTAGCTGCTGGTACTGTATAAAGTGAGGCGTGAGTGGCTGGGGGAGGGTTTTAGCGTCTTCTTTCCGAACGATGATATTGCGTCAATTCTACGTTTCCCTCCTTAAAACCCAAACCAATTTCCACCTTCTCTCCAAATTTCTTCCAAACCCTAGCCCGAGGTTTTCGCCTGATCCGAATCGGCTTCGATTCCTGAAGCCGAAGGAAAGCTTCGGGCCCCGTCTCATGGCCTCCGCTTCCCGCTCCGGTGACGCCCGGCGCCGGGATTACGTTCCTCTCCCCCCAGCTTCGGCCGATAAGGTTCGTAACCGTCCGCTCTCACAAACCCCTTCTTTCTCCACCGCCGCACTCCTTCGGCTAGAATGCTGAGCTTTTTATCACGAGATTTCGGAATGTTTTAAGTCGTGGAGATGCAAGATCTGGGCCTCGGCTTTGATTTTGCCATTGGGAAAAAGTCACACTATTCCTTAAAAAAAAAAAACTTTTTAGGCGATAAATTTGCATTCGCTCATCAATCCGGAGATTTCTCTACCACTAGTTGGGTCGACATTAAACTTCAGAACTAAGAGAAAGGATCAAAATGAGGTTGTTTTTGTTTCTGTGTTCACATAGCTGCATGAATAAATGCAGGTATAAAAGTAAAATGTGATTGCAATGTAGGCATAAGAAAGTTGGCACATGAGATCTTATATGACTTATTTTCTTAAATTTGAAACCAAATACTCTGAAAGATCCATATATATTAAGCATGCATCAATTATAGATTAAAACTTGAAAGTCGAGAGCATTCTGGTAGGAAATGATGAGATAGGCTCTACTGGTGTGTAGTCTTGTAGTGGTACCCTAAGTTGGTCCTAGGTGTTGGCTCCTTGGTAGACATCACCCATTATGTCACCTTAATTGGGGAACTTCGATTGCATGGCCGATGCTGTATACCCATGAGTAGTACTGACAGTTGACCATTTCGCTATTAACGTCTTGCCATGATGATGAGGCCTGTGAGGATCGTTACCCACTTAAGAATTCTTGCTCCCATTGGACCATTTTTTTGTCCATATGCATCACGATCCCAATTCATTGATCTTTTGATTAGAGAAATAAGAGAATCAACTCAATTCTCCTTACTCCTTTTTATGAATGAATGATTTTTATGAAAGTTTAATGTGGTATCTTGGCTCTATCTTATCCTCCTATTTTTCAAGGCGATTTGTATTAGCACACCTTAAATGGCTATACACAGCCCATAAACTGATATTTGTACACCTTTTTGAGATTCACAGCCCGAAACAGAAAAATTCATCCCTTCCGAATTTCTAAAATTGGTCCCGGTGTGGTCGGCGAGCGGCGAGGGGAGTCCCAAATAGTCATATGGGTCTCTGATGATAGTGCCTTGCTCCTGTACAATGATCCCTATCAACATCAATAAAGAACTAAAACAAAATCCAAGGAAGATAAATAGCAAAACACAAATTTATCGGCTTTAGAGGCCTATGCTGCTCAAAGATCAAGTAAAAATCAGATTCAGAGGCATTGAACTTATCTGAAATTGTACAAACTTCAACATCTAATTTCGACGGCAAAACACTATAATAGGCTAAAGACCATTTCTAATTGTAGACAAAAGCCTTGGCTTGTATGTATTGCTTAATAAATAAATACAAAGAGAGAGTACATATATATAGGAGGGAGAAGGAGAGAAGAAATCCTATACACGATGTGAGACTAAAGAAGAGAAGCCTTAATGGGCTCAAATATGGGCCCTTTACATGGGCTTTTCCAACACTCCCCCGCAAGCTGGAGCGTACAAGTCGTAAGAGCCAAGCTTGGACATGCATTGATAGAAGAGAGTACTGGATAAGGCCTTTGTGAGGACATCCGCCACTTGTTCGATACCTGGAACATGCTTTAACTCTAGCTTCTTCATTTGAACTTTCTCCCGGACGAAATGACAATCTACTTCAATGTGCTTTGTTTTTTTGTGGAAGACCGGGTTCTTGGCAATGTGTATAGCAACTTGACTATCGCACAAGAGGAGAGCTGGTGAAGGAAGTTTTATACCAAGGTCAGTCAGGAGGCTCTCAAGCCATGTGAGTTCAGAGACCACAAATGCATTGCCCGGTATTCTGCTTCGGCTGAGGATCGCGCAACGACAACTTGTTTCTTACTCCGCCAGGTAATCAGATGTCCTCCAAAGTATGTGCAAAAACCACTGGTTGACCGTCGATCGTCCAGGGACCCAGCATAATCAGCATCAGAGTAGGCCACCAATTTTGGAGTTGAAGATGATGTTTTATAAACCAGTCCCCGACCAGGAGCTGTTTTGAGATATCTAAGAATCCTTTCGACGTCCTGAAGGTGAGATCTTCGAGGGGAGTGCATGTATCTGTTGACCATACCCACGACGAAGGATATATCAGGTCTTGTTACCGTTAGGTTGATTAATTTTTCAACAAGACGACGATAGTATTTTGGGTTTTGAAGTTGCAGATCTGAGTCGGAGGCCTGAGCACATAGTTTGTGATTAACATCCATTGGAGTGTTAGTTGGTTTGCAGCCTGAGTATCCCGCATCATGAAGGAGATCGAGATAGTACTTTCGCTGAGAGAGGACAAGGCCATCTGGTCTTCTGGCGACCTCTAGACCCAGGAAGTAGTGAAGATGACCCAGATCTTTTGTCTGAAAGACAGAGCTAAGATGTTGTTTGACCTCCTGTATTCCTTTTGCGTCGTCTCTAGTAATTATGATGTCATCCACATAAACCAAAAGAATAACTGTTCCTGTTGCCTGTTGGCGAGTGAACAAGGAGAAATCTGCTGAGCTCCGAGTAAAGCCAATCTCCCGAAGAGCCTTGCTGAATTTGTCGAACCAGTTTCGAGGTGATTGTTTGAGACCATAAAGAGACTGCAATAGACGACAGACCAGAGACTCCCCCGTGGTCTCAAACCCGGGAGGTTGCTCCATGTAAACAGTTTCATGGAGATCGCCGTTAAGAAACACATTCTTAATATCCAGCTGAAATAAGGGCCACCGACGATGTACAAGCGTGTACATACGGAGATAAGCACACGAACAATGTTGAGTTTAGCCACCGGAGAGAAGGTCTCTTCATAGTCGATACCCTGTTGTTGAGTGTAGCCACGAGCAACTAAGCGAGCTTTCAGCCGGTCAATTTTTCCATCAGGCGCATGCTTGATAACAAAAACCCATTTGCACCCAACTGGTTTCTGTCCAGGAGGACGGGGTACCAGAGTTCATGTTCTGTTAGCCCAAAGAGCAGCCATTTCTTCCTCCATGGCGGCGCGCCAGCCAGGATGTTGCAGAGCCTCCTGCATAGAGTTAGGAATAACAATTGTGGACAAAGAGGTAGCAAGTGTCTGAAGGTGGGGAGAGAGGCGATGTAGGGAAACATAGTTCGCCATAAGATGAGCGGTTGATTCTGTTACCGGATCAGCCAGACGCTGAGTACCCGAGGTCGAGGCCGACTGCGTAAGGGCAACAGGAGTAGGAGTGCGGCGAGAGTAGACACTGATAAGAGGTGTCTTGTAGGGGGCATGAGCATGAGTTAGAGAAGGAAGAACCGGTGTGTGAACAGGAGTGCGGCGAGAGTATCCCGCATCATGATAGATCGTAGGACAGGCTGTGTGAGAGGTACTGGTGTAAATGTGGGTACTGGAGCAGAGAAGAATGGCTGATCCTCCCGGAAGATGACATCAGGCGACACAGAGACCTTGCGGGTGGTAGGGGAATAACAAACATAGCCCTTCTGTGTACGTGAATAGCCAACGAAAATTTGCTTGGCCGCCATGGGACCCAGCTTGTCCGTAGACGGTCCCAGGATATGAACGTAATACGTACACCCGAAGATTCGAGGTGTGAGGGGAAAAGCCAGAGTGGAAGGAAAGAGGAGGCTGAAAGGAGTGACATTGTTGAGGACGGAGGATGGAAGACGGTTAATGAGAAAGCAGGCCGTGGAGACCGCAAAGTTCCAATACACTTTGGGGACTTTCATGTGAAGCATGAGAGAGCGGGCGACATCAAACAAGTGCCTGTTCTTCCGTTCAACAACACCATTTTGCTGTGGGGTGTAGGGACACGAAGTCTGGTGAATAATCCCGAACTCAGAACATAAATTTGCAAACTCGTTGCTTGTGTATTCGCGAGCATTATCGGTACGTAGAGTTTTGATGACAATGGAGAATTGTGTGTGGGTTTCAAGGACAAACGCCCGAAAAACACGAGGGAGCTCAGAGCGATCGCGAAGTAAGTATAACCAAGTGACCCAAGAATAGTCATCAATAAACGTGAGAAAATATCGAAATCCAGAAATACTAGTACTTTTATAAGGTCCCCATACATCAGAATGTAAGGGATCAAAAGGAGCAGAGCTCCGAGTACAATGTGCGGGAAAGGAAGAACGCGGCTGTTTGCCCAAAATACAAGAATCACACTTAAAAGCTGGAAAAGATACATCCGGAAGTGCCTTCTGGAGGACTGGGAGGGGAGCATGTCCAAGACGCTGATGCCACTCAGCCGATGAGACAGATAAGAGGATAGTGGGAGAGTCGTCGAGAAGGTAGAGCCCGTTACGCAGTTGCCCCTTACCAATGGTAGTCCGCCGATCCTGTATCAGAAAAGAAGATGATGTAAATGTTAGGGAGCAGTCCAGGTCAGTAGTAATACGGCTAACAGAAAGCAAGTTGAACGGGGAGCCCGAAACATGAAGAGCCGAGCGGAGAGAGATGGAGGGGCTAAGAGAGAGGTCAGCCGAGCCGGAGACCGGAACAGTCTCCCTATTGGCCACAGTGATACACTTCAGATGAGGATCATTTAAATACTTTGGTGGCTGTAGCGAGGTGATATGATGAGTTGCACCAGAGTCCACTATCCAGCCTGAACTCGATGAAAGACAGGTTATACCTGGATCGGAGACGGAGGCGACGGAGGCAGGCGGAGACATCATCCCTTGAAGCTGTTGGAGCTGGAGGCGGAGTGCATCAAGATCGGCGCGGGAGGCCGAGTGGCTGTCATCAGCAACATCGACAATTGGACGAGGAGGATTACCAGGCTTCCGATAACAGGTCGTCTCAAAGTGGCCATCTCGCCCACAAAATGAACATTTTGGTCGAGAACGACCACCACGTCCCCTTCCCCGAAAGGCCGAACGTCCACCACGAGCCGGTGGAGGCAAAGGAAGTAAGGGAGCAGGAGTGTTCTGAAGAAGGGCCGGTGAGGAAAGAGCTAGAGCTGCCAGAGGTGCTGAGGTTTTGAGGAGCATGAAACACACATCTGAGAGGGAAGGAGTAATGGCCGAGGCCAGAACCTGATTGCGGATGCTTTGCAGGTGTGGAGGAACACGAGCCATGATCATAGCAATGATGACAGCTTCCTTCTGAGCACGTTGAGCAACATGGTCATTGGTGGAGGGTTGATGCTGGATCCATGCTTCGGCCAAAGTCTTGGTGCGAGCAACGAAGGAGATCATGTTAGCAGCCCCGACCGTATCTAACGCCTGAAGATCTGTGATGATGTCGTAGAAATGTTGGAGGCTGTCCTTGCCCGAGTATAGAGAATGAAGCTCATCCCACATAGCTTTAGCAGTCTCGTGGTACATCACCATTTGGTATGACTCTCCATCCATAGAGTTGAGAAGCCAAGTCTGAACTCGGCCGCCATTCCTGAGCCAGTCCTCCGTAGGGGGGATGGAGGTGCTTGAGTGAGATGACCTAGTAGTCCCTTAGACTGAAGAACTCGCCGGACCGAGTGTACCCATTGCACGAAGTTTACTTTCCCTGAGAGGGAGATTGTGGCTATCCGCAACTCATCACGAAGTTCCGGAGGCTGACCCAGGCGGTCTGGTTGAGGAGGGGCATGCACCGTGGTGGAGTCCACAGATGATCCCATTGAAAAAAAACGGGAAGGGCGGGCTGACCAAGGAAGACCGCACGATTTTGATGATCACACCAGCGACCAAGGGAGGCCGCGTCCAAGAGCGGGTAGCAGCGGACTGAGACGGCAGCAGGACTGAGACGGCAGCGGACAGCAGTGGACTGAGACGACAGCAGGAGCCGTCCGAAGGGATCAGGTCGCTTGAGAACTTGCAGGAGGGAGACCGCACGATCTGGAGGGAGAGCTCGTAGCGAGAGAAAGCGAGAAGAGGACAAGGCCGCTGGAGAACTTGCTGGAGGGAGACCACACGATCTGGAGGGAGAGCTCGCAACGAGAAAAAGCGAGTAGAAACCAGCGGACAGAGAGGGAGGGCGCAGTGGTCTGAGAGATCGGCAGAGGGCGCGGCGGTCTGCGAGTCCGGCAGCGGGCGCGGCTTGAGCTGCGACCTGGCAGGGGGAAAGCGCGGGCGGTCTGCGAGTCGGCAGAGGGCGCGACTTAGAGCTGCGACTTGGAAGAGGGATAGTACGGGCGGTCTGCGAGGGAGCAAAAACGAGAGAGGCCGCAGGAGGAGGGGCCCACTTATCAGGCTGATAAGCTTATAAAAGCGACGAGGAGATGAGGAGAAGGAGCAAATGCGGAGCAGGGATCTCCCGGGCAGGCGGGCTGCGGTCTGTAAAAGCAGAGACCGCAGGGAAGGGCGGGATGGTTAGAGACAAAAAAGACCGTTTTGCTCTGATACCATGTAGACAAAAGCCTTGGCTTGTATGTATTGCTTAATAAATAAATACAAAGAGAGAGTACATATATATAGGAGGGAGAAGGAAAGAAGAAATTCTATACACGATGTGAGGCTAAAGAAGAGAAGCCTTAATGGGCCCAAATACGGGCCCTTTACATGGGCTTTTCCAACACTAATCATAGCCCGGAGACTTACAAGATCATAAATTGTATGATTCTGCTTAGCTTCGCTCCGATCATAGTATGCAACTGTTAGGATCCTACATCGTCAATTATCTATTAACGATTTTTACGCATATTTCTATTACACGTCTTTATGTATCGAGTTTGAGTGTATGAGTCAAGTCAAGTTGAGTTGAGATTTTAGAATCTAAGGGCATGTTCGTTTTGTAGGTTTTCTCAGGAAGAATTGGTTTGGGTACTCCAATTCCAATTATTGTGTTCGTTTGGCGTTTTTTTCGGAAGGAATTGGCTTTGCTTGAAAACCTATGGGTTTTGCTTTTTAGAAAAATTAACTAGCCCCAAAAAAGACCTCTTTTGGTCGGTTTTGCTGGGTTTTGGGAAAGAAAAGGCTACGACGAGCTCCTCCTCCAGTTGCGACGAGGTCATCGAAATCCATCCGCGAAAGCGCTGCCGGCATCGTCGGCGGCAGCGGGAGTATGAGACAGATGAACGAGGAGCAGAGGTCTGGGGAACTTTGGACTGCTCTGGTTCGCCGGCTATTGGAGAGGAACGGTGAGACCCCGTCAGGATCTGGCGAGAAAGGGAGCCATGATCTGCTCTCTGGATGCTTCTCAACTTAAGCAATCTAGAAGACTATTCCTCTTCCACGGTCACAAATCTCTCCCTATATATGTATATACCTCTTATATGTTGTAATATTTGTGAGAATAAATTTTAAGAGTGAAGTTTTCAGCTGTTCATCTGCCTCTCCTCTTTTTCGTGCAGTTATCTTTCTATCTGAGACGATTGTTCGTCCCCTCGTTTGCGATTGCGATTGTGTTCTGGTTTCCTCTAAATTGATTTTCCAATTTCTGTGCCCGAAAACCTTCATGCAAACGAACAAAGAAATTGGTTTTGACCCAATTCCAAAACCTCTGCGCCGTAGGTTTTCGGTGAAAACCAATTCCTTCCTAACAAAACCTACGAAACGAACGAGCCCTAAATGTTTTTGTGTTGTCTTTTATTTAATGTTTTAGGGTTAACGTCTTGAGTCTATAAATAGACCCCTTGGGTCAATGTTTGAGGTATGAATCAAATTATGAAAGTTTTCTATTTCTTCTAGTTCTCTCATCTTCCTCAAGTTCTAGGATTAAGGTTGAGCACGTCTCCCCTTCTTTCTCTCCCCTCGCATTCTCCGTGGGTAGAGCTCGGCTTCCCTTCTTCCTCTCCACTTGCATTCTTCGCGAGTAGAGCTCGTATCCGTCTTGTATATCCACCACCTCCGACGAAGCCCCAAAATAGGCTCGTAACATCTTGGTATCTGAGACAGTCGATCCTCCTCTTCCGCACGCAACACTTCCTCCTCTTTTCTGAAGCCAGATATCGATAACCGCAACCAGCAAACCAAATCATCTGTCGACTCTCTGGACAACACGCGTATTCCAGGACTTCCGCACGCCCAACAACGCAAATTCTGTTTCCGCTTCTGCCGATCACATCTAGTTTTCACAGACAGCGCAAATCCCGTTTCACCCGAGCGCTACATGTTTCCGCTTTTGCTGATCGCCCGATCTGCTGCGGATTTGCGGTAGAAGAGGTCCTTTTATTTTTGTGTGGATTTGCTTGTGGAAGTACTGATCTTTGTGGATGTTCAACTCGTGAAACACTTGAGAGCTCACCCTCAAGCAAGAATTAATGACTTTAATTAAAGTTCATAACTGCAAGTGTGATTTTGCGCGAAAAATTCAATTTGGCCCTTCGGCCTACATCACGTTCCCTTATCTCGAGCCGGCTCTGGCTTATTGTTCCGTTAGTATCTTGCCCAGGCTCAGTCCAACAACTCCCATGATCCTCGACAACAGTTCTGTCTTTGAACTGCGCATCCCTCGAGCCCAGCATCCCAGTAGTTCCCCCTTTTCCTTCCTGGATCCCCGCCAATCGCAACAATTGTGAACGCCAGCAACCCGGAAGGCCAAATTAATTAATTAATTGATTAATTAATTCCTTTGGCATGATGACGAGCCACATCGAGCCACTCACCGTCAGTTTGATGCTCCAGAAATTATTGGAGATGTCAGCGTCCTATGACGCCGCGCTTGTGCGAATCACGACTAACATTGACCGAAGCTTCAGAGGTCTGATTCCACCGGTGTCGCCACTGATTCCACTACCGCAGCCATCTATCCCACCTGCGCTCGAAGTAACCTTTTAGATGCAATTATGATCGTTCCACCATCGCCTCCGGTTGTTCCTTCAATGTAGTTCACACAACCGACCTCGTCGTTGCCGAGCCCCGAGGTGGTGCCGCCTCATTTGGCACACCATTCGTCCCCGCGGTCTCCACTCCGCAACCTCCGCTCCAGTCACCTGTTCTGGTGCTCCCTTTCAATCCATTCCTTCCGACGACCGCACCCACATCGCCGCCGCCGCTTCTCATCACCGCGGTTCACATTCATCACAGTCCTCCGTCTCCTTCACCTGTCTGCATTCCTCAGGCACACTCGCCCCAACCCCATGTGATTCTGTCTGACGGTCTTCCTTCCGCAAGCGTCTTTGTCACACCAGATCCTTGCAGTCTCTCGTGCCATATGTGAGCACGATGATGTCCCGCCACTAGATGCAGCCGCTGCCACATCGATGCGCTACCAGGCGTTGTTCTGGCGAGCCAGATGAAGCTTTGTTCGAGCTTGAGGATAAACTCGTTTTGAAGGGTGGGTGAGATGTTAGGGTCCCACATCGTCAGTTATCTATTAACGGATCTTTTACACATATTCTATTACGCGTCTTTATGTATCGAGTTCAAGTGTATGAGTCAAGTCAAGTCGAGTCAAGACTTTAAAATCTAAATATTTTTGTGGTCTTTTATTTAATGTTTTAGGGTTATTGTCTTGTGTCTATAAATAGTCCCCTTGGGTCAATGTATGAGGTATGAATCAAATTATGAAAGTTTTGTACTCCTCTCTTTAGTTCTCTCATCTTTCTCAAGTTCTAGGGGTAGGGTTGAGCACGTCTCCCCTTCTTCCTCTCCCCTCACATTCTCTGCGGATAGAGCTCGGCTCCCTCTTATATCTCTCCCTCCACCGCCACCTTTGACGGAGCCCCGAAGTAGGCACGTAACAACAACCTATTTCTTCATCTTCAGACAAACGAGATAAGAGGAAGTATACGAAGAACATACATCATGACACATAAATATGCATATCCTAAATAATTTATTATTCATCTACTTGAAAAAAAAACACTAGACCAGATCATCAGATAGAAAAGATTATGTATGCAGCATTCTGGAAATTTTAGAATGCATGTTATTCAACTTAGTACAAAAAAATGATCTGTGCAGAAGATCTTACAAGAATATGTTGTCACTAAAGACATCTACCCTATCTTAAACGAGAAGTCGAGAGAACACAGCAATCACAAACAATAACTGAAGCAGTGACGATCAGCTTGAGCCAATATAAGGAAGAAGGCGTGCTACCTGAACAACCTCTTCGGCTATGGATATGCATGTCTATACAAGCTTTTTGGCCATGGAGGGCAAAAAGTCTTAGATTTGCAAATGGAATAAGGCTTCGGCTCCGAATCTAACCGAAAATATGCCCTAGACTAGGGCGGCCAACTGCTCCGAGAAGGCTCCGATGCCTAGGGGTGGCACTGGAGGAAGGACGGCGAGAGACTCTCCGGCGTGGTTGAGCTGCTCCGGCGGGGGGTAGGGGTGCGGTTTGAAAGGGGCGGGGCATTCTAAATTTATTTTTAAGTATTATATTTAATGGTGTGCGAATAAACATTTCGGATGTGTGTATATAAGTCCCCTTTTTCAATGGCATTCATGTACATTGTGGAAAATGAATTTAACTTGCTTGTCTCTTCATTATACTAGTAATTTTTTTATATGCTTGATCTATTTATATATATACCATTTGAATAACTAAGCGCCTCTTTAAATTAATATATCAAAAATAAGTCCAGTATGCTTTGTTTATTTAGAATTACATACTTCTTTAAGCAAATATTGAACATTTAGATAATCTCTTTCCAGGCTGAATTGTTAAGAGGGCTCGAGGCAGCTTTAGGTTCACCATTCAGTTCTGACCCTCTCTCACCACCAGCAAATCCCATGATAATTGTGATCAGTGGCCCTAGCGGCGTTGGCAAGGATGCAGTTATAAAGGTAGAAAGCTTTGTGTTGATCAAGTCCTATGCATTTTAATTCATTCATTAGGGATACCAGTTACTAATATTTAGTTATTACTATAGTTTTAAATGCACGCATGCTTCAAAGGATTTCATTTTCATTTAAATTTTTGCACTTGCATGTTTTTTTTGTCAAGAGACCTCTATGAATATGTGTATTTTGTTTAGAACTTCCTTAGAAAATTTAGTTGTACCATGTATTCTATGAATTGCTTAATCATGAGGTGCTTAATGAATTTGTGGTCATAATCTTATTTTTAGTGATCAATACAGTGATGATGAAAGTGTTTTATTTGCCTCTCTTCCATGGAAGTTTCATTTTCTCTGAATGTATCTTATTTTTGACATAATTTTTCTTCTGATTAAAAATATAGACCTTACTTTTATTTCATCCCTTCAACTAATTTAGTAATGAGCTTATTGCTATTTTTGTGGGTTTTTAATCAACATTTGGGTATCATAGGAACATGACTTAAAAGTTGTTTTAGTTGAAGCGAGAGGAGAATAATGTTACGATGTAATAAACCAAACCCCCCCTTACTCATATATAGAGTAAGGGAACAAGGACAAAACTACCCTTCATAGGGTATTTACAATAATACAATATAATAAGACTAATAAGACTTGAATTCAACTCTCCCCCTCAAGTCGAACGATAGAGGTCCGTCATTCCGAGTCTGGAGATATCATCAATAAAGACATCGTTCCCCAAGCTCTTTGTGAAGACATCAGCCAACTGATCTCTAGAGTGAACAAATGGGGTAACTAAATTCCCCTTTTCGATATGATCTTTGATGAAATGACGGTCAACCTCAACATGTTTAGTTCTGTCATGCTGGACCGGGTTATGAGCAATACTGATAGCGGCCTTGTTGTCACAGAATAGAGAGATAGGAGTGTCATCCTGAAGATCCAAGTCCCTCAATAAGGTGCGCAGCCATAGACCTTCGCAGAGTCCTTGAGACATTGACCGATACTCGGCTTCAGCGCTAGATCGAGCCACCACATTTTGTTTCTTGCTACGCCATGTGACTAAGTTGCCACCAACGAAGGTGCAATAGCCGGTAGTGGACTTTCTGTCATCACGGCTACCAGCCCAATCCGCATCGGTAAAGACTTCAATCTTCAAATGATTGTTCTTTGAAAACATCAAACCCCGACCCGGAGCTTTCTTTAAGTAACGGAGGACACGATATGCGGCATCCTGATGTCTGATCCTAGGAGCATGCATATATCTGCTCAGGATCCCAACTGCATATGTGATGTCAGGGCGAGTGTGTGAGAGGTATAACAACCTTCTTACCAATCTCTGGTAACTTGCAGCATCAGTGCGATCTCCGTCAGTATCTTCATCAATCTTATGGTTCTCCATAGGTGTGTTAGCAGGAGCACACCCAAGCATCCCGGTCTCAGTTAACAAGTCGAGCACATACTTGCGTTGCGAGATAAAGATTCCCTGATCGGAGCGAGTTACCTCAATTCCCAGGAAGTAGCGGAGCCTTCCCAGGTCCTTTACTTCAAACTCTGCAGACAGGAGGGCTTTCAGCTTTGAGATTTCATCTGAGTCATCTCCAGTGATCACGATGTCGTCCACGTAAACAATAAGAACAACAATCTTCCCCTCATTTTTCCTGATGAATAGAGTATGATCAGAATGTCCCTGTTGGTATCCAAACTTGACCATGACCTTGTGGAACCTGCCAAACCAAGCCCTGGGAGACTGTTTCAACCCGTAGAGGGATTTCCTTAGGCGACATACAAGGCTTTCTTCCCCCTTCTTCACAAATCCTGGGGGAAAGGTCATGTAGACTTCTTCATCGAGGTCACCATGCAGGAAGGCATTCTTAACGTCCAGTTGATGAAGATCCCAGCCCAAGCAAGCAGCACAAGATAGAATAACACGAACAGTGTCCATCTTAGCCACAGGAGCAAAGGTCTCCTGGTAGTCGACTCCCTGAGTCTGAGTGTAACCGCGTGCCACCAAACGGGCTTTGTACCGCTCAACTTTGCCATCTTGATTTTGCTTGACAGAGAACACCCATCTAGAACCAATGGCTTTCTTTTCAGGAGGAAGAGTGGTGATGTCCCATGTGTGATTTTTCTCCAAGGCTGCCATTTCCTCCTCCATTGCATGAGCCCATGCCTGAGTGCCAAGAGCCTCCTGCCATGTCTTAGGGATAGTGATCATGGACAAGGAGGATATAAAAACCTGATGAGGCTGGGAAAGATGACCATAAGCAACATGATTTGAGATAGGGTGATTAGTACACATAGTTTTACCTCTTAGAGCAGCAAGGGGAACATGCAGGTCAGAATCAGAATCTGAGTCCAAAGACGACACCGGCAGCGACGGAATCACGGAGGACTGTTCACCTGTTTGATGACGACGATATATATGTGGAAGAGGAGAGATGAGAGGCAGATTGTGGTATGTAGGGGAAAAAGACGTAGGTGAAGGAGGTGTAGGAGGGTCTGGAGGAGTGGCAAGAGTTGCAGGAATAGGAGGAATCAGAGGGAGGGGCACCGAGTCAATAAGCTCATGAACATTCTCCCCCTGACGAACAGTGTGAGACGAATCGACATAGTAAGATTCCTCCTCACGAAATGTCACGTCCATGGTACAAAAGACACGTCTGGTAGGAGGGTGGTAGCACCGGTACCCCTTAGTGGTGGCAGAGTAACCAATGAAGACACACCGAAGTGCCTGGGGATCAAGTTTGTCACATTGAGGTTGATGAACGTGAACAAAACAAACACACCCGAATACGCGGGGTGGAAGGTGAGTGGTATGAACAACGGAAGTCTCAGAGAGACGGGTTAGAGGAGTAGAAAAATCGAGAACCCGGGAGGGAAGACGATTGATAAGATGAGTGGCAGTGAGGATAGCATCACCCCAATATGACTTTGGGAGATGCATGGTGTGGAGGAGGCAACGAGCGACATCCAGGAGATGCCGGTTTTTTCGTTCAGCGACACCATTTTGGGTAGAAGTGTAGACGCAAGTAGTTTGGTGAATGATTCCATGACTCGTGATGTATGTTCCAAATGCGCCACGATCATCGTATTCCCCCCCATTATCACTACGAAGAACACGAATGGTAGCATGGAACTGAGTTTGCACCATTTTATGGAAGGCTTGAAAGACAGAAAACACCTTATTTTTTTTTCTTTAAAAGATAAACCCACGCCGTGCGAGAAAAACAGTCTATAAAAGTTACAAACCATCGATATCCATTTAACGAAACCACAGGGGAAGGTCCCCAAACATCAGAGTGTATAATAGCAAAAGGGGTAGTACTAGGAGAAGAAACATTAGAAAAGGAGTGCCGAACATGTTTGGACATATCACACACATCACATTTTAAAGTTTTAACAAGATGCGATAAAGTAGGAAACAGTTTTGTAAGATAAACAGGAGAGGGATGCCCGAGACGCAAGTGCCAGCGTCGAGCATCAGCAGCAGTAGCAGCAGAGGATGAGAGAGCAAGGGACGGTCGGGAAGCATCCAGATAATACAAGCCACCGCGATTCCTACCACTGCCAATGGTCCCTGCTTCGTACCCAGTTCCTGGAAAACACACAAATCAGGAAAAAAGGTTACAGAGCAATTAAGCGACCGAGTAAGATTGCTAATAGACAGAAGGTTGCGAGGAAAAGACGGTATATGTAAGACAGACGAAAGGGGTAAAGAGGAAGAACAGGAAATGGTACCCTTCCCAGCAATGGGAGACAAAGTGCCATTCGCAGAAATGACCTTGTCTTTACCTGACAGAGGTTTGTAAGAGGAAAAACCTGAGGAGGAGCCGGTCATGTGATCGGTGGCTCCGGAGTGAATAATCCATTCCGACAGAGGGGCAGCAGCAGCATTGGCACTAGGCATGGTAGCAGTGGCAAAAGAGGTGGAGATAGCACTCTGCGAAGCATCAGACTGTGAGTGCAGAAGACGGCGGAGAGCATCCAATTCCGATGTGGTGAAATGTCCGGGTGACTGACCCGGATGGTCATCCAGCATCTCAGTAGAGAAAGCAGCATCGTGAGAACGAGACCCAGTCAGACGATATCCCCCTCGTCCTGAACCACGACCACGGCTAGGGCCACGACCACGGCTGTATCCAGGTGGGATGAGGTGAGGATGAAGTTTGAAGCAGCCATCCCGAGTGTGTCCTCTACGGCCACAATGATCACAGGTCGGAACTCCACCAGGATTGTTGGAGCCTCCACGGCCCACACTGGTCAAGGCAGAACGATCAGGAGAAGGTGTTGTGGTGAGAGATCTTCGACGGTCTTCGTCGCCAAGAACCATGCTGAACGCCTCCCGAAGAGACGGAAGGGGAGAGTGGTGAAGAATATTGGTGCGAACCATGTCCAAGTCCATACTCAACCCCATCAGAAACACGTGTAGGCGAAATCGTTCGTCTCGTTTCTGCAACTGAACTGCATCGGCAGTGCAGGCAGGAGTAAACTGATCAAAGTAATCCAATTCCTGAGCGATGCGTTCGAACTCAGAGAAATAGGAGGATACCGTCATGGTTCCCTGACGCAGCTCCAGCATACGTCGAGTCAGCTCGTACGTCTGAGTGGAACTGCCGATCTGTGAGTACGTCTCTCGCGCTCGAGTCCAGATCTCGTAGGCAGAGTCCATCAACATATAACTCCTGTACACCTTCGGAGACATAGAGTGAAGGAGCCAGGATACAACTAGGGAATTTTCGGAATCCCATCGAGGCCAGGTAGGATCAGCCAAAGGAGGAGCTACCTTCGTCCCATCAATGTATCCATACAACTGATGACTACGAATGACATGCTGAGCAGCACGAGACCATTCCAAATAATTGGTCCCATCCAAGGGAACTGTGGTGATCTTTAAAGACCCAGAATGTCCAGGAGGGCGTTGAGGGTCGCTCATCCGGGGGGTTACCACACTTGGTGAAGGGAAACCACTGGCAGCAGACGAATCATCCATGAGGAATAAAACAGCGGCAATAAGGCAGCGAATCAGCAGAAAAACAGCGAGAAATCAGTCATAGTGCAGCAGATCAGCGGCCCAAAAAACAGCAGTACACACAGCGTGAACGGCGCCGCACACAAACATCGCAGATCACGGGAAAGAAAGACGATCAGGGCGCAGATCACGGCGCAGATCAGGGCTCATCACCTGAGAATGGCGCAGATCACGGAAGGAGGGCGCAGATCACGGCAAGGAGGTCGCTGAATGGTGCAGAAGGCTTAGCACGAGCGGCAGAATGTGCAGATGGCTCAGCACGAGCGGCAGAGGGCTCAGCAACAGGCGCAGAAGGCGCAGAAGGACGAACGGGCGCCGATCAATCACCTGAGATGTGCGGCAAAGAGGAAACGACGGGGCGTCCCTAGCGTCCACGGGCGGCTAGGGCACGCATGGAAGGGAGCGGAAGCAGCCGCGGGAGACTCTCAAAATAGAGGACTCGGCGACGATCGAAGGAGGAGGGCACCGGAGGGAGGCGGCGGACGAGCGAAGAGCGTAGCGGGCGAGCGAAGGGCTAGGGCACGGGAATCCCCTCTGATACCAAGTTGAAGCGAGAGGAGAATAATGTTACGATGTAATAAACCAAACCCCCCCTTACTCATATATAGAGTAAGGGAACAAGGACAAAACTACCCTTCATAGGGTATTTACAATAATACAATATAATAAGACTAATAAGACTTGAATTCAACTGTTTTTTGCTAATACTATAATATTACATATGTTAGCAAAAAAACTATTATATGATATATACTGGCTAATTATTGGTCTGCAGAGGCTACAAGAGGTTCGTGAGGGAATTCACTTCGTCGTGACCGCAACAAGTAGAGCGCACCGCCCTGGCGAAGTTGATGGGATAGATTACTATTTTGTTTCAAAGGAGGAGTTTCTTTCTATGATTGAAAGAAATGAGCTTTTGGAGTATGCTCTAGTGTATGGAGACTACAAGGGAATCCCAAAACAACAGGTATTTGCCTCCCTGGTTATTTGAATGCGAAACTTGTGCAAAATGATTAACATAAAGACTACATAGTTTTTAATTTATCAGGAACTATGTTCAATTTCTAGTCCAATTTTATCCTTCCGGCGCTATTTTTGAATATATGTTAGACAATGAATATAAGCCTTGCTCCTTGGAGCGAGTTTGTAAGGGATTGATATTTTGTCAGATATGTGCGCAAGTTGGTCACTTTGGGAATAAATGTACTTCATTTGGTTTTCAATTTCAGTGATTTATTCGTTTTAGTTGATTTTTTGTTTAGTTTTGGTGAATTTTCTGAGTTTTGGCTGAAACTCAAAGAGTTCTATCCAAAACTACTGTTTTGAATAGAACTCCGCAAGAGCCCGTCTGGTTATGATTTCGCGCTCTGTTGTGGCACCAATGTAGGGCGGACTTCAGTGCTTCTAGATAATAATGGCAAGTCCTGTCATTTTGCGCGGAGCATCAAAGGTATCATTTTTCCCGTATAAGCGTCTTTCTAGACTGGCTGAGTGCGACCTCCAGTAGCAATGACGTTGACATTTTAGAAAGTCAATCGATTAGTCCCTAAAACTCTCTAGCAATGCTCAAAAGTTCTGAAGTTCTATCACCAAGATCTCAGCAAAATTTCATGATTGTTGTTACTTGTGCCCTTTTAATTAGATAATACCGTTTGCTTATGAAATATTTTATATGAAACTGAAACAATGCAATGAGACCTATCATAAACCAAGTTTTTAAAGTTTGCTTCAGTGCATTTTCTGCATTTCTCTGATTGTTCATCTGACAACACCAGCATTTCTTTGCCCATCTCTTGAATGTTTACAGATTCGAGATTTCATGGCCAAAGGCTACGACATTATTCTGAGGGTCGACGTCCAGGGTGCGGCTACCCTGAGACGGATTCTCGGCGATTCCGCCGTCTTCATCTTCTTAGTCGCGGAGAGCGAAGAAGCATTGGTGAGGAGGCTTGTGGATCGTAAAACTGAAACCAGCGACATGCTCCTCGTCAGAATCGCCACCGCGAGAGAGGAAGTCAAGTGCACGAGAGATTTCGACTACGTCGTCGTCAACGGCGAGGGGAGGCTAGATGCGGCAGTGAAGCTTGTCGAGTCGATCATCGACGCAGAGAAAGCGAGAGTGTCGCAACGCTCGGTGAGGTTATAGTCGCCGGAGATTGATAATATGATGGTATTCTTCAAATTTTCTTTGGTCTAACATGTTTTAGGGTGGATAAAACCAAAAAACCCGAACCAAATTGACGCGATTTAGTCGGTTTGATTTGGTTCATAATTGATTTTTCTTTTGATCTTTTTGGTTTTATCAGTCCCAGTTTATTCTTTTTTGCATGTATAGAACTAAACATGTAGAAAGACCAAGTTTGTTATGCAAACACGGAACTGGTATATCTGATCAAATATTATGATATTCTGCATGTAAGTTTTGGGGGAGCAAACAAAGCACTAAAGTGCAGGCTGCCTATGATAATGACAAACCAAAATAAAAATCCAAAGAGACCTGTGAACCCATAAATGTGGTCTGTCGATAGCGATTTTCTCAATAGCACGGGCTGCCAACAGCCACATGTGGTCTGTCATTAAAATTTTCCTTAATAAAAGTTGTGAATTTTTTTTGCATGAATTTAGTACTTGCCCAAAACCTTAGTTTGGGTGAGAAACAGGAAGGCGGTGGGTGAGATAGGGTTTTATTTGGTTGAGTGGTGGTGGTTTAAGTTTGAGGTGGAGCCATTTGAGACGAAGACAAAAGTGTTCATAAATTTGAGACGAAGACAAAAAGTGTTCATAAATGGAGCCCTCCGTACAGTTGCAGTCATGCTTAAAATTACATTTTGGGGGGAAAATGGAGACTACTCTCAAAGGCCAAAAAATAATATTTGTTTTTTATGGAAAAATGCATGGAGAAAAAAATGGTGATCTTTGATTTAACCGATTTGGTCAGGGCTAGACCGGTCTTTTGGACCGGTTTAGGTGCTTTGCATTTAGGCCCCTGAGAAGACCTAGAAGGGATTTACACCGTCATCCACGGTACCCACGTAACCGACAAGAGCTACTTCCCCCTTTCGCTGTCGTCTTGATTAGCAAGGTCATGCGCTGTTGTGCAGAGACATCAGCAGTTTTGCTATGACGACAGGCGCCGACCAGCGTAGTGGATAGCCCGCGGCTGGGGTCGAGTGGCTAGGCTGGGAAGTACTTTTGGTAGGTCTAAGCTGCTGTGCTGCCCAGGGTATGTGCGGAGCTCCTCGTCTGTGATCGTGCAGAGCACATACGGATCGCAACAGCTGTAACTCGTTGGGTGACCAACAGCGGGAGAATAATCAAGACTTATGTGACTACGATGGTGCGTATTTAATTATTGATCCAATGGAGCAACAATTTCCGGCCAATGGAACAAGCACACAGTTCAAAGCTACATGACAACTAGAAATAAAAATTTAGCTCAGACACTACATAGTAGGGGAATGCACGATGTCATCAAATTCATCACAGCCATACAATCAATTGTATAAAAGATAAAGCTCAATTTTGATGTTATTTTCAATTTTTTTCGCCAGTGTTAAAAATGCGTATGGCTCGTTTTGCCATACACCAATCTTTCAAATAAAGTGGGGAAACACATATTATTTTGAACCTCAAAGTCCTGAAGTTCATTTTGAAGACAGCTGAGAGCAGAGAAATCTTCAGATTGATGAGCAAATGAGAGGGGAAACCATACTACTGGCAAGTATGCAGCAAATTAAAAAAAACCAGATTGTTCTTTTTCAAGACAATTTATTACCGCGGGCGCTCACAGGAAGAAGTAGAAGCCCAAAGCTCTCCTTCAGCTTTAGGAGCTGAAGCTAATATTGGACCAGGCGAAAAAATTATCTTTTAGCCATACATTTTGGTCCAAAAAAACAATAAATTCTCAACCACGCACGCGCGACACACACACACACACATATATCCCAGAAAACTGTTTTTTATGTATTTGCTGAGATAGAGATCTAATTACTTGCGAATACTTGCAAGAAAACTAACCACGAAGTTAAAAGGAAGAAGAAAGAAAAAGCATCACATTATACAATAGAGTAAAACAGAATATAGACCCGATTAGTCCGTGCTGATGGATTGTTCGCCGGAGAATGCGCTCCCAGTCCCAGCAGATGGCGCGGATGCCGCAGATGCCGCAGATGCCGCAGAGCCAGTTTGCGAAGCAGTTGAGCCTCTGCTTTTTTGTATTTGCCTGATCCGAAACATGTCCCTCGGAGGCGGCCTGCTTTGAGTTGTCGTCTCGTCGTCCTCTTGCCCTGTTATTTGTTCAACAATTAATACGCAATACAAAAAATGCGCAATAAACTCCCCTCCCATCAATGCTTGAACAAAGAGCTGGTTATAATACAATTGGGTCTTGATGATTTGGTGATAGGGAGAGAACATCTTTGGAGAAAAACACCTTGCTAAATGAGACTACTACCCGGCAAGACACAGGATCCGTTTGGCGCGACGTTTTTGCTCGGGTGAGTTTAGCCAAAAAATGCCACCATAATAGAATGTATGTTTGGCATGACAACATAATAGAAAAAAAAGCTAGTTTTGAACAAAAAAAACAGATGAATTTCCTTAGGTGAGGTCATGCGTTCACGAACAACAGTTCATAAACACAACGTTCACGACTGCCACCGCCGCGCCAAACGGAGCCTCAGGCTCCGTTTGGTGAGGCTTTTTTGCTCCGATGAGTTTGGACAAAAACGCCACTTTGAATGCATGTTTGGAAAGACAATGGTTATGACCGCCACCAAAAAAAGAAAACTAGTTTTGAACATAAAAGTGGATGAAGTTCCTTAGGTGAGGTCGGGCGTTCACGAACGATAGTTCATAACCACCACGTTCACGACCGCGACCACCATGCCAAACGGAGCCTAAATTTTCCTCCCCCATGGAACTTTCTTAGGATTTGAACATTATTTTTCAGCTTAATATGCCAAAAACATTTTGACCGCAAGGCAAAAAAGAACGCAAGCTACTCATATCAAAGATATCCAGATAAAATGTATAAATTCAGCATCAAATAATGAGGTAGGATGAGCATACTGTCAATGTCTTTTCTAAGCAAAGACGCTCCTTCTCTTGGAAATCTGCGAGATGAGCCATTTGGATGCAACCGCGTCTTGCTCGACCCTGACAGATCGCTCACGCTGAGACCAGAACCAGCAACAACTTGTTGGTTGGAAACTGATATCCCACCAGCTCCGGTTGGTATGGTACATTGCATCAAGATGGATAATACAGTTTCTACATCGGGGAAAGGTCCTGAAATCATTAAAACATCTCTATAAAGCAATTGCTAACTAATGAAATTTCGTACACCAATAAAACTAGGTATCAAAAACTTCAAACACCATAATACTGCAGCTCAGAAGTTCCGTGAAGTCGAGAACAATGGCTGTGAATGCCATGGATTATAGAATACGCGAGTAGAAGACTTGATTGGACTTGAAACAAAAATATTACAATGGCAGTTGCACATCTGAAACAAGTTGATCATTATATTTTTAGAAGTTCTGTTAAATTTGTTTAATAGGTACAGGAATACTGCAGGTCAGAACTTGAGGAATATTCAAGATAAACAGATGTTAGTATCACAACAAAAGGTGATATGCCTTCATGGAAGTAATCAAAATGCATCATGAAGTTGTTATGCAGATGAAAAATATAGTGAGTCATCCATAACCAAAGATTGAAAATTGTTGCTATGCTATAGTTTTTTATTGGAGGCCATTTCTGTTCAAGTAGCCCCCTCCCCCACCCACCCACCCACCCACCCACCCACCCACCCACAAAAGCACACAAATAAAAAAACTAGTCAATTATTCTTGAGAAATAACAATGTTAAGCTACTGAAGATGATCGTGATGATTACTTTTGAAACTGGGACTTCTATTTAATCCAATCTGGGTCTTAAACTTTGACCAATTTTGAACATTTGATCTGTACGTTAAACATGTTAAACCATAATGGTGCTAGGAGTAAAGAGGCATTTCACCGAGTCATGAAAGGTACACTTACACCATTGGTATCATATCTCAGCCTTTTCTGATGGTTTTTGATGATTGGAATGATGGAAAAATCTATGTAGCACGGGGACGGAAACGGGATATGGGATACGATACGAAACGGATACGGGAAACGTGATTTTAAAAAAAATACGGATACGGGAAACGTTTTTATTTTTTTTTAAATTATTTTAATATAAGTATTAAGTAATATAAAAAAAATACAATTAACAAACTAAGGTACCATTCCAGTCACTACATTCAATAAAGAATAATTGGCGCACAATCATGTTGTTTAGGCACAATGAGAAAGATTAGACTAGAAGAAGGTATTTGATATCATAGGAAGAGAAAATATGAATAATAGCCCAGACAATCTATTCCTTGAGGTATCCAAAAGCACAAACATTATTTATAGTGACTACAAGTACACACATTTTAGTTTGATTTATTTATTATCAATACAGATTACTTAAGAGTCAAGATTGGGCCTACAAGTACACATTGTGAACTTATATCATAATATGTAATGATGATCATCAAACTCTTCACATAAACAAGATCTTCTTTGGCATTGAATTAATAAAATGATTTTGTAAGGAGAAGAACTTATTTCGAAGAGTTAGCCACCATTTAATATGAGACGTGACTGCGCGGCTGACACCGTGAATAAAATTGCGGGAAACGCGTATCCCGCAAGGGGGATACGCGTTTCCCAATTAAATTTTTTTATTTAATTTAAATATTGTGTTTCCTACGTTTCGGAAACGCGTTTCCGCGCATTTCCGGGCGTTTCCCGTATCCGATACGCGTTCGAGCCGATACGCGAAGCATTTTTAAGTATCCGTGCTTCGTAGGGAAAAAATGTAAAGGTTTTTTTTGGGGGCAAGTTCAGAAACTACATTTGGGTAACTTCTTTCTACTGCCAGCTGCAGCACCAAAATTTGCTAAAATACAGTTTACAAAAGCTTATTGCAAACATGCTTGCTTTTGAAACCATATCCAATATTACGAGATATAAGTCGAGTTTGGAGAAATAACATGCGCCATGTAGCTCATCCAAGAGCTCGTCCACCACTGGAATCAGAAATTTGTCCTTGACGGTGATAGCGTTGAGGGCGCGGTAGTCCACACACATGCGCCATGTGCTATTCTTTTTGTGTACCAGCAGCACCGGGGAGGAGAACGGCGAAATGCTGCGGCGGATGAGACCCTGCTGGAGGAGATCGCACTGTCGTTCAATCTCGTCTTTCTGGAGGTAGGGGTACCGGTACGGTAGTACCACCACCGGGGCCGCTCCCGGAAGAAGGCAAATGCGATGGTCCTGTGGTCGCCTCGGAGGAAGGCCCAAACGCGGGCTAAAAAGAGCCGGCATGGATTGAAGAAGAGCCGCCAGGGCTGTGGAATGTTCCTCCGCCGCAGGCAGGGAAGGCACTGATGCCTCGGTATGCACTAGGAAGGAAGAGGGGGGCTGTCCTGGAGATTGTCCCTGCCATTGGACTACCCGAGAGCCCGTGCTCCAGGAAATTGTCATGCGGTCAAAATCCCACGTGAGTGGACCCAAGGTGCGCAGCCAACGCACGCCCAGGACGATGTCGAACCCCCGAAGATCGACGAGAAAAAGGTCCGTCTGGTACGACGAGCCGTCCACGTCAAACGCCACGCGGCGACATACTCCCGGGCACGGCATTTGTTGCCCGTTGGCCACGGCCACCGTAACGTGGCTGCGCGTTATGAAAGGGAGTTGAAGTTGGAGGGCGCGGTCCTTGCGGATGAAGCTGTGGGTACTGCCCGTGTCCAAGAGAGCGAGGAGTGCGGTGCCCATGATGGTCACGAAAAGCTGAATGGTGCAGCCTTCCTGGGGCCCTTCGACAGCATGGAGGGATAGGTGAGGGGTACCGGTCTCGACATAGCCGTCGTCGTCGTCCTTGACCGGGTCGTCAACCTCTAACCAAAAGAGGCGTTTGCACATATGCGAGGGAGTGTATAACTCGTCGCAATTGAAGCATAAGCCCTTCTCACGGTGGGCCGTCATCTCTGGACGGGTGAGGCGGCGGCGGAAAGCCGGTCGTGGCGGCTGATCCCCGTCCGACGGTGGTGGGCGCTGGAAACTTGTGGTAGGCCGTGGGCGGCCCGGCAGCGGTGTATCCAAGGCGAGGCGGCGGTCGAAAGCGCGGGAAAGGCTCATAGCAGTTAGGAGATCCGGGGGCTTTTGAAATTCCACATCCCAACGGAGGCGTTCCGGCAACCCGGCGGTAAAGAATGATATCTGTTGGGTTGGCAACACGGTCGTGGCACGTGAGAGCAGCAGTTGAAATTGCTCGAGGTAGGTGTCGATGGAGCCCGTGCACTTTAGAGCAATTAAATCGCCGAGAGGGTTACCCGACATCGCCGGCCCAAAGCGGAGGGAGCATGCGGCTCTAAAATCAGTCCATGAAATGGCGGGATGCTCCAAGAGTTGTGTGACCCATAGTTGCGCCGGTCCGAGTAAGTGGAACGAAGCCACGCCCACACGCTCCGCGTCGGAAGTGTGTTGGTTAGTAAAGAAGAACTCGCAGCGAGTTAGCCATGGAAGGGGGTCTTCGCGCCCTTCGTATAGGGGAAATCCATCCGGACGAAGCGATGGTTGGTGTAAGGGTCGCCGCGCGACGGCGGTGTGGAGTCCATCCGACTCTCGGACGGGGCTGCGACGGGGTATGGCGGGGACGGCGGAATGCAGCTGGCTGCGTCCAAGCGCGCATTAAGGGCCTCCATTTTCTCGTTCTGCGTGGCATACATGGACTGAAACATCTCCATGAGTTGAGCAAGGGAAGGACCACCATCAGCCATTGGAAGAGGAGGAGTGTTTGGCGAGGGCAGCAGCCCTGCTGTGGCTCGGGCGGGCGGAATCGGAAGCGGCAGCCGGCGAGAACCCGTTAGGGCGGCGCGGTAGGTTCGGGGAAGGGAGATCCCGGTGTTTGGCTCTGATACCAAGTTGTTGTGGGCTCGGATCGTTGCAGATCTAGACCGTGTGAGAGGACCCGAAGAGGAGGAAGAACTTCCCGCTTGGAAGGAATCCGTGGTGAAAACCTGCGGAAGAGGGATGAAGGCAGAGAAGGACCCGCGAGGTTGAGAAGGGAGGAGGCGGCGGACGGCGAGGTGCTAGCGACGGGCGAAAGCGGCTGGCACGGGCGCTAGGCGCGGCGCTAGTTAGGGCGTCGGCTGGCGAGGGAAAGGAAGAGAGAGAGAGAGGGTTTAGAGAGAGAGAGAGGGATTTTAGGATAATATCTTACTTGCCTTTTCCATCATACCCAACCGAACCAAATAGGCGGTCCCAAAATCCACCAAGACGAACCGACTCGGTCCGACATTAAAAACCAAACATAAGGTTCGCGCCCCTCACCTGGGCTTACTACAAGTGAGAACAACATCTGAAATAAAAGGTACTAAGAAATTAACATAGCAACGTCAGGTGGCTTCGGTTGGTTGGCGACGTCGGTAGGCGCGCCCCCAATATGGATCCGTCGCTTCGAGTGCCGTAACAGCAGCACCCGGTGAATGGATCCTGCAAATCATGAGAATAATCTAAAAGCAAACAACCACGATAATATAGATCAAAGCGAGCATAAAATCACATAGCCACGCATTAATAATGAGAATAAAGATCTATACAATAGAACAATACTCACTAGGGGGGGGGGGGGGGTAGCCGTGGACATGGTAGATCCGATGGTGGATGATGTAGAGTTGCTTTCTTGGAATCGTTGGAGGTGGTATAGTGGTGGGGGCAGGGCTGCGAGTATGGGGATTATAGGGCTTACAGGAAAAGGGCGGAAGATTTCCTTGGGGAATCTGTAGGAGCAGCGGGATGGTGAAGGTGTTATGTCCCCACACCCGCTTGGGTTCTCGGGACATAAGTACTCGCGGCGAACCAAAGGGCGGGCGCAAGACAACGGGGCTGAACCATCCGGTTCAGCCCCCACTCAATAAATCGGCCAGAATGGGGCTGAACCACTCCGGTTCAGCCCCACTTGAGGGGGCCGGCCGGCCCCCTCTCTCCCCCGGGTATTTATAACTCGGGGGATGCTTGGAGGAGGACTATCAAAGTATTATCAGGTATTTCCCTCTCTTCCCCCTCAAACCCTAACCCTAATCTCTTCTTCCTCTCTAGTTCCCTCTATTTCTCCCTTTTCCCTTGTTAGATCAAAACATTTGGTATCAGAGCAACCTTCCTGCGACCATGGTGACACGCTCGGAGGCGGAAACCACACGATTGACAACCCTAGAGGAGAACTACGTAGGGTTGGCGGATTCGGTGGCGGCAATCGAAGATCACTTGAAAACGTCCACAAAAAACATGGAGGAACGCATGGATGGACGCATGGAGGAGATCAAGGCGTTGTTGATGCAGTCCTTGAAGGGGAAAGCGGTACCGGGCAGCGATTCGGAGGCGGAGGCGTCGCACCATGCGCCGCCGACAACCAACGGAGGGACAGGGGGCTCGGGCGGGGTCCCTCCTGGTGGGATCGGGACCGATCCGAGCCGCACGGAGCCAGCCAGCGCCGGATCGGCCCCTGTCTGGGTCGAGGCTTCGCACAGTCAGGCGGGGTGGATGTAGGGCCCGGAGGGGATCGTCTACGGCCGTCCAGGGGGCGGCTATCCCCCCCCCCCGCCAACCGCCGGCCTGGGCCGCCCAGCAGCCGCCGCACCCGGCTGTGCAGCCAAGCAGCGGGGCAGGCGGCCCTTCCGCCGCCCAGAAGAGGGCCGGGGCAGCCCCGTGGAGGGGCCGAGAGGCTCCAGCAGCCCCCTATCGACCACCGGGAGCTGTCGACGCCATTTTCGGAGGAGGAACGGGCCTCCTACCTACGCCACAACACGCTGGAGGGCCGATGAGGTTTGGAAACGGCGAAGCATGGCACGAGCAACCTCTCAGGCAGGGATTTCAAGGCGGAGGACAGCAATGGGGCGGCGGCCAAGGGGGAGCGAATCTCCACGACCCTTACGGCCGACCACAGCACAGACCGGAGGCCAACGGGAGACACGGGGATATGCAACAACGACCGTACATGCCTCCGAAGAGAACTCGCATGAATTTCCCTAAATTCCGCGGCGGGGATTCTCTGGAATGGGTGCAGAAGGCGGAGTTGTTTTTCACTTACCAGGAGATTCCAGATGACCAGTGGGTACAGTTGGCGTCCTTCCATCTGGAAGACGACGCATACCAGTGGACTCAGTGGTTCATACGGGCCTACGAATACGCAACATGGACCAACTTTGTGGAAGGGTTCGTGGCTCGCTTTGGGCCGTTGGATTATGAGGATGTGGAAGCCACGCTACAGAAACTCCGCCAGAAGGGTACGGTGATGGAGTACCGGGCGGACTTTGAGAAACTGACAAATCGGGTCAATTGGGAGGAGAAGACGCTCCTCAGCTGTTTCATATCCGGCTTGCGGGACCATTTGAGGGATGAGGTCCATGCGTACATGCCGCGCAGTCTGAGTCATGCCATCAGCCTGGCTCGCATACAAGAGGAGCGCTTCAACCGTCAGAAAAACCGGGCCCCACCGAGGGTCCCGACCGCTCCAGCAGCAGGTAGAAGGGAGCAGCCACCGGCAGCTCGACCGACCGTGACGCGACTCACTTGGCCCGAGCTACATGCCAGGAAGGAGAAGGGACTGTGTTTCAACTGCGACGAGAAGCACACGCCCGGGCACCGTTGCCAAAAGGTGCAAGTCTTCATGCTGCGCGAGGAGGACGAGGAGGAGGATTCCCCGGGCCTCGAGGACGAGGAGGGGTTGGATTTGACCGAGTTTGGAGTTTCGCTACAGGCCATGGAAGGGTGTGGGGCACCCCTCACTATGCGTATCAAGGGCAGGATTGGCAAGGAAAGGGTAACCATCCTTATCGATAGTGGGAGCACCCACAACTTCATCAATCCTGAGGTGGCGTTGAAGGCAGGGCATCCAGTCGACAGGGACGCGGCTTTCCAGGTTATGGTCGCGGATGGCAGCAAGCTGAGGTGCGAAGGGGCACTGAAGGGCGTGGAGATACATCTTCCAGGATATGTGTGCCGCACCGACATCTACCTCCTTCCGATAGGGGATCCGATATGGTACTTGGGGTGCAGTGGCTCCGCCAACTGAGGCGGGTGACCACGGACTGGGAGTCTGGGACTGCATGACACTGGAGTTCACGCAGCAGGGGACAGATTACTGCTTACACGGCATATGATCTTCTCCCCTCAAGGAGATCTCGCTTCGGAGCCTTCAGAGACTGGAGGAGCAGGGCAGCATGATGGCCATGATACTCGGGGTGGATGCCGAGGGGTCCGATACACAGGCGGAGCCTGACCAGATACAACTCCTTTTAGCACAGTTCGAGGACGTCTTTCAGGATCCACGCACTCTTCCCCCGTCGCGTTTCCGTGACCACCAGATACAGCTGAAGACAGGGGCGGACCCCACCAATATCCGTCCCTACCGCTACCCGTACATTCAGAAGGCGGAGATCGAGCGTAGCGTGCAGGAGATGCTGGAGACAGGCATCATTCGGCCCAGTACCAGCGCGTTCTCTTCTCCGATTATATTGGTCAAGAAGAAGGACGGTTCGTGGCGATTCTGCGTCGACTACCCGGGACTGAATAGCTCTACCATCAGAGACAAGTTTCCCATTCCAATGATTGAAGAGTTGCTGGGTGAGCTGCATGGAGCAAGTCTGTTCACCAAACTGGACCTCCGGTCCGGTTACACCATCAAATTCGAATGAAGAGGATGCCCACAAGACGGCGTTTCGCACCCACGACGGTCACTACGAGTTCTTGGTGATGCCGTTCGGGTTGGCCAACGCTCCCTCCACCTTCCAGGCGGTGATGAACGAGATCTTCCGGCCACTTCTTCGCCGGTATGTCCTGGTATTTTTTGATGATATACTAATATATAGCAGGACTTGGGACGACCATTTGGAGCACGTTCGACATGTCCTCACCATACTGCGGGAGCACCAGCTATACGGCAAGCGGTCCAAATGTTCGTTCGGACAAAGGGAGGTCGAGTACCTGGGGCACTAGTTTCGGCCCGTGGGGTCCAGACGGACCCACAGAAGATTGCTAGTATGGTGTCGTGGCCCCAACCCACGACGGTGCGGGCCTTGTGTGGCTTCCTCGGTCTGACGGGGTACTACCGCCGTTTTGTGAAGGACTACGACAAGATCGCTCGACCTCTTACCCAGCTGTTGCAGAAGGATGGGTTCCAGTGGAGCACCGAGGCGGACGAGGCCTTCCGGGCCTTGAAGCAGGCCATGACTACTACGCCGGTGTTAGCGCTGCCGGATTTCGCCAAGGAGTTTGTGGTGGAGACTGATGCTTCGGGCGTCGGCCTCGGGGCAGTATTGATGCAGGAGGGCCGTCCGCTCGCATACTTCAGCAAGGCCTTGGCCCCTCGGACATTGGGACTTTCAACGTACGAGAAGGAGATGTTGGCCATTATCCATGCGGTCGAAATGTGGCGGCCCTATCTTTTGGGACAGCACTTCCAGGTCCGCACGAACCACCAGAGTTTGAAGCACTTCCTTGAGCAGCGGTTGGCTTCCCCACTGCAGCAGAAGTGGTTGACCAAGCTGATGAGTTACGATTACGAGATCATGTACAAGCAGGGCAGAGACAATGTGGTTGCCGACGCGCTCTCCCGCCTACCTGAAGGCTCTCTCTCTCATGTGTCGGGACCGGTGATCACCACCTTGGACGAGATACAGGCAGAGGTACTCCAGGATCCCGAGCTACGCACTATTGTTGAGGCACTACAGCAGGGTCAGGCTACAGAGCCGGGCTATCACCTTCAGGGCCAGCGACTTTACTTCCAGGGCAGTAGTCATTCCCTCCGCGTCGCCATGGCGGAAGGCGATGATGCAGGAGTTTCACGCCTCCCCCACAGGCGGCCATGCTGGGATTCTGCGGACACTTCAGCGACTCCGGGCAAATGTCTTCTGGAAGGGGATGCGCCGCGATGTCCAGCAATTTGTGCGAGAGTGTGAGATCTGCCAGCGGCAGAAGTACGAGACTACCTCACCAGCCGGGCTTCTCACTCCGCTCGAGATTCCGCACCAGATTTGGGATACCATTTCCATGGACTTCATTGACGGACTGCTCAAGTCCCAAGGCAAGACCGTCATCTTGGTGGTGGTCGACAAACTCTCCAAGTATGGCCATTTCCTTCCCTTGAGCCATCCGTACTCCGGGGAGACAGTTGCAGAGTTCTTTGCGCGGGAGATTGTGCGCCTCCATGGGATTCCACGCTCCATCATTTCCGACAGGGATCCAATTTTTGTCAGCAGTTTTTGGAAGGAGCTCTTTCGGCTACAGGGCACTACGCTCCGCATGAGCATAGCCAACCATCCCCAGACGGACGGTCAGACGGAGGTCCTCAACAGGGGAGTGGAGACTTACTTACGATGTTTTGTGATGGACGAGCCACGCACGTGGACTCGATGGTTGCATTGGGCGGAGTACTGCTACAACACGTCTTTCCACACAGCTAGCAAGCTCACCCCCTTCGAGGTGGTATATGGCCGCCCTCCTCCTACGTTGAGTTCTTATGAGCCTGCCATCACCGCTCTTCCAGCTGTGGAGCGGACACTTCAGGACCGGGATCGCACCTTAGCCTTACTACGGGACAATCTGCGGGTCGCTCAGGACCGCATGAAGGCACAAGCAGACAAACACCGCACCGAGCAGGAATTCGCGGTGGGCGATGAGGTCTTCCTCAAGCTCCAACCTTATCGCCAGTTGTCGGTCTCTCGGAGGACTAATCAGAAACTCGCCCCGCATTACTACGGGCCGTTCCGCATTCTGCGTAGTGTGGGACCAGTCGCCTACACCTTGGATCTTCCGGCAGGGTCTCGCATCCACCCGACATTTCATGTCTCTGTTTTGAAGAAGAAGCTCGGGGCTTCCGTTCAGGCCAGTCCTTTCCTGCCCGAGGCGACCAGCGGTGGCGTTGCGGCCAGCACCAGAGGCCATTTTGTTGACCAAGTGGAAGAAGTCGGGCACGGAATATCGGCCAGCAGTGCTTGTCAAATGGAAACATATGGAAGCACAGCACAACTCGTGGGTTCACTTGTTAGAGTTCCGCGAGCAGTTTCCAGATTTCCACCTTGAGGACAAGCTGGTGCTTGATGGGGAGGGGAATGCTATGTCCCCACACCCGCTTGGGTTCTCAGGACATAAGTACTCGCGGCGAACCAAAGGGCGGGCGCAAGACAAAGGGGCTGAACCATCCGGTTCAGCCCCCACTCAATAAATCGGCCAGAATGGGGCTGAACCACTCCGGTTCAGCCCCACTTGAGGGGGCCGGCCGGCCCCCTCTCTCCCCCGGGTATTTATAACCCGGGGGCTGCTTGGAGGAGGACTATCAAAGTATTATCAGGTATTTCCATCTCTTCCCCCTCAAACCCTAACCCTAATCTCTTCTTCCTCTCTAGTTCCCTCTATTTCTCCCTTTTCCCTTGTTAGATCATAACAGAAGGCTTGCTGGGGGGGAATATGGGAAGCAATGGGCTGCTGGGTCTTTGGCGGAGGGATCGAGGCCTGTTGGTGGTAGAAGGGGGGGGGGGGGGGAGTTGATTCTGAGATTAGACTACGATTTTCGGTGGCCTGTGGTGAGGAAACTTAGATGGAGATTGTTGGAATTTCAACGGAAGAATGGGAAGGTTGGACAGCGGTAGGGAGAGGGGGATACAAAGGATGTTAGAAAAATACCTAGGAGTTGTCACCAAGGGCACCTAGGGCAACACAGAGTCGTTACCGCGAGATCTCCGGATTCCGGGAAAATTTCTTTCTCCAAAATTTGCAATAAAATTGATAGCAACCCCCATACTTCTTATAATAAAAATGTCCTAGGGCAGTCTCACATCAACGACTATGAATGACCATTAACGCGACGGACACAATCTCACAAAATACTAACTAAAAAATACAATATAACATATGAAATACAAGTAAACGAAAATCCGGACGCATCTGTGAGGTCGGATCGGCGATCCAGAGATGCCAACTATGACAGGTGGCCAATCGGCTCTGAACGGGCCCATAACTCGTGCTCCACCGTGGGTCTGTGTCGTCGATCCCCATCAAATAGTTTGAAACCAAATGAAACAAGACAATTTTAAGGTTTAAGCCTTGAATCCTTATCTATTTTGCTTTGTCTACTATATATATTCTCTAGTCTGTATTTTGGGTCGTCAAGATTTGTTCTGGATTGAATTTTACTTCAACATATCAATTCTGAGTTGAAATCGAGATAGTAGACAATCTGACCTTTTTGTTCTAGATCGTAGAGCGGCAATCGAAGTGCTCCACAATTGCCTACTAAAAAGTTGTATCTGACCTATTGGTATGAAGATAGCTAAAGGCGATGATAGTTGACCAACACGAATGGTGGACGATCGTTGAACAAGTCATCTGACGGTCGATCAGGAGGGGGTTTTGAGCACTGAAGAATTCTGAATCGTTAGAAGCACTTGTAAATTGTTAATTGTCTGCTTGATGATCGAAGTCTGAAGTTCACAAATAGATTATCAATAGTTGTCGAGCAGTTGTCACCCTCGAGGTTTTAAGGTTCTAAGACTAGAGAAAAAACACGGGCAAGAATCCTTTATCTGAAGGTGAAAGCTGTCATCTATTCTGTCTAAGGAATTCTGTCTAAGGAAGCTCTCCTATCTGAAACCGATCATCTGAAGTCTGGACCAGCAATCCAAGGAATTCCGAAGATCTACATCTGAATATGGAGTATGACTTATTCTGAAGTTTCTGTAAGCCACACTCATTTGTACATTTATACTTTGTATCTATTCTTTAGTATAGTGAGATACATGTTGTTTCCCGTAGACAACCAATCTTGAGGTGAACCACGTATATATGTGCGTTGCAATTTTGTTTTTGCTGTGCTTCTTTTGCTTTGTATTCCATATTTTCGCGGTGATGTGCATCTTCTCTGTATTAATTATTGTCTGCCATTAGTATTTATTCGGTCACATATGTAAAAAAAACTGGTATTAAAGCCAGGTTCTGACTGACCGGTGATTGAATTAGAAGTGACTAACACTAGTATGAAGATTGATACCGAGAAAAATAATTTCAGCCTCTGGCGCATAAGATGTGCACTTTGTTGAATCAACATGAATCTGGACTCCACTCTCACAAAAATAGGAAGGAATCTGAATATGATTAGCATGAAGAAAGAGCTCACTCCTTCATCCTCTTATGCCATGGGGATAATGTGATCAATGAAGTGGCTGATGATGATACGACAGCTGGTTAATGACAGAAGTTAGAGAGCCCGTATATGAAGAAGTCTCCGATAATAAGTTGTGGTTGAAACACTAATTGTTTTCTCTGTATATATAGGAGGGGATGACTCTGAAGGAGCCTCTTGACAATTAGAACTCCATTTTAATAGATATGAAGACTGTTGATGTCAGGATAGAAGATGATGATGCAACCCTCATTCTGTTTGTCTAACTCACCTCCATCACCTGAAAACAAAGTCAAATCTTTCGTAGTCTGAAGAAATTTTGTTATCCTTGAAGAGGTGAGAACACTGTCATTAAAGGGAACTCTGACATAAGCCTATGTGAATAGTTCTGAAAACCTGGAAATGGGATTGGCCGCCACTACCACTAAGTATGGAAGAGGCAAATCTGAAAAAAGTGAACTGAAAAGGAAAAAAGGACATCTAAGTTCAGGGGTCAACCTTCACGTGCCAACCCCAGGGGAATCTGCAACTACTGTAACACTAAAGTCTGAATGTCCAAAGAAGGCCGAGAAACCTTCACTTGCAGCTATCACTGAAGACTCAACTTCTGAAAATGATCTGGTATTTTCAGCATCTGATCATGCATATCCATCTGATAAATGATTCTGGATTCTAGTTGTACCTCTCATATGTGCCTTAACAGGGACTAATTCTGTTCATATGAAAAGGTTGACAGTGAAAATGTCTTGATGAGCAATGATGCTCCATGCAAGACAGTTGGTAATGTGATGCAGGACGCCGGGGCCCCGACCGCACCCCGTGGCATCACACCAGCTAGTGGACCACGGCTAAGCACGCCTGCCAGAAGGACTGCAGTCCAGGCACCCCAACCCGTCTCCGCACCTGTTCTCAGCGCGGCGGGTTGTTGAGGCTGGGGCTCGATCCCCAGACCTCCTTGATAAAAACCTCTCCTAACAGACCTTATCACCAACTGAGCTGGCCCGGCGTCCTGCATCATAATGTCACCATAAAAATCAGGATGCATGATAGTGTGGGGTCAGGACATTGACTGAAGTCCTACGCATCCCTAAGCTGAAGAGGAATTTGATTTCCTTAGGAGACCTGGACTCTAAAGGTTTTGAATAAAGTTGTCAAGGTGGAGTTTTAAAAATCACAAAGGGAGCTCCGACGACAACAGAAGGAATCAGGCAGGGTTCCTTGTAAGTGCTGCAAGGCATTTTAGAATTTGGATCTGTCTGCATTTTCCCTGCTTCTTCAAAGATATCTAAATCTGTTGGAAGTAAGCTGAAGGGAGCAAGCAAGCATTTAGAATTTGCTGAAACTCCAATCAAAGGTCGCGGAGTCAATACATCCCACTCAGAAGTGCTGGCTGGCCAGCTCAAGGCGAAGGTACCACGACTTCCCTCTATCAAAAAGCCAACAAGCAAGTGGAGTTTGCAGAGCCTCCAACGAAACGTTGTGGTATTAGTCCCACTCAGAAATGTTGGTTGGCCAGTTCAAGGTGAAGTTACAAGAGACTTCCTCCTAACAAAAACCCAATCTATATTTGAAATAATCATTATTCAGACTCCGAAAAGCAGGTCTATAGAGAGCTTAGACTTGCTCAAATTTGATATCTGAATGAAGCCCCGTAAGAGGGGGACTGTCAGCAATAGTGCCTTGACAGACATTCACTGAAGACTGAAGAAGGGATTAATTGTTATGTGGAGATCGTAAGATAATGCCTCTGAATTTCTCTGTTTTGTATTCTATTTTGTCAACTATATATATATATATATCTTTAACTACTAAATGCAAGAAGTTGCCTTTGGTGCAACATTCAAAATTGCCCAAATATAACCTCATTCTTTTACTCCAATGACTTAACGTATATGATAAAAAAATGGAAATTTATAAAATATAAGGGCTATTTGTGTAATAACACTATATCCCAATAATAAAAAAAATTATACAAATTCAGAAAATCAAAAAGTTTTTACTAGACCTCCTAAACCTACTATGATAGCTTATCATTACCTACTAAAATCTACTTTAAAATGATTTTTTGTTAAAATATATATCTTTTTTTGAATTTTTTTTATAAAATAGTAATTAAATTTTTTTTGCGGTCATTTTGAGTACTCATATGTTCTGGGCCCAGCCGGCTGAGACGAAGCCTATCCGCACCCCAGCCTGCCAGTCCAACCAACGAAGCCTATCCGCACCCAGCCTGACCGTTCGTCGAACGCAGGTGGGCCGCCGTTCGTCGAACGCAGGCGTCCCGCCGTTCGTCGAACGCAGGCGTGCCGCCGTTCGTCGAACGCAGGCGTGCCGCCGTTCGTCGAACGCAGGCGTGCCGCCGTTCGTCGAACGGCGGCACGCGTTCGTCGAACGGCGGCACGCGTTCGTCGAACGGCGGCACGCGTTCGTCGAACGCATGAGGCACCCCTGCGTTCGCCGAACGGTTGGGTCTCAGCGTTCGTCGAACGCAGGAGAGCCGCCGTTCGTCGAACGTAGAAGTCCCACCGTTCGACGAGCGGCGGCACGCGTTCGTCGAACGCAGGCGTGCCGCCGTTCGTCGAACGACGACATGTGTTCGTCGAACGCAGGAGGCACTCCTGCGTTCGACGAACGGTTGGGTCTCAGCGTTCGTCGAACGCAGGAGTGCCGCCGTTCGTCGAACGCAGGGGTCCCTTCGTTCCACGAACGGCAGCACGCGTTCGTCGAACGCAAGCGTCTCAGCGGTTGGCAGTAGAGTCTCAGCGGGGGGTGGGCTCCGGGCCGGCTTGGCGGGCCGCTTTGGCGTAGCCTGTGCGGAGGCGGCCGAAGGCCGTCGTCGCGGCGGCCGAAGGCCGTCATGGAGCAGCGAGCACGGGCGAAGCCCGTGCGGAGCTGCTAGTATATATATATAACATAATTACAGGTTGCACCCTCTATCTTTCAAAATTACATTTACCTCCCCTCTAAATTTCCCAAGTTTACAAAAATGCCCCTTCCGTTAGAAATATGGATGGAAAATGATAAAATCAGCGAAATTATTTTATGATATTCAATTTGACCCTTTGTAATGATTCTACATTGAAAGGTGTGACCTTTTCCTTAGAAATATAGATGGAAAGTGACCAAATATGCCAAATTATTTTATGATACTTCAATTTTACCCTTTGTAATAACTACAACAACAACAACAACACTCAAGCCTTTATCCCACCATAGTGGGGTCGGCTATATGGATCCTTTGTCGCCATTGCGCCCTATCTTTAATCATAGCCTCACTAATACCTAAGTACATCATATCTTTCCTTATAGTTTCATTCCAAGTCTTTTTTGGTCTACCCCTCCCTCGTTTAACATGTCTAGTGACTAAACTCTCACAACGCCTAACAGGTGCCACTAATGGTCTCCTATGTACATGCCCGAACCCTTTGTAATAACTCTACATTGAAAATGGTGTGTAACATTTTACCCTTTGTAATGAATCTAGAATCATTATAAAAGGATAAAATTGAAATATCATAAAATAATTTGGCTGATTTTAACATTTTCCATCCATATTTCTAACGGAAGCGACATTTTTGTAAACTGGGGAAACTTAGAGGGGAGGTAAATGTAATTTCGAAAGATAGAGGGGTGCAACCTGTAATTATGCAAACTCACATGGGAGGTCCCAGTAATTAACCCTATATATACATATTTACTTATCCATATATATGCTGAGCTGAAATTTGGATAGTTGACAATGTATGTTTTTTTGTTCGGGATCATAGAGCGGCAACCAAAACACTCGACAATCAGCGACTTAAAAGTTGTATCAATGTTCTGATTCATGGTATCACTATTCTGATACCCTCTGTTTATTATGCCGGTGTTGTCTCAGTAGTTCTGGAAAATATCAACCTTTGTCCTTTATATCAACCTCTGCTTCACGATCGCTGACGAATGAATAAAGTGCATACCGCTCGTCGACCTGTATTCTGAATTCAGCGCTAGCAGCTTGTGAATTGATCTTCAACCAAAGTGGTTCGAAGATAGCGGAAGACCACCATCGTTGATCAACATGCATGGTATTAGATGATCATCGAACAAGTCACTAATGATTGGCCGCAAAGGGTTTTGAACACATCCTTTTTCACAAAGTACTTCCTAGGAGGTCACTTATCTCAGAATTACTCCTGCTAGAGCACACTTAACTACGAAGTTCCTAACATAACTCCACCACTAGCTCGTAAAAGACGCCTGTGATATTTGGGGGTCCAAATTATTACTCAAGCACAATAACTTTTCCTCAAAGATGTGAAATTCAACTTATTAATGTACCTCCTTTGACCTAGAAGCCTGTCAGGAGCTGTCTTTCTCTGGGTTTCGTTGCCTGAAAAACATTCCATATTCCATGACCGAAAAACATTCCATACCCTCATCAGAATGGTGAAAAAAACTGAATATAACTTATGAAGCTCAAAATTAAAGAAAGTATGTGAAGAGTTTTCTTATTTATTTACTCTTGAATAAATATAAAAAGGGTGTACTCGGTGCATTGCTACCACTACGCATACATGTTCTCATAGTCTTTTTAGTTGATCTTAATCTATTTCCTACTATCTTATTAACAATTTCAGTAATAGCTTGTTGCTTACCCATACTTCCTAGATTATCCAGTTAGGCACTTAGGCTGTTGCTTACTTGCCCTTCCCAAATTTATCCCACAACTACAAAGACTTAGTGGAAGTAAACGAGAGTGCATTTTGAGGTAGTCATCCGAAGTGGTGCCCTTCCCAAATTTATCCCACAACTACAAAGACTTAGTGGAAGTAAACGAGAGTGCATTTTGAGGTAGTCATCCGAAGTGGGTGACCGTGGATTTGCGATGGAGGAAGTGGTAGTTGAGTGTTAATGAATCCATAATAGTGAACTAAATCAACAATGGGAAGGATAAACCCAAGCATGACTGCACTTTTATAAAAGTATACAAATCTTCCAAAATATTTAACCCACATGTGATCAACATACAAATATACTAAATGCTATTTTGGGAAAAATTCCTTTTGATTTGATGTTAAAAAACCATTTATAATTGATGATAATACAACTTGTATAAATTAGTAAGCTGCTTAGAAGAAGAAGCCAGAATGAAGCTGCTCAGAATAAGAAGCTAGAAGGAAGCTGCTCAGAAGAAGCCAGAAGGAAGTTGTGAAAATCTGTGAAGAACTGCATAAGTTCATCCAGGTTCGCCGACCGGCTATCGATCGCTGACTGATGACTTAATTGTAGACCGGAAGACTCGAACGCCGATCACAGACTCTCATTCTACATGCGGTCCCAGAACACTCCTTCCAGTTAACAAAACAAGGATCTGTGGTCGTCATTCTCAACCAAGCGCTCTGCGATCGCCGACAGAGCCCTCCCTTTATCAACACTCAAAGAAGGAAGTTCATTCTCCCGAAGAACAAGAATCTGCGATCGCCGACCGAGGCCAAGCGGTCACTGACTGAGCTCAGTAAGAAGGCGCTTATCGAAGTCAATTCAGAGCACCTCTTTTAAGTCAGAACACAAAATAGAAGGCATGCGTAAAAGAAGTTGCACGCCAAATTATATTCAACGTTTAAAGAAGAAGTCGAATTGAAGCCGCTTATCAGAGTACGTCGAATTGCATTTGCCACATAAAGAACTTGTCGGGATTCAAAAGAGCTATTGCAGAGTAGAAAAATGAAGTCGCTGAAGAAGAAAGGTGCAAAAAAGGTAGATCAGAAAAAGGAAGACCAGAAATAGGAAACCAGAAAAAGGAAGGTGTCATCTTTCTACAACTTTTCCTTTCTGAATTTGTAAACTGTGTCTCTTCTTCTTGAGATACAACTAGAATCACCACCTCTCCTTGATGATACTTTCTTATTGCTAAACTCTCACTACTGTAAATGGTTACATGATCTCCCTTCAAAAGATATGAGGTGGTTTTGAGTCTCCAAGTAAAAAGACTCAGTGAGGTTTTTGAGTCTCCTAGTGAAAATACTCGGGGAGACTTTTGTCTTTTAGCAAAAAGACTCGGTGAGTTCTTAAGCCTCCAGGTGGAAAAGGCTCTGGAAGATTTTTGAGTCTCCTAGCAAACAAACTCTGTGGCGATTGTGTTTTGTGATTTGGGAAAAGAAATTGTTAATTCTCTATTCAACCCCCTCCAGAGTAAAATTCAGATCTTATTCCGCACTTTCAATTGATATCAGAGACATGTTCACCTTCAAGAGATAACACCTGGGTGAATCAAGATCTGTTATCTGAATATTTCTGTAAACTCTTTTAAAATCACAAGATGTCACAACAAAAAAATATGCCTCTACCTCCAAACTCCTCATGTGCAATCTGGGTAAGTTAGCACTATGAAAGTCTTGGGTTATTCTAGATATAGATTCTATTAACAAGGATATTTTTGAATCTATTCTTAACCTTTCATCTCCAAGAAGGTAGATACCACTAATGGCGCTGAATTATTAAAACCCAGAGAGTAATGATCAGAAGAAGGCAAAAAGATGAGAGCCTATAATAAAAATGTAATAAACATCTTAGTCTATACACTCTCTAATGACCTTTATCAGACAACAATCAACTGCACCTCTATAAAGGAGATCTGGGAAGCATTGATTGTCATGGCTGAAGACAGTGATGATGTCAGAAAGGATAAGAAGGTAGATCTGGTAACCCAGTATGAAAACTTCAAGAAGAAACAAAGAGAAGCTTGGACTGGTACAAAAGATATAATGTCATCATTAATGATCTCAGGACCTATGAAAAGATTATATCTGATGAAGAACAGAATGACAAGCTATTCAAGAGCCTCACTAAGGAGTATCTCACATACTCTTGCTGTTGAAACCAAGATTTGAGAACAAGACTTTAGTCTCCGTGGAGTTCGGGCCCTCAACTAGTTGGGGGGTGACCTCACACTTACTTCTCCCAAGGGAGAGCTCTAGGCTAAGAGGCTAAGGAACTAAGAATGAGACCAAGGGCTTAGCGAGGAGGTCCCACCACACACCCGGAAGATCTTAGAGCGCTTCCCTTCCCAAGCCAATGCTAAGCTTGAGCACCTTTGGAGGCTCTCCTCACCCACCAGAGAAACTTGGGGAGAGAGAGGCCAAAAGAGAGATCTAAAGAGAGCAGTCTCTCCAAATGGTGCCCCTTTGGTTCTATTTATAGATTTCTCGACTTGGTCTGCTAATAGCCATAATCGGGCCAACGAGATTACGAAAATGCCCCCAAGTTTGGCCTGCCAATAGCCAAATCCCGCCATTCCGAGGCGCTAAACGCAGACCGCCCCCTCTCCTCGGGGCTGGGCGAGACCGGGGGTTGGCCCCTCTCTGGCTCGTTCCCTAGCTGGGGCGGGGCGAGCCGGGGGTTGGCCCCTCTTCGGCTCGCCCCCTAGCTGGGGCGGGGCGAGCCGGGGGTTGGCCCCTCTCCGGCACGCCCCCTAGCTGGGGCGGGGCGAGCCGGGGGTTGTCCCCTCTCCGGCTAGCCCCCTAGCTGGGGCGGGGCGAGACCGGGAGGCGGCCCCTCTCCGGCTCGCCCCATGCTGGGGCAGGGCGAGACCGGAAGGCGGCCCCTCTCCGACTCGATCCCTTGCTGGGGCGGGACGAGCCGGGGGTTGGCCCCACTCCGGCTCGCCCCCTTGCTGGGGCGGGGCGAGGCGGGGGTTGTCCCCTCTCCGGATCGCCCCTAAGCTGGGGCGGGGCGAGCCGGGGGTTGGACCCTCTCCGGCTCGCCCCCTGCTGGGGCGGGGCGAGACCGGAAGGCGTCCCTTCTCCGGCTCACCCCCTTGCTGGGGCGGGGCGGGGTTGGCCCCTCTCCGGCTCGCCCCCTTGCTGGGGCGGGGCGAGCCGGGGGTTGGCCCCTCTCCGGCTCGCACCCTAGCTGGGGCGGGGGGGGGGGGGGGGGGGGGGGGGGGGGGGGAGGGGCCTGCGGGCTCCTCCTCTCGCCCCCCTTGCTGGCTGGGAGAGCGGTAGGCCTCCGCCTCCACCGCTCGCCCCCTCTCCCTGCCTGGGACCGTGCTGGAAAATAGTGTTCTAGAAGACCCCCTGGGTCCCGGGAGCCCACTCGGCGAATACATGGTTGTACACTTGCCTGTTAAGGAAACAAGAAAGCTAAGAGAGATCACTCTTGATTCTCTCTATGACAGGCTTCAATCTTTTGAGCATGTCTTATACCTATAAGAAGAAGAAGAATTAGCCACCCACATCAAAGCAACTCCTGTGAAGTCAGTGGCTCTTACTGCCTCATAACCAAGAAGACCCCTCATTTCCTACACCGATGAGGAGCTCAGTTTCTTAGCCATAAAGCTCTATGACTAGAAGAAGAAGAACTCCACTAAGTACAAAGAAAGGACAAAGAGAGAAGCTACAAAAATCAAAAGTATGAAAGTAATAATAAATCTAAAAGAATAGTAAACACATCTCCACTGAGTGCGGAAAGAAGGAAAATGATCTGAAATAGTCAAACGAAAAATTTGAAAGGAATAGATTCAGTAAGAAGGAAAGGGAAAGGGGCATGCTTGCCTAAAACTGGAGTGAAACTTCCTTTGAAGGAAGTTCTGATTCAGAGTGTAAAGAGGAAACTGAGATCCAATGCTTAATAACCTTGGAAGAGGAAAAATGCTGCAGATTTCAGGAAGAAGGAGAAACTTCTAACTCAAATGGGGCGCTGGATATTGGTTCTTTTATTTTTCTGCTACTGATTTCAGAAATGACTTTGAAAAATCTATGCTATGACAACCTTGTGTCTGGACGAAGAATCAAGGCTCTCTAACTAGAGATTATGGAACTTTCCCAATCAAGGCTTTCTAACTAGAGATTATGGAACTTTCCCAACGCAATGTTGCATTGCACGAGGAGCTTGAGAAAGCTTCAATAAAGGTTATTAACTGTGACACCTACGAAGAGGAAAAACAGCTTTAGAAGAAAAGCTGAAAAAATTTCTTAAAGAAAACAAGAGACTAGCTGCAATCTTTCCAAAGCTCGGGAAGAACTTGACTGTATTAATGGGGGGGGGGGGGGGATGATAAGCTTAAATACATTAGGCTCTGTTCATTTGGAAGGAATTTAGAGGTGGGAAATGGAATTGACTAAATTTCAATTCCACAAAGAATGGGAATTGGCTTAATTCCAATTCTGCTGTTTAGCTGCAAATAAGAATTCAGACACAGAAATTATAAATAACTATTCGGTTGTTTGGCTACAGATAGAAATTCAATGACATGAATTAAAATTTAAATTGTAAACCTGTGAAGACAAACATACCCACAAACATGAACACACAAAAGCACAGCAGGGATGATCATGGAAGGAAATACCAAATAAATCATTCAACTATCATCTCATTAAGGACAATGATATGAATGATCCAGAGATAAGTGCTTCCTTTAAATCATTTGGCTAGAGTGAAGAAGATGAAGATCATGGATCTGTTCCTTCCCGTCAAGAAGAAATCCAAGCCAAAACCCTTAATCTGAAGGAGGCACTCAGCCAGAAACGAGAAGGGAATATTCCGGAAGCAATGGCTCTTTTAAGAAGGCCACGCTTCTTGAGCAGGACCTTTGAATCACGGAGTCCGGGATGCGAACAACTTGAAAAAGTAAGATGGCGATTCATAAGGAATTGCTCGCCTTGAAAAAGAAAGCTCTCGAGCTAAGGAAGGGGAAGGCTCTTCAGGATGGTCAAGAAAGCAGCATGGATGATAAAACTTATCCAGTTTCTACTTCTGGGAGCACTTCAACTCCTCGAGAGAGTAGTAAAGCTCATGTCGAGAAGCTGAAATCTACTCGAGACCGTTTCAAATTGCAGTGGGCATCCCTTGAGCACAAGCAATACACTATGAAACTTCAAAAAGAAGGAAAGTTGCAGGAGGCGGAGGCTGAGTTTGAAAAGGCGAAAGAACTCGAGAATCAGCTCTCAATCAGAGATCCGCGCATGGGTCGAGTTCTCAGTTACAGGAGAATGCATGATCGGAATTCTGGAGGGAAATTAGCCTTTTAACAATTCTCATGGAATTGGCGGGAATTCTAATTCCATTATGTTATGAGTTGCGCCAAACAACAAAATCAGAATTCATGAGCCAATTCCCATTTTTATTCCTCAATTCCTTCCAAATGAATGGAGCCTTAGTGAAAATCTTTAAATAAGATTTCAGAAATGGGGCGTTGGAGTTGGCCCCTCCACTAATGTATCTCAAGGATCTCTTTCCTTGAGCAAGGATCCTCCTGTACTTTTGTTTGGAGGGATGATAAATGAAGGAAGTGGAGCACACTTCTCTAAATCTATCTAGGAAAAGAAGCCTGCTGCCAGACTTATGAAAATTTTTTAAGCTTCATGCTCCTCATTCCCTCAAGATACGGCCTGGAACTATATTCTGTGCCTAAGAAGCCCTTGCCTCAAAGGAGAAGGAAACGAAAGTCTACATAAAATTTTGTGCCTAAGGTCGTAATCAACGATCGTCAACTAACTGGTCGCCAATCGCAGCAGCATCGATTAGCGATTACCAACCGCTTCTGGCTCCAACGATCAACAACCGTCGATCACAGATCGGCCTTCAGATCACAGGTAGCTCAGCCTGTAAAACTCTCTACTGCTTTCTCTTATCCCTTCCTACCTCAAAGAAAGAGTAGATATAATCGTTTTCCTTGCTTTTGTTGCAAAAAGGTAGGTCATTTCATGGCTGATTGTTGGTTCAACCACACAAACACCTAATCCAGAGGAAACTTATACTAAAGGAAGCAAAGAGTTTGTGCGAACTCTACTACTGATGGTATTTTCCGAAGTCTATTTTGGGATCATATTCTTTTTGAATGCAGATACTAAAGGTCCAAGCTGTACCAAGAAGTACACTTGGTAGTTGGACAGTGGGCACTCCAGACAAGACTAGAAAAAGGAAGTCTGCCAATAGAATATTGTGCTAGGAAGAGTCCTAATGTCATCCTTGAGTACTCAAATGAAGGCTTCACCAGGAATTGCAAAAGTAGATGGAATCAGAAGAAGAAAAGATAAACAATCAAAAGAAGAAGCCTATAGTTAACGAGCCAGTTGAAAGGGAGAAAAAGAAGTTGAAAGAGAATGATGATTGACCAGTGCAATGATTCAAGGGGAGCAAACATTGAAGATGAAATTACTTCTTATATAAGTCTTATCATTAATTTTCTTGTAAGGTTTTGTCCTCATCAAATAGGGAAGATTGTTCGGATAAATCCCTTTTGATTTGATGACACAAAACCATTTATAATTGTGATAATACAACTTATATAAGTAATTTGCTCAAAAGAAGAAGCCGAAAGGAAGCCGCTCAAAAGAAGAAGCCGGAAGGAAGTTGTGAAAATCTGTGAAGAATTGCCTAAGTTCATCGAGGATCGCCGATTGGCTTTCCGATCGTCGACCGAGGTGGAAAAGGCTCCAGGTGGAAAAGGCTCTGGGAGGTTTTTGAGTCTCCTAGCAAAAAGACTGTGGCCTTTTGAGGCAGTGCTATTCCACAAGCCGTGTGATGCAGAAAAAGTACACATAAAATGAAAGATGACGCTCCGGACGCGCTCACGGTCTCGGATCACCGATCCGATCAATGCATCTCTGCCAAATCAGCAAAAACGGGTCCCTCCGAGTGGTGGCCTGATCTCCGATCACGAACATGCGGCCGATCCCCATCACCGTGGAAGAGAGGAGTACCCATATTTGATTGGGGAACCTCTATAAAAATTCCTTGTGTATTCCGTGTTTATCTCTTTATAGCTTTAATTTTATTTGTGTCTTTTCTATTTTTATATTTATTATTGTGTTGTGTTTTGTGATTTGGGAGGAGATTGTTAATTCTCTATTCACTCCCTCCCTCTTCTAGAGAAATATTTAAATCTTATTCCGCACTTTCATGCTTGAAAATGCATAGGTTAAGCGATACATATCCGCAAATCAACCTGACCGGAGAAGCCATACGATACTAAGGAAGACGAGGTGACTAGTGCCGGCGGGTCTCGCGACCATAGTTGATATTAGTCCTTCATTTAATAGTTTTTGTATTTTCTTTCAAGGAGGTCTTGATGTTCCTTTTTAAAAACCTATATATGTTGTTGAGGTAACTATGCTTAACAAGTTCAAGGGCTTGAGAAGAGAAGTTTGTCTCTCGTTGGTATCTGCCACCACCTCCAATTTCGTAATATAAGCTTAGAGCGTCATCCCAAACTTGGAAATTTAGCAAATGCTTTAAAGCAATTTGATTGAGTCACCTATGCACCTACCAGCCATGCTGAGCAAGGCATTTAATCAAGCACTAGCTACTCTTTTATCTAGATAGTTCTGTATCTCTATAAAAAGTTCAAGGATATATAACCGTTTTGCTCCTTAATAGCATGCATGTATATTTAGGTCAGCATAAGTGAGAATATCAGATCTGGTATACAGCATATCAATTTCTAAGCCATCACCTGAAAAGCGAAGAAATAGACAACGGGTGAAAACATCTGGTGATCATGACTACCAGTGCCATATTCAATTGCCATGATAGCATAAAACTTCAAAACAACAGTATCCATTGTAGCTAGATTCTTCACTAATTATTGGAAACGAGGGAGGGGATTTAACTATGCTGGTCTCTCCTATTCTGCAGCGATTTTTTTATTGCTTAGGCAATAAATTTCTTAACCTTCTATGTATTCTTCAATTTACAAAACCCTTTTATTACTTAGGCATAACCCTAAACCCTAATTACTAAAAAAAGAAAGGAATAGCGAGCAAGAAAGAGTAAACCCACAGGTGAAGATGACATGCTATAAGAATTGTGCATTTACTGAGAATCAACAATCTCTGGCATTTCATCTCCCTTAAGCCTATTATGACCTTGACACCAGAAAGGACTTACTTTCATAAGAACTGTATTAAGAGTCTGGAAATATGCTTATTATGTAAATGTGAATATTTAGAGATATGCTTAACAGTATCAAATTACACTGTTGACAAGGTCAATCATTCAAATTTTTTGAATAATGTTTCTCAAAACATATGATACTGTAATGCTGTGGGTAGCTTCCATTCAAAATGTTAGTCTGCAAACTAATATGCTCCAAAACTTCACTGAACATTCCTTTTCTAAATGTAGAGAATGCTTAAATTTCTTTACTGCTATAACAATAGAGAGAATATTAAACTAAGGCCCCGTTTGGCGGGGCGGATCCCGCGCGGACAACACAACCTGGTCTAGGCCGCGGCCTGTTTGGCAGGGCCGCGGCCGGGCTGCGGGGATCTGCCCCATGGCCGATTTCCGCGGATTTTCCACGGAATCCGCGGATTTTCTATGGAAATCAACCACGCGGAAGCGGCCACGGTGGCCTCCGCGCGGATTGGCTCCACAGAAAATCCGCGGAGTCAAACGAGTCCTAAGGAACATGCAGAGAGGACTATAACTCTCAACAATAATGTGAATTTTACTTCTAACCATGAGGATTTAAGCAACTTTTAATTTATAGATCAAAATAGTTCACAATATCCAAAAGAAAAACTTGAACTTATACCCTCAACAGAAGGAAGGTTTGTTCTGAAAGCAACCAATGCTGGGGCCACTGTTTCCAAGTCATCAAGTGCTTTGTAATTTGTAGAGCCAATAGAGTTGGAGATTGCTAAGATTTCTTCTGTAAAATTCAGAAAATTCCTCTTTTCAGAATACAGATACATTACAAAAAGACCAATATTTTTTTATTAAATAAATTTGCATGCTTTCCGCTGCATAAAATGTAATCATTGCGATTTTAAAATCAATAATATTTAATTTGGACACAGTAGGGAGTTTGGCAAAAAAATTAAGAAATTATCATTTCAGGATATAAAACATCTTAGAAGGAACAGTAAATTTTGCCTCAAGACTTATCGTTAAGATATTCATTCAAGGAAAACACACTAATATAAGTTGAATTAAATCATTATTTGTAGCATATTGTAAAAGGCGCACAATAAAGGCTCATTCTTTTTCTTGTTTTTTGGGTTTTCACCCATTGTGTATAAATAGAGGGCGTTGCCCTGAAATGAAGTTGAGCTCATTTCCGTCTGACTTGGTATCAGAGCTGTGGTATTCCTGGCGTGACCAACCTGTCCGCTCAGTCTGACTGTGCGGTCTTCCTGGCGTGACCGCCTCGCCCGCTTGCGCGACTTCTTCTTCCCCACAAGCTCTCAGCGTTTTCCTCACAATCTCCCTCTGCGCGCTCTCAACGGACCGTGCGAGCACTACGACGGACCCTCCTTCCCCGCTGTCTTCCCTGTGCGGTCTTTCTCCCTGCAGTGGTCTCTTCTTCCTCACGTGCAAGCTCTCAGATCGTGTGGCATGTTTGTCCGCTTCCCTTGTTCGGTATCTCGGTTGCTGGCATTCGCAAAAGAAGATGCGGTCTCTCTTCCACGGTCTGTGCGGTCTCCTCTCAGCGTTTGCTCCTCCTTCGTCCGTCTCATGCGGTCTCCCCTTCCCTGCGTCTGTCTCCTTCCGCAGCAAGCTCGTGTGACTTCAACCAGCTAGTGCGGCCTCTTCTTCAGCTCGTAACCCCGTGAGTAAGCGAACCCGTATCGTGGATCCTCCTCGGAGCCTTACCCACTATAGCCTTAGTCACATGCCCACCTTACTCTTAAGCCCCACCTATCTCTGAGTCAGGCATCCATGATTTGCATTGAGACAACCAACACATGAGTTGATTTTTGAGACATACTGACATCATGTCGCACAAGTGCGTAGCCACGCCCGATAGACTAATGCGTTCATTGGAGAGGGCTCCCTGTCATCGTCGATACTGGATGGTGGTGCGGCCTCTTGTACTCTCTGCAACCTTCCCTTCGTTTAGTGCCCTCCTTAGCGAAGTGCGGTCTCTTTATTCAACATGGCTAACTCCTCAGACTCGAGTGTTCAGTTTCCTTCGTCAAATATCCCTCATTCGGGTGGTGATTTTTCACGGTGTGACGGTTCCCTCCGTATTACAACTATTACTTTGGATGACACAAATTATCTCGAGTGGTCTCGCACAACACAACACGCTACCTGCAACCCTCAGCTCTTTGGGTATATCGATTTGACGATTGTTCAGCCTCCCAGTACTGATCCGGGTTGGCGAAAGTGGGACACCGAGAATTCACTTGTTGTCTCGTGGTTGCTTCACTCCATGTCCCCCTTGGTCTATCGTAGCTACAAGCTGATGGACTCTGCCTTTGTCATCTGGACTCGGGCTCATGGGACTTATTCACAGCTTGGTAGTTCTACCCAGGTATACGAGCTCGCTCAACATCTCCTTGAACTCAAACAAGGCATTTCTTTTGTAGCCGCTTACTTCTCCGAGTTTGAACTCCTTTACCAAGAGTTGGACTATTTTGAGGACTTCAATCTCGCTTGCACTGCTGATGCCCAGGCCTTAAAAACCAAGGACGCCCGTTATCGACTCCATGTCTTCCTCACGGGCCTTAATACGGAGTTCGACATGGTGCACACTCATGTTTTGAGCCGACATCCTCTTCGCACTCTTCGGAAAGCCTTCAGTATAGTCTTAGGGGACGAAGATCACCGTCATTCTCTCAGCTTCGATCGTGGTTATGATCGCTTCGCCCTTGCTGGCCTTCTTCGCGCTCCACCTTCCTCTTCGTTCCTCAAGCTATGCGATTACTGTGGCAAACAAGGCAATGACTAGGACTCCTGCTTCCGTCTCCATCCTCATCTTGCTCCCTCTCATAGGAGCTCACATGCTCGTGGTCCCTCTCACCAACCCAATCCTTCTTCTGCTGCTCTTGGTCGGCTTCCCTCTGACAGTCTTTCCTCGGAGGAACTGGATGTTTTGCGCCGTCTCATGCGCACTCAGGTTTCCTCCCCTACCGCTGCATTCGCCACCACTGGCTCGCCAAGCGCCCAGTCTGCCTCCGCAACTTCCTCAGAGTGAATTATTGACTCTGGGGCGACAAATCACATGACAGGAACATCGTCAGGTTTTACCTCTTACGCCTCCCTCTCAGGGCGTGATAAGGTTGTCACCGCCAATGGATCATTCTACAACACCATGGATGTGACATTTCGTGCGGAGGCATAATATTTCGATTCTCGTCAGGGGGAGACAGATACTGCTATCGACGATCACAGTCTTCCTCTTCCTATTGTGGACTCGCAATCACCTCCCATGCTTGCCTCTGACATACCTCTTCCCGCGAATCCATCTATTGTGGCCATACAATCATCTCCTATGCCTACCTCTGACATACCTCCTCCCACGAATCATACTCCCGGGATCCTCGTTCCTTCTCTTCCTCTAGTCTATCACAGACACAACCCTGGTGTTACGATGTTATAACCCCCGGTTCTTCCACCACCGCAATTATGCTCTTCTGACTCAAGTTTTGATGACGAGCTTCATCATCTTCTTATACATCTGAAGCGGAAGTCGGCCTCTGCTAAATACTCACTTGCCAATTATATCACCTATCAAAATCTGACAAAGACACATAAGACCTTCATCTCCTCCTTGGATTATGTTCGCATTCCTAATACTTGGCAGGATGCAATAAAGATACCTGTGTGACACAAGGCAATGGAAGAAGAGATGTTGGCATTGAAAAAAACCCAGACTTGGACACTCACCCATCTCCCCGCCGGGAAGAAATCTGTTGGTTACCGATGGGTGTTCTCTGTCAAATAGAATCAAGAGGGGGTTGTTGAGAGATATAAAACAAGGCTAGTTGCACAAGGATATACTCAAACTCCAGGTGTGGACTATCATGAAACGTTTGCTCCTGTTGCCACGATAGACTCCATCCGTGTCATTTTATCATGTGTTGCATACTTGGGAAGGAAGTTGCAACAACTTGATATTAAGAACGTTTTTTTTACATATTGATCTTGAAGAAGAAATCTATATGAAAGTTCCACCTGGTTTTGTAAAGATAGAATCTAAAGGAAAGGTGTGTAAACTTCAAAAATCTCTCCACGGTCTAAAGCAATCCACCAGGGCTTGGTTTGGGAAGTTCCAGAACGCCATGACCCTATTGAGATACAAACATGGTCACTCTGATCATACCCTCTTCGTGAACAGGAAAGCAGAGAAAGTGACTATTCTCATTGTTTATGTCGATGACATAATCATCACGGGAAATGATATTGCAGAAATCACGTGTCTTAAAGCGCACCTGTGTAAAGAGTTTGAAGTTAAAAATCTAGGAAAGTTAAAATATTTTTTGAGAATAGAAGTTGCACGCTCTGACCGCAGAATCTTCATTTCTCGGAGGAAATATGTCCTAAATCTTCTAGAAGAAACAGGGGCTTGGCTGTGCTCCTGCTAATTCTCACATGGAAGTAAACTGTAAGATTGATGAAGACAAGGATGGTGAGAAAGTGAACCCCTCTAGCTACTTAAGACTGGTGGGAAGTCTGATCTACCTCTCACATACTCTCCCGGATATCACACATGTTGGGATCCTTATCAGATACATGCATTCTCTTAGAATGCGACATCATGAAGCTGTTATCGTGTGCTACGGTATTTGAAGAATTCTCCTGGATGTGAATTCTATTCTCCGTGGAATAAACAGTTAGAGGTTGAAGTTTATACGAATGTTGATTGGGCTGGAAGTCAAGATGATAAAAAGTCCACCACCGGATATTGCTCATTGTTGGAGGGAATCTAGTGACACGGCGAAGCAAGAAACAAAATGTCATAGCGAGATCCAGTGCAGAAACGAAGTATATGGCAATGACACAAGGAATATGTGAAGGGTTTTGGCTTAACTCGATAATGCGGGATTTGGGACTACAGACTGGAAAGCCCATCCGATTATACTGCAACAACAAAGCTGCTATCAATATTGCACATAATGTTGTTCAACATGATCGAACAAAACATGTCGAAATTGATAGACACTTTATCAAGGATCACCTTGAAAAAGACAATGTTTGCACTCAGTTTGTTCAATCTTAAGATCAGCTGGCAGACATCTTTACCAAATGCTTGAGTTGTGATACTTTCAAAGACAATATTATCAAGTTGGGAATGTTCGACATATACTCCCATCTTGAGGGGGAGAGTTGAATTAAATCATTATTTGTAGCATATTGTAAAAGACCAACTATAAAAGACCTATTCTTTTTCTTGTTTTTTGGGTCTTCACCCATTGTGTATAAATGGAGGGCGTTGCCCTGAAATGAAGTGGAGCTCATTATTTTCCGTCTGACTATACAAACCCAAGAAACCGTTGTTCTACAATACTATAAAGCATGAAATGCATGTAATAACAAAAAATAAATAAATAATTTGTTCATTTATCAAAAAGTGAGCGATATTTCTTATGTACTTTCTTTATTCTTTTAGTATTTTATTTAGTCAGACCGGACAACCATCATTAACGGCCGATAATAGCCATTAAGATGATTGGCCTAGGCATGCTTTATTAGAAATAGAAGCGTGGCGAGGGTTTAGGAGGCCATTGAAGATTTTGGAGAACTTTCTTCCCGAAATTCGGCGATCTCTCGTGGTGTCAACTCCATGTAACGCCCAGGTGATAACTCCTTGGTTTGTTCCTTGTCTTTCTTTGTTTTACTATGCTGACCGCCCCTCTTCCTATCTCCAAAGTCCCCATCCACCAAGCACCCAAGCATCCACCCACCTTTCGCCTTCCTCAAACAACCTCCACTCTCTCCAAGAACCACCACAAACCCCTTTAACCACCTCCCAGCCTCAAACCACAACCCTCAGTACCCTCCCCACCACCGACCATCAAATTTTCCCACCGTCCAAAAAAAGCAGCAACCGACCCCTTTCTACCTTCTGCAACTATAGCCACAAGTCTCCATATCTCCTTTCCCCTCCATAGGCAACCACCCCAAACCCGAGGAACCCTAGCCAACCCTCCTTTGTCATACCCCCACGGTCCCACCACATCCAACCCCCATACACCCATTCAACACAACCAACTTCCAGCAGCTCCAGATAGCCATCGCCGCCCGACGATCACTAGATCTCCATTCCTACGCTAACAACCTCCCTCATGAATTTTTATTGTTTGGTTTCATTGTTCTTCAACATTAGCACGAACTTGGTTCCCTATATTCCTATAAATGTCTTGTTCCCTATAATCCTTTAGGCTATAGATATACTGTTTATTTTCTAACTAATCGTGATTTGTAGAATCTATTCGCTTGCACATATTAACAAACGGTCCTCTAATCAGAGGAAAGTCTAACTAGCTTGCTTACTAAAATTGTTTGCATATCTCTTGCATGTTAAATGCTAATGATTTATGCTTTATTATAATTTGCGATTTACTATCGGATCACTCGTTCCTATGTTTTATTTTTCTATAATTAGATATGGTTTATTTTTCTGACACTACACCTAGGGTTTTACGTCGCTTACGGATCACTTTCACATCCTTACCCTGCATCAATTGTATCAGACAGTAGTTATGTTTACAATAATTTAGTGTTGATTTTAAGTTTATCTAGTTGACTCTGTGATTCAAATATAGAAGTAATCCTTTGAACCCTAACACCAATTTTCTTTTCCGCTGTTTACCATGGTGTAGGCCGGGCTCCATATGTTGATAAAGTAGGAATGAGTGTTACAAATATAGTTTATCCAACATTTCGACAACCACATGATAGACAAGCTTCAAGCTAGTTATTGCTTATTATTTGAGAGGAAATTACGTTTGCAAGGCTCAAATTATTACAAAACATCCAAAATATTTTCATTAACAATAGAAACACCAAAATGTTAAGACTTCAAGTGTTAGTTTTGTTAATGATTCGAGTGACACACACATACACATATATAATATTTCCATTAACAATAGGTACACCCAAATGTGTGCGGTTCATCAGTTTACTTTAACAAATTGGATGTTGATTTTGCATAGAAGATACATTTGGCTATTACATGTAAATTTCTCATAATTTAAACTTTTTATCAATAGTTTAGCACAACATCCATAAAACACCGTACCTAAGCATAAGAACCAACATGTACAAATTTTGAAATATTTTTTTTAAAGATAATTTCACAAGCCTCTTGCAAAAATGCAAGGTAAGGTTTGCCAACATTTCACCCTTGTTGTGGGACCCTTCCCCGGAACCTCGCTGCACGGAGATGCTTTGTGCACCGGGCTGCCCTTTTTTTTAGATAATTTCACAAGACCCCCTATAGTGGGATAAAGGCTTGAGTGTTGTTGTTGTTAGATAATTTCACAAGAATAGTCTTCAAGTTAAGGATGCAAAAATAAGCAATTCAACATACACAATTGCAAAGGTGCAATATTGATACATGCATACCATTTATTTTTCTAGGATCATAAATCACCATCCTAGAAGTGTCTGGGTAAACAACTTTTGATGATTGTGAATGTACCTTATTCACTTGCCCCATTGAAACCTTATCTGCAGTCAATGCAATTTAAGTAAAAAAACCTCCTGTGATCAAAATTGTTTTTATTATGAAGTGACACTATAAACGGTACCCAAAGAATTGGTCCAATTAAGAAGAGCAGACTTGTCAGCTTTCTTATCAACTGTTCTAGCAAGCCACTGCAATATAAGAAAATTAATGTATGTTTTCAGTTAACCCAAAGTACATGAACTGATCAGTTGTTTAAACATCTAATCTAAGTGACAGCACATATGAAAATCAATATTGAAGTCATTGCAGTCCCCTATCGTGTAACACCATAATCAGTTTTCATAAAATAGCCTGCATAAGCATGATTTGTCTTCTAAAATTTAAAACAAGGTAGTTTGGTACATGCATCATCAAGCATTGAATCATTAGACCAGTAACTAAATTATAAGGATCCTTGATCATACCATATAAATACAACACATCAAAATTTATTTAGGGGGGAAAGACATTTTTTAGCACGCCCAAACAAAACTAAATTACATCAATTTTAGTTCTTTTAGAAAGTGTTGCGGGTTTCAATAGTCATAAATACAAGAGAAGCCATCAAAGTAACATATCTGCATCGATTAGGGCACTTAGACGGCATGCTAAACAGTTGAAAGTAAAAGAAAAAAAAAGGTCCCATTTGGCATTGTTGTCTTGTGTAGGTGCCGAAATGATGTTCTATTGTTGGTCACTGTCATTGATGCACCCTTCACCGCATCCGAGGATGCATGATATTGTCATGCGTCGGTTATTTTTTTATCTTATTATATTAAATACCATGTATTTTTCTTTTCTCGCGCAACAATTATCATTTTGTGTCCGGCTCATTGGTTTGACTACCAGGCGAGACCATAAATAAATGGTCCGATAATTTTGAGTAGTTAAGACGGAAAAGACAAATTTTAACTAATTAATAATGCAAAAGGTTCAAACGAAATAATTAAAATTAGAATATTTTAAGATTTATTCTCAATTAATAAAAAAATCAAGGAGTGAAGCTTTAGGAAATAAAATTTGGAAACAAATCAAAATGGTTACTTTTTGCTCCTCATAAAAGCCCCCTTGAAAGTAAAGAAGGCAACCAGAGGAAGACAGAGGAACGAAATCTCATTCCCTTTGTTTGTCCGGAGGATTCCGTGCCTTGTTTTCCGCTCGCGCGCCGGTGTTTCTTTCTCGACGACCTCAATGGGCACCTACAAAAATGACGACTCCCGCGTGTCGAAGCCTATATTTCCAAGTGTCGTCCTCGTTGACTTCACTAGTGACATCCAACGCTCCTGCAACCTCCAGCCAACCCGACAATGATCGTTTCTCGCCTGCAGGTCGTCATCGACATCGGGCCTTCCCTCCGACAGCCCGTTCGGCCAGACTTGGTGAGCCATTAGCGAGGCAGTGTCCTCGACCTTGCCTCCCTTTCCGACATCGGTCCTAGAGTTCTTCCCGAGCGGCAACCGTGCATGAATTAGGCTTCTACCTACTATAGTTTTGCGTAGGCCTTGGGTAAACTTCGCACTTTCTCTTGCATCATCTATTAGCTTAGTCTTATGCGTTCAATTAATTATCTAAAAACTTGCCTCAAACGTTCTCGCTAATTTCAATTGTCGTTTTATTCATAAATTATTATTTGTGATTAAACTTGTGTATGTAAAGAAACCGCCCCAGTTCGAATCGATTCATAAACATTCGAGAGTTCCATTCTCAAATAAGGATTAACGACCTTCCGAAGCTTAGATGTAAAGTGCTACTACGCGTACAAAACTCAAATTTGCCCTCTCAGTTTGATATCAGAGCCCTTTTAATTCACCCTTCACGTGAATTAATCGATCTATTTTTAATAAACATATTTATATCATTTAAAAAAAAAAGTTTGTTAAAAAGTTTAATTTTAAATTTCATTCTTAAAAAAAATGGTTGCTTTTAAGAAATTTTCTAGTATTAAAACAAATCGATTTCATTTAATTTCATAAAAAACTAAAAAAATATCTGAGTTTGAGTTTTAAGAGAAAAAATATATTATAAATTTTTTAATAAAAAATAAAAAATTATCACGCTCTTTCGAGTTAAAAAAAGGGTCTTTAAGAAAATAGAATGATTTCAATGAAGTAAATTAAATATTCTCTCTATAAAAAAAGGGAATTAAAACTATTTTAAATCTTTAAGTATTTAAGATAATTAATTTAAAATAAAAAAACTCGTCGGTCACTTACAAGATAGTGTTGCTGATCTAAGTGCACACATGAAGAATTTGGCTAAAATAATTGACGCGTTAACTACAAGTGTTAATAGTACGAATATGAAAGATGTGGGACAAGTAATTAACAGATTACACGCGAGTGTTAATGAAATCGAGGTCAACCTACATTTAGGGCAAGAACTGAATCACCAAATCGAGCATCCCCAAAATCCTAGGCAACCAGATCTAGAAAACCCTAACCCACCACATTTCGAACAAGGGAACCATAACATGAGGGATCAACCCCATTGGGATTTTGGAGTCAAATTAAATGTCGGTGATTTCGAAGGACTGTTAAAGCCCGAGGGTTGCTTAGATTGGTGTGATAGGATGAATCGTTTCATGGCCTGGAAGTAATTTCTCCATGCTAGACAAGTTGAATATGCTACCCTTAGGTTGAAAGGGCCTCTTTGGTTTGATGGGGGCAGTTAGAGCGTTCTATGTTTAATTTAGGCTTGACCCCGATCACTACATGGGTGGAATTTAAAACACAACTACGTAAGAGATATGTTTCACTTGATTATTAGCAGACCATCTATCATAAGGTTCACAACCTGCGACAACAAATTATCTGTGGATGAATACACAAATGAGTTTCTTGCACTCCAGACTCACCTCGACCTCCAAGAAGATGATAATATGATTGTATCCCGTTATCTGAACGGTTATGTTACTCTATTCGAGATCATTTGTAACTTCATGACTATATAGACTTAGGAGAGATCTCGAGTCGAGCACGTAGAGTAGAAGCCCTGCAGAAAAGAACATCCAAGTTTAGGTCTACTGATAGACCCCACCCACTTACACATCTACCCCTACGGTTAGGGCCGCCAGACCCTCTCGTACGACCTTGCCCCCGAGTACATCTACATTTCCTGCCGCTCCCTCTAGAGGCATGGCGATTATAGGAACTAAACCCCAACCTGGAATGTTTAGATGCTTTACGTGTATGGAAGCCGGTCACAATTCTTCTGAGTGCCCGCGACGTCACTTTGTCGCCATCATTGATTCTGAAAGTGGGCAATCACTTGAGTATGGAGTCTTCCTTAGTGACTCCTAGCCCGACCCTATTTCTGAGCCCAAGTTGAGAGCGAGCTAGAGGTCGAAGGAGAACAACCAGATTAGTTGGTATGTGTTCTCCAACACAGTTTACTGACTCCTAGGATCCCGCTGATGATGATTGGTTGATGAACAATATTTTTCGTACGAATGCCCGCATCCATGAACAGTTTTGCTCCATCATCATTGATAGCGACAGTATGAAGAACTTTGTTTCTCAACGCATGACCGATAAATTAAAATTGATAACACAACCCCTAGGAAAATCTTACAGCCTATCATGGGTCACTAGCAATACCACGATATCTATCACGCACCAATGTCTCGTAGAGTTTTTCATAGGTAACATATATCAGGTTGCGGTCTGGTGTCATATCGCCGCTATCGAGGTTTGTCACATCCTTCTAGAGCGACCTTAGCAGTACGATAGACACGCCCTGCACCACGGTGTAAAGAAGTCTCACTCCTTCAAGCGTAATGGGCGCAAGATTGTTCTTCTCTGACAGAAGAATAACCTTGTTTCTAAAGACCATGAGAGGTCATCACACCCCTCTAGTACTGTTTCTGCCATATCCTTCCCCTCCGCCACTATGTTACCGACTGTACCACAATTTCAGGAGGAGATGAAAGATAATGACATAGTGTATATGCTCTCAAGCATTGACTCTACCCCCACAACGATAAACATTCCTAGTGCAGTACACCTCTTATTGACGAGTTCTTTGAGATTACGTTGGAGGAGTTGCCCGACCAGCTCCCTCCGATGAGAGATATCCAACACTGTATTGACTGATGCCAGGAGTTAGCTTACCTCATCTACCCCACTAACATATGAGTCCGAAAGAGCATGAGGAACTCCATAGGCATGTGACCGACCTGATATCGAAAGCTCATATTAGGAGAGCACGAGCCCTTGCACCACTCCCGCATTACTAGTTCCCAAAAAGAATGGGACATGACGTATGTGTATCGATAGTCGAGCGATTAATAAAATCACTATCAAATATCGCTTTTTGATCCCCCGATTGGACGACATGCTTGATATGCTCAGTGGGTCTAACGTATTTTCGAAAGTAGACTCGAAGAGTGAATACCACCAAATCCGGATCCGACCCGTGGATGGGTGGAAGACTGCTTTGAAGGCGAGTGAGGGTTTATACGAGTGGCTGGTGATGCTTTTTGGTCTCTCCAATGCACCCAACACATTTATGAGAGTGATGAATCAAGTGCTTAGACACTCACTGGAGTTTGCGCAGTGGTTTATTTTGGTGATATTCTGATATATAGTGCCGATTTTGATAAACACTTGATTCATCTTAAGCAAGTTCAAGAAATCCCGCGAGATAATAAATTATATGCAAATTTGAAGTACACTTTTATGACTAATAGTTTGACCTTCATAGGATATATTATTTCATCTGAAGGTATTAAAGTTGATAGAGAGAATGCCAAGGCGATTGAACCATGGCGTAGCCCTAGGACAATTACCGAGGCTCGAGGACTTCATGGGTTAGCATTTTCTATCGACGTTTCATTTGAAATTTTTGTACATTAATTGCGCCTGTTACTAACTGTTTTAAAAGGGGGGATTTATTTGGACTAAGGAGGTAGAGAGCGCATTCCTATTAGTTAAGGAGAGACTTACTAGTGCACCAGTCTAAGCGCTGCCTGATTTTGATAAGATTTTCGAGGTTGATTGTGATGCATCAATTATAGGCATTGGCGCAGTATTAAGTCAGGAGGATCGACCTATAACATTTTTTTGTGTGAAAAGTTGAACGAAGCAAAGACTAGGTATTCCACTTACGACAGAGTTCTATGTTGTCATTCAGGATCTCCACCATTGGAGGCAATAGCTGGTTCAACTTGAGTTTGTGTGAATACAGATCACGAGCATTGAAACATTTGAACTCTCAGAGAGGTTTTAGACGACACGCCAAGTGCGCTGCATATTTTCAAGAGTTTACCTTTCACTTAAAGCACAAACCCGGTGTCACGAATTGATTAGCTGACGCTTTTAGCCGCTGCTCACATTTACTTGTCACCCTCCAACCCCGATTACTAACTTAGATTCCCAACGTGACTTGTACATCATTGATCCTTTCTCTAGAGACATCTGGACATCTTGTTGTTATAGTGGCCCCAATATGTGGTATGCGAGGGATATTTATTTAAGGAAACCTATCTTTGCATCTGCGAATGACCCCTTAGAGAGACTCTACTTAGGGAGCTTCACTCATCCAGATTAGGAGGACATGTGGGACAATCTAAGTTTTTAAATCTCAACAGTGCTAGATATTATTGGCCGAAAATGAAACAGGAGTGCAACCGCCGCCGCCCAACACAGCCGCCACCCAACACAGCCGCCGGCCTGCTGCCCTCGCCGTCCGTGACTCTCCAGCAGCCCTCTTCTAAGGATGACGGGGAACCTTCGCTCACCCAGGTTGTGGAACTCTTCCAGACCATGTTCTCCACCCAAAATGCAAAATGGAAGCACTCAATGCTCGCTTGGACGCCGTACAGGGCGCCCGCCTCAACTTTCGGCGGCCAACGCGGCCTCACCCGCGACAAGTAGGGTGGACTCAGCCTTCCCTAGGACGGACGGTCAACCCTTCCCCCGCTCCATCCAGATGGACTTTCCCATCTACGAAGGTCGTGAAGATATCCCCTTCCGTGGCTCACGCGATGCGATATCTTTTTCTCAAATCAGCGTACTACGGACGAAGACCGTGTCGGGATCGCTTCACAACTCTTGCGCGAACACCCTAACTCCTCTTGGGAGAACTTCCGGGAGGCTTGCACACTCCGATTTGGACCGGCGCTGCCGGGCAATCCCCTCGGCGACCTTGTGGCCCTCAAACAATCGGGCTCCATAGATGCGTACTTGGAGAAATTTTAGATTTTGTTGTCGCGGGAAACCTCCGTCTTGCCGGAGCAACAAGTTCCGTTCTTCACTGCAGGTCTGCATGAACGTCTGCGTTGGGATGTGGAATTCCAACACCCGCTTGATCTCACGACCGCAATGAGTCTTGTGCGGGCTTGTGAGCGCCGTCTTCTGCTTGACACCCCCGACCCCGGGGCGCCGCGATCACGTCGCCATCCGCCACTCCTTTGGATCGACCGAATCCAAGCCAACCATCGGAGAGGAACCACCACGCCCCACTTTCCAACGCCGTTTGTCCCGGTCGGAGATGGCGGCGCGCCGTGAGAAGGGCTTGTGTTTCAGCTGTGATGAACCTTTCACCCCTAGCCATCGATGCAAACGATTATTCTGGCTTGAAGTGGATGACCCGTCCGAGGATGATGACTACAAAGCCGAGGACACCTGCACGCCGCAACTCTCCATCCATACCATGGCGTGACCACAAGAGGGTTGCACAATCCAGATGTATGTGGAGATTGGAGGGACCCCACTGCTAGGTCTCATGGATACAGGCATAACCCACAGTTTTATCCGCCAGGACAGAACCATCAGTTTACGCCTTCCTTTCACCTCCCGCAACCACTCTCACACGGACCTCTTGTTTTGGGCGTTCGTTGGCTGCGCACCTTGGGCCCCCTCACATGGGACTTCGATCGCCTCACCATGTCTTGGTACGCGGGCTCTCGTTTGGTTCAGTGGCAAAGCCAGAACCCGTGGTAGTCCCCGTCTTCCTTTTTGGTGCAGACCGAGTCTCTTTCCGCTCCTGTGGCGAATGCGGACAGCCACCCACCTGAGCTCTCGGACCCTCTCCACTCATTTGCCGACATATTCAGCCCCCGGTTGGGCCTTCCACCCTGCCGGCGATAGGATCATCACATCTGCCTCCTTTCGGGCACGGTCCCGATTGTGGTACGACTCTATCGTTACCCTTTCCATCAGAAGGATGAAATAGAGAGACAATGTGACCTTCTCCTCCAACAAGGCCTCATCCGGCAGTATGTCTCCTTTCTCCTCCCCGGTCCTTTTAGTGCACAAGAAAGACAACTCCTGGCGGCTCTGCGTCGACTACCGGGCACTGAACTCCCACACGGTGAAGGACAAGTTTCCTATTCCGGTGGTTGAAGAACTCTTGGATGAATTAAATGGTGCTTGTTTCTTCTCCAAATTGGATTTGTCTTCGGGCTATTACCAAGTTTGCATGGCGGCCGGCGACGTAGAGAAGACCGCTTTTCGCACTCACCATGGTCATTTCGAGTTCTTTGTCATGTTGTTCGGTCTCACGAACGCTCCCTCCACTTTTCAGGCGCTAATTAACGAGGTATTCCACCCTCCGCAAATTCGTACTGGTTTTCTTTGACGATATTCTTGTCTATAACAAATCGTGGGCGGAGCACATGCAACACCTCCATATCGTTCTCTGGTTGATTCAAACTCACCGGTTGGTTCTTAAGGCATCAAAGTGCTCCTTCGGGCAGAGTTCCGTCACTTATTTGGGCATGTGTTCCAAAACTTGGGGGTTTTGGCCGACTCGGCAAAGCTCCAAGGAGTGGCATTGTGGCCTATGCCGTAAACAACTACCGACCTATGTGGATTCCTTTGTCTTACGGGATACTACTGCCGCTTCATCTGCGACTACGACACACTTGTCGAGCCCTTGGTGAGCCTCCTCCGCAAGAATGCCTTCACCTGGACGGACGCCGCTACTCAGGCTTTCAGCACCTTACAAGAGACATTGCTGTCTGACTCAGTTCTCCGCCTCCCAGATTTTTCCTTACCATCCCTCGTGGAATGTGCCGCCTCCGGACTAGGCTACGACGCCGTGCTACAGTAGGAGGGGCATCCAATAGCCTATTTCAGTCATTGGGTAGCCCTCCACCATCGCAAACTGCCGGCCTATGAACAAGAACTCATCGGTCTCGCCAAGGCTGTTCAACATTGGCGTTCTTACTTGTGGGGTCGCTAGTTCGTGATCCGGACGGACCACTATAGCCTCAAGTACTTGCTCGAGCAACGCCTCTCTACGGTTCCGCAACAACGATGGGTGAGTAAGCTCTTCGGCTTTGACTTTCAGGTGGAGTATCGAGCCGAAGTACTTAACCGCGCAGCCGATGCCCTCTCCCGACGTGACGATCATCCTGAAGCCTCTCTCCTTGCGATCTCGTTTTCGACCGCCGACATTCTTTCATTGCTGCGCCAGGAGATTCAACTCTCCCCAGCCTGATCGAGCTCCTCCACCGTGCGGAAGAGGGCCTCACCGATCCTCAATGGACAGCCTGCCATGGTCTTATTCTATACCGGGATCGGGTGTATGTGGACGAGGTCTCCCCTCATTGCCATAATTTTGGAGGATGTTCACTCCCGCAGTCCTGAAGAAGTCCACCGAACTCTCCAACGCCTCCGCTTGGAATTCTTTTGGAAAGAAATGCGCATGCACGTCCACGCCTTCATTGCGGGTTGCGCGGTGTGCCAACGGAACAAGGCGGATCATCTTCTTCCGGCTGGTCTACTCTAGCCCCTTCCGGTGCCCACACAAATTTGGTCGGATCTCTCCATGGATTTTGTCGAAGGGCTGCCCTCCGCCCGCGGAAAATCCATTTTGATGGTGGTGGATCGTTTCTTGAAGGGGGCCCATTTTATTGCATTGGCACGGCCACTCCTCGCTGAGAACGTCGCTCAGATTTTTTTCCAGATCTTTCGCTTACATGGAATGCCAGAAACCCTTGTTTCAGATCACGACAAGGTTTTTATGAGCACCTTTTGGAAGGAACTCTTCACGCTCAGCGACACCAAGCTCGCATTTTCCTCGTCCTACCATCCTCAGTCCGATGGTCAGACAGAAGTGGTCAACCGCACGGTCGAGATGTATTTGAGATGTGTCACCGGCGATCGTCCGCAGGATTGGCCTCGTTGGTTCCCTTGGATCGAGTATTGCTACAACACCGCATACCATACGACGCACAAGATCACTCCCATCCGCCTTATTTACGGCAGGGAACCACCACGACTCTTGACGTATACGGGTGGCCCGGCCCGGTTGGAAGCCGTGGACCGGGAATTGGAAGACCGGGATGAGTTCTTGACAGCAGCCCGGAACCGTCTTCTACAGGCTGAACGCATGGAGCTTACCCTTGCCATCAGTGATTGGGTATAGGTTCGGCGCCGACCATTCCGCCAAGTGACAGCTACACACCTCCAACAAATTGGGACCCAAATTTTTTGCCCCTTTTCCGATCACGGATCGCATTGGAGAAGTGGCCTACCATCTGGACCTCCCGACGGAGGCTCGTATTCATGATGTGTTTCACATCTCTCAGCTCAAGCCGTTCGTGGGATCGCTGCTGACATCTCCATTGGTCGACATTCCAGCACAGCTTGAGGGCAAGCTGCCTCTTGCGGGGGCGGCGATGTTATGATACGTGGCGAGTCGGACCAACACTGGGGCCGCACGTATCAACACCGACCACATGCGACGAACGCATGAATGCTATCTTCCGCATTTTAATTGTTTCTGATGCGCACGTATTTTATTTGTAATGTTATTTGTGTTCCAACGTGTCTAAGCCCAAGCGGGGGGCATTTCGGTGAACCGTTTTATGTGTGGCTGGACCTTGGGTTTTCTTTATGCAAAGTTTAATTCCTCCAATTCCCTCTCTCTCTAATTCCTCTCTCTCTCTCTAATTCCTCTCTCTCTCTCTCTCCCTTCCTCTCTCTCTCTCGATCGGTTCTCTGCACCTCCAGCCATAGCACCGCCGGGTTCCAGGAAGGGACATGTCGATCCCTTGTGGGATTTCCCTCTCCCATGCCCCGTCACGAGGTCTCAATCAGGAGCTCGTAACAGGGGTTTCCCAGATGGGGATGCCAATACATGGGAAACATGGAGGTGGTGGATGTTAGAGTGCTGGTGGAGCTGTGATCCAAACTGTAAAGCCCACTTCTCATCCTACTAAAGACAAAGACCTGCTTCGTACTCCGCTCTTGAAAAAAAACACAGGTGGGGGTGGGGAGAAATAGCCATACAGTTTAAGTTAGTAATGCTTACTAATTTAGAGAAGGTTCCTTGGAAAAGCAGGACCACGAAGGATAAAGGACAAAGTAAGGTTCAGGTTGCAAGCAATATTCTCTTTGCTAGAAATGGCTAACTGAGAGCCATCATCAACGCAAACTTTAGCTCTCCTAAAAGGAGGAACATAGGAGTTAAAATTATGAGAGAAACCTGTCATGTGATCTGTAGCTCTGCAGTCAATGGCCTATTATGTAGTTATTGAGTAAAGACATGTGTGTTGGATGCAGGTTGTGGCATGAGAAGAGAAGGCATTCTGTTGGCCTCCGAGAGGGGCATCTGCCTCTATAGTCATCCATTGTATAAAACAGCGCATAGCCCGAACATCCTCTACTGACAAGTTGTCCGTAGATGGGTCTGAAGGAATGTCAATGTGAGATGTAGTATCGTTAAAGTGAGTCGTAGGATGGTAGATCAGTGTTGGTCGATGGGTCATACATTGTGGTCACGTCCTCGACCAATGTTATTGGGGTAACCATGTAATTTATAGTAGTTTTCCTTTGTATGTTGCGGTTTATGACAGTAATCACAAACATGCTTAGTACTGGCATGAGGTCGGAGGGGGTAGGACCTCGACTCCACGAGTATCGATAGCGGCAAGAGCAAGGCAGTCCCGAAGACCAAGTTGGCTAAGAGAAAGGAAATAATCAAATTCTTGTTGGACCAAGTTGAAGGTCTCAACAAGGGAATACATAAGTTTGTCTTCATAATATATTAACTTTAATATGATCGAAATATGGATTCAACTCTTGGAGACAAGCAAAGGCACAGTTCCTGTCATCCCATGCACAAATCATATCCGATCCTCTGAGCACTATAGTTGAATGGGATCAAAGTGATTAAGTTCCATGTGCAGCTTCTCATAAATTGAACAGTATTACGTGACTTAGAACTCCCCTGCACTAGGCATGCAATCTGAGAATGAAGTTAGTACACTTGCATGTAGTTCCCTTGCTAAAGTAGATGACCTTGGCCAGAGCCCAAACGGTTGTTGCATTATGAGGTAGGACATAATTTTGGTAGATCGATTTATCCAATGAGTTAAGAAGTCATGACATAATCATTGACTCATTGACGCTAGGGTTGTTCACAAATAGTATAGTTCATGAATAATTCGGGATTTGATTCATGAAGATTCGATAAAAATTCGTATTTTTCGAATTCGAATCCGGATTCCAATTTGAATTTGAATTCGAATAGTTTTTGAATTTGAATCCGAATAATTTTGTCACTATTCGAAGGATTTGCGAATAGTAAAATATATACTTAAATAAATTATATATATGTAATTAAATATTAAATATAATTATATTTGGAAATTAAATATAATTAAGCGTTATAAAATTCGAATCCAATATTTCATGACGAAACTGAATCCGACTCCGAATATTCGAACGAATCTGAATCTCTGCATTCTATGTCAAATTTGGATAAGATTGAAGAGTTATTCGATTCGATTCGTGAACACCCCTAATTGGCGCCCCACCTATCACATGGAGGGTCTTGTAGAGGCTCAACTATAGTTCCACCAATGTGGCCCAGCAATCGACGTTGTCGAAGAGCTAGATGAATGAATCGATACCAAGCAAGATAGTTAATGCCATTTAGGGGAACAATAGTGATGGTAACCTGAATGAAGAGTTGTTCCGATCGAAGTGTATTCATGGAAGCAGTTCCGTTGGTGGACATGCTAGAAAAGGCTCATAAGTTGCATGACATTGCGGGTAGCCCTAAAGACCCAGCAAGTGGCTCGCGACATAGACAAACAATCGCTAAGAGTGTTAACCTTGATTCAATACAAAGATGTCAGAAGTGCAATTACGACCTAATGAGACGGTGTCCAAGACACTAAGTCGATTCAAATCAGCTTTAACCCAACCACGGAGGGATGGTAGCAAGGAAATCATATCAGAGGAAGATATGCGACAAGGACATCAGAACAAGAATTACAACAAGTTGAGGATCTTGCGACGGAAATGGTGGAAGTCGTTGAAAATCGAGGTCGTCGATAGATGGTAAATCTCGTTGATAGCCGCGGAAGGACAAACCTCACGATAAAGCGGCAGATGGACAGAAGATCTCACCGACGGAGGAAGAGGTCATTGTCGATGGAAACGTCGGGAGATGGTACGTGCATGTGCGCCAAGAGAAGACAAGAAGGATTCGTCGCCGAGGAGATCTAATGGAGGAAGAACGAGGAGGCGTAGGAGAAAACGCAACTCAACAATCAAGCTTGATCGAAGACTCACGTTGTCGGCTCTGATACCATGTAAACAAAAGAATAACTCATTCTTGTGTCTTTAATCATCGATTAGGGCCCCACCCTCATAAGTATTAATCCTTCCCTTTTTGAACTTGTATAGTCTTGGACTGATCCCATTAATGGGATAACCTGGGCCGGTTCCGTAGTGGGTTGATACGTCTTCTCTTCACACTAATGATCGCGGGGGGGGGGGGGGGGGGGGGGGGGGATTGCCAGCTGTATCATTTTGAACTTAGAAAGAAAGGTGATAAATTAAATCAGAGGTGTGATTTATATTACCTCTTGTCTTGCTAAATGATCCAATTCTTTAGACGAGCAAGGCCACAGATCCATGAAGTTGTACCGTGAGACAACATCATTCAAGGTACTCTCCAATGCTGATGAATCTTCTTCACCTGTTCTAGATAGAGCTTCTTTTCTTCTTCGTTCAACCTGGGGAAAAATTGTGAAACATAAGAACGGAGGTGTTTCAGGTAAGAATGTTGTAACACATTCTAAAGCAGATTTAAGACAAAGTAGAAAGGTGGGAGTTAAGAGAAGATTATTAGAAGATTATTCTTAAATCAGATAAACAAAGATGCTCCTAAATCAGATAAACAAGAAGAAGATAACAATAAGAACAAAAGCAGAAATTTAAAGCAGATTGCTAGACAACATGCAAACATAAAAACATTACTACTACACTGACATGTATGCAACCCAACAGACAAAATATCAATGCAAATAGCACGAAAAATTGTTTATGATGTCAAAAATTCTGTCCATTTGAAGAAAAGGAAGTGGAGAGGTTTGCTTTTTTGTCAAAACTGGACAAAGAAATCGGAACATCCTGAAGCAATGTGAGATGTTACTTTCAATTATGGGTGATATTGAGTAAGGTTCAGAGTGAGACAGACTCAAGTTCAAGTCAAACTTGGCTTGACTTGAATTTAAATTTTTCAATTTCGCGTCAAGCCAAGTTTGAGTAAGTCAAATTGGTAGATCTGGAGTCTGAGTTTTGAGCTGATTTGATTCAAATTTATTAATTTTATAACATAAATTTTTAATACTAATATATATATATATATCTTTACATTGCAAACATAGGCAAACCTAGGGGAGGAAAATATTGGAGGGGGAACCATATAGATCTCTTCTTGAAGATTCCGATGCCGGAAAGCAATTTTGACTTCCAATTGGTAGAATGGTCATGATTGTTGAGCAGCAATGGATAAGAGAATACAAACAAAGTTCAATTTGGCAATTGAAGCAAATGTTTCTTGGTAATCCACCCCATCAACCTGACTGAAGCCTTTGATCACCAATCTTGTCTTACATCTTTCAATGGTCCCATTTTGACGATGTTTAACAATAAACACCCAGATCCAACCAATAACATATAGACCATAAGGGAATTTCACATATTCCCAAAATTTTTGTTGCTTGAGTGCCAACATTTCACGATCCATGGCTTCTTTCTATTTAGGATCAAGTACAACTTCAAAAAAACTGTTGGGGATAGAGACATTAGAAACGACAATAAGGTAAGCACCGAACGATGGAGATAAGAATTGATAACTCACATACTTTTCTATGGGATAGCGAGTGCGATTACTGCAGGTAAAACTGAGGCAGTATCAAGGGCAAGGACTTGGAGAGCAGCATCATTAGCGGGGATATTAGTGGTGGGGTGTTGTGAAGCTTGCCCCTCCTTTCAATTCATAACACTGAGCTCGTTATGTGTTGTAACACGCATATAAGGAATATTTGTATCCAAGGTGACGCATGACGAATCTATAGGCGGCGGATAAACCGTGACCTAACCCTACATGCTATGCAAAGCCCGACAGATTAGTCGCAAATTAGATAATAAATAATGACATCCCACACAGTTAATTCACAGCAAAGCAAAATAATTAATTAGGGCGAAACAAGCTAAGGCTTTCCTCCGCGTGGAGGGCCTAAGCAAGGGCGAACGACGACTAAACCCTGCAAATCACAATAATAATCTAACAAACAAATACCATGCAAGATATTCAAACAAGTACAAGAGTCCAGTCCAATATAAAATGCCGAATAAAATATCCCAATACAAATAAGACTCACAAAGTAGTGGGTTGACCAAGGCACTGAAGAGGAAAAGCAATATAAATAAGACACATCTGCGGAGTCCGATCGTCGATCCGGGCACGCCATATTTGGAAAGTTTCCAAATCAACCCTGAATGGGGCCCAAAGCTCGTCCTCGCCTCTGCTCCGCATCACAAGGTAATGGTGTTGTGAACAGGTTCAATAACGGGAGTTGTACCTTCATCTTCAGGAAACGAGGGAAGAGGAAAAGCAATTTCAAAATCCCTATCAGACACAGTTAAGGCTCTGTTTGGCGGGGCGTTTTGGAAGTGGTGTGGCACTGATTTTCGCACTGCCTGCCAAATGTTTTTTTTGGCAAGCAGTGGGAGTAGCTGCCGCCCTCCAGTCGCGATAATAGGTGATTCTAGAGTCGCGAAATATTATCGCGACTCCAGAAATCGTGCAGTCCTCACTGCCATTTCCACCCGAACGCCCTAGCAACATTTCCGCGCCCGATACCCGCGCCCGATCCTGCAGCCCTCCTCCGGCGATAGGCCACCGCCGACCATCGTTCTCCGACGATAGGCCTCCCTCAACACGCCGGCAAGCCTTGTCCTCCACTGTAGGTATCGAGATCAATTTTTTAAGGGTTTCTGATTTCTGCTCTCCCCGCCAAACAGAGCCTTCTTCACTTCCACTTTTTCGATTTCACAGCCAATATTCTTCTTTTCCATGGTTTCTTCACGGATTATTCCCTTTTGCCTAGCTTCTTCACTGTTGTTCTTCCCGTTCGCCTACACCAGCTTCTACAGTGAAATAGGTATTTCTCCTGGTACGACCACAAAATGCTAGAAAGATTATCTTCATCTTTAACAATACTCCACCTAGACATTTTCAATTATATTGTTTCAGATTCAACCAATTCTATTGTTTCAAATTCAACCAATAATTGCTTATCAAAATTGTCAATATATATTTGTGCTTTTGAAAGGTTATCTTAACGAATGAAGTGGGTTAAAATGAGAAATTTGCTCAGATATACAGTAAAAATGAGAAATTTCAATGTTATCTGCTTGTGTAGTTGAATTTTAGCTTGTGAATTGTAGCTCATTTTGGTGGTGGTTTGTGAATTTTAATTAACATCCATAGGGATAAAATGGGGAACCATAAAATGAGGAATTCACCCAACCATAAACATTGTGTTAATTTAAGCAAATTGGGATCTTTTGCATTGATCTTATTTTTTTCCCATAGATGGGCAAATCAAAAGAGGGTGGAATTTGAGCAAATTGGGAAACATCACACGTTCTCTTATTTTGCAATCTTTGTATCCGAGAGATAGATTTAGGGAATAGACACAACTCATTTCAATAAGGAAGGTTGAGGTAATCTGAAAAACTTCAAGGAGCGCACAGGTTTGGACCACAGTCGTGCACAAATGAAAAACAAATGAGATCAAATGAAGTGTGATTGGAAATTATGGCGTGAACTTAAAAGAGGTGAGACCGGTCTTAGTTGGAAACCCACTAAACGGACAATAGACGCTTCTGATGATTGGTGGAAAGAAAGGATTGAGGATAGAATGTATTTTTATTGCCCTTGAAACTTATAGATGATTGGTTAGAATGTATAGTAATTTTTATTGTCATTTCAATTTTATAGATGATCCCTAATGCGAAGAAATTCCGTTATGCTGGAATATCTCCGGAGCTTGAAGAAAAATTAGAGAAAATGTTCAGCTTAGTTGTTGCTATAGGGGATAATGTATGTATGCCTTCTTCTGGAGAGTTGCCTTCTTCTGGAGAGTTGCCTTCTCTTTTCTCACAGTCTGAAAACTTATCTGATGATGGTGAAGATCATATCGATGAAAGCAATAACACAGACATTTACAAGTGATGATATTGACTCAGCTGCACCTGGACAAAGTTCACAAAGTGGAGTAGCTTCAAAAAGAAAACAAAAGGGGAAGAGGCAGTGTTGGGTATTGTAGCCACAATCACCTTGATTTGAAGAAGTCCCCTTCAAACTAAGAGGAATTGCAATTGTATTTGATCATGCACTTTTAGCTGTGATGTTGCAGATTATTCCACTCTAAGTACATAGCAATGTCAGGTTTCAATGAGTCGTCAAACACAGGCCTATGCAATGTAATTCCTCATTGTATAGACCAAAGTGTTGACTCATGTGAAATCTCTCTATTGAGATGTACTTCATATACTAAAGTGTTGGAGATGAAGAACTAAAGGCGTTGCTGATTCTACTTAAGAAGAAACATGGTCTAAGGAAGAATTCGGCTATAGGCTTTGGAACATATAGTAGAATTCGACTATATGTTTCTAAAGAATATAGACGAATTTGGCTAAAGCATTTGTAGAAGCCTGAAAATTTTCCTAAGTAAACTTTAATCGAATTCGACTAAAGGTTCTTTCGAATTCGGCTATTGACATTAGACGAATTCGTATATTAAGTATTCTCGAATTCGGTTAAAGGCATTCGACGAATTCGGCTAAAGACATTAACCAAATTCGGTGAATTAGTATTTCGGCTATTCCCTATAAACGAATCTGTGATCGCGTTCTTCCGGTTCAGTTCGTTCCGGCTCGACATTTAGGGCTTCCCCTCCATGTACAGTACGCGTGGTGCTTGATCCTGAAATCACGCATATAGCCGTTAGAGAAGAATCGCTTTAAATATCTAAGGGTTTAGATCGACAAACCCTAATCGTAATCGTGCGTAAGAAAAAGCTCTCGCTCTCAGTTGTCGGCCGATCTCTTTCTCGCAAGCAAGCCGTCTTCGACAAGAAAGTTCTTTTACGATTCTTCTGCACAAGGACAGTCGACCAGATCATTGTTACTAAAGATCTAATCTACTCTTGATCTAGTTGACTCAAGCTTCAGATCGAACGTTCAAGGCTTAAAAATTTCTTCTTCCTTCTTCTTCTAAAGGACTGAACTTAATATCAAGGAAGACGAGAACTATCTTTCAGATCTGAAGAAAAGGACTCCTCCAAGAGTTCCTAAGTGAGATTGGTTGTCAATCTTAAGTGTTGTTGCAAAACTCTTTTACATCTTTTTGTAGGAGTCTTGCCTCCGAGTTTTGTAGATCTTTGTTTAAGGATCGAGTTGTAGGAGTTTTTGTGCTCCGAGTTTGTAGGAGAAGTTTGATCTCCGAGTTGTTGTAGGAGTAGTTTTGCTCCGAGCTTGTAGGAGTTGTGAACTCCGAGAAGTAGGATTTGATTGATCCAAGTTTGGTGAAGTAACCAAATCTAGCCTTGGAGTGCTAGATAGGCGAGGCGGGAAAGTGGACTACCCACATCGGGGAACCACTATAAATTCTCTGTGTTGTGCTGTGTTTGCTTTTCTGTGTGCTTTTACTTCTCATATTTTTAATTCCGCAAAAAGCCGCAAAATCCACCTATTCACCCCCCTCTAGGTGATTTAGGTTGCGACTAGATACTTCCAGGCAGGAAATAGGAACAAAACAGGTTGTGTCAGCACATGTTGAGAAATAATTTTCCTCTTCAAAAACTATTATGCAGCGCGTTGCAGCACCAGTTGTTCCACCTAGTATATATCTACTGCGAGAGACTATTCAAGAACTTAAGAAGTATCACGAAATCTACGAGGACCGACAGTTGTACCATTTTGCCATAATTCATTTCCAAACTCCAGTGAATCAAGTGACCTTCTTGAGTATCCCAGAGGATAGGAGGGTGCAATGGCTCAATACCCACTACATGAATTCGCTTAAATGATGTATTTTTGTCTATGTTATTTCTATTTCAGACTTGTATGCTTTTGATGCTTAGCAACTTATATGTTTTTGATGCTCTGATGTTTTATGTTTTGCCTTCTTGTGGTAATGATTGTTGTTTCACATGTTTAGGCCACTGGAATGTCAACTGAGAATCATGATGACGATGTTAACATTGATGATGATGAAGAACTAGTGTTAAACTATTGTGCAACTCGTCAACAAGAATGTGTTCATTTTGTGAAACTCGTAACATCGAGCGTATGCGTAATCAATGAGTATGTCTCTTTATTTTGTGATAAAACACCTTGCATGACATCATCTTAGACCGGGCATAAATAGCTACATGAATTATTTGCCGGACATCTTGGGAAGTTTCACAATATGTTTCGAATGACCAAGGTGATTTTTTTTATTTGCTAGCATTGCTAGAACAAAATCACGGTTTAAAAGGAACACAGAGAACCAAAGCTAGTGATGTTTTGACAATCACAATTTATATTTTGGGGCACAGTGAAACAGTCAGAAAAGCAGGTGAACGATTCCAACATTCTAAGGAGACTATAAGTCGATTATTTATGATCGGTCTTCATGCTCTGACTAATCTATCAATGCACAACATTGCTCATACTGATCCTCAATTTCGTGTTATTCCTTCACACATACAAAATGATGAAAGATATATGCCATTTTCAAAGGATTGTATTGGAGCAATTGATGGTACACGCGTTGATGCACGTATAAAAGGGCAGCCCGGTGCACAAAGCATCCCCGCGCAGGGAGGGTCTGGGGAAGGGTCCCACCACAAGGGTGAAATATAGGCAAACCTTACCTTGCATTTTTTCAAGAGGCTGCTTCCAGGACTCGAACCCCTGACCTCAAGGTGACACGGCGACACCTTAACCGGTGCGTCAAGGCTCCCCTTCAAGTACACGTACATTGGTCATCACGGTAGCCCGACTCAAAATGTGATGGTAGTTTGCGACTTCAATATGTGTTTTACATTATGTTGTTCCTGGTTGGGAGGGTTCTGCACATGACAGCCGCATATATCATCGTGCAGTAAGGGATCCAATAAGTAAATTTTCATTTCCACCAGAAGATACGTAGATGAGGTTATACAAATGACATTTTTTTCAATATGTTGATTTAAATGAATATCATATTTACTATTATCTAATCTCTTTCAATATTTAAGGTAAATATTATCTTGTGGATGTTGGTTATCCATTGGAAAAGGGGCTCTTGAAACCTTTTCCGGAAATTAGATATCACTTGCCAGACTTTGCTCGGGGGAATCACCCAATAGAAGGACGTCGTGAAATATTTAATAAAGCACACTCCTTGCTCCGTAGTGTGATCGAAAGGAGCTTTGGTGTATGGAAAAAAAAGTGGGGTATACTTAGCAAAATGCCTCAGTTTGATTTCTCAAAGCAGCGTGTCATTGTGGTGGCTACGATGGTGCTCCACAACTATATTAGAAGACATCCATCGCGATCCGACCGCAAGTTTGATGAATGTGATGGAAACGATCTACGACCAAACAATCGTCCAAGAACTATCGATCCAAATCCGAACACTACACCTAGTACATTTGAACGAACGGGTGCTACTAAAATGTCCAATATCATGGACTATGTTGCGGATCAACTCAAGGAATATCACAGGTATATTACATTGTGATGTTTAATATTGTAAACACAAATATAAAATTCAATAACTATATTTATTCTAATTATGCAGTTAACGTTCGATGATCGAGAAATATGTTTCATGTTCAAGACGGAGCACGCTTATGAGATTTTTTTTGAAAAAAACTTAGTAGTGTTTGTTACTTTTTCATATAATTTTGGAGCACTTATAATGAATTAAGTTAACTTGTTTGCTTTATGTTATTGCTTTTTGTCTTTAAATTAAAAAAAATGGACTGCACACCGCACATCTGTTTTGCCAAACAACTTAAGCAGCTTCTTCATTTGAAACAGCACTGCAAACGCTAATCTTCCAAATAGTTTCACAGATTCTGCAACCACTCTGCAAAACAACGGATTATTCCACCACTGCTTCTCCAGTTGCTGTAGCTGAGCCAAACTGAGCATAAATATAAGGTCTCTACCTTGGTCAGGAAAAAAAGGTATCCCTTCAAAGAAGGTGACATCCTTGGACACAATTCTTTTATAAAGATGAGGGCGATAACACTTATATCCTTCTTTATTTGAGGCATAACCTATAAAAATACACTTAATGGTTTGAGGTCTAAATTTGTCTCAAACAGGTTCGACAACATGAGCAAAAGCCACACGACAAAAAACTTTAGGAGGTAAAGGAAATGCATTCTTAAAAGTCAAAAGGCTTAAGGATTTGGAGATGATTTTTGCTACCAATAACTTAGAATGATATACGATTGATCAGGTACACAAAAGTCAAAATGCTTCATCCCATGAGTTCATGGGCATATACATCTCTTGTAGAAGGGCCCTGGTGACGTTTAGTAAGTGTTTATGCTTTCGTTCTCCAATCTCATTCCATTGAGGAGTATTGTACATGAGCTCTAAAAAAATTAACCCCCTTAGTACTCAGATAAGTTTGCATATCTTTAGACAAATATTCTTCACCTAGATCAGACTTGAGGATCTTGATTTTGGTCTCAATTTGAGTTTTGTAGAAATACACGAAAACAGAGAAAAAATAAAGATAATTTTATTAATTTTATGGTAAATACATACAGGTATTTGTACACTTATATAGGAAGAGAGAGAGGAGTAGAAATCTCATTCTAAGATGTGAGACTAAATCCTAAAGAGGTAGTGGGCTCTAGATGGGCCTTATTTTAGGCCTTTATACATATTTTCTTCCCCGCAAGCTGGAGCATACAGATCATAAGCACCAAGCTTGGACAAGAACTGATAGTATAATGGTCGTGATAAGGCCTTGGTGAGAATATCCGCAACGTGCCCAGTAACAGGAACATGTTTTAATTCCAGCTTCTTCAATTGAACCTTCTCCTGAATGAAATGACAATCAACTTCAATGTGTTTGGTTCGTTCATGGAATACAGAATTCATGGCAATGTGTATAGCAACTTGACTGTCGCAAAATAGAGTGGCCGGTGAGGGAGGTTTGACTCTCAAATCACCTAGGAGACTTTCTATACATGTAAGCTCAGACACAACAACGATCATTGAACGATACTCAGCTTTAGCAGATGAGCGAGCAACCACAGACTGCTTCTTGCTGCACCAGGTAATAAGGTGTCCTCCAAAGTAAGTACAATCCACTTGTGGAGTGTCGATCATCCAGAGAGCTAGCATAGTCAGCATCAGAGTAGGCAATCAGAGATAGAGAAGAAAAAGGTTTGTATACAAGCCCTTGTCCAGGAGCAGTCTTCAAATATCTGAGGATGCGCTCGACGGCCTGAAGGTGAGAGGTCTGTGGAGCATGCATGAATCGACTGACAACTCCAACAGCAAAAGAGATATCAGGTCTTGTAACTGTAAGATAAATCAACTTTCCTACAAGTGAACGAAATAATCTGGGTTTAGAAGTAGTAGATCGGAGTCGGAGTCATGAGCGCAGAGCTTGTTGTTGACATCCATAGGAGTACCAGCAGACTTGCATCCATAATAGCCAGCATCATGTAGAAGGTCAAGATAGTGCTTTCGTTGAGATAGAACGAGACCATCAGGACGTCTCGCTACCTCAAGACCAAGGAAGTACCGAAGGTTTCCCAGATCTTTAGTTTGAAAGACCGAGTTCAAGTGCTGCTTGATCATTTGTATTCCTTTGGAGCCATCACCAGTAATCAGAATATCATCGACGTAAACTAAGAGAATCATTGTGCCTTTCGGTCGATGACGAGTAAAGAGAGAGAAGTCAGCCAAGCTTCGAGATCACGGACAACCCTACTGAACTTGTCAAACCATGCGCGAGGAGACTGTTTGAAACCATAAATAGATTTCTTGAGGTGACAAACACGAGACTCCCCCGTGGTATCAAACCCGGAGGTTGGTGCATATAGACAGTCTCTAGAAGGTCGCCATTGAGAAAAACATTCTTGACATCCAGTTGATGTAAGGGCCACTGTCGATGAGCAGCTAAGGAGATCAGGATACGAAGAGTATTCAACTTGGCGACTGGTGAGAAGGTCTCATCATAATCGAGGCCTTGTTGCTGAGTAAACCCCCGAACCACAAGACGAGCCTTTAGGCATTCAACTGTCCCGTCTGGAGCATTTTTTATCGCAAAGACCCACTTACATCCCATACAAGTCTGTCCTGGAGGAAGAGGGACAAGATCCCAAGTCTGATTAAGCCCATAGGGCAGTCATTTCCTCATCCATGGTCGCACGCCACCCCGAATGTTGGAGAGCCTCCTGCAAAGAGTTAAGCATAAAAATGGAGGATAAAGAAGTTGCAAATTTGAGAAGTGTCAGGGAGAGGCAATGCAAGGATACATAATTAGCCAAGGGATGAGACGTAGAGACTGGTGCCGGATTTTCAGGCCGCGAGGTATCACTAGTAGAGGGCAACTGTTGTAGGGCATCAAATCTAGGAGGACGACGAGTGTACACACGAAGAGGTGGTTTGGAGGGTACTGGAGTCGGGGTTTGAAGGAGTGGTGGAAGATGAGACGTAACAGGGACGGTAGGACGTGGTAGTGGTGGAGGTGGAGGAGTTGGATGGGGGGAGTGAAAAGGTTGGTCTTCGATGAAAGTTACATCCGCAGAAACGACAACCTTGCGATCGTTGGGAGTGTAGCACACATACCCTTTCTGAGTGCGGGAGTAACCAACGAACATATATTTGGTAGCACGAGGAGCAAGCTTATCAGTGAAAGGACCAAGATAATGGACATAACAGGTACAACCAAAAACGCGAGGTGTGACGGAAAATGGGGCGTGGAAGGAAATAGAAGACTAAAAGGAGTCGTAAAGTTGAGAATGGAGGAAGACATGCGATTGATGAGATGGCAGGCTGTAGAAACCGTGAAGTTCCAGTAAAGGTTGGGTACCTGCAATTGAAACATTAGTGAGTGTGCGACCTCAAGGAGGTGACAGTTTTTGCGCTGGGCCACACCATTTTGTTGGGGCGTATAAGCACATGAAGTTTGATGGATGATTCCAAACTCGGTACAAAGATTAGTAAAAGTATGGCTTGTGTATTCACGCACATTGTCGGTGCGAACTATCTTAAAAGAACTGAAAAACTGAGTATTAGTCTCAGTAATAAAAGCACAAAAGATAAAGGTTACTTCAGCACGATCACGAAGTAAATACAACCATGTCATGCGAGAGTAATCATCAATAAATGTAATAAAGTAACGATAATCATAAACACTAGATGTTTTATAGGGTCCCCAAATATCAGAATGTACTAAAGAAAAAGGAGCATTGCTCCGAGTACAATTAGGGAGAAAAGACGAACGATGTTGTTTTCCGAAGATACGTGATTCGTAAGTAAAGTCATTAAGGGAGATATCGTGAAGAACGTTCTTGAGAATCTGGAGGGGAGCATGCCCAAGACATCGATGCCAATCAACAGAAGTGACAGATGAGAGAACCGTGGGTGGAACATCCAAGATATAGAGCCCATTAGACAGGCGCCCATTACTAATGATATTCTGCGTCCGTCAATCCTACGCAACAAAAAATGAGGGAGGGAAGGTTACACATCAATCAAGGTCCTGAGCAAGACGGCTAACAGAAAGAAGGCTAAAAGGCGATCCCAGATAAATGAAGGACCGAGCGAAGAGAGAGAGTTGGAGTGAGAGGCAGATCAACAGAACTAGAAACCGGGGTGGTGCCACCATTAGCCACAATGATGAACTTGGGATACGCAGATTGTAAGTACCGAGGTGGTTTCTGATAAGTTCGATATTTATAGTGTTTTACGGACTCATCCGGGCTAGTTTTCACTCTTGTGCACTAAGTCACTTTCAAGTCTTAATTGCTTGTATTTCACTCATATTCATTTTCACTCTAAGTGCACTATTTAAGCTCATTTTGGTGTGCAATTGCGCACTATGTTGTTGGGGGTAAGCACATGGTGCTCCCCATCATTTTTCTGTGTTTGGATTGAGCTGGAAGGGTATTCCCAGCTGGGATCTGCTGGGTGTTTTGCTGTGCAGGTGGGCAGATCATCCATTTTGCCCAGATTTCATGTCTGCATGAATCGCACGGTCGTGTGTTTCCTTGACGCACGATCGATCCGACCGTGCGCGTTCATCTGTGGCCCAAAATGGTGATCTGCCCCGCTCGTGCGTTTTGTTCGCGCACGGGCAGTTTTGCTCGTGTACTGAGTAAAATCACACGAGCCTCTCTTTTCTGTCCAAAATATTTATAAAATGATCGCCCGTGCGTTCGCTTCACGCACGGTTGGACTCAACCGTGCGCGAAGGAAACACACGATCTGCCAATGATAGCCTGTTTTTAAGTGCTCTGTTTCTACCCATGCGTTTTGTTCACGGACGGTCAGCTTTGACCGTGCGTGAGTAAAAACGCATGGGGCTTCTGCTTCGTTTTCTTGGGCATCCTGATGGTTTAATGTGGCACGGTACACGCACGATCGTGTGTACGACCGTGCGTGACCAAAATTCTGACTGTTTACTATAAAAGCACAGGACTTCGCCCTATTCTGGAGATGGACGACCAGCCCGCCATTTTTCGTGCCAAGCTTCCAGGTTTCGCTCCACTTCGTCGCTCCACCACCGCCCACTTTTAGGAGAAGCTTCGGGCACCATTTCCTTGCAAATCAAGAGCTAGAGCATCCTTCTCGGCCTCCTCCATCATTCGTAAGCTCAAGAGCTTCATTCCAAGTGATTTCCTGCTGCATCCAGGAGTTCTCCGGCGAGAGCTAGATTGAAGCTGCTATCCAAAGAAGACGGGTAACGTGGAGAAGGTGGCAGCTCCTCTGGACCCCAGACGTCAACTGAAAACCGAGCATGAACGAGGCGTGACAAACCTGCGATTTCGGCCGTGAATCTTCAGTGAATCTTCGCGCTTTGGTTTACTCTTTCCTCCTCTGTAATGTTGTAGTTATTTCTTGAGGTTTATTGTGATGTATGAATGATGATCCATAAACCCTTGTTGATTTTAATGATATTTTCATGTCTTTGAAATGTTGTTATTGGGTTATGTGAGTTGAGGAGCGCCCCCATTCCATCTACGATTCCACCGTTGCGTTGAGTTGTCGCACTAGCAATTGCTAGTGGCGTGCCTAGTGACGCGGTGCTTACGTCCCTCACTCCGCTGGTTACGAATCATCCATTCGCTAACTTACTCGTCCATCCGCTAGTCGAAGCAGAGCATTGCGGTCTGCATTAGTCCATCCACCAAGCGAAGCGGTGCATTCGACCCGCAGTAGTTAATTTAGTTTTTTTTCTGTCTTTCAAAACAATCAAAACCCCCCATTGAAATAATAGAAATCTTTATAATTAGTTTCCCCAGCGATAAAATCACCCACCCCAACCAGCGTTCCTTGAGATTGATACTTGGGGATTTACTCCCCCATTTTATATTACTTGTGCGACCGGTACACTTGTCGTAAGTGCATCAGTTTCTGCGGAGTAAGATGATTGGTGGCACCCGAGTCCACAATCTAAGTGGAGCGATGGGAGAGACAAGAGATACCTTCATTGGAGATAGAAGCAACAGAGCAAGACGGGCGATTGAGTAACCCCTGGAGATGATGGAGTTGGATGCGCATGGCGTCAATGTCGGCACGAGTGGTAGAAGATGTATTAGCAGCAACGGAGGTATTGGGTGGAGGAGGTATACCATGCTTACGATAGCAGGTTGCTCAAGATGTCCATCCCTGCCACAGTAAGTACACTTGAGACGAGGCCTGCCGCTGCGAACTCTACCCCAGTAGCCAGTGCGGCCTCCACGAGTTGTCGGAGGAGTGGGGTGAGATATAGATGAGTGCTGAAGAAGAGCCGGAGATGGAGGTCTGGGAGCATCTGGGGGTGATGTCACCTTCAAAAGCATGGAGCAAACATCGGAGTAAGAGAGGGAATGGAGGAAGAAGAGAAGATTTGAGCCCGAACGCTGTGGAGATGAGGCGGAACACGAGCCATCATCATGGCAATACCAATAGCCTCATTTTGAGCACGTTGGGCAGCAAGATCTGCAGTTGGAGGCTGATGTTGAATCCAGGCCTCGACCAATGTTTTGGCCCGCGCAACAAAGGAGGTTAAGTCGCCATCAACCCCTGAGTCGAAGGATTAGAGGTCCGTGATGATGTCAAACAGGTGTTGAAGGTTGTCCTTGTCGAAATAGAGGGAGTGCAGTTCATCTCACATTGCCTTTGCCGTCTCATGATACATGGTCATACAATAAGGTTCACTATCCATGGAGTTGAGGATCCATGATTGGATAAGACCATCATCACGGAGCCATTCCTCAGTGGGCGCAGAAGGGGTGGCCTTAGATGATGCAAAAGGCCCTTTGTCTGAAGAACACGACGGACGGAGTGCACCCACTCAACAAAATTCTTCCTCCCACTATGAGAAATGGTGATGATCTGAAGCTCATCACGAACTTCAGGAAGAGGGGTTGTTGCACGAGTGGGAAGGGACGAGGCATCATTCAAGGCCATTGTGACAAAGGAAGGCAACAACGGGCAGGACACTGCAGTCAGAATGAAGACCCCAGATGGAGACCCTGCGGTCAGGCTTCTGCGACAAGAGAACATCGTCCAGCTGGCGACAGACATGAGAGCAACGATCAGGCAGTTGAGGCGAGCAGGATGTCTAACGGTCAAGCAGTTGAGGAACTGGGAATTTCGGCTAACCAGGGGATCAAGCGGCAAGTAGGAGAGGAAGAACACCGTCGAGCAGACGACGGTAGGCGGCGGTTGTCAGCGGCGAGCAGGCGAGCTGCGACCAAGTGTTGCGAATAGACGGCCTGGCGAACAAGAAAGCTCGCAGGAAGAAGCCTCGGCAACTAGGAGCGGAAAGCAGGAGACCTGAAGGGAACGAAAGAAAGAAATACAAATTTTAACACTCCCACAAACTTAAAAGATGACTAATAATTAGTTTGAAAAAAAACGAACGAAAGAAAGAAATATAGGCTAGAATTCTACTTGAAATGCATGAGGATCAACCAACGAGAGTTTGCCCAGAAGAAACTTGTGTCTCTGAACAGCGTGAACTTTGGATAAGAAGTCATATATGTGTAGTTGTGAGGAGACATGCGGTGCAGAAATGTTCTTGGATAGGTACTGTTGGCAAACATAGTGATAGCCAATTTCGGTGTGTTAAATCCGTTCATGCAATTTAAATAGCGTTGATATTGCACAAAACAAGGGTATATGATATGGAGACGTTCATGTCATTAAGAAGTCGTCGTAGCCAAGTGACCTCAGTAGTAGTGGTAGTCATAGCTCTATACTTATCTAAAGCACTAGATCAAGAAATGATGTGTTTCTTCAATTTCCAGGAAATCTGATGTGTTTCTTCGATTTCCAGGAAATCTGTGAGTCGCCAAGAAACACGCAATAAACATTAATGGATCGTTGATCTGAGACATCCATTGCCTATTTATAACAGAACTCAAGCAGGGAGTTTGATGAGAAAAATAGAGATCGAGATTTGGTGCCACGCAAGAAATGATTGACTGAAGATGTGAACCGTATGAGAAATGTCAGGACGACTGATAGTCAAGTATACGAGCATGCCAACAATATGCCAATATCAGGAAAGATCAGAGAAAATGTTACTATACAGAGAAGACGCAATTTAAGATTCAACTCTAGTAGTGTAGATGTTATGTGATCATCAGTCAGAGCCGCTTTGTCAAGCATCTCATTAAGAATCTTTTTTTGTCAAAAAAATATATCCCTGATGAGAATGATTAACCGCCGGACTAATTAAATAACAAGGTGACCTAGCTCTTTCTTTTCAAATTGAGAGCGCAGATGGAGTTTTACTTGTTCAATATGTGTTGAATCCCCCCCGACAATAATCATGTCATCAACATATAGCCTAAAGAGAATCTCTAAAGTGCAAGAATAGAGCAGGATCATAAGAACTTGCAGTGAAGCCAAAAACCTGAATAACAATTGTTGGAATAGCCCATATAGAGGGCCCGTATTTGAGCCCATGTATTCTTCCCCTCTTTAGTCCCACATCTTGTATAGGAATATCTCTCTTCTCTTCTCTCCTATATATTTGTACTCACTCTCTATTTTTTGAAGATAAGATAATACATACAAGCTTTTGCTCTTCTCTACATGGTATCAAAGCCATCGATCCGAATTTGCGGTCCCCAAAATTTCTGACCGCACACCTTTTTTTTCTCTCTGACCGCCCAACCTTGCGGTCTGTTTTTTCTGAGATCGCAGACCACTGCGTACTCTGAACTCTCCTTCCCGCCTCCTCTCTTCTCCGGCTCTCTTATAGCCCTCCTCTCTGTCAAGTGGGTCCCGCCCATCTCTTCGAGCTCACCTCCCGCAACCTCTGTCTACCGGAGACCGCGCTCCTCCTGCAATCTCCTCTGCCGAAGCCTGCGATCTCGTCCGAAGCCAGAGCGATCTCCTTCGATCTCCTTTCGGAGTTCCTTTCTCCACAGAAGCCAGCGGCCTCCTCCGCGATCTCGTGCAAGCTCCCTTCAGCGATCTCGTGCCAGCGGCCTCCTCCGCGATCTCGTGCGAGCTCCCTTCAGCGGTCTCCTCCGAAGTCGTTGTGGTCTCCTCCCCTTCTCGCGCGGTCTGCGCCTCCTGCGATCTCGACGTTGCCATACTCAGCCGTTGTGACCTCTCCAGCCGCCGCCTTCTCCTGCGGTCTCCAACCCGCTGCGAGCTCCTCTAGCGGTCTCGTGCGGTCTGCCTCCTCGAGCAGCTCGTGCGATCTCTCACGCGACCTCCTCTAGCAGCTACACATCTAGCGGTCTGTCTGCAGGTCGTGCGGCCTCTTTCAGTCGGCCAGGCAGCCTCCTATTCGTGCGGCTATTCCAGTGGCCTCAAGCGGCGTCCTCGTGTGAGCTCTCAAGCAGCTTTCTCGCAGCCGACAGATCCTGCGGCCTCTACCAGAGGCCTCTCCCTTCCAGTCTCCTCTTGCTCCCTCTGCGGTCTGCGCTCTCTGCCGAGCTATCTCCTACTCGCCTTCAGCCGATCTACCCTCTATCAAGCGAGCTCTCCTGCTCGCCGCTCCCTTTGCGGTCTGCTCCTGCACGCAGATCGTGCGGCCTCCAGCGGTCTGCCAGCGGCTTCTCCAGCGACCTGTCTTCTACAGCAGTCCGCATGGCTCCTGCTCGTGAAGAACATTCAGGGCCTTCGGGCATGGGTCGCGGTGGCCGACCACGTCCTAAATGTTCCTTCTGTCGTAGGGATGGACACCTTGCGACGACTTGCTATCGCAAACATGGTTCGCCTTCCCGTTCGCTTGATTCTATTGATGTCGACAGTCCTCCTGCCACTCATGCTGATCTTGAAGAAGTCCGCCTCCAGCTCCAACAACTCTACGACACGCTCAACCGCCCACCTGCCTCCGTTGCCTCCGCTGCCTCCATATCCAATGAAGATATTGTATGTCTCTCCACTAGTCCCCTAGTTAGTGGATTCAGGTGCTACTCACCATATCACCTCGCTAAAATCACATCAATACTTGGATTCTCCGCATCCTAAGTATATCACAGTAGCCAATGGCGACACCGTTCCTGTCTCCGGTTCTGCTGATATCCTCCTCAATTCCTCCCTCCCTCTCCGCTCGGCTCTTCATGTCCCGGGCTCCCCGTTTAATTTCCTTCCGTTAGTCGCCTCACTGCCGATTTAGACTGCTCAGTAACATTCACCCCTTCTTCTTTTCTGATACAAGATCGACGGACGCAGAGTATAATTGGTAAAGGACGACTGCAAAACGGGCTCTACCTTCTTGATGTTTCTCCCACTATCCTGTCTTCAGTCTCCTCCGTTGAATGGCATCAACGTCTTGGGCATGCGCCTCTTCCTGTCCTTCAGAAGGCTCTTCCAGATATCTCTTTTCCTGCTTTTAAGTGTGACTCTTGTATTTTGGGCAAACAGCCGCGCTCTTCGTTTCCCGCACATTGTACTCTGAGCTCTGCTCCTTTTGATCTATTACATTCTGATATATGGGGACCCTATAAAATTACTAGTATTTCTAGGTTTCGATATTTTCTTACGTTTATTGACGACTATTCACGAGTTACTTGGTTATACTTACTTCACGATCGCTCGGAGCTCCCTCGTGTCTTTCGGGCGTTTATCCTTGAAACTCGCACACAATTCTCCACCACCATCAAAACTCTACGAACCGATAATGCTCGTGAATACACAGGCAACGGGTTTGCAAATTTATGCTCTGAATTCGGAATTATCCATCAGACTTCTTGTCCCTACACCCCACAACAAAATGGTGTGGCTGAACGGAAGAACCGACACTTACTTGATGTTGCCCGCTCTCTCATGCTTCACATGAACGTTCCCAAAGCCTATTGGAACTTTGCGGTCTCCACAACCTGCTTTCTTATTAATCGTCTTCCATCCTCTGTCCTCAACAATGCCACTCCTTTCAGTCTCCTCTTTCCTTCTACTCCGGCCTTTCCCCTCACACCTCGAATCTTCGGGTGTATGTGCTACGTTCATATTCTGGGACCGTCTAAGGACAAGCTGGATCCAGGGCGGCCAAGCAAATTTTCGTCGGCTACTCACGTACACAGAAGGGCTACGTCTGTTATTCTCCTACTACTCGCAAAGTCTCTGTGTCGCCGGATGTTACCTTCCGGGAGGATCAACCATTCTTCTCTGCTCCAGTTCCCACACCTACGCCAATACCTACCCCACTGCCTGTCCTCCGCCCTATCATTCCTGTTCACACACCGGCTCCTCCTTCCCCAAGTTCTGCTCATGCCCCCACCAAGCCACCTCTCATCCATGTCTACTCTCGTCACACTCAAACTCCCGTTGCCCCTACGCAGTCGGCCTCTACCTCGGGTACTCCGCGCCCGGCAAATCCAGTAACAGATTCCACCGCTCATCCTATGGCGAACTATGTCTCCCTACATCGTCTCTCTCCTCCTCTTAAAACTCTTGCTGCTTCATTATCCTCTGTTTCTCTTCCTAACTCTGTGCAAGAGGCTCTGCAACATCCTGGCTGGCGTGCCGCTATGGAGGAGGAAATGACCGCTCTCTGGGCCAACCAGACATGGACTCTGGTTCCCCGCCCGCCGGGTCAGAAACCGGTTGGGTGCAAATGGGTCTATGTCATCAAACATGCTCCTGATGGAACGATTGATCGGCTAAAAGCTCGATTGGTCGCTCGTGGCTACACCCAACAACAAGGCATTGACTTTGAAGAGACTTTTTCTCTCGTGGCCAAACTAAACACGGTTCGTGTGCTTATCTCTGTAGCTGTACACCGTCAATGGCCCTTACTACAATCGGATGTGAAAAACGCCTTTCTGAACGGCGATCTCAACGAAACTGTTTACATGGAGCAACCTCCCGGGTTTGAGACCACGGGGGAGTCTATGGTCTGTCATCTTGTAAAATCATTGTATGGTCTCAAACAGTCCCCTCGGAATTGGTTTGACAAGTTCAGCAAGGCTCTTCAAGAAATTGGCTTTACTCGGAGCTCGGCAGACTTCTCGCTGTTCACTCGCCATCGGTCCACGGGAACTGTTCTTCTGCTGGTTTACGTGGACGACATCATAATCACTGGAGATGACTCAAAATGAATACAGGCGGTCAAACAACATCTTAGCTCTGTATTTCAAACAAAAGATCTGGGGCACCTTCACTACTTCCTAGGACTGGAGATTGCCAGACGACCGGATGGACTTGTCCTTTCTCAGCGCAAATACTGCCTCGATCTTCTTCAGGATGCGGGCTACTCCGGTTGCAAACCAATTAACACTCCAATGGATGTAAATCACAAAATCTGTGCTCAGTCCTCTGACTCCGATCTCCCGTTACCAAATCCGGAATACTATCGCCGCGTGGTTGGAAAATTAATTTACCTAACGGTAATAAGACCAGACATCTCCTTCGCTGTTGGTATTGTCAGTCGGTATATGCATGCCCCTCAGAGATCTCACCTTCAGGCCGTCAAAAGGATTCTTTGGTATCTCAAAACAGCTCCTGGTCAGGGACTAGTTTATAAAACATCATCGTCAACTCCAAGATTGGTGGCATACTCTGATGCTGACTATGCTGGGTCCCTGGACGATCGACGGTCAACAAGTGGGTTCTGCACATACTTTGGAGGAAACCTGATTACCTGGCGAAGTAAGAAGCAAGTTGTTGTTGCAAGATCATCAGCTGAAGCAGAATACCGGACAATGGCATCTGTGGTCTCTGAACTCACATGGCTTGAGAGCCTCCTGACCGACCTTGGTGTAAAACTTCCTTCACCAGCTCTCTTGTGTGATAGTCAAGCTGCTATACACATTGCCAAGAACCCAGTCTTCCACGAAAGAACAAAGCACATTGAAGTAGATTGCCATTTCATCCGGGAGAAAGTTAAAATGAAGAAGCTAGAGTTAAAGCATGTTCCGGGTACAGAACAAGTGGCGGATGTCCTCACAAAGGCCCTATCCAGTACTCTCTTCTATCAATGTCTGTCCAAGCTTGGATCCTACGACTTGTACGCTCCAGCTTGCGGGGGAGTGTTGGAATAACCCATATAGAGGGCCCGTATTTGGGCCCATGTATTCTTCCCCTCTTTAGTCCGACATCTTGTATAGGAATATCTCTCTCCTCTTCTCTCCTATATATTTGTACTCACTCTATTTTTTGAAGATAAGATAATACATACAAGCTTTTGCTCTTCTCTACAACAATGATAAAATTAGAAAATTAGGCTCAAGGAACTTGCTTAAGACCTTAAAAGGGCATTGTGGAGATAATAAACTTGCCGAGAAGAGTGAGCAGCCCCAAGAGGAGGTATCACATAGATATTCTTGGATAGCTCACCATGAAGAAACACATTCTTAACGTCCATCTGAGAGATGGGCCAAGGATGGACAGATGCGACAACAAGTATGATCTGTATTGTAGTCATCTTTGCAACAGGAGTAAAAATCTCATCATAACCAATTTCATATTGTTAAGGTCTTTATCATATACACCTATTTGCAATTAACAAGACGAATACCCTTGGGTGAGAGTACCAGATCTCAAGCTTAGCTATTGGTCAAAACTTTCATCTCCACATCCATAAACGTTTGTCATGCAGGTATACTAACTGCTTCCTAGTATGTCTGGGCTTCCAATGACTAGATGTAGTGGAGAGAAATGACTAAAGAGCAGGAGTCATTGTGGTAAACATACTTAAGCGATTAGGAGGAGGATGCGGTCGAATGAAGCGATAGAGGGTTTGAGTAGTGGGATGAATCAAGTTGTTGATAAGAAGGGTTCTAAAGAGTTGTTGGAGGATCAGAGTAAGTGTGAGAAACATGTGAGTGTGATGAATTAGATGCACTATGATAAGAGGATGAAGGTGTCGTATGTCCAACAAGGCAAGCTCTTCAGAGGGGGGGGGGGGGGGGGGGGGGGAATCAAAGGTCGCAAAAGAGAATAACAAAGAATGGGTTATAGAAAGATGGTGTGACAGGATATACGAAGATGTCTGGCAATAGGATCATAAAGCATATATCCCTTATGCTGAGAACTATACCCAAGAAAGTACAAATAAAAACCCTTACGACCCAGTAATCATGAACCTAGTTGTATAGTTTTTGATAAGGAGACAAGTCATTGAGAACAAGAGTTGGGATCCTGTTGATCAAAAGAGCACTTGTAAGGACATCTTCTGCGGAAAATAGGAACGGAAGCCATTAAAAGGAGAGATCTAGTGAATTGCATGATGTGACAATGACAACGCTCAGTGATCCCGTTCTACTGATGAGTATGACAAGAGAAATGGGCAAGCGTTCACTGGGATGCAAGGAATTAACGAAATTGGTAAGACATACCCCCCCCCCCTCCCCCTCCGGAGTTTGAGCAAAGCGTTTTGATGTTACATGCGAACCGTGTCTCCTCATTTTTAAAAACTCAAGATACTTATTGAAAACGTCTGATTTCGCAAAAAATAAGTACAACCATGTAAATCGAGCGTAGTCATCAACATAAATAACATAATATTTATTTCTTCCTATGGAAAGGTGTGGTCCCAACAATTTCCCCCAAATGAGGCCCCTGTAAGGTACAAGTAGAGTTAGTGAATGAGACTGTAACTCATGTCAATCAGCCGAGAAGTGGGCAAAATGATCATAGTTTGATGAGGAACATGATATAAGTCAGGGAAAGTAAATGAATGACTAGTAAGATGTTCATGACCAACGATGGACGGGAGAGTCCAATCAACGTCCTAATGGAGGCAGTCCTAATGGAGGCAGCGATCAAACATACATAAGTTTACAAAATTAAGATGCATCACTAGTATAGGATACACTAGAGTCCAAAATCCAGAAAGTACAAGATATATCTACAGTGGCAGTTAGGGACGAGGTGCCAGAGTCCGATGACAGACTAGTTATCGACAACATGCTCATTAAATGTTGAATATGGTTTTGAGTGAATGTGAGTTGCGACTGTCTAGTAGGGGTAAGGTTTTCTACGACGGCTTATTGTGGTTGAGGACGCCTACCAATGGTAACATCTTGAGCTTTTCATTAAGCAAGAAAATAACACTCCTGGGCAATGTGCGTGTCAAGTTGTTTATGGCATGTCCACCACTTTTGATTTGAGCGTCGGTGTCGAGGTGTAGAAGTATCAGGTCGGGGTTGTGCAGTAGTTTGAGCCACCAAAACAAAATTAGGAGTGGAGGCTTGAGCCTCAAGGACGATTCGATGATTTTCCTCAGCGGTAAGTTCATTCGTAACTGTGTCCAAGGATGGAACATGAGAGCGTTGTAGGAGAATTTCAACAAATGTCTGAAATTCATGACATAGATGGAGGAATTGAAGCAAACGTCAAAGATAACATGGGCTAGATATTGATAGTAAAATGAGTATATGCACCTTACGCATGAGTAGGTTCCATCACTGTGAGTTGACTCTACAAATCCATCATGCATGGAAATATCTGATAACGTGATCACCCTGACAAGCATATCGAATAAACTGCAAGATCTAGACTATATATGCATTGTCAATCTAGGTAAAGTACTATCGTAGATGAGTCCACATAGCTGCCACAACGTCATAAAGTTTTAGTTGGAGAATGATTGTTGGAGAGACAGACTGGAGGATGACATCGATGACAATTAGTCATAGGCCTAGATGTCCAATTAGTTTTGAAAATGGATAGTCATGGAATTATCTGCGAAAGTAGGAGAAGGTCACGGGGTTGTATCGACTCATGAGTGACTCTTCATAGAAAGAGTTCAAATGCGATAATTGGGATCCATCAAGATGACACGGAAATGGAACTCAGTAGTGGTGATGATGTCTGTCATAGTTTGATGTTGTGCACCGCCCTGAGAAACAGGTTAGCGAGGTGTGAAGGCAAGTACTTTTGTGAGACCGATCACATGAGAGCGACAGGAGGTCACATTGAGAGAAGGTCTCGACGAGAGGTCTTGGTGAGAGGTATTGGTCGCACAAGAGTGAGTGTTGGTCTCAGTGAGAGGATGTCTCGGCGAGAGGTCACTATCGCACGAGAGTGAGAGTTGGTCTGGGTGAGAGGAGGTCTTGGCGAGAGGAGGTTTCAACTGGAGATTTTGGCTGGAGGTCTCGGCTAAAAATCTGGCTCTGGTACCGTGTTAGACAGAGACTGAGGTAATAGAATAAATTATTTAATTCATCTCATGAAGGGGAATATAAAGGAGTGAGTATATATATACACTTACTCATGTATGCATTATAGGAGTAAAGAAGATTAAAGAGTAATGAGCACAATGGGCCCAGGCGGCGTCGACAGACCATGGAAAGTTGGCAGCTAGCCGTGCACATAAAGCCTGACAGGCCCAGTTCAGGACCGAGCTTGCTAGGCCCAGGCTTTTTATATGCAGGCCCAGGCCCCTATATAAAAGGGGACTAGTTTGACCTTTTCAGCCAGGGCCAAGTGGGCCTAACCAGGCCTAGCCTAGGCCGATTTTTTCATAAATATTTTATAAAAATTAATTAATATAAATATATTATGTAATGTATATATATTATATTTTTAAATAGTCACGAGGATAAAAGGCTATATTTTATTTCATATTAAAAATTATTACAACGCACAGAAACGGGTCGGCCACCAACCCCGAGAAAGCTACTCGAACTTACAAAGCACATAAAATCTCACAACTCTCAACCTACACACCCACAATAAGTAAGGTGTCAAAACACCGCATGGCGGCCTACCCAAAAAAATATAAAATACATCACTAATACCCAAAATATGATGTTAAATATCAATCTTCATCGGCCAAGTTTAACGAACTCAATTCTTCTTCGACCCACGAGGAGTTGTCTTCGATGGAAGCAATATGTTGCTCTCTGTTCGCCGCGTCAAAGTAATCCTTGTAGCAAATACAAATCTCCAACGACTCTTCGTTAAGTGGACTCCGTCGTTCGTTCAAAACTCTGGCACTCAAAGAAAAAGCAGACTCCGAAGCTACTGTGCTAGCTTGGACAGGTATATCACGTGTCATTAAGGCCAAAATAGGATATGAGTTAGTTTTATTTTTCCACCACTCTAATACATTAAAATTTTCAATTTCTGTTTTAATTATATAATCACTGAATTGTATTTTTGTGTATAATCCTAATTCATTTAATGTCCTAGTAGTTCGTGATTTCTTTCTAGACGCAATATCATAAATTTCATTTTGAAAATCATCTGTCATTTGTACTTGTGTTGAATCATCTCATGGTCGCGACCCATATAAATCATAATAATAATTATAGAAATCTGTAAAAACTATATTAAATTTTGAAATTATTGAATCTTCGTATTCCAAAAAGATTTTCGATACCTAAAATTTCTAATAAAGGATTTAAAGTCGCGGCACATAAAAACATAGACAACATTTCTTTATAATAAATTAAATTTTTTGTTTCCATTACTTCAATTACGGGCTGCCAAAACTATGTAGTTTATAATAATTTAATATTTTTGTAATAATTAAAAAAAAATTGATAACTCGGGAGCTAGTGGGACAATAAACGTCGGATAACTGAACCGTCGCTCTATAAAAGCATTCTAATAAACACATATAATGCCCAATTGATTCCCAATCATCATCATTTAAATTATGAGTTGTATTTGTTGAATAAAAATCCATTAGGAGAGTATTTTGACGGATTGCTCTTTTTAATATTTTATAAGTGGAATTCCACCTAATTGGTATGTTATATTCTGATTTAAAAAACATTCTCTCTTTATAAAATTTTTAAAAACATGTCGTCTTTTTTGAGAAATATATATATATATATATATATTGTAGCATAACTCTAATTTTAACAATATATGGATCCATACATTTTAAACTACCTTGGACAATTAAATTTAAAACATGACAAACACAACGGGTATGAAAAAATACTCCATTTAACATAGGTTTTAAGTCTCTAAGTGCTTGTTTTTAATAGTGATGCAACACTTTATGGACACTATTAAAATTCTGTGCAAGACATGATCAACCCAATTTTTGAGAACAGAAACATGCAAAATAAAAGCACAACCAAAAACGACAATAACAATTGACGTCACAATAGAAATAGAGTGTTTCACATGGACCAAAAAAATCATTCTTATTTTCCAGAAATTCAAAGAAAAATAAAATAAAATAAATACCTTAAAAATGCTTGTCAAATCTCCGTATGTCTGTTCAAACTTAGCAAACTTTTTCCACACCTGGTTTGAAAATTTAAAATGTCAGAAACACTTCGATAATGATTTTTTTAGTAACTAAATTGTTACTTGAGATCCTAGCATATCAGAAATCCAACAAACTTTTAAATTGCTACAGAATACACTTTATTATATACTAAAGCCATTTAAAGGACATAAATAACTCAACATACTGGTATAACAGATATCAACAATGCAACTTGACCGCAATATGTAAACAGTGAAACTAGGCCAAAAAAAAATGAGTTCCTTTCATTGCTATTAACCAATATACCTCTTCAGAATTTTCAGGGGGAAGCAAGCTTAAAGCACGCTCGAACAAGACGCGCACATTCTTATCATCATTTAAACGACACAAGAAATCTGCATATCTGTGAACTGAAGTCGGATAACATATATGTAATACACAAAACCATCTAGTTATCTGCTTATGTACCTAGAGAAATCACACCCACAGAGAAGTATACATAACTACAAGATTGAATATATGGCAAATTCATGGAAAAACATACTCAAGAATGTAGTCAGGCTCATTCATGAACTTTTTTAGTCCTGCCTCAAAAACATTATGAGCAACCTGCAAACACAGAATGCAATTTAAGACATAATATAGATTACTATTAAATAGCCAAGTGATCTGAAAAGACAGTGGATTGTGGCCATCAATTTAAAGGCACGTAATAAACAGAAAAAGAGAAAATTCAAAAGAAGAAACAGAACAAGAAGAGGGAAAAAAGAATGTCTTCCTCTTGACATGTTGCTTACATGCTCAATAGCTACTATAAATCCTCTCATAAAACACTTCATCCAGATGCTAAGCACTTTCATGCACTGGTTTACACAGAACAAATTAAATAAATTTTATAAAGCCGGATTGACGAAGAGTCAGTTTACCCCTATCAATGTGGTATTTAACCTCAAAAAAGATGATAGAAATAACTTATGTAAGATAAGCACATCACCCAAAGATAATGTTGACCGACAGGCAAGTCGACCAAAGGAATTTATCACAGGGCTGCATCTGATGGACAACAGCGTCAAACATAATTCCAAGCTAAGATGGATAACAGTTGCATGTAGAGAAACAGAGGACTATTTGTGAAAATTAAGGTATAGAAAAATCAGGAGAGATGTCTTAGAGATAGATGCTCATCATGGAGGCAAAGTCATGCAATATCAGCTTACTTTATGTTACCATGTTTCAAATCTTTATGACCATAAAGTTAGGTAGAAATAAGAAACTCACAATTAACTGTTATAGGTCCCACGCCGTTAGTTATCTAGTGGTTATATTATTATGAGCCTTTAGGTATTGAGTCGATATGTATCAAGTCGAGTGTACGAGTCGAGTGAACGAGTCGAGGTGTATGAATCGAGATGTATGACTCGAGCCGTATCGAGGCAAGTCGTGGTTATGAGTTATTAGCGCCTTAGTATTTTATTGTTTCACACATTTTCTTTAGAAGAGGTATTTATGTCCATGCCATCGGGATCCTATGTATAGGCCCCTTTAACTCTCGTATGAGATATCAAAAAGAATAAAATCAATTTCTCTTTCTGTCTCAAGTTCTTCCCTCTCTCTTCAGTTCTCTCATCTTCATCCTCATTTCTAGGGTTAGGGTTGAGCACGACCAATGTTTTAAATATCGGATGTCGGCGACATATCGGATTGAGTTTTTAAATGTCGGATGTCGGAAGTCGGAGACATGTCGGGGATATTTTAAAATATCGGATTTCCATGTCTTATAAATAAAATTTTTATTTTTATGTTTACTAACTATAATTATATCTTATAAAAATAGAAAAATAATATAACAAATAGATAAAAAATGAGCCATTTATATTACGAAATAAAATCGAATAGTATCTACGTTAAAATATTATTAACAAATATAAAATTATACATTGTAAATATATTTAATAGTATACAATAATTTTATTTTGATAACAATAAGTTTATTGCAAATAAAGAAGATTTAAATATTTTCATATTTTTGTAATAAATATATTAAATATTTTCATATTTGTTGTAATATGAAATTAAAAAATTGCGAAATAATTATACAAAATTGGTTGTAAGAATAAAACGTTAAAAATTTGAAACAATAAGTCTATTCGATTTAAGCATATGCTGCTAGTCTGCTAATATAACATAAAATAAAATAGCGGGCGATATATTTAAAAGCCGTGTCGGCCGATATATCGGAAAAAATCAGACATGTCGGCCTATATTTTACAAAAGGACATAATCTATACATTTTAGAAAAACATATCGTTTTGCCCTAAAAATGACATGTCGGGCGACATGTCGGACATGTCGGAGGACATTTAAAACAATGAGCACGACTCACCTTCTTCCTCACCCCTCACATTCTCCACGGGTTGAGCTCAGCTCCCCTTGTATTTCCGCCTTCACCGTCACCTTTGATTAAGTACCGAAGTGGGCCATTAACAAATTTGGCATCAGAGTCAATCCTTCCTCCGGCACCACAATTCTCCTCCACAGTCCGCTGCCACCAAAGGACCGCGCCCCTTCCTTTTTGGTTTTCACGGGACGACGTTACGGCAGCAACCAAGGACAAAATTAGGAGCCGACGCAAGCTCAAACCTCTGCTTTTCACGGAACCACTCCCTTGTGGCAGAACTGACCCCCCCCCCCCCCCCCTCGTCGTCTGCAAACAATGATGACACAGGCTCCTTCGCCATACAGAAGTCGAGAAGCAAGAAGCACACTCCTTCCTTTTATTGGATTAATTACTTAATCACTTAAACTATGTTGGACACAAAAAAGAGCGTCGTTGATGCGGCTCTCCTCCGTTCGCTGATGGCTTCATATCAGGCCTCCATGTCGCAACCACTCGACAACTTCACCAATGGGTCGATGTCATCGACTCCTCCACCAAGGAGCCGGTTAGGCCGCTGCAACCTCTGCCACTTTCAAACCCTGCGGACCACCACCAGAAGCCGCTTCCACCTCCCTCGCCGATTCAGCTAGAGCGGTCGCCACTCCCACCGACGACCGCAGAAGCTCTGTCGTTCTCCGTAGTTCTTGTCGCCCCACTATCGCCGTCAGTGGTTCCCGCCCCGTAGCTTACACCACCAGCATCATTGCCTCCAAGCTTTGTAGTGGTGTCGTCCAAGTTTGGCTCACGACCACCAGTCCCGGCGGTCTCCATCTCACAACCTCTGCTCCGGCCACCTGCTCTGTCAACCCTTATAGATCAATTTCTTTCGACGACCGTTCCTCAGTCGATGTCGCCGCTTCTTATCATTGCAACTCAACTATGTTCCGGTCTTTCTTCTCCATCAACCGTCCACCGGACACACTCGCCCCGACTCCAGCTCTGTCCGACAATCTCCCCTTTGCATGCGCCTCTGCCATGCCAGCTCCTTGCAGTCTTTTATGACACTTGTGAGCATGTTGATGCCCCACCGCTCGACGTCGCTTCCACTACAACGACGCACTACCGAGAGTTATTTTGGCTAGAAATCAAAGAGTCAGATGCTCAGGTCATCCAAGACCGTTCGAGCTTGAGGGTAAGCACAATTTGAAGAACGGGTGAAATGTTATGGGTCCCACGCCGACAGTTATCTAGCGGTTATATTATTATGAGCCTTTAGGTATTGAGTCGAGATGTATCAAGTCGAGTTGCATTAGTTGAGTGTATGAGTCGAGTCGTGGTTACGGGTTATTACTATCTTAGTGTTTTAATTTTTCACGTATTTTCTTTAGATGAGGTATTTACGCCCATGCCATTAGGGTCCTATATATAGGCCCCCTTAGGTCTTGTATGGATATCATAAGAATGAAATCAATTTCTTTTTCTCTCAAGTTATTCCCTCTCTCTAGTTTTCACCTCTTCGTCCTCATTTCTAGGGTTAGGGTTGAGCACAACTCCCCTTCTTCCTCTCCCCACGCATTTTTCGTGGGTTGAGCTCGTCTCCCCTTCTAAATTCGCCTCCACCGCCACCTCCGATGAAGTCCCAAAGTAGGCCCATAACATTAACATGATTAGAAAGTGAAAGATCGATGAATCAACATAGTGCATGCTTGGCTGGGATGTTTGAGAGCTGCATGTCGTTCCAGTGACGCAACCCATGAGTATCAGCCCAGAAAGCGGTGGCCACCACCATAGCCAAACATTGTGATTTTCACATTTTTCTGGGAGCGAATTCTATCAACGGCACATAGCAATTTTATCGTGTTTCTTTCCTCGCACAATACCCGAGCGACGGAAGAACTACATGCATTATTGTTTGGAAGAAAGAAATCCAAAGTCTCGCTGTTTGTTCATCTTTCGATAGATTCTAAAACAAGGGCATGGTGCTAGAGAACGATTCAAAATCTGATGACTACACCACCAGCTCCGGCTGCCTTTCCATCCATCTCATTCGATACCAGATCCGGCGGCTTTTCCCCTGCTTCAGCGGCTTCTCCATCCATCCTTTTCGACACTAGATCCAACAACTGCCCCATCAGCCCAGCGGTTTCTGCAGTTTCCCTCTTCCACCAGCTCCAACGGCTCATCCATCAGCTCTGATGGTTCATCCTTTCAACTACTCCGGCATCGTCTTTGGATCAAATTTTAATATTTTCCCAACAATGAGATTTGTCAATCAAAACCATGAGATTTGTTAATCAGTTTATTTTTGTTCAGATGAATCTGTTTAGATGGTTATGGCCATGAGATTTGTTAGATCGGGTTTGTATTTGATCAAATTTTATTGTTCCAGTGCCACAGATTTGGACAATTTTTTTTTGTTAATCAGAACTCTGAGATTTATGGATTGAATGAGAACTATCAGATATGATTTGGATATATTCATCAAATGTTAGTTTTGATCTCTCATTTGTATTGTTGACCTCTCTTTATACATGGTATTTACTTGGTTTGGATATATTCAAGGAATATATCTTAAGAATCATAAACACATTTAATATTTTTGACAACATTTATGCTGCATAGAGGAATTTACAACATTTCTTAATTAATATACAACCACCACACAGTTCTGCCAAACAGGTAAACTATTTTACTATTTCAAACAATACTGCAAACAGTTACATCAATTTTCTCACCGCCTACACAACAATGCATCTTCCCACCACTGTAAAAAATTTTACGCCATTGCTTTCCAAAGCACTGCAGTCAAGCCAAACATAGCTTTAGTGCCAATTATACACATGCGGCTTTACCTAACAACTTCAAGGGAAAAAAGGAAGTTATTTAAGATCATTTAGTAGTGATCATTGTGATACTAGAACATGGCTACGGACATAGCATAAAGAGTTAAATAAAGTCATATATACTTCCCCACCATACATGACAAAATACAGGTGACAACAGCATTCGAAGAAACATTCCAATGACTTCAAGTATGCACTTAAACCGGACTGATATTCTCTGTAATATTCGTTAAGCAACCTCTTCAAGAAAGATGCCAAAGACTAACATTTGTAACCGTCATATACCTCTTTAGATAAAAATAGACTGTAGCCCCAAAGAGAATGATAAAATTTCTCATTTTCATTAGTGAACTGGACCAATTAAAACGCAACAGGAACGCGGTTTAGTACTCCCAGAACAACTAATATGGATTAAAACATTCACAATAAATTTGAAAAAAATCACTTTTCTCTTTGTAGAAGTTAACAATCAAAAACATAATAAAAATAGTTTGTGAATAGGTTTGTCTTGTACTTAACTATATTGGTTTCTCTTACTCGTAAATAACTCTTTTTGGATGGTAATTCTCACAAAATTTGGCACCCGCACACCCCTCACCCATCCTGTCCCTGAACGCGCTGCGGTTCTCGGTACATAAATACACTCGACGACCGAGGGAGGCCACACGGAGCAACGGGGCTGAACCAACCGGTTCAGCCCCCAATCAATAAAAGGAGCCAAGAGGGGTTGAACCACACGGTTCAGCCCTATTGAGGGGGCCGACCGGTCCTCTCTAGCCCCTGTGTATTTATAGCCCCGGGGTACTATAGCCCCGGGGTATTTATAACCTTGGGGCTCTCCTAGATGGGTTATCAAGATATATTTCTCAGGTACTTCTTCTCCCTCTCTCAAACCCTAACCCTAATTTCTCTTTCTTTTCCAATCTCTCCCAATTTCCCTGTTTTTCTTCTTCGTTCATAACATTTGGTATCAGAGCATCCTTCTCGCGACCATGTGGAAACACGCGCTCGCTGGAGGAAGCCGCACGGTTGACAACCCTTGAGGAGAACTACACCGGATTGACGGATACGGCAGCGGCCATCGAGGAGGCGATGCGAACGTCAACGAAACAATTGGAAGAGCGGCTGGACGCTCACATGGAGTAGATTAAAGCACTCCTAGCGCAGAATTTGAAGGGGAAGGCGCCGACTAGCGATATATCCGAGTGAAGCAACGGACGGGATCCACCGTCGAGCACGTGCGGGGACCGACCTCCCGACCTAGCGGCAGGCACGGGCGAAGGCCGTCCGGCCAATTGGGGGGGGGGGGGGGGGGAATGCCTCCCGCACATATGCGGGTATTGCCAAACCTCCTGACCGGCTCCGGAACAAGCTCCACCGGCTGGAACGAAGTCGGGGCTGTCCGCACAGGGGACTGGCGCAACGGAGAGGGGTCGGCTGGGTCTATGCAGCCGGGTGGACTCTCGGGCCTTCCAATCGGAGGAGTAGCGAGGCTTCTACCGCTTCCACGAGCCTCGAGACCGGTTGTGGGCCATGGAGGCAACGACCAATGGGGCGAGCGGCCACAACTGGGCGGCACACAAGAAAGAGGGCTTCATTTTGGCGGCGGATAAGCGGGAGAGCGATTTCAAGCGGCCGCACATCAAGGAGGGATGTACTTTCCTGGATCGTCGGGCTACCCCCCCCGGTCGGGCCTCACTCTGGTAGACTGAATCCGACTGAATACTATTATTATATTCAGCGCCACAATAAAAAAATATAAAATATAACGATTTTCATCGCTTCAATCCCGCGCCCCTTCATTTCTCCTCTCCGTACTCCGCTCTCCTCGCTCTCCTCGCTGATTTCTCTCTCGCATTTCGGCGTTCTAGGGTTTGATTCCGGCAAAGCCTCCCCCATCGTCTCCGTCCGTAATCACACAGCTCTCCGGCGCTCCATCTCCAATCCGATTATACACAAGAGCTCTCCGGCGCAGCCTACCCATCCTCCTCTCCGCAAGGTATGTATCGCATCCACCATTATCATGTTCGAACCCAAGAGATAAACGACTCTACCCAGAGCCAGTGGCTATCCGAGGAGAGTAGAATGGCTCTCCACGTAGAGAAGGATGTCTATCCGAGGAGAGTAGAATGGCTCTCCGCGTATCGCATCTGTTTGGCTCTCCGCTGATGGCTATCCGTCGTGAGGATAGAATGGCTCTCCACGTAGAGCTAAACGACTCTCCCGCTGAGATCCACTGGCTCTCCGAGGAGAGCCCTTTGTCTCTCCGCGGAGAGCCGGAGAGCGGTTTGGCTCTCCGCGGAGAGCCGTTTGGCACTCCGCGGAGAGCCGTTTGGCTCTCCGCGGAGAGCCGTTTGCTCTCCGCGGAGAGCCCAAAATTTTTAATTTCTGTTTTTAGGAAATACGTTTGTTTGTTCATTCTTCTATGACAATCCTTGGAAATAAATTATAATTAGCATATAATTTGGAAGGTGAGGTAGGAAATAACCTAGGCAAGCTACTATAACCAATTATAGTTACTCAAAATAGAATCCTAGTATTATGGCTACTAATCTAACATTTGGGTTTGGTGACTAGATTATTTGACTATTTGTCTTTATCGGCAATGAATGGTGTTGACATTGTGCTGCGGGACATTGCGAAAACACAACGATCAGTAGAGACCCTCGTTCATCGCTGCCCTGAAATTCTACCCGAATCGATTCCGACGCAAACGCCTCCATTCTATTCGTCAGCCTTCGACCGCCCCACTACTGAGCCGTGCATTTGTGGGAAGCAATCAGGCACGTTGAACAAAATTCAGGAAGATTGGATCAAGATCCAAGTGAAAATGATGGAGGATGGCATTCGCCTTCCCATCCGAATCGATCCGCCCGTGCCACTGTGGAACAAGCGACCTGACCTGAATGCGTATCTTTTGAAACCGTTGTTCGTGATTGATCCGGAACGGCAGTACGGCGTCAATGTGACAGCGGGTGCATGTCCATCTTGCAACAAAGTCGGCTTTCTTTCCCGCAAGCAATTAAGTGCCCCGCGAGTTGTCGATTGCATCGACACCACTGCATTCTCTATCAGTGCTAGATACATGTGCAAGAAGTCGAACACCTCCGGCGGCTGTGGTGCCACGTTCCAGGTCATGGACGAGGCAAAAAACAAGAAGTTGATCCCGACAGCCATCATCCTTAACTATCCTGTGCAGCTTTTCGAACAGAGCGCACACGACGTCGGTCTTGTTCAAATGGCATACGACTTGTACACGTCCCGTTCCGGCATTGCTGATGCAGCCAAGGTGATTCGTTGTGCACGAACGACTCGATACATGCGTCAAGCCGCACTATATCGTGGTCACGTGTCGTGGTATTTGGATATGCGCTTATGGTATGCAGCAATTGGGCAAACGTCATGGCAGAAGGATCCAGCAGTGTTCCCTGATTTCCCATCATTTTTTCAGCATTGTAACGGGTACAATGGCACTCTTGGTCCAGTGGAATCAACGCTATCACGCCTAATCAATGACTGCATTGCTCGCCAACTTTCTTTCTTCAACCGAATGGAAGGCGCCATAACCGGGACTCATCTCTTGGCTGACCATCATCACAACGTGCCGGGACGCATGAAATTGACGGACGAGTTCAATGGCAGGAAATTTTCCCCCGTTGAAGGATTGCACTCCGTCATGAACGAGCGCCAACAAATTCTCTCCCATCAATTCACATCGACTACGGGCAATGCAGAGCGTCGATTTGTTGGTCGGAGTTTGCAGAACCGGTACAATGCTTACAATATTGATACTTCTCTGCTCATTATGTACCTTGACAAGTGCTGCGATGACCGAGAATGGCTACAAGATTTCGACATCATTGTTCTCCTAGACAATCATCACCTGATCACGAGGTATAGGGACAATTCGAACGACACGGATCATGCTCGGCAGGAACTATTTATGGCTGGCGTGGCCGAAATCATTGTTGGCAATGGACATGCTTCAATGCGGGAAGGCTCCATCATTGAGGCTGAACTGGATGCATTGTTGGATCGAATTAAAAACTGGGAAAACGAGAATGATGTGCCACCGTCGAAGCGCATTGTGACGACCAAACTTCTATCTTGCCACGAGACGCAGAAAAAGCACATCAGAAATTGCTTAACACCGCCTGTAGGGCCGTCAAACACCGTCGTGGATCGCTTCTTCCGTTCGACTCTACGTCGTGGATCGGGGAAGAACGAAAACTTATGGCGTCAAGGACGAGCCATTTTCCCGGAGACTATGTCCCTGGATGGAGGGATCTTGCTGCTCCATGCCGTGGTCGCTCAAATCAACTTTCGCGGCGAACTCCAATTTGATCCTCGCTGGGCATATTTGCCAATCTCTGGTATGCATATCATTCTCACTCAATATCTCGCAGCTCTTTCGACCGATGGCATAACTCCCTCCCAAACGTCTCTGTCGACAATGTTCCATATGTTGCCTCTCTCGATTGAGGATTGTCACGGCGAGTTTGGATTAACGGCGGCATTTGGACAATCCCTTCCTCAACTTCCAGAAATTCCAGCAGGTCAGCTAGAATCCGTTGGAATGATTGCCGAAGCAATAGCTGATAATGCAATTTGGTCGAGCCACACGTTCGATGCGATTGTGAACGATGCGCTTGAGGTTGCCGCAATTGCTGTGGAGAGGACTCCGAACGATGATCATCACTGCATTGGAGAAGACGAAGCACTACCGCTAAACCATACTGATATAAGCAACACGCCCCATTCTATTCAGTCCAGTCGCAAGCGCAGAAAACCCGGACCAACATCGCATGGGCAAAGCTCTTCTTCAAATCACCATAAAAAATCTCGCAACCTCAACGCGTTGGGCAATGAACGTCAATCGGCATTAGAAGGCCTTAATCTCTGGGAAAAAGTGATGAGCACTTCACCAATGATCAACCCCTTCGAACGGCGCTTACTCAGAATGGTGGCTCTCAAATTTCTTCAACCCGATGAACTGCTTGATCTAAAAGATTTTCCAATTGAATCCTTGCATATTCCACAATTGCATCGAATTTGGTCTGTTCTTGTCTCGGCTTTACATAGCACCAATTACGCTTTCAAACGGTTCATTCGGTCAAAAACAGAACAGGTTCTTAAACAGCACTTGGAGGATATGGTTGCCCAGTCTCGTTTCAGATTGCCCATTCAACGAGCAGCGCCAAAACGCAGCATCATTACTGCACTAAATCTGGCCGCGTCATTGATTGCTCCAACGCAGGCGGGCCGTGAGGATAGTTTCATCCAGTTAGAAGAGACTGTCACCACAACAGTAACTCGAAGCGTCACTTTTACAACCGGCGCCCCAAGTCACAGTTCAAGTCAGCCCCTTGCAACAGATCTGCAAACGTCCCCGCCCGATCTAATAATTGAACGATCAGCGGACGATATCATTGATCGACTTGTTCAAAACGAGATTGATGCTGGGCATGCCGGCAACATTCACTGGACCAAAGTGGTCGCCCCAGCTTACGCCCGCATTGCTGCACGCCGTGAGGATCTAGTTCAGATGGCCCACAAGGAGATTCAAAATCGTTGGGATTATCTTAGACGTCTCAAAAGGAAAAGGACATCAAACACTTTGCAGTCGCATACCGAAGCGCAAAAGGAGCTCGGTGATCAAGACGCCATCTACATTCAACCATCGCCGGTTGTTACACAATCATTGCCAGCCGAAACTCCGTCCACAAATAATTTAACTCAACCAGCGTCTTCTGCAGTCATCACGACGACGGAGGAACCTAATGTGGGCATCTCGTCCGCTGTCAGCGAGATTGGTTCCCGTCCTCCATTCATGGTAAATCAACAATTGCCGACTTTCAATCAGATAATGGAGGCCATCGTCCCCGCCCCAGCTACAGGAGAGCCGTTCTCCCAATCGGAGAAGGAGCTGCTCAATTACTTGCTAACTAGTCCAGCAGAGCGCTCCCATGTGAAATCGTCGACTGGTGATCAAATGTCTTGGAAGAGCCTAGCCAAGCGTTTCTTGTACTGGGGGCGAGTCGCACGGGTGTTGGGGATGAACCAGTTTCGGGTTCGATCCGATGTGCAGCTCAAGCAAAAGGTTAAGGATATTAACAAAAAAAAAGAGCTTGCAACAGTATGTGTGAAACCCCGAAAGGTATGTTTTTTATATGTATTATAGTAAAAAAATGATTTGGAAATAACACAATAATTTGCACTTATTATTCCATGATACAATTGTACCTCATTTAGACCATTACCCAATTGGATCTCCATAGAGAGCCAATTGGATCTAAACGGAGAGCCAAATGGCTCTCCATGGAGAGCCAATTGGATCTAAACGGAGAGCCAAATGGCTCTCCATGGAGAGCCAATTGGATCTAAACAGAGAGCCAAATGGCACTCCATGGAGAGCCAAATGGCTCTCCACGGAGAGCCAATTGGATCTCAACGGAGATCCAAATGGCTCTCCCCGGAGAGCAAATGGCTCTCCCCGGAGAGCCAAATGGCTCTCCCCGGAGAGCCAAATGGCTCTCCGCGGAGAGCTACATAGCTCTCCGCGGAGAGCCGTTTGCTCTCCGCGGAGAGTCGTTTGCTCTCCGCGGAGAGCCGTTTGCTTCCTCTCTTTCTCTCTCCAATTTATTCTTCTTGTCCCTCTATTGTAACATATGTTTATAAATTTTGCAGATCAATGGGGCAGAAAAAGATCCATTTTTTGAGCTCGAGGTGCTATTTAAACTCATTTGTTGGCCTAAGTTCAGCAATACTAGAACGATTGGAGGAGGATCAGAAGAAGATGCTGATGGATGCCAACATCTGGCATATCTTCCATGCACCAAAGGTACCGCAGAAGACTCCCCTTCTTTACGGTCTACTAAACTGGTATGATATAGAGAAGGATGTCTTCGTCATTGGATCGAGGGAGCTAACCTTCTTCCCCAATGACGTGGCAATGATATTGGGTCTGCCGAACCATGGGGAGGAAGTCATCCTGACTACCAAGCCATTTGGACCGCTAACGAAGTCCGATTTGAAGACGGAACTTCAATCGATGGAGAAAGGGTCGTCCCCTGTGACGATGAAGATATTGATTTTGCACCTTCTGTGCAATTTCTTCTTCCCCTCGAGCGCGGAGAGGATGTCAATGTTCTTCGAGGAGGTCTCCAGCTTGGAGAAATTTCAAAAGTTCAATTGGCCAGAAGCGATCTATACCTTCGTTATGAGGTCGTTCAGGTCGATGGTGGAGAAGCTGCCACCTGTTGCAGAAGAAGGCCAACTGCAACATTGGCCAGAGTCTTCAATGGGATACATCTATGGATGCACCCATGTTCTCGTTGTAAGTATCTATATTTCTAATTCCTAAAATGAAATTTGTTTAATATGTTCTAAACTATTGCAATGTTTGATATAGATTTGGTTCCTCGAGCACACCACCACCTTCGTTACGCACTATCCGTCATTGAGGCCACGAATATTAAGATGGTCGGAGAAGGTCTCATTTTCAATGAAAGAGATGGGGACTGTTGCAAAACTCTTGGATGAGCAGGTAAATAATTTAGTTTATTCGATTAACAACCACTTTTGAACTATCCAATACAATAGTTGTATTTCTTCTTTTTAGGTGTTGGAAGTACTAGATAAAATATCACCGGCAGAGAAGTTGTTATGTTCAGACGTGACAACACAGTGGACACCACCACCTCCCACATTTAAGAGAAAACCAATAGTCTCGCCATCTAGGGTAGTAAAAAAAATGAAGTTTGCACCACCACCTCCCACATCATTACCACCTCCCTCATCATCATCACCTCCCCCATCACCCAGCACATCATCACCTCCCCCACCACCTAACACACCATCTATCCCTCCGGCACAGTTTTGGATTGATTTCCAGCATAGGATGTTAGATCAATTTGCATTATTAGATAGCAAGATAGATAGTTCTGTAGATAGATTAGACAAAAAAATAGATAGAGTACATAGTGATTTAATTAGTTTTAGTCACAGTGTAGGTGAACGTCTTGAATCCATGAGTGCTGATATAGACACACTCATTCATCATTCCTTGCCATCATCTAGCCCGAGTATCTCTAGATCCCCCACCCACCAAAACGCTACCACCCTCACTACCCCTCACGATACTTCCATTACTGATATTCTAGACTCCCCATTGGGAGAAAGAGACATTAAAACTACAAAGGCGGATGAAATTGATGTGTACCTCGTTGACTATCCGGGGAGACCGCTAATAGCTGAAGAAGATAGAGATATCATCCATCAGCGTATGAGCGACATACCATTGAGGTGCCCTTTTGACATTATACACTTTTATATTTTCAAAATTTTGATCTATGCACATTGATATTGACGATGGCTTTCTAATGTTTCAGGAACGACCAAGCATTCAATAAATGGAATATAGTCGGATTTCGAGATGGCATGGATGCTCTTCTGACGAACAAATACGTCGAAGATTGTCACATTGATGCCTACGCAAAGATCTTGACTTTGCGTAGAGATCGGGATAAAGAACCGTATCATCCGTTTATGTACATCAGTCCGAACTTTTTGGTATGATCTCCCTATCAGTGTTTTATACATTAATAATTCTGTTTGCATTGCTAAAAAATGTTACAAATTATGTAGTTGCACTTCCCAAGGTCCAATGACGGAGAATCTAAGCTTGTAGCTGCATTCCTTGAGGGCATTACCAAGGAGAATCTCGCCAATATCAAAATGATTCTAATGCCAGTATGTTATAGTCAACACTGGTATTTATTGGTGGGTATGGTTAAAGAGAAGAAGTGGCGTATACATGACTCTCTGCGTAATGCCCAACAAAAAGTTTCCGCTAAAGAAGCTGTAAGTACAGTTCATTGACATGCAATGTAGTATTGTACATTACGAGTTACTAATGTACGAACAAATTTGTGTTAATGCAGATTTCTGCGCTCCAGAAGGCGACCGTTAAAAAAGTCCACGCAGGATTTTCCAATTGGAAACTCGACTTGACTGCTGGTATACCACAGCAGGAGAACTCCGTGGACTGCGGTGTCTTCGTTATGAAGTATATGGAGCACATAGCGAAGGAATGGTTGATGAGCTGGGAGAGTTGCGTAGACTGGCAGAAAAATATGCCTATGTTTAGAGCCCAGATCTGTGCAGACATCTTTAAAAATTTTGTGGTTGATTGATGTAAATTAAGAAACATTATTCGTGTACATTTGTAATGTTTGTCTATAATAACAATTGTTTCATGGATGAATATCGTTTTCAAATGGGTCAAAATTATAGCTTTAAATGAAATCAGTGAAGATACAGAAGGCTCTCCGCGGAGATCCAAAAGGCTCTCCGTGGAGAGCAAAAAGATCTCCGCGGAGAGCAAAAAGTTCTACGCGGAGATCCAAATGGCTCTCCGCGGAGATCCAAATGGCTCTCCGCGGAGATCCAAATGGCTCTCCGCGGAGATCCAAATGGCTCTCCGCGGAGATCCAAATGGCTCTCCGCGGAGAGCCATTTAGATATCCGCGGAGAGCCATTTGGATCTCCGTGGAGAGCCAAATGTCTATCTTTCGCAAATTGTGGTCGCGTTCTCTCCCTCCCTTCATTTTTTCTTCCTTTCCCTCTTTTTTCTTTCTCCCTCCCCCTTTCCCTCTCCTCCCCCTCTTTTTTCTCCTCCCCCTCTTTTTCTTTTTTCTCCCCCCCCTCCCCCCTTTTCCCCCCTCATACCAGAGTGGAACCCGGCGCCCCCCCCCCCCCCCCCCCCCCCGCGGAGCAGCGGAGGACAGCAGGATACAGACAGGCAAACCCGAGAGCGTACATGCCACCTAAGCGGACGCGTATGAATTTTCCGAAATTCAGGGGGCGGCGATGCCCTAGAGTGGGTACAGAAAGCTGAGCTATTCTTCAATTATCAGGAGATTCCCGTAGAGCAGTGGGTGCAGCTTGCTTGCTTCCATTTAGAAAACGACGCTTACCAGTGGACACAGTGGTTCATGCGAGGTCGGGGATATGTGTCATGGGTGGAGTTCGTTGAGGGATTCACCACCTGCTTTGGTCCTATAGAGTATGAGGACTTCGAGACCCTACTTCAGAAACTACGACAGAAAGGGACGTTGATGGAGTACTGGACGGAGTTCGAGAGGTTGGCGAATATGGTGTGCTGGGAAGAGAAGACCCTACAAACCTGTTTCATTTCCGGGTTGAAGGATCATCTGAGAGACGAGGACCATGCCTACATGCCCCGTAGTTTGAGCCACGCAATCACCCTGGCACAGATCCAAGAGGAGCGTTTCAACCGGCAGAGGAACCGCACCATCACGAGAGCCACGATTGCCCTAGCACCCGTGAGGAGAGATCCTCCTGCACCTGGCAAACCGACGGTGGCGAGGTTGACATGGCCTGAGCTCCAGGCAAGGAAGGAGAAGGGCATATGCTTCAACAACAACAACAACAACAACAACACTCAAGCCTTTATCCCACCATAGTGGGGTCGGCTATATGGATCCTCTGTCGCCATTGCGCCCTATCTTTAAGCATAGTCTCATTAATGCCTAAGTACATCATGTCTTTCTTTATAGTTTCATTCCAAGTCTTTTTTGGTCTACCCCTCTTCAAATGTGATAAAAAGTACGGACCAGGGCATAAATGTCAAAAGATCCAGGTTTGCATACTGAGGAAGAAGAAGAGGAAGATGACACCACAGAGGCTGAGCAGGAGGAAGAGTTGGATTTGGCAGAGTTCGGAGTATCCTTGCAGGCAATGGAGGGGTTCACCGCCCCTCTTACCATGCGCAATTCCGGGAAGGTGATCCAGGAGCGGATAACAATTCTGATTGATAGTGGGAGCGCAATGAAGGTGGGCCACGCAGTCGATCGGGGGGCCGCCTTCCAGGTCATGGTGGCCGATGGGAGTAAATTGAAGTGTGCAGGGGTGATGAGAGGAGTAAAGCTGCGGGTATAGGGCTACATTTGCCACACAGACATATACCTTCTGCCGATCAGGGGATCCGACATGGTCCTCGGTGTCCAGTGGCTGATACAGTTGAGGGAGTCACCATGGATTGGTATCGAATGACTATGGAGTTCACTCAGCAGGGGAAGGATTATTGTCTGCACGACCTCAAATCCTCTCCCCTGAAGGAGATTTCACTCAGGAGTTTGGAGCGGCTGGAGGAACAGGAAGTACAATGACGATGATCATGGGGCTTGCATCCTCCACACATCAAACGCTAGAGATACAAGAGTGTATGCAGGCTTTACTGTCCCAGTACGAAGATGTCTTTCAGGAGTCACACGCCCTTCCTCCACCGAGGTTCCGTGACCACCAGATTCAACTCAAGAACGGGACAGAGCCCCCCCAACATCAGGCCATATCGTTACCCGCACATAAAGAAGGCCGAGATCGAGCGCAGTGTCAGGGAGATGCTGGCGGCCGGTATTATTCATCCCATCACCAGCTCCTTTTCTTCACCCATCATCCTGGTAAAGAAGAAGAATGGATCACAGAGGTTTTGCGTAGATTACCGGGGTCTGAATAGCTCGACATTCAAGGATAAATTTCCTATTCCTATGATTGAGGAGTTGCTAGATGAGCTGCATGGGGCGTGCCTTTTCACCAAGTTGGACCTGCGGTCTGGCTATCACCAGATTCGAATGCGGGAGGAGGACATCCACAAGACTGCCTTTAGGACGCATGATGGTCATTACGAGTTCCTCGTGATGCCTTTCGGGCTATCAAACACCCCGTCCACGTTCCAAGCCGTGATGAACGAGATTTTTTGGCCTCTTCTACGTCGTTCCGTGTTAATCTTCTTTGACGACATCCTCATCTACAGTAGCAGTTGGGAGGAGCATCTGGAGCACGTGGAGCGAGTCCTCACTATGTGGCGTCAGCATCAGCTTTATGTCAAATGGTCCAAATGCTCTTTTGGTCAGGAGGAGGTCGAGTATCTGAGGCATTTGGTTTCAGCACAGGGAATCCGAGCCAACTCGAAAAAGATTGAGAGTATGGTTACATGGCCCCGCCCTACGACGATTCGAGCTTTGCGGGGGTTCTTGGGGCTCACAGGTTACTACCGACGGTTCGTGAAGAACTACGGTAAGATTGTGAGACCTCTCACTCAGTTACTTCAGAAGGATGCCTTCCTATGACAGGAGGAAGTAGAAGCGGCCTTCCAGGCTCTGAAAGGGTCTATGACGACCACATCGGTCCTGGCTCTCCAGAATTTCAGTAAAGAGTACGTGTTAGAGACAGACGCTTCGGGTGTAGGGATCGGCGCGGTACTGATGCAGGAGGGGAGACCCCTGGCCTTCTTCAGCAAAGTCTTAGCACCAAGGACACTGGGACTGTCTACTTATGAAAAGTAGATGTTAGCCATCATACACGCCGTCACCATGTGGAGATCATACTTGCTGGGACGTCACTTCAAGGTCCGCACGGATCACCAAAGTCTGAAGCATTTCTCGGAGCAATGGTCGACCTCTCCCCTCCAACAGAAGTGCCTGACTAAATTATTGGGATATGATATTATGAGATCATCTACAAGCAGGGGAAGGAAAACGTGGTCGTCGATGCTCTATCACAACTTCCGGAGAGCACTCTCTCCCATATCTCGGGGCCCCTGATCGACTCACTGGATGAGATTTAGAAGGAGGTATTACAAGACCCCGAGCTTTGGGCCATCGTGGACGCGATCCAACAGGGGCAGAACACACCACCAGGGTTCCACTTACAAGGAGGGCGACTTTACTACCAAGGCAAAGTGGTCATTCCGCCCACCTCAGCTTGGCGGACTGTCATGATGCACGAGTTCCATTCCTCGCCGACCGGAGGCCACGCTGGCGTGCTTCGCATTCTACAGCGGTTGCGTGCGAATGTCTTTTGGAAGGGCCTGCGTCAGGATGTTCAGCAGTTTGTCCGACAGTGTGAGGTATGTCAGCGCTAGAAGTATGAAATGACTTCTCATGCGGGTTTGCTTACACCGCTGGAGATCCCACATCACATTTGGGACATGATCTCCATGGACTTCATCGACGGCCTGCCCAAATCTCAGGGCAAGTCCGTCATTTAAGCTATCGAAATACAGGCACTTCCTTGCATTGAGCCATCCCTACACTGGGGAATCTGTCGCCGAGTTATTTGTTCGGGAGATTGTTCGAGTCCATGACATACCCCGTGCCATTATATCAGAACGGGATCCAGTATTCGTGAGCAACTTCTGGCGGGAGATCTTTCGGCTGCAGGGTACAAGGTTGCGCATGAGCACGACCAACCACCCCCAAACGTATGGTCAGACGGAGGTCCTCAACCGGGGAGTTGAGACGTACCTGCGATGTTTCGTGTGGATGAGCCGCATACTTGGACCCGTTGGTTACATTGGGTTGAATACTGCTACAACACCTTTTATCATATAGCCAGTAAGCTCACCCCTTTTGAGGTCGTCTATGGTCGTCCCCCACCTTCGTTGGGTGCTTATGAGCCAGGCAGCACGGCTCTTCCCACTGCTGACCGGACGTTGCGTGACCGGGATCGCACCTTGGCTCTGTTACGCGACAACCTCCGGATAACTCAAGACTGCATGAAGGCACAAGCAGATCGGACAGAACGGGAAATCGTTGTCGGGGACGAGGTTTTTCTCAAGCTCCAACCATACCGGCAACTCTCCGTCTCCCGGCGAGCAAACCAAGAATTGGCACCACGGTAATATGGTCTTTTCCGCATTATCCAGCGGGTAGGTCCGGTGGCGTATACCTTGGCGCTCCCTGAAGGGTCCCGTATACATCCTACCTTCCATGTGTCCTAGCTCAAGAAGAAGATTGGTGACGCAGTTCAGGGGAGCCCACTCCTACCTGAAGCGACCACAACGGGAGAGCTGCACCCCTTACCGGAGGAAATATTGCTGACTAAGTGGAAGAAACGCGGCGCGGAGTACCATCCTGAAATTCTTGTTAAGTAGAAGAATTTGACTGAGGCGCACAACACCTGGGTTGATCTACTGGAGTTTCGCGAGTTGTTTTCGGAATTCCACCTTGAGGACAAGCTGGTGCTTGATGGGGAGGGGAATGTTATGCCCCCGAACGCACTGCGGTTCTCGGGACATAAATACACTCGACGACCGAAGGAGGCCACACAAAGCAACGGGGCTGAACCAACCGGTTCAGCCCCCAATCAACCAAAAGGAGCCAAGAGGGGCTGAACCACACGGTTCAACCCCTATTGAGGGGGGCAGACGTCCCTCTCTAGCCCCTGGGTATTTATAACCCCGGGGCTCTCCTAGATGGGTTATCAAGATATATTTCTCAGGTACTGCTTCTCCCTCTCTCAAACCCTACCCTAATTTCTCCTTCTCTCCCAATCTCTCCCAATTTCCCTGTTTTTCTTCTTTGTTCATAGCACAACCACACACACCATCTCCTTCCAGACCTTAATCAAACTTAAATTAGACTGTGTGGAGAAAGAAATGGTTATTTTCCATTTGTTGGCTCACTGCCACCCCCTCCCTTTCAGAGAGAGATGAGAAAGTAATAAAAAGAGCTTGTTCTTCCACCTCAGTCGTAAACAAACTTTAGGGTAAGTAGGCCATTAAGAAATGAGGATACATGGAAGGGAGAAGGAGTGGTTGTCGTGCGTGTATGTGTTAGGGTGGGAAATGAGATCAGGGAAATCCATCGAGAGCGCATCAATTGATTTCTTTAAGGAGCAACCCTAGTTATTTCCTTGACCTCCAAGGTGATTACAAATGCTCCCCCCCCCCCCCCCCCAATAGGGATTACAAAGCAAAAAGACAAAAAATTAGAAATATGACAAATGAGACATGACAAACAAACTACAACAATACCGACTAAAAGGAAAAATTACAAATACATTAATAGGAAAACATGTGATTAACTAGTCGGGGATGCTCAGTCGTGTGTCCACATGCACGTGGGGGTTCTGTTGTTCTCAGATGGGCCCCGTAACAATGTCTTCGACTGGGAAATATGATTTGTCCTCAATACGCTGCAACAAGACTAATTGCAAAGATCATCCCGGCAATAGACGTAGCCACTGCATTGGGCATCCCATAATTCGACTAGTACTGGTATAACCGCTAGGTTGCCCCAGCTAATGTTCTGGTGGCTTTGTCTACTGATGCGTTTTCGATCTCGAGGGCCTCGAAGTAATCCATACCTGTGTCATTCAGGTCATCCCAGATCATGACTCGGAACTCCTCCATCGGGCAGTTGTGGGTTGGACAGTAAAGTCACTTGCAACAAAGACAATATTTCTTACTCCTCGAGTCATTATACTCTTGCTTAGATAAGCGGTTAGTAGGGAAAGGATGGTTTGGGCGTGGATAGGTGGTCAAGGCAAAGCATTGGTGGTGTTGGCGGCTTAGGGTTGCGGGAAAGCTATGGTTGGAAGGGTGGGGGATGGCGGTGGAAGAGTGAGTTTAGGAAACATGTTGTGGATATCGGCTGACATAAAAGTTTCATGGACAAAACGACATGTTTTCGATATTTTTTGCAAAATATCCTTTTGAAATATATTGGCAGATATATCAGCTATCGACCAATATATGGGCCGATATATTGGTCGATATATCCGGACGGTATATCAATTGTTTTTTCAATTTATTTTATTTAGCTTATATGATCTAATAGACAACAAAACAAAATTATTGTATTGTTTGGGTTGTTTTATGACTTAGCTCTCGACCCACATACTGCTTCGTCTGGCTTTCTTTCATAGGCACGTACGTCGTCAACGTTGATTCTACTTGACCTTTGGATTTTGGATTGAGGATTCCTTATCTTCGATTGTTGTCGACGACATTCAGGTTTCTTGCTTCTTCTCGCTTTCTTTCCCGTGTTATACCGTTATTACTTATGTAACATAGGATATTTATACTAACTTGGTAAATTTAGAATTTTAATAAACGTTAAATTGTTAAAATATCAACATATATAAATTAAAAAATGATTATACGTATATATAATTATGTATATAAATATTTAAATATTGAAACCCGATAGAATATCTCCGATATATCCCTCGACATATTAAAACCAACATGAAAAACCCAAACCAACGTGCCCACGAGATCTGACATCTACAACCTTGGAACTAGCAAAGAACTCGACTTCGACAAAGAGAGTGGGGTTCAGGGCTTAGTTGATGGTGGAGGGATGGAGGGTGTGGAGGCGAGCACGGATATGGAGCTAGAGGTTGTGCATGAAGTAGTTGAGGTGGTGTCCAAGTGATAAACCCGGAATGTGCATGACAAGTTCTATAAACTCGTCCACGTATGAGTCGATGGATCCCGTCTGTCAGACCCCTCACATCGCATTGCCAAAGTAGCGCCTCTATGAGAGTAGCCCAGGTAAGGCCAGGCGAGGTCTGGCAGAGCCAGCGGACCCAGTGGAGCACTGATCCATCCATGTTGAAGAGGGTCGTGGAAACATGTGCCTCTGCTATGTGGTGGATGCCAAAATAATTCTCTGCCTTAGCAAACCATCTGAGTGGATCAGTGTCATTAAAAGCCGAAATGTCAATATGGTGGTGGGTCGGAGGGGGAAACTCTAAAATAGCTACCTCTCTTGGAGCGAGTCGCGCGTGGATCCCAGAGCAGAGGCGACATTGGTTGAGGATGGTTGGCCCAGCTGCATGGTGCAAAGCATCACTAGAATCGACGTGAACTACTTGTCTTGGGCATTGAGGCAAGCATTGATGGTGGTGAAAGCGGAATCAACTGCATCCCAACGGTTGTCCAGCATTTGGCGTGTACTGGGCAGAAGCGGTTGACGAGTCAGCAGAGAGAAGCACCGAGAATAGAGACAGATGCTATCAAGAGGGGTTATCAGTTCTCGGAGTTGGGCATTGACACTGTTAGTAAGGTAGGACGTTGGAGGACTACGCAGATCGCAAGGGAGAAGTTGTTAATTTTGCAGCATTGGTGGCAAAGACATTGGCTAGGATTGGCACAAGTAGAGTATTATCAGGCGTGTGATGGGCCGGAAGGGCAAGCGGTATGAAAGGCTATAGCAATCGTCGAGCTTGGTGTGGAACAAGAGAGAAGACCAGTCGAGCGAACGATGGGAGGTGTGTGTGAGGTGTGTCGGGTGAGCAATGTGTGCAAGGAGCTCTGGCGAGCAGCACATAATAGCTGGAGGAATTCTCGAGGGATGCATGTGACCTCGAAAGCGAGGTCTGATCAAGAAGCTGGAAGGGACAAGTGGACGAACGGCACGAGTTAGTCCAGACGAAAGTAAGCAGGAGTAAGCAACAAATCAGAACAATGCTAGGGAGAGGAAATGGGATGGGGGATAACTACCAAGAGCACCTATCTTGACAACCTTATGGAGCAGCCCTAATTCTGTCAATTGGCGACGCTCGGGCGTATGTTCATCCAAAATGGAAAATTACAACACATACTAAAAAGGGAAAATTACAAATACAGCAATAGGAAAACAACATGTAATTAACTAGCAGGTAACACTCGGGCGTAAGTTCATCCACATGTGCATGGGGGGCAGGGTTCTACGGCAAAAAATACAAAATATGTTCGTTGGTTGCTTCCAAACACTCCCATTTATAAAGAGAGGTACAAAAATCGAAAGGAATAGTGGTAGAGAGAGGAGAACGACGGAGGGAGGTGGTTGAAACCTTGCCCAAGGCGATAGGGGGACGTATAGACTTCATCAAGAATCCCGTGGAGAAAAGTATTTTTCACATAATTGATGAAGAGGCCACTGAAGAGAGGTAGCAAGGGCGATGACAATACGAATAGATGTAATCTTGGTAACTGTAGCAAACGTCTCGTGATAATCTACTCCATATGACTGAGTAAAGCCACGTTCGACAAGGCGAGTTTTGTACCGAGCTACAGTACCATCGGGGTGGTACTGAATACTGAATACCCAATGAAAAGCGGTTGTCTTTCTCCGGGGGGGGGGGGCAGTGAAACAAGGTCCCATCTTTGATTTTGAAGTAAGACTTTCATCTCCTCAAATATCGTATGCTTCTAATTGGGATGAGCAAGAGCAGGGCTCAAAGGGTGAGGCATAAGAGTGTCAGATCATCAATTGTTGAGGGAAGGGTGGACGAACTAGGCAAAAGATCTTGATAAGACGCATACTTAGCAACAAGATGGGCGGCCACACATTTGTTGATGCCTTACAAGTTGCAATAGGAAGCTACAAAACGGGTAAAGACTAACTTAATATCAAAATGATGGGTTGGAGGAAATATACCTGACCTTTCGTCGGGAGATTTTGGCAAGGGGAGAGAGAGTTGGTTGCCCATAAAGATGTCGATGCCGATTATGAAAAAGGCTAAAGTGAGAGACTACCTCAGGTGTCGGAGAAGAGTGAAGTCTCAACAGGCTCCTAAGATGAGGATTCGAAAGGTTCATGCATGTGAGATATGAGCATAGACTCAACATGTTTATGCATGTTAGCAAAGACAGGTGGAACAATAGAGGATAAGAGAGAGAGGAAAAAATAGAAAGCTCATGAAATGTGACATCCCGAAAAATAATAAGATGACGACTAGTATGATGATATAGCATTTATAACCTTTTAACTGATTGGAGTATCCCATGATGATACAACGAAGAGGGATATCATCTAGCTTACGTCATGATGACCGAGTATCATGAACATAAGACATACACCTAAACATGCATAAAGGTAAGTAGAGCGTGCAATAATAGGATTCTGGAGGGACAAAGGGCAAGAACCATCAAGAAAATGAATAGGGAACTTGTTGATGATATAAAAGCTCATAGGAACAGTAAAGGATGGGAATGAGTGGTTCCCATGAGATATTGGTTTCCTCTCTGTAACACCATTTTGTCAAAGTGTATAGGGACAAGTCAAGTGTCTAACAATTCCTTGAATAAGCTTCAAACTGAGAAGATATATATTCTTCGCAATTGTTATTACGAAGAATTATAATATGTGCCTGAAATAGAGTTTAATCATAGCATGAAAAAATTAAAACATAGAAAGAACCTCATCACGAGACTTAACACGACAAACACATGTCATTCGAGGAAAAACTCATGTCATTCGAGGAAAAACTCAATAAATGTAACATAATATCGATATCCATCCACAAAAATAATAGGAGACGATTGCAAACATCAGACACATGAGTATAACAAGAACTGCTTGAAAGATAAGAATATATAACATGCTTAGTGCGAAAAAAAACTGATGCAGACCAGGCGTCACACCCAGCCCGCTCCCCTGGCGCCTGGAGAACCAGGCAGGGAGTCACACCCGCTCCAGGGGTCCACCCGGGCGTCGCACCCGTATGGCTTTAATCAAGTCCGCCTGAGGACTTCTTATCAAGGAGGTGCAGGGATCGAATCCCGGCCTCAACAACCCGCTGGCGCCTGTGGTGGGCTCCGGAGACGGGTTGGGGTGTATGGTCCGCGGACTTGATTAAAGCCATACGGGTGCGACGCCCGGGTGGACCCCTGGAGCGGGTGTGACTCCCCGCCTGGTGCGCCAGGCGCCAGGGGAGCGGGCTGGGTGTGACGCCTGGTCTGCATCACAAACATCACACTGTAACAAAAAAATCTGAAAACATAGTTTTGAAAATAGGGAAAAAAAGTACACAGAACATCAAAACTTGCATGTCCTGAACGAGCATGCAATAACATATTATCATCCTTGGTAACATGAGGCTATATATGTAAAGCAGTAAAAGAGGAGGACAGGAAATTTCAGGTGGGGCAGTTGATGATGAGTAACACCTGATCCTTGAAAATAATATAACCCACCACTCTAACGTCCCAGCCAAAATTCTTCTTCCCACACAGGCCCTGCAAAAGGCAATGTGTAGGAAAAAAGGTTACATTACAATTCATGGCACGAGTCATGCACTAATAGGTAATATATTGGAAGATAAGTGGGGAACATGAAGGACTTGTTTAAGGTAGACAAGAGAGAAATTGAAAGGCTACCCCAGAATGGGAGTCAATGAACCATCGGCCATATGCACAAGGGTATGCATAGGGGAAGGTGAGCAGTAAGGAAATAACGCATGTCATATGATCAGTCGCACCAGAGTCTATGATCCAATAAGTAGCAGAGAAGGTATTGTTTGCACTTTGAGTGCTAGCATTGAGAGTAGTAGTATGTGATATACATGTTAGTGCAGGGGAGGTAAACTACGAGATGGAAACAAAGGAGACAAGAGGTCCTTAGAGATGGCCATTCTGTTGTCGTGTGAAAGGCACAGAACTCAGAGAACTCAGCACAGAGTCAATACCGATCAGTACTTGTGAACTCAACATAAGTGTTGTGGGAGTGGAGAGGTGGTCTGAGCTAAGGATGCGGTTTAAAACACTTCTCAATGGGATAACCACTCGCAATGAGATCACTTAGTCCATCCATGTTGAGATAGAGATCCACCACGCCCATGATGTTTAATTTGATCATTCCTAGTATAAGCACCCCACTACTTGATCACACGGGAGCGCGCGGTGCAAAACCCGAAGGAAGTGCAACGACAGTATACTAGTCGAAGTAATAGAATGAATGAGTGAGTTTGTCGTATCCGTGGGGAACACAAAGCGAAGATTCTCAAAACTACAATGTCATAAGCTATATAAGCAGACGCGAGATTGATTTTCCTAATTACTAAATGCTTGAACTAAAACTAATGAAAGAGAGAAAATCCCTCTAACCATCCATTCAACAAAATAGAACACAAGCATTATCAATAATAGTAAAGGGCATGACAAAGAAAAGTTCCACAATACATGAAATTGTAAAAAACTTACAACCATGAAATAGAAGGAAAATCCTTAACATCCAAAGTTTTGATCGAAGTAGAGAAAATACAAGGAAGAAGAGAGGCTACTCTTCAGGTAGGAGAAAAAGAACCGCGGGTCATCACACGGGCTTCTAGTTAGTCCTTGGCCTCGTCCGGGCTTGAGGAGGAGTTGTCACTAACCTGACAACCTCCTAAATTATCAGTCTTCTCTCTATGTGCTCTAGCCTCCATGTTGATCTCTTTATCCTTCTAGCTCCATTGGAACCCTTGGAAACCCTAGCTTGAAGCTCTGGAAAAATCTCCCTTTGGAGTTTAGAATAGATTGGAAAAAGATCATGAAAAGGACCTAAAATTGGCCTTAAATACGCTGCAGAAATTGGTCGAGAACGGTCGTGCGCAATCTATGAAATCTTGACGGGAAAGTTTGCTCAGCCGAAAAGGTAAGATGACTTGGTGTCAAGATAATACGCACGGTCGTGTCGTTTATTGCACACCACCCTGCCATCCAGATTTCAACATAGTGATCTGCCTGTGCAGAGGCGCGCTGTCGTGAGCAAAGAAGCGCACGGGAAGAATGGCAAAGAGTAGGATTTTGGCCCGTATTGATATTTGTTCACACACGGCCTTGCATCTGGATAATCGATGCACAGCCAGTCGTTTAGCAAAAGCACACGGTCGTGTACATATGGTGCATGGTCGTGCTTAATCTCAAAAAATGACTCAAACATAAATGAGAAGGGGAGCAAGTGGAAACCTGGGGTGCACGATCGTGCACCTCAAAGTGCACGACAGTGCGCCCTACGCAAAACTTTGGATTTGTGTCTCAAACACTCCCGAATGCACATGAATCAATGTTATTTGCTCGCAAGGTGCTTATGTATCATACATTGATAAAACTTTGTAATATCAAAGGATTATAACATAAATTAGAGGCAATCAGAAATAAATTGGAGTAAAAAATGTGCCAAAATAACTATATAAAATACACTTATCACTACTCTCAGTAAATATGCAGGACTCAGAAAAAGGAGCTGACTGTATGGAAAAAGCAGTCCTCTTAGTTGTGGTAGACTAACCAAGTGTGCTCATAATAAGGTGCTCACCCTCTGCCTCAAGAACTTAGACGCAATGGTATCCAACCATGGTAAAGTGCAAGTGAATAAGACATGTTATCTGAGCATGTTTTATTCCTCACTAAGTCCGCCCAAGAACTTACAAGATTATGCTATCTCCTTCCGTGCAATGAAATATGAAAGCATGTTTGAAGTAAAATCATTGTGATATTGTTAGAATGTGTATAACTCTTCCCACGTAGCCGAGAGAGTATTGTAATTTGTAATACTCGGCCACAGACTGATCTTCTTGAGAAATGGTAGCAAGATTCCATGAAATTTGATAAGATCTAATAGCATTGGTAGATGATCTATATAAGGTCTGAAAAATCTCTTGCGGCAGAGTTGCAAAATAGATGTCTTTAACGAATATTCCATGGAATTGATAAGCCAAGATTCAACTTGATTATTTGCAAATTCCCAGGCTCGATTATCTTCCTTGAATTTGGTAGAGGTGGTGTCAGTAGGGCGTGGAATTTCACCAGTGAGATATCCAATTTTTCCCCGTCTAATAATAAAATGACGAATTGAGGAAGACCAAGTAAGTGAGTTTCTGGAATTCAATTTAATCTCAGATAGAGTAATCACATAATTAATCAATTGATTCTCTTCAATATGAAGTTCAACCAAAGTGGCAGATTGGAAAGGAACGCAAAAAAATTCCTACGAAAGAAATGCAGAGAAGCAGGTCATTGAGCAAGCACAAAACCAAGCAGTAAAGTGTTGGACAGAGAGAAACTGAGCGTGGAGTTGGCTGTTGGAACTCAAGCAAATAAATAAGGTCATATTGTTGATGCCACAACTAACAAAAGAAACTCCGTGGAGAAAGCACGCCTGTCGGTGGATCGGATCGAGACAAGCCGAAGATGAGCGGAAGAGTCTGTTGTTGATGATGGTTGCTGGAACTAAAAGAAGATGTGTCGTGGAAACAAGCTTGACGGCAGAACAAGAGACGCCGGCAAATTAAGCAACATGTTCTCGGGTGAAAAGGCCAAGGCAGATCGAGACATGTAGACAAATCAAGTAACAGGTTCTTGAGCGAAAGGCAAACAATGATCGAGTGCTGAAGGAGACCGACAGGATCGCGGGCTACAACCTAGCGGCACCACGTTGTAAAATAAAATGATTGTATTATTGAGATTTACAAGACTTGCAATATATATACAAATGAAAGACCTAAGGAACCTACACGATAATAAGTACAGCATATGTAATAAAAAATAATAATAATCCAACAAGAACAAAAGCACAAGAATAGAAAGAATAAAAAAAACAATCAGTTTGTTGAATTTATAATCAATAGGAAAATGGTCTGCAATGACCTAAAATAATGATTGAAGAAATATCTAACCTTTACATCTTTGTCAAGACAAAATGTCATCATAGCATAATAAACAAAAACATGATAGGTACAATTTGAGAGCTTCTGAGCATCTAGAAAATATCTGCGAGCAGCTTCGACGCCCTCGGTTCTCCTTAAAAACTTAATAAACTGGAACATGCAGATATATTTTAGTTTAAAACAAAACGAAAAATAATTCAAAATACAGGTGAAAGTTACAAGCAAGAAAAAAAGCTTGCCTGAATATGTGCAAGCGATGTGACAATGGAATTGTTATCTACAAGACTTTCATAAATTTTCTTAGCAGGCTACAAAAAAGAAGAGGGAACAGTGAAGTTTAATCCTTTAAAAACTTAACCATTTGCCGATAAAAGCACAATTCATTAATGGACCTGAATTGCTCCATGAAACTCTTCCAATTCCGCATAAGCATACTTCAGAGGTGCAGAATCTATCAAAAGCAGTTGCAATTTGATCTACAGTATCAGGACTTGGTAAGCACGAATGACTAATTTAAATTATAATATTCATTTGAAGTGTTTTCTAAGTGAAATCCATTAAGGGAGTATATAATCCATAAACAAATAAAATATCGGAGGATAGATAATGATGGGATCAAGTCACACAAGGGTGCGCACGATGATCGGAGCAGTTCATTTTGTGCAGATAGACGATTTAAGAATTTTAAATATTTTTAGTATTTTTATGATTTTATTTTAAACTTATTTGTAAAGCCATCGTGATCAAAAAATCATGACCATTCATGACGGTTCCGAATTTAATAAATAGGACTATAAGACTTTATTTGGCATTGAAAGTTTGAGAGTGGAATCCATCATTTTGGTCACCCGGTGTCGAAGCCGCGTAGGTGCGAAGCCAAGGAAATGTCTCCCCCTTCACCTTTGCCGCCGCCGCCATCCCTCCCATAACCGGCCATCCCTCCCATAACCGGCCAGCCATCCCATAACCGGCCAGCCATTTCATAACCGGCCAGCCATCACCACTTGGCCGGTCACCCTCTATCTCCTCCACCCCCACTAACTCATAATCACCGTAACTACCTAATAACCAATTTCGCAACCTAGTAACAACCCAATAACTGTGCACTTCCCACAATAAATAACCGCATTTAACTTGCCCACTTACCAGACTCCTCCCAAAATCCTCAAGCAACCTCCCTACTTCTCTAAAGAAAACCTCCCACAATTCCTCGAAACACAAGGCCACCACCACCCTACATTGACAAAATTATCAAAGTTCACATTGTGTACACTTACTAAATTATATAATTATAATTGTTGTTGTTTTATTTCCGGATTAATTGAAAATATGCATGCATCAGTTATATACTTATATTGGGTTCCTCCGCGTCCATTACGCACACTCACGTAGAATTGCATTAGCCGGCACCGCCAGTTTCATATCCCGTCCTGCGTCACTTATAGTATGGTGTCAAGTCCTCAAAATTGAATACGGGATGGATACTCATACTCTTAGAGATATTAAGCTCATGTGTTTGATACGATCCTCCTCGTGACTGTATAGAGACTCATTCGTTAGACATTCAATTTTTTAGAAGGCCCCTAAGGAGACTCTCAGTGCGAATTCTCACCACACATGCTCGTTTTCATGAAATATTTACTCCCACATGACTATCTGCATGAGATTTATAAGATTCATTACTAATAATAATCTTCCACCGAGCCAACCCATGCAACCTAATGCTAACGATGAGCGAAAGGCTCAGCTGACTCACTAAGACGGAATTCTAGGGGGGCTGGAATGAGGTCAATAGGCTTCCCGGGCTCGTAACCTAGGATTATATGAAAGAGACTTAAACTAATAAACATACATACCGAACTGTTATATGCAAACTCTGTAATAAGGAGAACCAAATGTCACTTAGATGCATGCTCATCCACTAGACACCTAAGCAGATTCTATCCACTACCTTATTCTGCCTATTAGTCTGAGGGTGATAGGCCAATCAAAATTTTAGGGTCGTGTATGCCCTATGCCACAGTTTCTTCCAAAAATAGCTCATGAATCTCACATCCGAATCAGACAATATAGTCTTGGGTAAACCGTGCAACCTAATGACATCTCTCACAAATAGTAACGTGACTTAGTGCACGTCGGCAGTCTTGTTGCACACTATAAAGTAGGTCATCTTTGAGAAGTGGTCAACGACGATGAAAATAGAATCATGTTTCTTCAAAGTGAGAGGTAGCCCGAAAACGAAGTCCATACAAATTTCTACTCCAGGCTGATGTGGGACAGACATGGGAGTATATAATCGGTGTTCTGATTTCTCCGCTTAGTCGTCTGACAAGCACGACAATGCCAAATAACACGAGCAACATCCTTTTTCAAGCTTAGCAAATAGAAGCGGTCCTCAACTGCGGTTATAGACATATCCTACCAAACTGACCGGGGGTACCACCCGCATGCATCTCCCAAACTGAGTAATCAAGATGGAAGGTCCTAGGAAAGCACAGGCAAGAGCCCCGATATAAATAACCCTCAACGATCAGGAATCCCTCAGTAGGCTCCAGGGGATCTCTCAATAAGACGGTGTAAATCTCACAGAAGTTAGGGCAAGTTGGGTAATCAGTGATCACCCTCTAAAATTCAACCACTCGTGCGCTAAATGTCTGTAACAACGTGATTCGGCGGCTCAGAGCATTCACAGGCTTGTTCTCAACACCAATATGGTATTTGAGAACGTAGTGAAAGTCCTGCAGGTACTCGACCCACTTAGTGTGACGATGACCCAACTTCCTTTGCGAATCTAGATATCGTAGCGTCTAGTGATCAACGTATGACACAAACTCCCGGGGTAGGAGATAGTATCTCCAATAGCGCGGAGATTGGAGAATTGCATAAAATTCTTGATCATAATTCGAGTATTTCTGCTTAGCTTCGTTTAGTTTCTGACTAAAGTAAGAAACTAGATGTCCCTCCTGGCTCAACACAACACCAATGATAATGTTAGATGCGTCGCATGCGACCTCAAGTGCCCTATTGAAGGCAGGGAGTCTCAATACAAGGGTGGTCGTCAACTTCCCCTTAACCTCTTTAAATGCCTTATTGACCACCAAGGTCCATTGAAATTCGCCTTTGCGGAGGTAGCTCGTGAAGGGGGCATACTCATGTTGAACCCCTTAACGAAACAATGATAGAAGGTGGCAAGTCCATGAAAACCGCAGGCCTAGTGAATAGTTGAGGGTGTGTGCCACTCGCGAATAGGCTTGACCTTCTCGAGGTCAATAAACACTCCAGTGAAGGAAATAATAAATCCCAAAAAGTGAAATGAGTCAGATAAAAATGAACACTTCATCAAATTCACGAATAATTTCTCCTTGCGAAGAAAGTCAAAGAGAAGTCTCAAGTGCGTGAGATGGTTCAAGTGGGTGACTGTAAACTAGGATGTCGTCCAAGTATACGACTAAAAACTTTCCTATGTGCGGTCGTAGAATCTCATCACAATCCTCATGAAAGTGCCTGGGGCATTTAATAGCCCAAATGACATGATCAACCACTCATACAGACCATCTTTGATCTTGAAGGAAGTCTTCCACGCGTCCCTCTCTTGAACATGTACCTGGTGGCACCCACTACGAATGTCGGCCTTCGAGAAGATTTGGGCGCCAACCATCGTATCCAATAGGTCGTCAAGCTGGGGATAGAAAAGTGATACTTCATCATGATCTTATTGAAAGCTCGACTATCTATACACATGTGTCGGTTGTCGTCTTTCTTGGGAGTAAGAAGGGTGGGGATTGCATAAGGGCTCCGTCTCTCACGAATGAAGTGCTTCTTGAGAAGCTCATCGAAGTATCGCTTGAGCTAAGCATGCTCATCAAGATTCATACGATAGTGGTGGAGATTGGACAAAGCAGCTCCTGACACTCGATCGATAACGTGTTGGATATCCCACAAGGGCGGTAGCTCGTCGGGAAGCTCATCGGGCATGATATCAACAAACTCATCAAGCATGCAACGAACGTCCCAGTGAGGCTCGAGAACATCAGTAGGGCACTCATATGTCATTGTGGCAACCACTACATAAACGATGTCTGAGTCGACACTATCCCTCAAAAATTCACTGCGCCTCAAAATATGCAGGGGTCTCAAGGAGCTCGTTGTAACACTCCACCTGTAATTATCGTATAATATGGGTCCGGTCGGGCCCCCACAACATACAACCTTCACTAATAGAATATCAAGAAGTGGTAAAAAAAGATACAATCTAAACGACTCAGAGTTTATATAAAACTTGTGGAAGTAAAATATCAATAAGTTTACCCAAAAATAGAATGTCCACGTCTAATACAAGTATAATCAGGTGCTCAGTCTTATGGTCGTTACACACCATCATTCTTAATAATAATACATCAAGATTTATAGTTTTAGGGCATGCGGGCCCGATATATAGTACAAAAGAAAAATAAATACTTCACACAACAATTTCTTTCTTTTTTGCTCTTTTTTGGCTTAGACCGCTGAGCTTCACCACGCATTATGCTACCTGTAACTAAATATACATAAACAGAAAATGAGGATCAGCATAAGCTGACCATCTACTGTATAACCCCCCCCCCCCCCCCCTCGGCCGTCCTAGAGGATTTTGGGGTGAGTTACCGCACACCGAACAAGTACGCAAATTGGGCAAGTATACAGTAAGGGTGCAACTCGGGTCGGTTTGGATCGGTTCCACCTAAACTCAAGAATCGATCTATATAGGTTCGGTTCGGACTTTTCGGAATCGGAACCGATTCATGTACCCAAGGCATAGAACCAGATCCGAACCAAAAAATTCGGTTCGGTTCCAATTCGTTTTCCGGTTCCACTCACATGTTATAATATTTTTCATATAAACTTGTGTATTAGTAAACATCAATTGTATGTTTAGAAGAGCAAAATTTTTTATACATAATATTCTTTAATTTGCACTAACATACCCTTAAACGAGCAACAAAATACATACAATGGCGTGAACTAATTTTTCTGATACTCATTGAAAAGGTTGTGGATCTGTAAGAAGGGCGAAGCTTTTAGGTTTAACTTAACCTGGACTAAATCGGAAGGCTCATATTGAATGAAATAAGGATCGGATGACTCCTATATTTTCTGATACTTAATTTCAATAACTCGATTCTCTGGTCGATTCTGGGAGACCGAATGTAAGAACCGAGTGCTCGGTTCTGAAAATTTTGGACCCAGAACCGAATTGAGACCCATGAGAACAAACCCGAACAACTCGGTTTGGTTCGGTTCTTCAGTTATTTTTGCACACCCCTAGCATACAACATGTTTATCAAAGAATAGTAAATTACAACAACTATTCTACGCATGTAAAGGCTCAAACATCATACACTTTATAGGTTGGGCAAATAAATAATTGTGAGCCTAAATATGCATCATGTATCCATGATGAGTTCGTTCGGGAATTCACAACAACCTCTAGCACATCATTGTATGAATCTAGCATAACATTCACACAACATCAAGTAGATTGAAGTCACTCATGGCCACACAAACTCAAGCTTTCATGGCACATACACAAACTCCCAGCTCAACACATAAGGCGTACCCGATTCTCGGGTTCTCTTCACCTATCATGTAGGATCATAACGGAAGGGATACTCAGACGGGTTCACTTCACATCGAATCTCGTGACGGAAGGTTTAGGGTCATCTTCGCATCGAATCATCATGAAGGAAGGTATAACGTCTTCACACTGAATCCTCATGACGAGAGGTGTAGGATCATCTCCACGACAAATCTCATAACGGAAGATATATAGTCATCTTCATGTTGAATCTCGTAACGTACATACGGCACATCAGGCTTCCAAATTATACCAACCGCAATTACTCTATCCTCTCAAGGGTGTCAGGCACTAACTACGCTCTAGTTACCTACGGACTGCAATAATTCAATCTTGTCGTCCTTGTGGCCTCAATCGTGGAACTACCCAAGGGATGCCAAAATACCCTCAATGTTCATGTCCCATTGTCCCCGCATCTCATATGATGATTAAGTGAAGTATTCTTCGATAACGCAAACTAAAACTTTACCTAAATGCAATCGTCATTCAACATCACCGATTCAGGACTACGTCCACGAAAACAGGTTTCGCACACCATGTCTAATTCGAAATCGAACGTCGAATTTCTAATGCAAAACATGTCAGGGACGCAATCTCACGCCCCGAGGTTAAGCGAATCAAAGTGATCCTTCTTCCACTAATTAATGTGAGAGGAACTCACAAAATGCAAAGAATCAAAGAATGAAACGCACAAGCGGTTTTAAGGCCGGAGGAAAGATTCATTACTCTTAAATTCCTTTGTGGTGCCATGAAAACCTTGAATGATGCGGTGGAGAATGACCAGAGGAAGGAGCTTATCAATTCCACGGCCACGGATCTTCGATCGGAGCTCCTGAGCTCCTCCAATGGCAACTTCTCCACCAAAACAAAATTTTACCTCTTCTCCCACCCCTCTCTCCCTTGGACGGTGAAAATGTGATAGAATGAGCTCCCTATGTCCCAAACCGCGATATTAAGTCAGGGGGAGGAGATCTGGGTCATTAGATGGAGTTGTTCAGCGCGGATTAGAACTTAAAATACGATTTCACGTCAGTCGCACGATCATATGTTCGATGCGCACGGTCGTGCACCAATTCTATTGTCTGCAGCTAAAAGCGTGCAAGAGATGGAGCACGGGTGCATGAAGGCGCGCGGTCACAAACATGACACTGGTTTTCTGCCCTTTTTTCCTTGTGCAGGAACGCACGGTCGTACGATATACAGTGCATGATTGTGCGTTAAAGATATTCCACTTTTTCTACCCGTGTTCGACTCAATGAACTCTCCACACATGTTTCATGCATGTACACGTAATCTAAAAGGTTAGGGATGAAATCAGAGCATTACACTCGTACTAATCAAAGGCTCGGCCCGACCCTTGGACTTTTCATTGGGTTTGGTGGGGGATAGAGTAATCTTTTGACTATTGTCATAAAATACACACGTGTTTGATCGATCATAGGTACGATATTGCACCACACACGATCCTCAAATGTGGCAAGACTGATCGGAACAAGGCACCGCTAGGTGACTTGGATCACAATCATATCGACTCAGATAACATGATAAGGGTGGGGGTAAGCCTCAGCCTTCACCTGCATCTGCTCAATACCCTTCTGGGTCACGATGTTCACACAACTCTCACTATCCATATCCAATGATCAGGGGGCGCCTGCACTAGAGAAATACGTATAGAAAATAGTAATGTGGCGCCAATACACATATGCATGCGGGTACACAGGAGGCGTCTAACTCCTCCCATCCTTAGTGATCTTTAAGTGTCACTCTCCCAACCCTCCTCGGCGGTGGTTACAATCTCTTTGTTAACCGTATCCTCAATCTCTAAACTAGGCTCGCACTCTTCGATAAGTAGATTTCGCGTAGGGCACTATGTCGCTTCGTGTCCGCTGCCAGAATATGTATAACATTGGATGCCCCCAGGCTTTGGAGCTCCATGGACGACTGCTTTTCCTTTCGTGTCCAATGGGGCATGAGAAAGCGCAGTTGTCACGGCATGAGCTAGGAAGACCCCCTGAAGGTCGAGCTGTCAGGACGGGAGGGAACCTGTCTTGGACCCGATGAGTGAAGTTACAACGCGTACTCTAATGCAAGCTGGAAAATCTAATCAAAGTTCTCAAGACGATGTGGAATCAACTCTCTACAGACATCAAAACGCAGGCCGTGCTAAAAATTGATGTGGTGGCAATAGGTTCCTCCACAATGTCACTCCTAACCACTAGCTCGTCAAAGCAATACATATACTCAGACAGTAAGCGTCCCTGGTGGAGGTCATATAGCTGATCAAGAAGTTGATCTGTATATAAGGCAGGAAGGTACTTATTTTCCAGCCTCAACTTCATATCCTCACTACAAGAAAATTGTTCTTTAGTGACAAAAATTTTGTGACAAAATATATTTCTTCACTAAAGGCGTGTCTTTAGTGATGAAATAATTTTCGTCACTAAAGACATGCATTTAGTGACGAAATATAAGCTCGGTCACTAAATACACACATTTAGTGACAAAATAAAGCTCGGTCACTAAAATTATGTCTTTTAGTGAGGCAATATAAATTCGGTCACTATAACTAATTTTTAGTGACAAAAAACTAATTTGGTCACTAGTTATAAAAATTAGGACTTTTCCTCGTAACTAAACAATATTTTTAAAATAAAATTATTAAATATACGAGAAAATCTAATTAAGTTTGGCTAGGTCATTAATATAAATACTAAAAAAAAATTCACTAAACCATTCTCTCTATTGTTTGAAATAAATTTTAATTAGTAATAGAGTTCCCTGCGCTGATATTTCGTCTCATATTTCCTTTCCTCTACATCTCATGGTTACCATTATTCCCGTATAGTGGTTTCCCCATATAGCTAGGGTTTTTTTGCTTTTCGCTCGACACACCTGCACCGAAACTACCATGATCATTGTTTCCCCCTTTCTGATTGCCGATTCCACCCTCCACCACCGGCGTGCGGGTGATTTCCCTATTTCATTTTATTCTCGACTCCTTTTAGCGCCGCCAAAATCATCTCCGCTGCTCGCCGTTTCCGCGTCTTGCTCGCCGTTTCCGCGTCTTGCTCGCCGTTTCCGCATCCTACTCGCCGTTTCCGTGTCCTGCTCACGGTTTCCATGTCCTTCTCTCAAAGTGTTGTTCGGTTGGAGCATTAGCATCAACAGGTCTCGACCTAGCATCACCGGACTGTAAGCACTATAAACCCTCGCCCTTTGTCGTCTCTTCTTCATTCCCGATCTTCTTTTCAGTTATTTATTCCATATTTCCTATTCGGTTGATTTGCAAGAATTTGTCGTATCTCGCACCAAGCATCATCATTTCATTTCATTGTTCACGCTTTCCTACTGCAAATGTGATGCTCTTTGTTATTTAGGTCAACTTCATCATGCATATGTTCCCGTTTACAACTACACGATTCATCAGAATGCACGGTAAATTAATGGATTATAGTTTAGGGAATAAAGTTCTCGTTTGTTGATTATAATGATTTGTTTCGAAACAGGTACTACTTATGCCACGTCTTAGCTCATGTAATACTCTCCGAAGGGTGTAAATCTATTGCAGCAGGAGTTAATGCCATGGATTTCTGAAATGGTATTAAAATGTCTGTGGATTCTATCATTGCTCATCTTAAAGGCCGAGCATGGATAATTAGTACACCAGAAAGGCAGAAAGAGATTACAAAGGTCAAGAATGTTGTCTTCACGCCGATGCTTTCATTCCTTTTTGCTATTTTTCTAAGAAAATTATGTTGACGCACACCATTTGACTATGCAATACTACTTTCATCTGTGGAATTATGGAGATATATTTTGCTCATTGGATTATCTTTTTTTAGTAGATTGTAGTTCGTATGAATTTAAATTCTATTGCTTGTTTTTATGTAATATATATTTGAAGTTAATTTTGTTTGCATCGGCTCATGTGAAACTTGATACACTAGCTGTTATATGTTGACAAATGTACAGTTTAATCAGGTAGCAACCATATCTGCCAATTGTGATAGAAAGATCGGTGGGTTAATAGCAAGAGCCATGAAGAAAGTTGGCAAAGATGGTGTTATTACCGTTTCAGTAGGTTCTTTAAGATTTTCATATTAAACAATAAACATACTTTATTGTTTCATGTTGTAACGAGGTTGTCTGAATATCTTTTTTGTAACTTGAACGACGGGAAGGAAACACACTGCATAATGAACTTGAGGTGGTTGAGGGAATGAAATTAGTAGAGGTAAGTATCTCCCTAGTTTGTTAATGATGTGAAATCTCAAAAATATGTGAGTACATTTGAACTATTAGATTCTGACTGGTTTTCTGATTCTAAAATTTTTTCCATGTACTGCTGACCTTCAGCTGTTTAAGATTTGTTTAATGTTCATCTTGCAAATAAAAAAAACTCTCATGCTTATTTGCATAACATGTCAATTAGGAACTGGAGAATCCCCTAATTTTGATTAATGAGAAGAAAAATCAGACATCCATATGGATCATCTCGTTCAAATCTTGGATCTTGCTATAAAGGTACAACTTTTTTTATAGATTTTAGTAATCTAATAACATGAACATGAAAATGATATAGCTTTGCAAAAGTAATTTTGTATTGTGGTTGCGTGAACATAATTATCTTCATTTACAGAAAAAGGGAGCTTTATTAATTGTTGCTGAGGACGTAGATGGTGACGCTCTGCCAATGCTTGTACTTAATAAACATCGTGTGGGATTGAAAGTAAGCTATCTGTATCCAGGCACCCTCTTTATTTATCCGTTTGAAATATTCAGCTTTCACTTCAGTTTTTGTGATGCCCTCTTGCATGTGCATTAATCCAATATGGACAGAAGAAGCTTGACTATGAATATGATCATTGTATAAAAATGAGTTGCAGGAAGGAGGTAACCTTCAGTTATGCATGTTGAGAGTCATTATCTTGAACATGCATTTCCATTAATCTAAGATTTTTTTGTTTTTTGTTTTGTCCATATAATAAAAAAAGTGGGAGGAGGAAGAGAGGAATGGGAAGTGATGATCGCCAGAGAGCTACTTCCTTCGGGCAGGTTTTGTAAAGGTTCTCATCTGAACATGCTACTGCAACAATGTCTGGTAACAATATGGTTGATTTTGCATCAGCTTCCTCATTGATTTTTCTTTTGGCATGGACTCCTAGCAAATGGGACTAAGAAGGGGAGCCAGTTTTAGCAGGTGGACAGATGATGGACAACCTCAAGCAGGTACTAATGCTGCTTCAATTGCACAAGCTACTGAGGAACAATTTGTATTTCAGCTACGTGGTGTAATTTCTGTCAGTAGTCCGCAGAGGACAACAGAGCCTTCTGTAGGACAAAATAACCAATCAACATTTTTAATTTCCAATAACCAGACACTGCCAATAATAGAAAATGAGCCTCTTGAACCGGGTCAAGTTCAACATTTGGAAACTGGATATGGATCAGCTCAATTGCTAGAGAATGTAGTTTGTGAAGTTCAACATTTAGAAGTGCTGGCCTTGAGAGCCATTCTAGTAGCTTAGCTTTCATTGATTCATGTTCTGCTATTCCTGAAATGGTCATGTCGTCTGTTATTTTTCCTAATGCTCATCCGCGAATTCCATATAATTTAGAAGTACTTCTAGGTCATTTGAGAGCAGAATCCCATGGTGAATGTCAGCCAGGAAGTGTTGGCCTTGAGAGCCATTCTAGTAACTTAGCTGTCATTGAATCTGATTATGTTATTCCAGACTCAAATGATGGCCATGCTAACTCAAGTCATTCAATTGTTGGTTTTGATGCAGGTTCTGCTATTCTAGTCTCAAAGAAGTAGGTGGATGAGTTGTTGATGGAGATCATAGATGGCTGAAGGGAGGGGATGGATATCAGCCGGAGTTGGTCGTACGGAAGAGGGCTCCTCGGGATGTTGCTCGTCGTGATGCAGAAGAAGGTTACGTTCAGTTACAACCTTCAGCTGGCGATGGATGAGTGCAAGACCTTCTTCTTTGTCGTCCATGAGACGTCGGGTTTGAGACCATTTTCTTCGTTGTAGTTACTCTGTATTGAGGGGTTTGGGCTATCTCCCACCCTCTTTTTTCTCTATTAATAAAATACCTTATGTTGAATAAACTTCTATTTGTGATTGAGTATTTAATTTATTTTTGTGTTTGAATGTCTAAAGTTGAATTTTAATGAATAACAAATGAAATAATTATATGAGGTTTTTGGTGGAATTGAATAGAATTTAGTGACAAAAAATGTTATATTGTGTTGCCTCTTTAGTGACCAGATCTTTCGTCACTAAAAATATACATGTAGTGACCGAACTAATTCGGTCACTAAAACTATATTTAGTGACCGAATCCATTTGGTCACAAAAACTTCATTTAGTGACCAAATCAATTTGATCACTAAAAGTGCATTTAGTGACCGATTCAATGCAGTCACTAAAAATTTATTTGGTGACCAAATCAATTTGGTCACCAAAACTTTTTTTAGTAACGGTAATTGCCTTGGTCACTAAATATGTACAATTAGTGACGAAAATCTTTTTGGTCACTAAATACATTTATTGGCGTGACATTCGTGACCACTTCGTGACTGACAGAATTTGGTCGCTAAATATCTTTAGTGACCAAAATCCAACCTTTAGTGACAAAGAATTTCATCACTAAAAATCAAATTTTTAGTAGTGCCTCCAATCGGATGATGGGGTAATAGTCGTCTCTATCAGGAGACCTCTCTAAACTCGTCTAAAATATATGGGCTTGCCCATGTAGTTTCATTTTGGCAAATCGGACGCACTACTCATCACTCATATTGAACCACTTGAAGTAGTGATCTATATCTATATCTATTAAGTCAATCACTGAAGACCCTCGAGTCCAGGTGACCGTCGAATGACGAAGCATCGATGCTGATGTGACGGGTGATATCGTCCTCCTAAGGAGGACCACCTCTCCAGGGCTCCTGATAATCCTCATAATAGTCCTCATAGTCATAGCCGTATTGAGCGTGCGGAGGGTCGCGCTCTCTACGGTCGTAATCTTAAGTCCTCACAATCATAGTCATGGAAACAGAGTGGGCGGTCCACAATCTCTTTGGGCGGGTGGGGTCTGTCGCGGGGAGGCGGGTGCATAACATAGGTAGGGCCATGTCGTCATTGTAGGACGAGCTCAGGGTTTCGTCTTACGGGTGGAGCGGGGCCCAGACGGGGAGCATCATGGTGGCGTTGACCAAGGGGAGGAGGAACACCTCTTGGACAAAGTTCAGGACGACGGGGCATTACCGAGATCCTTCTCAGGAGGATCGTTTTGTTATGTCAGAGCGTCCATCAGGTTCTCTAGGTTTTCAATTCTTATGTTCATCTCAGCGGCGTCATGACGAAGGTCCTCAAACTTGGTGCACAAGGCATCAAAGCGATCTAAGACTAGTCGTTGAAACTCAGCGAAGAACATGCTTGAATTCGAGCTAGTCGCCCGATCATCATAGACGTGGGGGTCAATATATTGGGGATCTAAAGAACCTACCACTACAAAGCATAAAATTGGCGCAAACCTTGGGCTTTGATACCAACTGATGTAGGGTATGCTAGGTGAGTGTGAGTTGTAAGATGCAATTTTAGGTGCAGTACTGTGGAAAATAATTCTACTAACCTAGGATGTATATGCAACACACCGACAAAATATCCGCACAGAATCACAATCAATAATTAAAACAATAAATCTCAGGATAAAAAATTTAGGCAATGCAAAATAATTCTTAGAGCGCGCAGATTTCAGCTTTCCTCCGCGTGACGGGACAAAACAAAAGCTCGCAACAAATAAGCCCTGCAAATCAAGATGAATATAACATAACAAACATTACTAAAGCCAAAGATCCAAAATCACATATATAAACAAGTTCGTACAACAATGAAGCGAACAAAATCCATACAACAACATAACCCACAAAATAAGCGGGTGCCAAAGTGGAGAGGTAGATCTGGTGGTTGGAGATAAACGAACACCCTCCCACTCCCAGATGTGGCGTAGGTAGTAGAATGACAATTAGAGGGATGGGTAGGGTTAGTAGTTAGGGATGATTGGTTGTGGCCAGGGGTAGATGGCAGGGAGTGGGGTGAAGGTTGCGGCTGATAAAGTAGGGATCGGGGATGAAGGAGGTTGTCGGGGACGGGGATGGAAACAAAGGAGATGTACGAGTGGAGCGGGGTTGCAAGTGGGCGGGTCCATCGGGGTGGGGGAAGGAAGAAATCGCACGATGTGAAAGCAGAATCATGCGTGGGAAGAAGGTCTGGCGGCTTGCGGAAGTTCTGTAGGGGAACAATGCAACTTCAGCTTATGGAGGGAATTTGGCTTGCAGTATGGGGAAGGGGAAACTAATGAAAGGATACAAGGAAATAAAAGGTTTTATCTAGGAGACGTCACATAGGGCCTCACAGAGTCGTTACCACGAGTGGTTCGTCAGAATATGGGATGAAGAGCTCTTCAAAATTCAACAACTCCATGACGGCTTCCCCCTATCTTTATTTATAATGAAAACACATTAAAAAAATCTTACATCAACGGTAGTGATTGGCCGTTAATATAAAGAGCTCGATCTCACTAAATATTAAATAAAAATAAAAATACAATATATTAAAATTTATGTAAACAGAAATCCGGACGCATTTGTGAAGTTAGGTCGTCGTCCGGTCAAATCTTCCTGCGTGAATAGCCGAACGTGGGTGCCGCCGTGCCACGAACCATGTGCGGCGGATGATCCAATCAACTTCACTAGCCACCACCTCTTGTGTGATTTAATAAATTACAAAATGAACCCTACAGGAGGTACATGAACTATAATGATGGTAGTTGTAATTCATTCTGCCAGAAGTAATATCAAATTAATCTACAATTAAATTTCATCCTAATAAAGCATATTGTGTGGTTCCCAATTGATGCAGGGTAAGTTGTGAGTGTTGGCACTCTAAGATGCAACCCTAAGTGGAATGCAATATGACTACCGAAAATCTTAATGAAGATGTGAATGTACTTGAAAGAGTCCGATTAAAATTAACAATAAGTAAATAACTAAAATATAGTCAATTCAGGAGCACATTCGATGGCGGAAATTGATTTAAATAATAAGAATTAATTCTCACATGTAGGAGCACAAATATTTTAAGCACGCAACGAATAGGTCCTGCAAATCAAACGATCTCACGGAAACAAAAACATATAGTATCGCACCCAACAAAATATAGTCCAAGCACAGAATAAGAGAAAACAAGAACACCAAAATATAACTTACGCGTGCAAGCGGTGGAAAAATGTGGCAACAGTGGGGATCCAAGGGTTGTTGGCTCCAACAGGGATTGGAGGTTGCGGATAGGAACAGGGAGGCTCTGAAGGGGCTTTAAACTGTGAAGGGAGGGATCGGAATGTGACTGGAAGAAAGAGTGCGGGACTGGTCTGGACGCGAGAGAGTGGGAGAAGAAGATGGCACGTGGTCTGGGTGAAGAGGGTAGCTCGAGAAACGGTAAGGAAGATGGAGGAGAGATCGACTGGAGGAGGGAGGGGCCTGTATGATGGTGGTTGGCGGTAGGATGGGGGATTTGATCGTGGAAGGCCGACGAATGGTGGGGGAGAGCTATGTAGATTGGAGAAAGAGGTGTCACGTGGCTGGGAAGGCATGTGTCTGGGAGTATGGAGTGTAACTATTACTTTCGGAGGAGTAGGGCGCGGTACGCGGCTAGAAGAAGTAACGGGGCTGGGAGATGAAATAGCGAGTGAAGAAGACAGTGGGAGAAGGAAAACCCTATTATTCGCACCAAGGGGGCCTCTCGGATTCGCACGGAGAGAAGGAGATCGGTGTTTTTGAAACCGAATCAAAAAACCTCGATACCCCCTAAAGCATCTGAATCAAACAACTCATAATGTCTGACTTGATCGAATGCCAATTACAACTCAAAAATAATAAACAAATACAAAAAACAGACTCGAAACGATCATCAGGGTGCATTTGTGGACTTAGGTCGTCCGAAAGGGTAGCGGATCACCACCTTCTATGGAAATAGAAGTGTGTGGGCAAACGATCTCCATCAACTACCCTCATCTTGAAAGTACTCATCTCCGGTGAGTGAAGATGATCATACTTTGGGCGTAGCCTAGGGGTGAGTCACTCAAGCTCCATCGGGGAGATCACGTATCATCCGAGGTCGGGCGGCCTCTCCAACGGACAAGATATCACAATGTATCTCGTGCGCCTGCGGATGTGAAGTCTTGAACAAATCTGAACTATGCCACCTGCAGTCATTGGTATCTCTAAATAAAATGTATCTCCATTTGATAACTGAAATAGCGGTACCATCAGTGGTGCTAGGTGACTCCCATAATGTAACTCATCAGGCAAAGACTAAGGTGGGGTAGGGGGGAAAGGAAGGAATGCGGCTCAGGCGTGTTGGTGGAGAAAAATCCATATACATGCGCTCCTCGTAATAAGGAGTCAGATCCTCTACATTGAATACTAGGTTTATCCCTACATTTTGAGGGATATCAATTTCATGTGTTCGTTCTGATCCTTCGTATGACTGTGTAGGGGGCCATCCGTCGAGCACTTGATTTCTTTGTTGTTCCCTGGGGGAACCTCTCAGATCATATGAGAACCATCACTCGCTCCCCTTCCTCAAAATTATGTGCTCTCATGTGTTGATCTGCCTAGGTTTTATAATAATCATTACTTATTGCAATTTATTCAGACTGTTTCATGGATCACATGTAAGTGCTGAATAAAGGATTCTGCAAACTCAATGGGTCTGGACTCTAAGGGAATATGGGTCAGGTCAATGGGCTTCCTAGGGTCATAACCTAACATAATGTGAAATGGACTTACACCTGTAGTTCTATTGACCGAACTACGATACAAGTTCTGCAATGGGCAGAACAGAATCCCAAGAGGTGGGGTTATCTCCTACTAAACATCGCAAAAGGGTTCCTAAGCTATGGTTGGTAACATAAATTTTCCCATCTGTCTATGGGTGATAGAAAGTGGAAAACTTTGGTGGCATAAGAGTTTTCTACCGCAATATTTTTCAAAAATAACTCACAAATCAAACGTTGCAACCCAAAACTATAGACATCGATAACCCGTGATACTTGAAGACCTCCCTAAAGCAGAGGACTGCGACATGGGTGGCGTCAGTGATCTTTTGACAAGGAATAAAATGGGCCACTTTCGAAAAACGGTCCGTCGTGACAAAAATAGAGTTGTGCTTCCTCTGAGTGCGAAGGAGCCCAGGTACAATATTCATACAAACGTCGGCTCAGGGTCTGTGCAGGATAGGGAGGGGAGTGTATAACCCAGTGAACTGGCGTGTCCCCATCGCGGTCTGACAAACTCGACAATGTCTAATAACTCTCGCGACGTCCTTCGGGCTAGGCCAAAAGAAGTGATCCTCAACTAACGCAATTGTCTTATCTCAACCAAAATGTCCTGTGATGTTGCCCGCGTGTAGCTCCCAGATAAGGAAATCCCGGAGAGCATGTGGTATGCAGAGGTGGGAGACAATCAGAAACCATAAACCCTCCTGAGGCTCGAGGGGATCTCTCGCCAATGTGTTGTCGCCAAAATCAGGACACTCTGGATAATCATATACTAGTAGCTCAAAGCCTACAACATGAGTGCTCATGGTATGCATAAGGTTGACCCATCGACTCAAGGCGTCAGCAGGATTCTTCTCAGCACTCGCTCGGTGCTTGAGAACGTAATGATAGCCCTGCATAAACTCTACTCATTTTGCAAGGCGATGACCCAACTTCTTCCAAAAATTAAGATATCGCATGGCCTAATTGTCAGAATATAAAATGAACGCCTTATGCAGGAGATAGTGGTCATAATAGCGAAGTACCTGCACTACGGAATAAAACTCATGGTCGTAATTTGAATACTTATGTCGAGTATCATTCAGTTTCACACTGAAATAAGCAACTGGAAGACCCTCCTAATTAGGCACTCCGTAATCCACCTATACCAAATCCTGATACATCACAATCCACCTCAAACGTCTTGGAGAAATATGGGAGATGCAGAACAAGGGTGGACTATAACTTCTACTTAATTTCTTCTAACGCCCGAGTGGTCGCCTTCGTCTTTACGGAGACAGCTCGTAAGGGGGGTCATAATATAACTGAAACATCTGACAAACCTTTTATAAAAGTGGCAAGTCTGTGAAAACTATGGGCCTTGTGAAAATTTATAGGGATGGGCCACTCATGAATGGACTTGACCTTGTTAGGGTTAACAGATATGCCGGAAGTAGACACGATACATCCTAGAAAGTGACAGACATAGATAAGAAGGAACATTTCTTCATATTGACATACAGATGCTCCTTCCTAAGGAGGTCGAATACTAAAGAATATGGTGTAGATGCTCAATGATATAAATATATCGTCAAAGTATACAACCGGGAATTTTCCAATATAGGGTCGTAAGATCTACGACATCACTCTCATAAATATACTGGTGGCATTTGATAACCTAAATGGCATGACTAATCATTCGTTGAAGGTCGTCTTCCACTTATCCCCCTCTCGAACTCTAATATGATGGTACCCACTACACACGTCGACCTTTGAAAAGATATGGGCACCGGCCATTGCGTCCAAAAGATCATTGAGTCAGGGTATCCGAAAATGGTATTTCACCATGATCTTATTGATAGCTCGATTATCAATGCACATGTGCCGGCCCCCATAATTCTTCGAGGTAAGAAACGCGGGTACCGCACAAGGGTGCAAGCTCTCACGGATGAAATTCTTCCGAAGAAGATCCTTGACCTACCGCTTCAACTCGGCATGCTAAGTCGGGTTCATGTGGTAATGGGGAAGATTGTGCAACGATGCCCCGGGGACTAAATCAATCGTGTGTTGGATGTCTATTACGACTACGGAAATTGAGCAAGGTCGAGAATACAAGAATGACGCGAAAATGTAATTGCACTAATCTGAAAATGGACACACAAGATACAATCCAAAGCAAGCTCCGGCCAAGCTCCCAGAGGTTGGGTCCTCCGAAAAACCTTCTCTCAAATGAGAGTCCAAAAGACAAGTGATCCAAAAGATACCTCAACCTACATACCCCTCCCCCTCATATAGATGAGGGAGAGCACACATAATAAGAAACAACAACACTCAAGCCTTTATCCAACTATAGTGGGGTCGGCTTTTATATGGATCCTTTGTCGTCATTGTGCCCTATCTTTAGTCATAATCTCACTAATGCCTAAGTACAACATATCTTTCCTTATAGTCTCATTCCAAGTCTTTATTGGTCTACCCCTCCCCGTTTAACATGCATAGTGACTGAACTCTCAAAACGCCTAATAGGTGCCTCTAATGGTCACCGTTGTACGTGCCCAAACCATCTTAGTCGAGTTTCTCGCATCTTTTCTGCAATTGGTGTCACTCATGTCTTATTACTGATACATTCATTCCTAATTTTATCCAGTCTCGTGTGTCCACACATCCAACTAAGCATTCTCATTTCCGCAACTCCCATTTTTTGCTCATGTACACAATTCACTTCCCAACACTCAGAACTATAGAGCATTGCTGGCATATAATAAGAAAATACAATAAATATTAATTAATATTGATTAATTAAATTAATATCAAGTAATAATAATTAATCAATATTAACTCATTAATTAATAATAATAATACCAAGGTTTTGAAAACCGGACCGGACATTGAACCGCCGGAAGGAAAGGTTCAAGGTTGAACTGGTTCGACCGGGTTCAAACCGTTATATATATATATATATATATATATATATATGCAAATATATATATATATATGTTAATTAAACTAATTAGAATAAATAATATTATTGACATTATTGCATTAATTAATTTGAATAAGGTTATTTTATATAAAATATAATTTAACTTTTTTCAACTGAGTCAATCTGGTGCAGTGGATAGAATCTTTGAAATTCACTCTATTGGTACAGGTTCGAATCCTATCATGTGTTGTTTTTAAAGCAATTTTATTTGAACCATTGGATCGCATCCAACAGTCCTTATTCGACCCACCCGGTTATAGGGAACCGGCTACAGTTCCTGATTTTTCGGTCAACCTGCCTGGTTCCCGGGCGGTTCGCTCTTAATGGCGATCGTATACCTGGACCGTACCGGCTAGGGGGCTGATCGGCGATCCGACTGGTTGGACCGGACGGTACGATTTTTAAAAGCTTGAATAATACTAACTATTTATTTAATATTATAATTAAGTAATACTAATTAATTAATAATAATATATTCTACGAAGAATGTCCCAAGGCGGCTTCCATAATCGAGTGCGTAACATACCATCCCCCTTGAAAATCGATCTTGCCCTCAAGGTCGAGCCATCAATATGTAGCTGGAGCTGTAATAGTAACGGCGATATATAGGAACAAAGGAAAGTGATGTGGAGAATTTTTTGAAAGCAGAATATTATATTTTTGAGGAAATGAAATTTTTGGTGTTAAAATAATACCCAAAATAATTAATTGTTTAGGGTTTAAACTTTAATGTGAGAATTGGTAGAGGGGATGACAGTTAGGAAAACACAAATTAAAAATAGGAGGGGGCTACTAAAAAAAATTAGCAGGTGCACGTAGGAGAGGGAAAATTGAGAAATCAAGATAAAATAATAGGGAGGTGGTGTGGGGGCCACGGTTGGGAAGAAAAAAAAACAGGTTGGCAGGAGGGGGACTCAAGGAGGAGAAGGATAGAAAGTAAACATTAAGAGGATATGTTGGTGGGGTTTAGCTTTTAGTGGGGGGAAAAGAAAATATTGGCAGCTGGAGGGTTGCGTGTGGGGGAAAGGGTGGGTACAAGTAAGAGAGTGTGGAAATAAGGAAGAAAATGGGAAAGACTTAAAAGAGCTGGTGATAGGGAGGTTAGCGTGTAGCAGCACTGTGAAAAAGATAAAGGGTGAAGTTGCAGATGTCACAGGGAGAGGTTGGGAGAGGCGTTGCGGGTTCCAAGGGAAATAAACGAGGGAGGGTGTGGGGCTTAAGGGAAGCCAACGGCGAATCGAACATGAGGGTTCCAAGCACGACAATGACGGCCTGCAAAAAATCCCGCGGACGCGCTGGTGGGCGGATGGACTGATTGACGAGGGCCGCTGGCGAGATTTCTGACTCAGGAGATGAGCGCGACTGGTCGGAGAGGGCGGAGATGGGATTTGTAAGGCTTGCGAGTGTGTGTTGAGATGGGTTAAGCATGCTCTTGAAGGAAGGGAGCCGCAAAATCGCAGGCCAGCACCAGGACTTGGTCACCAATGGTGTGGGGAGTGTGAAGTTCCTCGGCGGCTAGTGGCAGAAGCTCCTGTAGGGCATCATTCCTTTCAGTCAGTGACGGCTTCGGAACGGGGAGGCGATGAACTACGACTAAATTTGCTGAGACGACAAACCGCAAATTAGGAAGAGCCGGTGGAGGAGTAGCATGGTTGGCTATATGCGGCTCCGGGATGTCAAATCATCGGAGAAGCTTCTGCATGGAGGCCTCCAGGGAGGCTAAGGAGGCGGATTGTTCATTGAGGTGGCGTTCGACGGCGTCGAGGAGAGAGTCGGTGGAGTCGAGGCGGTCGGTCAGCGTGGCACTGGGGGACTCGGCAGGACTCCGGAAGCGAGCGGGGTTGATGGTGGCGAAGAAGACGAAATCCCGGCGGCTTGAAACAAGCAAACGGGGGCGAAAGTCGGACCATTATTACGACTACAGGAATTGAGCACGGTCGAGAACGCAAGAATGACGCAAAACGCAAGAATGACACACAAGATACAATCTGAAGCAAGCTCAGGTCAAGCTCCCGGAGGCTGGGTCCTCCGAAGAACCTTCTCTCAAATGAGAGTCCAAAAGACAAGTGATCCAGAAGATACCTCAACCCACATACCCCTCCCCCTTATATAGATGAGGGAGAGCACACATAATAAAAAAATCAACAAATATTAATTAACATTGATTAATTAAATTAATATCAAGTAATAATAATTAATAAATATTAACGTGTTAATTAATAATAATATTAACTATTTATTTAATATTATTAATACTAATTAATTAATAATAATATATTCTGCCACGAATGTCCCAAGGCGGCTTCCATACGCGAGTGCGTAACAATGTCTCACATGGGAGGGAGCTTCATCGGAGAGTTCCAAAGGCCAAATATCATAATAATCGTCTAGCAAGCGACAAACGTCAGGATCAGCAAACACAGTATTAGTATGTGTCTCATTAGCATGGGTAGTTGTCACTACATACATAACTTTAGTGTCCAAACTCTCTCGCAGAAAGTCACCCCTCCCCAATATGTGTAGCGGCCTTGACGACCCCACACTAACGGAAGATTTGACTCTACCCTCGGATGGCAAGCGACAAACGTCAGGATCAACAATCACAGTATTAGTAAACGACATGAAGAGCACCAAATGAGAGTTGTCGCTAATATAAAGAGAATCAAATGAGAGCGAAATGAGAAAGTTGTCAAAGTTAGCGCAGAGAGATGCACGAAATGAAACACGGAATAAAATATTGTCGGTCAGTACTTCAAAAAAAATTGACACTCTCGTCAATATATCAGCCTCAAAATACTGTCCGATATATCAGTAAAGACTGATATATTAGGAGATATTTTCAATAAGTGACATTTTTGCTTAAAATGTCGAAGTTGTGATGTTTTCTACCAAAAACCTTTATGTTGGACGACACGTCGGCCGACAACTACAATGTTGGGTACCAGACACCTCTGTGTAAACTGAAGTAGACTTGCTCACCCAAAGGATGAGGTAGGGATATGGGTGTGACACGACTGTGAGTTGCATGCGCTTCAGGCCCTACTTGGCGACAATATTGACGTAACTACCACTATCGATAGCGAGCGTGTAGGGACCCCCTACGCTAGGAAAATGTGCAAAAGATAGTAGTGCGACACCAATCCTCCTTTACACGAGGGGCGTGTAAAAGGTGTTTAATGTATTCAAGCTCTAGTGACGTCTCTGCGTCGCTCTCCCATCTGTCCTCCACAGTGGTCGTAATCTCCTCAACAGGTGTGTACTTAGTCTAAGTGTTGGGATCACCTTCATCAATCAGTAAATTTCTAATCAGGTATTGTAGAGCCATGTGTCCCCTGCCAGAGCATCTGTAACATTGGACGCCCCTGGCCTGGGAATTCGAGGTAGAAAATCGCTTTGCCTTTCGCATCAACGAGGTGCGAGGAGGAATTGTGGTAGTGGTCGTGGTTGGTGCGGGCATCCAAAATGTGGAAGTATCAGGTCGAGGGATGATCATTCTTGGGCCTGAGGAGCAAGGGTACTGCACATACTCAAGAGCGAGCTGAAACACCTGCTCGAACGTCTCTACACAATGGGGAATTGGCTCCCTCTGAATATCGGATTTGATTCCAGCCCGAAAGCGGGATGCGGTCGCAATTGACTCCTCTAAGATGTCGCTCATTGCCATTAATTCATCAAACTAGACATATACTCGGCAACGGAAAGGGTTGTATGTCGAAGAGCATAAAGCTGGTCTAAAAGTTAAACACGATGCAAGGCGGGAATGTATTTGTTCTTCAACCGTTGTTTCATTTCAGCCCATCTGGTGATGGGTAGTATCCATCTTGATCAAGAGATCTTTATAGCCTCGTCCAGTAGATCTTAGCATGCCCATGTAGCTTCATTTTGGCAAAACGTACTCGCCTCTCGGCACTCATCTCGTACCACTCAAAGTAATGGTCCATGTCCACGAGCCAATCGATAAAAGCCTTCGGGTCCAGGTGATCGTCAAAGGATGTCGTGTCAATGTGAATGCGCTGAGTAATGTCATAGTCGGTCGGGGTTGCTCCGCGACGCGGCTCTTCGTAGTACTCAAAATGATCGTCATCGTCATAATCGTGTCGTGCTTGTGGAGCACGATCACTACAAGCTGGGGGAGGGGGAGGGGGAGGACGAGGTTCAACGAGAGGGAGGTGGTGTCCCAATGGGGTTGGACCATGTCAATACTCGTAAGCATGCCTGGGATTCCTCGAGGGAAGAGCGAGATCTCGGTGAGTCATGTATCTAGCACGTCTCTCAGAGAGTGGTAGATCATCCCGGGGATCATCCGGGAGATCATCATAATGTGGGATTAAGGCCTGACCTCTTGTTATTTCTAACTGGTCGACTCCAATGCTAACTCTAGTGATGTCATCCCTAATGATGGAAAAAATGAGTTGTTATCTGCTCAAATCAATCAAGTACAAGTCTTTGGAACTCAGCGGGTGTCATATCTGAACTCGAACTAGTAGATCGGACGTCAGTGAGGTTCGAGGAAGACAGATGATCGAAAAAACATACCACTACATAGCATAAAATGTGGCCGAACCTAGTACTCTGATACCAATTTGATGCATGTTGTGAGTATGGGAGCTCTAAGAGGCAACCCTATGTGGAATGCAATATGACTATCAAAAACTCTAATGAAGATGCAAATGCACTTGAAACAATCCTATTAAAATTAACAATAAGTAAATAACTAAAATATATCCGATTCAGGAGCACGTTCGATTGCATAAATTGATTATAATAAGAATCATTAATTCCCACACGTAGAAGCGCAAATATTTTAAGCACGCAACAAATAGGTCCTGCAAAACAGACGATCTCACAGAAACAAAAGCATATAGTATCGCATCCAATAAAATACAATCCAAACAAAATAATATAAAACAAGGAAACCAAAATATGACTTACGCATACAAGTGGCGACAAAATGTGGCAACTGTGGGGATTCAAGGGCTGCTGGCTCCAACAGAGACTGGATGTTGTCGTACAGGGAGGCTTGGAGGGGCTTGAGGCTTGTGAAGGGAGGGATCGAGATGTGACTGGAATAAAGAGTGGGGCTTGGGACTGGGCTGGAAGAGGGAGAATGGGAGAAGAACGTGGTCTGGGAGAAGAACGTGGTCTGGGTGAAGAGGGCTGCTCGGGAAACAGTAAGGAAGACGGAAGGGAGATCGACTGGAGGAGGGAGGGGCCTGTAGGGTGGTGATTGGTGACAGGATGGGGGATTTGTGACCGTGGAAGGCCGACGAGGGGCAGGGGAGAGCTCTGTGGACTGTGGAAAGAGGTGTCGTGTGTTTGGGAAGGTATGCATCAGGCAGTATGAAGTGTAACTGTTACAGTAGGTGGAGGAGGGTGCGGTACTTGGCTGGAGGAAGTAGCAGGCCCATATGCGATGAAGTAATGATTGAAGAAGATAGTGGGAGAAGGAAAACCCTAGGAGTCGCACCAAAGGGGGCTCCTGGAGTCGCACCGTGAGGAGGTCAAAAAACCCTCGATGCCCTCTAAAGCAGCATGCACATATATATACATATATATAGGGAGAACAACTAGGGCATATGAATTGTACGACTCATAATGTCTGAACTGATTGGATGTCAAATGCAACACACAAATAATAAACAAATACACAAAATAGACACAGAACGATCACCCAGGCACATCCTTGGACTCAGATCATCTGAATGGGTAACAAATCACCGCATTCTGTGGGAATAGACGTGTGTGGGTCGACGATCATCATCACAAATGGGCAGAAATATTATCAACGCCACTTGAAAATTGAAAAAAATTAATATTTTACCCTAAATGAAAACTCAACCCCCCCCCCCCCCCCCCCCCCCCCCCACCCCCTCCACACACACACACACCTCTCTTTGTATGTTCCATTGTTGCAGCAAACTCGCCCGCCGTCATCGCCGAATTGTGTCTCCCCCCCCCCCCCACGCCTCTCTTTGTCTGTTCCATCGTTGCAGCAAACTCGCTCGTCGTCATCGCCGAATTGTGTCTGCCCCCCCCCCCCCCCCCGCCCCCGCAGCAATAAAGCAAACCAACCCCGCCGATCTGAATATCAAGGACTTTACACTGCCTCCGGCCCTCGATCGCTGGAAGACTACCCAGCTCGCCATTACTCCCCCCACGCTGTGTCTCTATCCATGCCTCTGTGGATGCAGGCCAATCTGGCGAGGCTTGTTTTCCGTGTGACTGAGTTGCGCACACATTTTTTTAATAAACAGCAGTTGTAAGTAGGATGCTGGGGCAAAAATATCATTTTGGGTTGTACACACAAGATGAACAGTGCCCAAACAACATATTTATATTTTATATATATATAAGTATAGATAAAAAGGCTACAACTGTATGTATATAAAAATGCCAAGTTTAAAATAGCAATGATAACTGGTGTTGGTAAGAACACGCCATGACATGCATGTAGCTTGAAACCAAATGCAGGGGCCATTGGGAGAAAAAGAGAAAGGAAGAAGTATCAACCAGTAATCCAGGAGAATTTCCCTACCAGTAGTGGAAAAAGACCATAATTTGTTCTTTGGTAAAGCAAGATCCACAACGAAAAGCCACTTTTCACAGTCCAAATAAAACACTTCATTTTTTTTAAATGTAACAGCATCAAAGCCGACTGTACCATACAATCATGAAATATGATTGTATAGTTAAGAACAAAAAATCCTTTTAGACGATCTGCCATCCGACAAAATACTACAATGATAGTGTAAATGCACAAAACAGAATATATGCTCGAAATCGATGAAACAGTTAAATGGATCTTGAGAATTTCAATACCAAATTGAATGCAAGTTACCAGGAAGGGCCTTCAAAGCACGTTGGAAAACTTTGACCGCAGAATCTAGGGAAGTATTCCTTGAATGCCATGTGGCGTAATCATACCATATATCAGGATAATGGAACATGAACATCATGCACTAGAAAATGATAGAGAATGTTAGGATAAAAACACAAATGTAACAGTTAAATGGAACAACGCCCCATTCCTTCTAATTAACAAAATAAATCTAAGAAAATGGCTAAAATGAAATCTGGAAATGTAGGCTTTAAAGGGGTGTCCACAGTGTAATCTTGATGCAGGACGGTCCTAAATGAGGGAAACTAATAGATAAACACTAAATGCAATGACAAGAATTCAACAATATTTTACTTGCAATAATTTATATTTATAAATTACTATGAACTTGATTTGCCACCAAAAATTAAAAGCTTTCAAATTTGGAAATAAATAATGATGTAGATATGAAAGAGTGTTAGAAAATCAAATAACTAGGTAAATGAGAAATTACAAAGACTCAAACAACTGAACTCAAAACTTGCAAATCGATATCTTTTCTAAGTAGAGAATAAACACAATATTCAACTAAGAAATGACAAACCAACATTCGACTCATATAAAACTGAAGGTGGAGGGCTGGAGATGTGTTTGGAGTGTTGTGGGGAAGCCAAAGTCGCAATCCAGGACTGGTTTTAGACCTCCAGATGAGGGTGCAACTGCTGGACAGCGACAATGGTTGCTGGGACTGGGTTCAGGATGCCAAGAAATTGGATGGGAGGGGCTGGAAATCAGCCAACAATTGCTGGAATTAAATTCCAGCAATTCCGATTTCTCCAGGAATGGTTCCAGGCGGTTTCAGGTGCTGTTCCGAGTTTCCAGCTGCAGGAAATCGGGTCCTGAATGAGTTCTGGGCAGAGAGCAAGGGGCTTGGGTTTGTTGGCTGTCTAGGACGTGAGAACACAGCAGCCTACAATTGATCAGAAGCTGGAAATAGGGAAATTGGAGGGATGGAGGGTTGGGTTTACTCACAGGAGTGGTGGGGGAAAGTGGGGTACAGGCAGGGAGTAACCGCATGAAACGTGGCTTTGGTTGTTGTGAGCCCTCAGCTCAGTTGCATTTTCGTAGGATAAGGGGGGAGATGGTCAGTGGAAGAGGTACTGGGGAAAATGGATGATTAGGAGTAATTTTAGGATAGTGGGGAGTTATGAAGGTAGTGGGGTAGTAGGGGAGGCAGTTAAGGTAGTTATGGAGTAGTGGGGTGGTGGTTGGCCGGAGCTGGTCGCCGGAGGTGGTCACGGGAGGTGGTCACCGGAGAGGCGGCATGTGGTGGCCTTGTTTTCCAGCGATCGCCGGAAAACTGAAAATGAAGGAAACTTGGAGGGTGACAATGGAGGTTCTCCAGAAGTGGTTGCCGGAGGTGGGGTGGTCTCCGGAGGCGGCTTCCGGTGAACGCCGGAAATGAAAAAAGAAAGAAAATGATGGAGATCGTGGTTGGTGGTAGCGGAAGGCCGGAAAAATTTTCTGGTGATCGTCGGCAACTGAATAACGGAATAATATGGAGTGGAGAGTGGTCGGCCTGGGTAGTGGGAGCAGGAGTGGCCGGCCAAGGGGGTTGGGGTGAGGTGTAGTGGTTCCACGACAAGGGAGTGGAGGAGGAGGAGGGAGGGCTGTCGGCAAATGGTGGTGGTGGTGGGGGGGGGGGGGGGGGGGGGGGGGGGGGGGGGGAAGAGGTGGTCGGCCAAGGAGATGGGAGGTGATAAATCCAAGCTTCGGCGCTTGGGTTCCGGCTTTGGCACCGGGTGATCAAAAGGAGAGGCTTCCCTCTCACTCAACTTTCAATACCTTATGAGCCCTCTACCACTTTATATATACTATGGGAGGGACAACGGACGGTCGAGATCCTCTGATCTGTGTAGTCCTCAAAAACAAAAAATACATAAAATTAGAAAAAGTGCAAGAACGAAAAATACTACGATCGGCGATCCGCTCGTGATGAGTGCTCCGATCGTGACTGAGCCCAAATGGGCCATGGGGCCCGATCCCCATCAAATCTTTTACAGTTAGATCACATAAGGCATAAGCAGGAGATTGTTACATGGTACAATTTTTTTTGTGGTGGGAGAGGGAATAAGTGGAGGGGGACAAACAATAATTCAATAGAAGATGAAAACAAGATGCAAATTCGGGACATCCCCGCTAACTCTAGAGAGATGGTTCTCCCAAAGAGCTTCCTCTCTATAGAGAGATACAAGTCTCAAGATCCAACAATTCCCAACCCTTATAAGTCACTCCATATAACATTGTCATGCAATTTTAGATGTGTGACGTTTAACTCCAAAAGACGTGTAATGTTTATTCTCTTCTCATTTAATTTCCCGACACTTAGCTATGTGTGATTATTATTTATTATCCAGATTATAATTAATTGTTACGAATTGTATTCAATAGAGCGAGTTTTAATTTTTGGTTTTTTAATTAATTGCATGTCAAAAATTTGCAAGTTGACATATCTAGGAACATTACATAAGATTTAGTTAGTCGTGTTTCATTTGCATTTGTTGTCTGCATGCATGCATCTTTATTTAGAATTAGATATATGTTGAGCCCTATAGAGTTGTTATGCATTACATAACTACCTACAATTTACTCGCAATTAATGCATTAATTGCCCACCTAATTCCAACATGTACTACTTATTCCATCATTCACAATATGATTCTTGAGTTTTTCGATAGAAATCCTTCCTCTATAAATGAAAGCCTTGAATAATAAAGCAACCCCCAGTTGCCATGATGGTGGATCCAGTCTCGTCTCTTGACCGAGGCTGATGCGTACCTACTCATCTCTTGGTTGGCATATATGTGTATCCATAACACCTAAATCAAATCAGAATTACATTGAAATAAACATACAGGGATACAACTCGCGAAGCATGCTCGCGTAAAGCATCTGAGAAATGGTTCTAATGCAGGACGACGCGTAGGGTTTACGCGTCTGTCGGCTATTTCTAGGAAACCCTAAATGCATGTAATTAAAAATTAAAATTTGAGCGGGCGTGCACGGACTTAAAGAAATTAAGCAACTAGGTTTTATAAAGCACAAAATTACTATTTTGTTTTAAAAATGAATTTTCCTGAAATATGATTCAATTCTAGATCCGGGGAAGGAAGTTCGCAACTTTCGTTCCGTTCCCCTTGTTGTAGCAAACGGATGTCGTGAACTCCAAATACGTTTCCGTTTGGAATTTTTCGACGTAGCGTTTGCTGACAAAATTCCGAACGAAAACCCACAATGAATCTAATATCTTAAAGAGAAAATTTAGATGCACACAAAGGAAGAGAAAGGAACAAGTTACCCACGGAAAGAGGCGTCTTTCCGCAATCGAAGTCGACGGCGATCCCGCGAGGAATTCCTCGTCACCTTCGATCTCCCACGCCGAGGTCGGCCGCTATAGCACACGGGCACCCCGGAATAAATTCGCTCACTCTCACACTAAGTGGTACCACGGATTGTCAAACACTCACTAGTGTACGGAAGCCACAAACTAAACAACCTAATTTCACTCACTCTCTCACAGGGTGGTTCCAACGAAATCTCAAATCAAGTGGAATGAGAGACACAACTTCTCCTTTTAAACTCACGGCAGCAACAAGCCAAACAGCACAATTTATATAGAATAATTTCACTATTCTCCTTCAATAAGTCTAAGATTCAAACAGTAACATCAAAGTTACTGTTGATCATCTTTTCTATAACTTGACAACTGGGCTCGAACAGAAGCGATGGTAAAACTCCATCGGAAAACAACTTACAGCATCTGGAATCAACTTCTACTCCAAGAAATCAAACATAGAATCACACGAACAGGAATGTAAACAGAGGGTACTCTAACATTAAACGCCACTGTTCATCTTCTTCTTCGACGGGATTTCACACAAAAAAAAACAACCAACTTCAACTTACAGAATTCAAAACTCATAATCAAAATCAAAATCAAATCCCCTCCAGAACTCAAACCGACGCGCCCTCAATACCTCTCCTCGTTCCTCTTTATACTGCCACTGTTCTTCGGAACGAACAGTTGAAGGATGCGGCCATGGCAGACGCGCGAGTAACTGCTCCAACCGCTTAGAGACGTCGTGCTCTTCAATCGCGCATGGACACAGCAGATTCGTGGGCGGATGAAGCGTTGGCGGCGGGGGTTTGTAACTGCCGATCAATCCGTGAGCGCCATGAACCGGAGTTTCTTTCCTGCGAGCCCTAGCACGGGAACCACCTGGCGTGCGACAAATGTTGACCGGCTGGGAGGGTTTTAAAACAGGGGAAAATTTTATTTATATATATATTAATAAATGTATATATATATATAATTTTCTCAGCAATCACACACATTAGGCAAATTGGCACTTTGCACCCTCCAAATGCCTCTTTTTTGCACATTGCACCCCCAATTAGTAAATATGGCAGATTGCACCCCCCAAATCGAATTTTTTGACACTTTGCACCCTATGCGGTTTTGATGAGGGGTATTTCGGTCACTGCAGATATCCTCCCACGGTACAAGCCCTGCATCGCTGTTTCAAATCCCGATCCAGGTTTTTGCGCTAGGGTTCCTCTCGCCGTTCCTCTCCTCTGCGATTCTGGAGCCCGTCGTCTTCCTCTCCTCTGCTGAAGCCCGCCGTCTTCCTCTCCTCTGCTGAAGCCCGCCGTCTTCCTCTCCTCTGCTGAAGCCCGCCGTCTTCCTCTCCTCTGCGATTCTGGAGCCCGTCGTCTTCCTCTCCTCTGCTGAAGCCCGCCGTCTTCCTCTCCTCTGCTGAAGCCCGTGGTCGTCTTCCTCTCCTCTGCGATTGCTGAAGCCAGGGTAAGGTTTTATTTTAAAGTTTTTACAGAACTTTGATTTTGAGAAACTGCAAGGTATAATTTTTTGTAAAGCATGTGGTCGTCTTCATGGAACAGGGGTCGTCTACACTGCTGAAGCCCGTGGTCGTCTTCCTCTCCTCTGCGCTCACCCTAGCTGAAGCATTCCTCCCGGATCTTCTTCATTTTAGTGAAGGTATAATTTTTTGTATTTTTTTAAGCATTGCTTTATATGAAATCAATCGATCTGTTGGGTGTACATGAAGTTTTTTTAAGAGAACATTACCTACAGTTTTTTTAAGTATGCTTAAGAGAACATTACCTACAGTTTTTTTAAGCATTGCTTTATATTTTTTTAGGGTTTTTAAAGAAATGTCTTTGTCTAAAGATGTTGATTGGCAAAATATGTTGATTGATGAAAATTATTCTGAACAAGAGGTGGTTGTTGATAGTAGTACCGATTCATCGTACATGGAACAGGGGTCCGACCAACAAAATTCATCGTTTAGTGATGACTTAATTGATAGTGAATTTGAAGTGGATGATGTGTTTTTTGATGATGACATCGAGGGAGAAATTCAATTGGTTGGTCAAAGAACCGAAGTAAAAGAGCCTTTGAAAACAAAGGTTGGAATACATATAAGAGAGCTTGGTAGCCAGTCCTCAACTCAGTCACAACAAGGGAAATGTTCAAAAATTAAGGTTTATCAAGAAGATGCAAATATTTCTGATTTTGAATTTGAAGTAGGCTTGTGTTTTAATAGTGCTTCTGATTTTAGAGATGTTGTAAGGTTGCACGCTACTAAGCAAGGAAAACCTTTGAAGTTCACTAAAAATTGTAGTGACAAAATTAAAGTAACATGTGATTGTGGTTGGAGCATGTATGCTTCTTTCATGTCAAAGTGTGAAAAAACATTTCAAGTGAAGACGATCAAAGGAGAACATACATGTTATAGGGTTCCAAATTCTCAACATTGTAACTCCAAGTTTCTTGCAAAGAAGTATGAACACAATATTAGGAGCAACCCAGAATGGCCCGTCAGTTCAATGCAGGAAGTAATGCAGAAGGATAACCAAACATCTTTAAGTTTATGGAAGATGTATAGAGTAAAGAAGCACGCCTATAAAGCAATTAGTGGAACAGAGATAGAGCAATATGAAAAACTTTGGGATTACTTCGAGGAAATTTATAGAACTAATCCTGGTACTACTATCAAAGTTAAATGTAAGCATGATTTGGCTTCACAGACATGTGTTTTTAAAAGGCTATATATATGTTGGGGTGCACTAAAGAAGGGTTTCATGGCAGGATGTAGACCTATCATAGGTTTGGATGGGACTCATTTGAAAACATCTACTGGTGGTGTTTTACTATGCGCTGTAGGTGTTGATGGTAATAATAACATGTATCCTATTGCTTATGCTATTGTCTTGAAGGAAAATACGAAGACCTGGACATGGTTTGTTAGTCTTCTTATGGAAGATCTGTGTATCGAAAACACATATACATGGTCGTTCATTTCAGATAAGCAGAAATGGTTGATTAAAGCAATTAATGAGCTACTCCCAAATGCTGAGCATAGGTTTTGTTTGCGTCATATGTACAACAACTTCAAACAAAAACATAGAAGCTTACATTTAAAAGACTTGTTATGGAAGGCAGCATCTGCTAGTAGACTAGTAGATTTCAACAATGAGATGGAAAAGTTGCAGTTGAGTGATAAAAAAGCTTATGAATGGGTTAAAGAAAGAAATGAAACTCATTGGGCTAGGTCCCATTTTAGAACTTGGCCTAAATGCGACATGCTATTGAATAATTTTTGTGAGGCTTTTAACAAAGTCATTCTAAACGCAAGGGATAAACCTATAATAACCATGTTGGAGACCATAAGGGTGTTATTGATGAAGAGACTACACACACAAAGAGACAAAGTATTGAAGTTTAATGGAGACATATGTCATTCCATTCAACGTACTTTAGAAAGTAACAAAAGAAATGCACACAACTATATTTTAGTGTGGAATGGGCACCATAAATTCGAAGTTGAAGGATGGGCCGGAGACAAATGGACCGTTGATTTGAGTTCAAGAAGTTGTAGTTGTAGGAGATGGGATTTAACGGGTATTCCTTGTGTGCATGCTATATCATGCATATTTTATCGGAGGGAAAAGGTTGAAGACTATGTTGAACATTGGTATAGAAAGGACATGTTCATGAGGGCATATGAACACATGTTGAACCCAATACATTCACCTAAGGAGTGGCCGTTAGCAAATTTAAATCCAATTGTTCCATGGTGTAATACGAAAAAGAAGCCCGGCAGACCATCTAAGCATGCTAGAAGAAAGGAAGAAGATGAGCTAGAAGGGAAAAAATATGGAGTGAATAGACATGGTATGAAGTACAGTTGTTCCAACTGTGGTATGAGAGGACATACCAAGAAGAGTTGTCATGAAGCCCCCAACAGTCAAGACACAACTTCAACTATGAGGACAAAACAACCGGTAAACATTAATTCATCTTTTTCTTTTTTATCATTTTGTATTATTCGACTGTTTCTTTAATCATTTCTATATTAATATGTAGGTGAGGAGGAAATCGTGATCGTGATCTTTATGCTTGTGGGGATGATCGTGGACGAATGAACAGCTGCTGTTTTTGAAGTATGAGTTGCTGTTTTGAAGTATGGGTGGCAGAATCGAGTGTTGCTGTTTTGTTCTAAATATTTGATTGAACTGTTTTATGTTACAGTGAGCTGAATGAACTCTTTTTTGTAATATGTCGTGTATATGGGTGGCTGCTGTTGATGTTTTCATGTAGCTGTTTTGTGCCATATATAAACATTCAAGTATCATTTTAATTTGCCCAGCTATATATGCCAAGCTATCAAGTTGCTTGATTTCAATATGCTGTTGATGTTTTCATGTTGCTTGATTTCAATAGACATATTCAAGTATCTTTTTTATCATGCTGTTGATGTTGCGATGGTGTGCAAATAGACATTAAAAATTGAGAGAAAAATGAAGTCGGGGTGCAAATTGCAAATTTGAAGAATTCGGGGTGCAAAATGCTAAAATCTGTCATTTCGGCATAATCTGGACAAAAATGCCCCTTAAATTGAAGCCTGGGGTGCAAAGTGCCAAAGAAAAGGCAAATGGGGGGTGCAAAGTGCCTTATTTATTATTTCGGGGTGCAAAATGCCAAAATGGTGCATTTGGGGGGTGCAAAGTGCCAAAAAGCCCACACATTACAAAATGACACAAAATAAAAACACAAATTGATGTCAAGGCCGATAAAGAGCTGGACGGGTGCGGCGTCGGGTACTTTTGCGTCGACCTGATCTGGGCTGGTCTTCACCAACTCTCCCCCTCTCGAAATCACTCATCTCTGGTGAGTGTTCAGACCGGTAGTGTTGCAGAAGATCAGCATCCATGCGCTGTAACTCCTCGGCCAAGACCCAGCTGGTCTCGGTCTCTGGTCTGCCATGCCAACGAACCAAATATCTCTGAAAACCACCATCAGTAGTGGTCACTGTCTCGTCATCCAATATCTGCTCGGGAACCAATATCTGTCGCGGAAGTCTATCAGCGGCTCTGGGAACTGGTATGAAAGAATCACCTGGTGTCTCGTACTCATCCTGAAAACTGTCAGTGGAAAAGGGTAGAACTGCAGCTGGTGTGTCAGTAACTGAATGAGTGTCGGCATGTCCGGAATGTGGCTCCCTACTAGTACTCCCCAACCCAGAAGCAACAAATGGAGGAGAAGGCAATGGAAAATCTAAAGATTCATGCGGGTAGCCGTGGAATAAAGTCAGATCGGCTACGTTGAAAACCGGATTTGCACCCCAATCGGAAGGCATCTCAAGTTCATACGCATTTTGCCCAATCCGCTTGACCACTCTAAAGGGTCCAGTTCTACGGTCAGCTAACTTCTTTGCGGTACCCGAGGGTAACCGTTCCGGATTTAGCCGAACCATCACCAAGTCATCCACTTTGAAACAAATAGCCTTTTTATGCTTGTTAGCTTGAGTTGCGTATAAATCATAAGTACTATGCAATTTCCGCTCAATTTCTTTATGCAAATCATGCAAATGCAATGCATAGTCGTGTGCAAACTGGCTAGTCCTGAAAGTGGGTGGTAGTGGGGCTAAATCTAGCGGCACTCGTGCAGTGTGACCATGAACAACCTCATTGGGAGATAAACCCGTAGATTTATTCTTCGAATTATTATAGGCCAATTGAGCGTGTGGAAGAATTAGATCCCAATTTCCCTGGTGATCTCCTACCAAACAGCGCAGTAAATTTCCTAAACTCCTATTAACAACCTCAGTTTGACCGTCGGTCTGTGGATGATAGGCGGTCGAAAATAGAAGTTTAGTACCTAATAGTCTCCAGAGCGATTTCCAAAAATAACTGGTAAACTTGACATCTCAGTCGGTAACGATAGTCTTGGGTATCCCTCGGTGCGCGACAACCTCTTTATAATAAATTCGGGCGATATGAGAGGCGTCGTCGGTTTTGTTGCAGGGGATGAAATACGCCATTTTAGAAAACCGATCGACCACTACGAGAATGGAATCGTGCTTCCTAAATGTGCGTGGAGATCCAAGCACAAAATCCATGCTAACATCATCCCAAGGAATACTGGGCACCGGTAAAGGTGTGTATAATCCAGCGGGCTGTTTATTGCCCTTCGCTACCTGACAAGTGCGGCAGCTACTGACAATCTGTGCGATAACCCGCTTCATCCCTGGCCAATAGAATCGCTCCTCTACTAAGGCTACCGTCTTATCTCGCCCAAAGTGTCCACCTAAGCCTCCGCCATGTAATTCCCATACAATGAAATTTCGCAACGAGGTGCGGGGAATACACAGACGGGTTCCACGAAACAAATATCCGTCTCGAATGAGGTAATCTGTCTCATCGTGAAAGGGATCAGAGCGTATCGCATCAGAAATTCCGCTAAAATCGGGACAACTAGAATAGGCGTCCTTGATACGCTCAAATCCTATCACCTGAGTACGCATCTGTGATAATACGAGGGTAACTCGACTAAGGGCGTCGGCAACCCGATTCTCCGTTCCCTTACAGTGTTTGAGAACGAAGGTGTGCTCTTGCAAATATGATACCCACTTAGCCTGTCGAGGGTTCAACTTTTGCTGCGAATTGATATAACGCAATGCCTGATGATCGGAGTGGAGGACAAACTCCTTGGGCAATAAATAGTGCCTCCAGTGACGCAGCGTCTGTACAATCGCATAGAATTCGCGCTCGTAGTTGGAATAATTCAGCTTTGGGCCTGAAAGCTTTTCACTAAAAAATCCAACGGGATGACCCTCTTGACTAAGTACACCTCCTATCCCAACCCCAGAGGCATCGCAGGATACCTCGAACACGTGACTAAAATCAGGGAGTCTCAAAACAGGTGCAGTGGACATCTTATCTTTGATGATCTCAAAGGCTCTAGCTGCCGATGACGTCCACTTGAAATTTCCCTTCTTCATACACTCAATGACTGGCGCCATAATAGAACTGAAGTTCTTTATGAATCGACGATAAAAGGTGGCTAGCCCATGAAAACTACGGACATCGTGAATGTTCTGAGGTGTAGGACACTCACGAATTGCTCGAACTTTTTCGGGGTCCATAGTGATGCCAGCGGAGCTCACTATATATCCCAAAAAGATAACAGACTCAGCCATAAAAACGCATTTCTTCAAATTGATGTATAGTCGCTCGGCTCGAAGGAGCTCGAAAATAGTACGTAGGTGAGTCAAATGCTCTCTCTCAGTCTGACTATATATCAAAATGTCGTCGAAATAAACTACTACGAACTTCCCAATGTAAGGCTTGAAGACATGGGTCATCATCCGAGCAAAAGTACTAGGGGCATTGGACAACCCAAAGGGCATCACAAGCCACTCATAAAGTCCATCCTTCGACTTGAAGGCGGTCTTCCACTCGTCTCCCTCGCGTATACGGATCTGATGATAACCACTACGAAGGTCGATCTTAGAGAAGATCGTAGCCCCAGTCAACATGTCCAACATATCATCCAGTCGGGGTATCGAGAATCGATATTTCACTGTGATCTTGTTGACAGCACGACTGTCAACGCACATACGCCAAGGATCATCCTTTTTCGGGGCAAGGAGGGCAGGCACCGCACAAGGGCTAAGGCTATGGCGAATAAAGCCTCTATCTAATAACTCTCCAATCTGCTTCTGCAGCTCCTCGTGGGCGGCAGGATTCAATCGGTAATGCGGTAGATGAGGGAGGGAAGCTCCAGGAACAAGATCTATCGCATGCTGAATACACCTCATGGGAGGTAACTCAGCCGGAAGCTCATCAGGGTGTAGGTCCTGGAACTCCTCTAAGAGTCTCCTAGCAGGTATAGGAGTCGACTCATATACCTCTGATAAATCAGATGCCTGTAAAACCACTAAGGCATACATAAATCCACCGTCAAAACTCTCTCGATGGAACTCATTACCTCGTATAATGCTAAGAGTCTTCTTCCTTTCAGTGGGAGGAAGAGATTTTTTCGCACTACTACTCGCGCGGAATGGCGGTGCTTTGGGTCGCACCGGGGTCAACACTACCCTCTTTCCGTCCAGTAGAAAGGAGCATGTGTTGGACCTGCCATGTATGGTGACATCCCGGTCGTATAACCAGGGTCGCCCAAGTAATACGTGGCACACATCCATAGGCATAACATCACACCATATCTTATCGGAGTACGTTCCGATAGTGATGGGCACTAAACATCTCCTAGTCACCGATAGTGTAGTCTTGGAAACCCAAGCTACCTGAAATGGGGATGGGTGCGGCTCAGCAGTGAGTCCCATGCGGGCTAAAGCTGTCTCAGCTATCACATTCATACAACTCCCGCTATCCACTACTAAACGACACACTTTATCCCCAGCCTTAAAGTAGGCCTGGAAGATGTTCGTCTGCCAATAATCGGCTGACTCTTGTGGTGTAGAAAGCATGCATCTCACCACTAGAACGCAGGGATCTATCTCCTCATCACTAGGCGTACCGTACACTTCGTCGTTCAAAACGTGTGAGTCCCTCTCGACTCCAGCTTCTTCTACATACTCATCCTCCTCAGTCACCTCATGAATAACTAACGTGCCTTTCCTCTTGGGACAATCCCTCGAAATATGGCTCATCTGCTGGCACTCATAACATCGGATCTGTGAAGGGGTCACAGTTCCCATGGGGGACTTCCTATTCTGATCTCTGGTGTAGGTCGAGGTAGGCTTCGACGCACTCTCCTTACCTTTATGTTCTTCTTTCTTGTAAGAAGTATTTGTCTTAGGTTGAGATTTGAACCGGGAGGTTCTCTTCTGATGCTCTTCGATATCGATGGCGATAGATATGATCTCAGGGAGAGAATAGTGGCCATATCGAATCAACTCATCTCGGATTTCAGATCGTAGTCCTGCATCAATTTGGTATCAGAGATAGGTTGCGAAATTTTTCTAAGTTTCGAAATCCGCCCTGCGTAGAATAGGAACCCCGCATAGCATTTTAAAAATTTTCAAAAAAAAAGAAGTTTTTAAATTTAATTTTTTTTTAGCATAATCATCAATCTTAATTGTTTGTTTGCATGCATCTGCGTAGTGGTAGGTTAGTGAGCATGAGTTCACCACATCACACTCCACCTGAACACCCTCAAGAGGTAAATTCTGAGATGCGTCGAGTTGAACGTGGCCAAGCGAGTCGTGTGAACGAAGGGACGGAACCACCCCCGTGGTTTCTACCTTTCGCCCACCAAATGGCAGCATTAACCGAGAGTGTTTATCAAGTGAGAGAAGGGTTTGAAAACCTTAGTGTTAGGATGAATAGTTTAGAAGTACCTCCTCGAGTTTCAATGCCGCCTCCAATTCGAGATGAGCATTCTGTTCGTCCACAGTACGAAGCCCCTCCACACTATGGAGAGAGGTCTACACTTAGGAGAAATCCTCTATTTGAGGAAGAGGGTCAGAACCCCATAGATAGGCACGAGTTTGCGCGTGATCAGGGTGGGAATTTCCTAGGAATTTTCCTGAACCCCAACGAGGGCCTATATTAGGCATGCGAGAGAATTATCAGGAGAGACCACATTATGACGTAGCGAGAGAGGAGCGACCTCGAGACCATCATCGACCTATACCGGCTATGCATCGTGATGATCGCCCTAGAGATTGGCATCGACCGCCGCCCCCGCGACGTCGAGACTATCGTGATCCTTACGACGATGATTACGATTATCCTCCCCGGGATAGGCGACCGGATCTCACACGAGTGGTGAAACTTGATCCACCACTTTATGATGGTTCTATGGATCCCAAAGTCTTTTCAGATTGGGTTATTGATATTGAGACTTATTTTGACTGGTATCGTATGACGGACGACGCGTAGGGTTTACGCGCCTGTCAGCTATTTCTAGGAAACCCTAAATGGATGTAATTAAAAATTAAAATTTGAGCGGGCGTGCACGAACTTAAAGAAATTAAGCAACTAGGTTTTATAAAGCACAAAATTACTATTTTGTTTTAAAAATGAATTTTCCTGAAATATGGTTCAATTTTAGATCCGGGGAAGGAAGTTCGCAACTTTCGTTCCGTTCCCCTTGTTGTAGCAAACGGATGTCGTGAACTCCAAATACGTTTCCGTTTGGAATTTTTCGACGTAGCGTTTGCTGACAAAATTCCGAGCGAAAACCCACAATGAATCTAATATTTTAAAGAGAAAATTTAGATGCACACAAAGGAAGAGAAAGGAACAAGTTACCCACGGAAAGAGGCATCTTTCCGCAATCGAAGTCGACGGCGATCCCGCGAGGAATTCCTCGTCACCTTCGATCTCCCACGCCGAGGTCGGCCGCTATAGCACACGGGCACCCCGGAATAAATTCGCTCACTCTCACACTAAGTGGTACCACGGATTGTCAAACACTCACTAGTGTACGGAAGCCACAAACTAAACAACCTAATTTCACTCACTCTCTCACAGGGTGGTTCCAACGAAATCTCAAATCAAGTGGAATGAGAGACACAACTTCTCCTTTTAAACTCACGGCAGCAACAAGCCAAACAGCACAATTTATATAGAATAATTTCACTATTCTCCTTCAATAAGTCTAAGATTCAAACAGTAACATCAAAGTTACTGTTGATCATCTTTTCTATAACTTGACAACTGGGCTCGAACAGAAGCGATGGTAAAACTCCATCGGAAAACAACTTACAGCATCTGGAATCAACTTCTACTCCAAGAAATCAAACATAGAATCACACGAACAGGAATGTAAACAGAGGGTACTCTAACATTAAACGCCACTGTTCATCTTCTTCTTCGACGGGATTTCACACAAAAAAAACAACCAACTTCAACTTACAGAATTCAAAACTCATAATCAAAATCAAAATCAAATCCTCTCCAGAACTCAAACCGACGCGCCCTCAATACCTCTCCTCGTTCCTCTTTATACTGCCACTGTTCTTCGGAACGAACAGTTGAAGGATGCGGCCATGGCAGACGCGCGAGTAACTGCTCCAACCGCCTAGAGACGTCGTGCTCTTCAATCGCGCATGGACACAGCAGATTCGTGAGCGGATGAAGCGTTGGCGGCGGGGGTTTGTAACTGCCAATCAATCCGTGAGCGCCATGAACCGGAGTTTCTTTCCTGCGAGCCCTAGCACGGGAACCGCCTGGCGTGCGACAAATGCTGACCGGCTGGGAGGGTTTTAAAATAGGGGAAAATTTTATTTATATATATATATATTAATAAATGTATATATATATATAATTTTCTCAGCAATCACACAAATTACAAAATGACACAAAATAAAAGCACAAATTGATGTCAAGGCCGATAAAGAGCTGGACGGGGGCGGCGTCGGGTACTTTTGCGTCGACCTGATCTGGGCTGGTCTTCACCAAGTTCCCTCTTGAATCCCCTCTCCAAATGAAAGAAAACCTAGAAGACCATAAGATAAACCTAAGTCTCCTCTCCACTCTCTTATATAGATGAGGGTTGGTAGACATCATTATTATCAAAAGGACACTAAGGCCACATATATAAATAGAGAAGCACATGTGAAATTACGGTGATGGCGCTCTGCGAGGTGGCAGTGGGTCCAAAGAGTCGTAATCGTATCAATACTTCCCTCCCGAAAATCGATCGTGTGAGGCTCCAAGGAGTTGTCGACATGTGTAAATGGATACATGTCTGCGAAGTCAGGGTCATCATGTTCGACACCGATTAGCAAGTGCAGTTCCGTAAGAGCGCATTTGTGTGTTGGACAGTTGGAGATGTTGCGACGAAAACAAAATCCATGCCAGGAGAGCTCTAAGTACTCTTGGTGAGATAAACGTTAGATTGGTGGATGAAATGCATGCAGGGGAAACTGTGGAGGTGGTGGGCCGATTAGCGGAGGCCCAGTCGGGGTGTGGATCTAATCTGTGGAGCGGTAGATGGGGTTTGGGAGGTGGCAATGATAGGGTAGATGATCGGGAAGGGCGGCAATGGTCCTTGTAAAGCTTCTCGTGGAGGCAGCGGGCTTGCTCCATAGCTCAAGAGAATGTGGATGTATTGTGGACATGAACGCACGTCCGGATGTGAGGTTGTAGACTAGTAAGGACGTACCCTAAGTAATGATCTGGGAAGATGTATGTCGCATGTGCGGAGACTTCGATCAACTCTGAGATGTAGGACACGACGAAGTCAGGCTGACGAACGGAGTTGATGTGTTTATAGTCATTTCCCTCTAGAGGAGTGTCGTATCGGCGAAGAAGCACCTCTGAGTGTGGACCAGGAGAGATCGGAAATGTTTTGGCTCGTCCAATGCACAAAGTGGACCGCAGATCCTTTCACGTAGAGTGACACCATTGGGACTTTCTTGTTAACATGAGTGGATTGAAGATTTAATAATTGTTCGGCTCGAGCAATCTAAGGGGGTCAATCTCGTTCAAGATGGGAATCTCGACGAGGATAGGTCGAGTGAACGTCCACAACGGAGTGTAGAAACCATATGTAGTCAATGGTGGATTTGTAAGGTAGCCGTGGTGGAGTTCGGGGCATTGAAATCGGTTGACGATGGATGGCGATTGTGAGTTCGTGGAGGAGTGTGGGATCTTTTAGTCGATCTTCCAACTGATACAATTGGATGACGTCAATGGAGGCTGAAGTCGAGGCATCCTCATCGACGCAAATGATCATGGAGGGGGCATGGGCATGGAGCTGAGGGCCTGCTAGAGAAGATGTGTGGAGATCGAGTGGTGCGACAGATGCTACTAGGGTGGAATTAGGCAGAAGGTTGAGCAAGGTGTTGTAGACATGCGTCGGTTTGGGACTTTCACCATGGAAGGAGGTGGCACTTGGTTAGGACAAGAGGGGGAAAGCATCAGATAGGCAAGACGTGTCGATGTGTCACTGGAGGAAGGAAGTCATCGTAGGTTGTAGATGACGTGTCGCTAGAATGAAAAGTCCGCGTTTCGCTAGAATGAAAATTTGGTGTGCCGCTGCAATGAAAAATCGATGTGCTGATGCAATGAAAAGTCGGTGTCTCCTGGGAATGAAAAATTGGTTTGTCGTTGTAATGAAAAGACGATGTGTTGTTGGAATGAAAAGTATGTGTCACTATAATGAAAAATCGGGGTACTCGCTCCATGTCGATGGGGTTGTGTGCGTCAAGTCACTTGGAGGCGAGCCGAGGTAGTCGGGAATGGAAGCCACGAACTCGCACGAGCGAGACGGACCAGAGGCGCCTTCGAGGAAACATAAAAATCTATGCTGGAAGGATCCTTAGCGCACAGCAATGAAGAAGTCCAGCGTGAGCATCGAGATCTCGGGAACAAAGCAAAAAATCGAATTAGGCTGTTGGAAGAAACTTTAATTAGTTGGAATGCTCGGAGGGGGCTCGAGACCGGCACCCCTCTAACCATTAACAATGGAATTAGGCAGGACAGAACAATTGACAGCACCTACTATCAAATAAGAATTGCAATGAAATAAACGTACAATGATACAACTTGCGAGACATGTTTGCATATTTTCTTGAATAGGTGGGCTTCGTCGATCGGAGCGTTAGTACATGACGATTGCAAGGGTGGCAGGTCGAACCAATGTTATGTAGTGCAAATTTTTTGTGGAGAAGATAGAGGAGAGGTCCAGGGAGGCAAACAATAATTCACTAGAAGATGAAAACAAGATAAAAAATTTAGGATAAATTCCCGCTAACCATTGAGGGTTGGTTACCCCTAAGAGCTTCTTCTCCAAGAAAGATACAAGCCTCAAGATCCTAAGATCCCCAATCCTTATAAGCAGTCCATATAAATACACTCATGCAAACTAATAAGATAGATAAGCCCGCAATTATTACATACTTACAACTACCCACAATTAACACATTCATTGCTCTTCTAGTTCAAACACGCCATGATGGTGGATGCAATCCAATCTTATTACCGACGCTTATGTGTATCGACTTGTCTCTCGACTGGTGCATATGCTTATCAAAGATAATCTTCACAACATCTAGTACATAAACAGTTAACAATGGAAAATTTAAAGAACGACAGCTAAAAGCACTAGTCCCAAATAAAAAAACATAGGTAGAAGACGTTAAATTCTAGAAAGAACTCTACAAGTATAGCACGGATATTAAACTTAAAGGCAAAAAAAATCAAGTTATCTAATAAGATAATGCAACTCTCAACAAACACGAAGAAGGATTTATAAGGTATATACAAATAGATTGGATTATGCTAATGATGATGAAACTCGGTATCTTCTGGCATACCTGCTCATAGGTAAAAGTAATACGTCTATTGGAGGATGCGGTGTCAATTCTTTGGGGATTAGCTCTATATAGGAAATAAGAAGTGTCATTAACTGAGTACAAGGTGGTAAATAAATGTCATGAAAAGAAATAATAATACTAAAAGGGTTAAATCAAAGACAGCATACCAAGAATTATTCATAAATGAAGGGCTAGTTTACTTAAGTTATAAAAAAACATATAGCTCTAGTAAATTAGCACACATAGATATTAGAACATTTCGATGTATTAAGTCACAAGATCCAAGTCATTTTAGATATTGATACTACCACTGTTATATACTCCCGATATATCTGTCATTTTTCAAGGGAAAATGACATTTTTCTATAAAAAATAAATTATGTTGCAACAACAACACTCAAGCCTTTATCCCACCATAGTGGGGTCGGCTATATGGACCATTTGTCGCCATTGCACCCAATCTTTAGTCATAATCTCACCAATGCCCAAGTACATCATGTCTTTCCTAAAAAAATATTTATGTTATTTAGTAAAATATATGGTGACATATCCGATTTTTTCAATATTTTTTGATACATCGGCCTACACGACTTTTGAGCATATTGTCTGTTGTATTATTTAATGTTACATTAGCAAAATGGTGGTATATGTTGAAATCAAATATATGCATTATACTATATATGCTTAAATCGATTAGACTTAATATTTCATACTCTTTAATATGTGTCATTTTTTACAGTTAATTTAGTATAACTAACTTACACTATTTTTCTTATTTCATATTACAAAAAGTCTTAAAATGTTCAAGACATTTATTAGTTGATAATTTTTATGTTTTAACAGAATTTATTAAGCATGAAAAACTTATAATCAATCGAGGATATTTAGCTTTTAAATCTTCTTTAATTGCTATAAAACTTAGTATTATCAAAATAAAATTATTATTTCAATAATAAATATATTTTATAATGTATCTATTAGTATTTATCAATAATATTTTATTTTAGATACTTTCAAATTTATTATGCGATATACATGACTCATTGTTCGTCTACTTGTTATGTTATTTTTTTACTTTTAAAGCATATAATAATGTTTAGTATAAATTAAAAAATATATTTAAAAAGATAAAGAAATCTGATATTTTAAAATATCTCTGACATTTCTCCGACTTCTAACATCCGACATTTAAAAATTCAATATGACATGTCGCCAACATTTGATATTTACAACTTTGGATACTACTGAATTAAGCTATTTATTGAGAGGATGTTATCAAACGATCAGTACTTCTACTCATCAGGTTGATTAGAGGAAAATTAAAAAAACAACTTTGATAAGAAAAAGGATGAAGTACAACCACATAATCATGCAAGAGAATCTTGTAAAATATAAGAAAGTTAACAAATAAGAGGAAAAATATGATAACATTAAAAAAACAATAACTTCATAAGCAAGTGTCACAACTTTAGGCAAGTCAGAGTTAAGATTATTAATTTCGTATTTTTATATTAGTCTATTTGGATGTACGTGGGTTTAGTCCCACATCGTGTGTCAGTTGTATGTGTCAATATATTTCCTATATATTCTGCCCTATATGGATGAATACAGATCAATCAAATATTTTTCCCACTTCCTTTCTACTTGGTATTAGAGCCAGAATACATAATCCCGCCTTCCGCGCTTCTCCCGTTCGCTTCGATTAGTTTCGTCGTCGCCTTCTCCCGTGCATGCGTGCGGAGACAACGTCGTCTCCTCGTCCAGTCCAGTCGAGGGGAGTCGACCAGATCTGAGCGTCTCCTCGTCCAGTCCCGTCGATGCGGCTGTCCGGCGGAGACGACGTCGTCGGTTGCTGAGGGGAGCAATGTAGTCGCTCTCCTATGACGCCACCGCCCCTATCGTCCCCGGTTAATACCTGTTGCAGTCGCCTCTCCCGCTGTCGCCTCTCCCGCAGTTCCTCCTGCTGCCGCCGAAGGCCCTAGGTGAGTTTGTTCTCCTTCTCTGACGTTTCCTGCTGCCTATCGTCGGTGTTTGCTGCTCCCTTCCGCTGCTGTCCGTCCTTTCCTGCTGCATGGCACCGCTGCATGTCGCCATTTCTTGTTGTTTGTCGCATTTTTTCTGATATTCCCTGACCGCAAAAGTTCCTTGATGAGAATTTGTCTGATTTGAGATCGTTGTCTCTCTGATGGGTGATCCATCCGACCCCTCCGTTGTTTCCCCAGCCGGTGTTCTCTCCAGTACGTATGTCGATACTCCTCGGAGTCATGGCCAATCTGGCTCCGGAGTTCTCTCTGGTGCCTCCGCAGATACTCCTCGTAGTCATGGCCAGTCTGGCTCATTGAAGATTACCATTGTTGCATTGGATGGCACAAACTATCTGGAATGGTCCAGGGCAGCCCAACATGCTATTCGCAGTCACCTGCTATACGGACACATTGATGGTACCACTATTGAGCCACCACGTACCGATCCCTCATGGAGAAAATGGGATGCGGACAATTCATTGGTTGTCTCGTGGTTACTTCACTCGATCTCTCCTCAAGTGTATCGCAGTTATATGTTGTTGGACTCCGCATATGATATTTGGACCCGTGCTCGGGATACCTACTCTCAGGCCGGCATCTCGATGCAAGTGTATAAGGCTGATATCGAGTCGAGTTCGAGCGATTTTGGCTCGGCTCAAAATCGAAATTTTCGAGTCGAACTCGGCTCGAAATCGAAACCGATTTCGAGTCGACTCGACTCGAAATGGCTCGATTCCGAGCTGGCTCGAAATCGAATTGAGCTGATTCAAAATCGACGAATCAAGCTGGCACGAAATTGAGCATTTTTTCTCTTTATTCGTGATTGGCTCGAAATTAAATTTGGAAACGTCTAAATTTAGCAAATGAAACACTTAAAACCTTCAATATTTTTATTTAGGTTTAAAATTTAGTGTTTTTAATTTTAAAATAATAACATATTAATAAATACATAATATTTTTAATCAATTCGAGTTGATTCAAATCATATTTCGAGTGATTCAGGGTTGGCTCGAAATCGACTCGAAATCAGATTAGAGTCAAATTGAATCAACTCAAATTGAGTCGAATCAATTGTAACCGATTCCGATTCGGCTCAATATTCGAGCGATTTTCGAGCGACTTTCGAGTTTCGAATAATATGCTCAGCCTTACAAGTGTATGAGCTCACTCGCCGTGTTCTGGAGCTGAAGCAGGGAACTATGGCTGTTTCTACCTACTATTTTGAGTTTGAGCGTCTATCTCAGGAGCTGGATTTCTTCAACGCCTTTACTGCTGCTTGTACTGCTGATGCACAGGCCCTTCAGAAAGAGAAAGATCGATTCCGGGTTCACGTCTTCCTTATGGGCCTCAACATGGAGTTTAACGTTGTTCGCTTGCATGTCCTTCATCGCGAGCATCTTCCCTCTCTTCGGGAGGCCTTCAGCATGCTCCTCGGTGATGAGAATCGTCGTCGCACTCTTGGATCCGCTACTGATCACTCTGCGCTAGCTGGGATTTCTCGCAGTTCTCCTCATGTTTACATCCATTGTGGGAAGAAAGGTCATACCAAAGACTCGTGCTTTCGTCTCCACCCGCACCTTGCTCCTACAGGTCGGGGTTCTAGTGCTCGTGGTAGAGGTGGATACCATGGTGGTGGCCATCAATCTGGAGATCGCACTCCCTATTCAACGCACTCTACTGAGGTTGTGGAGGACATCTCTGTCGGCCTGTCAGCTGTCGAGTTAGAGGCTTTCCGTCGTATGTTAAACTCCCAGACCGACTCTACTCCTGTTGGATATCATGTCGTTGTTGCTACTTCAGGTTTGTCCAGTGCTCATGTTGTGTCTTCTTCACCTTCCGAGTGGATTATCGACTCGGGTGCGACAGATCACATGACTGGTTCTGCCTCAGGTTTTACCTCACATACCCCTCTTTCTGGTCGTGATAAGGTTATTGCTGTTAATGGCTCTCTCCCGATCTATCATTGTCCTCGATTTTGCATGTCCTGTCATTCCCTCGCAATTTGCTTTCCATTAGTCACTTGACTACCTCGTTAAACTGCTCTGTAACTTTTTTTCCGGATGCTTATGTGTTTCAGGATCTGGATACGAGGTGGACGCTTGGCAGTGGTAGGAACGTTGACGGACTGTATTTGCTGAACCAGACCTCTCCCAGTGCTCTTTCATCCACCAGATCTCCGACTCTCCATGACATCCGGCGCTGGCATCAGCGCCTTGGCCACCCTTCTGCTTTATATCTTACTAAATTGTTTCCTATTTTTATCCTTTAATTCAGTCGTTCTCTTGTGATGCGTGTAAACAATCTACACATGTTCGTCAGAATATTAGTCATCTGTTTGTTCCTAATTTATTTTCCTTTGATGTTATTCACTCTGATGCATGGGGTCCTTCCCCGGTAGTATCTTTATCTGGCTATAAATGGTTTGTTACGTTTATCAATTGTCACTCTCGCACTACGTGTCTGTATCTCCTCAAAAAGAAAAGTGACGTGCTTTCTTCTTTTCAATCCTTTCATAAAATGGTGACCCAACAGTTTGGCGGTACAATTCGTGTGTTTCGTAGTGATAATGGTGGGGAATATGATGACCCCGGTAGTATCTTTATCTGGCTATATATCAAACTACCTGTGTCCACACTTCCACTCAAAATGGGGTCGTTGAACGGAAAAACAGGCACTTGCTGGAGGTGGCTCGGTGTTTGCTCTTTGCTATGCACCTTCCCAAATCCTACTGGGGTGATGTCGTTCTCACGGTTGCTTATCTCATCATCCGTCTTCCGTCTCGCACCCTCTCCTATGATACGCCACTCTCCTGTCTTGCCAAGAACCACATCGTCCATACCTCTCATCTTTCCCCTCGTATCTTTGGCTCTGTTTGTTTTGTCCACGTTCATACCCCGCATCGGGATAAACTGGATGCGCGTTCTCTCCGATGTGTTTTCGTTGGGTACTCTCCAACTACCAGAGGATATCGGTGTTATCACCCTCCGACTCGTCGCTACTATTGCATTGTTGATGTTACATTTCGTGAGGGGGAGTCGTACTTCGGTCCTCTTCAGGGGGAGACGAGTAGTAACGGTGACGAGACCATCACCTCTCCTCTTCCGATTGTTGCCACTCATATTTCTCCTTCCCATAGTACGTCTACTGCTCCAGTTCCTTCCATCTCCGCTCCTCCTACATTATACACACTCCCGTCGTCCCAGGAGTGTTGAGCAAGTGCAGACTGTGGATGCTCCGCCAGTGCCGGTGACTGTTATTGGAGTTATTATTATCTGTGTATTTGTATATTTTGGTCTGCTTATATCGTGTGTATTGGTGTAGGGCTTATTTGTAATTATCTTTGATATTTGTTATATATATAGTAGGCCTCCACTTTGGAGACCTAAGTTCTTTCGTTTCACTACATGGTATCAGAGGGAAACCGCGCCTCCGTCTAGGGCTCCGCCTTTGCTCCTTCGCGTCGTGTTGTCGCTCCGACGTCTCTCCCTCTTCCAGCGCCTGTTATCTGCCTTCGACGTCGACAGTTCTTCGTGCATTCGACGCTCCTGCTGCCGCGTATTCGTGTTGCCGCTCCTTCGACAGCCCTTCGTCGCTCTTCGGCGCTCCTGCTGTCGCAGCTCTTCGTGTTGTTTGTGCGTCCAGCGCCGGTTCGACGCTCCTTCGACGCTCCCCTCTTCGGCGCTCCGACCCTATCTTCGAATCCGACGCTCCCCTCTTCGACTGCGTCCAGTCCCTGTTCCTGCTGCCGCAGCTCTTCGTGCCTCCAGCGCCGATCTCCTTTTTTTTCGCAGTTCTTCGGCGCTTCTTCGTCTTTCCAGCGCCTGTTCTCGGCTCATGCTGTCGCTGCTCATCCGCCTCTCCAGCTGCCTCCTGCAGCCAGCCAGATTCAGCCTCCAGCAGCCACCAGCAGCCCGCTGCCAGCCCCTTCTGCCGCCGGCTCCGTGTCGCCTCCTCCGTCGCGCCAGCCCCTTCTTCTTCCTTCAGTCCCCGATCTCCTTTGCGGGAGGGATCTTCTTTCTTCATGGAGTCCAAGGACACCTATGGATCCTCTACGGGACGGATCACTAGCATTCTCCTCAATGAGAAAAACTACCCTTCGTGGGCGACCTCGATGAAGGTTGCTCTCGCCGGTCGGAATAAGCTTTCATGGCTGACCGGCGACCCCTCTATGCCCCAACCGACCGACAAGGATGACAAAAAGGAGGAGTTGGTCAAGTGGTCTACCGAAAAATACATGGTTCTTGGATGGATTCATTGCTCGATGGAGCCTCGCATCTTCAGTCAGTTTATGCGTTTTGAGGATATCTCCGAACTATGGTCTGCCCTCCAGCGCACCTTTGGTCATACGCGGGTTGATGCCCAGATCTTCGGCATCTTTCAGGACATCGCTTCCGCCACTCAGGGGGAGCGTTCTGTTCAGGAATACTTCACTTACCTTCGGGATCGTTTTCTTGAGCTAAACGATCTTGAGCCTCTTAGCGATCTGGAGTCTACCAATGATATTGCTCTTATTCGGAAACAGCGACAGCGACGGGAAACATATCAGTTCTTGATGGGGCTTCGCCTCGAATTTGAGTCTACTCGTGCTCAGATTGTGGGTATGTCTCCTTTGCCTGATCTTCTTGAGACCTACTCCATTGTTGCAGAGCATGAGAAACGTATGCAGAGGCAATCTAGTCTTTCTGGCGTCCGCACTACCTCTTCTCTCCCTACTTAACAGATGGCCCTTGCTGCCTCTTCCCGGCCTCCCACCTCCGGCTCTCGGAACCGGGGTGGTCGTTCTGGCGGTCGTGGCTCTCCTGGTGGTCGTGGCTCTGCGGGCCCTCCTGGCCCTTGCTCTCACTGTGGACGCCTGTATCATGACCGTAGTCGCTGCTATCAGTTATACCCCCACCTGAAGGGCTCTGAGTGTCCCAGTCCCGGTGGTGTCCCCAGACACACTGTTGCTTCTGCCGAGTCTTCAGAGTCAGTTGAGCACACTTTGGGTGCCAACTCCTCTGAGTTCAGTCAGATGATGGCCCAGTTTCAGCAGTTTCAGCAGTTCAAGCAGTCTCAGCCTTCCACTACTGCCTCTGCTTCCACGGTCTCTTCTTCCTCAGGTACCCCGTTTGCTTGCTCCGTGGCCACGGTTGATCAGGATTAGTCACCCTGGGTGATTGATTCTGGAGCAACTGACCACATGACTGGTACGTCTTCCCGTCTGCTTCAGGTTGTCCCTTGTTCCCACCGGGATGTGCGCCTTGCTGATGGCTCAGTTACCCATGTCCTCAGCCGTGGCACCGTCCCTCTCTCCTCCTCTTTCTCTCTTGACTCTGTTCTCCTTGTACCTCAGTTGGCTCTCAACTTAATCTCTGTTAGTAGTATTACTCGGTCTTTAAACTGCTCAGTAACTTTCTTTTCTGATCGTTGTGTTTTTCAGAACCTGAGATCCGGGAGGACTATTGGTACGGGATATGAGAGGAGTGGGATGTACTACCTTGAGCTACCTTCTCCCACTGCTGTGACCACCACCACTGACATTTGTCCGTCTACCTCTTCTGCAGCGTCACATGTTTTGTCATCCAGCTCGCTTTGGCACGCACGTCTCGACCATGCTAGCCCTCAGCGGATGGTGTCTGTCTGTCCAGATGTGTCCTTTGTTTTTCCTTTTCGCTGTGATGTATGTGAACTGTCGAAGCACACACGTAGCACATATGTTCCTTCTGTTAGTCGTGCTACTTCTTGTTTTGAATTGGTTCATTCTGATGTGTGGGGCCCTGCCCCTGTTATATCATTTGATGGTTTCTCTTATTTTGTGACTTTTATAGATGACTATTCTCGTTGCTTATGGGTTTATCTCCTAAAAAATAAATCTGAGGTCTTATCTGTTTATTCTCTGTTTTCTCGTATAATACAGACACAGCATGGCACACCTGTTCACATTCTTCGCTCCGACAATGGGGGTGAATATTCTTCTCGTTCTTTTGATCACTTCCTCCGGGATGAAGGCACTCTCCACCAATTTTCGTGCCCTGGTACCCCCGAGCAGAATGGGGTAGCTGAACGAAAAAACCGCCACATTTTGGACTATGTTCGTTGTCTTCTTCGGGGAATGAATGTTCCCAAGTCCTATTGGAGTGTTGCCCTTCTTACAGCAACTTTCCTTATTAATAGGACTCCCTCTCGTCCTTTAGGTGGCGTTACCCCCTACAGCCTCATCCATCCATCTGTCTCCGCCTTCCCCATTCCCCTCCGCGTCTTCGGTTGTGTGTGTTTTGTCCAGGACCGTCGCCCTTCTCGGACTAAACTCGACGACAAGGCCATCCGTTGTCTTTTCCTCAGCTACTCCACTACCACTAAGGGTTACCGATGCTATGACCCTCAGTTGCGACGAGTTATTTACTCCATGGATGTAACATTTCATGAGGAGGTTCCCTTCTTCTCAGCCCATTTGTCTTCACATATTCTTCATACCGTTGTGCAACCTCTCCCGGTTGTTCCGCCTTCCCCAGTCACTGATCCACCTGCCGCTCCACCTGTCCTGCTGACTTACTCTCGCCGCCAGCGTACACCCACTTCTCCAGTCCCGGATCAGCAGCCCCTTCCGGTCACAGGTACCTCTCTTGAGTCTCTCTCTACTACTTCTGTTGACTTACCTATTGCCCTGCGCAAGGGTAAGCGTGCTTGTGCTCGTCCTCCTGTTACGGAGCACCCGTTGGCTAGTGCTGTTTCCTACCAGCGTTTCTCACCATCTTACCAGGCTTTTGTTGCTGCTGCTGCTGATTCTGTTCGCCTACCTGCTTCGACCGTTGAGGCTCTCCTTGACCCACGGTGGGTTTAGGTCATGGAGGAGGAGATGTCTGCTCTCCATCGTACTGGGACATGGTCTCTGGTTCCTCTTCCTGCCGGAAAACGCGCAGTTGGGTGCAAATGGCTTTACTCAGGCTCCCGACGAGTTTGGCACCACGTTTGCTCCTGTGGCTAAGTTGACCAGTGTCCGCCTTCTTCTCTCGCTTGCTGCTTCTCGGGCGTGGCCCCTCCACCAGCTCGATGTCAAAAATGCTTTCCTGCATGGAGATTTACAGGAGGAGGTTTATATGGCTCCTCCTCCAGGGTTTGCTCTTAAGGGGGTATTCAGGGAGAGTATGTCGACTGCACAAATCTTTGTACGGCTTAAAGCAGTCTCCGCGTGCCTGGTTTGAACGGTTCAGCTCAGTTATCCTCCAGTCCGGCTTCACTCAGTGGCGTGCAGATCACACTTGCTTCATTCGTGCCACTCCAGAGGGTCGTCGTGTCATTGTCTTGGTCTATGTTGATGACATTATTCTCACCGGGGATGACTCTTCTGGCATCTCTAAGGTGAAAGCTACATTACGCTCAGTCTTTGAGGTGAAAGACCTGGGACCCCTCCGTTACTTCCTTGGGATTGAAGTTGCTCGCTCTCGGAAGGGAATCTCCATATCGCAGCGCAAGTACACCTTAGACCTTCTTCGGGACACGGGTCTACTTGGGTGTCGTCCTGCGAGTACTCCTATGGATACTAACCATCGTCTTCATGCTGAATCTGGTGATCCTCTACCGGACCCCTCTCAGTACCAGCGCCTGGTTGGTCGCTTGATCTACTTGACCAATACTAGGCCGGACATCAGTTTCTCAGTCGGCGTTTTGAGCCAGTTTATGCATTCTCCCAGGACCTCTCATCTAGAGGCTGCTCGTCGTGTTCTTCGCTATCTTAAGCGCTCTCCTGGACTTGGGTTGTTCTATCGGACCGATGGTACCTCCAGTCTCTCATGCTTCACTGATGCTGATTTTGCTGGCTCTTTGACCGATCGGCGCTCCACATCCGGTCTCTATGTTTTCTATGGTGATCATCTTGTCTCCTGGCGGAGTAAGAAACAACCTATTGTATCTCGCTCGTCAGCTGAATCCGAGTACCGAGCTATGGCCCATGGCGTTACTGAGTTGGTTTGGCTACGATCGCTGCTGACTGAACTCGGCCTATCCCTCACTACTGGCTCGACTCTCTATTGTGATAATAAATCTGCTCTCCTTCTTACTCAGGACTCGGTGTTACATGAGCGCACCAAGCATATTGAGATGGATGTTCATTTTCTGCGAGATAACGCTCGTACCGGGACTATTCTTCCAATTTACGTATCCTCTACCGACCAGCTTGCTGACGCCTTCACTAGAGCTGTTGGTCCGACTCGATCAGATTTGACCATTTCCAAGCTGGGCATGATTGACATCTTTGCTCCAACTTGAGGCGGAGTATTGGAGTTATTATTATCTGTGTAGTTGTATATTTTGGTCTGCTTATATCGTGTGTATTGGTGTAGGGCTTATTTGTAATTATCTTTGATATTTGTTATATATATAGTAGGCCTCCACTTTGGAAACCTAAGTTCTTTCGTTTCACTACAACTGTTTCCACTCCAGATTCAGAGGATGACCTTCATGTTCCTCTTGCTCATTTTTTTGGTAAAAAGGGTGGCACCAAACACCCATTGTCAACTACATTTCTTATACTCACCTCTCTCAGGCCCATAAAGTCTTTATCTCAACCCTTTCATCAATTATGATTCCTAAGACATGGCAGGAGGCTGTTCAAATACTTAAGTGGAAACAAGCAATGGAGGAGGAACTGTGTGCCTTGGAAAAAAATGAAACATGGCGGCTTGCTAGTCTTCCTCCTGGGAAGCGAACGGTTGGGTCCCGGTGGATCTTTACAGTTAAACAAAATCAAGATGGGGTGGTGGAGCGGTACAAAGCTCGCTTGGTGGCTCAAGGGTATACCCAGGCTCAAGGCATTGACTACCAAAAGACCTTTGCCCCTGTTGCTAAGATGAACTCAATTCGTGTGCTTCTTTCTTGTGCTGCCAGTCGTGGATGGGAGCTACAGCAACTCGATGTCAAGAATGCATTCTTACATGGTGATCTGGAAGAAGAGGTCTACATGAATATACCACCAGGCTTCGTTACCGAAGGATTCAATGGGAAGGTCTGTCGTTTGCAGAAATTCCTGTATGGCCTGAAACAGTCTCCGAGAGCGTGGTTTGGACGTTTTAACAAGACCATGCTTCAACTGGGTTACACTCAAGGACATGCTGAGCATACTCTCTTTATCAAGAGGAGAGGAGTGCAAGTTTCTATCATTATTGTATATGTGGATGACATCATCATTACTGGTGATGACCTGGAGGAGATTATTCACTTGAAGAAACAACTGGGCGAGGAATTTGAAGTCAAGGACCTGGGGAGGCTAAAATACTTCTTGGGAATTGTAGTGAGGTCTCAACGAGGGATCTTCATCTCTCAGAGGAAGTATACCCTTGATCTTCTAGATGAGACTGGGATGCTAGGGTGTGCTCCCGTGGATACTCCAATTAAAGCTAATCACAAGATTGATGCGGATATTAGTGGGGAGAAAGTTGATGCTTCAAAATACCAACGTTTGGTTGGTAGGCTCATATGTTTATCTCATACTCGCCCTGATATTACATATGATGTAGGGGTCCTAAGCAGATTTATGCACTCTCCCTCTGTTTGCCATCAGCAGGCTGCAGTCAGAGTATTGCGATACCTCAAGAAGACACCTAGACAAGGGATTCTGTTCAAAGCTAATCAAGCATTGGAGATTGAGGTGTTTACTGATGCAGATTGGGCCGGTAGTCAAGATGATAGAAAGTCTACCACTGGATATTGCTCATTTGTAGGAGGAAACCTGATTTCATGGAAGAGCAAGAAGCAAAATGTTGTTGCTCGCTCAAGTGCTGAAGCAGAATATAGGGCATGGCACAAGGAGTGTCTGAGGGGTTGTGGTTGAAGACTATTCTTCAAGATATGGGCCTCCAGGTGAACAAACCAGTTACTGTCTACTGCGACAACAAGGCTTCCATCAGTATAGCGCACAATCCTGTACAGCATGATAGAACAAAACATGTTGAAGTTGACAAACATTTCATTAAAGATCAGCTTGACAAGGGGAACATTTGTACTCCTTTTGTGAGCTCATATGATCAACTAGTCGATGTTTTTACCAAGGGGTTAAGCAGTGACAACTTCCAGAACAATACTGACAAGCTGGGAATGATCAATATATATTCTCAACTTGAGGGGGAGAGTTGAGATTATTAATTTCGTATTTTTATATTAGTCTATTTAGATGTACGTGGGTTTAGTCCCACATCGTGTGTCAGGTTGTGTGTGTCAATATATTTCCTATATATTCTGCCTTATATGGATGAATACAGATCAATCAAATATTTTTCCCACTTCCTTCTACTGTCAGCACAACCCATCAAAAATCACATACAAAAATAAATGAACGGCCTTCACATCCCAATAACAATTTTATTCATACCATAAATTTTCTTACATAACTTAAACTTTGATGGAATAAATAATAAACTACTAGCAAGTTGATAATCAACTAACAAACTACTTAAAAGTGCAAAAAAAATAACATTTAGTAGAACAATCTGATGGGAATCAAGTCACACAAAGGTCTACATGATGATCGAAGTCATTCATTTTGTTCATATCGACAGCTAGGAATTTTAGTCATTTTTATGTATTTTGTAATTTTATTTTAAGCGTGTCTGTACATACATCATGATAAGAAGGTCATGACCATTCGTGGCGGTTCCAAACATTATAAATAGGAAAGCATCATTTAGAGGGATCGAAAGTTGGAAAGAAAAATTCAAGCTTTGATCACTAGGTGCAAAAGCCAGAATCATGTGATTTGCAGGGCGTATTTCACTTACGTATTTGTTGTTCCGCACTCTTATATCAGCACAGCCATATTGTTCCCTTAGTTGAAATTCTACTTGATTGTGGTCATTGTCCTATTATTTATAACTCTCTTTATTATCAGCTTAGTTGTTGGAATATTTTAACTTCATACAAACATTTCATCAGTTGTTTGATACCCCACTAGAACCTACCGTGTAAGTCACAATCATAATGACATAATGAGATCTAAAATAGACAAATCCAATAATGATAAAAAATGGAATTTATCCTCAAATCAAATCGTTCGCGCCAAAACACACTACTCCGTACCTTCAAATCCTTCATAAATTCTATAGAAAGATAGAATACAAAGGAGAAAAAAATTTATTTCTCACTTCTACAACAATAAATACAAGGATTTGTACATACATATATAGGAAGGAGGAGTGAAAGCTCAACTCCAAACCAAGGTATGTGACTAAACTAAACATGCGAACAGCGGGTCTTTACATGGGCTAAGGTAGTACTTCTACACTCCCCGGAAGCTTGGAGCATATAAATTGTAGGTGTCAAATTTGGAAACGAACTGCGAGTATAGTGGGTGTGGTATGTAACGCCCCGGTCTACTGTAAGTGCGCTGCAGGTCTGCAGACCAGTAACCCCAACCCATCTCCACGGATCTAATTGGCCGCAACCACTAATTCCAGTGGCGGGTTGTTGAGGCCGGGGCTTAAACCCCAGACATTCTGTATAAGGGAGCTCTAAACTGGTCCTAATCACCAATTGAGTTACAGCTCAGTTGGTGATGACGACCAGTTTAGAGCTCCCTTATCCAGGAGGTCTGGGGTTCAAGCCCCGGCCTCAACAACCCTCCACTGGAATCAAAAAACTGCTCGGGAGGGGAGCAGGTACATGTCATAAATCAAGTTTGCGTAGCTGTATTTTTTCTCTGATGAAATGACAATCAACTTCGATATGTTTGGCACGTCCAAGAAAAATAGGATTCTCGGCGATATGGATAGCAGCTTGACTATCGCAGTCGAGAACTGTCAGAAATGGGAGTTTCACACCAAGATCAGTAAGAAGACTTTCCAATCGCGTGAGTTCAGAAACAGCAAATGTCGTCGAAAGATACTCAGCCTTTGTAGACAAGCGTGCCACCACCGTTTGCTTCTTGCTTCGCCATGTGTCCTGCAAGGTATGTGCAGTAGCCGCTCATAGACCAACGATCATCAAGAGAACCGGCATAGTCTGCATCAGAGTAGGCAACTAAGGGTAGAGAAGATGATTGCTTATACGCAAGTCCTTGTCCTGGGGCATTCTTCAGATAACGAAGAATTTGCTCGGCGGCCTGGAGGTAAGACATCTGAGGAGCATGCCTGAACTGGCTGACCACCCCAATTGCAAAGGATATATCGGTTCATGTGACGGTTAATAGATAAGTTTGTCAACCAGGCAACAATAGTACTTTGAATTAGGGAGAAGCAAATCTAAGACGGACATATGAGCGCAGAGCTTGTGGTTGGCATCCATAGGTGTGTCAGCAGGTTTGCATCCAGAGTAACCTGCATCGTGAAGAAGGTCTAGAAAGTACATCTGTTGAGACAAAAGGAATCTGTCGGGTCGACGAGCCACCTCGATGCCCAAGAAATATCGGAGGTTGCCCAATCTTTGGAATGAAAATGTGAGGCAAAGTGCTTCTTGATCATAGAGATATTGGTCAGATCATCTCCCACGATGAGAAGATCATCAACATATACCAGAAGTATCATCGTCCCTGTCGGGCGGTGATGTCAATGAGTAAACAGGGAGAAATTTGTCGAACTCCGAGTGAAGCCCAAATCTCGAACGACTTAACTGAATTTATCAAACCAATCCAAGGGAGATTGTTTGAGGCCATAGAGAGATTTCTTGAGGTGGCAAACAAGGGACACCCCCATGGTTTCATAACAAGGAGGTTGTTGCATGTAGGTAGTCTCTGCGAGATCACCATTAATGATGGCATTTTTGATGTCGAGTTGATGCAACGGCCAATGATGACGGCCAATGATGACGAACGACCAAGAAGATCAAGACCCAAACAGTATTCAACTTAGCGACAGGGGAGAATGTCTCTTCATAGTCGAGGTCATATTGTTGAGTGAACCAATGAGTTGCATTCTGCAAGATGGGTGCGAGAGTCCCCGCAAACATATACTTGGTAGTGTGTGGGACCAATTTGTCCATGGCAGGGCCAAGATGATGGACAAAGAAAATACTACCGAAGACACGAGGAGTCAAAGGGCTTGCGAAGGAAAGAGGATGGAGAATGATGTCGCAAAGTTGAGAATGGAGGAGGGCATGCAATTAATCAGATAGGATGAGGTGAAAATTGCGAGTTACCACTAGAACTTGGGGACATGCATTTGAAAATGAGGGAGCAAACAACCTCTAGGAGGTGGTGGTTCTTCCGTTCGGCCACACCATTTTATTGTGGTGTATAGGCGTGAGATGTTTGGTGGATAATACCAAACGTACCGCAAGTTTCCTGAAAATTGTGACTTGTATATTCATGTGCATTATCGATTCGAAGAATTTTAATTGAGCGAGAATTGAATACGGGTCTCAGCGAAAAATGAGTGAAAGACATGTAGTTAAGAGCGATCACGCAAAAAATACAATCATGTCGTGCGATAATGATCATCAATAAATGTAAAAAAAATAATGATTGCCAGATAAATTAGCAATTTTATAACGGCCTCAAATATCTGAGTGCACTAAATCAAAAAGAGCATAACTCCGAATACATTGGGGGGGAGAAGGTAAGCGATGTTTTTTCCCATGGATATAGTATTCACATGTAAATTCAGAAAAAAGAAAAGTCAGGAAGAGCTTTATGCGGAATAGAAAGAGAAGCATGGCCAAGAGGTCGGTGTCAATCCATTATCCACAGAGCTAACAGAGGAGAGAACTGAGGTGGGAAGGTCCAAAGTGTTGAGCTCATTTGACATTCGTCATCTACCAATGATATTCCGCGTTCGTCGATCCTACACCACAGGAAGAAGAGAAAAAAGTGATGAAATAGTCATGATCATTAGTAAGACGACTAACAGGGAGATTTAATTGCGAGACAGGAACATGAAACACGAAGCGCAGAGAGAGGGATAGAGTGAGAGATCACCCCCGGAGCCGCAGACCGGGATGGTGTCGTCATTGGCCACCGTGATAAACTTTGGACAAGCAGAATCTGTATATTGAGAAAGCTTATGTGGGGTAATATGATTCGGCGCCCAATAGTCCATTATCCAAGAGGGACTATAGAAAAAACACGATATACCTTCATTAGGGATGGAGGCGACGGAGACTAAAGTCCGAGTAACCAGATCCCGGAAATGCTGAAGTTCTTCTCGCATGGTGTCAATGTCTGAGCGAGAGGTGGTATGAACATCCATCGCAGGAGAAGCGTGGTGCTGAGAGGTGGAGGGATGCGGCGGAAAACCATGTTTGCGATAACAAGTGCCCTCAGTATGATTCGTCCGGCTACAATCGGTACACAGGAGAGTGGTTTGCACTTGGAGCGATTGTGACTGTCACGCCTGCCGCCCCGAGATCCATGGTGACCTCCATGATGCCCAGGATGTGGAGGACGAGTGTTGGTAGAGTGTTGGAGTACGGAAGGAGAGGAAGGTATCGAGACATCGATGAGCGGAGTCACCTTCAAAATCATGGAGCACACATCTGGGAGAGACAGAATAATGGGAGAGGATAAGATGGTCGCACGGACACAATGGAGATGAGGCGGTATTTGTGCCATCATTAGAGTTATGCCGACAGACTCCTTCTGAGCTCGTTGGGTAGCAAGATCCAATGTTAGAGACTGGTGCTGAATCCAAGCATTTATGAGTGTCTTGTATTGGGCCACAAAGGATGTCAGGTCACCGTCTGAACCAGGTTCAACGGTTTGGAGATCCCGAAAGATATTGAAAAGATGAGGAAGGTTGTTCTGCCCAAAGTATAGGATCTTCAGTTCATCTGACATGGCTATTGCGGTCTCGTGGTGCATAGCCATGGGATATGGCTCACTATTTATGGAGTTGAGGATCCATGATTGTCGTGTCCATCATCATGGAGCCATTGCTCGGTAGGCTCAACAGGGGTGTCGTGAGTGACATGATGAAGAAGACCTTTGGTTTGTAGGACACTGCGCAAGGAGTGTAACCACTCAACAAAGTTTTTCTTCCCGGTGAGGGAAATAGTTGTAATGAGAAGTTCGTCTCGTACGCCGGGGAGAAGGATCGGAGCGAGTGGCAAGGGTGGAGGGAGAAGAAGAAGCATTTGTTTCGGTGTGATGAGACATTGTGGGGAGAGAATGATAGGAGATAGAGGTTCTGCGAGCACAAGTGTGGCGAGTTCTGAAGGTGCTACTGCAAGCTTAGGAGAAACCAGCCAAGAAGGAGGCAGTTTGTGAGTTCCTGCGAGCTTAGGAGGCGGTTTGCGAGTTCCTGCGAGTTCAAGAGAAGGTAACTCGTGACTGGTGTAGAGTTGACGGAGTTGGTGCGAGCTTAGGAGAAGGGAACCCACGAGCAGATGAGAAGGAGACCTTAAGGAAGCGAGCTTCTACAGGTGGTGGAAGCGATGCGAGCTCCAGGTCCTCATCACAGAAGATGCGAGCTCCAGGTCCTCATCACAAAAGATGCGAGCTCACGGTCGCAGGAGGAAGTCGTCGAACAAAGGTCGCAAGAAGAAACTGCGAGCTCCCGGCGTGAGCATCGGCGAGTTCAAGTCGTATATGTCGAGTCCAGTGGCAAGCGAGCTCAAGCCATCACAGGAAGAAGAGGCAAGCGCTTGGCAGCGAGCACCGGACGATCATTCGGGAAGCTGAGGCAGTGAGTAACGGCGAGCGATGGCGAGCAGTTGAGGAGATGCGGGCCCCGTAGGCAAAGGATGCGAGAAACCGGTATGTGGTATGCCTATAAAAAAGGTGGTCGGGCTGGTTTATTCGTGGAATCCACGAAGAGCAGGGAACAGGCGAGTACCCAGCAGTATAGGCGAGTACTTAAAAATTAGGAGAATACAATTGTTGAGAGTGCAACGATTTGGTTCGTGTCACTGATACCATGTAGAAAGGTAGAATACAAAAGAGAAAAAGAATTTATTTTTCACTTCTACAACAATAAATATAAGGATTTGTACACGCATATATAGGAGGGAGGAGTGAAAGCTCAACTCCAAACCAAGGTGTGGGACTAAGCTAAACATGCCAACATTAGGCCTCTACATGGGCTTTTACATGAGCTAAGGCAATTCTTCTACAAATTCAACCACTACAGACTAAAGGAGAGGCACAGAATCTCCACGACCTTAATAGAAACCATGTCTTGATGCCAATCTCATGGCCATTGTAGAATCGCCTATTAAAGCACGAGGGTTGTAGTTCTTTATGTTTTGCAAGCCTACAATAATGGCCCCTAACTAGAGAAGAGAAGCAATCTAACGGAAAGTGGTCATTATCGACTCCTAATTAAAGAGAAACATGGTGTCCAGATTGGAGTAAAATTGACGAAGTTATCCATAATTGTTAATCTTAGTTGCGTCTTGCCAAGAAAATGGTGCCCAAATGCATCCCCTAGAGATGGAAATTTTTTTGGGCAACTGTTGGGCCACCAACGCTTGTTTAGTCCATGGCAAATAGCAGTAGAAGGACTGAAGGAGAGGTGGAGAGGTCATTGTCGGATGTGTCTACAGGAGAGGGATGACCTATTAAGTTGGCAAGCCAATGGTGTGGACTATGAGAACATCAAGATCTTTGTTGTTTGTCTCAGTTCATGATAGAGTCGGGCAGTCATGTGGTAAGTTTGAAGGAACTATGCAGCATGAAAAAGCAAAAATGAAATGGTGGTGGCTCGATTGTCTGCAGATGCAAATTATAGTGTTATGGATATCGCCACGGTGAGTAATGTGGCTTAAATCCATTATATAAGAGCTTGGAATTAAAGTGAGGGGAGTTATGTCTCAACATTGGGATAACCAAATTGTTATTCATATGGCCTATAATTATGTTTTCCATGAGGGCAAAAACATTGAAATTGGTTATAATACTACTCAAGCCAATGTATCTGATCTCCACGCCAACAGAAGATTATTGAAATAGCTAATTCACTCATTTCATCATACTAACGTGTGGGGCCCGAGTTAGCTCAAGTAAGTGATTTTCCTTTGATTAAGATTTTGTTGGAATTATCTCGATATGCCTATGTGTCATCCACTGATGGGTTTTCAGTTGGTTGTGAGTTCTTACATGGTATCAAAATCGGGATATGGCTCACGTCCCTAGTGTCCACATGGCTATCCATGTGAGGAGGTGTAATGGAATTATCTCAGAGTGACCATGTGTCATGTGGATTAAGACTCATTGTGGCCCACGCATGTTGGTTTGTTTATCCCACTATGATTGGTTTAAATTATCCCACTATGATTGATTTAAATTATCCTCATGTCACGCATCTCAAGTTGTCTTCTGTGCTTTATAAGCAATACAACCTATCTACTCTTCACCAACTAATTTGAGTTGGATCCGGAATTCTAATAGGTTTCATTTGTCTATGGGGCTTATATCTGTTGGAGAAGACCCATAAATAGTTTATACATAGGTGTTGGATACATCCATAAATAGTTTATTCATAGGCATTGTACTTAGCTCATGTATAAATGGCTCATTGGGCTCATTCCTCTCTTAGGCTCCTTTATCCCACATCTTGGATTCATTCTTAGCTCCTTCTCCTTCTCTTTATATAAGGAGCAACTTGTACATGTGTTTTAAGTAATTTTTTATTCAAGGAGAATAATTTATTTTTGCCTCCTTTTTTATTCTCTAAATTCTCATTTTGTACATGGCATCAGAGCTAGGTTACAAATAATAAAGTTTTTTTTCGATTGAGCTCATGCTCTCGTAACTGGCTTGAGTCCGCGCTCGCAATTCCCTCTTGCTCGCGTGCTCGCTCCCTATGAGCCCGCGTGCTCGCTCTAGTAGCCGGCCTGCTCCCTTTGCATGGTTCTTTCATCGCCTCCTGCTCCTTTTATAGGCTCCATCAGGCACAGTGATTCTCTGGTCTATGCTGATGATATTCTTGTCACAGGTGATGATCTTCCTGGCATTACTCAAATCAAGAAACACATAGCTTCTCAATTCCAAACTAAGGATTTGATGTCACGCATCTCAAGTTGTCTTCTGTGCTTTATAAGCAATACAACCTATCTACTCTTCACCAACTAATTTGAGTTGGATCCGGAATTCTAATAGGTTTCATTTGTCTATGGGGCTTATATCTGTTGGAGAAGACCCATAAATAGTTTATACATAGGTGTTGGATACATCCATAAATAGTTTATTCATAGGCATTGTACTTAGCTCATGTATAAATGGCTCATTGGGCTCATTCCTCTCTTAGGCTCCTTTATCCCACATCTTGGATTCATTCTTAGCTCCTTCTCCTTCTCTTTATATAAGGAGCAACTTGTACATGTGTTTTAAGTAATTTTTTATTCAAGGAGAATAATTTATTTTTGCCTCCTTTTTTATTCTCTAAATTCTCATTTTGTACATGGCATCAGAGCTAGGTTACAAATAATAAAGTTTTTTTTCGATTGAGCTCATGCTCTCGTAACTGGCTTGAGTCCGCGCTCGCAATTCCCTCTTGCTCGCGTGCTCGCTCCCTATGAGCCCGCGTGCTCGCTCTAGTAGCCGGCCTGCTCCCTTTGCATGGTTCTTTCATCGCCTCCTGCTCCTTTTATAGGCTCCATCAGGCACAGTGATTCTCTGGTCTATGCTGATGATATTCTTGTCACAGGTGATGATCTTCCTGGCATTACTCAAATCAAGAAACACATAGCTTCTCAATTCCAAACTAAGGATTTGGGTCGACTCCGATACTTCTTGGGGATTGAGGTAACTCAGCTGATCGGTCTTGTCAATTCCAAACTGCGATATTTTTGCCTCATTTTCATTCTCTAAATTCTCATTTTGTACAATATCATTTGTCAAGATCTTTGTTTTCGTAATATTGAATTGAAATACACCTGGCCACAGCTATATGAACCATGACCCTTCGTAGAATCCTTTTGGGTCACTCGCTTCACCAGCAACTGCATGGAATCTCCATCAGACTACGAAGCACCGACACTTCAAAATGCCCAGAGTGTCAGTGTCGGACTCTCCGACACGCGTCTCAGACACACGTGTTGGAAACACGACGCGCTGGTTCATGCGGGACTTGCGTGTCCCGCTCAATCGGACAGGCGAGTCCCGTGTTAGCCTCTTCGGTCTATATTATTGGCGGAATAAAAAGCCGCAGACGCATGAACCCCAGCTTCCTCACCCGGCACCCGCAGAACTTTCCGCACTCGCGTGAGCCCTAGCTACCCCACCCGGCACCCGCAGGCATTTCCGCAGTCGCGTGAGCCATAGCTTCCCCACCAGGTACCCGCAGGTCGCCGCCGCTCTTCCCTTGTTCTCCAGGCCGCCGCTCGTCCACTGTTCTCCAGGCCGCCGCTCGTCCACTATTCTTCGATCTCCAGGTCGCCGCTCCGGTGCTCCTCACTCGCAAGTTTCTTTTTCTTCCCCTGTTCTCCAATCTCCCTCTTCATTTATCTTCTGCTTTCATTTTCTTTTTCATTTTCAGCCTGTGAGCCTCCTCTTTTTTGTAGATGTCTTCAAGTAAGGATAGTAATAGTGGTTCACAAGAGCCTACATCTATTGATGATGATCCAAATAAACCATTATGGAGGTTTGTCAATAAGCTAGCTACTCATGGTGAGGAGGGAGGCAATTTGTCCTGGAAGTGCAATTTTTGTGAGAAAAGTTTTATAAGTTCATAAACAAGAGTGAGAGCACATTTGTTAATGATTGGTGAAAAAGGAATTGGAAAGTGTTTAAAAGTCTCAAGGAGTGGTCTATTTGAGATGGAAAAACTAGAAGAAGAGGTGAATGCTAGAATGACGAGTCTTGCTCCTAAAAAAGTACAACACTCCACTTCATTGCTTAGCACAACCCTTGAATCCTAAGTAAGTTCTCAAATTCCATGAATTAGGCTTCGTTTGGTTGGGCGTTTCGCCTCCTCCGTTTGGAGCAAACGTCGTCGGACGGCAGGTAAACAAACGAGCGTTGGCGGTGTTTGCTCTGTTTGCACTCGCCGGCCAGAGAAAAAGACGCCTAAATGGAGCGTTTCCAGCCCCGCCTCCCCCCCCCCCCCCCGGTTCCAATGCTCCGTTTGGACCCGCCGGCTGCATCCGCCACCGCCGAACCAAATGAAGCCTTAATTGCATTATTATTTATTTTTTAGTTTTTATAACTTATAACAATAATATTTGTTTTATTTTTTTTATTTAGGTACTATAGTGAACAATGACTCAATGAAGATTCTTCTAGAATTTCTCCATACAAGGATAGTGAAATCATTCAAGAAACAAAAAAATGCTTTAGGAAGTACTTTCCTAACATTGAGGATCGCACCAAGGTGAATTTAGAGTACGCAAATTTTGCTTATATAAATGGAGAATTTAGAGAATTTGATTCAGTTCACAGTCGATTTTCGATGGATCCTAAGGCTTGGTGGGTTATTCATAGTGTAAGTGCACCTATGCTACAAAGTTTAGCCTTAAAGCTTCTTGCACAACCATCTTCTTCATCATGTGCCGAGAGGAATTGGAGTACATACTCTTTTATACACTCAATGAGAAGAAATAGAATGACTCCAAAAAATGTGCAGAAGATCTAGTTTTTATACACAGCAATCTACGTCTTCTATCCAGAAAAAATCCACAATACGCACAAGGAGAGACAAAGATGTGGGATATTGCTGGAGATTCATTTGACACGTTTGAAGATGTTAGCATGCTTGAAATTGCAAATCTTTCACTGGATGAGCCCGATATGAAATCCATTATTTTTACTGATGATATATAACGGTAATGTGTTAATGTTTTCTCATTTTTTGATCTTTTGTTAAGTTTTACATTTGAATATTTGATGACGTAATTTATTAGAATATTTATTAATTGCTCTTTTTTTTATTTTTTGTTAAATGTTTTAGGAAAATGGTATAAAAAATAAATATTTAATATGTGTCCCAGCATGTCGGAATATGGCATTTTTTTAGAATTGACGAGTCGCGTGTCGTGTCGCGTGTCAGTGTAACATAGTCATCAGATACATCTTTAGATAATTATATATGTGTGACTATGAGGCAACATAATAGGTGAGCATTTACCAATTAATTGAGGAGGTATCCACTAGCTTGTCCTAAAAGAATACTTTGTTTAATATTCTTCTAGTAATTTAGGATTTTATTCCCACTTCAAACAGAAACATGTATATATATATAAATATATATATTGCTATCTATCAAAAGAAATGTGTGACAAAAGCTGCGGAGACTCAACTAGATCTAGATACCACAACAAAAGTTGAAATTTAAGCTTAACGCTTCTAAACATATTACATCAGTTAAGAATATGACCTAGGCAGATTGTTACTTAAGAATATTATATTTAAAATTAAATGAAATGTACTTGCAGATGTAAATTGGCGTCTTACTTTTCGAAGGCCAAAAGTCGCTTCCATGCAATACATTGTTGTTCTTCCTGCAAATGTCAAAAGAGATAAAATTAAACCATATTATTGCATATGCCGACATGCTCTATATGACCTCAAGAATCAACATCTCAGCTAATGACATTCAATAGTAGAAATTCCTAAATCATATGTAGCTCCACTACAAACCAACGGACAAAAATCATGACTATGCAAGCTTATTCTTCAGCAATTGCCGTAACAGTTAAGGATATACATGAGCTGACATGCCTTCAAGGAACCATTTGGAGGAACAGCAAGCATATTCCAATCGATTTCATCAATATACTTTTTCCGCTCCCTATAAACAGCCCTAGCACTATTGTATTTGGGCTGATATTCAGATAATAAACCTTTAGCCTGCAGAATGGAGATATTTGAATTATCATAGAGTTGCAGTAAATACAAAAAAAATGCTGCAAAAACATTAAATGGATAACAAATTTGAATTCCAGGTCAACTGTTAAATAGTATTTTTTTAACAATTAATTTGAAATCTAAACTGAGTTACACAATTAGCTTTTAATTCAAATATAAGAAATAGGCAAGAGAAATCTCATATTTGAAATTCAAATAGATGCCCTTCAGCTGAAATTTTGGTTACAAGTTCAAACATTGCTTAAAAAATTTCAGTCAAAGATGGTTACCAAAGTTCGGTTAATAGAGTTCTCAAAATTTTCATAGTCCTTCCAGAGTTGCTCAATCTGATGGGTTGGAGTGACAATAGCTTTTTGGTATATTTTCCTCAAAGAAGTCATGCGCTGGGACTCCTGAGCTGTTGTAACCTAAGGATTTTCCAATTATTTGCATAGTATAAAAAGTATTGGGGAAATATAATAGAAATTGAAACATCATTAATATCAAATTGAAATATCACAACGACCAAATAAGTTGTCCAAAGAAAAATGCTCTACTTCCGAAAATAATTGCTCCCTAAAAACTTCACAGAGTCCTGTGTCATTTCAGATGGAAGTGAAGAATGGACTGAATGCCAACTTTTTTCAGGAAGCTTGCATTACAGGAAATGAGTACGAACAATAAAAGGATTGAAAATAGAAGATAAACTGTGCATACAGGCATTGACTTCAAAAAGGTAATATACTCCATCCACAAAGGTCCAGCAGACACGTCAGAACCTGTGAATTTCAAAAAATCTTGGTTATTAAGAGTCTAAGATTTATGAACAATGGAAGCAACTGGAATAAATTAACAAAGTCATTATTTGAAATCTGAAAACTAAAACAATAAAATCAGTTACATACAAAACCAACTACAACATTAATCTTGCATTGAAATTCCTGCTCATCTAACATCTCAATAGTTTCTTAGTCACCACCACTTTAGTTTTTATTTAGGCTTCGTTTAGCGCGGTGGTGGCGGTCGTGAACGCGGTGGTCATGAACCTTCGTTCGTGAACACCCGACCTCACCTAAAAAAATTCATGCATTTTATGCTCAGAACTAGTTTATTTTCTTGGTAGTAGTCATAACCTTTGTCTTGCCAAACATACATTCTATGACAATGGCGTTTTTGATCAAACTCACCGGAGCAAATAAGCCGCGCCAAACGAAGTCTTAGTCGTTTCATCAGAGAGTCAGTTTCATAGCAGATGAAAAAATAGTTTATAGTGCAAATTGATAAATCTTTATAATGTTGGGCAAGAATGGTAACCATGTTTGCCACTTGCGAAAGCAACTGCACCAATCATACAAAACTATATGACTCAAAACTCCTACTGCCACAAATATTAAGATACATTTATCAAATTTCATTAGTATTACGCACCTCAGCAATGGCTTTATTTAAACCACTTCATATGATTAGACATTCTATTTAGACATTGTATTCAACATAATAAAAACAGATGGCTGACAAGGTCAGATTTGGCCCACAATTCCATCTTTAAATAGTGTCCAAGTGATAATAAGCATTGTGATGTCAGATGAGCTCGTAGTTTGATGCTTGACAGTCAATTACCACATCAAAAACAAATACGCATTTTCACGGGCACTGTTTCATTTATAAATATGTCTTTAGCTTTTAATTAAAACAAGGAATTCAACTCTAATTTATGATATATTGCTGTTTAAGAACTGCCAACTTTTTAGAGCTAATACACTACACCTTAGCTGATTTGAGGCTTTAGGGATTGAGGGCACCTCTACCGAGCCTACAATAGGCCTTCTGCACCATCTCGATCTTCCATGTTTATCAGTGGCAGCATTCAGGGACACAGACTATGAAGCTCAGAGGACATCTAGGATACGGCCGGCTCCAATCTCTGATGTCCGTGATGAATTGCGCATCACTACTATCTCCCTCACTGGGAAGAAAAATTGTGTTTAGTGGGTCCACTCGATGTGTCGAGTCCTCCAGACCGAAGAACTTCTTCAACTCGCGACACAAGTGTTAAGCCTACCAAGCAATGGCTCCAGGATGATGGTCGCGTTCAGTCATGAATTCTATACTTCATGGAGAGTGAACTCTATCGAATGGTCATGCACGACGAGACTGCCAAGGCCATGTGAGATGAACTGAAATCCCTCTACTCTGGCCAAGATAATCTACAACACTTGTTCGATCTCATTCGAGACCTTCAGATCGTTGAACCAGGTTCGAACATTGACCTGACCCCATTTGTGGCACAATACAAGACTACTGTCGAGGCTTGGATTCAACACCAGCCACCAACTTTGGACTTTACTACCCAATGAGCTCAGAAGGAAGTCGTGAGCATCGCGCTAATGATGGCGAGGTTACCACCACACTTATACAATGTCTGAGCCAACGTCTTATTCTCTCTTACAATTCCCTCTCTCTCCGATGTTTGCTCCATGATTCTGAAGGTGACTCCGCCCACTGAGGTCTCCCTGACTCCCTCTCTTGCTTTGCTTCACCACTATGTTGAAGCTTGACCTCCATCTACTGGGTTTCATGGAGGTCGAATTGGGTTGCGTGGTGGTGGGTGTGATGGTCGCACATGTTCCAAGGGATAGAGCACTAGCATGTGTGTCTATATTGATCGGGCAAATCATATTGAAGCTACTTGTTATCGAAAACATGGGTTCCCGCAGTCACTCCCTCCCCATGCCTCTCCAGCAGTGGTTACTCGTACCTCTGGCTCTGTTGTCTCTTCCTCCAATGGTTTTTCTCATAACTCCTCCTGGATAGTGGACTCAAGGGCCACAAATCACAATAGTCTGCAAAAACCTTCTCGGTACACGAATACTACTACTCCAAAATTTATCAATGTTTCCAATGGCACTACCACCTTCTTTGTGGATCAGGCGTTGTTCCTCTGACTCCGTCCATTTCTCTACCTTCTGTGTTTCATGTCCCTGGCACACAATTTAATCTTCTCTTTGTTAGTCGACCAACTCATGATCATGATTGTGCAATCACCTTTACCTCTTCTTCCTTTGTAGCGCAAGATCGATGGATGCAGAGTACATTGGTAAAGGCCGACTGTCGAATAGACTCTACACTCTGGACTTTCCCACCTCAGTCTTGTCCTCTGTTACTTCTGTTGATTGGCATCGGCACCTTGGTCATGCTCCTCTTCCAATACTCTGGATGGTTCTTCCTGATTTTACATTTTCTGAATTTACCTGTGAATCTTATATTTACGAAAAATAACACCGTTCTACATTCTCCCCTAATTGTATTAGGAGCTTTGTTTCATTTGATTTAGTTCGTTCAGACATTTAGGGCTCGTATAAAACTGCTAGTTTGTTTGGGTATCCTTACTTTCTTATAAAAAAAGGGCATCCCACCATAAGGATGAAATGTATGTAAACCTTACCCTGCATTTTAAATCCATACTTTCTTATATTGATGACAATTCTCGAACTACGTGGGTGTATTTACTGCGTGATCGCTCTGAATTACAGCGATGTTTTCGCTCATTCATCATTGAAACACGCGCTCAATTTTCAAATTCTATTAAAATCCTTCGGATCGATAATGCTCGTGAATATACTAATCAAGAATTTCAGGAAACCTACAATACATTAGGTATTATCAGTTGTAATAGTGTAATCAAGTCGGTCTTTTTCAGTGTTTCCATATTTTCCTCGTTCCTATATATGTATGTGTAATCAAGTAATAATATTATTATAGTTTTCTAATTCCATTCAACTTGGTATCAGAGGGATTTGCCCTAGACGCGCTCTTTCTCGCCCGTTTGTGTCTCCTCTCGCGATCGACGTCGCCGGCTCGCTTCTTCCTTCTCCTTCGCGCCTTCTGTCGACGGTTTGAGAGTCCCCCGCTGCTTTCCCCGCCTCCGCTCATGCAGATCCTAGGCGTCACCGCTAAATCTGGATGTTAGGCGCCGCCGATCCCGTGTTTCTTCCCTGGCGCTGATATTGTGTCGTCATTCTGCCGCTGATCCGCTGCCGCCGATGACCTCCTGCAGCTGATCTGCTGCCGATCTTCTGTCGCGATCTCCTGCGTCTCCTATGTCGTGATCTCTTCGTCGCATCTGTCGCTGATCTCTTCGTCGCATCTACCGTTGTCGCCGATCTCCTTTCGTGACGTCCTGCAGCTGATCTGCCGCCGATCTCCTGCCATGATCTGCTGTCGTGATCTGTCGATCTCCTGCAGCTGATCTTATGTTGTGATTTGTTGTCGTTGTCCTCCTGCTGTCGTGACCTCCTGAAGCTGCTGTGCAGATCATTCCGCGGCCGTGAGTTCTTTTTTCTGCTAGGGAGTATCATGGGGGATTCTACGGGTTCTTCGCCGAGTGAAGTTATGTCACGGATGAGTGACCCTCAGCGGACTCATGGTCACTCCGGTTCGTTGAAAATTACCACCGTCCCCTTAGATGGGACAAATTACCTAGAATGGTCGCGTGCTGCTCAACATGTGATACGCAGCCATCAGTTGTTTGGTTACATAGATGGGACTGTTAAGGCTCCATCCAAGGATAATCCCACTTGGAAACGTTGGGACTCCGAGAACTCCCTTGTCGTGTCATGGCTTCTTCACTCTGTCTCCCAAGGTGTATCGCAGTTATATGTTGTTGGACTCAGCTCACGATATCTGGACTCGGGCTCGGGACACCTACTCCCAGATTGGTAGTTGCACTCAGATATATGAGCTCACTCGTCGCATCTTGGAGCTCCGACAGGGATCTATGACGGTTTCCACCTACTTCTCTGAGTTTGAACGCCTTTATCAAGAGTTGGATTTCTTCGAGCAATTCACAGCCTCCTGTACGGCGGACGCCGTAAAGCTGCAGCAAAAGGAGAGCCGATACCGCCTGCATGTCTTCTTGATGGGGCTGAACATGGAATCAGATAGTGTCCGGACCCATATTTTACATCGTTCGTCTCTTCCTTCTCTTAGGGAAGCCTTCAGCATGGCCCTTGGCGATGATGATCGTCGGAAGTCCCTCAGTATGGTTGCTCCTCCGGATCGCTCTGCTTTGACGTGTTGGTCGGCGTAATACCAACACTAGTGTTCCCACCTGTGTTTACTGTGGTCGACGGGGTCACACTAGGGATGCGTGCTTTAAGCTCCATCCTCATCTGGCTCTTGCTGGCCGTGGTCTGGCTCCTGGCCGTGGAGGAGGCCGGAAAGGCAGCCCTCGATTCTCATATTCTGCTTATGCTTCAGAGATATATGAGGAACATCCAGCCCCAAGCTCCTTCTCAGCCCAGGAATTGGACGCTCTGCGGCGTTTACTTCACTCCCAGTCTGACTCCGCTTCGGGTGCTTCCTCCTCCTTTGCTACTGCGACTCAAGCTCAAGTTGTCACTACCTCCTCATCTGACTGGATCATTGACTCGGGAGCTACTGATCATATGACAGGCTCCTCAGGTTTTGTTTCCTACACACCTTTGTCCGGTCAGGATAAGGTCATCTCTGCTAATGACACATTATCCCCCATTGCGAGCAAAGGACACATTTCCTGCGCCAATAATCTCTCTCTCACCTCTGTTCTTCATGTTCCATCTTTTCCCCGCAATTTTCTCTTTATTAGTCATATTACTCGCTCGCTCAACTGCTCGGTAACCTTCTTTCCTGACTCTTGTGTTTTTCAGGAACTGGGTACGAGGCGGAAAATTGGCAGTGGTAGGAATCATGGTGGTCTGTACTACCTGGACAACCAACATCCATCTCAAGCTCTCGCATTTGCTACCGTCACCGCTGAGGATGTTCGTCGATGGCATCTTCGCCTCGGACATCCCTCTTCTGTTTATCTTCAAAATTTGTTTCCTGATTTTATTCATGTTATGAAATCCTTTGTGTGTGATGTTTCTGTTATGTCAAAATATGTTCGTCATACTTTTGTGCAATTATCTTCTCCTAACACTATTCCTTTTTCTGTGATTCATTCTGATGTGTGGGGTCCTTCCCCAGTGTTATCTTTATCGGTTTTAAGTGGTTTGTTACGTTTATTGATTGTTTTTCGCAGACCACTTGGGTTTATTTGTTAAAGAAAAAAAGTGAGGTTTTCACTTGTTTCCAAGTCTTTCACAAAATGGTTCAGACCCAGTTTAATGGTAAAATTTGTGTTCTCCGTAGCGATAATGGGGGGAATATGATGATCGTGGTGTTTTTGGTTCCTATCTTACGAGTCATAGTATCTTACACCAAACCACTTGTGTTCACACCTCTACTCAAAACGGGGTGGCCGAACGGAAAATAGACATCTTCTTGAGGTGGCTCGTCTTCTCCATACTATGCACCTTCCCAAATCTTACTGGGGTGATGCGGTTCTCATCGCTTCTCACCTTATCAATCGCCTCCTATCGAGAGTCATGGCGTATGCTACCCCCATTGGCAGTCTTTCGTCCATGTCTGTTGTCCACACCTCTCACTTGCCCCCCCCCCCCCCCCCCCCCCCCCGGTTTTGGATGTGTGTGTTTTGTGCATGTTCACTTACCCCATAGGGATAAACTTGACCCTCGGGCTCTCCGTTATGTCTTTATTTGCTACTCCTCTACCACAAAAGGTTACCGTTGTTACCATCCTCCTTCTCGTCGTATCTACTGTACTATGGATGTTACCTTTCAAGAGAAGGACTCCTATTATCTGACCACGACTCACTCTCTTCGTCAGGGGGAGATTAGTGAGGGTGAGACTGTGTTAGATACTCCTATCCCTTACCCTTTGATTCGGGTTCTTCATGTTCCTGCCCAGGCTCCAGCTCGGCCTATTCAGGTGTCTTCTCTTCCCGCTAATCCTTCATCTCTGGTGTCTCCCTTTCCTCGCATATACCACCGCCGTAAGACAGGGCAACAGACCGCTAGTACTCCTCCGCTACCAATGCCCACTTCGGATCCAGGTTCTGAAAATAAGGAGTTACATGCCCCTCTTACTTTGTCAGAAGGTACAGTTCCTTGTACCCAGCACCCCATCTCTAATCATGTCTCTTATCATCATCTTACCCCTGCACATCAGTCCTTTGTGGTTTCATTGTCCATGGTTACTATTCCTAAGACATGGCAGGAAGCATTGAGCATACCTGTATGGTCTCGGGCAATGGAGGAGGAGATGTCTGCTTTGGACAAAAATCATACTTGGGAGGTTGCATCTCTTCCCACTGGAAAGAGAGCTATTGGGTCAAGATGGGTTTTTTTCCATCAAACAGAATCAGGAGGGTAAGATTGAACGATGCAAGGCGAGGCTGGTTGCTCAAGGCTACACTCAGACTCAGGGAGTTGACTACCAGGAAACTTTTGTCCATGTGGCGAAGATGGACTCCATACGTACTCTTCTATCATGTACCGCTTGCTTAGGTTGGGATCTTCACCAACTGGACGTGAAGAATGCGTTCCTTCACGGTAAGCTCGATGAAGAGGTATACATGAAGTTTCCTCCTGGTTTTGTTCGAAGAGGGGTCGAAGGACTTGTTTGCCGGTTTCGGAAGTCGCTATATGGATTAAAGCAGTCTCCAAGAGCTTGGTTTGGCTGGTTCCTTAAAGCCATATTGAAGTTTGGATATGTTCAGGCACAATCGGATCATACCATGTTTATCCATAGACATGAACAAAAGATCGTGGTCCTCATTGTCTATGTGGACGACATTGTGATAACGGGTGATGATATAGAGGAGATCCGTAACCTCAAAACTCGCTTGTCAGCCGAATTTGAAGTTAAGGACTTGGGAAAATTGCGATATTTCCTGAGTATTGAAGTTGCTCGGTCAACCCAAGGTATCTTTATATCTTAGAGCAAGTATGTGTGGGATCTCCTGAAAGAAATCGGAATGCTCGGGTGTGTCCCGGCTAATACACCCATGGAGGAAAACCACAGGATCAATGAAGACGGTGACGGCGATCGTGCTGACACTTAGAGCTACCAAAAAGGTTGGTTGGAAGACTCATATACATATCCCACACACGACCAGATATTACCTATGTTGTAGGTATCTTGAGTAGGTACATGCATGCTCCGAGGATTAAACATCAAGAAGCCGCATACCGGGATACCTGAAGAAGGCCCCCGGTCGGGAGCTCTTATTCTCTCGGCATAGCCACCTGAAGATTGAAGTCTTCACTGATGCGAATTGGGATGGATGTCATGATGACAGAAAGTCCACCACCGGATACTGTACCGTTTGTTGGAGGAAATCTGGTAGCATGGAGGAGTAAGAAGTAAAATGTTGTAGCAAGATCTAGTGCGGAGGCTGAGTATCGTGCGATGTCTCTGGGTCTCTGTGAAGGCCTTTGGGTACATACCATGCTTCATGATCTGGGGCTCCAGGATAATGGCCCCATCTCGTTGTACTGTGACAATAAAGCAGCGATTAGTATAGCTCATAATCCTGTCCAACATGACAGGACCAAGCATGTGGAAGTGGATCGCACTTCATCAAAGATCACCTGGATAAAGGAAATGTGGTTACTCCCTTCGTGTAATCCAAGGATCAGCTCGCTGATGTGTTCACCAAGAGCCTTAGTTGTGATATGTTCGTTGATAATATTCAGAAGCTTGGGATGATCGACATTTACCGTCCGACCTGAGGGGGAGAGTTGTAATAGTGTAATCAAGTTGGTCTTTTTCAGTCTTTCCGTATTTTCCTCATTCCTATATATGTATGTGTAATCAAGTAATAATATTATTATGGTTTTCTAATTCCATTCAACTTTATCCACCAAATGTCATGCATCTATAGTCCACAACAAAACGGTGTGGCAGAGCTTAAGAACCGCCATCTCCTTGAGGTAGCACGCTCACTTATGTTTCAAATACAGGTTCTCAAGAACTATTGGCACTTTGTTATTGTCATTGCATGTTATTTGATTAATCGCGTTTCTTTGACCGTCCTGAACTTTGTTACACCCTTCTTCATCATTTCCCCTCTACACCTCCCTTTCCTCTGCCTGCTCGTGTTTTTTAGTGTGCATGTTTTGTCCATCATCTTGGCCCTTTAGTAGACAGTTGGCCCTTAGTGCTACAAAACATAGCTTTGTTAGGTACTCTCGAACACATAAAGGTTATGTGTGCTACTCTCCCACAGATCGGAAAACGGTTACCTCTGTTGATGTCACCTTCCTCAAGGATCAACTCTTTTACTCCTCGACTCCTCATAATAATTTACCCCCTGCTCTCCCACATCCTAACGTCCATATCCACAACTCTACACCTACCCTGCTCTCCATATCACCTGCTCCCAACATCACCTCCTCCCCCTTTCTCTCCGTGGGTACAATCGTTGATGTCCTCGGTCTGATGTCCTAAGACAGTTTCCCTCACTGATAAGGATCCACAGCTAAATGATCTGACTACGGCTAGCCGCAGGATGCAGTCCCTTCTACTGCCACCCTCTCTCTCTCATTATGTCTCCTGTCACTACTTATCTTCCGACCTTCACAGGATTATCACTTCCTTATCTTCTATTTTCACACACACACACTCTTCTGTGCGGGAAGCTCTTTAGCATCTGGGGTGGTGGGCTGCGATGGGTCAGGAAATGGCTACCCTCTAGGTAAACCAAACATGGGACCTTGTCTCCCTTCCTCCTGGTCAATCCCGTGTGGGATGCAAATGGTTCATTAATGTGAAGCATGGTCCTGATGGGACAGTTGAGCTCCTCAAAGCTTGTCGTGTGGCTCGCGATTTCACTCAACAATAAGGTCACGACTATGAAGACGTTATACCCAGTCGATAAGTTGAATATTGTGCGGGTCTTGATTTCCCTGGTCTTTCATCATCATTAGCAGTTGCATACTTGCATCAACTTGATATCAAGAATGCATTCCTTAATGGCAATCTCATTGAGACTGTCTACATGCAGCAACCTCTTGATTATGAAACCACGGGGGAGTCGTTTGTCTACCACCTCAAGAAATCTCTTTATGGCCTCAAGCAGTCCCCTCAGACTTAGTTTGATAAGTTCAGTCAGGTCGTTCTAGATTGTGGCTTCACTTGGAGTTAGGCGGGCTTCTACTATTTACTCGTCAACGCCCAACAGATATGGTAACACTTCTAGTATATGTTGATGATATTCTCATCATGGGGGATGATCTGAACGGTATATTTATGATCAAGAAGCACTTGTCCTCCCACTTTCAGACCAAAGATTTAGATTACCTCAAATATTTATTGGGTATTGAGTAGGACATCGACCCGATGGACTCTTCTTGTCTCAACGGAAGTATTGTCTTGACATTCTTCAAGATGCAAGCTACTAAGGATGCAAATCTGCTAACACACCAATGGATGTGAACAACAAGCAGCGCAGTTGGGTATCAGAGATGCTGCCAGTAACCTGATAAAGGAGGTTGGGGGTTCAAGCCCCGCCTCAACAACCTACTTGGGATTTATTCTCTTTCTTCCCTAGGTGAAATGAGTTGGGGTGCACGGCCTGCAGGCCGGCTGTGGATTTCTCATGATGAGCCCACCTTCAACAACGACGACAACCAAGAAAATAAAGCTAGAACATAAAAGTGGATGAAGTTCCTTAGGTGAGGTCGGGCGTTCACGAACAACGTTTCATAACTACCGCTTTCATGACCGCCACCACCGTGCCAAACGGAGCCTTCATGTAATAAGATTATAAGAGAATGAAAAAACATGTGGTCACATATCTTGGGGTCCCTTAAAATTTTAAATGTATGTTGTTTGATGAGTGCAGCATTCATTTAATTAAAAAAACACAATTTAAAAGCAAATAGTAGCTAGTGAAAACCATTGTATTTATTTACAATGTAATATAAACATTTACAAATTGCATACCAACATAACTCAGCATAAACTCAAAAGCTTTCCTAATCTCTTCCAGGCCCTCAGTCCCCTTCTTGTCATTGACTTTTCTGATGAAACGAATATAGCAACGCCTGCATAACAAATAGTAGTAGTAGATATCATCATCATAACAGATATAGGATAATTTAATATGTAGATCAAATATCCGAACACATAAAAATATCCTCTTAGAAAGAAAATATCTTCTTAGGAAATGAAAATAATGTGTATGCCAAGTGTCCTATCATTCTCAAAGATGGACTGATTTTTCACTAACTTATCCATGAGGTACAATATGGAGAATGTTACGGAGCAGAAATTTCGGCGATTGCGAGCGAGAAAATGAATACAAGGATAAATTCCATTAACTGAAAATAAACGAACATACGGATACAATCTGGATCAAGCTTCGGCCAAGCTCCCGGGGGCTGGGTCCTCCAAGGAACACTTCTCTCCAAATGAGAGCCCTAAAACCTAGAACGTCCAAGACTATGGCCACGCATAAACCTCTCCCCCTAGATGAGGGATGACAACTATACAAGGAAAATACAAAATGATTTAATTAATTAATCTAATTAATATTCGTTAATATTCATTAATTAATATCAATCAATTAATTACAAAAGAAATAATCACAGCGGCTTCCAAATGCGCTCCCCTAATTCCTGCAGCGCGGTGTACTCGTGCACTGTAACATTATTCCATCCTGCAAAATTTACCTTGCCCTCAAAATCAAGATTAGATGATTTGTCCGGGTATTTAAGAACGTCGGTCATCAATACCAGCTAGGTGGGGGTGTCTTCAAAAAAAGGAGACTTGTGTGTCGGCGGGGGGAGGGAAAAAAATAAAAGCAAAATAAAAAGAAAGGAGGGTGCAACATTTGGTGAAACCGAAAAGAAAAAAAAAATGGAGGGTGCAAAAGTGGGTGAAATGAGAAAGCAAAAAAAAGGCTCGGTAGCCTTGCGGTACCCTACAAGGGTGCCAGGCGTGCAGCGGGGCTTGAGAGGGAAAAGGGAGGGGGCGTGGGAAGGAGGGGGTAGGGAACCAGGGTGGTCTGCTCGAGGTGGGGATGTAGAGTCTCTCTACATAGGAGTTCTGTTATGTTTGTCGACTATCATTCATTGTCACCGTGTAGCATGCATGAGTCTATCCGACGTAGGAGTACTTGCAATAAAATTATTTATAAATCTTATGTTGATAGTCACAAGAGATTGCAAAGCATCAAAGAAGAAGAACAGGTGTTGATATGTATATGTGCTGAGAGGTTCCCCATGGGAATTGCTCAAAAATTAAATGTTAAGCGAATAGGTCTTTACACTGTGCTTAAGAGAATTGGAACAAATGCTTATGAATTGGATATCCCGCAGAGTATGGGAATTTCACATGTATTCAACGTGGAAGATTTGAAACCATTTTTTGACCCACATGATTCCATGCTCCCTTCGCCCTCTACCATCATAGCTCCTCAGCCTTCATTTTCGCCTACCACTCCACCACGGTTCCAGTTGTCCCTGATTTCCCCTTCCATTTCAGCGCCTCAGCTACAGCTTTCGTCAAACACTCAGCTTCCGTCACATCCCGAGTCCTCGGCATCGATTGACTATACAGCTTCTTCCACAGCAGTACTACATTCTCCGACACAGACATCACCTCGACTTCTTCCACAGCAGTACTACATTCTACGACACAGGCATCACCTCGACTTCTTCCACAGCAGTACTACATTCTCTGACACAGGCATCACCTCGGTTTCTTCCACAACAGTACTACATTCTCTAACACAGACATCACCTCGGCTTCTTCCACGGCAGTACCATACAGTGTTCGACGTCGACGACAGCAGCAGTACCATCTTGAGCATTGATGTCCACTACTCCGACATCTTCGACAGCATCTCTTTTAGCGGCAGCACCAGTTACAATACCATCATCAGCTTCAGTAGTACCATCCTCGGTTCCATCGTCAGCATCAGCTTCAACGAACTACGAGTTCAAAGCTGCAGGGTTTCCCCTCTCCTTCAGACGAGAGCACGCCCATCTTCATTCACGGAGATGAATGCTTTCAAGGCGGGGGAATGGGGATCGCGACACACATTGACTTACATGATGATCGGAACCATTCATTTTATGTGGATCAACGATCCGAGAATTTTATTTTATTTTTGTATTTTTGTGGTTTTTATTTCTATGTATTTTATGGGTCGTCGTGATCGGAGAATCATGATCGTCCGTGATGGCCCCTTGTGTCTATATATTGAGGGTGAGGGCTCTCATTTAGAGGCATTGAAGATTGGAGCAAAGAAGCTTAATCTTTGGTCAATTCGGTGTCAAAGTCGAGTCGGGGCGTGAAGCCTTAGTCCTCATCCCATCCATCCTTGGCGTGAAGCATTGGTTCCCCCACCCCTTGGTCGGCCACCCCTATTCCTCCTCCATTTTCCGGCAACCCTCCCACCTCCTCCCCTCTCTTGATGTGGAATCACTACATCTTCTCCCCAACCGCCCTTGACCGACCACCCCTTGATCCCCACTACCTAGGACGGCCATTCTCCACCACCCTCCACTCAATATTTCAGTTATTCAGTTTTCTCGCGATCACCATCTCCATCAAGTATCCCTCAACCGCCATAACTACGCCCACTAACCCCACTACTTCATAACTCCCCACTTTCCTACAAAAAGGGCTCATTATCTCCTACATTTCCTCCCCTCCTCTCATTTCCCCTCCTTGATTGCCTCTGAAAATCAACTACAACATCAATATTTCAACTTCCTGGACTCTCCAGCCCCGCAGCCATCTCCGTGCTCCCAGCCAACATCGATACAACCCCGACCCCTTCATCCAACACCCCTACTATGTTCTCCACACAGCCGACAATATCCCCAGCAGCCTTGGGAACTTCAAGAACACGCCAACAGCAGGTCGGCTCCTCAAGATCTCTCTCATCCCTGCTGCCCGCCACTGTCCAGCACCTCTTTGTGATCTCCATACAGACGGCAGCCCCCCAACGTTAACTCCAGAAACAAACCACTTTTTGTTGTCCAACAGTTCAAAGGTTCACCGGGAGCCCAAAATTCAGTGCCTATCTTGATTTCAACCCCGGGAATACCGTTCAAGCCCTCTACCACCTATTTGTGTAAGTTGCAAGTTGGTTGACATTTATTTTATGTTGAATTGTTTGTGAATTTCCTACTCAAAGAATCGTGGTTTGTAATCGTTGTTTCAAAACATTTGAAGCTTTCTGTATTCCTATTTATCTAGTCATTTGATTTTCTAGCACTCTTACATTTGCACTTCCACACTTGATTCCTTGTTCCTACGCTTTTAACTGATGTGGCATATTCTCTTATATTGATTTATAAAAAGAAAATTTATTACAAGTTTTAGAGTCGTCGGATTCATGTATGGTTGCACGTAGGAGTTTCACTCACTATTTTCACATCACATTGGCTATCCTGCGTCAAAATACCTTCTCAATCCCTCCAAAATCGATATCCCCAAATTCCAAAAGACTATATTAATCCATCCACTAGCCGCCCGCTAGAACTCACATGCATAACTCTCATTGCCACCAAAATCCATCTTCTACACTCAATCCACCACTACTCCAATCATCCGGAGAACGTTTTATTATAATTTTCATTTCCCTCGCATTGTACTGATATCCCTTCATTTTTAATGATATATTACTCTAAATATTTTTCAACCATTCTTTTAGCAAACGTGCACTTTTATTCGTCATGTATTTAATTTCTTAGCACTTTCATCTACATGAATAATTTCTGCTCAATTACTTATGCTCAACTGTGATTGTTTACGAAATTTTAAAATATTGTTATTTAATTAATTGTGTGCCAAAATTTTGCATAATTGACATGGTTAGGCGCATTGCATTAGCATCTAGTTAGTAGTGGTTTCAATTCATTGGTTGCATTTTCATCAGTATTAGATCAACAATGAATCATATGCCCTTGTCCTGCACTAGTAGGGTTATAAGTGAATGAATACTATTAACATCTCAATATTCATTGACTAAACCCCATTTATTTTCATCTGCATGACTAATTGAATAAGCTTGAAGATAACTCAAGAAGTTTGGCATCTAATTAAAGAAGCTAAAAATTTATATTGTTTATTTATTTATGTTTGTCGGCAAGTTCATCTGATATTTAATAGTATGCATATGAACTTGATGAAGTACTGTTTTGATAATTTTTAATTAACTCGTTAATTTATGTTCCTTTATTGATCATATACCTGCCCATGTACTTAAGTGGAGAATATTAATACAATATAAACATGATGCATGCTCATATTAATCAAATTATAATTAATTTTATCTAATATACTTTTAAACAAGAAGGGGAGCCTTGGCGCACCGGTTGAGGTGTTGTCGTGTGACCTCGAGGCCACGGGTTCGAGTCCTGGAAGCAGCCTCTTGCAAAAATGCATGGTAAGGTTAGCCTACATTTCACCCTTGTGGTGGGATCCTTCCCAGGACCCTCGCTGCACGGGGATGCTTTGTGCACCAGGCTGCCCTTTTTATACTTTTAAGCAAATATCTGAATGCTAAAAAATAAACTATGTGAATTCTCCGAGAAATTCTGTATGCATTTGTATATAAAAAGGTTACAAGTTTAAAAATAGCACCTTACATTTATTTTATTAACCTTTCAGAAAAAGATCAGGGAGTTTCTTTCTCTATTTACGGTATCCAACAAAGAAGCAGTAATGAAATGAAACCATGGATTTTGCTCCAAAACTAATTTAATTATTTGTTCAAGCCCACCTCAAACCAAGTATGGGCTGAGTTAGGCCTCCATCAAACTGAGATACGAAGAAAATGTATATGCACATATCAATCAAAGTATATGTGCATGTATGCATATATGAAATTAAGTGTGTAAATATTTGTTGAATTCATGATGCATGTGCATGTATACTGTTGGGAATTGACTCGAGTGAAATTTGATAAAGCTCGGACCAATTTTTTGCTCAGATTAAGTCCAATGACCAAGTTAGCCCAAAGTCAGCATGGGTCTGGGAATTTCAAATGATCTAACTTGCAAAATATGAAGAGAAAAGTGAACAAAAATATGTACATCCATAATATATTAAATACAAAGACTTCAGGCATAATGTTCAAGACAATAAGGCAGATTATGAAATTGGATAAATAGACAATCACATGTAACTTAGCTATCCACACCAAAAAATATAATACCATGAAATCAAGCATACCAGAGGGAGATTTGGAGACAGTTCAATAAACACCTACTGAAAATCTGTTTTGTAGCTTCATCATTACCTACAGCCATATATGCTTCCACATATTGCTTCCAAAATCTTGCCTGCAAATATATAGTCTGAACTTAAAGAGAATGAAGAATATTTTTCAGGAAATAAGAACGAGCAGATTAAACACATCCAAAGAAAAATGGAGACCCTTGAAAAGGAAGCTAGTCAATGCAAACTCATAGTAATTAGATCATGGAAACTTGGTTGAGTGAAAGATTGGAGAGATAATTTTGAATCTGAACTCCTTTTATTGATTGATAGATTGTTATGCAAGTCAATATAACCAATAGAACCATAAACAAATTAAATACTCCAAGGATACCAGGTTATCTTTCACTTTTTCCCTATCATAGTGTTGTGTTGTAAAAGCATCATTTAGATCTTGTAGAGAAAGACAAACTTGGGGAGAAAATTTTATTCTCATAAATAAATATATCACAAGACAACTAAAATTACATGTATAATAGATGAGATGAGTGGAGACAAAATCGTCATCCAAGATGTGGGATTAATGCCTACGTAGTAATTGGCTCAATTGTGGGCCTTTGTATGGGTCTTTTGTATAGATTGCTTTAACACTCCCCCACAAGCTGAAGCATACAAATCATATGAATCAAGCTTGGACAAGAACTGGTGATAAAATGGGCATGGTAAGGCATTGGTAAGAATATCAACAATTTGTCCGGCCGCAGGGACAAGTCTCAAGTCTAGTTTCTTCATATGCACTTTCTCCCGGATAAAATGACAGTCGACCTCAATGTGTTTGGTGCGTTTGTGAAACACGGGATTATTTGCAATGTGGATAGGTATTTGACTATCACAAAAGATAGTGGTTGGAGAGGAGAGTTTCACACCCAAACCGCTGAGAAGACTTTCCAACCAAGTTCAAAAACGACCGAGTCCATTGAGCGATACTCTAATTCTGCAGATGATCGTGCAACTAATGTTTGCTTCTTGCTTCCCCATGTGACAAGGTGTCCACCAAAGTAAGTGCAGTAACCATTGGTGGATCGACAGTCGTTCAGAGAGCCAGCATAGTCAGCGTCTGATAGGCAATGAGAGATAAGGACGAAAAGGGCTTATACACAAGTCCTTGACCAGGAGCACACTTCAGATACCGAAGGATATTCTCAACTGCCTGTAGATGTGAAGTTCGTAGAGCATGCTTGAAATGGCTGACAACCCCAACAGCAGAGGATATATCAGGTCGTGTAAATGTGAGATAAATTAGCTTGCCCACTAGACGACGATAGTATTCTGGATTTGGTAGTAGGTCAGAGTCGGAGTTGTGTGCACAGAGCTTGTGGTTGGCATCCATCGGTGTTTTTGCGGGCTTGCATCCAGAGTAGCCAACATCATGAAGAATATCAAAACGATACTTTTGTTGGGATAGAACAAGACCATCAGGGCGACGAGCTATTTCGATACCGAGTAAATATCTTAGATTGCCCAAATCTTTGGTCTGAAAAACATGTGTCAAGTGTTTCTTGATCATTTGTATGTCATTGAGATCATTGCCTGTGATCAGAATATCATCAACATACACCAAAAGTATCATTGTGCCTATCGTGCGGTGATAAGTAAAAAGAGAGTAGTCGGCCGAGCTTCGAGTAAATCCAATATCACGAACGACACGACTGAATTTGTCAAACCACGCTCGAGAAGATTGTTTGAGACTATAGAGAAACTTCTTGAGGTGACAGACAAGATTCTCCCCCGTGGTCTCAAACCTGGGAGGTTGCTTCATGTAAACAATGTCAATAAGGTCCCTATTCAAGAAAGCATTTTTATGTCCAACTGATGCAACGGCCAGTGACGATGAACAGCCAGAGAAATTAAAACACGGACAATATTCAGCTTTGCAACGGACGAGAATGTCTCCTCATAGTCGAGGTCGTATTGTTGTGTGAAACCACGAGCCACAAGGCGAACTTTCAGTCATTCCACAGCCCCATCCGGTCTATGCTTGATGGTGAAGACCCACTTACAAGTTACAACCCACACAGGTTTGACCAGGTGGTAGTGGGACAAGGTCCCAGGTTTGATTAGACCAAAGAGCTGTCATTTCTTCATCCATAGCAGCCCGCCGCCCGGGATGTTGAAGAGCTTCTTGCAAAGAAGTAGGGGTGGAAATTGTCGGCAAAGATGTCGCAAATTTGTGAAGCGCCGGAGACAAGCGATGTAATGAGACATAATTAGATAGAGGATGAGCAGTAGAGGCTGGTACCGGGTCAGCAGGCCGCGGAGCATCATTTGTAGAGGGTAACTGTCGAGGGGAACGTCGTTTGTACACATGAATAATAGGCTGGTTTGGGAAGATTTTAGTGTGTAGGTAGAAGGAGAGGTGAGATAGAATGGACAGAAACAGCAGGGCGTGGTAGTGTAGAAGTTGTTGGAGGTATCATAGGTGTGGAGTGAAACGGCTAGTCTTCGAGGAATGTTACACATGCAGATGTAACAATCTTACGATCAGTTGGACAATAGCATATATAACCCTTCTGAGTGCGGGAATATCCGACGAACAGATATTTGGTAGCTCGGGAAGCAAACTTGTCTGTAGAAGGACCAAGACGGTGAACACAGCAGACGCAACTAAATACACAGGGAGACAAGCGAAAGGGAGGTGTGGAAGGGAATAAAAGGTTGAAGGGCGTCGCTAAGTTGAGAATGGAGGAGGGCATGCGATTGATGACCTAAGGAGCTGACGGTTCTTTCGCTCGGCAACACCATTTTATTGGGGGGTGTAGGCACAAAAAGTTTAGTGGAGAATACCATGCTCGGCACAAATATTTTGAAACGCATGGCTAGTATGCTCACGCGCATTATCGGTTCAAAGAATTTTGATAGAGGTAGAAAACGGAGTACACGTCTAGGCGATGAAGACACGAAATACACCAGTAAATACAACCAGATCATGCGAGAATAATCATCAATAAATATAAGAAAGTAGCGATAACCAGAAAACGGAGTACACGTCTAGGTGATGAGAGCTTGCCGAAGAGCTCTTTATCAAGGAGGTTGGGGGGATCGAGCCCCGGCCTCAACCTATCGGCCCTGTTGTGGGGTCGGGGATGGGTTGGGGTGTACGGTCCGCGGGACCTGATAAGGCTCATCGGGTGGACTCCCGGTGGGACCCCTGGGCTGTGGTGGGACGCCAGGTATCCAGGGTGGCAGGCGGGTGGTGATGCCCGTCCTGCATCACTAGCCCTGGAGCATCAGGAGGTGGTGTCACCTTCAACATCATGGAGCACACATCGGAGAGGGAAGGAACAACTAGAGATATGGGGGTACGTGGGTCATCATCATGACAATGTCGACTGCTTCCTTCTGAGCACGTTGAGCGAAGACATCCGACGTTGGAGGCTAATGTTGAATTTAGGCCTCGACGAGTGTTTTGGATTTCGCAACAAAGGAGGTTAGGTCTCCGTCGGCTCCCGGAGTAAGAGATTGAATCTCCGTAAAAATGTCAAACATGTGTTGGAGATTGTCCTTGCCAGAATACAATTAATGAAGTTCATCTCGCATTGTCTTTGTCGTCTCCTGATACATTGTCATACGATATGGCTCGGCGTCCATCGAATTCAAAATCCAGGACTGAACGCGGCCATCATCACGGAGCCATTCCTCGTTGGGCTCAGCAGACGGTGCCTTGGAGAGATGATGAAGCAACCTCTTTGTTTGTAGAACTCGACGCACCGAGTGCACCCACTCGACAATTTTTTTCTTGTCACTGAGAGAGAGAGTAATGATCCGCAGTTCATCTCGTGCATCGGGAACATGTATTGGAGCAAGAGCCGAAAGGGAGGAAGAGGAAGAGCCGGCAGACGTGCCCATGACTAGTTAGGTTGATGTGGCATGTTGATGTGGCAAGGCGGGGTGCAGTGCAATGGGGTTGCGTTGGTGTATGAGGGTGCGGTTGCTATGGAGGGCGCGGATGTAATGGGGTTGTGCTGCGGCAGAGGGGTACGACTGCAATGGGGGCGCGGAGGATTGCGGCACAGGGGACGTGCGCAGGAGTGACGCGCGGAGTAGTCCCGCGTGAAAGAGTGACCCGCGGAGGAGTGGCGCGCGGAGGAGTGTAGCGCGGAGGAGTGTCGCGCGGAGGAGTGACAAGCGGAGGAGTCCCGCGCGGAGGAGTGACTGGAAAGGCAGCCAGGCAGGGGTGTGCAGCCTGATTTGTGTGCGGAGATGCACACAGAGATGCACGGGATGCACGGAATGGGAGGGCGGTAGGCGGAGAGGCACTGTATCAAAGCGGACGCGGGAGCAATAGTGCGAAATTGAGTCTTAAGAGGAATCAAATCCAGAAAAGATGCTCAATCAGAAAATAAAATAAAAAAGAGATCTGGTTCGTTGGATCGGTCCTCTAATACCATGTAGAGAATGATAAACTTGGAGAAAAAAATTTATTCTCATAAATAAATATATCACAAGTCAAATATAATTACATGTATAAATAGATGAGATGAGTGGAGACAAAATCGTCATCCAAGATGTAGGACTAATGCCTACGTAGTAATGGGCTCGGTCGTGAGCCTTTGTATGGGCCTTTTGTATAGATTGTTTTAACAGAGATCTCTTAGGAGAATATAACAAGAAAAAAGAAAGATGAAGAGGTGAAAAGAGAACTGGAAGGTCATTAATAAAGGTTTCTTTTAATCATTTAGAAAAGGAATAGTATAAGATGTGTTTCTATGATAGGGATGGAGTATAAGCAAACTTCTTCCCATGTTGCCTCTATGTCACCCAACGTTGCCTTCTACTTGAAAAATTGAAAGAGAAATGGGGAGCGTTTCCCATCTTACAGAGAAAAGCCTTTATAATAAAGAATCAAAGATAAAAGATGTTGAAATAAAACTTGTTGAAATTAAAAAATCTTGCAAAACTAAATGTGATATTAAATTTGAAAATCTTCTCTTTCATGTACATGCCCCCAAAGTGCGTATGCAACAGTATGCAATAAGTTGCAAATTTTATCTAACACATGAATGGTAGACTATTTGCTCATGGGAAAACAAGTTTCTAAAAGTCATAACAACTCATTAAAAGCAGTTAAAGACGGGAGGAGGAATTAAAATTAACTAAAATAGTGAATCATTCCATGAAAAAGCTAATCTTTTCCTTTCCACCTACACAACTACAGGTACCAAGTTCTAGTATCTGTTATGGCTGCATTAAGATCTTTATTATGCACTTGGGATTTTATCATGCATTTTTACAATTAGTCCTTTTGTTGGAATATTTTTGCACTTAACCAGTTATGCGTGAGTTGTATTAAATTGGACATTTAGGTGGAATGAAGGGAAGAAGAATTAACCCTTGATTATGCTCTCCGCCTATTCGAGCTCTCTGTCAAACAGAGACACGGTAAGGCTCCAAAATATCCCCTACAATCATCTCTCCACCCGTGGGACCGTATCAATTTGAAATCAGAGTCATCATTCGCTTCTCCACATCGACAGCCATTCCGCAATCCTTCCACCACAACCCAATTGCAGTGACATCTCACAGTCAATTCCAATCTTGCAGTCGATACAACAGTCGGTGATTTGTCTCCTTTTGTCGACAATCTTCAAAAAATCGGGATACCATCCCATTTACAGAATCAGTATTGCCTTCACACTACAAATCCTTATAACACAAAGATCAATCACAGATGTTCACATCCAGTAAACCCTTTTTCAGCAATCATCCTTTCTATGCTGCCACCACTCAACCGGTGTTATCATCATAAGAACCAATTGTGGTTCCCATGGAAGCAAGGATAAACCTTCGCCCTCCTCTTCCTACGCAAGCCTCTTGACCAAATCCTCTTATAAGATTCTCGACATCTCACTTCCTCAAATCACTGATATCATGGGAGATTCCACGGATCAATTGGGACAATTGATTGGAATGATGAAGAAGCTCATGGTAGATCAAGAAGAAGTTTAGGTGCAGGATCAAGAAGAAGTTTAGGTGCAGAATCAAGTGGCTCTCACCACCCAATCCACTATGATTACAGCATCACACCACCACTGCAAGCACTAATGGACCAACATGCAAACAGGTGACACCAGCCAGGGCATCCAACAGCCCCTTGCATACTTTGATGCATTAACTTGTAGATGTATTGACGCCAACACTTATCCCCACTATGTCATGTTGGGCTTCCCAACGTATGATGACAAAGACAGCTCGTTGGGTTGGTTAACCATATATAAACAATATTTGACAACCAACAAACACCAATGGTCAAATAGATTAGGTTGGTTTTCTTCGACTTTGTCACATCTTGTATATGATAGGAGGTTTGAGGAGGGTGAGAAATATCTTTGGGTCAATGAATCCCAGACAAAAACAACTCCTAATAGACTTCTAGAACGTCGGGCTTCAAGGAGCAAATAAGTGCAATGAACTGAATTTGACATCAAATTTGAAAGAAAAGTTATTGGGCTTAAATAAATAATTTAGACCTCATAATATCCTACACGCATTTTCAAAGCAAGTATTGTAATTTTGTTAGGAACTCCAAGATTAAATGAGCTCTGGGAGACAATAGTTCCGGGATGGGTAACCTCCTAGAAACTACTTGAAGGTCGTTGGCATCTGAGATTTACACTGACGAATGGAGAATCTAACTAGATCATCAACATGACCAATTTCCGCAAACAAAACAATGGAGTCGGAGCCAAGGGTCCTGAAGGAGCACAACCTAAATTCAGGGAGCGATTCTCTCGCGCAGAGATTATTGAACGCCGCGGAAGGAATATGCTTTAATGATGATGAAACCTTTACATCGAGGCGTCGTTGTAAAGATTTTTTTTGGTTGGAGATAAATTGAACACAATGAATGAGAAATATGTTGAGATCACGGCCTTGTAAGGATTCTACGAGTTAAAGCTCTCTTCTACATTGGGAAAAGCTCTCTTGGAGGAGAGTAGTGGTGGTGCATTTAGAATTTTATCATATATTTGTCTATTTTTGCAATTACTCAGTTTATCTTGACATTTTTACACTTCTCTTGTATTTATTTTGACTTTTTGGGTAGAAAGAAAGAAAGCAAGAACTAACCAAATTAATAAGATCTGGCAGCTCTCTCGCCTCGTCGAGCTCAACAGCCCTAATGCTCCACAGTATTCCTTATGATCATCTCCCCACCAACAGGATCAAAGCAACATCTCACAACACAACAACTCCCTATTTGTAATAGAGACATTGTATAAGCAATTGTTGTAGAAACACTATTAAAATATTGATCAGTAGCTACTTCATGTAACAGACCGAAGGATATTACACTTCATAAATCATAAATCTAGTCTTTGTTGATATAATTTGAGATTAGAAGAAGCATTCTTTTATTGGACAAATGAGGATCTAGTCCGTCATAATTTATGTTCTTCAACGATATAATTTGAGAATAAAACTTCAAAAACAAGTTCATCCTCATCATTGCCATCATCCCCAACCTCATCCCGGTACTTACGAAATAGATAATAAATTGCTTGGTTCAAAGTTGTGGATCGTGAGGGGCACACTTCTTAATTATGGTACTTCCAACACTCGTGAAACCTAACCAGATTAGTTTGTTGAATTAAGGTGTGGCGGTTATTAAACGTATATCAACTTTATCACAATCTTTCCCCTTCTTCCAACTACTTGCGGTTTCTATGAAGCCCGGGTCTTATCCATATCAGAACAAATATTTCTCAACAGATCAAGGTGTCAATTGTCATGCTATAAAAGTTTCTTCAATTCGGAAAATCAGCAATAAGGCCAGTTAGCACTATAAACCATAACGAATTTGGTGAAACAGTATGTTCCAGTTCTAAGTATTTCCATGTAAGAATTTCCTTGAGCAAAGTGAAAAACTGATCAGAACCTGAATAAACCAAAAATAAGATTACAATTCACAGAAGTTCAAAACTACTCCTTAAATATGTCATCCAAATAATATTCACCAGCAGGAATTCAAAATACAAACCACCGATCTTATCACTTCATTTTCAAGACAGTTTATACAATTACATACTACAGATTTCAATATCAACCCAAATGCAGGGTTACAGGATGTTAAAACTTACGGAAGTAGGAAATGTGGAGAGAAGCTGCTCATAGATTGGAACAGCCTCGGAGAGTGGAAGAATCTGGAAAACCATTCGAAAAAATTAAACGAATAAGCAAGAAACATCAACACATACCACAAGAGAATCCATGCAAGGCAATAAGAAAAACGTACCAGCGCCTCGTTCGCAAGAATCTCAGCCGCCTCGACGTTGTAGATGTTGGTGGATGCTCCGTCTCCACCTTTCAACTATGCAGATGCGATTTGGTTCAGATGACGAGTTCTGAAAAACCCTAAGCAATGAAATCATCATGGATACTCACCTTCGATTCTTCGGACATCCCGTTTACAGTTTTCAGACAAAAAACTCTTGGCCGGGTGAGAGGACGACTGGGGGGAGGAACACTATAACTGACCTTGACTGTAGTAGTTCAAAAGAAAAGAAAAAAAAATTTGGCACTTGCAGGGTTTGCATTTTGCACCTCAGAAAATATTTAATAGAATGTTTTTGCATCCTCTCTTATTTTTCACGTTTTTTAAACTTAAAAACATTTCATTTAATGGCAAGGGTAGTTTAGGTATTTGGTAGTTGTAATAATATAACCCGCCTTCTTGGAGATCTCTCTCTCTCTCTCTCTCTCTATTTCTTTCCCGAGTACGAGTGCTCCTGCTTCCGTCTCTCGCGAGTTCCAGGTTAAGCTTCTCTCTGACAATCTCTCTCCTCGTCGACCTCTCTCTCCAACGAGCTCTCTCCTTGGCGATCCTGCTTCGACGTTTTCTCATTCCAGCGACTCCATTCTCGTTGGTGTTGCTTGCGGGATCTACTTTTTGTTCATACTGTGCATCTCTAGGTCAAGTATAATGTTAGGGAAAGAAGTGACGTCCACGAAACGCAGAAGAAAAACAAGCAAAAGCACACAAGAGATTTAATGTGGAAAAACCACAAGATCAGGTCAATAGTTGATTTCCTTTAGTTGTAGTTTTACTTCATTAGTGAATGTTCGTCATTTTAGGGTTTATCCAGTTAGGTTTCATGATCTTTAGCATTACCGGTCTTCAAATTTAGCATAGGAAATGATCTCCTAGGAGATTGAAATGATCTCTTAGGAGATTGAAATGATATCCTAAGATATTGAAATTATTTCCTAGAAAATTGAAATGATCTCTTAGGAGATTATTTTGATCTCATGGGAGATCAAAATGATCACCATGGTTATCAATAATGATCTTCTGGGATTTCAAAATGATCTACTAGGTGATCAGTCATACTTTGCTAGGAGTATAGTCATTTTTTGTTCTAATGTTGGTGGTAATGTTAAGTCTAACTTCTTTTGATCAATCAAGATTTGTTGTAAGTAGAATGATTGATTGTTTGTCGCATTTTATAGAATGGTACGAAGCTTGAGAGCTAAAGATTCAAGAGATGGTGCATTTTACATGTTATTTGAAGTTTTTTTATTTACTATCAAAATGCATCATTCAGGGTCATTCATTAGTTCTGTTAGTGTGTCTTACTTAATGAAATTAGTTTCTTTGATTATTGTAACTGCACAAAGATATTTTTGGAGGATTTGCATCATATGCCTGTAGAAATTGGTCAGATGGGGTGGGTCGGGTTTTTTTGTAATATAAGTGGACGTGATGATTGTAGTAAATTGATTTTGATTGCTAATGATGTTGATACTCAAAGATTGATAAGTTATATCAATGAGAGGGTGGTAGATATTTTTGTTGAGACCGTTGAAGCTCACTTGTCAGAGGAAAATGCTACGATAGACAGCAATAGTAGAACGTCATTTATTGAACTTGAAAATGATAGTGAATTGATGAGCAACGAAGATGAGACAAATGAAAATGATTCCACATTTAGTGATGATTTTGAAGATAAAGATTATGGTCACGCTGACGAGGAGTTTGATGAATATGTTGATGAAGCTATGGAATGGGTTGGATTCAAGGAACCTAATGAACGAATTAGTAATCCGCAAAATCAAATGATAGTACAACATCAGAACAAAATCCAGTCCACCTCTACCTCAATCATTATGAAATCATCACGTTATTAAATTTATCAAAGTGATGCAAATGACTCAAATTTTGAGTTTGAGGTCGGACTATGTTTTAATATTGCCGAAGATTTTAGAGAAGCGGTGAAGATTTACTCAAACATGCAAAGAAAGCCTGACAAATTTACAAAGAATTATAGTGATAAAATACAAATCATTTGCGATTGCGGTTGGGTTACGTACACTTCCTTCATATCAAAGAATGAAAAAACCTTTAAGGTAAAAACCATAAAAGGAGAACATATATGTTATAGGACACCAAGCTCTAAATATTGCACATCAGATTTTCTAGCTAACAAAATATCAACATTGCTTAAGGAGTAATCTTGAGTGCTCAGTTACTTCAATGCAAGAAATGATGCTAATGGAGAATAGAATATCTCTCTATTTGGAAAATATACAGAGCAAAAAAAACACGCTAACAAGATAATTCATGACACAAAGTTGGATTAGTATGCTAGTTTGTGGAACTATTGTGAAGAAATTTGTCCAACTAATCCAGACACAATAGTAAAAACTCAATGCAAACATATTTCTGAAACCCTAAACATGCCTTTTTAGGAGATTATATATATGTTAGAGTGCTTTAAAAGTAGGTTTCTTTTCCGGTTGCCGACCTATTATAGGTCTAGATGGAACTCACCTAAAAACCTCGAATGGAGGATCTTTGTTATGCGCAGTTGGTATTGATGACAACAATAATGTTATGTATCTTTTAGCATATGCAATAGTTTTAAAAGAAAAAATAAAGTCTTGAGAATGGTTTATTTGTCAACTAAAACATGATTTAAAAATTGTGAAATATTATGCTTGAACCATCATGTCTGACAAACAAAATGGGCTTATAAAAACAGTTGAAGAGTTATTATATATTGTTGAACATAGATTTTGCATTAGACATATGTATAATAATTTCAAACAAATACATAGACGCTTGCATGTAAATCTTTATTTTGTAAAGTTGTTGTTGCTACTAGACTTGTTGACTTTAACATTGAAATGGATAAGTTGAAAGCATTCAATTTTGTGGCTTATATTTGGGTTATAGCTAGACATTCGAGAAATTGGGCAAGGTCTCATTTCGGCACATCTACAAAGTGTGATATGTTACTTAACAATTTGTATGAAAATTTCAATAATGTAATACTCAAGGCAAGAGGAAAATCAATAATTGTAACAACTAAGACCTAACAGGAATCCCGTGTGTGCATGCTACAACTAATGTTGAAGGAGAAGGTTGCATATTAACATACCAATAATCTCATTTTTATGTGTATGTCAAGAAGGGTGCATATTCACATAAATCATTTACTAACCCATCAGATTATCCATTTGGAGGTATATATATATAGATTTCCTCCATCCAGAACTCGCACTTGCTGAATTTTGCGAAGAGGGAATGTTCTCTTAGTTTGAGGAGTACCATTTGAAGATGCCTGGAATGGTCTGCCTTGCTCATTGAGTATATGAGTATATCGTCTATGAAGACGATTACGAAATGGTCCAGAAATGGCTCAAACACTTTATTCATTAATGACACGAAAGCGGACGGGGCATTGGTCAGCCCAAAAAGGCATCACCATAAACTCGTAAAGCCCGTAGCAGGAGCTAAAGGCTATTTTGGGGATATCCTTCTCTCGTACTCGAAGTTGGTAGTACCCAAACCTTAGATCCATTTTGGAAAATACGGACGCACCTTGCAACTGATCGAATAATTCATCTATCCTTGGTAGGGGATAGGTATTTCGAATGGTAAGTTTATTTAGTTCCCTATAATCGATGCATAGACGCAGTGACCCGTCCTTCTTCTTGACAAAAAGCATGGGGGCTCCCCAGGGTGAGGTACTTGGATGGACAAAACCTGTATCGATTAATTATTGCAGTTGTATCTTGAGCTCAACCAGCTCCTTTGGGGCCATTCGGTAGGGTGCCCGGTGTTGAAACCGAGACTTGCGAACAAGACTTAGTCTCTGTGGAGTTCGGGGCCCTCAGCTAGCCGAGGGGCGACCAATCCTTACTCCTCCCAAGGGAGAGCTCTAGGTTGAAGGTGTTGGAACTAGGGACTGGACCAAGGGCTTAGTGGGGAGGTCCCGCCACATACCCGGAAGCCCCTCAGGAATTTCCCTCCCAAGCCACTACTAAGCTTGGGCACCACTGGAGGCTCTCCTCACCCCCCTAGAGAGACTTGGGGAGGGAGAGAGAGGGAGAGAGCTAGCCTAGAATGAGATCTCTCCAAATGGTGTCCCCTTGGTCCTATTTATAGGATTTCTGAAGTTGGGCTGCAAATAGCCGAAAACTGGTCTGCAAGATTACCAAAATACCCTTGAACTGGGCTGCAGATAGCCAAATCCCGCTGCTCTTGGACTGCGAATAACCAAAACTGGACTGCGAATAGCCAAATCCCGCTACTCTTGGGCGCTAAACGCAGACCGCCTACCCGGCAAGGTTCTGGGCGAGCCGGAGGCCTCCCGGCCCTCCCAGCTCGCCCCCACAAGGGTGTGGGCGAGCCGGAGGCCTCCCTGCCCTCCCGGCTCGCCCCCACAAGGGTCTGGGCGAGCCGGAGGCCTCCCAGCCCTCCCGGCTCGCCCCCACAAGAGTGTGGGCGAGCCGGAGGCCTCCCGACCCTCCCGGCTCGCCCCCACAAGTGTGTGGGCGAGCCGGAGGCCCCCCGGCCCTCCCAGCTCGCCCCCACAAGGGTGTGGGCGAGACGGAGGCCTCCCGGCCCTCCCGGCTCACCCCCACAAGGGTCTGGGCGAGCCGGAGGCCTCCCGGCCCTCCCGGCTCGCCCCCACAAGGGTCTGGGCGAGCCGGAGGCCTCCCGGCCCTCCCGGCTCGCCCCCACAAGGGTGTGGGCGAGCCGGAGGCCTCCCGGCCCTCCCAGCTCGCCCCCACAAGGGTGTGGGCGAGCCGGAGGCCCCCCGGCCCTCCCAGCTCGCCCTCACAAGGGTGTGGGCGAGCCGGAGGCCCCCCGGCCCTCCCAGCTCGCCCCCACAAGGGTGTGGGCGAGCCGGAGGCCCCCCGGCCCTCCCAGCTCGCCCTCACAAGGGTGTGGGCGAGCCGGAGGCCCCCCGGCCCTTTCAGCTCGCCCCCACAAGGGTGTGGGCGAGCCAGAGGCCCCCCGGCCCTCCCGGCTCGCCCCCACAAGGGTGTGGGAGAGCTGGAGGCCCCCCGGCCCTCCCGGCTCGCCCCCACAAGGGTGTGGGCGAGCCGGAGGCCCCCCGGCCCTCCCGGCTCGCCCCCACAAGGGTGTGGGCGAGCCGGAGGCCTCTCGGCCCTCCCGGCTCGCCCCCACAAGGGTGTGGGCGAGCCGGAGGCCTCTCGGCCCTCCCGGCTCGCCCCCACAAGGGTCTGGGCGAGCCGGAGGCCTCCCGGCCCTCCCGGATCGCCCCCACAAGGGTCTGGGCGAGCCGGAGGCCTCCCGGCCCTCCCGGCTTGCCCCCACAAGGGTGTGGGCGAGCCGGAGGCCTCCCGGCACTCCCAGCTCGCACCCACAAAAGTGTGGGCGAGCCGGAGGCCTCCCGGCCCTCCCAGCTCGCCCCCACAAGGGTGTGGGCGAGCCGGAGGCCTCCCGGCCCTCCCGGATCGCCCCCACAAGGGTCTGGGCGAGCCGGAGGCCTCCCGGCCCTCCTGGCTCGCCCCCACAAGGGTCTGGGCGAGCCGGAGGCCTCCCGGCCCTCCCGGCTCGCCCCCACAAGGGTGTGGGCGAGCCGGAGGCCTCCCGGCCCTCCCAGCTCGCCCCCACAAGGGTGTGGGCGAGCCGGAGGCCCCCCGGCCCTCCCAGCTCGCCCCCACAAGGGTGTGGGCGAGCCGGAGGCCCCCCGGCCCTCCCAGCTCGCCCCCACAAGGGTGTGGGCGAGCCGGAGGCCCCCCGGCCCTCCCAGCTCGCCCCCACAAGGTTGTGGGCGAGCCGGAGGCCCCCCGGCCCTCCCAGCTCGCCCCCACAAGGGTGTGGGCGAGCCGGAGGCCCCCCGGCCCTCCCGGCTCGCCCCCACAAGGGTGTGGGCGAGCCGGAGGCCCCCCGGCCCTCCCGGTTCGCCCCCACAAGGGTGTGGGCGAGCCGGAGGCCCCCCGGCCCTCCCGGTTCGCCCCCACAAGGGTGTGGGCGAGCCGGAGGCCTCCCGGCCCTCCCGGCTCGCCCCCACAAGGGTGTGGGCGAGCCGGAGGCCTCCCGGCCCTCCCAGCTCGCCCCCACAAGGGTGTGGGCGAGCCGAAGGCCTCCCGGCCCTCCCAGCTCGCTCCCACAAGGGTGTGGGCGAGCCGGAGGAATCCCGGCCCTCCCGGCTCGCCCCCACAAGGGTCTGGGCGAGCCGGAGGCCTTCCGGCCCTCCCGGCTCGCCCCCACAAGGGTGTGGGCGAGCCGGAGGCCTCCCCGCCCTCCCAGCTCACACCCACAAGGGTGTGGGCGAGCCGGAGGCCTCTCGGCCCTCCCAGCTCGCCCCCACAAGGGTGTGGGCGAGCCGGAGGCCTCTCGGCCCTCCCAGCTCCCCCCCACAAGGGTCTGGGCGAGCCGGAGGCCTCCCGGCCCTCCCGGCTCGCCCCCACAAGGCTCTGGGCGAGCCGGAGGCCTCCCGGCCCTCCCCGGCTCGCCCTCACAAGGCTCTGGGCGAGTCAGAGGCCTCCCGGCCCTCCCCGGCTCGCCCTCACAAGGGAACAGTCCTGGGATGCGCCCCTCAGACTGGACTCCCTCCAAATGCTCACCCCTCCTCCTCCCGGGGTCGCGTCATTTGAAAATATTGGGCCTAAAAATATCTTGGGCCTCGGGGGCCCACTCGGCGAATACAGGGTTGTACACAATCCCCGCTCTTTTCGAGCGTGGCTCACGCTCGGAAAGAAATGTCCAACCCTGCATATTCGACGAGTGTCGCTGGGAATCCGGTTATTGGTGATATCTTGGAAAAGCCACAGCGCCTCCCCGAGAGGTTCCCCAACCTTGCCGGCTTGCGAGAGTCGGGCTAGTGGAGCCACCTCGGGGGAAAAACACTTAGCCTCCCTGAGAGGCCTTCCTACCCTGCCGGCTAGTGAGAGCCCGACTAACGGAGCCACCTCGGGGGGAAAAATACTTAAGAGAATTTTCGGCCACTGAGCGGTTCCTGACCCTGCCAGCTAGGTGAGAGCCTGGTCAGCGGGCCAGCATCGATGCTAAGTACTTTCCTTCTTGCCCCCGAGCGGTTCCCGGCCCTGCCAGCTAGATGGGAGCCTGGTCAGCGGACCAACATAGGGTCGACACACTTCTAGGAGCGAGCTCTACTAGTGGTGGACATAGGGTCGACACACTTCTAGGAGCGAGCTCTACTAGTGGTGGACATAGGGTCGACACACGTCTAGGAGCGAGCTCTACTAGTGGTGGACATAGGGTCGACACACTTCTAGGAGCGAGCTCTACTAGTGGTGGACATAGGGTCGACACACTTCTAGGAGCGAGCTCTACTAGTGGTGGACATAGGGTCGACACACTTCTAGGAGCGAGCTCTACTAGTGGTGGACATAGGGTCGACACACTTCTAGGAGCGAGCTCTACTAGTGGTGGACATAGGGTCGACACACTTCTAGGAGCGAGCTCTACTAGTGGTGGACATAGGGTCGACACACTTCTAGGAGCGAGCTCTACTAGTGGTGGACATAGGGTCGACACACTTCTAGGAGCGAGCTCTACTAGTGGTGGACATAGGGTCGACACACTTCTAGGAGCGAGCTCTACTAGTGGTGGACATAGGGTCGACACACTTCTAGGAGCGAGCTCTACTAGTGGTGGACATAGGGTCGACACACTTCTAGGAGCGAGCTCTACGAGTGGTGGACATAGGGTCGACACACTTCTAGGAGCGAGCTCTACCAGTGGTGGACATAGGGTCGACACACTTCTAGGAGCGAGCTCTACCAGTGGTGGACATAGGGTCGACACACTTCTAGGAGCGAGCTCTACCAGTGGTGGACATAGGGTCGACACACTTCTAGGAGCGAGCTCTACCAGTGGTGGACATAGGGTCGACACACTTCTAGGAGCGAGCTCTACCAGTGGTGGACATATGGTCGACACACTTCTAGGAGCGAGCTCTACTAGTGGTGGACATAGGGTCGACACACTTCTAGGAGCGAGCTCTACTAGTGGTGGACATAGGGTCGACACACTTCTAGGAGCGAGCTCTACTAGTGGTGGACATAGGGTCGACACACTTCTAGGAGCGAGCTCTACTAGTGGTGGACATAGGGTCGACACACTTCTAGGAGCGAGCTCTACTAGTGGTGGACATAGGGTGGACACACTTCTAGGAGCGAGCTCTACTAGTGGTGGACATAGGGTCGACACACTTCTAGGAGCGAGCTCTACTAGTGGTGGACATAGGGTCGACACACTTCTAGGAGCGAGCTCTACTAGTGGTGGACATAGGGTCGACACACTTCTAGGAGCGAGCTCTACTAGTGGTGGACATAGGGTCGACACACTTCTAGGAGCGAGCTCTACTAGTGGTGGACATAGGGTCGACACACTTCTAGGAGCGAGCTCTACTAGTGGTGGACATAGGGTCGACACACTTCTAGGAGCGAGCTCTACTAGTGGTGGACATAGGGTCGACACACTTCTAGGAGCGAGCTCTACTAGTGGTGGACATAGGGTGGACACACTTCTAGGAGCGAGCTCTACTAGTGGTGGACATAGGGTCGACACACTTCTAGGAGCGAGCTCTACTAGTGGTGGACATAGGGTCGACACACTTCTAGGAGCGAGCTCTACTAGTGGTGGACATAGGGTCGACACACTTCTAGGAGCGAGCTCTACTAGTGGTGGACATAGGGTCGACACACTTCTAGGAGCGAGCTCTACTAGTGGTGGACATAGGGTCGACACACTTCTAGGAGCGAGCTCTACTAGTGGTGGACTTAGGGTCGACACACTTCTAGGAGCGAGCTCTACTAGTGGTGGACATAGGGTCGACACACTTCTAGGAGCGAGCTCTACTAGTGGTGGACATAGGGTCGACACACTTCTAGGAGCGAGCTCTACTAGTGGTGGACATAGGGTCGACACACTTCTAGGAGCGAGCTCTACTAGTGGTGGACATTGGGTCGACACACTTCTAGGAGCGAGCTCTACTAGTGGTGGACATAGGGTCGACACACTTCTAGGAGCGAGCTCTACCAGTGGTGGACATAGGGTCGACACACTTCTAGGAGCGAGCTCTACCAGTGGTGGACATAGGGTCGACACACTTCTAGGAGCGAGCTCTACTAGTGGTGGACATAGGGTCGACACACTTCTAGGAGCGAGCTCTACTAGTGGTGGACATAGGGTCGACACACTTCTAGGAGCGAGCTCTACGAGTGGTGGACATAGGGTCGACACACTTCTAGGAGCGAGCTCTACCAGTGGTGGACATAGGGTCGACACACTTCTAGGAGCGAGCTCTACTAGTGGTGGACATAGGGTCGACACACTTCTAGGAGGGAGCTCTACTAGTGGTGGACATAGGGTCGACACACTTCTAGGAGCGAGCTCTACTAGTGGTGGACATAGGGTCGACACACTTCTAGGAGCGAGCTCTACCAGTGGTGGACATAGGGTCGACACACTTCTAGGAGCGAGCTCTACCAGTGGTGGACATAGGGTCGACACACTTCTAGGAGCGAGCTCTACCAGTGGTGGACATAGGGTCGACACACTTCTAGGAGCGAGCTCTACTAGTGGTGGACATAGGGTCGACACACTTCTAGGAGCGAGCTCTACTAGTGGTGGACATAGGGTCGACACACTTCTAGGAGCGAGCTCTACTAGTGGTGGACATAGGGTCGACACACTTCTAGGAGCGAGCTCTACTAGTGGTGGACATAGGGTCGACACTCTTCTAGGAGTGAGCTCTACTAGTGGTGGATATAGGGTCGACACACTTCTAGGAGCGATCTCTACTAGTGGTGGACATAGGGTCGACACACTTCTAGGAGGGAGCTCTACTAGTGGTGGACATAGGGTCGACACACTTCTAGGAGCGAGCTCTACTAGTGGTGTACATAGGGTCGACACACTTCTAGGAGCGAGTTCTACTAGTGGTGGACATAGGGTCGACACACTTCTAGGAGCGAGCTCTACTAGTGGTGGACATAGGGTCGACACACTTCTAGGAGCGAGCTCTACTAGTGGTGGACATAGGGTCGACACACTTCTAGGAGCGAGCTCTACTAGTGGTGGACATAGGGTCGACACACTTCTAGGAGCGAGCTCTACTAGTGGTGGACATAGGGTCGACACACTTCTAGGAGCGAGCTCTACTAGTGGTGGACATTTTCCTCCCTGTCCCGAGCGGTTCCCGGCCCTGCCAGCTAGGTGGGAGCCTGGTCCGCGGGCCAGCATCAGGACTAAATACTTGTGACTTCCTTGTCCCCGAGCGATCCTCGGGCCTGCCAGCTTGATGGGAGCCTGGTCAGCGGGCCAGCATCGAGGCTAAGCATTCTCTTCCCCGCCCCCGAGCGGTTCCCGGCCCTGCCAGCTAGGTGGGAGCCTGGTCAGCGGGCCAGCATCGGGGCTAAGTATTTTTGAAAAACTTTCATTATATTAAACCATCCTAGTACATGTTGGAAAAACTAGACATGGAAACGGAACATAGCATTACACGAACTTAAGGCTAGAAAATGAAACTTAAGTATGGAAGCCGAACTGAGCCTCCCACTCCCAGTCTTGGTCTTCCTTGACTTCTTCCGGTAGTTGTTGCTGTTGCCCTGGACCCCTCGCATCCTTCATCTCTGAGAACTCAGGGTAAGTGAACGTCGCGTGACCCTCCTCCTGGTGGAAGTCGCAGTAGGGTGACTCCACCCTACCCCTTCCTTTCCTTCTTCTTCCTGCTTTTCTGATTCTCCTTCGTCTACCCCCACCAATCTCCATGGTTTGCTGAGGTGGTGGAGGGGGTGTGTTTGGTCCCGGCCTCCACCTCGGGCGGTTGGATCTTTTTCTTTTGAAGTCCTTACTTCCTTGCTCTCGCGGAGTCGAATTGTTGACCTCTGCGCTCGCCGGGCTATTGGATAGCCTCCACCCGAGGTGGTCTCGACCATCAACATTCACTTGGTTTCTTTTGGGGTGGAGCGAGTGGGGGTCGGATGCCTCCCCGCTCGCCCCCTTTTGGGACTGGGCTGGAAGAGACGGGGCGAGCTGGGACAGTGCCTTCCTCCTGAGCTCGCCCCCTTGAGGGGATGGGGCGAGCTGGGAGGGCGCCCCCTCCTGAGCTCGCCCCCTTGAGGGGCTGGGGCGAGCTGGGAGGGCGCCCCCTCCTGAGCTCGCCCCCTTGAGGGTGGGCGAGTGGGGGTATGGCACCTCCCCACTCCCCCCTCACCGGTATCTCCTTTCCTAACTGCTGGCCGAGAGTTCCCTCCTCCACCTGCTGGGGCGGGACCTCCGAACCATCTCCTCTTCTGCCTACGGCCGTCGTGGCGAAGGCGATCTGCAAGGTCTACATGACCTCTCGCTTGAAGCTTTCAAACATCTCCAACATCACTCCAACCACCGGGGGCTGATAATGACCTGGGTCGGAACTTCCTCCACCTCCGTCCATGGAGCTCATCTCGAGAGTTTCGTGAATCGGTCACACTCCACGCTCACCGCACCATGTGTTGAAACCGAGACTTGCGAACAAGACTTAGTCTCTGTGGAGTTCGGGGCCCTCAGCTAGCCGAGGGGCGACCAATCCTTACTCCTCCCAAGGGAGAGCTCTAGGTTGAAGGTGTTGGAACTAGGGACTGGACCAAGGGCTTAGTGGGGAGGTCCCGCCACATACCCGGAAGCCCCTCAGGAATTTCCCTCCCAAGCCACTACTAAGCTTGGGCACCACTGGAGGCTCTCCTCACCCCCCTAGAGAGACTTGGGGAGGGAGAGAGAGGGAGAGAGCTAGCCTAGAATGAGATCTCTCCAAATGGTGTCCCCTTGGTCCTATTTATAGGATTTCTGAAGTTGGGCTGCAAATAGCCGAAAACTAGTCTGCCAGATTACCAAAATACCCTTGAACTGGGCTGCAGATAGCCAAATCTCGCTGCTCTTGGACTGCGAATAACCAAAACTGGACTGCGAATAGCCAAATCCCGCTACTCTCGGGCGCTAAACGCAGACCGCCTACCCGGCAAGGTTCTGGGCGAGCCGGAGGCCTCCCGGCCCTCCCGGCTCGCCCCCACAAGGGTGTGGGCGAGCCGGAGGCCTCCCTGCCCTCCCGGCTCGCCCCCACAAGGGTGTGGGCGAGCCGGAGGCCTCCCTGCCCTCCCGGCTCGCCCCCACAAGGGTCTGGGCGAGCCAGAGGCCTCCCAGCCCTCCCGGCTCGCCCCCACAAGAGTGTGGGCGAGCCGGAGGCCTCCCGACCCTCCCGGCTCGCCCCCACAAGTGTGTGGGCGAGCCGGAGGCCCCCCGGCCTTCCCAGCTCGCCCCCACAAGGGTGTGGGCGAGCCGGAGGCCTCCCGGCCCTCCCGGCTCGCCCCCACAAGGGTCTGGGCGAGCCGGAGGCCTCCCGGCCCTCCCGGCTCGCCCCCACAAGGGTCTGGGCGAGCCGGAGGCCTCCCGGCCCTCCCGGCTCGCCCCCACAAGGGTCTGGGCGAGCCGGAGGCCCCCCGGCCCTCCCGGCTCGCCCCCACAAGGGTGTGGGCGAGCCGGAGGCCCCCCGGCCCTCCCGGCTCGCCCCCACAAGGGTGTGGGCGAGCCGGAGGCCCCCCGGCCCTCCCAGCTCGCCCCCACAAGGGTGTGGGCGAGCCGGAGGCCCCCCGGCCCTTTCAGCTCGCCCCCACAAGGGTGTGGGCGAGCCGGAGGCCCCCCGGCCCTCCCGGCTCGCCCTCACAAGGGTGTGGGCGAGCCGGAGGCCCCCCGGCCCTCCCGGCTCGCCCCCACAAGGGTGTGGGCGAGCCGGAGGCCTCCCGGCCCTCCTGGCTCGCCCCCACAAGGGTGTGGGCGAGCCGGAGGCCTCTCGGCCCTCCCGGCTCGCCCCCACAAGGGTGTGGGCGAGCCGGAGGCCTCCTGGCCCTCCCGGATCGCCCCCACAAGGGTCTGGGCGAGCCGGAGGCCTCCCGGCCCTCCCGGCTCGCCCCCACAAGGGTGTGGGCGAGCCGGAGGCCTCCCGGCACTCCCAGCTCGCACCCACAAAAGTGTGTGCGAGCCGGAGGCCTCCCGGCCCTCCCAGCTCGCCCCCACAAGGGTGTGGGCGAGCCGGAGGCCTCCCGGCCCTCCCGGATCGCCCCCACAAGGGTCTGGGCGAGCCGGAGGCCTCCCGGCCCTCCCGGCTCGCCCCCACAAGGGTCTGGGCGAGCCGGAGGCCTCCCGGCCCTCCCGGCTCGCCCCCACAAGGGTGTGGGCGAGCCGGAGGCCTCCCGGCTCGCACCCACAAGGGTGTGGGCGAGCCGGAGGCCCCCCGGCCCTCCCAGCTCGCCCCCACAAGGGTGTGGGCGAGCCGGAGGCCCCCCGGCCCTCCCAGCTCGCCCCCACAAGGGTGTGGGCGAGCCGGAGGCCCCCCGGCCCTCCCAGCTCGCCCCCACAAGGTTGTGGGCGAGCCGGAGGCCCCCCGACCCTCCCATCTCGCCCCCACAAGGGTGTGGGCGAGCCGGAGGCCTCCCGGCCCTCCCGGATCGCCCCCACAAGGGTCTGGGCGAGCCGGAGGCCTCCCGGCCCTCCCGGCTCGCCCCCACAAGGGTATGGGCGAGCCGGAGGCCTCCCGGCACTCCCAGCTCGCACCCACAAAAGTGTGGGCGAGCCGGAGGCCTCCCGGCCCTCCCAGCTCGCCCCCACAAGGGTGTGGGCGAGCCGGAGGCCCCCCGGCCCTCCCAGCTCGCCCCCACAAGGGTGTGGGCGAGCCGGAGGCCCCCCGGCCCTCCCAGCTCGCCCCCACAAGGGTGTGGGCGAGCCGGAGGCCCCCCGGCCCTTTCAGCTCGCCCCCACAAGGGTGTGGGCGAGCCGGAGGCCCCCCGGCCCTCCCGGCTCGCCCTCACAAGGTTGTGGGTGAGCCGGAGGCCCCCCGGCCCTCCCGGCTCGCCCCCACAAGGGTGTGGGCGAGCCGGAGGCCTCCCGGCCCTCCCGGCTCGCCACCACAAGGGTGTGGGCGAGCCGGAGGCCTCTCGGCCCTCCCGGCTCGCCCCCACAAGGGTGTGGGCGAGCCGGAGGCCTCCCGGCCCTCCCGGATCGCCCCCACAAGGGTCTGGGCGAGCCGGAGGCCTCCCGGCCCTCCCGGCTCGCCCCCACAAGGGTGTGGGCGAGCCGGAGGCCTCCCGGCACTCCCAGCTCGCACCCACAAAAGTGTGGGCGAGCCGGAGGCCTCCCGGCCCTCCCAGCTCGCCTACACAAGGGTGTGGGCGAGCCGGAGGTTTCCCGACCCTCCCGGATCGCCCCCACAAGGGTCTGGGCGAGCCGGAGGTTTCCCGACCCTCCCGGATCGCCCCCACAAGGGTCTGGGCGAGCCGGAGGCCTCCCGGCCCTCCCGGCTCGCCCCCACAAGGGTCTGGGCGAGCCGGAGGCCTCCCGGCCCTCCCGGCTCGCCCCCACAAGGGTGTGGGCGAGCCGGAGGCCTCCCGGCCCTCCCCGCTCGCCCCCACAAGGGTGTGGGCGAGCCGGAGGCCCCCCGGCCCTCCCAGCTCGCCCCCACAAGGGTGTGGGCGAGCCGGAGGCCCCCCGGCCCTCCCAGCTCGCCCCCACAAGGGTGTGGGCGAGCCGGAGGCCCCCCGGCCCTCCCAGCTCGCCCCCACAAGGGTATGGGCGAGCCGGAGGCCCCCCGGCCCTCCCAGCTCGCCCCCACAAGGTTGTGGGCGAGCCGGAGGCCCCCCGACCCTCCCATCTCGCCCCCACAAGGGTGTGGGCGAGCCGGAGGCCTCCCGGCCCTCCCGGATCGCCCCCACAAGGGTCTGGGCGAGCCGGAGGCCTCCCGGCCCTCCCAGCTCGCCCCCACAAGGGTCTGGGCGAGCCGGAGGCCTCCCGACCCTCCCGGATCGCCCCCACAAGGGTCTGGGCGAGCCGGAGGCCTCCCGGCCCTCCCGGCTCGCCCCCACAAGGGTCTGGGCGAGCCGGAGGCCTCCCGGCCCTCCCGGCTCGCCCCCACAAGGGTGTGGGCGAGCCGGAGGCCTCCCGGCCCTCCCAGCTCGCCCCCACAAGGGTGTGGGCGAGCCGGAGGCCTCCCGGCCCTCCCAGCTCGCCTACACAAGGGTGTGGGCGAGCCGGAGGTTTCCCGACCCTCCCGGATCGCCCCCACAAGGGTCTGGGCGAGCCGGAGGTTTCCCGACCCTCCCGGATCGCCCCCACAAGGGTCTGGGCGAGCCGGAGGCCTCCCGGCCCTCCCGGCTCGCCCCCACAAGGGTCTGGGCGAGCCGGAGGCCTCCCGGCCCTCCCGGCTCGCCCCCACAAGGGTGTGGGCGAGCCGGAGGCCTCCCGGCACTCCCAGCTCGCACCCACAAAAGTGTGGGCGAGCCGGAGGCCTCCCGGCCCTCCCAGCTCGCCCCCACAAGGTTGTGGGCGAGCCGGAGGCCCCCCGACCCTCCCATCTCGCCCCCACAAGGGTGTGGGCGAGCCGGAGGCCTCCCGGCCCTCCCGGATCACCCCCACAAGGGTCTGGGCGAGCCGGAGGCCTCCCGGCCCTCCCAGCTCGCCCCCACAAGGGTCTGGGCGAGCCGGAGGCCTCCCGACCCTCCCGGATCGCCCCCACAAGGGTCTGGGCGAGCCGGAGGCCTCCCGGCCCTCCCGGCTCGCCCCCACAAGGGTCTGGGCGAGCCGGAGGCCTCCCGGCCCTCCCGGCTCGCCCCCACAAGGGTGTGGGCGAGCCGGAGGCCTCCCGGCCCTCCCAGCTCGCCCCCACAAGGGTGTGGGCGAGCCGGAGGCCTCCCGGCACTCCCAGCTCGCACCCACAAAAGTGTGGGCGAGCCGGAGGCCTCCCGGCCCTCCCAGCTCGCCTACACAAGGGTGTGGGCGAGCCGGAGGTTTCCCGACCCTCCCGGATCGCCCCCACAAGGGTCTGGGCGAGCCGGAGGTTTCCCGACCCTCCCGGATCGCCCCCACAAGGGTCTGGGCGAGCCGGAGGCCTCCCGGCCCTCCCGGCTCGCCCCCACAAGGGTGTGGGCGAGCCGGAGGCCTCCCGGCCCTCCCCGCTCGCCCCCACAAGGGTGTGGGCGAGCCGGAGGCCCCCCGGCCCTCCCAGCTCGCCCCCACAAGGGTGTGGGCGAGCCGGAGGCCCCCCGGCCCTCCCAGCTCGCCCCCACAAGGGTGTGGGCGAGCCGGAGGCCCCCCGGCCCTCCCAGCTCGCCCCCACAAGGTTGTGGGCGAGCCGGAGGCCCCCCGACCCTCCCATCTCGCCCCCACAAGGGTGTGGGCGAGCCGGAGGCCTCCCGGCCCTCCCGGATCGCCCCCACAAGGTTCTGGGCGAGCCGGAGGCCTCCCGGCCCTCCCAGCTCGCCCCCACAAGGGTCTGGGCGAGCCGGAGGCCTCCCGACCCTCCCGGATCGCCCCCACAAGGGTCTGGGCGAGCCGGAGGCCTCCCGGCCCTCCCGGCTCGCCCCCACAAGGGTCTGGGCGAGCCGGAGGCCTCCCGGCCCTCCCGGCTCGCCCCCACAAGGGTGTGGGCGAGCCGGAGGCCTCCCGGCCCTCCCAGCTCGCCCCCACAAGGGTGTGGGCGAGCCGGAGGCCTCCCGGCCCTCCCAGCTCGCCCCCACAAGGGTGTGGGCGAGCCGGAGGCCTCCCGGCCCTCCCAGCTCGCCCCCACAAGGGTGTGGGCGAGCCGGAGGCCCCCCGGCCCTCCCAGCTCGCCCCCACAAGGGTGTGGGCGAGCCGGAGGCCCCCCGGCCCTCCCAGCTCGCCCCCACAAGGGTGTGGGCCAGCCGGAGGCCCCCCGGCCCTCCCAGCTCGCCCCCACAAGGGTGTGGGCGAGCCGGAGGCCCCCCGGCCCTCCCAGCTCGCCCCCACAAGGTTGTGGGCGAGCCGGAGGCCCCCCGGCCCTCCCGGCTCGCCCCCACAAGGGTGTGGGCGAGCCGGAGGCCCCCCGGCCCTCCCGGTTCGCCCCCACAAGGGTGTTGGCGAGCCGGAGGCCCCCCGGCCCTCCCGGTTCGCCCCCACAAGGGTGTGGGCGAGCCGGAGGCCCCCCGGCCCTCCCGGTTCGCCCCACAAGGGTGTGGGCGAGCCGGAGGCCTCCCGGCCCTCCCGGCTCGCCCCCACAAGGGTGTGGGCGAGCCGGAGGCCTCCCGGCCCTCCCAGCTCGCCCCCACAAGGGTGTGGGCGAGCCGAAGGCCTCCCGGCCCTCCCAGCTCGCTCCCACAAGGGTGTGGGTGAGCCGGAGGCCTCCCGGCCCTCCCGGCTCGCCCCCACAAGGGTGTGGGCGAGCCGGAGGCCTCCCGGCACTCCCAGCTCGCACCCACAAAAGTGTGTGCGAGCCGGAGGCCTCCCGGCCCTCCCAGCTCGCCCCCACAAGGGTGTGGGCGAGCTGGAAGTCTCCCGGCCCTCCCGGATCGCCCCCACAAGGGTCTGGGCGAGCCGGAGGCCTCCCGGCCCTCCCGGCTCGCCCCCACAAGGGTGTGGGCGAGCCGGAGGCCCCCCGGCCCTCCCGGCTCGCCCCCACAAGGGTGTGGGCGAGCCGGAGGCCCCCCGGCCCTCCCAGCTCGCCCCCACAAGGTTGTGGGCGAGCCGGAGGCCCCCCGACCCTCCCATCTCGCCCCCACAAGGGTGTGGGCGAGCCGGAGGCCTCCCGGCCCTCCCGGATCGCCCCCACAAGGGTCTGGGCGAGCCGGAGGCCTCCCGGCCCTCCCAGCTCGCCCCCACAAGGGTCTGGGCGAGCCGGAGGCCTCCCGACCCTCCCGGATCGCCCCCACAAGGGTCTGGGCGAGCCGGAGGCCTCCCGGCCCTCCCGGCTCGCCCCCACAAGGGTCTGGGCGAGCCGGAGGCCTCCCGGCCCTCCCGGCTCGCCCCCACAAGGGTGTGGGCGAGCCGGAGGCCTCCCGGCCCTCCCAGCTCGCCCCCACAAGGGTGTGGGCGAGCCGGAGGCCTCCCGGCCCTCCCAGCTCGCCCCCACAAGGGTGTGGGCGAGCCGGAGGCCTCCCGGCCCTCCCAGCTCGCCCCCACAAGGGTGTGGGCGAGCCGGAGGCCCCCCGGCCCTCCCAGCTCGCCCCCACAAGGGTGTGGGCGAGCCGGAGGCCCCCCGGCCCTCCCAGCTCGCCCCCACAAGGGTGTGGGCCAGCCGGAGGCCCCCCGGCCCTCCCAGCTCGCCCCCACAAGGGTGTGGGCGAGCCGGAGGCCCCCCGGCCCTCCCAGCTCGCCCCCACAAGGTTGTGGGCGAGCCGGAGGCCCCCCGGCCCTCCCGGCTCGCCCCCACAAGGGTGTGGGCGAGCCGGAGGCCCCCCGGCCCTCCCGGTTCGCCCCCACAAGGGTGTGGGCGAGCCGGAGGCCCCCCGGCCCTCCCGGTTCGCCCCCACAAGGGTGTGGGCGAGCCGGAGGCCCCCCGGCCCTCCCGGTTCGCCCCACAAGGGTGTGGGCGAGCCGGAGGCCTCCCGGCCCTCCCGGCTCGCCCCCACAAGGGTGTGGGCGAGCCGGAGGCCTCCCGGCCCTCCCAGCTCGCCCCCACAAGGGTGTGGCCGAGCCGAAGGCCTCCCGGCCCTCCCAGCTCGCTCCCACAAGGGTGTGGGTGAGCCGGAGGCCTCCCGGCCCTCCCGGCTCGCCCCCACAAGGGTCTGGGCGAGCCGGAGGCCTCCCGGCCCTCCCGGCTCGCCCCCACAAGGGTGTGGGCGAGCCGGAGGCCTCCCGGCCCTCCCAGCTCACACCCACAAGGGTGTGGGCTAGCCGGAGGCCTCCCGGCCCTCCCAGCTCGCCCCCACAAGGGTGTGGGCGAGCCGGAGGCCTCTCGGCCCTCCCAGCTCGCCCCCACAAGGGTCTGGGCGAGCCGGAGGCCTCCCGGCCCTCCCGGCTCGCCCCCACAAGGCTCTGGGCGAGCCGGAGGCCTCCCGGCCCTCCCCGGCTCGCCCTCACAAGGCTCTGGGCGAGTCAGAGGCCTCCCGGCCCTCCCCGGCTCGCCCTCACAAGGGAACAGTCCTGGGATGCGCCCCTCAGACTCGACTCCCTCCAAATGCTCACCCCTCCTCCTCCCGGGGTCGCGTCATTTGAAAATATTGGGCCTAAAAATATCTTGGGCCTCGGGGGCCCACTCGGCGAATACAGGGTTGTACACAGACAATGGCCGAGCTCCATGTGCAAGCTCGATTTGAAAGTCTACTTCTCATTGCGGGGGTAATCCTGGAAGAGATTCTGGAAAAACATCTGAAAAGTCTCGGACTACGGGCACCTTTGTGAGTACTTGAGTTTTGTCCTCCATTTCGAAGAAAATCAGGTACATTTCGTCCTTTCGTCGGATCGATTTGACAGTTTGTGCGAACGTTAGAATAATGTGGGTGACAGACGATATACCTGCCAAGGTGATAGACTGCCCATTTGGGTTCTGAAGGTTGATTTCTCGGGTCGAGCAATTTATTTGGGCCTTGTGTTCGGCCAGCCAATCCATCCCCAGGATGATGTCGAACCCGGTTATGGCTAGAATAGTTGCGAAGATTTCGTACTCCATGCCTCCTAGCATATCCTGGAATGAGCACTTTTCTGTGGATGTCATGTCCAACCCGTCCGGGAGTCGGATTCGTATTGACATTCCGGACGATCAGACGGTGCTCTCTTTGGTTGCTATGAAATCCTGGGAGACGAAGGAATGTGTCGCTCCGGTATCGAATAATGTTTTAGTATGGTGACCTTCTACCAAAAGTAAACCTGGTAACAAACATATATACTACGATCATATGGCTTTTAAATATATACAGCTAGGATATATAAATGCCAAAACAAAACTATATCGCATGTCTCCTACCAGATAACATCATCCAGGTATATTACCACTAATGCCGAAAATATATACCTATAACTACGTCTGGTGCAGGTCCATGCTAGAGGTCTAGTGTGTATGCCTCAAGTGGTGCTGCTCTTCCCTGCTTGGGCTGGTCCCTCCTGCCTGCAGGTCGTCCTCTGCGACCTCTTGGTCCTCGCCTTCTCTCCGCTTCTCCCAGCACTGCTCCTAAGCCTGGCCTACCTATAGTCTGAGGGCAGAAAGCTCTAATGTGCTCAGGCTGCTGGAAAAGGAAGCAATTCCCCACAAAGGGAATATCTCATCGTGCGGCTGGTGCGGGCTGGGGTGTTGGAGCTGGTCGGGGTGCTGGGTCTGGTCGGGGTGCTGGGGATGGAGGTGCATGTCGAGGCTGAGGTGCCTGCCTGTAGGACTGGTGGTGATGACGCTGCCTCCTGCCTCGGTCCTGCCTTCGAAGGGCAATCCCTCTCTCTCGTCCCTAGGCACGGGGGGCCTCCACCTGTCCTCTCTGATGCTGGGCTACCATCCGCTGGTCCATCTCTAACGCGGCAGCATGCATGGCAATCGTGTGGAAGGTTGACTGCGCAATCATGATCAAGGCCTGACGTACCTCGGTAGAACCTGGCGGCTCTATCTCTATCTGTGGTAGCCAATGTCCCCGCGATGCGGGCTAAGTGAATGAACTCGCGCTCGTACTCTGGCACGGTCCTCTCTCCCTATCGGATGTGGAGGAATCGCTCCTGGAGCGCGACTCGGTCGGCGTCTGAGATGAAGTGCTCCAGGAAGGCCTCGGAAAATTCTCCCAATAGGATCGTGCTAAGTGGTCGCCCTCTGAAAGTGGAGCGGTTGGCTGCCCTCCACCAATCTCGGGCATAACCCTCTAATAACGTCACCACTAGGGACACTGCAGCAATGACAAGGCATATCATGCTGACTAGTAGTTCCTCCACTCTCTCCACCTACTTCTCCGCCTGCATGGCGGATTCGGTGCCGCAGAAGATAGGGGGCCTTAGCCCCCGGAAGGTCGTCAGAAGGTCCGTGGGCACGGTAGGCTGCTGGGGTGGCCGTAAGATGGCAGTATGGAAAGTGGCTAGCAGTGTTGTCAAGGTCCGACCCAGGTCGATCTCGGTGAATGGAACTGCAGCTGGAGCAACCAGGTCTGGTGGAGTAGTAAGGTGTTACTGGTCCCTAGAGGATGATCTCCCATTACTGGACTCCGGTATGTGGAGAAGTAACAGAAGAAAAGTTAGTACATGCAAAAGTAGAGGGATTTTGCAAACTGACAGAAACGGAAGCATAGTGTGTGTGGGTATACTACTGTGCAGTCTAGAATCCTTAAACTTATATCTTACAGATCCGCCAAGCTTCCGCTGCGTGGTTGTCCCGAACCAAGAAACGGAACATGGGAAGAAAGGATCTACATACTGCCCTGTGTGGACGAATCGTGATAGCTCTGATCCATTTATAAGATCTCCCCCCCCCCCCCCCAGAACTGAACCCAAGTCGGGGGAGAGGGGTCTTACTGCCCAAGAAGTCCGCTCAACGCTTCCCGGGTGGCAACGACCCACCCTCTTAATCACTGGGTGGTCGCCTTGTCAGGCAATAGAATCAAAACATCACATCATAAACACAATGTGGAAGCAATCATAAGGAAAACCAACGAGGCATACATATATACATAAGCAAATGTCGTAGCCGACTATTTACATGAGTGGCCCCGTGGGCTAAGGATAACTACTACAACTCTTATACTCCTTATTTAGTCATATACCCTAGGACTCACATCACGGAAGACGGGAGGTGAGGATGGTGTGTCTGAACAAGCAATCTCAAAAGTTGGTATGTTGTCATGCGGTGCGGAGGCTTCGTGCTGTCCCATCTCCTGTGAATGGTTATACAAACAACCATTAGTCACAGAGCTAAGTGGAAAACGTGTCTCCTCCCCGGATCTGTATCCTGGGGACGAGCTTAAGCACCCAAACAGTAAATAAATAGCCGAAGCAAGAAGAGTTAGCAACATATAAATAACTAGAAATTCTAAGCAACAGTTTATTATAAGAAATGCTCAGCTAGTAACAGGAATAATACTGGTAACCACAATTGGCAAACGCGTCGCAGGTGTTCAAACCCGCTCATAAAATCCTGTGTCGACACGGATTGGACGGCTTTTCTTCCAGCAGGGTCGTGATCCCCGCGGGCCTCACCGATGTGGTCGTCGGTGACAGCGACCAGTCCTTCCACTTCTGGGTTCCGCACCAGTACGAGCGGTCTGCGGGCGTGACCAACCCGCCACTTTTCCCGCAAGCATTTTATAAATAGTTAATTAAGGAAAGGCATACACTTTGGGCCTGCCATGGGCGTGAGTGCACATTATTTGAGGCTAACCCTGGAGGAGATACTTAACTCTCGGTTATACCCAACTAAGGCTCTACAAAACAGGAATGGCCATTGCCGGCGATACAAGAGGTGGCGGCCGTTGCTACCGTCGGGAAGCGACCGCCAGGCACCGACATCACCCCCAGTCGACTCGCCGGGGGTCGGCGATCCGTCTGGCGGTGCTTCGGTGGCCTGCCGCCGCCGGCCACCACCAAAAATTCTCAACCCGAGGGCGGGTGGCGTGGTCTGCGCCATTACTGCTGGTGTTGCACCGCCCCTCCCTTAGTGATGGTCAGGTCTGTTGTCCCCGGCCGGCTCGCCGGGGGTCGGCCTTGTCTCCGACGGTGGTCCGACGGCCTAGCGCCGCCGACCGCCGACCGCCGACCACCGTCGACAGAGCTTGATTAAAGGGGTGAACAGAGGAGGTGGAGCTTGTGTGTGCCGCCGGAGACGCGTTCTCCGGCGGCCTCGCCGCCTCCCACCACCGTGGGGGATGTCCCCTGGTGGGATGCTATTCCCCCAGCGCCACCACCGACGTTGGGGTGGGACTCCCTCCACTTGGCCACCACCACCCGAGCCTGGGCATGGCTCGGGTGGTGCTGGCGGCGCTCCGGCGGTGGAGGGGTGCGTGCAGTACATCGGGGGAGTGGGGAAGGAGGAGGAGGAGGTGTTCCACCTGGCGTGGGGGTGATCAGGCGTCGTTGGGTTGAGCGGCCATGAGAGGCGGTGGTGGTGGTGGGGTTGGGAGATGGTTTCCGGCGAGAGGGCTCGGGCAAGGGGAAGGAGGCTGGCTGGGGGGGGGGGCTCCAGCAGGAGGTGGTGGTGTGGTCTGCTTTTATAGGGAGGTAGGGGGGCCTCCCTTACTTCTTCCCCGATGTGGGATTAAAGGGAGGGGGTGGGGGAAGATATTTCTCCCCCTCCCTCCACTACTGTATGGCCAGCTGGCCATGGCTTGTGGATCAACACCCTTTTGATGGTGGTGGGGGGGGGGGGGGGGGGGGGGGGGGAGGCTCCCATTGGAGAAAACTTAAAAATCGGAAGAAGAATTTTTTTTTTTTTTGGGGGGGGGGGGGTGTTTGACCAAAGTCAACCCTAGGGTGGGTCCCTCCCATCGGTCAAAGTCCGAGTGGGTTCAACTCGTCTGGTGGATGGTCAATGTTGGAGTATTAAATCAACTTAGTTACGTGCATGCTTTTTGGTGTGACATAAAGCTTGATTTGACCGTGGGTTGACTTTCCGACGTTGTAATTGGTTACAACGAACTTCGTTGGTCTTGTTTTGACTTTAAGAGTCCACTGAGACTGATTGAGAATGATTCTGAGTTTATACACATAATATTTTAAAACTGTGTCGTGGCGGCCTACAAAACCTAAAATGGACATATTTCTCATACGACCTCCAATTGAAACGCAACAAGTCTTGTTGCGCTCGTATTGACTGTATGAGTCTAACGGAACTGGCTGAAGTCAATTTAGAGTACGTATGATCACTATTCCACAATGGTATGGTTGTGACGCACTACGATACTCAGAATGGTCATTTTCTCTAAACGACTTCGGATGGGAACGGAACGAGTTTCATTAAACTCGTATTGATTATACGAGTCTAATGGAACTGACAGAAGTCAATTCGGAGTACGTATGGTCACTATTCCACAATGGTATGGTTGTGACGCGCTACGATACTCAGAATGGTCGTTTTCTCTAAATGACCTCGGATTGGAATGGAACAAGTTCCATTGCACTCATATTGATTATACGATTCTAACAGAACTCACAGAAGTCAATTCGGAGTACGTATGGTCATTATTCTACAACGGTGTTGTTATGACGCACTACAATACTCAAAATGATCGTTTTCTCTAAACGACCACGGATTGGAATGGAACGAGTTTCATTGCACTCGTATTGATTATACGAGTCTAACAGAACTGACAGAAGTCAATTCAGAGCTCATTAGCACAATATCCTAACATTGGGTTATTTTCTATCCCTTGGTTACTTTTATTGGGTCCACTAGGGTCTAGTGACCCAATAAAAGTCGAGATGTTACAGGAGGGGCCAAGGAGGCAGAAAGTGAGGAGACCCTTTATGGCTCCGAAGCGGCAAGAGGAGGAAAGGAGATACCAGGTACCGGACCAACGACCGTCGTGGAGACAAGCGGGAAGGCCCCAGCAACCGGGTCAGGGAAGGAGGTTCTCCCTGGAGGGGAGGAATCATGATTGGCAGGAAAGGTGTTAAGACAAAGGACGTATGGAAGCGATGGTTGTTGCCCGCCAGGGAAGCAGACATAACCGGAGGAACAATCGAACAAGACACCAGGTAGAGGAGATCCCTCTGTACTGTGAGCTACATCAGGTGGAGGGGCACGGAACAATGGCCTGCCCTAATTTCTTGGAGGCCAGGAGAAGGCTCGGTATAGGAGTAGGAGGACAGTAGCAGAGGAAAGAGATCCCAGTAGAGCCGATGGTGGGCCAGGCACCCGTCCGGAGGAGAAATGAGGACCGGGTCGACCAGGGAGGTCGAGGAGCCCAGGGAGGAAGGGGTGGAGTAGGAGTAATCCATGGAGGAGCGGGGCTCGGAGCTTCCCGCAAGGCCAATCTCCATCAAATCTATCGCATGAGCATCGCGGTGACCTCCCAAGCGCCGCCCCCACTGGATGAGATCGCCTTCTCTAGGCCTCTTGGACTCCTTATTCCGCTCCTTGCCTTGCCACCTGGCCCCTGGGGCCACTTGGACCCACTCGGCGAATACGGAGTTGTATAGATACCCCCCTCTTTATTTTGAAATTCTCACTGAAGAGTCGCATCCTTTCATGTAAAATAACTGTCTCTATCTTTTAAATTCAGAATTAAAAACATAATTTTCGGACCCAGACTTGTTGCAACAACCAGAAAAGTTGTTGCAACAACTTTCCTAGGCAAAAAAATTGGATTTCACTTAACTTCTTCGAGTTGGATTTTTCTTCGACATTTCTACAATGAAAACCACATAATACAATAATAATCCAAATTTAAGTAAATGATATAATTAACCATATTCCGATCATTTTTGTTGCGGGTCGTTCAACGCTCTCTTGGGCCGGTCAAGCTGAACCACCTTAGCTCGAGAGTGAGCCGAACGCGCAAACAGTCAAAAAGGAGAACCAACAGTAGACAACAGGATTTTTACGTGGAAAACCCGGAAAGGAAAAAAACCACGGGGCATAGCCCAGTTCTGAATGATCCACTAGTTTTGTGAGTTACAGAGAGAATTGTTTTTCGAGGGTAACAAGTCACCGCTCGTTACAGAGATTTTGTTAAGTTCCTCAAGTTCTCGGGAGCCGAGCGTAGCGAAGCGTGCTCGGGGACAACCTTGAGCGGAGCGCTGCGAAGCAACCTGGAGCGGAGCGCTACGGAGCGGAGCGCTACGGAGCGGAGCGCTGCAGAACGGCCTGGAGCGGAACACCGCGGAGTAGCCTAGAACAGAGCGCTTCTAAGCAGTTTGGAGCGGAGAGCTGCTGAGAAGCCTAGAGCGGAGCGCTGCGGAGCAGCCTGGAGCGGAGCGCTTCTGAGCAGTTTGGTGCAGAGCGCTGCTGAGAAGCCTCGGAGCGCTGCTGAGCAGTTTGGAGCAGAGCGCTGCTGAGCAGCCTAGAGCGGAGCTTTGCTGAGAAGCCTAGATCCAAGCCACTGAGATCCTCCAAAGTTCTTGAATTAAAGATGGAGTGCTGAGGGGGATCTCTGAGGGTAGCCCGAAGGTCGATGAAGATCTTCCAAGAGTCCTCGCCGGAAAGCTCAAGAGTTCCTTCTTCTCCCAATGCCAAAAGTCCCTTCAAATGGAGGTCTGACCCTCCTTTTATAGTTTTTGAGGAGGACATTCTGGTAACTGCATCATGCTGATTCTTGGACGAGCGAATGAGGATGCTTGATTCGGGGGACACGGATTGTCAACTTTGTGATTATGACGAGCTTGCCCCTCGGTCACGCTGGGCAGCCCGGGCAGCCTCCCTGGTGGTCACTACAACAAACTGCACTTATAGTAAGGACCTAAATCGTTACAATAAGTGCCAAAAATTGTTACAAAAACTCTTTGGTAACGAAAAAAAACTTTAAGTAACGGTCCTCCTCTAAAGCTCGACGGTAAAGGTTCTTGTAACGAATTTATGCATGTCGTTACAAATAAATTAATTGTAACAAATGATACTTTCTCACCAAAAAGAGATTCTTCCTCACAATAAATTGGTCACAATAAATATTATTTCGTTACGAATGTTCTTTTTTCTCACAAAAAAAATAGTTACGATTAAAACTATTTTGTTACAAATGTTTTATATTTTCCTCACTAAAAATAAACTAACCTCGTTACAATAAAGTATAATAAATATTATTTCGTTACAATAGATTAAACAATAGTAACGAAAAAATCGTTACATTTGTTTTCCATTCTTCTTACTACAGCCAATTCATTTATATATCAAAAATATTCCATTTCTATGTTTTGTGTACCTGAGATTTTATTATAAATAATAATCTTAAAAACACACATATTTAATATTTTGTAACAAGATTAACATGTATTTATTCACACCAAAAAGTATTACATAGAGTACAAGTTATTATCATCTCATCTAAAATAATACAATATTACAATACAAGATCAACATGTTTCTAATAAATCTTCCGTCATTTTTCAAAAAATGAATCATTCATCACTTTCTGACTAATGAATCTTTCGTCACTTGCCGATCAATGCTCGAGCACCCTACAAATAAAAGAGAGCAATTAAGATCACCCTACAAATAAATGAGAGCAGAAACATCCATACAAACTCACATCCATACATACATAATCCATATACACCCCATTAAACAAGCGTACAATTGAATATAGAGTCATTACAAAGGGTAAAATTGAATATCATAACATAATTTGACAGATTCTAGCACTTTCCATCCATATTTCTAACGAAAAGGGCAATTTGTAAACTGGAGAAATTTTGAGGGGATGTAAATGTAATTTCGAAAGTTGGAGTGGTGCATGCAAACTCTCAGGGGAGGCCCCAGTAATTAACCCTATATATATATTTATATATTTATATATAAATATATATATATATATAAATATATAAACTGACATTATATAACCTAAGTTCAGCCCCTTTCACCTAGCATGTATAGTCATTATCTGTATAGTAGATCAATTGCTTATCAAATGGATTTGAAACACAATTTTGAGTGACTCAAAAGTTGATACAAGTTTAGATCAAAAAATAACTTAAGTTTTGGAAAATTATGCATCAAAACTACTGAAGGTGGTTGCTTGTGTCTCTAACCCAATGCAATAAGAATAGTTTCACAAACAAAATATAAAAGCAAGAACTCACAGCTTCTAACCAGTGTTGCAGTGAGAGTTGCTGAGCCTTATCATTTTTTGATAGTCCCTTACCAACCTGCTAGATTTACAAGAATGAATTATATCAACAATTCAAATCATAGATAAATAGAGGCAGAGTTTTTGAAGGAGCTTGGCTACGGAATATGAGAGTATTGAGTTTAGTCTCACGTCAAATATGTGAAACATAAGATTTAGAAATACAAAAATTGTTTAGCTCTCTCCTTTAGACTTAAACTTTTGGGATGAGAATATGTTTGATAACTTGTATCAGGCCCAACTTTGGACTCCAACTCTCCATCTCAAATGGTATTATAGAAGATGATTTGACTATATCTGATTAGTTCATATGATTTATGGGCCCATAAATCTTGGAGGTCTTCTATCATAGTGGAGCATAGTTCAAGGGTGGGTAGCTCCCTTGAAGGTTTCATGTCGTTGAAAATAGGCTTTTGGTGCATGATACTTGATGGTACTAAGAAAGTTATATTTGAAGGTCGATATGGAAAACTCTCATGTGAGGGGATGATTATAAAGGCACACGAGGGTATTGGGTGTACTCATATGGCTCATTTAGTTGCTTGCGGATAGGAATTACATTTTGTAAAGTTGTGATTTTCTTTTCACACATTTTGTGTGAAAATGAAATCATTAGTTTTTAAAGGAGTTCTGAGGAGGTTTGTGAAGTTTAAATTCAAATGATAGATCTAACTATATGAAACAAAATAGCGGAATTAACGTATTACACTATTTTATAAAACATGTGTTTGAACTTCAAACAACCAAATGAACCATTAGATCGGATAGGTGAAATCATGTTGCTATAACAGTACAATCAGTAATGACAAATATAAAAAAAGCTTAATAACATCATTGAAAATAATTTCAATTCAACTATACCTTAATCTCTTACTTTGACTCTCCATATTCATTAAGATGCTCAGCTTGGACCTTACAATCAGTAATGACAGTTGCAGAATAGTGAAGTCAAGGTTTTTAGACATTCAAAACACACTACCACTCATTAAATACTTATATCTATACTCCAACAAAATATTCCAGACAATCAACATTTCTTCTTATCAAATATAAAAAAGACTAATAACATAAAAGAAAATAATTTCACATAATCTATATCATTTATATAGTATTAAAATTGAGAAACAATGCAATTGATCCGCATTTAAATTGAGAACAAAATAACATTGAGAAAATAATGCTTGCACATTTTAATTTACACATGAACACAATAAATGGGTGGTATTACTTGAGAACAGAAATACCAAAAAATGGCAATGTTGGGCTAGGCTTGATCCTGCAAGCATCAGTTAAGAGAAGGTTCAAGGATAGAACCCCAATCTTGAATTATTCTAAACTTATTTTGAATAAAAATCAACACATTGAACTGAAATTAATAACTTTTATATAAATACTGAATTGAAAAATTAATACTAAGTTAGTGGAGGAAGAGAAAATACATTGGCATAACGATAGAGAGGTATAAAGAGGGGGGAGAAGAACGAGAATGCAAGTGTTTTGATCCCCTCACCAGCGGCCTGCATCAAATTTGTAGATTTTGGGTCCACTCACCGGCCAACATCAAAAATTGAGAAGACAGTAAGAAAATTGGATGTCATATATGCATCAGATTTGCAACAACAAAAATGAGGAAGGAGACAAAGATTTTTGACATTGAAGCCCTAGGCGTCGACGAGTAGAAGATTTTTGCTGATGTAAAGAATAGTCTTCTCCAATGGCTTCTTCCCTTCAGTGTAACCATGTCCTTCTAACTCCCTTTGAAAAAAATTAGTCGGATGGGAATTAATCTTGTCTCATGTGGATCAACTAAAAATAGGACCTACAACAAAGAACAGATTCAAGGAAGATACTGTTAAGATAATGGAAGTTATCCTAATGGCTTCACATAATTCTTTCCAATAATGAAACTCATTCAAGTTGGAATTTACTTCAAAGTCCTTCTGAGTTATTTTCTCTAGAAAAGGAGCATTTTTTGCACTGGTCAAGCTATCCGCAGCGATATAGTAGATGTCTTTCTGTCCGTGCTTCATACTCTCCACATATTCATCTAAGCTAATCAACTCGTCCTCGCTTTGAGATGAGAAAAATCTAAGAAGGGGTGCAATGCGCTTGTGATTTTCATGATCTTCAATGCATCCCAACTTCAAAAATTTGCCGAAGTTATCCCAAAATTTATCATAATCCTGAGACAAAAGGTAAAGGACAAGTAACATTTAAATGCTGAGAAAAAAGAATGTGCCTAGATAATAAAGCAATTTTTAAATTAACATAATTCGCTCAAAATTCAATTTAAGAAAGGATCAAATGCTTACATCTTTATTCTCACCAAGTGAAATTCCCAATATCATATCAAAGGCCTTGCGAACTAACCGTTTCCTCATGATCCGTACCTAGTCATGTCAAAATCATGAAATACTACAAGAAAAATACATAAATTACATGTTATGAAGATTGTGCACACATACTTACAATTCGACTTTCTTGAAGAATCTCACGTGAGACATTCAGAGGAAGATCATTTGAATCCACCACACCTTTCACAAAACTCAAATATCCCGGGAACTATTCAAAGAGGAAATTTGTTTCAGCAACTCCACTTAAATATGGTAAATGAGTTTGTGTTGACAAATTCACTCACCAATTCCACATCAAAGTCATCTGATATAAATACACGTTTATCATAAAGCCTTATGTTCTTTGTTTTTGTGTTCATCAAATCTTCCTTTTTCACTAGAGGCACAAATAAAATTGATCTGAACTCCACTTCCCCCTTCAATAAAAAAAATCTAATGTTAGCTACACCAAGGCTTAGGTATAAAAGTATCTAGGCACCTTCAATAAGGTCGCTCTAATCTTGCATACATGTATTTCTTCTTTCATAAGGACACAAGAATCCTTCAAAAAGATAATACAATTTCAAAATTCCACATAACAAATAAGTAAATATTGCTTATTACTTACAACGAAATGCTTTATGAAAAGTCAGTAAAAAAGCATTGAGCTTAGCATAAAGCTGGATGTACCTAAAGTTGATGGAAGAATGTTGCTCGATGAAAGGGTTTAGGCTGATCCTGGAATCGCCAATGGATCTAGGGCAGAAATTTGTAGATCCTCACTTTGTTGCTCCGTGCGTGCGATGTACGGATGGAGTCTGTAGAGGGAATGTCGCGTGTGTCGATGCAGAGGTGAGTCTATGTAGAGGGAAGGCGAGCTGCTGCTGATGGAAGGTGAGGTGCCTCAATCAGAGGTGTGTCGATGCTCTGTGCGTGCGATCGCTTCTTCTTCGTGCAAAGTTGGGTGCGTCGATGGAGAGGGAAGTCGAGCTGCCGCTGAGATCGATGTGAAGGGATCGATCACTGGTCGGAGGAGCAAATTTCTGGGCGAGTTTGAAGTGCCGACCTAGGTGAGGAGATTAGAGGGAAGGGCAACGTGTACTGGCGTGAAGAAATTAGGAGGGTTTGGGAAATCGTTATATATTGATTAGGCGGGATCTGAAAAAATATTTGGTGGGAAAACTGAAAAAGTGAGCGGAAATTAAGAAATGACTAAAAAATAATATGTTTTGAATGAAAAGGAGGGTTATGAGAGGGTGTTTCCGGCAGAATAAATGTTATGCCATTCAACTTTTGTCCTCGAGGGTTATGAGAGCAGAAATTAAGAAATGATCGTGTTGCGCCCGCATTCGAGCGGACTGCTGATAACTTCCCAAAAGGAAGTTATTTCCCTACTTATTCTACTCTAATATTCAATTAAAAAGAGGAAAATAATCCCCAATTATAGAAAATATGTTTAAATATTTTATTAATCAATGTTGGGCTGATTACGGTCATTTTCCATGGTTTTCTATCAAAGATTGGTCAAAGGATTCAAGTTTGGGAAGCAATGGAACATTTATTGCTTATGCAGAAAATAAGTTGCAACGCCAGAAATTTGCAGGTTGCAACGTGGCGACGGAAATTCAGATTTTTGAATTTTAAAAGTGGCGCCTATGTGTAATTCCAAAGGAGGCATCCCTTCAGATTTGGAAGGGAAGTTATGAGCACGAAAATGAGGGGGAAAAATCATGATAATTGTGAGGGAGAACTTGGAAAGAAAGGAAGGAACTTTTGGAGGTCTTCTTCTCTCTTGGAGATTTCGGCTAGGGTTTGGAGAAAGGAGGCGTGGATCATCACCAAGGAGAAAGATCTGAATCTAGAAACATTCCTACAGCGTTTTTGATTCCCTTAATCATGTCTAGTAAGATCTACTTTGATTTGCTACTCTTCTCTTCCTCCATGAACTAATTTTCTAAGTCTTGCATGTGTGAAGTACCTTAGTTGTGATGATGACTTGATTTTCATTTATACTTTGTGAATGTATTGATGTTGATCTTTATTAAATTTATGATCTATTCTTGGGATTTTGGTTTAAGTTTCATCTTTAAAGTGCTTGGCAAAAATTCGAGAGATGAGTCGGGCTAGATGAACGTTTATTCGCACGGCGATATTCGAGAGAGGAGTCGTGTAGTTTTTAACCAAACTTCCGTATTTATACTTCATCGCGAGATTCGAGAGAGGAGCGTTGAAAGTGTATCATAAATCTTAATATAATTCCAAGAGAGAGAGAGAGATCTTCTCTTAAATTAGCAACCGTGATTCTAGCACTTTTTGTTATTCTAATTTCATCTAAGTTGGAGGCAACTAGAGGATTTGGGATAAACGGATAATGGTGATCGAGAGATAAAGTTATCCATTTTAGAATCTTTGCAAGATCATTGCTAATACTTCATGAATTATCATTTTTGTTGGTTGTCATCATAGCAAGGGAAAATCACATGTGAGACTATCTTTCCAAGTGAAGTAAAAGTATTTTAAGTAACCGTAATTAGAGTTGTAATTGCTGCTTTTGAATTATTTAATTATCTTTACCAATCATTTATTACTTGCTTGAATTTAGAGAAAAGGTAGAACTAATATTTGTGAGCACTAAGTTAGGCACTTCCTCGTGGGAACGATCACTTTCTCATCATTTTATTACTTGTACGGCACGTGCACTTGCGTATTTATATACACCTATCACGGGCGTACTAAGTTTTTGGCGCCGTTGCCGGGGAAGCGCGCTAATTTAGTGTTTTATTTCTCACAATATTTGTGAAACCTTAGTACTTAGAGATCAAGCATTTGTTTGTTCGTGTTATTTGTTTTAATTTATTTGTCTATTTGAATACTGTTCGGTGTATGTCCAGATATAGGCAAGTAGAACTATTGCCGTTGAATTCTGAGATTGAGCGTACCTGTAGACGAAACAGGAGAGACTTTAGGACCGTTAACATTATTCATCCTGCGATGAATGATCCGGAGCCAAATAATGCTAATAATAATGATGGTCAGGTTGAGCAAAATGCCCAACCGCCAGCACCACCACGTATGACTTGTCACGATTATAACACACCTCTAAGGGGAGGTTTGCACTTCAACATTGCTCGACCAGCAATTGCTGCTAACAATTTTAAAATGGACCCACTAATTATGCAACAAGTGCAAAACAATAAGTTTGGGGGTCTAGGACATGAAGATGCAAATTCCCACTTACGAACCTTTTTAGCAATTTGCGATATGCTTAAGTTCAATGGAGCATCGGAAGATGCAATCCTGTTGAGAGCATTTCCGTTCTCCTTAGAGGGTAGAGCTAAGGATTGGTTAGACTCATTACCACATGAGTGTATCACCACATGGGACGAACTAGTCGATAGGTTCCTGAACAAATATTTTCCACCCTCTAAGACTGCAAAACTGAAAAGGGATATTACAACATTTTTACAAGGTAACGGGGAAACTCTTTACGACGCATGGGAGCGTTTTAAAGAGCTGTTGAGAAAATGTCCTCATCATGGGTTGCACCAGCACCAGCAAGTGTCCACATTTTACAATGGGCTGCAAACTGCAACCATGATTTTAGTCGATGGAGCCGCTGGGGGCTCATTAATGAAAAAGTATCCTGAAGACGCGTATGCTATTTTAGAAGACTTAACATCTAATAATTATCAAGCATATGAGAGGCAAACTAATTGTAATCCAGCGGGAGTCCATCAGGTGGACCAAATCACTTCTTTGGCCGCTCAGATGGCGTCGCAGTTCAATTTAATTAACAAAAGATTAGATTCACTCTCAACCCCTACAACTAGTGCCCCGCTCACAGTTGAACAACTAAATCAAATAACTGTAGAAGCAAATTATGTGGGAGGGCAACCAAGACAAATTCCGCCAGGATTTGCCAATCATTATCACCCCGAGTGGCGAAATCATCCAAATTTTTCCTGGAAGAATAATCAAGGGATGAATCAACCACAAGGTTTTAATCAAAATATGAATCAACTACCTATCAATAACAACTCTCAACCCCAACAAGTAAACCAAAGGAAGGTGACTGATGAGTTTATCTTAGGCATGTTCCAAAAGTATGACTCAAAAATGGTAGGAATAGAATCAACGTTAAGATCACTAGAAACTACTATGGGTCAACTTGCAAATTCATTAAGTCAAAGGCCCATTGGAACTCTACCTTCTGATACCACACCCAATCCAACAAAAGATAATCATAATAACCATTGCAAGGCTATTGCACTAAGGAGTGGTGTAGAGATCCCAAGTGCGGAGGGGTTGCTTGAGAAAGTTAGGGAAGAAGAGACGAGTAAGAAGCCAAGTGAGTCAAGCATATTAGAGAAGGACGAGTTGGGTGAGAAAAATGAGGTGGGAGAGAAACAAAAAGAGAAACTAAATCAAAAGAAAGAAGTAGTCTATCCGCCACCACCATTTCCGGCTAGACTTGTTAAATCCAAACTTGACACACAATTCCAAAAGTTTATGGAGATTTTCAAAAAGTTAACTATAAATATCCCATTTGTTGAGGCTCTTGAGCAAATGCCAAGTTATGCCAAGTTTATGAAGGATATCTTGGCAAAGAAAAGAAAGTTTGTTGATAAAGAGATAGTGGTGTTGACTGAGGAGTGTAGTGCTATATTGCAGAAGAAGTTGCCACCCAAACTTAAGGATCCCGGTAGCTTCATAATTCCTTGTTCTATCGGTTTAAACTTTGTTGGGAGAGCTCTATGTGACCTTGGGGCGAGCATTAATCTGATGCCATTATCTATCTATAAGAAGTTTGGTTTAGGGGAGATCACACCTACATCTCTGACTCTACAGTTGGCCGATAGGTCTCTAGCATTTCCAAAGGGAATTGTAGAGGACGTATTGGTTAAAGTGGATAAATTCATTTTCCCCGCCGATTTTGTGGTACTTGATATGGATGAGGACAAGGATGTCCCCATCATTCTTGGTAGACCATTCTTGGCCACCGGACGAACACTCATTGACGTCCAGAAGGGTGAGCTTACGATGAGAGTTAATGATGAGAATGTGACATTCAACATCCTCAAGGCTATGAAATTTCCGGATGATAAGGAGGAGTGTTTTTCTATTGAGGAAGTGAATGCACCTACACGTATGATGTATGATGAGAATGATTGGGAGCGTAAAATCCTGAGTGTGTTAACAAATGAAGAAATAGACGAGGACCCAGACTTAACAGAAACTGTAGAAGCTTTAAGTATTGATGAGCATATACCAAATGCTAACATGTTTGAATTAATAAGTAGACCAAGTGAGTCTAAGGTCATGAAGCCTTCTATCTTAGAGCCACCTACGCTTGAATTGAAACCGCTACCCGAAAACTTAAAGTATGTTTTTCTAGGTAAGGATAACACACTACTGGTTATTATTGATGCATCTCTAGTTAAGGAAAATGAAGAGAAATTGCTTGAGGTTCTTCGTGAATATAAAGGGGCAATGGGTTGGACCATTGCAGATATTAGAGGGATAAGTCCTTCAATTTGTATGCACAAAATTCTTTTGGAAGAAGAAGCAAAAGAGTCTGTTGAACACCAACGAAGACTTAGCCCACCAATGAAAGAAGTGGTTAAGAAGGAGATAATCAAATGGTTGGATGCGGGTATTATTTATCCTATCTCCGACAGCCGGTGGGTAAGTCCTGTTCAATGTGTTCCAAAGAAGGGAGGCATTACGGTAGTTAAGAATGAGAGCAACGAGTTGATCCCCACTAGAACAGTAACTGGATGGCGGATTTGTATGGATTATCGAAAGTTGAATAAGGCGACTAGGAAAGATCATTTCCCACTTCCATTCCTCGATCAGGTTCTTGATAGGTTAGCAGGAAATGAGTATTTCTGTTTCTTAGATGGTTACTCGGGGTATAATCAAATCATGGTAGCTCCCGAGGATCAGGAGAAGACTACCTTCACCTGCCCTTTTGGGACATTTGCATTTAGGAAAATGCCCTTTGGATTGTGTAACGCTCCTGGCACATTTCAGCGCTGCATGATCGCTATTTTTACTGATCTGATTGATGAGGGGATCGAGATCTTTATGGATGATTTTTCAGTATTTGGGAGATCATTTGATGAATGTCTGAAAGTGTTGAAGAAAGCTTTGGATAAGTGCATTCAAACCAATTTGATCCTAAATTGGGAAAAATGTCACTTTATGGTCAAAGAAGGAATTGTTTTAGGACACAAGGTGTCAAAGAAGGGATTGGAAGTAGATCGAGCAAAGACAGATGTTATAGAGAAACTGCCTCCACCAACTAATGTTAAGGGAGTGCGAAGTTTTTTAGGACACGCCGGCTTTTACCGTCGTTTCATTAAGGATTTTTCGAAAATCTCTAAGCCACTAAGTCATTTATTAGAAAAAGATTCACATTTTAACTTTGATGAGGAATGTCTGACCGCCTTTCATTCTTTGAAGCAGAGTCTGATTTCTTCTCCTATTATTATTTCACCCGATTGGTCTTTACCATTCACCATTATGTGCGATGCTAGCAACTTTGCTGTGGGCGCGGTTTTAGGACAAATGCGTGACAAAGTCTTTCACACAATCTACTATGCTAGCAAGACGTTGATTGATGCACAAGTAAACTACACAACTACCGAGAAGGAGTTATTAGCTGTCGTTTTCGCTTTTGACAAATTTCGATCCTATTTGGTAGCTTCTAAGGTGATTGTTTATACGGACCATGCAGCAATTCGATTTTTAGTGGAGAAAAAGGACGCGAAACCTAGATTGATTAGGTGGGTTCTCCTCTTGCAAGAGTTCGACTTAGAAATTAAAGATCGTAAGGGAGCGGAGAATCCGGTAGCGGACCACCTATCACGTCTAGAGTATGAGTGTGAGAAAGATGTGGACATAGAGATTAGAGAGAATTTTCCTGATGAGAGGTTGCTTGCAATATCTGAGGCGAGTACGCCATGGTATGCAGACATTGTGAACTACATAGTGAGCAATGTATTTCCCCCAGACATGAACTATCAACGAAGAAAAAGGTTTCTCCATCAGGTGAAATCCTACATTTGGGATGATCCGTATCTATTTAAGATTTGTGCTGATCAAGTGATCCGCAGATGCATCCCCGAGGTAGAAGTACAAGGTATCCTAGCGAAATGTCATGCTTCACCTTATGGTGGACACTTTATGGGAGAGAGAACAGCAATAAAAGTCCTATAAACTGGCTTCTATTGGCCAACACTATTTAAGGATGCTCATAGGTTCGCAAAATGTTGCGATAGATGTCAAAGAACGGGAAACATCAATCGAGGGGATAGCATGCCAATAACTAATATTCTAGAGGTGGAGATTTTCGATGTGTGGGGAATAGATTTCATGGGCCCATTTGTAAACTCAAATGGAAATCTTTATATACTTTTAGCTGTGGATTACGTCTCGAAGTGGATAGAAGCTATGACCACACCGAAGAATGACGCTAAGGTAGTACTGAAATTTCTTAAGGCTAATATTTTTTCTAGATTCGGTACACCGAGGGCCATAATAAGTGACGGTGGAGCACATTTTTGTAATAATCAATTTAAATCGCTCCTTCGAAAATATGGAGTCACTCACATAGTCGCCCTTGCGTACCATCCTCAAACAAATGGTTTAGCTGAAGTTTCTAATAGAGAGATAAAATCAATCCTAGAAAAAACGGTTAGTGCAAATCGTAAGGATTGGTCACAAAAACTAAACGGAGCATTATGGGCATATAGAACAGCATTTAAAACCTCGATAGGCCTAACTCCCTATAAAATGATCTATGACAAATCATGTCATCTTCCAGTTGAATTGGAGCACAAAGCATATTGGGCAATAAAAAAATTGAATTTTGATCTCCAAGAAGCGGGCAAGAAGAGACTTTTTCATTTGAACGAACTGGAGGAGATCAGATCTAATGCGTATGAAAATGCTAGGGTGTACAAAGAAAGGACGAAGAAATGGCATGATTTGAGGTTGAGAAGAAAGGAGTTCAAAAAAGGGCAACTTGTCCTCTTGTATAACTCACGACTGAGATTATTCCCCGGAAAATTGAAGTCACGATGGTCTGGACCTTTTCGGGTGGAGGAGGTACATCCGTTTGGAGTTATCACGATTTGTACTGAGAGAGACGGATCCAAGTTTAAAGTAAATGGACAGAGGTTGAAGGAATATTATGAAGGTAGTGACCAGCGCGAGGCGATGGTGTTAACTTTCAGTTGAAAATGAAATAGGGAAAGCGTCCGGCCGGGACGTTTTAAAGGAGGCGCTAGGTGGAAGGCAACCCACCATCTCTGTTATTTTTCTATCGTTCTTAGTTTGTTTTGTTTGTTTTATGTTTGTTTTTATCAATAGGAGGAAAATAGGTGATGGAAGAGATTGCAAAGTAATCTTGGTATTAAATAATTTAAAAAAAAAAAAAAAAATTCCAGATTTTAGGTTGCAACGCAAAAAATTCGCGCGTTACAACGTGCTAGCCTCGGATGTAGCTTTAATTTCTGGCAGTTTGATATTCCGCGTTGCAACGCAATATTTTTGCACGTTACAACTTGCTAGCCTCAGTGGTAGCTTTAATTTTGGCAGTTTGATATTCCGCGTTGCAACGCAATATTTTTGCACGTTACAACTTGCTAGCCTCGGTGGTTGCTTTAATTCTGGCAGTTTGATTTTCCGCGTTGCAACGCAAAAATTTTGCACGTTACAACTTGTTAGCCTCGGTGGTAGCTTTAATTTCTGGCAGTTTGAATTCCGCGTTGCAACGCATAAATTTTGCGCGTTATAACGCATCCACGTTGCAACGCATAAATTTTGCGCGTTACAACGCATAAATTTTTCTTATTTTTGGATAATATTCCTGTGAAGTTAGTGCTGTGATGGTTGCATATTTTAATTTTATTGTCCATTACCTTGCATTCCATCACTTTAGTTACTTGAAATGTTTTTGCTAAGATATGACTCCATCCAATATCTATTGCTACCGTTAAAATCTTTAAATTATATGCTACTTTATTAGGGTTATGCTTGTGTTTGGTTTTGTGATGTTATTTGCAGATCCTCTGAACTACTGGGCCATGATTCGATCGACGCACTCATGGACTATGAATTCTTTGGAAGGTGGCAATGCAACATGCAGAAAAATATGAGGGGAGTAATTGTTTTACATTATTCCTATTTCTTTCATCGTAAATATGTCAATTATTTTCCTCTTTTACATTTTCATTGAAATAGTTGCTAGGGACTAGCAATGATTTAAGTGTGGGGTGGTTAGGGTACAACCCCTACTGCTTGGATAAGGACTTATTTATTTATATATGCGAACTCAATAACTCCGTCTTTGTTTTTGCAATTTAACCTATAGGACATTCTTGTTATCCAATGATAATCGAGTGGTATGGCCGGTTAATCAAACGATTTCAGTCACAGAATTTGAAATTAGTGAGAATTTTTTTTGGTAAAGCGCTCTTAAGTCTGATTTAAGCACAATTTTCCTTGAAAGATTTTACTTCAAAAACCTAGCTTTTGATATGGCTTTCTAAAATATTATGGGAATGGGTGAGTAAGAACTGAGTTAGCGATGTTGGCTGAAGCTTGGGTTTATGTAGTTAAACCATTTTGACCCTCCACTACAATCTTTGTACTTGAACTCTTTTCATGTTGAGACGTATTATTCCACGCTTACCTTCCCAATATTCTTATTAGTTACGTCTTAGTATATTAGCCATTTTATGGGTGTTTAATAAAAAAAAATGATTGAGATTCATAGTGATATGGGCCTAAGTATATGTATACATACCTGGAATGATCCCTACTATGTTAGCAAATCATAAATTATAAAAAAAATATATATATATATATTGCATCATAGTGATTATGTGGCCTGGGTATGTACACTTATACTTGGAATGATCCCTACTGTGAATATAAAAAAAAAGTGTGAAAATGTCAATAAACCCCATGATTTGGTGAATTATTAAGATTACGAACTAAGGGAATGTCTTCCACTATCAACATCATCCCTGAACGCGTAACCAAGTCGATTCCACTCTCATTTGAACTACAAATCTTTGTGTAGGCTAAATCAATAATTTAGCTATTCTTATCCTTCCCTATGTTGCGGAGATCCAATGTTAAAAGCTGTTTTGGAGTAACTAATTTTAAGGAAAAGCACACACAACACTTATGACTTTATTTGAGCTTTACCTTTCATTCGAGCTAATGGATTTGTGAATGATTGAATTCGTGTTGATTTATTGGCTTATCAGTTGAGTAAAGCGGATTTTTTTGAATAAGCCTTAGTTAATTTGTTGTTTAGGATGTGTGATTATCTGAGTTTGCACAATTTCATCAATTCTTTATCCAAGCTTTGAATTGATTATATTTGTTAGGGACTAGCAAATGACTAAGTGTGGGGTGTGATAACTTCCCAAAAGGAAGTTATTTCCCTACTTATTCTACTCTAATATTCAATTAAAAAGAGGAAAATAATCCCCAATTATAGAAAATATGTTTAAATATTTTATTAATCAATGTTGGGCTGATTACGGTCATTTTCCATGGTTTTCTATCAAAGATTGGTCAAAGGATTCAAGTTTGGGAAGCAATGGAACATTTATTGCTTATGCAGAAAATAAGTTGCAACGCCAGAAATTTGCAGGTTGCAACGTGGCGACGGAAATTCAGATTTTTGAATTTTAAAAGTGGCGCCTATGTGTAATTCCAAAGGAGGCATCCCTTCAGATTTGAAAGGGAAGTTATGAGCACGAAAATGAGGGGGAAAAATCATGATAATTGTGAGGGAGAACTTGGAAAGAAAGGAAGGAACTTTTGGAGGTCTTCTTCTCTCTTGGAGATTTCGGCTAGGGTTTGGAGAAAGGAGGCGTGGATCATCACCAAGGAGAAAGATCTGAATCTAGAAACATTCCTACAGCGTTTTTGATTCCCTTAATCATGTCTAGTAAGATCTACTTTGATTTGCTACTCTTCTCTTCCTCCATGAACTAATTTTCTAAGTCTTGCATGTGTGAAGTACCTTAGTTGTGATGATGACTTGATTTTCATTTATACTTTGTGAATGTATTGATGTTGATCTTTATTAAATTTATGATCTATTCTTGGAATTTTGGTTTAAGTTTCATCTTTAAAGTGCTTGGCAAAAATTCGAGAGATGAGTCGGGCTAGATGAACGTTTATTCGCACGGCGATATTCGAGAGAGGAGTCGTGTAGTTTTTAACCAAACTTCCGTATTTATACTTCATCGCGAGATTCGAGAGAGGAGCATTGAAAGTGTATCATAAATCTTAATATAATTCCAAGAGAGAGAGAGATCTTCTCTTAAATTAGCAACCGTGATTCTAGCACTTTTTGTTATTCTAGTTTCATCTAAGTTGGAGGCAACTAGAGGATTTGGGATAAACGGATAATGGCGATCGAGAGATAAAGTTATCCATTTTAGAATCGTTGCAAGATCATTGCTAATACTTCATGAATTGTCATTTTTGTTGGTTGTCATCATAGCAAGGGAAAATCACATGTGAGACTATCTTTCCAAGTGAAGTAAAAGTATTTTAAGTAACCGTAATTAGAGTTGTAATTGTTGCTTTTGAATTATTTAATTATCTTTACCAATCATTTATTACTTGCTTGAATTTAGAGAAAAGGTAGAACTAATATTTGTGAGCACTAAGTTAGGCACTTCCTCGTGGGAACGATCACTTTCTCATCATTTTATTACTTGTACGGCACGTGCACTTGCGTATTTATATACACCTATCACGGGCGTACCAACTGCACCCGCATTCGAGCATCCTCTCCCGCATTTAAGCGGACAATGCCCGCATAGGAGCACAAATACTTTTATTCAAAACATATATATGAGTACTTAAAATGACCGTAAAAAAAATTGAATCAATATTCGTATTTTAATTTTGTAAAATAATGTATATTTTTACCTACAAAATCAATAACTTGGAGTTGTCTGTGTGTATCTATGTGTCAATGTGGGTTTTGTGTTTATGTGGGTTTGTGTTTATGTGTGTCTGTGTATATTTGTCTATGTGTATGTGTGTATCTGTGTTTGTGTTGGTCTGTGTCTGTGTTTGTGTCTGTGTCTGTGTGTGTCTGTGTTTGTGCCTATGTGTGTCTATGCATGTGTGTGCCTGTGTCTGTGCCTGTATTTCTATGTGTGTCTATGTCTGTGTCTATGTGTGCTTATGTATGTCTATGTCTGTGTTTCTTTGTGTGTCTGTGCATGTGTGTGTTTGTGGGTGTGGGTGTGTCGGTGTCTGTGTGTGTGTCGGTGTTTGTGTGTTTGTGTCTGTGTGTCTATGTCTGTCTGTGTCTGTACCTATGTGTGTGTGTGTGTGTGTCTATGTGTCTGTGTGATCTCTAGCTATGTGTGACAGTGCCTGTGTGCGTCTGTGTCTGTGTGTCTATGTGTGTTTGTGCATGTGTGTGTGTATGTGTGTGTCTGTGTCTGTGTCTGAATATATGTGTGTATCGGTGTGTGTGTGTGTGTGTGTGTGTGTGTGTGTGTGTCGATGTGTGTGTATGTCTGTTTGTGTGTGTGTCTGATCCTTTGTGTGTTTGTGTGATCTCTAGCTAGCTATGTGTGACTGTGCCTGTGTGTATGTCTGTATCTGTGTGAATATGTGTGTTTGTGCATGAGTGTTTGTGTTTGTGTGTCTTTGTTTATGTGTCTGTGTCTGTCTATGTCATGTATCTATGTCCGTGTCTGTGTCTGTGTGTCTGTGTCTGTGTGATCTCTAGCTATATATGTGTGTATGTGCATATGTGTGTCAGTCTGTGTTCGTGTGTATGCGCATATGCGTGTCTGTGTCTGTATGTGTATGTATGTGTCGGTGTGTCTATCTGTGTTTGTATGTGTTTGTGTGTCTGTCTGTGTCAATTTGTGTATGTGTCAGTCTGTATCTGTGTTTGTGTCAGTCTGTATCTGTGTTTGTGTCAGTCTATTTCTCTGTGTGTGTGTGTGTGTTTGTGTATGTGTCTATGTATTTGTGGGTCTGTGTCTGTGTGTCTGTATGTGTCTATATTTGTGTCTATCTGTGTCTGTGTGCAGTATGTGTGTCGTCTGTGTGTGTGTGTATGTCTATGTCTGTGTCTGTGCAGTGTTTGTGTTTAATGTCAAATTGACATTCATTTTTAAATTTAATATTTTAAATTTTTGAATTTTTTTTTGCAAAATTTTATGGAGGTAAATTTTCCTCCATATATTTAATTCATTCATGTAAGAGAGAGGGGTAGACGAAAAAAAACTTTTATAAAAACGTTTCTAAAGTCTTATAAAAACTTTATATAACATTTTTTTATAATGTTTTATAAAAAATAAAGAAACTTTATATAACTTTAACTACAATATATAAAGAAACTTTAAAATGATTTTTTTGTTAAAATATAAATGTTGTTGAAAAAAATAATTATAAAATATTGATGTATATTTTTTTACGGTCATTTGAGTACTCATATGTATATGTTGCGGGCGAAGCCCACCGTCGCCGGCTGGGTACTAGAGGAAGAAAACGGCGCGCGGCGACGGCCGAGAAAGAGAACGACGATGGCGGCGGCCGTGGAAGAGAGAGGTGATGAGTCCCAATTATATACACATTTTCAGACTTATCTGGGCTTGTTTTGACGCACATGCACTTCACTTTAGACATGTTTTCGTTTATATTTAATAGCCGTCTATTATTCCACGCTAAGTGCACTTCTATGCCCATTTTGGTGTGATTCCTTGTATTCCAGTGGTCCTGGATGTTTTCATGCAGGTTCAGGGGTCGTGCGATGCTCGGAGTTTGATTGGGGGAAATTTCTGCCTAAAAAGCCACTGATCGTGCGTTTTCCTTCGCGCACGATCACTGATCGTGCGCCCCCGACAATGCGCGTTCATTTGCAGCCCAAAGTTGCCTTCGAATTTTGGTGGTGCGTTTGCTACGCACGGTCGTGCGCTTGGTCGTGCGATTTATTATTTTCTGTAGTTTTGTCTTGCAGGTTTCCGGCTACAGCGCGCACGACCACCAGCGGCCCAGTGCGTGTGTGTGTTTGGTTTTGTCTTGCAAGTGGATGTTTGTGTGTTTGGTTGTCCGTGTGTGTGTGTGTGTGTGCATGTGTCTGTGTTTGAGCCCCGACACATGTAATACGCGCTAGTTCTCAAGCAAAAAAAGGAAAACTACACGCACGAGAGTGCATTTGCGTGCGCGCGAGAGTGCATTTGCGTGCACGCGAGTTCGTGCGTGATTTTATTTTAATTCCAAAATTATATAAAAAAAATTAATGTCATATTAATTTGCATTCATTTTTACATTTAATATATTTTTAATTTTTAGTTTTGTTTTATTCAAAATTTTATGGAGGGAAATTTTCATCCCTATATTTCATTCATTCATGTGAGAGAGATAGAGATGCATGGGAGGGAGGCAGAAAAACTTTTATAAAAAGTTAAAGATTTATAAAAACCCCCGTATGCGCAAAAATACATGTCGCAATAGTACCACATATCTGCGACAGCCGCGCACGGATGTTTGCGAGTTGTAGGAGTATTGTCGTCGCGTTAGAGCACTATCGAGGCGGGGTACTGTCGCGCGCATACAAAATTTTTTTTTCAAAAAAAAAAATAATAATTCAAAACTTTGATAATAAAATTGTACAAAAATCGAAAATAAAATATGATATATTTTTTGTAACAAAACTTTAATAATAAAATATTACTATTAGTAAAGACAATGTCTTTGTCACAAAAAACTTTCATGATGTGGTTACAATTGATATTTATTGTGAGAAAAGTTTTCTATTTGTAACGTAACATTAGTGTTATTACAAATACTTACAGTTATAGTAACGAATTAATTATTATTGTAACAAAATTTAAAATATTCGTTACAAAAAAGTTCTTTTTGTAACAACAAAAAAACTTTGTTACTAAATATAACTATTAGTAACAAACTGTGTTTCAGTTACATTTCAGTCCTTACAACAGGTGCAGTTTGTTGTAGTGGGTGGTGGTGGTGGTGGTCGGCGATCGCCACCGGTGATGAATGACAGCGTCGTGCTCTATGGAGCACGAGTGAGCGGAAGCGTTCTTGTGGAGCATGAGTGAGCGGAAGCGTTCTTGTGGAGCATGAGTGAGCGGAAGCGTTCTTGTGGAGCTGGCTGAAGCGGAAGCGCTTTCTACGGAGCGGGAGCGGAAGCGCTCTCTGCGGAGCGGGAGCGGAAGCGCTCTCTGCGGAGCGGGAGCGGAAGCGCTCTCTGCGGAGCGGGAGCGGAAGCCCTCTCTGCGGAGCGGGAGCAGAAGCGCTCTCGGCGAAGCAGGAGCGGAAGCGCTCTCGGCGGAGCGGGAGCAGAAGCGCTCTCGGCGAAGCAGGAGCGGAAGCGCTCTCGGCGGAGCGGGAGCGGAAGCGCTCTCGGCGGAGCGGGAGCGGAAGCGCTCTCGGCGGAGCGGGAGCGGAAGCGCTCTCGGCGGAGCGGGAGCGGAAGCGCTCTCGGCGGAGCGGGAGCGGAAGCGCTCTCGGCGGAGCGGGAGCGGAAGCGCTCTCGGCGGAGCGGGAGCGGAAGCGCTCTCGGCGGAGCGGGAGCGGAAGCGCTCTCGGCGGAGCGGGAGCGGAATCGCTCTCGGCGGAGCGGGAGCGGAAGCGCTCTCGGCGGAGCGGGAGCGGAAGCGCTCTCGGCGGAGCGGGAGCGGAAGCGCTCTCGGCGGAGCGGGAGCGGAAGCGCTCTCGGCGGAGCGGGAGCGGAAGCGCTCTCGGCGGAGCGGGAGCGCAAGCGCTCTCGGCGGAGCGGGAGCGCAATCGCTCTCTGCGGAGCGGGAGCGGAAGCGCTCCCTGCGGAGCGGGAGCGCTCCCTGCTGAGCGGGAGCATTCCCTGCAGAGCAGGAGCGCTAGCGCTCTTGGCGGAGCGGAAGCGCTCTCGGCGGAGCGGGAGAGGAAGCGCTCTCTGTGGAGCGGGAGCGGAAGCGCTCTCTGCGGAGTGGGAGCGAAAGCGTTCTCTGCGGAGCGGGAGCGGAAACGCTCTCTGCGGAGCGGGAGCGGAAGCGCTCTCTGCGGAGCGGGAGCGCTCTCGGCGGAGTGGGAGCGAAAGCGCTTTCTGCGGAGCGGGAGCGGAAGCGCTCTCTGCGGAGCGGGAGCGGAAGCGCTCTCTGCGGAGCGGGAGCGCTGCCTGCGGAGCGGGAGCGGGACCGGAAGCGCTCCCTGTGGAGCGGGAGCGGGACCGGAAGCGCTCCCTGCGGAGCGGGAGCGCTCTCTGCGAAGCGGGAGCGCTTCCCGCGGGGCAGGAGCGGAAGAGTGCTTTCTGCGGAGCAGGAGCGAGCGAAAGCACTCTTGCGGACCGAATAATCGCGGAAGTGCTCTCCGGGGAGCGGAAGCGCCTTCTGCGGAGCAGGAGCGAGTGGGAGCGCAGGAGCGCCTCCCGCGAAGCAGGAGCGAGCAGAAGCACTCTTGCGGAACAGGCGAGAGCGGAAGCGCTCTCCGGGGAGAGGAAGAGCCTTTTGCGGAGCAGGAGCGAGCGGGAGCGCAGGAGCGCCTCCCGCGAAGCAATAGCGAGTGGGAGCGTAGGAGCGCCTCCCGCGGAGCAGAAGCGAGCAGAAGCACTCTTGCAGAGTAGACGAGAGCGGAAGCGCTCTCTGGGGAGCGGAAGCGCCTTATGTAGAGCAGGAGCGAGCAGGAGCGCAGGATCGCCTCCCGCGGAATAGGAGCGAGTAGGAGCACCTCCCGCGGAGCTGGAGCGAGCGGGAGAGCTGGAGCGCATCCCGCGGAGCAGGAGCGAGCGGGAGCGCAGGAGCGCCTCCCGCGGAGCTGCAGCGAGCAGAAGCACTCTTGCAGAGCAGGCGAGAGCGGAAGCGCTCTCGAGGCTGCTTAGCTGCAGGATTTAGACCGGACATTAGAGCTAGAGCCGCCCCACGGGTCCGTGCGAGGCTGCGATGAGAAACATTTGGTCCGACTCAACCCGAGTCTTTTTAGGGGAACCCCATCAATTTTAATACATGCTTATGAACTAAAAGGGTGTGTAGCACCAAATTTATAGGTCAAAATAACTTCTTTTTAAGAAGGTATCAGTTAGGGCATCACATAGATTCGTCCTACGTCAGAGATGCATGCCCTAGCTCTTAATTCTGACAAAGTTGAGAACATCCCTGAAAATTCAATCCAATTGTAGGTTGCTGAAGATTTTTCCCTAACTTATCTATCATGCATTAACAATTTAATCAAATTTAATTGATCCTGTAAAATAATTTTAAATTAATCAATTATATTAAATTATTTATGATGATTCCATGCAATAGGCTACTATAAAAATGAATATGGTTTATAGTGCTTGGCTCATCTTCTAATGCAAATAGCATGAGTGAATCCATCGTGTTATCTTATTATCCTGATTCAATTAATTTAAATCACTTAATAAAAAATCAATATATGACTCTTAATTATCAAATAAATAAGAAATTTCTTTAAGAAATATTCATGGCACCAAACATTTTAAGATTCAATGCACACAAAAATCACACTACTTATAAATTGGAGGTCATACTAAGAGAATTAGCACACACAATGATTTTGAAGAAGTGCTCTCCACTTTGAGTATATGGTCAAATAGATAAAATGACAGTCAAATCATTTTACGAGTATAATGATGTAAATGTTTGAGGTTCAGAGTGTAATCCCAACAACCTTCAATAACATAAAGTATGTTGTGAATGTCAATAGTCATTTTTATTTATTTTTTATTAAATATCTTTCTTATATGTGTGTTCATTCTTTTGTTCTTAATTTTATTATTAAAATTTAGTTTTATGCTAGCTTGCAATGAATACATAGTTTTCATTTGTGATTGATGTAGCATATAAATGGTTACAATTAACATTAATGCTTGTTCAAATAGTGACTTAATGATCACAACATCAACATCATTTCGTCGCTCATTTGAATTTATTAATGAATGCAAGAAAGGCGGGCTACGGTCAACCTCAACATTTTTTTTCACTTGCTTTGTTTATGTGATGTATTTCTATATATAGTTAACGATATGATTTCTTTTTGAGGAAAAACACCTACAAAAGAAGAGTTTAAGACATAAAACAAAGGGAAATAATAAATTACCCCTACTTAAAGAGAGACCTTCCATTTTTATAGACATTACAATAATTTAACATTTTTTTTTTGTTTATGTGATGTATTTTTATATATAAGTAATTATATGATTAGTTTTAGAGGATAAAACACCTACAAAAGCTGGGCTTTAGGACATAAAACAAAGAAAAATAGTAAATTGTCCATTCTACGGCTAGAAAAACCTTCCATTTTTATAGATATTAAAATAATTTAATTTAGGTGCGCAACTCTCACCTAGAATTAGGTGGGAGAGAAATAGGACCGTATGATCTCAAATCGGACGGTATATAAAATACTGACAGTATTAAATAATAAATACTGAATTATTTAGGAAAATACAACCGCATGATCTCTAATCAACGGCTAGATGGGTTCCTCTCATAGGTGAGAGTAACTCACCTACACATTTTTCATTTTTATATACAATTAATGATATGATTTCTTTTTGAGGAAAAACACCTACGAAAGGAGGGTTTTAAGACAAAACAAAGGAAAGTAGTAAATTATCCTTGCTACGGCTAAAGAGACCTTCCACTTTTGTAGACATTACAATAATTTAACATACTTTTTTTGTTTGTGTGATGTATTTTTATATACAATTAATGATGTGATTTCTTTTTGAGGAGAAAAAAAGGAGGGGTTTAAGACAAAACAAAGGAAAATAGTAAATTATCCCTACTTCGGCTAGAGAGACCTTCCATTTGTATAGACATTAAAATAATTTCATATTTTTTTTTGTTTATGTGATATATTTTTATATATAATTAATGATATGATTATTTTTTGAGGAAAAAACACCTACAAAAGGATGGTTGTAAGGCATAAAACAAAAGAAATAGTAAATTATCCCTACTATGACTAGAAAGACTTTTCATTTTTATAGACTTTACAACAGTTTAACATATGGTTTTTTGTTTATGCGATGTATTTTTTAAATATAATAAATGATATGATTTCTTTTCGAGAAAAAACACCTATAAAAGGAGGGTTTTAATACATAAAACAAAGGAAAATAATTAATTATCCCTCCTGCGTACGGCTAGAGAGACTTCCATTTGTATAAACATTACAATAATTTAACATAAATTTTTTGTGCATGTGATGTATTTTTATATATAAGTAATGATATGATTACTTTTCGATGAAAAAAAAATTTACATAAGGATGGTTTTAGAAATTGGCCTGCATATAATCATTTTCAAATTATACAGCCCGTATATATTGCCCTTCTAGAAAGACTATCCATTTTTATAGATTTTACAATAATTTAACATAAGTTTTTTATGGGATGCAATTTTTATATATAATAAACGAGTGAGAGGCACGGGGCTCCGCCCCTACTGTCAAGCGCGACAGTACCCGACAGGCGACGGCGGGCTTTGCCCGCCCCCGACCAAGCGCGATAGTACCCGGCCCGCAACGGAGGGCTTCGCCCTCCCCCTGCGGGCCACGCCCATGACGCTCCGGGATGCGCCCGCATCAAGTCGGTTGCGCCCACAACATATACATATGTGTACTCAAAAATGACCGCACAAAAATTTTAATTAATATTTTATAATTGTTTTTTTTTTCAAAAATATTTATATTTTAACAAAAAACATTTTAAAGTAGGCATATGAGGTCTAACGATTACCTACCATAGTAAGTGTAGGGGGTCTACTAAAAAGCTTTTAGATTTTATGAATTTTCATCATTATTTTTATTACAGGGATATAGTGTAATTAGACAAATAACCATTATATTTTATGAATTTAATTTCCATTTTTTCATAATATATGTTAAGTTATTGAAGTAAAAGAATGAGACTATATTTGACAATTTTGAATGTTGCATCAAATGCAACTTCTTGTATATAGTACTTAGTTAAAGATGATACTATTTCCTTTCAAGGGGAAAAATACCTACAAAAAGATGGTTTTAAGACATAAAACAAAGAGAAATAGTAAATTATCCCAACTACTGCTAGAAAGACCTTCCATTTTTATAGACTTTACACTAATTTAACATAAGCTTTTTGTCATTGTCATAAACTGATAATACATTCTAAATGATTTTGCATGTTTTTCTATGTAGCTAAAAGGCATGACAACAATGACAATATTAAAAAGGGGAACCCTTCAGTCCAGTCATGACCCAACATTATGGAATGTTTTCGGCTTCCTCCGCCGCCGCCGCTTCCTCGTCGCCTTCCCTATCCTCGGCTCAATCACACCGGTGAATCTCGACCACAAGTGCTCACTCTGCGGCAAGTCCTTCCCTTCCTACCAAGCCCATAGCGGCTGCAAGACCAGCCACCGGAACTTCATCACCGCGCAGCTCATCAGATTTCTCCGACGAGTTTCATTTGTTTGCCGACATTAACACTCCATCAACACGCAGACTGACATTTTCAAGCTTCTGATTCTTTCTGCCGCCACCTTAACAAATAGATAATGAAGGGCGGGGTGAGTTGAGAACGAACAAATATAATCGCAAATTTGTATTTTTCGTTAGAAATGTATGGAAAGTTGTATTATGGACTAAAAACTTAAAGAGATAAGAAAGTTTTGAAATTATAACCTTTGGGACTGAAATCTTAAAGTGCCCAAACGTTTGAGATTGAAATGAGTAATGTGTTACAATTTTAATATTGTGAGATTATAAATGTTTTACAATTTTTTCTATGGTAATATAACAAATGTGTCTGTATTTATTTTACCTTATGGCTAGATCTTGCTATTATATATCATGTTAATTTTTATAAATAATAATCATGACATTGTATGTTTAATCAAATGGGGAAAAAATAATGGTAATTGTTGAACCCGGAAACCACGGTTCAACCTTTGAATCCGGAAACCACGGTTTGAGAGGAGTTCAGACCGGTGTAGCTTGCTTTTACGTGCTTCTTCTGAGTTAAATCGCTGGGTCAAGCGCTCAGAGCAAAGAACCTCACTCAAGAAAGCGAAAAACTAAAAATAGACCCCGCGAGCTGCAGCGAGGAGGTCCCGACACAAACCTGAAAGATCAAAGAGAACTTCTCCTCCTAAACCAATGCTGAGTCGGGCACCCTGGAGGGTACTAGAGAAAATCAGATTGTCAGCCCTGAAACCACGGCAAACAGAGTTCTGAAGTTCTCTGAAACAACCTAAGGAGAGAGAAAGCCAAGAAGAAGCCCCCTCCAAAGGTGCCCTTGGGGGGTCTATAGTCTAGTTATAGTTTTTTTTTCAAAACGGTCTGCGGATAGCTAAATCTTGCCTTTTGGTTTCACTACAAGCAGCCCAAATTGGTCTGCCAACAGTGAAATCTCGTTGTTTGGAATGACCGAGCTCCTTGCGCCGAAAAAAAAGGCGAAGGTCGCGAAGAAGAAGAAGAATCAAAAATCCGCTCCTGAGAATGTCTCCGCGCCAGCCGCTAACCAGCCTGAGACTCCCGCAAGTACCTGGGAGATGCTCGAACAAATGGGCCTTGGTGAGGATGACGAGCAACCTGCTCCCGATGCATCTCGCCTTCACACACAGTAGGTCGATCCTGTTGTGGACCTTAGCGGGCTCCAGACCCAGGTGCTACCAGAGCTCGCCTCGCAAGGTTAGGGATTCATTCTCGCGCTTTAGTTCATCGTCGTATTCTCTATACACACGATGATGGTCTTCCTTCTCTTTCCAATGCCGCTGACTACTGAGACTCCTAGCGAGCATCTGGCGGTGTCTCCTCTACGATCAGTTCCGCTGGTCGCTCTTCAATCTCAGTCGAGACCGCGAACTGGTCAATCCGTCCGGCTCAACCTCGATGTCGGGAAGACGGCCTTTGGATTGTCTTCCTCGAAGTCTCATGGGAAGCAGGTTCCTTCTGCGAGCAACAAACAACCTCCTCCGACGAAGACACCGCAGCCTGAGGCGAGCAAGAAACCTCCGCCTCCTGAGAGCGACAAGGACGCTCCTCCTGCGAGTAGCCTGCCTCCACCGCCTGTGAACACCTCGCAACCAACGCCTGTGAGCACACCAAAGTCCATGCTTGGGTATAGAGAGGACCTAAATCTAAGGTCTAGGGGGGAAGGAACTCACCAAAGTCCATGCATACTACCAATCTCCGTGGATGCGACATTTGTTCGTCGGTCCAATCCACGGCTGGATCTCGTTGTTTCAGATCTCATCGGTCGTCGTTGAAGGTGCGTCAATATCTTTGAGCGTGTTTCCCTTTGTCTATTTGGAGGGGATTCGAAAGAGTAAAGCTCGTCGGAAAAAGAGGAGGAGAGTATACTGCTAGAAAGATCTTCCTTTTTTTTGTCATTGCCATAAACAGATAATAAGTTTTAAATGATTTTTGCATGTTTTTCCTCTGTAGCTACCAGGCATGACAGCAATGGCAAATTGGCAATATAAATTTCTAATATATTCATTAAAGAAAAGAGAGTTGATATTAGCGGTCTGGGAACTGACTATTCGCAGTCCATCGCGATTCATAGTCCATAAATTTTATTTGCAGTCCAAAATTATATTTGCACCACACTCCCATCCCCCAAAAGCGAAACACTTTTCTCATTTATTAAGTACTAGAAGCCTAAAAAAACATCTTAAAGACTCAAATAATTTAAAATTTTAGCAGGAAAACAAGTTAAATGGCATGCATAGATGAATTAACTCTAAACCAAGTTAAATGACATGCAAACCTTCCTCTAACCAGAAAACTGATTACTTTTTTTTGGATTTTCGCTGGATAATTTCCTTTCTTTTTTGAAGGTGAATCTAAGAGGGGAAAGACGACGCGACCAATAGAACTACGTCTAGGGTTTAGGCAACGGGAGAGATGGAGAGGAGGAGGAGGTTATTCGATGGGGTGCAATTAGCGAGAATTGGACTGCGAATATAATTAGGATTTTTACAATTTTTTGGGGTGCAAATAGCGAGAAATAGACTGCTCAAAAAGGATATGCAGAAATTTGTCAGCAATTCAAATTTTCATACTGAAGGTCCAAAACATTGTGCTAGTCCAGTGTGAGCATTCCTCAAATTTATTTGATAGAAAAAAAGGGGAACCCTTCAGTCCAATCATGAGCAAACATTATGGAATGTTTTCTGCTTCCTCCGCCGCTAAGCTGCCGCTTCCTCGACCTTAGCGGCCACAAGACCAGCCACGGGAACTTCGTCACCGCGCAGCTCACCAAATTTCTTCGACGACTTTCATTTGTTTGCCGACATTAACGTACACTCCATCAACACGCCGACTTTGAAATTTTAAAGCTTCTGATTCTTTCACCACTCTGTGTACGGGTTTTTACTTTTGATCTCCTCTATTCAAATGCGAGCCCCGAACAGAGATCTTGGAGCGATGCCGGGACCCAAAAATCTCCCCAATGAAAAGAGGGAGTCGGAAGTGGAAACAAGAAGTAGAAAAGGCGGAACCCAGAAGAAGAAAAAAAGCTAGCCTCGACCGGAAATCTGCGCCAAAAATGAGCCAGAACGGAGGAGAGAGACGATGCCCCGTGCCCGGGCTCTCAACTCTGGCCGGCGGCGAGGTTGGCGGACAAGCTCGGGGATGAAATTTTTTTGCGTGGATTTTGGGCCGCCAGATTAGTTTTTGGACGGCTGAATTTCAAAGCAAAAAAAATGTCCTACGGAAGTATTTCAAATTTTTTTTTTTACTTAAAATACAGCAATATGAAAAATTCAGTTTTTTAAAATTCACACGCATATAACTGATATACGCCCGACGTACGGAAAAATCTTAGGAGAAAAGTTCGCTCAAAAGATACGTAATATAAATTGTCTCGGCATGATGTTTATCCCACATCGCCAAATTATAATTCAACTTCCGTGTTTTTAAAGGATGAAGACTTTAACAATACCGCGAGCTTCTGTTTGTAGTGAACCGGTTCTTGAACCGCGGAAAGTCCCTGGGCCGGTCTGCAGAAATTGCAAGCCTAATAATAGGTTTAAATTCATTGACGCCATGAGGCTGAGACACGTGTGGAGCCAATGAATGCGTTGTTTGGATTATTTATGGCCGAATTATATACAGTAATTCACTACCTCCTACTTGTGGGAGTAAACAGAACGGGGCTTACATATCAGAAGTTCGTATTTTTTTCATTAAAACTGAATTAATTTGACCTCACATTATATTTGCAGGTCCTATATGGATATTTGCAGCCCAACATGCTATTTGCAGCCCACCAAAAAAAGTCATATTTTTCCATTGTGCAATAAAATAGTAGAGTACTAAATATACGGAATTTAGTTCTAAAGGCAGAAATATAAGTTAATGTCCAAAAATTACAAAGTATCAGTTGCAAATGTTCTAGTAATAAATAAAGCTGACGATCCTTTGCCCCAAAATGATCACCACCCTGCATGAAACAATAAACAAAATCTCAAATTAGTTGTCCGAAATTTATTTTATTCCATGCATCATGATAGGTAGATGTAGAAGACAATGAAAAACTTACAAAATTCTTGCACGCTGCGATAGATTTTTGCGCCTGATAGAATCCAAAAACAACAATGACATGTTGACAGCTACAAAAAATATTTAAACAAAAATTAGATAACAACAAAATTCTTACTCTAGGTTTCGCTCTTTTATCCAGTTTGTCGACCCTTAAAATGATCACAACAAACCCCAAGCCTCTACCAATATTTCTAGCTCATTCTATCAATTCTTCCTTGGTAGGAAAACTCATATCTGTACGAAAATGGGACCCAACATCTACAACTGTATCTTGAGGAAAATCTCCATATGTCAATAGTTTTTGCTCTTCACCACTCATTTTGAACTACATGGAATAAATAATTACAATGAATTAGGGAGGGTCGTGACAAGTGCACGCTAACGCTAACGGGAAAAAAACATCACAGAACATGATAATAGGGCTTCGGGCAACTGCAGGAATAGGAGCAGCGTAAATGAGGATCGGGAAACAGGCGGTGGGGCCGGGGGCTTCGGGGGCTTCGGGGAAACAGGCGGCGTAAATGGGGAGAAAACGAACCTTGAAGCAGGCGGCGCCGGGGGCTTCGGGGCTCGGGATCCTTGAAGGAAGCGGCGACGGCGAAGAGGAGGCGACTTCCGGTGAGAATCGCGCGGATGGAGAAGACGGCGCCCGCTAGGTCTGCGATTCGCAGGAATCGGGAGTAAAAAAGACGGGCGGCAAATAGAGACTCAATTTAGGTTAAAAGTAACTATTTCGGTTTATTTTGGGGGCTGCAAATATCTGTATAGGGCCTGCAATTATAAACTTTCCACTTATATTTATGAATAGTTTAAAAAAATAACATTATACATTTTCTGTTGACTATTATTATTTATCGTCTACATATTTGATTTGAATCTGTATTATACTGGAATTAGAAATTCCTTTATGCGCATTTGAAATTTCATTAATCTAAATATTTATTTAGGAATTCATAATATTATTTTTTTCAAAATCTTCCGTACCTCAATATGAATTTAGATTGGAATACGAAAAATATGAAATTTAATCGTATTTACTATTCGGCTTGCGAACAGCGCTATCGGTAACATAATAACTTTTTTTTTATTTTAATATTATAACAAATGTGTATATTTAATTAAACTTATGGCTGGATCTTGCTATTATATATCATTTAAATCTTTATAAATAAAAATCAATTGGTGGGAAAAATGGTAATAAGTTAAACGAATGTTAACTGCAACATAAAATTAATTTCTCGCACCTCAAAAATTCAAAAAATACCTAATTTTTTCTACCTCCCTCATTTGAACAGCAACCCAATAAAAACGCTACCCGACCCTGCTTACCCTATCTGCTCTCCGTTGATACCGTCGTCGCATGCCTGCTCACCTGCCGCCGTCACTTGTCTTCTCGCCGGACGCCGCAGTCACACATATGCAAGCCCGACGCAGCATCTTAGCCCACCATCGCCGCCCTGCTTCTGCTAGCTCGGGCGATTCTCATAAGTTCTCCACTACTCCAGTATTTATCTCCTTTAGTTTGATTTATCTTCCAGCAATTCAAAGATTTTCGGTCAAGTACTTTGCATCCATTAGCATGATTTATCTCAATTCAAACTAGTCGTTTCTCTAAAACTCATGTATTATACAAGATATTTAGCCTTGTATTATAAAACTAGTACTTGACACTTTGGATTGCGGATACAACAACAACACTCAAGCCTTTATCCCACAATAGTGGGGCCGGCTATATGGATCATTTGTCGTCATTGCACTCTATCTTTAATCATAGTCTCATTAATACCTAAATACATCATATCTTTTCTTATAGTTTCATTCCAATTCTTTTTTGGTCTATCCCTCCCCCGTTTAACATGTCTAGTGACTAAACTCTCACAACGCTTAACACTTCAGATTGCAGTTAATAATGAGGTGCGATGAGCCAATTTCGAGTTGTGGTTAATAATCGCCCAAAGTTGATGATAACATTATAATTTTTGAGAAGAAAAATAATACTCTTCTTCATTTAACATAAGCAAGTTAGATATTATTTACAATAATCCCTCCCGGGCGAAGGAGATCACAACAACATTATGGGAGACATTATATTTTGATTGGGAGAGTAATTTCTGGTGATATAGCATTTTGCTATCCCAAGCGATCAATCTTGCTCGCACTGTCGCACAGATGAACAAAAATGTCATGTGCTGAAATCTAGACGGCCTCGTCACAAGATTTGGGGACCTTGCCCGTCCCCAAAATTCCTGGGATCATAAACTAGGCTGAAAGTCCAAATTATAACTTCTTACAGTATGTTTTGTGAGAGAGCAGCTGCAGTTATGAAAGGATTATGGTAGTTGATAGTTACAGTAGCGAACGCAATTTTGTAAATTAGAGTTTTGGGGAAAACAGACAACATAGTCATCCATGTGCAGTCAGGTGCCAGCGATCGCGAATGATCTGACCCCATATATGGAATATAGGCCAGAAAAGTTGCCTTGAAAGTTTCAAACGTAGGTAAACCTTAATAAGTTGTTCGGCAATTCCAAAACCCAAAGAAATTGGAATTCACCTCGTTAGGGCACAATCGGAAAATTTCTCCCTTCTTTATCTCATTAGGATAGCAACAAATCAAAGCAAAAAAGAAAAGATGAAGAGGAGGAAGAGGAACAAACTAAATGATGCACGGCGGGGCCCCGACCGCACCCCGTGTCATCACACCAGCTAGCGGACCACGATCAAGCACGTCTGCCAGAAGGACTGCAGTCCAGCCACCCCAACCCGTCTCCGCGTCTGTTCTCAGCGCGGTGGGTTGTTTAGGCTGGGGTTCGATCCCCAGACCTTTTTAATAAGAACCTCTCCTAACATGCCTTATCACCAACTGACCTGCAGGTCAAGGAGGTCTGCATGTCGGTTGGTGATAAGGCCTGTTAGGAGAGGTTCTTATCAAGGAGGTCTGGGGATCGAGCCCCAGCCTCAACAACCTACAGTGCTGAGAACAGACGCAGAGACGAGTTGGGGTGCCTGGATTGCAGTCCTTCTGGCAAGCATGCTTGGCCGTGGTCCGCTAGCTGATGTGATGCCACATGGTGCGGTCGGAGCCCCGCCGTCCTGCATCACTAAAGGAAGAAGGAAAAGGAAAACGGCTGCCCAAGAACATCGATCCGGAGCCAGCGACCAAGAAGGCAGCGAGATCTGGCAACGATGAAGGCAGGAGCTGATTGCGGCGATATCCATGTCGCCACATGGGGGTCGACGAGGAGATTCTCGGCGTTGAGATGTGATCAGGCGCGACCGGGAGGCCACATGCGCAAAACCTAGCCGAGGAGATAAGAATTGGGAATGGGCATAACCCAATTTTGTGAAGACGAAATCTATTATCGCCGCGATTTCCGCCGCGATTTTCGCCCAACCGAACAACCACAAAGGAATTATTTAAACAAAAACCAATTTAATGGGGCCAAAACTCATGAACCGAACGCACCATAAGTGCTCTATTTACTATCATAATTTCGCACCACCATTGCTTAAACGCAACAGTTATCCCAAACATTGCTCATGAACCGAACGTCATTTACATGATGTTTCAAATTAATTCCACAGCTCAAGTAACAAAAATGATACCCTTTTTTTGGGCGATGTTATTAGCAGTCTTACAAGGGCTATCCGCAGTCCTAAAAACACCTAAAACGGCTATTCGTAGTCCTAAAAGCACTTAAATTCATTGGATTGCGAATATGAATGGACTGCGTTTAACCGTTATAGGACTGCTTATAACATTGCCCTTTTTTTCTGCTTTCGCAAGTCCGCAGAGGAGGAAGCATGGGGATGAAATATTAAAATGTTTATTTGCTGAAAAAAATATTAATATACAATTATACATGATGATACATTAGAATACAACTAGGAAAAAATATGGGATGAAATATTTACATAAATAATAAATTAGCGTAGCTCAACTTCAGCTGCTATCCTTCGATGCTCTGACCTTTTCTATGGACTCCATTGCATCTTCGAACGATTTCTGGAGACGAATAAACAAGCGAAATTACTATTTGCCCCAAAAAAATTGTGCAAGCACATTATGAAATGTAAAATTTACAGGGGAGGTTTATGTAATTTCAAAAGAAATTATGGTAGCTCCCAAAGGAGGTTTGGGTGATTAATACTTAATACTATTAGCAGATGTATTGAAGGGTTTGAAACTAATATGAAATTCATTGTTTTCAATTTCAATTGGTCATGGAAAGTTTGGGCAAAATTCAATGGTTTACTTGAAGTTATGACTTTTAAGATTAGGGTTTTGTTTCGGCGGTGAGAGTTGGAGCTGTCGGAATGGGAGCGGTGGTAACGGAGCGTTGAAGAATGGAGGAGGGTGACTGCATTCTTAAAAAAAAGGTCAAAATGATGTTTTGGAGCAGTTGTGGTGGGAATTGGAAGATAACCGGACAGTTTTTTTTAGCGGTGACGTTTTCCCCTAATGGAGATAGAACAAAGACACTGAAACAAATAGACCCTAAGGCTCCATTTGGCCCAGCGTTTTGTTTCTAGTGAGTTTGGACAAGAATGCCAGTCATAGAATGTATGTTTGCTTATGTTTGGCATGACAACGGTTATGACAACCACCTAAAAAAGAAACTAGTTGTGAACATAAAAGTGGATGAAGTTCCTTAGGCGAGGTTGGGCGTTCACGAATGACGGTTCATAACAACCGCATTCACGACCGCAATCATCGCGCCAAACGGAGACAAAGGCACCACCAAATTTCATCTCATAACACATGAGCAACAATTAGATAGCCCTCTACCTTTCATACATATACAAGTATTCAAAATTTATTGCAGAAACAAAAACAAAAAATGGAACTAAAACAAAATCAAAAACAGTTTTTGAAACATTGGTTAATCGTAGCACGTCTGAGCACAAATCATCGGGGTCGTGTTAACATCTTCACATTTCGATGGCCCAAGCGGACGATTGGTAAACTCAAGTTGAAAATTCAACCACCATAACATCTTTAGAAACAAAAAAGGAACTAAATCAAAACCAAAACTTGAAACATTGGTTAAATGTAGCACGTCCAAGCACAAATCATCAGTGTCGTGCTAAAATTTTCACATTTCGATAGCTCAAGCGGACGTTTGATAAACTCGAGTTGAAAATTCAACCATCATAACAACTTTAGATTTGATAGCTCAAGTCGGAAATCTCGAAAACGATGAACAGAATAATCGATATACAAAATCTTTAGAATTGATAGCTCGAGTCGAAAATCTCGAAAATGATGAACAGAATAATCGAAATACAAAACAAAGGTCAATTAGAATCCTAAATCTTAAGAAACAAACATATCTACAGAATAATTCGATGAATCATCACAAGGCGATCATAGTACTAATCTGGAATAACAATTAGAAAGTTAGATGTTACCCCAGTATTACTCAATTTCCATAGCCTATCCACGCTTCTCTCAGCCACAGCAGCCCCACCTAGCAAAAGACTGGATATGTAGCATAATTAATATAGATTTCTAGAATTTGAAAAGAAAAACTGTGGTGCATAGCAAAATGCTGGTGAAAAAGTCACTTGTTCTAACAATATCTATGGGATGCATTGCATGTTATTTAACTATAGGAATAATTACCAAAACTTTCCCTCTAAGTTTGCAAAATTACAGGTTACACCCACTCTATCCTTTGAAATTACAAAAACCGCCCCGGTAAGTTTACATTTCGTAACATCCATGTACAAAAAAAGCCTTGGAGTAAATTTTTAGGGGAGTCTTTTTGAGCATAGATGTTATGAAATGTAAACTTATATTTCAAAACTAAGAAGGGTGCAACCTGTAATTTAGCAAACTTAGAAGGGAAGTCCTGGTACATTAGAGTACAAATCTCTCGAGTCACTGAGGTTTTGGTTCAATGTCAAAATAGTACCCGAGAATTCTATTTGTGTCAAAGTTGCCCACCAACTTACCATCCATGGGGTAAAATCAGTTTAGTCTCTAATGTTTTGATTCAATGTCAAAATAGTGCTTGAGATTCTAACTTGTGCCGAAGTAGTCCTTCAACTTATTATCCAAGGACTTTTTGAGCCATTAAAAGGATAATATAGATATTTCCAGTCATATGCGGACTTAGGTTAAGACTATCCATGCGTGTTTTCGCAAAAAGTCGTCATACAGCAGGATAAGTCCAGCAAAACATTCATTTTATTACATTTCCCATCCTCTCTCAGCTTCCTCCCTCCGCATGCATTTAGTACAGAACATAGGCTCAATATTTTACAAAGTGAAGGTGCATGTGCGGCAGCCTTGGCATCTCGTCGATCGCCACCTAGCCTCCGCCTCCGGAGTCCGAAAAGTATTTTGCATCCTAAGAGGAGTTAGCAAAAAATATATGCCACATGTCATTACAAATATTATGAGGAATTAGCTAAATAATATAATTTTTTACACGGATGGGACTGGCGAGAAGCTGAGACAGGAGATGGCCGCGAGGCATCGAGGCTTTTCGGACTCCGACGTCTAGGATGTGACAGATGAGACGTCGAGGCAACACATGCACATTCATTTTATAAAATGCTGAGCCTCTGTTTTGTATCGAACGCGGGCGGAAGGAGGAAGCAGTGTGGGCGTGGAAAGGTAATAAATTCAATGTTTTACTAGTTTTATCCTATTGTATAATCTTTTTGCAAAAACACATCCAGACAATCTTAGCGTAGATCTGTCAATGACGGATATGTTTATGTTACCCATTTAAAGACTCAAAAAAGTCCTCTGATTATAAGTTGAAGGATTTTGATAGAAGTCAAAATCTCTTAGGATGAGAACTTTTCAGACTCCGGAGGCTGGAAGGTGGCTAACGAGACGTCGGGGAAGCACATGCACCTTCACTTTGTAAAGCACTGAGCTTTTGTTCTGTACTGAATGCGGAGGGAAGGAGGAAGCAGAGAGAGGGCAGGGAAATGTAATAAAATGAATGTTTTGCTAGCCTTATCCTATATGACAATTTTTGCGAAAACACGCATGGATAGTATTAACCTAAATTTTTGCTTATGACCGGAAATATCAATATTACCCTTTTAATGACTCAAAAATGTCCTCGGATTATAAGTTGAAAGATTTTGACATAAGTTAAAACCTCCGAGACTATTTAACATTGAATCGAAACCTCGGGGACTAAATGATTTTTACCCCCTTGAATGATAAGTTGAAGAACAACTTTGTTACAAATTAAAACCTCAAGGACTATTTTGACATTGAACCCAAACCCGAAAGACTAAAGTGATTTTAACCCTTTCAGTTGATATGCTTTTAAAATAATAAATATTCTGAGAATGAGTTTGCGTCGTACTCGGCCAAGTATAATTACTAAAGTTTTTGGCTTAAAGGGGTTTCTAACCCAAACAATTAATAGGCCGGACTAAAGGAGCTCGGTAATTTTTTGATTTAGTATTAGAAAAATGGGTAATTGACACTTTGCACTCTCGAATATCATATTTTTGGCACATTGCATCCCGAATCTTTAAATTTAGCACATTGCACCCTCCAAATACCTATAAATTTGCATTTTGTGTTAGAATTAGGATTTGCTCAAGATATTCTATAGTAGACCATCGAGTTTGGAATGACTACTTATAGTACCTCCAGCGTAGAGTCGAGCCCTAGGTTGACACGAAACACATTAAGGCCTACCGAGTCGGTTCGACATGCGCGAACATATTATTAAATACCTTAACAATCTCCTCCTATGTCCGCGGTAATCCCGACGACGGTAAGGGTGGTTTGTGTAAATTCAACCAGACGTGAAAAGTACACAACCGTGTCTAACACCTGCAAAAATCGATTAGACTCAAAGAAAATTGTAAGCACGCATAAGGATAAATAATAAATCTCAGCTGCACCACAAAACAGTCTAGAGTACGATCATAGCACAAGTCCAACAAACATAGTGGCTAGAATCAACAAAAGAGCATAAAAGTCCAAATAAACAGGTGTATCAAAGAAAGAGCTAAACAATGCTCTAAGCATAGATAAAATAAAGGAAACAAATAACACTCTAACTGTCGTCAGCCTCAGACGTCCAGCAAATCATCCTGTTCAGGATCTCATCCTGTCAGTGCTCCTCCATCCACAACAACTCATGTAATTTCCAACATAGAATGTCCTTAGAAATGAATTCATACTTTGAAAATGTAAATGTATCTAGTTCTACAAAAAGAACGTAGTACTTTGTAATTAAGCTAGAATGAGTACTTAGAGTATTATAGGTTCAACCTCAGAATCTAATATCGGTTTCCAACGAAACGATTTATAGACTTCAGGACACCGCAGCTATATCTGTGTTCCAATATGAAATGTCGGGGTTACTGTTCTTCTAAAGCTAAGTGGAAATCATCAAGTTTGGAATGAAGTCCATTAACAGAAGAAAGATCAAACCGAGTCAGATTGTATTATCAAATTTGGAATAACACTCTCCCTCAAGGTAAGAAAAGACGAATCCAGGTAAAGTTATTAACATCAGATTTGAAATAAAATAACTCACCAGATTCGTACTCAGCAACTAAAACATCAACGGAGCACAACGTCTTACTTTGACAAAGGAAATCAGAGAAAATCAAAACATTTATGTAGATGAAGGTGATCTAAGTCGTCTTTAGTCTCATTTCCCCCACTGTTTTGATTAACCGGTCTTTGGGCATTCATTTCGTCAATGGATCAGTTAGATTATCTTTCGATCGCACATCGACCAAAGAGATAATTTCTTGTTCTTTCAGATAATTTAGCAAAGCGTGTCTCAGTCGTGCATGCCTCCTCTTAGTATTATAGAGAGCATTCTTAACGAATTGAGCTGCTGCTTGGTTATCGCAATACAAGCTCAGTGAGTTGACTTATAACCTAGACAAGAGAATATCTAGTATCAGATTCCTGATCCAGTCTGCCTCTTCACCAGCCGAAGCTAAGGCAAACAACTCGGTTTCCATAGAAGACAATGTTATACAAGCCTGTCTTTTGGATTTTCAAGTGATGGCAGTTCCACCCAAAGTGAATATGCATTCACTGGTAGACTTGTTATTACCGACTTCTGAACACCACGATGCATCATAATATCCATCCACAGAAGGAGGGTAACCAGTGTAGCACAAGGCGTGATTTTTAGTACCTAACAAGTATCTTATCAGCCTGTCGAGAGCATCTCAATGCTCTTTGCTCGGACTACTGGTAAAATGGCTCAGCATGCTAACAGAGAAGGCAATGTCTGGTCGAGTACAACTTGTGGCGTACATGAGAATACCCATTATTTTGGAATATTTTACTTGATCAATGTTAGTCTCAATATTTGGACTCAATTTAACATTATGATCGAAGGGTGTCTCTACATGCCTACAGTTTTTGTATCCCCAGGTTGAAAGAAGTTGCTCAATACAATGAGTCTGACTAAGAGTAACCCTACCCTTATCAACTCTAACTTTCATCCCTAAAAGGGTATCGACGGGACCGAGGTCCTTCATGTCAAACTCTTTTGCGAGTGTGAATTTGATATCCTTTACTGCAACAAGATCCGACCCCAAAATCAACATGTCATCCACCTATAGATATATGATAACTATTTTATTTGACATAGAGCGGTGGTAAAGGCATTTGTCGGAAAGACGGGACTGAAAGCCAAAACTTTTTACCACTTGGTCAAATTTCATGTGCCACATTTTAGGCGTTTGCTTAAGCTCACAGATGAATTTGTCTAGTTTGCACACTTTATCTTTTAGATCTGGATGGACATACCCTTCAAGTTGTGCCAACTAGATCTATTCATCAAGCTCTTCATTCAAGAAGGCTGTTTTCACATCCATCTGATGAACTATAAAATTCTCGACAGAGACCAAGGCAAGAAGAATCCTAATAGTAGATAGATGACACACAGGTGAATAAACATCAAAGTAGTCAATTCCCCTTGTTGCTTGTAAGCCTTTAACGACTAGACGTGTTTTATATCTCGTTATAGACTCATCACTGTGCAACTTCTTCTTCAGCACCCACTTGCATCCAAGGACTTTGGCTCTTTTAGGGAGGTCCAGTAGATGTCAGGTGTTATTTCGTAATAGCAAGTCCATTTCATCATCTATGACTTCTGCCCACATCAACGAATCTCTAGATCGCATTGTTTCCTGGTAGGAGAATGAATCATCCTTTTAAGTGGTAGGTGACAAAATTTTCACCAAAATTCTTAGAGACTCTATCTCTTGTAGATACTCTAACTGGGATAAAACTATCCTCTACATGTTGGGAAACAGTGTCAGAGGGGTCAGCTTCAGGTGCTACAAGTGATTCGGAAATCATCTCAGTAGACCCGGAAACGGTTAAACTATAATCTTTAATAAACTTATTTTCAAAGAAAATAACATCTCTAGATTCTATCACTGTATTAGTGGACAAATCTAGAAATCTATCTGATGTACTATCTTCTGCACTACCTAGATATACACAAATTGTTGTTGTAGGTCTCACCTTAGGTCTCTTAAGGTCTTGTATTCTAACGTAAGCAATACAGCCCCAAGTTTTTAGAGTGTCAAATCTACAGGGATGACCATATCATAGCTCATATGGAGTGGAAGTGAGATTACCATGAGACAATTTATTCAGAATGTGATTGGCAGTTCGAACTGCTTCTCCCCAAAAAGAATTAGGCATGTCAGCAGTAAGAAGCATAAAGTTAAACATTTCTGTTAATGTTCTATTCTTTCGTTCAGCAACACCATTAGACAGGGTGAGTAAGGAGCAGTGGTTTCTAGGATTATACCCGCAGAGGCACAAAAGTCTCGAAATCATGTTGCAGTGTACTCTCCTCATCGATCACTTCTAAAACGCTTAATATTCAGGTTTAACTGATTTTCTACCCGAGATTTCAAGATCTTGAAAATCTCGAATGCTTCATCTATCGATTTCAATAAGTATACATGACAGTATATGGAATAATCGTCGATAACGTGATGAGATACTTCATTCCCCCTCTGGTGGCATGACTCTTAAAATCACAGAGATCCGAATGTATCAAACAAGAAGTTGTGTGCTTCTAGAAACTGATTTAAACGGTTTTCTAGTGATCTTGGTTTGTGCACAGACCTCACACTTATCAAATCGAATAGAAAGATCTAAGAGGATATTATGACTCTTAGCTAGATCTCGCATTTTCCTGTAGTTCACATGTCCTAGTCTGTTATGTAACAATTTAGGATCTATTAAAGTTGAACTCACTTGGTTTATGCTATCATTATCAAAACTAAGTCTATACATGTCGTTGATCAAATATGCACAACCAAAGTAATGAAAATTAACAATTAAAGTTATTCTACCACTAGAGGTTGTGTAGGACATTCCTGCTTTATCTAACAAACTCATTGAAATTAAGTTTTTAGTTAAACTAGAAACTACTTTAACATGTTGTAAAGTTAAAGTTTTACATGAAAAGAGGACCTGTTGTGCTGTCCCAGCATGCTTGACTTCGGTCTCTCTTCCATTGCAGTTTTTTTATCTTGTCTATGACCTCAGTAACATCAGTGAGAAGAGCTTTGTCATTCGTCACATGACAGGTAGCACCGTTGTCCAGCCACCACTCTGAAGACGCACTGCGGTGACTGCTCGCAATCATAGCCACGAAAGACGTAGGACCGGAGATGTCGACCAACATATTCGTTGCATTCTGTGGGGTTTTCTCCTTCTTCTTCTTCGGTCCTTTGCATTCAGTGGCCCAGTGACCCCACTTGCCGCAATTATGACACTTGTCTCTCTTCCTTTTGAGAGAGGGCTTTTTGGTTGTAGCTGTGCAGAGGCTTCACTTTTGGGAGTTGCGGGCTTCCGAGAAGTCTTGCTGGGTCGAGAAACGAAGTTGGCAACCTGTGAGGGTTGGCCAGCTTGCTCCAGGCTTTTACCAGCAGCGTTTTGATCTTCGATGTGAATGAACCTTTTGAGTTCATCCAATGCGATCCTCTCCTTCAGTCTGTGCATTTCAGTCTTGAAAGTATTCCATTCAGGAGGCAGTTTGCTCAGAATCAGACTTACGAACAGATTATCGGACATATCATACTGTTCGTCTTCCAGCTTGAGACGCAGGTTTTCCAGATCAATTAATTGTGAAGTGACTGACGAGTTTGAGTTAAATTTGAAATTGAAGAATTTCTCGCTAAGGAGAGTCTTCGACAGTCCCTCTTCTTTCTGGAAATGTGCGTTCAGACGATCCAGATCTCTTTCGCAGTCTTGTACGCATTGTAGGTCATGACAATGCGAGGGTTCAGGGAATTCAGGAGATAATCCCTGCAAAAGTCCTCGTTCTTACTCCATTAGTACTCGTCCACGTCCTCACGCGTCGTAGCGAAATCGTTGAGGACGATGTAGAAAATTTCGCGCTCTTTCATGCCCAATTGGACATGGATTTTCCAAACATGGAAATCCGTAGCGTCAAAGGACTGCAATTTGACGATGTCGTAGGTAGATCGCTTCGACGTTTTTCTTTCACGCACAATAAAAACAGAAAGATTTCACCTGATTCGGTATAGTCGATCCAGAAACTTCAGAACCAATCCAGAAAAATTGATTGCTCCTCCAAGCAGCACAGAGATTCCTTTCGGTGCAATTTAATCCAAAGATCTGAGACAGTTTGATGTTCTCCTCCGATCCACAACAAAATTAATATGCACCCAACTGTTTACTCCAAGAAACAATCCACTGCAGATAGAATTGAAGGGACCTTGCCAAGTAATTGACTTGACTGGATTTGCTTCCAGGCACTTCCTTCGGTAGAACAATTTACAGGAGGATTACTGGCAATTCAGATAGGAGGATTCTGGTTTGTGCGTCGACTTCAGATCTGCATTTCAGATCTGCCGCAATTTACAGGAGGATTACTGAAATGGGTTTCGTGTCAACCTAAGAAGTACCAGTGGAGCAAGGACGAGGATTTTTGCAGGGACTATCTCCTGAATTCCCTGAATCCTCGTCTTGCTATGACCTACAGTGCTTACAAAACTGCGAAAGAAATCTGGGATCGCCTGAACGCACATTTCCAAAAAGATGAGGGACTGTCGAAGACTCTTCTCGGCGAGAAATTCTTCAACTTCAAATTTAATGCAAACTCGTCAGTCACCTCCCAACTAATTGATCTGGAAAACCTGCGTCTCAAGATGGAAGACGAACAGTCTAATATATCCGATAATCTGTTCGTGAGTCTGATCCTGAGCAAACTGCCTCCTGAATGGAATACCTTCAAGACTGAAATACACAGACTGAAGGAGAGGATCGCGTTGGATGAACTCAAAAGGTTCATTCACATCAAAGATCAAAACGTTGTTGGTAAGAGCCTGGAGAAAGTTGGCCAACCCTCACAGGTTGCCAACTTCGTTTCTCGACCCAGCAAGCCTCCTCGGAAGCCCGCAGCTCCCAAAAGTGAAGCCTTTGCACAGCTACATGCCAAAAAACTCTCTCTCAAAAGGAAGAGAGGCAAGTGTCATAACTGCGGCAAGTGGGGTCACTGGGCCGCTGAATGCAAAGGACCGAAAAAGAAGAAGGAGGAAGCACCACAGAATGCAACGAATATGTTGGTCGACATCTTCGGTCCTACGTCTTTCATGGCTATGATTGGGAGCAGTCATCGCAGTGCGTCTCAGAGTGGTGGTTGGACAGTGGTGTTACCTGCATGTGACGAATGACAGAGCCATTCTCACTGATGTTACTGAGGTCAGAGACAAAGTAGAAAACTGCAATGAAGGAGAAACTGAAGTCAAGCATGCTGGGACAGCACAGCTAGCCCTCTTTTCAGGTAAAACTTTAACTTTACAGCATGTTAGAGTAGTTCCTAGTTTAACTAAAAACTTAATTTCTATGAGTTTGTCAGATAAAGCAGAAATGTCTTTCACAACCTCTAGCGGTAGAATAACTTTAACAGTTAATTCTCATTACTTTGGTTGTGCGTATTTGATCAACGGAATGTATAGACTTAACTTTAATAATGATATCATAAACCAAGTGAGTTCAACTTTAATAGATCATAAGTTGTTACATAACAGACTAGGACATATGAACTATAGGAAAATGTGCGATCTAGTTAAGAGTCATGACATCCCCTTAGATCTTTCTATTCAATTTGATAAGTGTGAGATGTGCGCACAAACCAAGATCACTAGAAAACCGTTTAAGTCTGTTTCTAGGAGCACACAACTTCTTGATTTGATACATTCAGACCTCTGAGATTTTAAGAGTCATGTCACTAGAGGAGGAAGGAAGTATCTCATCACTTTCATCGACGATTATTCCAGATATTGTCATGTTTATTTATTGAAATCGAAAGATGAAGCATTCGAGATTTTCAAGATTTTTAAATCTCGGGTAGAAAATCAGTTAAACCTGAAGATTAAGCGTTTTAGAAGTAATCGAGGAGGAGAGTACACTGCAACAGGGTTTCAAGACTTTTGTGCCTCTGCGGGTATAATCCTGGAAGCCTCTGTCCTTACTCACCCCAGTCTAATGGCATTGCTGACGAAAGAATAGAACATTAACAGAAATGTTGAACTCTATGTTTCTTATTGCTGGCACGCCTAATTCTTTTGGGGGAGAAGCAGTCTGAACTGTCAATCACATTCTGAATAGATTGCCTCATTCTAAGCTCACTTCCACTCCATATGAGCTGTGACATGACCATCCTTGTAGATTTGACACTCTAAAGATTTGGGGTTGTATTGCTTATGTTAGAATACAAGACCTTAAGAGACCTAAGGTGGGACCTAGAACAACAACTTGTGTATATCTAGGTAGTGCAGAAAATAGTGCAGCAGATAGGTTTCTAGATTTGTCCACTAATACAGTGATAGAATTTAGAGATGCTATTTTATTTGAAAATAAGTGTAATGGAGTGAATAAAATGACTTCTTGTTCATAACCGGACCAAGTCATACATATATATATATATATATATAAGGTAAACATAAACACAACATCTAACACTCCCCCTCAAGTTGGGTCGTGAGAACTTTCCAGACCTAACTTGTTACATATGAAATTCATTCTGACCCCAGTAACTCCTTTCGTGAGAATATCAGCAACTTGGTCTCCAGTCTTCACATGGCTCAAGGAAATAAGACCTTCTTCATACTTCTCACGTACGAAGTGACAGTCAACCTCGATGTGCTTTGTGCGTTCATGAAACACAGGATTGGTTGCTATCTGTATTGTAGCTTGATTATCACACCATAACAGAGTTGGGTCATGAACAGGGTATCCGATTTCACAAAGAGTCTGACTGATCCACATGATCTCAGCAACGGTGTGCGACATAGCCCGATACTCTGCCTCGGCACTAGATCTGGCGACAGTGGTCTGTTTCTTGCTCTTCCAGGAGACAAGGTTTCCTCCCATAAATATAGTAAATCCTGTGGTAGACTTCCAAGTGGCTAAACAACCTGCCCAGTCGGAGTCACAGTAAGCCTCTATATTGGAGTGACCCCGATTCTTGTATGATATTCCTAGACCAGGATCCTTCTTTATGTACCTAACAATGCGGAGAACAGAGTCCCATTGAGAGATAGTTGGGGTGGCCATGAACTGACTGACCTTACTCACAGCACAGGCAATATCTGGGCGAGTCATAGTAAGGTAGTTAAGTTTTCCAACTACTCTTCGATACTTCTCTGGCGATTTAAAAGATTTGCTCTCGGCATGAAGTCCCTTTTCTCCTGGTTCAAGAGGAGAATCCATAGGGCGGCAGTCAGACATTCCAAGGTCAGATAACAGATCGAGGGCATATCTACGTTGAGAAACAAAGATAGAGTCGTCATGATCAGTAACTTCAATCCCAAGGAAGTATCGCAACGGCCCCAGATCTTTGGTTTGGAAGTTTGAGTGTAAGAACGCTTTGAGATCGGTTATCCCTTTAGGATCACTACCCGTGATGACAATGTCATCAACGTACACAATTAGGAGCACAGTACCAGCTGAGGAGTTCCGATAAAAGAGAGATGAGTCTTTGATACTCTTGGTAAGCCCGAATTTGGTGACCACAGACCGAAAGCGAGCAAACCACTGGCGCGGGGATTGTTTCAACCCATATAAAGAGGCAAGGAGACGACACACCTTGTTACGCTCCACCTCAGCAACGAACCCAGGTGGTTGTTCCATATACACCTCTTCTTCCAATGACCCATGAAGGAACGCATTCTTGATATCCAACTGATGAAGAGGCCACCGGTGAGTGGCTGCAAGAGAGATCACGATCCGAATAGAGGACATCTTGCCAGCAGGCGCAAACGTTTCCTCATAATCCACGCCATAAGTTTGGGCATAACCTTTGGCAACAAGGCGGGCTTTCAAGCGAGCAAGAGAGCCGTCAGCATTGGCTTTAACAGAATATATCCATTTGCAACCAATAGCACGCTTGCCAGGAGGCAAAGACACAAGTTCCCAAGTATTATTCAGTTGAAGTGCCGTCAATTCCTCGTGCATAGCAGCCATCCAGCCAGGATGAGTTTTGGCCTCCCCAACCGTTGAGGGAATGGTGTACTGATCCAACGTCAAGTGAAGTGCGGTATGAGAAGCAGACAACCCCTGATAAGAGCTCACATAGAGAGGTTTATTCTGGCAGCTCCGACTTCTTTTTCAGAGAGCAATAGGAAGCTCGGTACTATCCAGAGGTAGAGCAGCAGGCACTTCAGTTTGGTTCAGGTCCTCACTCGCAGGTGCAATGTGAGGAACAGTAGTTGTGCCATCAATGGTTGAGGTAGGCTGAGATGGTGATATTTTAGGTCTATCAGAAGTGCGACGAGAGTAGACTTGTCCCCAAAGGGGGCACAATATGTCGGTCGGAGAGACGAGAGCAGAATCATGACGAGGAACTAGCAGGTCATCGAGAGAGAGATCAGAAGATGAAGTGGGAAGAGGAGAGCCAGTGGTACGATAAGAGTCAGATTCTAGGAAGACAACATCTGAAGAAATGATATATTTGTGAAGTTCCGGAGAATAACAGCGATATCCCTTGGTAGTCCGAGAGTATCCAAGGAAGATACACTTCAAAGAGCGAGGATCAAGTTTAGAAACGGAGGGACGAGCATCCCGAACATAGCAAACACACCCAAAGACCTTGAAGGGTAGAGGAGGCCCCGAGTGGTCGGGATAAAGGATATGGTAAGGTGTCTCCCCCTGAAGGATATGGGTAGGAAGATGATTAATGAGATGGGCAGCGGTAAGAACAACATCTCCCCAAAAGTGTTAGGGTACATGCTTATGATGGAGAATAGCCCGGGTAACCTCAAGAAGGTGGCGATTTTTTCGTTCGGCAACCCCGTTTTGTTGGGGGGTATCAGGACAACTGGTTTGGTGTATGATACCCTTGTCGGAAAGAAAGCTAGACATGGACTGGGACATGTATTCCCTCCCATTATCGGTACGTAGACATTTCAGACGAACAGAAAATTGAGTGAAAATTTCATTCCACAAATGTTGAAAAATAGATAGTAATTCAGAGCGATTTTTCATTAAGTACACCCAAGTCATGCGTGAAAAATCATCAATAAAGTTAACATAATATCTGTGTCCTAACAACGTAGGGACAGGACACGGTCCCCAGACATCAGAATGAAGTAAAACAAAAGGTGCAGAAGCGCGAACATCAATACGAGGTACATAGCTAACTCTATGGAGTTTAGCAAACACACACGACTCACAACTGAGATGGGAAGTGTTCCCGAACTCAGGATACAAACGACGCATGGCCAGCATAGAAGGATGACCATGACGGTAGTGGAGGTCCAAGAGTTTGGCCGAAGCAGCAGAACAGGCAATGTGGGAAACTTCGTCCGGAACATAAACACCACCACGCAGCTTTCCTCTACCAATAATACGGCTCATCGACTATTCCTGAAAAATGCAACCAGAAGAAGTGAAGATAGCAGTGCAGTTTAAATCACGAGTAAGCTTACTAATAGACAACAAGTTGTAAGCAGATTGAGGAACATGAGCAACCGAGGATAGAGGCATATCCGTGTCACATTGCAGCTTCCAAAGCCAACAATAGGAACAGTGGATCCATCTGCAACTGTAATGGAGGACCCACAATGGGGATGATATGAATGCAAGATACCTGAATAACTAGTCAGGTGGTCAGAAGCTCCAGAATCTGCCAGCCACTGAACGGGGCGCTGGGAGGTCTGGGAAGTGCAGGCAGGCTGAATAGTCTGGGCCACAGCAGCGCTATGAGGTGGAGAAGAAATCAGGAGAGCCTGCAGGCGACGATACTCCTCCTCAGAGATTTGGATAGTGCGGGGACCCGGAGGTGTCGGTGTCGAGTCGGCAACGTGAGCAGATCGAGGTGAAGCTGACGAGGTTTTGGCCGCCCAGTCTGGCTTCCCATGCACAAGCCAACACGTATCCCTTGTGTGGCCACGACGTCCGCAATGAGTACACTGTCGCGTATCAGTCTCCCGACCACGTCCAGAACCAGACCGACCGCCTCGGCTAGTCCCTCTCCCCCCCCCCCCCCCCCCCCCCCCCGAGAGGCCAGCGTAATTGACTCGCCGGAGGAAACATGAAGAGCAGCAGGAGAAGAGGCAGAACCCGCTTTAGTCAGGCGATGGTACACACTAGCAGTCTGCAATGTAGGACTCGCAAGCATTTCTGTTCTTATAGTTGAGAAGTTTGGATCAAGTCCGTTCAGAAGCCAGATAAGAACCAGATGCTCACGTTGAGCCTGATGTCCTTCACGGGTAGAGGGGATCTCCCAAAGATCCAGGATTTCATCGGCAAGAACCTTCCATTCGGCGAAGTACTCAGTGACCGAACGAGCTCCTTGTCGTAGCTCAGCCATCTTGGGAAAGAGTTCACCAAGGCGAGAGAGGTTGTTAGCTTGAGAGAACATCATATGCAGGGTGTCCCACAGCTCCTTAGTGCTATCACAATTCTTGCACATCTGCTGAACTGATGGGTCCATGGAACTCAGAAGGAGAGCAAAGATACGACAACCATCACTGTACCAATCGTCGTATTCAGCACTTCCCACGGCATGAGTAGGTAGACTAGTAAGGTGGTGAGTACGTCGGATGCCTGCTAGAGACATAGTAACCCCCTTTTTCCACAACTGAAAGTTGGAGGAGGTAAGGATAGTGGTAGCCAACCTTGCATTGGAAGGAAAAGTGTTGGTAGAATCCCCTGAGGGAACAGGTGTCTGAGTGGTGCTTGTATCTGAGTCCCCCATGGCAATGGCAGGAACCTTCAATAGTCTGCAGGAGGCATCAAGGAACAATACCCGGAGACGACATCACAGTAGCAGCGCTCGATGCTCGACATCAGTGCAGCAGAGTAGAGATCGGCACGGCTTAAAGAAGCAGCAGGGGGGGCGACGGCTTCAGGGATTAGGTCATGGTTTAGGTAGCAGCGACTTCAAGTAGCAGCGACGGCTTCAGGCAGCAACTACGGCTTCAGGTAGCAGCGACGGCTTCGACGGGAGGCGTCGGCTTCAGGCAGCAGCAGATCGGCATCGGCTTCAAGAAGTAGCGACGGCAGGCGGCATCTTCAGCGGCGCACCTCCGTCAAGGGCACGGGAGGAACCAGACGACTAGCGGAGGAAGAGGCGACGAGGACGAAGAGTTTGAACGAGCGAACGGACAGCGGCGAGAGACGAGCGAAGGAGCGGAGAGAGAAAACGAGTCGAACGCGGCGGCGGCTGTGGGAGAACCCTAGTGGAGCTGCTTTGATACCATGTAATGGAGTGAATAAAATGACTTATTGTTCATAACCGGACCAAGTCATACATATATATATATATAAAAGGTAAACATAAACACAACATCTAACAATAAGTTTATCAAAGATCATGGTTTAACTGTCTCAGGGTCTACTGAGATGATTTCTAAATCTCTTATAGCACCTAAAGTTGCCCCTCTAACACTGCTTCCTAACATAAAGGATAGTCTTATCCAAGTTAGAGTATCTACAAGAGATATAGTCCCTAAGAATTTTTGAAAAAATTGTCACCTACCACTTAGAGAATGATTCATTCTCCTACCAAGAAATAATGCGATCTAGAGATTCGTTGATGTAGGCAGAAGCGATAGATGATGAAATGGACTCGCTGCTACGAAATAACACCTGACATTTAGTGGACCTCCTAAAGAAGCCAAAGTCCTTGGATGCAAGTGGGTGTTGAAGAAGTTGCACAGTAATGGGTCAATATCAAGATATAAAGCACATCTAGTCGCTAAAGACTATAGGTAATAGAGGGAATTAACTACTTTGACGTCTATTCACATGTGTGTCGCCTATCCACTATTAGGAATTTTCTTGCTTTGGCCTCTATCGAGAACTTTATAGTTCATCAGATGGATGTGAAAACAGCCTTCTTGAATGGAGAGCTTGATGAAGAGATCTACATGGCATAACCTGAAGGGTATGTTTATCCAGATCTAAAAGATAAAGTGTACAAACTAGACAAATTCATCTATGAGCTTAAACAAGCGTCTAAGATGTGACACATGAAATTTGACCAAGTAGTAAAGAGTTTTAGCTTTCAGTCCAGTCTTTCTGACAAATGCCTTTACCACCGTTTTATGTCAAACAAAACAGTCATCATATGTCTATATGTGGATGACATGTTGATTCTGAGTTCGGATCTTGTTGCAGTAAAGGATGTCAAATCCACACTCGCAAAAGAATTTGACATGGAGAACTTCGGTCCCGTCGATACCCTTTTAGGCATGAAAGTTAGAGTTGATAAGGGTAGGGTTACTCTTAGTCAGACTCATTATATTGAGCAACTTCTTTCGACCTGGGGATACAAAAACTGTAGGCCTGTAGAGACACCATTCGGTCATAATGTCAAAGTGAGCCCAAATGTTGGGACTAACATTGATCAAGTAAAATATTCCAAGCTAATTGGTAGTCTCATGTACGTCGCAAGTTGTACTCGACCAGACATTGTCTTCTCTGTTAGCATGATAAGTCGCTTTACAAGTAGTCCGAGCAAAGAGCATTGGAATGCTCTCGACAAGCTGATGAGATATCTGTCAAGTACTAAAATCACGCATTGTGCTACACTGGTTACCCTTCTACTGTGGATGAATATTCTGATGCCTCGTTGTATTCAGAAGTCGGTAACAGCAAGTTTACCAGTATATACATATTCACTTTGGGTGGAGCTGTCATCACTTGGAAATCCAAAAGACAGACTTGTATTATCTTCTATGGAAGCCGAGTTGTTTGTCTTGGCTTCGGCTGGGGAAGAGGCAGACTGGATCAGGAATCTGATACTAGATATTCCTTTGTCTAGGTTACAAGTCAACTCAGTGAGCTTGTATTGCGATAACCAAGCAGCAACTCAAGTCGTTAAGAATGCTCTCTATAATACTAAGAGGAGACATGTACGACTGAGACACGCTCTGCTAACTTATCTGAAAGAACAAGGAATTATCTTTGTGGTCGATGTGCGATCAAAAGATAATCTAGCTGATTCATTGACGAAAGGAAAGCCCAAAGATCAGTTAATCAAAATAGTGGGGGAAATGAGACTAAAGGCGACTTAGAACACCTTAGTCTACATAGATGTTTTGATTTTCCCTGATTTCCTTTGTCAAAGCAAGCACGTTGTGCTCCGTTGATGTTTTGGTTGCTGAGTACGAATCTGGTGAGTTATTTCATTCCAAATCTGATGTTAATAACTTTACCTAGATTCATCTTTTCTTACCTTTGAGGAGAGTGTTATTCTAAAATTGATAACACAATCTGACTTGGTTTGATCATTCTTTTGTTAACGGGCTTCATTCCAAACTTGATGATTTTCACTTAACTTTAGAAGAACAGTAACCCTGTCATTCCATATTGGAACACATATATAGTTGTGGTGTCCAGAAGTCCATAAATCATTTCATTGGAAATCGACATTGGATTCTGAGGTTGAACCTATAATACTCTAAGTACTCATTCTAGCTTGATTATAAAGTACTACGTTCCTTTTGTAGAACTAGATACATGTACATTTTTTAAAGTATGAATTCATTTCTAATGATATTCTATATTGAAAATTACAGGAGTTGTTGTGCATGGAGGAGCACTGGTAGGATGAGATCCTGAGCAAGATGATTTGTTGGACGTCTGAGGCTGACGACAGCTAGAGTGTTATCTGTTTCCTTTGTTTTATCTCTGCTAAGAGCATCTGTTTAGCTCTTCTTTTGATACACTTGTTATTTGAACTTTTATGCTCTTTTGTTGATTATAGACACTATGTTTGTTGGACTTATGTTGTGATCGTACTTTAGACTGTTTTGTGATACAGATGAGATTTATTGTTTATCCGTATGCGTGCATACAATTTTCTCTGAGTCTAATCGATTTTTGCAGGTGTTGGACATGGTTGTGTACTTTTCACGGTTTGATTGAACTTACACAAACCATCCTAACTGACGTCGGGTTTACCGCGGATATAGGAGGAGATTGTTAAGTATATTAATATTAATATGTCTGTGTGTCGAACCGACTCAGTAGGCCTTAACGAGTTGCGTGTCGACCTAGGGCTTGATCCCTACGCTGGAGATACTATATAACCACATTCCAAACTAGATGGGTATCATATAGAATATCTTGAGCAAACCTTAATTTTAACATTCGGCACGCGCGGACACGAAACCCATTAAGGTCGAGCCCTAGGTTGACGAAACCCATTAAGGCCTACCGAGTCGGTTCGACACGCGCAGACATATTATGAAATACCTTAACATTTTGCACCGTATGTTGAACCTTGAGGGGGTATTTTGCACCCCCAAAACTTTAGATCTACTAAGTTTGTTTAATTTATATGATCAAACATTAGATAAACTCAAAAACTGTATAAATAGATAGAATATGAACATATTTGGTGGGTACAATGTGAAAAATACCCCTTGATATTCAACCTAGGGTACAAAATGCTAACTTAAAGGTATCTGAGGGTGCAATGTGCCAAATTTAAACATTCAGGGTGCAATATGCTAAAAGCATGATATTCGGGATTGCAAACTGCAAAGTGCCAATTAGCCTACAAAAACCCTAGATTGGAAACAAATGGAATCTAAAAGTGAGCTGATCATTTTTTCGTTATAGAAATATCCTAGATTGGGGAGGAAAAAAATTTATGAACAGTAATAATCAAAATTTAGGTTTGTTTGAAACAAGATGGATGATTGGATGGAGAACCTTGGAAATTCACAGCATACAGAAAGAAAATTATGCAGAAGCATTGCAGATGAGGCAAACTTCAAATCTCAGAAATCTCAAATTTGACGTGATCAAACTCTTGAATCCAGAAAGAATACTTTAAAAACTAGTTCGCCGAGAAGAATTACCTCCCAAAAGCGAGACTCATCAGAAACCCCCGCGTCGTCATAATCCTGAACAAGTACTCCACATTCAATGCTGATCCTCCACCTCTGGCCGATCTTTTAGGGTAACCGCCGCCGCCGCCTCCACCGCCGTAACCACCGCCGGCATACCCAGCAGAAGCCTCCGGCGAGGCCCCTGCACTCCATTTGCCAAACCTACCGCGTTCCCGGAGGCCGGAATCGTAATCGGCGCGCCTCCTGTCGTCAATCAAAACTTCGTAGGCCTCCGAAGCTTGCTTGAACCTAATAATCGATCGATTTCTGACAGCCTCCGACGACTGGACGTGCCTGTCCGGGTGGAAATTTAGGGCGGACCGACGAAAAGCCTCCTTGATTTCTTCCTTCGTGGCGACTCTGCTCAGGCCCAGAGTTTTGTAGTGATCCATGGATGGATGGAGAAGAAGATGAAGAGAGGCGAGCAAGACTCATTGGAGTGGTAATTTTAGAAGCTGGTAATGAAGGAATGATTCGTTCATGGCGGACACGCGTTTCCATTCTTCGCCGCAAATGATGTTAAGATGTAGAAGCCCTGTGCGGAGATACAATTCTCTTTTATCATTCTATTAATTTAGGGAAGAACTTGGGTGAAATTCCACAGAATTTTTCTCTTCCATTAATTATGAATTCAATCCCTAGGTTTGGGACCTTTAATTAGAATTCAGCGTCAAAGCTTTAAATTTTAGTACTTTGGTCTCAAAAGTTTTTGATGGGGTTTCCCAAAATGGATTTGGTCGAACCCGATCGAACCTGTGATTTTTCGCCGCGACCTCGATCGGCTCATCGATACGATTCCAACGGGTCCATTCTCGAGTAATTTTGAGTCCCTTTAGTCCCGAAATAGCCACTGGAGCGCACGTACGTGTACATGCTAACCGCACCCTCATGGGGGTAAACACACCACATCATGGGGGTAACCGCAACCCCCACTCTCTCCCTCTCTCTCTCTCTTCACCGCCACCAAGCCTCGCCGCGCACCTCGCCGGCCCCCCACCGCACTTACCGGGCGCAGCACCGGCCGAGCCCAGGCACACGCCTCCCCCTCAGGGGGTTCGTCCAAGGCCGACCGCACCCCCCTCAGCGAGTGCGGCCGCGGCCGACCGCATCCCCCTTGGGGTGCGGCAGGGCCAGATTCCCCCTTGGGGTGCGGCAGGTCGGATTCCCCCTTTGGGGGTGCGGCCAACCCGCACCCCCTGTTGGTCTCAGCGGATGATAGGTTTAGGTCTCAGTGGATGATGTTGTTGGTCTCAGCGGATAATGTTGTAATAAAAAGCACGTGAAGGAGGAATGGAAAAGATTTTACTGTAGGTTTTTACTAGCAAAAATATTACAATACATTGATACAGGTTTCATGGCTTTATATAATAGCCAGAAGAAAATTCTAGATTCAAGCAGTAAATGGGATTAGGAGACAGTTACAACTAAAACAGTCATTAAGGTAATTAAATGCATACAGCTAATTAAGATGGTGCTGACGTCTTTTATGGTGCAGATTTTTCTTCCAACACCCCCCCCCCCCCCCCAAATCTGTGCCAGGGAAAACCCCGATATCTGCCCTAAGGCCCTTGAAGCGGTCCCGCGCTAGTGGCTTCGTCAGAATGTCGGTGACCTGAGCTTCGGATGAGCAGTGGACAAGCTCGATCTTCTTCTTCTATACGATCTTTCTGATGAAGTGGAAGCGAACATCGATATGTTTGCTCCTTCCGTGATGGATGGGATTTCTTGTGAGCATGATTGCTGATGTATTCTCGCAGTAGAGAGTGGCCCCTTCCTCAATTTCTTTAACTCCCAGTTTTTCTAACATTCTTCGCAGCCAAATGGCCTCACAGGCGGCGGAGTTTATAGCCATGTACTCCGCCTCCGTGGTGGACAGGGCTACAAAGTGCTGTTTCCGTGAGCTCCATGAGATCGGACATGTACCTGTAAAAAAGATAAAACCAGTTGTGTTTTTTCTGTCACAAAGATCACCGCCCCAGTCGGAGTCACAGTAGCCGACCAAGCTTAGTCCTTCTCCTTTCTTGAAAGTAATTCCATAGCTTGAAGTTCCTTTTAGGTAACACGGAATACGCTTTGCGGTGTGGAGATGGTCTCTGGAGGGGTTGCTCATGAATCTTGCAACTATGTTAACTGCATTCTCTATATCTGGTCTTGTGTGGGTGAGATAAAGTAGAGATCCAATTAGACTTCTATATTCTTGAACGTCAATTCCTTCATCTTGGTCGGTTTTACTGATCAGTTTAACTCCTGCTGGCATTGGGGTCAAAGTAGGATTGCAGTCGACCATATTGAATTTCTTTAAAGTAGCATGGGTATACAATTATTGGCTGAGGTGAATTATGTTGGAGCTTCTTTTGATCTGCATTCCAAGGAAGAATGTTAATTCCCCCATATCTGTCATCTCATAGTCTTCTTTCATTTTTTTCCTGAATTGGTTTATGAGGATAGATTGGGTCCCTGTGACAATAAGATCGTCAACATAGAGGCTTACAATCACTTTTTCTCTTCCTTCCTGCTTGATGTACAATGTAGGTTCACTTGGACTTTTGATGAAACCTTCATTTTGGAAATATTGGTCGATGTTACTGTTCCAGGCTCTTGGTGCCTGCTTAAGCCCATAAAGGGCTTTATGAAGTTTGTACACCATCTCTTCTTGGCCGGCAATTTCAAAGCCGGGTGGTTGGCAGACATAGACCTCTTCACTCAGTTCTCCATTTAAAAATGCAGATTTCACATCGAGATGGTATATTGGGTAGTCATGTTGTACAACAAGAGATAAGATTAATCTGATGGTAGCTTGTCGAGCAACTGGCGCGAAAGCTTCTGTGTAGTCCTCTCCAAATTTCTGGCAGTACCCTTTTGCAACCAAACGGGCCTTATGTTTCACAATTTCTCCTTCCTGATTCAGTTTGGTCTTATAGACCCACTTCAGACCAATGATTTCCTTGTTGTTGGGTCTAGTAACCAGTGTCCATGTCTTATTTCTTTCAATGCAATTCAGTTCTTCTCTCATTGCAGATCTCCATTCTTCTTCTTTCACGGCTTCAACAAAAGTAGTGGGGGATGAGGTGTACAACCCGTATTCGCCGAGAGGTCCCACCCAGACTCAAGGTCACTAGAAGGAGAGATGTTTGGGACAAGTAAGCGTTTGCATGAGCCAAAAGGGGCTTTGGCCCGAAGAGCATGTGGAAGCACTCGCTGGCGAGTGCGCACTGGAGCGCGGACGGACGGGCGTATGAGGGTCGAGGCCCCGCTTGCTTGGGGAATCAGGAAGTAAGCGAATGGTGCCTTCACGGACCACTCGCCCAGGGAGGCGAATGGTGCCTTCAGGGACCACTCGCACAAGGGGATCTGGGGGCAAACTGACCTAGATACCCCCTGTGGGCTGTTAATAGCCCCTCAGAACAGCGGAGTTAGGCTGTTAGCAGACCAATTTGGGGTGCGGTTAGTAAGAACAAACAGCGGACTCACGCTATTTGCAGTCCAAGATTAGAAAATCTATAAATAGACCCTTAAGGGCACCTTGGAGGGAGAGGATCTTTTTTTAAGCTCTCTCCACCAGGCAATTTTCGGAGTTGGCTGCTAGTGCCCTCCAAGGTGTCCGACTGAGCATTGGTTTGGGAGGGGAAGCTCTCTAAGATCTTCCGGGTGTGTGGCGGGACCTCCTCGCTGCAGCCTTGGGTCTGTTCCAGTTTTTCCATCCAAAGTCAGGAGAGTTTAGTGCGGGAGAAGTAGGCGCAGGTTACACCCCCGGTGGGTCCGAACTCAGAGACCGGTTGACGGTTTCAACATTTTTGGTGCGGTGAGCGTGGACCGTAGTCCGTGCAAGAAAATCCCAAGTTGAGTTCGATGATAAGAGATGGAGGAAATGGTTCTGACCCAGGCCACTCGCAGCCACCAGCAACAATGGAGTGGCTGGAGATGTTCGAGAAGTTCAAGCGAGAGGTCAAGCAGACCATGCAAGTAGCTCTCGTTGGCAGTGGCGAGTGCGAGACACCCGTGGTCCCGGTGGTTCCGCCCCAGCAAATCGGCGAGAACGCTCCGGGCCAGCGGCTGGGAAAAGAGGTCGCGGCGGAAGCAAGCGCGCGGGATCTCCCCGGGCGGCAGCTGTTCAACCGCCCGACGAGTGCGGAGGTGTGTGAGCTGACTCCGCGCGAGAGGACCACTCGCCGAGCAGGGGATGGGAGTCCTTTCTGTGAGTTAATCCTCTCGGCCCCGGTGCCAGAAGGGTTCAGGGGGTCGGAGATGTCTTACTACACCGGCAGAGACGACCCAGTCCTGCATCTGCAGTGGTTTGAGGACATGGTCTCGATCCTTCCAATGATAGATGCCTTCCAGTGCAGGCTCTTTGCCACCACTCTGAAGGAGAAGGCGAGGGACTGGTTCCACCAGCTTCCCGTGGGTTCCATCTACGCCTTCGAGGACTTGCGGCGGAGCTTCAGGTTGCGCTTTTCAACATCGAAGAAGAGGAGGTGGAAGAGGGGGCAGGGTGGCGTTGCCTTACTGTGACTTTCATCAGGAAGAAGGTCACGCGACGGCCACCTGCCCAGAATTTCTGGAGATGAGGGGAAGAGGCCAGCATCAGCAGCGGCCTGTGAGGATCGAAGAGGTGATGAGAACTGTTGAAGGTTTCTCATCAAGGGTGGCGGGGGATCGAGACCCGCCATCAACAACGCGCTGCGCCTGAGAAACAGGGCCAGAGATGCGTTGGGGTGTATGGGCTGCAGCCCTTGTAAAAAAAGCGGACCGGAAGTGCGGCCCACATCGAGCGAGGTGTGGGAGACGGCGCCGGCCCGTCAACCGCGGCAGCCAGCCCACTGGTGTGGAGATGGACCGGCCTGTGAGTTGGGTTGCCAGCCCATCAGTGTGGTGGTTGGGCCGGGTTGTTACAAAAAAGTGCACTTTTTTGTAACAACCCGACCCAACCACCACACTGATGGGCTAGCAACCCGGCTCACAGGCCGGTCCATCTCCACACCAGTGGGCTGGCTGCCGCGGTTGGACAAGGACTGCAGTCCGGTGCACCCCACCCATGGCTGAGCCTGTTTCTCAGCTACAGTGGGATGTTGATGGCGGGTCTCGATCCCCCGCCACCCTTGATAAGGCACCTTCAATAGTCCTCATCACCAACTGAGCTGCACCTTTAACAGTCCTCATCACCAACTGAGCTGAGAAATAGGCTCAGCCATGGGTGGGGTGCACCAGACTGTAGTCCTTGTCCAACCGCGGCAGCCAACCCACTGGTGTGGAGATGGACCGACCTGTGAGCCGGGTTGCCAGCCCATCAGTGTGGTAGTTGGGCCAGGTTGTTACACACTGTCCAGGCTCTCACCTAGCTGGCAGGGCCGAAGGCTCACTCGGTGGCAGGTTCCCAAAGTTCCAAAGGTTGGCCCCGAGCAGACCCGCTGTCCAGGCTCTCACTTAGCTGGCAGGGCCGAAGGCTCACTCGGTGGCAGGTTCCCAAATTTCCAAAGGTTGACCCCGAGCAGACCCACTGTCCAGGCTCTCACCTAGCTGGCAGGGCCGAAGGCTCACTCGGTGGCAGGTTCCCAAAGTTCCAAAGGTTGGACCCGAGCAGACCCGCTATCCAGGCTTTCACCTAGCTGGCAGGGCCGAAGGCTCACTCGGTGGCAGGTTCCCAAAGTTCCAAAGGTTGGCCCCGAGCAGACCCGCTGTCCAGGCTCTCACTTAGCTGGCAGGGCCGAAGGCTCACTCGGTGGCAGGTTCCCAAAGTTCCAAAGGTTGGCCCCGAGCAGACCCGCTGTCCAGGCTCTCACCTAGATGGCAGGGCCGAAGGCTCACTCGGTGGCAGGTTCCCAAAGTTCCAAAGGTTGGCCGCGAGCAGACCCGCTATCCAGGCTCTCACCTAGCTGGCAGGGCCGAAGGCTCACTCGGTGGCAGGTTCCCAAAGTTCCAAAGGTTTGCCCCGAGCAGACCCGCTGTCCAGGCTCTCACCTAGCTGGCAGGGCCGAAGGCTCACTCGGTGGCAGGTTCCCAAAGTTCCAAAGGTTGTCCCCGAGCAGACCCGCTGTCCAGGCTCTCACCTAGCTGGCAGGGCCGAAGGCTCACTCGGTGGCAGGTTCCCAAAGTTCCAAAGGTTGGCCCCGAGCAGACCCGATGTCCAGGCTCTCACCTAGCTGGCAGGGCCGAAGGCTCACTCGGTGGCAGGTTCCCAATGTTCCAAAGGTTGGCCCCGAGCAGACCCGCTGTCCAGGCTCTCACCTAGATGGCAGGGCCGAAGGCTCACTCGGTGGCAGGTTCCCAAAGTCCCAAAGGTTGGCCCCGAGCAGACCCGCTGTCCAGCCTCTCACCTAGCTGGCAGGGCCGAAGGCTCACTCGGTGGCAGGTTCCCAAAGTTCCAAAGGTTGGCCCCGAGCAGACCCGTTGTCCAGGCTCTCACCTAGCTGGCAGGGTCGAAGGCTCACTCGGTGGCAGGTTCCCAAAGTTCCAAAGGTTGGCCAAGAGCAGACCCGCTGTCCAGGCTCTCACCTAGCTGGCAGGGCTGAAGGCTCACTCGGTAGTAGGTTCCTAAAGTTCCAAAGGGTGGCCCCGAGCAGACCCGCTGTCCAGGCTCTCACCTAGCTGGCAGGGCCGAAGGCTCACTCGGTGGCAGGTTCCCAAAGTTCCAAAGGTTGGCCCCGAGCAGACCCGCTGTCCAGGCTCTCACCTAGCTGGCAGGGCCGAAGGCTCACTCGGTGGCAGGTTCCCAAAGTTCCAAAGGTTGGCCCCGAGCAGACCCGCTGTCCAGGCTCTCACCTAACTGGCAGGGCCGAAGGCTCACTCGGTGGCAGGTTCCCAAAGTTCCAATGGTTGGCCCCGAGCAGACCCGCTGTCCAGGCTCTCACCTAGCTGGCAGGGCCGAAGGCTCACTCGGTGGCAGGTTCCCAATGTTCCCAAAAGTTGGCCCCGAGCAGACCCGCTGTCCAGACTCTCACCTAGCTGGCGGGGTCGAAGGCTCACTCGGTGGCAGATTCTAAAGACTCCCAAGATTGACTGGGGAAGAAAGGGAAGTTAAAGGCAAAAAGTAAGCGGGCACAAGTCTGAACATAAGATCGCCAAATGGTGCTCGTACCAAAGGCACTCGCGGGCGAATGGTATAGATATACGTCGCCACTCGGCAAGCGAAGCGCGCGGCGAAACTCCGACCGATCTGAGGGTTGTGAGACGCCCCACGATGAACGGGCAAGAACTCCGCCGAGCCAAGTGGTCAGCCTCTCACGCGACGACTACTCACGCAAAATGACCGTCTCCGACGAGTGACCCGGTGAAGGGAGGGCGAAACGTCCTGCGACTAACCTACAGCGTGGAAATAGGGCGAGTTCCCCCTATAGTTCGTTGAGCGGCGGCAGCAATCATGCGAATAACGCAACGTCCTAAAGAGCCTAGCGAGACACGAAAACGTAATAGAAAAGCATTCGCAACAGAGGGTCAGCGTTAATAAAAAAGAGAGGGGGGTTCCGCTCCAGATATATTTCAAAATAGAAGCGTGAGATAAAAGTTCATCACAAAATACATTCATGGATTCCTAGGGCTATCGCCAGAAAGGCCGCGGCTTTCATCTGAGTCGACGAGGATGGTCCCATCCTTCCGCAGAGGATCCTCATCCTCGGGGACGGGAACTGACACGAAGATGTCCGGCACGACCTGACGGGCGGAGAGCGTCTCAGCGCCTTCCTTCAGGTGTCCGGCATCGCGAAGTGTAAAATTTTTCGAATCTTTATGAAGTGAGCAGAAATCATACAACTTAGAGTTCACAAGCCAAGCAACCAGAAGCAAATGGAGGCAAACAAATGATCTTTATTGATAGCAACTTCAAATTACAAGGCAAGGTATGCTTGGCGAGACATGATTTCGCCAGCACAAACACCAAAGGAAAAAATACAAGTTGAAGATAACTTGAGACCGCGCGGTCTCCCTACGATCTCAGCAACTTGTCAGACCGCAACCCGCTGCCGATCTCAGAACAACACCAGACCGCTGATCAGACCGCACCCCTCCTTCCGAACTCCTGATTCTCCCGAACTCCAGCAACACAACTCCAAGCCGCAGACCGCCCGAACACTTTCAGAGGAAGAGGTGATCGCTGCTGCCCGCACTATCCGCAGAAGCTGTACAATAAGAGTTCAATCAGCAGACCGCCCGGTCACACAAATAGAGACCGCAGGAAAGAAGAGAACTCAGCTTACACTTGGTGTGTCCTATAATTATTGTTGTCGATGGGTCCTATTTATAGGCGTGAGACCTGATCCAGTCACCACCCTATGAGATAGGATCACCACCCTCCAGACCGCGCAACCTTACCGGTCACACCGCGCGATCAGCAACAGTACTCCTGCTTCAATTTAGGTGAGCTCGCCAGCTTCAACCAAACCATGAGAGACCGCCACTCTCATAGTGAGATCGCGACTCCACAAGGAGATCGCCAGACCACCACGAAGCTGCTCACCACCTGTGTTCGCCAGAGACCGCGAACACAGCCAGTTCGCCATTAGACTGCGAACTCATGTCCGCATGCCGGTCTCCTCCTGAGACCGCGAACAGCGTCTAGCTTGCATACCAGTCTCCTCTTGAGACCGCGAACTGAGACCACGCGACTTAGTCCCTTAGTCCGCGAATACCACCAGAAAGCCCGGTCAGCCACCAGACCGCATTCTAGAAAACCTGGATCAAACTGTGCGGTCACACCAGACCGCCACAGCCTTGAAGAAGACAGCTCGCCACGCGGTCACGCACAGACCGCGCACACCTGAAGACGATCAGCCCGCCACGCGGTCATAGACAAACTGCGCGGCCTTCACCTTCAGCCGCCTTGGACCCATACCAGCGATCAATCCAGGAGACCACAGCTAGGCTTAAACAAGCCAGACCGCAGAGGCAGACCGTCAGGCCGTGCGGTCACGCCAGACTGCCCGACCTCCTCCCAGACCGCCCAGGTCCAAAAGTCCTCTAACTTCCACTTCAACAATTTCAACACTCCCCCTTGAAGTGGGAAGTTGAAACTAGCCCCAGTAGGCTCCTTAGCCGCGTGAACGGCCCTTTCGCCAACGCCTTTGTGAAGATGTCCTCCACGTTGTCCGCACTCCGCACATGCTCGACCGAAAGATATCCCTCCAGCACCTTCTCCCGTATGATGTGATGCTCGATCTCGATATGCTTGGTCCTCGAGTGACAAACTGGATTGGTAACCAGTTTGAGAGCACTCTCGTTGTCACCGCGTAGCAGAGTCGGCTCTCGAACCTCCTTGTGGACGTCTCCCACCAACCTCCTAAGCCAGATGGCTTCCTGAGCTGCCAAGGCCGAAGCCTTGTATTCCGCTTTCGTGGTGGAGACCGATACGGAATCCTGCTTCTTGTTGCACCATGATATAGCTGTAGGGCCCGCCATGAAGACGAATCCAGATGTCGACTTCCGATCATCCAAATCTCCCCCGTAGTCAGCATCCATGTACCCGTGCACCTCGAAGCTCGCATCCCTCCTGTATAGGAGACCCATGTCCGAGGTCGCCTTGACATACTTCAGAATATTCTTGGCCGCTAGCAGATGAGGTACCCGTGGCTCCGCCATATATCGACTCACTCTGCCAACTGCATATGCAATATCCGGCCTCGTGATCGTCAGATAAATCAAGCTCCCAACCAGAGCTCAGAACACCAATGGATCTTGCAGAATCCTCCCCTCATCCTTGCGAAGTTTTGTGGCCTTCTCCAGAGGTGTGGAAGTGCACTTCCCTTCCTTCATGCCGAATCGCTCCACGATTCGCTCCGCACATCCGGCCTGTGTCACCAGCACTCCACCTTCCTTCCTCTGCACCTCGAGTCCAAGGAAATGGTGAAGCTCACCTAAGTCCTTCATCTCGAACCTGATAGACAGCTCGGCCCGAAGCTGCGTTACCTCCTCCTTCGAGTTCCCCGTCACGATCATATCGTCGACGTATAGCAGCACGATGACTTGAAGCTCCCCGCTCTTTTTGACGAACAAGCTTGAGTCTGAGTCTGAAGCACCAAATCCCCAGAATAGGAGATATTCTGCGATCTTCCCGTACCACGCCCTCGGCGCTTGCTTCAACCCATACAGGGCCTTCTTCAGCTTGCAGACATGCTCCGGAAAATCTTCAGACACAAAGCCTGGTGGCTGGACCATGAAGATATCCTTGTCAATCTCGCCGTACAAGAAAGCGTTCTTGACGTCGAGCTGCCAAATCTCCCATCCACTGAACGCCGCCAAGGCAATGATGAACCAAATTGAAGTCATTTTTTCCACCGGACTGAATGTCTCCTCGTAGTCTTCACCGTATTGCTGCGAGAACCCCCGAGCTATAAGGCGAGCCTTGTACCGCTCGATGCTGCCGTCAGCTTTCTTCTTGAGCTTGTAGACCCACTTGCATGTCACAGGAGTGGTGCCCTTGGGCTTGGGCACAAGAGACCAGGTCTCATTCTTCTCGAGAGCTGCCATCTCTTCTTGCATAGCAATGTCCCACTCCTTCACGCCTCTGGCCTTCTCAAAGCTCAATGGCTCCCTCTCATCCAAGGGACCAGCGAAGAAACATGAGACGAAGCTCACTGTGTTTCCTCCTGTATAGCGATCAGGGGAGACGATCTCCCGCTTCGACCTCCTCAGCTCCTTCCCCTGAACCGCATTATCTCCAGGTGCTTCTTCCCTAGCTCCTCTTCTAGACGTGCTAGGAGCATCGCTCCCCCTACTCCCTGAACCAAAAGCCCCCGTCTCGGAACTAGAAGGAGATGGACCACCTGGTGACACAGGTAGCTCCACCTGAAGATCCTCCACAGCTTTCTCCGGCACCTCCACCCTGCTCTCTAGTAGCTCCACACCAGAAGACCCCTTGTAAGATGTCACCTCATCGAACACGACGTCGCGAGATACAACAAATATCCGCGTCTCCGGGTCCATGCACTTCCAGCCTTTCTTCCGCTTATCGTATCCCACGAAGACTAGCTTTCTTGCTTTCGCATCTAGCTTCGTCCGAAGAGCATCTGGAACATGCATGTAGCAGGTGGAACCAAACACCCTAAGGTGTGCCACGCTTGGCTTCTCCTTGAACATCATCTCATGCGGAGTCAACATGTTGATGGGACTTAAAAGGCATCCTGTTGATGACGTAGGCAGCACAAGACATTCCCTCCGCCCAGAAGGACTTTGGGATACTCTTGGCATGCAGCCAACTTGCAGGTCTCCGTTAGATGACGGATCTTCCGCTCTGCAACTCCGTTCTGCTGTGGAGTATGTGCACAAGTGAGCTCTCTCCGGATGCCTGCCTTCCTGCAAAAAATAGAGAACTCACTGGAGGTGAACTCCCCTCCGTTGTCAGTCCTCAGCTTCTTCACCCGCAGTCCTAGCCGACCCTCCACGAGCTCTTTGAACTCCACAAACTTGGTAAACGCCTCCGCCTTCTCCTTCAGGAAATATACCCAGACATATCTGGTGTAATCATCGATCAACACCAGCATATATCTGCTGCCTCCGAGGCTTGGGGTAGCAGTAGGTCCCATTAAGTCACCGTGGATGCACTCCAACGGCACACTACTCCTTGTCTGCGACTTATCAAACGGTAGTCGATGAGACTTGCTGAACTGACATCCCGCGCAAACATGACCTTCACCGTAGGAAGATAGACTTGGCAGGCCCTTGACCAGACCTCTCACCGCCATAGCTTTCAGCTTGTCCATCCCTACGTGCCCCAACCTCTCATGCCATATAACGGCACCATCATTCGTCTTCATCTTGTCGACGTAGGAACTTGTCGATAAAATGAACAAGTCCTTTGCCCGTCTCCCGACATGGACGACCTCGGCCTTTACGACCTCAAAATTGCGTAGAAACTTCACTTCTGTTGGGCCGAACAGAACGTGATACCCAGCGTCTACAACGTTGGTCACGGAGAAGAGGTACCAGACACGTGATAGACGCTCTTCAAAGTAAGTGGCCCTCTATCACTGCCCAAGGAAACAACCCCCACCTTCTCTACTGGATGCACAGTATTATCAGCAGTAATGATTGCATTGTTACCTGTATAGGGCTGTGCAGAAGAAAGCTTGGTCTCGTCTCCGGTGAGGTGATGACCACACCCCGAGTCCACGATCCAGTCTTCCAGATAGTTGATAGGAGCCGAAGCTCCAACAGAAGCCGAGAAGGCTCCTCCCCAACCTCCTTCAAAGTGCCTGGCCTCAGCTTCCTCCTTCTCCATAGCATGCCCAGCTTGGGTGACCACCCTGCAATCCTTCCTGATGTGGCCATACTTGCCACACTTGAAGCACTTCGGACCTTCACCCTTCTTCTTCCCGTCAGCCTTGGGAGCATACCCCCTTTCCTGCTCCAGAAGTTGAAGGCCCATAGCCTCCTCCAACGGTCTTCTTCTTCTTATCCCACTTCTTCTTCTTCCCCGAGAAGAGCACCTCGCCATCTCCCCCAGCCACGGACACCCCCGCCATCTGCCTTGCCAAACTTTCTTGCGATGCAAGCAAGTTCTCCAGCTCCAACAGAGACGGCTGATTTGCCCATCCCTCCACCGACGTCACAAAGGCAACATATTCCTTCCGCAAGCCGCGGATGATGTGCCTCTTCAGCTTCACCTAAGAGATAGGCTCATCAGGATCCAATGCTGAGATTTTAGCGCACAAGTTCTTCATCTTCAGAAAGAAAGTGGAGATAGAAAGATCACCCTGAGCCGACCTTGTCAGCTCATTCTCCAAGAACTGTAGCCTTGCTACATTCTTCTTGTTAAACAGCCCATCCAGGGCTCTCCAGATCTCCCCAGCCAATCCACACCCCAAGATGTGATCAAACAGGTCAGGTGAGATTGCCCTCTTCAGAGTGAACTCTGCCTTCGCATTCGTCCTCCTCCAAGTTCTCACCTCAGCCCCATTATCCCCTTCCGGGATAACTTCCTGCGTCTGATCTCCTCCAACTACCTCCCAGAGGTACTCACCTAGAAGATAGCTTTGCATACACGACTTCCACTTCTTGAAGTTAGTCGATGTAAGCATCTCAATTCCACGACCCCTCGCTTCCATTGCTCTACCACTGGTTCCTTCTTCACAAAGGCGATGGCTACTCTAAGTTGCTCACTGCTCTATCCACTCCAACCTTGCTCTGATACCATGTGAAATTTTTCGAATCTTTATGAAGTGAGCAGGAATCATACAACTTAGAGTTCACAAGCCAAGCAACCAGAAGCAAGTGGAGGCAAACAAGTGATCTTTATTGATAGCAACTTCAAATTACAAGGCAAGGTATGCTTGGCGAGACATGATTTCGCCAGCACAAACACTAAAGGAAAAAATACAAGTTGAAGATAACTTGAGACCGCGCGGTCTCCCTACGATCTCAGCAACCTGTCAGACCGCAACCCGCTGCCGATCTCAGAACAACACCAGACCGCTGATCAGACCGCACCCCTCCTTCCGAACTCCTGATTCTCCCAAACTCCAGCAACACAACTCCAAGCCGCAGACCGCCCGAACACTTTCAGAGGAAGAGGTGATCGCTGCTGCCCGCACTATCCGCAGAAGCTGCACAATAAGAGTTCAATCAGCAGACCGCCCGGTCACACAAATAGAGATCGCAGGAAAGAAGAGAACTCAGCTTACACTTGGTGTGTCCTATAATTATTGCTACCGATGGGTCCTATTTATAGGCGTGAGACCTGATCCAGTCACCACCCTATGAGATAGGATCACCACCCTCCAGACCGCGCAACCTTACCGGTCACACCGCGCGATCAGCAACAGTACTTCTGCTTCAATTTAGGTGAGCTCGCCAGCTTCAACCAAACCATGAGAGACTGCCACTCTCATAGTGAGATCGCGACTCCACAAGGAGATCGCCAGACCGCCACTAAGCTGCTCACCACCTGTGTTCGCCAGAGACCGCGAACACAGCCAGTTCGCCATCAGACCGTGAACTCCTGTCCGCATGCCGGTCTCCTCCTGAGACCGCGAACAGCGTCCAGCTCGCATACCAGTCTCCTCCTGAGACCGCGCAACTAAGTCCCTTAGTCCGTGAATACCACCAGAAAGCCCAGTTAGCCACCAGACCGCATTCTGGAAAACCTGGATCAAACTGTGCGGTCACACCAGACCGCCACAGCCTTGAAGAAGATAGCTCGCCACGCGGTCACGCACAGACCGCGCACACCTGAAGACGATCAGCCCTCCACGTGGTCACAGACAGACCGCGCGGCCTTCACCTTCAGCCGCCTTGGACCCATACCAGCAATCAAGCCAGGAGACCATAGCTAGGCTTAAACAAGCCAGACCGCAGAGGCAGACCGCCAGGCCCTGCGATCACGCCAGACCGCCCAGGTCCAAAAGTCCTCTAACTTCCACTTCAACAATTTCAACAGTACCTGCAGCGTGTGCTCCGCGGCGTCCTGCGCACTCTCCTGCAACAACTCCTCAAACTCATAATCGGAGTAAAGATGTTTCTTACTCCCTTCCCGAAGGTTTAAGGCCGCGGCATCTCGCAGACGCTGGATCTCGGCTTTTGACTCCCGAACCTCGTCCTCCAGCCCGGCCACACGCACGCGGAGCATGGCGGCGCTGGTAGTGTCCTGGGATGAGGGAGATAGTAAGATGGGGAGCAGAAAGGCGAAAACACAAATGCTTTCGGGAAATTGCGTACCTCCCGAACGGGGCGATGGGCAAGAAGGGTCTCGACAGCCTCCAACTTGAGCTTCAGCTCCAAGACCTCGGCTGAAGCGAGGGATCGAGTAGACTCCACATCGCTAAGGTTTCGCGTGAGGTTGATGCTGCGGCACGAAGACATATGGGCGAGCTCGAAGGCTTGGAGGAAAGCTCGCGAGGTTTCGTGAGCGAGCACCTGAGTCTTTTCGGCATCGAAGACATCCGCGTCGTCTCTACCATAGATAGCATAGCCGATGGCGTGGGCTTCACCGCTGGCTACCTCGGTCTCGATCCAGGAAGAATGGAGGGTGGACAGCGATACCCTGTTCGCATTCCGGTCCCACTGAACGAGTGGGGCTCCTGTAGGATCCACGAACTTTTCGTCGTGCGCGAAATTTCGATGGTCTCTGGGCAGCGGCTTCAAACGAATCTCCTTCTGCAGAGCCGAGGTTCCGGTCGGAGCATTCATGGTAGGAGCCTCAACTAAGGTTCCCTTATCCTTCGCGGGTGGGGGGGGCATCTCCTTCGCAGGGGAGGGAGCTTTACCTTTTGCAGAGGTGGGGGTTTTAGATTTCTTAGAGGAAAGGGCGGGAGGGGGAGCATCCGGCTTCCGCTTCTGGCCACCAGACTTAGAAGCTGCCAGGTCATCCCAGCAGAGTTCTGCGGCAGCCCGCGCTGCAGACAGAGAAAGTCCCAAGGCCGTCCCAGCCGGAAGAGGGGGATGGAGCGGAAAGTCGCGCACACCTGCGTCCGTAACAAGTTCACTCAGCCATAAAGAGAAGGGAAGAGACAAATTTGAGCATACCGGAACCACCCAAACTTACCCTCTCCGGGAGAAATGGGCGGGAGCGAGTTGACGTTTCGCCGGAGATAGAAAACATCCATCCCGTGCTCCAAGATGAACTGGTGGATCTTGGCCTCATGACCGCCCATGGACGGGGGTTTGAAGGTCGATTCTTCCTCTTGCACCGGCGCGAAGAGAACGTTACCGAAGTTCCCGCGGACGAAGACGAAGCTGTAGGTCCAATCGTGGTTCTTGTTCGCGAGACCGGCCACTTTTAGTGGACTCTGGCCCGAAAAGAAGGCCGTCCAGCTCTTCGCCCGAAAGGTAAAGAGCTTGCGGAAAACGGGGAGGCTAAACTCTATTCCCTCCTCGCGCAAGTAGCAGGCGAACCCCACCAACATGGCAATAGAGTTCGGATTAAGCTGAGCGGGAACGACTCCGAAGTAGCGGAGCGTCTGGCGAAGCTCCTGCCAGATGGGGAGGCGGAAGCCCACCTCGAAGTGTTCCAGCGGAACCGCGAGGGTGCCCGGGGCAAAGGTATTGATGCGGTCGTCTGGCCCAGGGCGGGTTGCGGAAAAGGCCGGCGGAATATAGTTTGCAACAGTGGTCATATATTCCTCTTCGGAGAGATCGCAGGGGTCGAAATCCTACTGAGCAAACGCGCTCGCGCACTTACCTCTTCCATCTGGTTCGCCACCCATCTCGCGAGAGTGAGGAAAATCCGAGGTTGCGCGGATGAGAGAAGGGCGAGTGCTTGCGAGAGGAGAGAGATGGAAAATCAAAGTGAAACGTAATAAATGAAGTTGGTGACCAACTATTTATAGAAAAGTAAAACTCGGGGGGGGGGGGGGGCCTAGGCAGCGGGTGTGCGGATAGTGACCGCGCTTCTCCGACGCCTTGGAACCCGCGCCAAGGCTTCTCGCCTGTTGGAAGCGAAGACAGGACGAATGGTCGCCCGACGAGAAGTAAGGCGGTAAAAAATATATATATATATGGGTGGCGTACAAGATGCCAGCATTCGGCGGAAGCATAAAAAGCTACAAGAAACCAAGACGGAATAGGAGGAGAAAAGAGTCATTCACAGAACAATCAGAAAAATATTACAGAACCAAAGGAGTCTAGTAACGTCTTTGCGAAATGCTAGCAGCGGAGCCAAGGGGGCGAGTGTCGGTAGGCTAATGCTCGATCCAATGCCATCGACCCCGACCTCGCGTCCCCGCCTCCGGAGGCATTCGCGGGTAGTAATAAGCGTTCATAGTGATTTCCCGGTTGGCCAAATGCAGCTGATACCTGGCTCGCGCAGCGTGTCTCCCAGGAGAAAGTTCCCCGTCCTCATCACCCAGGCGATCCACCTCAGCAAGGAGGCGCGCATAATGCCGATGAAGAGACTTCAGCTCGCGCCTTGTGTCGGTCCGCTGCCCGTCTAGCTGTCCTGCGAGGTCCCGCTGCATGAATATGAGTTTGCCGAGCACCTCTTTCGTTCGCTCCTTCATGGTGTGGGCGTCGGAAGGGTCACCTAAAAAATCCGAAAGCTCTCCAGGGGAAGGAGGCGCCGAGACCATCCCTTCTCCCCCCTCATAATAGGATCCCATGGGGGAGGCCTCTCGGAAAACTGCGAAGACAAAAATGTTAGTCTTGACAAGTAAAAAAGAGAAAGTCATGTGTCAGGACGGGTGAGCTCACTAACCCGGCACGGACACGCCTTGCTTGGGGGGAGGGAGCGTGGAAGGCTGCCCTTCGAATAAGCTAGTGGTAGGATGCAGGGATTTCCCTCTCCCGGGGGGTAAGGCACCTGGGTGGCGACTGTAGGAATACGGTCAAGGTCTCGAACCGGAGAGCCCCCGCGCCCATTTGCGTAGGTAGGAGTTCCCTGGCGAAGAGGGGAGCGACGAGGGGTGGCAGGCCGTTCTGCGGCGTCAGGATTAAGTGCTGCGAAAAGTAGCGATCAAAGGCGGGAAATTTGCGGAATAATTACACTATTTTCCGATTACCTGCTTGCTGCAGAGTCTCGCCCCGAGTACTCAAAGGAGCAGGGTTCTCGTCAGGAGGGGGTCTCGCATCATCAGGCCGGGGCATTGCGGTTTTTGCCGAAGCGGTCTCACGACCTTTCTCAAGAACGGATGCCTCCTGCGAATGGTTAGCACCATGGTAATGACACTATCTCGAGGGTCGGCAGGGGTATCAAAGGAAGTAGGAATACCTGCATCTGGGTATCAGGCGGGGGGTTATTTGCCGGATGGGGAGATTCCGAGGCAGACTCGCCTCCCGCACGGTCCCGCCGGACCGTCAGGGCTCTCCTAGAGCGGAAGGGAGAGTTATGGTCTTTCTTCGAAGAGCGCCAGGGGGTGAACCGGACAGTTTTAGGGGCGTTTTTCTCCTGGGCCGCGGCCAGGCTATCCAGCATCTCTTGCGAGATCGGCTTCGGGGACGGTCTCATGAAAGCCATCTCAAAAGCGGCGAAAGCTCAAAATGTAGGAGGAAGTTGTGCCGAAGAAAAGAGAGCGCTCCGAAGAAAATGCTCAGGGTAGGGATATATATAGCACAACGGTGGGACCCACAGAAAGATTCTGTCCAGATCAGCAGGACACTCCTCGAATACCGGGTTAGACTGTTCTTTCCGAGCGGAAGATCCACTCGCAAAGAGCGGGGATTGTGTACAACCCGTATTCGCCGAGAGGTCCCACCCAGACTCAAGGTCACTTGAACGAGAGATGTTAGGGACAAGTAAGCGTTCACATGAGCCAAAACGGGCTTTGGCCCGAAGAGCATGTGGAATCACTCGCTGGCGAGTGCGCGCTGGAGCGCGGACGGACGGGCGTATGAGGGTCGAGGCCCCGCTTGCTTGGGGAATCAGGAAACCGAATGGTGCCTTCACGGACCACTCGCCAAGGGAGGCGAGTGGTGCCTTCAGGGACCACTCGCACAAGGGGATCTGGGGGCAAAATGACCTAGATACCCCCTGTGGGCTGTTAATATCCCCTCAGAATAGCGGAGTTAGGCTGTTAGCAGACCAATTTGGGGTGCGGTTAGTAAGACCAAACAGCGGACTCACGCTATTTGCAGTCCAATATTAGAAAATCTATAAATAGACCCTTAAGGGCACCTTGGAGGGAGAGGATCTTTTTTTTAAGCTCTCTCCTCCAGGCAATTTTTGGAGTTGGCTGCTAGTGCCCTCCAAGGTGCCCGACTGAGCATTGGTTTGGGAGGGGAAGCTCTCTAAGATCTTCCGGGTGTGTGGCGGGACCTCCTCGCTGCAGCCTTGGGTCTGTTCCAGTTTTTCCATCCAAAGTCAGGAGAGTTTAGTGCGGGAGAAGTAGGCGCAGGTTACACCCCCGGTGGGTCCGAACTCAGAGACCGGTTGACGGTTTCAACATGAGGCAAGAAGAGCAAACTCATTATTTTGGTATATCTCTTCTAGTGAACGAGTGTTTTTAGGCGATGATGATTCAAGATCTGGTCCTTTAGGATCTGAGACTGATTCAGTCTCCTTGCCAAGGAGGGGGCTGGGGTTTAACTCCAGCTCAACCGGCACTGCAGGAGCTGTAGAAAATTGAGAAGAATCTGAGCCCCAATCCCACTTGTTACCCTCATCAAAGATGGCATCTCTTGAGACAATGATATTATTGGTGGTTGGTACTAGGAGTCTATATCCTTTGCTTTCTTCATTATAACCAATAAACACACATTTCTCACTTGATGGTTCTAGTTTATCTCTTTTGGTGGTATTTTTGTGTGCATAGGCAATACACCCAAAGGTTTTGAGATGGGAGATGTTTGGTCTTAGATTGAGCCTTATAGGGTGTGAAATTTGATAGTCCTCTTGTAATGCTTCTGTTCAAAATATAAATGGCTGTAGAGGTGGCCTCACCGCACAGAGATTTGGGACAGGAGGTATGAGTCAGCAAGGACCTACCCATTTCTACAAGTGTCCTGTTTCTTCTTTCTACTATCTCGTTTTGTTGTGGTGTTCCCGGAGTTGTGAGTTGTCTTGATATCCCATTTTCAGAACATAGCTTATTGAATTCTGCCGACAGGAACTCACCTCCTCGATCACTCCTGATGGCTTTGATTCTTCTTTCACATTGATTTTCTATTTGGGCTTTAAATGTTTTGAAAAAACTGAGTGCTTCAGATTTGAGGGTTAGATAGAAGATCCACATGTATTTGGTGTGGTCATCGACTATCAGCATGTAATACCTTTTACCCCCTAGTGTTGGTGTACTTGCAGGTCCCCATAGATCAATATGTAAGAGATCTAAGGGTCATGTAGCTTTGCTTACAGTAGTTTTTGGAAAAGGTAGACGGTGAGATTTGCATTGAGCACATGTGTCACATTGGCCTGTTATGTTTTTAATTTTGGGAAGCCCAACAACCAAATCTTCATCATGGAGTTGTTGAAGAGTTTTGAAATTTATGTGCTCGAGCCTATGATGCCAAAGGTGTGTGAGATCTTGATGATGGCCCTCATGAACAGTCAGGGCATTTGGTGAGCATGGTCTTAAAATGATAGTATAGATGTTGTTTTGATTCAAACTGGCTGAGGCAATGACAGCTTGAGATTTCTTATGCACTATAACACATGTTTCTTCATCAAATGTTACTTTAAATCCTCTTCTTGTCAGCTGACCTACACTCAGCAGATTTTGTGAGAGGGTGGGAACATACTGAACATTATTAACCAGTTTTCTCCCAACATTTGTTTGGACAGCAATGGTACCCCTTCCTTCTACTTTCTCCCTCTTACCATCTCCTAATATTACTTCAGATTTAAAGTCTTTGTCTAGTTCAACAAAATAAGCTATCTCATTCACCATATGGCTTGAGCACCCGCTGTCGATAAACCAGACTCCAGGGTCGTTGGTGGTGGATGAGGTACGTGTGAATAGATATTCTTCCTCTCCTTCTAATTTTGTTGTCTTGGCTTCTTCTTGTGTGTTATACCAGCATCTTTGAGCAGAATGGTTTTGTATTTTGCAATTTTTACACAGGGAGAAGCAGTCCTTTGTTTTATGGTTTGATTTCTTGCATATTTTACACCCATTTGGAGATGAGGAAGTATATTTGCTATGTTCGTTTTTAAACTGGTGGTTCACATTCCCTCCCCTCTCGGTCCTCGTTGGTATTTTAGTTTTATTGTCAGGATTCATTTTGGTTTGTAAAACCTTGTCCAGATTTTCTTCTTCTGCAGGAAATAAATCTTCATGGGATTGAAGCGATCCTAGCAGTTCTATGACTGTTAGTGTTTCCAAGTCGTGGGCTTCTAGGATGGATGAGACAATGTGTTTGTGTGTTTTAGGCATTGAACGAAGAATTTTCTCCACCACTTGTTGTTCTTCTATCACACCACCTAGTGATCTCATTTGATTAACTAGGTTGGTTATTTTTCCACAGAAAGTTTGAGAGGACTCACCTTCACTCATGAGCAGTGCATCAAACTGTCGTCGAAGGGCTGTTAGCTTAATCTTCACCACCTTCTTGGAACCCTTGAATTCATTTACCAACCTCTGCCAGGATTCCTGGGCTGTCCTTGAGCCCATGATTCTTGGGTAGATGCTTGGAGAAACACCTTGTTGAATGAGATGAAGGGAAAGAGCATCTCTCATGCCCTCTTCCTCAGTCATTGTTGGTGCTGCGCCATCAACCTCCTTGCCAGTAGATTGAGGACCAGTGGAAACAATATTCCAAAGATCCTGGGAACGAAGGAGGGTAGCCATCTGATCGCTCCAAAACTCGAAGGACTCCCCTGAGAACACGGGGATGGATGTGTGGGTGATGCTTGGGATATTGGTTGATGATGATGACGCCATGCCTGATTCGTAGTGGTGATGAATACAGCTCCCAGGTAAAGGGGTGCTCTGATACCACTGTTGGTCTCAGCGGATGATAGGTTTAGGTCTCAGTGGATGATGTTGTTGGTCTCAGCGGATAATGTTGTAATAAAAAGCACGTGAAGGAGGAATGGAAAAGATTTTACTAGAGATTTTTACTAGCAAAAATATTACAATACATTGATACAGTTTCATGGCTTTATATAATAGCCAGAAGAAAATTCTAGATTAAAGCAGTAAATGGGATTAGGAGACAGTTACAACTAAAACAATCATTAAGGTAATTAAATGCATACAGCTAATTAAGATGGCGCTGACGTCTTTTATGGTGCAGATTTTTCTTCCAACACCCCCTTGGGTGCAGCCGACCGCCTTAGGGGATACGGCCAAAGCCGCCCCCCCCCCCCCCCCCCCGTCCCTTGAGGGGTGCGACCAAGGGATCACCCCCGTTAGTGGGGTGTGCTCTCCCTCTTTTGGTCGCACCGCCTCAGCATCGCTCGGCTGCTGTGTTTGGGTTCAAGTTCACGACGCGCACAGAACGCCTCCGCGCTCACCACGCGCTCAGAAAGCTTTCACGGTTCGCGCTCACCGCGCTCACCGCACGCTCAGAAAGCTTTCGCGGTCTGCGCGCACAGAACGCCTCCGCGCTCACCGCGCGCTCAGAAAACTTCTGTTGTCGTTGCGTGTCCGTTGCGCGCTCGGAATGCCTCCGCGCTCACCTCGCACTCCGAACACTTCAGTGTCTGTTGCGCGCTCCGAACGCTTCTGTGTCCGTTGCGCGCTCCGAACGCTTCTGTGTCCGTTGCGCGCTCCGAATGGTTCCGTGTTCATTGCGCGCTCCGAACTCTTCCATGTCCGTTGCGAGCTCCAAACGGTTCTGTGTCTGTTGCGCGCTCCGAACGGTTTTGTGTCCGTTGCGCGCACCGAACGCTTCCGTGTCCGTTGCGCGCTCCGAACACTTATGTGTCCGTTGCGCGCTCAGAACGCTTTCGTGGCCGTTGCGCGCTCAGAACGCTTACGTGGTCATTGCGCGCTCAGAATGCTTCCGTCTCCGTTGCGCGCTCAGAACGCTTCTATGTCCGTTGCCCGCTCAGAATGCTTCTGTGTCCCTTGCGCGCTCAGAACACTTCCATGGTCTTTGCGCGCTCAAAATGCATTCGCGCTCACCGCATGCTCGGAACGCCTCCGCGCTCACCGCGCGCTCAGAACGCTCTCGTGTTCGTTGCACGCTCAAAACGCTCCCGTTTTCGTTGCGCGCTCAGAATGCTGTCACGTTTGTGACGCGCACGATAGTTAACCTTTCCAATTTTCTAGATTGCAGGTCCAGTTCACATCGCTCGACGCCATCAACGAAGCTGCCCGAACTGCCCAAGCTGACCGAACTGCCCGGGGGTCAAGACGGGAATATCCAAAAAGTGGTCTGTGTACTCCAAATCGACCAGCGTGATTCATCCGTGAGGTGGTTATGGTGGTTACGACGGCGAAATTACCGGGCTGCCCCTGCTCAAGGCTATAAAAGGAGTCAATGGTCTTCGTTTCAAGATACATTGTCTTCTACGCCTGGGAGAGCTCCTTTGAAGATTTCCCTAGAATTCTCCTTCGACGCTTGAAGATCTCCTTCGGTCTTTGAAGATCTCCTTCGAACCTTCGAAGATATCCTTCGTGCCCTCGAAGGCCTCTTTCGAGCTTGTGAAGATTTCCATTTGCCTGGGAAGATAGTTTTCTAAGCGAGTCGGGAATCCTTCAAGTCACAAAAGGCGACTCGAGAATCTCATTTTTATTCCTAGAAAAATACTTAGTCTCTCGAGAGGTGGCCTGGGAAACACGCCCATCCGTCACAAATAATATAACAGAAGGTCCGGTTGGGGCCCCACGCCATATTATACGGAGAGACGAACGCATTACTAAATGAGACCACGAATCCTTTTATTTCAAAACGCACCCTAACACAGAGTTGCATTCTAGCGGAAGCTTTTAAAGAGTTATAAAAATATCACTCAACAAGGAATGTCCACTAATGAAATAAACCAGGAATGAAAATAGAATTGGCCTAATTAAGGCCTTACAAAATAGTGTTCAAGTTTATAACAAAATGATTTTTATACATCGGTGTTGAAGCCAGGAAAATCTCGACTCCAAAATTCGGATCAATGCAGTCGGAGGCTACTCGCCCAGCAGTCTGACTAGACGACTAGACTGGCAACGACGAAAGGGCTAGGACAATAACAATAGGACCTCAGGTGCTGCGGCAGAGAGGTCCCACCACATACCCAGAAGCTCAGAAGAGACTTCCCCTCCACAACCAAAGATGGCTGAGCAGGGTACAGGGAAGGCACCGACTTGGCTAGTATCAAGAGTAGCGGCCAAGGATGACGGGTCCGAGAATTTGAAAGTAGGGTTCCAAAATCTCAAGTTCAAGTGCCAATCCAAGTACCCCTGGGGTCCTATTTATAGGAAAACCAAAGGGAGAGGGGGTCTTATTTATACCTCACCCAGCTAGGCGACCAGACGACATTGAGGCGACCTCGCTTGGAAATAGGCGAGTATCAACTATGGTCGCCCACCTTTTGGCGAGTATCAGGGCTACTCGCGCGAGTTTACCCATACTCGCCCAGGCCTTCATCTGCTCATATTGGTTGAGCTGTCTTGTGTCTTAGACTGTTGGCTTCTATGCTGACCTCTTTGACCTTGACTTCTGCCTACGTGGCTTTGAATGGGCCCACCCTCGAAGAATAAGGGTTGTACAAATAGGACCTTCTGGGTCAGGTACACTAGAACTAATTGTATGCTAATAATCTGAACTTCAGCTATATCAAAATGACTGTAATTTTACACCAGTTATTCCACCTATTCAAGAAAATGTAATTATTATTGTATGTTGGCATATACAAAAGCATTCTTGTTCAGTCATAAATAAAGATATGATATAAGGTTGTGCTCCATATAATGCAAATGAGAAGAAATTTGAACTAAAATAACATATGATACATAAAAGTTTTAAATTAAAGAAGAAAAAACTCATTTGAAGTATTTATTACTCCTTGGAGTTGCAAAAACTCCAGCGAATATGTAGAATAGAGAAAATAGAAAGGGCATAAAGAAAGCCGACAAGAACAAAAATCATATAAAAATATTTGTTGGAATCATGTCATCAATTTTGATGACCAAAACAAGGCTCCTTCGTATAAAATAAACACAATGCTCATAAATATACACATACAAACACACAAACATAAACACACACTTACACACATACAACCACACATGCACACACACATACAAACACATACACCAATACACACACATACACGAATAAACAAATGCACACACATACACAAATACACACACCTACACACATAAACAAATACACACCTACACACATACACACAAAATACACACACATAAACGCGCGCACATACACACAAAATACACACTTGCACACATACAACCACACATGCATGTACACACACTTACATACTAACACACAAACATACATAAACACACACTTACATACAAACACACAAACATAAACACACACATACAATCACACATACATATACACACACTTACATACAAACACACAAACATACATAAACACGCACTTACATACAAACACACAAACATAAATACAAACATAAATATACACATACAACCACTCATACATAAACACACACACACACATAACATAAACACACTTACACACATACAACCACACATTTTCATACACACACATACAAACGCACAAACATAAACACACACTTACACACATACAACCACACATGCAAAAACATATACAAACACATACACACATACACCAATACACACACATACACACATAAACAAATACACACACACATACACACATAAACAAATACACACACACATACACACATAAACAAATACACACGCATACACAAATACACACACATACACACCTACACACATAAACAAATACACACACACACACACACACACACACAAAATACACACATATACACACAAAATACACACACATAAACACACACACACACACACACACACACAAAATACACACATACACACACATAAACACACACACACACACACACAAAATACACACACATAAACACACACACACACACACACAAACAAATACACACAAACATACACACACACAAACATACATAGTGAAAGATGAAATCAATATCATACAAACATACATAGTATGTGATACCTCGAGGCAGGGAGGGATCTCCAGCTGCAGGTAGAGTCAAAGTCGAGGTGAGGTCACGGGAGGGAGAAGATTCGAAGTCGCTGAAGATCGACGGAGGTAAATCACTGAAGATCGAGGTCACAGGAGGGAGAAGAGTTGAATTCGTTGTAGATCGTCGGAGGTCGTTGAGGTCGAAGTTGCTCGCTGGATAAGAGTCCATGTTGCTCGCGGGAGAATCTTACGGGTGGATCGACAACATGATCTAGGGCAGAATGCAAATGCATGAGTAGATCGCGAATACATATGCGGTCGGCCATGGCTAATACTTTAGTATTATCCACGGCAAAAATCGTGGTTAATACCTTAATATTAACCACGCTTTTTCCTTATCGTGGCTAACACTTAAGTATTAGCCATGATTTTTGCTTGTCGTGGCTAATACATAAGTATTAGCCACAGTTTTGTAACCCAGGCTAAAACTAATGTATTAGCCACAGTTTTCGAACCCTGGCAAAAAATGTGTAGCTAAAAATTGTTTCTCGAGTTGTGAGCATCACGAGCTCCTAATCGTGCCCCCGACAAAGGCAGTCTGCCTCCTCCAGCTCAGGATCGCGCTCTGGTCGAGCACTTCGCTCGCGAGCACCACATTCCTGAAGAAGAAATCTCAAACGCGACCAGCTCAGCTCGCACAGTCCATCCGACCAGAGAACCTGAAGCTCATCATCACCACCACAGCCCGGAAGTAGCAGGATTCGGGCATGCAAAAGAAAGGCTCACTCGCGAGGAAATTTGCAGCTTAATCACTGAAGAATACGGACAAGTCGGACGACGGGCCACCTTTGTCCACTGCCCACTCCGCCACTGCTCGCCATTAACAACCGAGGTCCTGACACATCCGATCCCGCACGGCTTCAATCTCCTGAGCATCGAGATGTTCAACGAAACGGGCGATCTGGTAGAACACGTCAACCGCTTCATCATCAACATGAGGATTTATAACGTCACTGACCAACTGTTGTGCCAAGTGTTCCCAACAATACTAAAGGGACAAGCATGTACTTGGTTCCACTCCCTGAGAGAATGAGTCATCAATAATTTTGCGGAACTAAATCAGCGATTCACTTACCAATTCATCGCCAACCGCAGAACCGTCTGAAACCCCTCCCACCTTTCAGGAATACGCTAGAGTGAGGGAGAGACTCTCAAGGATTTTCTTCCGTTGCTTCACTACTGAGGCGCGACAAATTCCAGGGGTGGACCCCGAGCTTCTACATGGAGTTTTTCTTGGAGGGCTCCGCCCTAGTGGCTTCTACTCTGCACTAATGCGGGAAACTGTGCCCAGCTACCCAAACCTCGTTCACTAAGTCGAGGCCCAGATTGCAGCTAATGAGGTAATTGAAGCGCACCAACAGCAGTTTGAGGGGAGCTCGAAGAGGAAGAGGAGGATCTTCCACCGCAGTCGGTTCCCAATAAGAACAACAAGCACCACGATAACCCCAGCCGAGACTGAGGATCCCGCCAACATCAGGACTACACTCCCCTGAACATTACTAGAACTAACGTTCTACTTGCCATCCGTGATAGCAATGCGCTTCGCAGGCCCAAGCCGCTTGCACCGAATAGAGGAAACAGTCGCAATATTGCGACTTCCATCACAGGCATGGACACAGTACTGAAGGTTGCAACCGGTTGAAAGAGGAAATCGAGCGTCTTGTCCGACAAGACCTCCTCGAAAGGTTTTTACTAAACCAAGTCCCGAACCAACACAAACTGCAGGCTGACAATCCAGTAGAGGGCAACGCCATACCCAGACGCGAATGAGCCAGAGGTACCGGGCATGGGAACTTTCCCCCTAGTATAGGGAATCCATCTCGTGTTTCATCTATCATCAATTTCCATTTTTTTCTTCTTCCAGTTTCTTGCTTTTAAACAGTAAGCCGCAAGATTGTACTTGTGCAAATATATCTATTTCGTATTTAAGATTACTACAACTACTTTCTGGCTCTATTAGCAATATAGATCTCCTGAAGTGAGGCTACAAAAGCTAAGGCCACGACCTTCGGTACTAACACCAAGCGGCAAACTCGCCAACGTAGTGATGAGAAAAGGCATCCTACGAGTGGAGGATATGCATCAAGGACAACAATCTTAGCTAAGTCCAAAAAACAGACTCGTCACCGCGCTGTTTGGGAAACTCGCCACCGCGCTGCTTGGCCAACTCGCCATCACGCTGCTTGGGCAACTTGCCACCGCGCTGCTTGGGCATCTCGCCGTCGCGCTGCTTGGGCAACTCTCCATCGCGCTGCTTGGGCATCTCGCCACCACACTGCTAGGGCATCTCACCACTAAATAACTTGGGAATCTCGTCATCACGCTGTCCGAGCCTCCCGCTACAACGTCACTGATGATTAATTTACTATCAACCCAAAAAGGCAAGTGTACCTATCGAATTGTAGTACCAAGGTCGTATTTAAACTCGGGGTTGCCAATTACTACTACTCACGCCGTTACTAATATCCTACCGAACGAAAGTTGGTTTTGGTTTTTGAAAATGAAAATTGCAAGTACGAAAATTTAATAAAAGAGAAATTCACGATTTAAAAAGACTTAGCACTTGATTGGGTTTTCTTGGGAATCCGATTATAAAAGAGGTGCTCTAATTCTTAAAAATTTCCGTTTCGATTGGAGGATTGAAGAAATACGATAGAGGCTCGCTAGAGACAACTACCGCCTAATTTTAATAATACTTCAAACATAATCTCTTAAAATTTGAAATAAATTAAAATTGCATGAACGTAAATCCTGAATCCAAAAGCAGCGATATTTCCAATTCTCAAAGAAAATACAGCAAACCCTTTATTTCTGATGAGATCTAAAGCATCCACGAGCCTCTCGGCTAACTAGAATACTAAATCGGATGGCGAAATTTATATACTAGCAATATAAACTCGCGACCAAAATTTAATCAGAAATAAATCGACACGAAGAGATCTAAGAATTTGAGACGATAAATTATAAATTAATCTTCATCCCAATACTAACCAATCAAGCACTAAGAGGAAATTTAGCTACGCATATTAGAGAAGAAAATGACAATATTGTAGAAAGAAAACATTTTCATTAGTTAAATAAAGAGAGTACAATAATGAAAGTGAAATAACAATAATATTCTCACGACGAAGGAGTACAAAGCATGAAAAATAAAAGCTTGAAAAGAAAGAACTAAAACCCTCACTTGATCTCACACTTGCTCTCTTGCCAAAAGTTCTCCCAAAGCATGAAGAATGGGCTCTATTTATAGATGGAGGGGAAAAGTTCTAGAAATCACAAGAGAAGAGAGGAGAGAGGAGGAATTTCGGCCACATGCATGGGTGATATTGAATGGAAATAATAATTAAAAAGGGGGGAGAGAGAGAGGGATATATGTGAAATGAAAGAGGGGATGAAATGCATCAAATTGGATCCACGTGTGAATGGCTATATTTCATTAAATCAAAGTGGGCGGTTATGGTATTTAGAATTGAAAGTGGCTGCATGAGTTTGCACGTAGCTGCATGGTAATAGCGTGTATGGGTCGGCAATGCATGCGGGGTACGAGTAGCGAGCATCTTGGACGAGAGCAACGCCCATATTGAAAAGAGTTGCGAAGATGGCGTTGGCGTCGCGGCGAGGGTGGGATGAATATTGATGGCGCGACGATGGTGGCGGCAATGGCGCGGACGTGGCGTTGCGGCGAGCATGACGTTGCGGCATGAATATTGATGGCGATGGCGTCGCGGCGAGGGTGGCGGCGACAACATTCCTTGACTTGAAACTTGGACATGAATTGAGCTTGAATTGATAAATCTCTTGGTGGCCGGGCCGCATCACGTCTCCAAAATATGTTGCGACGATGTTTTGACAGCGGGCGCTAACGATTCCCCCCAGGCCTGTCAAATAACACATAAATTAACATTAGTGCGAAAAATTATAAAAATAAAAATAAGTAGATAATTATACTAAAATTTAGAGAAATATATAGAAATTATATTAGAAATATAAAAATAATGATAAGCGTATTTAAGTCAAAATATGCGTCATCGGTCACTTCTACCAAAATTAAGTCTCTGAGAGAACAAACTCAGCAACCACCGGTGAGGGAGGACGAACCCTCCACGCTAGGCTCGCCATGACCTCCAAACGCTTACATCGACTGACAAACTTCAGTACCTGCGCCAAGCAACGATTTTCCACCAACCAAACGCAACCTCCGACACGGACACCGAACGGTAACTTTTGGCACGTTCATAACCGCGCAAGCCAAAACAACTCACCTAAACGAGCTCACACACTCGAAGATATACGTTCATCAAAAAAAATTTTGAACTCATTTTCTACAATAAGCGATCTCCGAAAATTGGGGGCATTTGATGGGGTTCCCCAAAACGGACCTAGTCGAACCTGTGATTTTTCACCGTGACCTCGACCGACTCGTCGATACGATTCCAACGGTCCCATTCTCGTGTAATTCTAAGTCCCTTTGGTTCTCCAAATAACCATCGGAGTGCACGCACGTGTACACGCTAACCGCACCCCATAGGGGTAAACACACCCCATCATGGGGGTAACCGCAACCCCCACTCTCTCCCTCTCTCTCTCTCTTCACCGCCACCAAGCCTCGTAGCCAGCCTCACCACGCAGCTCGTCGGCCCCCCGCCACACTTACCGGGCGTAGCACCAATCGAGCCTAGGCACGCGCCTCCCCATCACAGGGTGCGGCCAAGGCCAGCCGCACCCCCCAAGGGGGCCTCTTGGGGGTGCGTCCTTGGGTTGCGGCCAAGCCGCACCCCCCCCCCCTTTGGAATGTGACCAAGCCCCCCCCCCCCCCCCCCTTGGGGGGGGGGGGGGGGGGGGGGGGGGCGACCAAACCCGCACCACCCTTGAGGTGGGCCAAGCAGCATTCCCCCTTTTGCGGTGCGGCCAACCCCCCTGGGTGCGACCGCCCGCCTTAGGGGATACGGCCAAAGTGGCACCCCCGTACCTTGAGGCGTGCGACCAAGGGAGCACCCCCATTAGTGGGGTGCGCTCTCCCTCTTTTGGTCGCACCTCCCCAACATCGCTCAGCTGCTGTGTTTTGGTTCAAGTTCACAATGCGCACAAAACGCCTCTGCTCTCACCGCGCGCTCAGAACGCTTCTGTGTTCGTTGCGCGCTCAGAACGCTTCCGTGCTCGTTGCGCGTTCGAAACGCCTTCACGCTCACCACACGCTCTGAACGCTTCTGTGTCCGTTGCGCCCTCATAACGCTTCCATGGTCGTTGCGCGCTCAAAATGCCTCCGCGCTCACCATGTGCTCATAACTTCTCCGCCCTCACCGCGCGCTCAGAACACGCTCATGTTCGTTGCACGCTCAAAATGCTCTCATGTTCGTTGCACGCTCAGAACGCTCCCGTGTTCGTTGCGCGCTCAGAACGCTTCCACGTTCGTGACGCGCGCGGCAGTTAACCTTTCTCAATTTCCTAGATTGCAGATCCAGTTTACTTCGCTTGACGCCATCAGTGAAGCTGCCCAAACTGCCCAAGCCGACTGAACTGCTCGGGGGGCAAGACAAGAATATTCAAAAAGTGGTGATCCCGTGTGCTCTAAATCGACCAGCGTAATTCGTCCGTGATGTGATTACGGTGGTTACGACAGCGAAATTACCGGTCTACCCCTGCCCAAGGCTATAAAAGGAGCTCAGGGCCTTCATTTCAAGATACCTTGTTTTCTACACCCGAGAGAGCTCCTTTGAAGATTTCCCTGGAATTCTCCTTCGGCGCTTGAAGATCTCCTTCGGTCTTTGAAGATCTCCTTCGAGCCCTCGAAGGCCTCTTTTGAGCTTTTGAAGGTTTTCATTTGCCTGGGAAGATAGCTTTCTAAGCGAGTCGGGAATCCTTCAAGTCATGAGAGGCGACTCGAGAATCTCACTTTTATTCTTAGAAAAGTACTTAGTCTCTCGAGAGGTGGTCTGTCACCCTCGAGGTTCTTTCTCTCTCTCTATCATTGTAACAAGCATCGACCTATCGTGCTCGAGTTCTCAGCTTTCAATTGTAACAAACAAGAAAATGTGGAATTTGGTCGGCACAGCTCTGACCGCGTGGTTTCACCATTTTCGGATTTTCCACGATAAAACATGTTCGTGTTATTTAGTAACTCTTTTATTGACTGTTTGCGCACTCGGCTCTCTCGTGAGCTAATATAGTTTAATTTGACCAATCTACTAGAGCGTCGTGTGACCCGCAACAGGTTTAATAATTTTATAATTGTAGTCCATATCTTTATTAAACTGTTATCTGTAACCGAAATGCATGCTCATGTGGTAATTAAATGGTGGAGAGCGCTTCGAAAACCTCATCGTCGACGTCCCTCTCCTTCCCCTCCATTATTTCCACGAGGGTCGGTAACGCTTGCCAACGACTGACAAAATGTGCTTCGGACAAGACACCGGCCGCCGTGAATGTGGTGGGATTTTTCTGGTGTGCTGACAGGGAACTGTGAATAGAACCATAATGGTGGTGATGTTTTCTAGTAGTGAGGCCCTCGTCGGCATTGTGGCGGCTGCGGCGTTCGACGCAGTTAGAGTGATTCTCATTTATGAGAATATGTGTCGCCTTCTCATCGTTGACAGTGGTGTTGTTGATTATGCTTAAAGCTGTAAGGGTCTGTTCGGATGGACGGAAATGGCTGCTGGTTTTGGTTTTGGGAATAAATAAATCAATTTAGGTGTTCGGTTCGGCGGAATTGGCGCAGGTTTTGGTTTTCACCAAAACCACGGGTTTTAATATTATGAAGGATCAAAAAACCATCTCAAAACATAATTTTTCGCCAGTTTTTCTTCTCCGCCCGCGCCGTAGAAGGCTTGCGACTTTTTCGAGCCTTCTCCGCCGGTTCGCCAAATTTCAGGGTTGATCTGAAGCACTCCTCCGCCTCTTCTTCCTTCGCCATTTCTTCTTCCTCGACCTCTTCTTCTTCTTCGTCTAGGTCTTCGTCTTCTTCATCTCCTCTGGTTTTGTTCTTCTTTGAGCAAGAATAGGGCTCGAGCCGGAGCAGCGTACTCCTCTCGCCACGCCGATCACGCGGGGAGACTTCGCCGCCGGTGAGTTTTCTAGCTTCTTTATTCCGCCCCGTCTTCCTCTTCATCTCCCTCCTCTTCATCCTCTTTATTTCTGCAGAGATTTTGTCGCATCATCTTCATCGATCCCGCCTCGTCAAAACCCTAAACCCTAATTTCAAATCCTACAGATCAAAACCTTCCTGCAGCCGAACAGCTTTTTTGGAATTCAGGCAAAACCAAAACCTTCTGGTTTTTGGTTTTACTGAATTCCAATTCTTTAAAACCAAAACCCGCGATCCGAACGGACCCTAATCTTTCCCATCACATTTCTCGTTTTGAAGACGATGACGATGAGATAGAATTCTCCCAACTGCTCGCTGAAAACTTCGGCGAAATATTTGGAGAGATTTAAGAGTAAACTCAAGGCGGCGATTCGGATTACATCGTCGCCTGTGATTAGGAACGGAGTCAGAATATCTCTATGGCTTCGCTTTCCTTCATTTTCGCTCGGATTTTCTTTGCTCCGGGATTGCCGGTGATGTTGGCGAGAACGTGTAAGAGGTGCACCTGAATCTTCGGGCTGGATGCGTTGAGAAGTGAGGGTTTTTCGGGCGGCGTCTTTCCTGTGGAGAAAATATTCGGATTTCGCCAAGTTCGCTAGAATGGCGGCGACGGGTTCCAGATAGTTAGGAGGACGGAGGTGTCAGAGAAGAGGATTTGAAGGTGTTATATGATTCCTCGGAGCCACTTTAAAATGAAAGTTGTGTTATGAAATCGGACTCAGTACCGCGGTAGCGCAATGAAAATTGATCGAGCAAAACAATCGCGCAAAATAAACACAGAACGAGATTTCAGGCACGCACATATGACAAACAAAATTACGTGGTTCGGAGAGAAGCCCCTACGTCCACCGGGAGAGCGCGCCTGAAAGGATCCACTAATAAACTGAGGAGTTACAGAGAGGTTACATAGAGACCGAATCACGATCGTTGGAACAGAGCCCGACCAGATGTCGCTAGTTCGACCGGATGCCGATCCCGCCTGGACCGACAGGAGTTGCCGTCGCTAGCCCGTCCAGATGTCGATCCCGCCTGGACCGACCGGAGTTGTCGCCGCTAGCTCGGCCGGATGCCGATCCCGCCTGGACCGACCGGAGTTGTCGCCGCTAGCACGACCGGATGCCGATCCCGCCTGGACCGACCGGAGTTGCCTCCGCTAGCACGACCGGATGTCGATCCCGCCTGGATCGACCCCCCTGATGTCGTTCCGTGTGGATCGACGCTGAAACTGCCACAACACCGCCAATAGAAGCCTCCTGTACCTCCTCCTTGTCTGTCGCGAATGTATCAGATTTCTCCTATTTTCGGCTATAACCGGCTCATATATATATAAGATGAGAATGCATCTCCACCATTAGAAAATAAACTCCTAAATAAGAGATAGCCAAATTTAGGCTTGGCCAAAATAGGATAGACATCCTTGAGAAATATTCTCCACATAATGATATTCTAAAATAGGATTCTCCCTATTTTAGGAATCACATAGGCACACGGATCGGTGAGGTGACACGATCTCAACAATCTCCACCTTGACGCCTCACACTATAAACTCCACCTGCAGCTTGGATCTCCTCCCCTCGACGAACTACCCCCTCTCCCTGGGGTCAGCATGATCAACACATATCAAGATGAGCCAAGTCAAGACCGTTCTTGAACTTGACTCCTCTCACTGATTTCTTCCGCATGCTTGTTACGTTATCCTCCGTAGATATCTCCCGCAACTCCATGCCTACACCTTCAGCGAACTCCTTCGACTCCTGGTGGCGCACACCGACGTGATTTTTTCTTGCACGATAGACCGGGTCTTTTGCATAACGGCTCGCACTCGGATTTCCATTATGCAGCTCCACCTTCTTCTGAGTGAACCTAAGTTCCTCGGTGAGACATTTGAGCCGGATGGCTCCCCTTGCGATGTCTGGGCACTTCCGAGATGACTCTCTGCCCTTCTTCTCTACGGCTGCGGAGATTTTACCTTCGCCAAGGACTTTCCTCTGCGCGCACTCCCTCGCCACGAAACTTGCCATGTTCCTCCACTGGTCCTTCCTAGCTTTCCTCTAAGAGCGGACTCTGCTCTTTATATCCTTTGCATATGAACCAGGATCTGAGGATATTGCTTGGAAAGCATATGCTGCAGAGTCCTGTAGCCTGAGAGGCAGTCAGACCTCTCTCCTAGACTTGCCGTCGTACCTTGAGATCTCGAATTTTGCCGCCTTTGCTTTGCTCGCAGAGCTACTGGGCAATCTGAATAATGTTCACGGATCAGATCTGAGAAGATAGAGAGCGGACCGATGTCGTCACCTACCGTTGACCCAAATCTAAAACTGGAACGTCCAGATGATCACCCCCGCGGAACCTGGCTATGATACCAATTGTTATGAAATTGGACCGAGTACCGCGGTAGCGCAACGGAAATTGATCGAGCAAAACAATCGCGCAAAATAAACACAGAACGAGATTTCAGGCACGCACAGACGACAAACAAAATTATGTGGTTCAGAGAGAAGCTCCTACGTCCACGAGGAGAGCGCGCCCGGAAAGATCCACTAATAAACTGAGGAGTTACAAAGAGGTTACACAGAGACCGAATCACGGTCGTTGGAACAGAGCCCGACCAGATGTCGCTAGTTCGACCGGATGCCGATCCCGCCTGGACCGACAGGAGTTGCCGCCGCTAGCCCGGCCAGATGTCAATCCCGCCTGGACCGACCGGAGTTGTCGCCGCTAGCTCGGCCGGATGCCGATCCCGCCTGGACCGACCGGAGTTGTCGCCGCTAGCACGACCGGATGCCGATCCGGCCTGGATCGACCCCCCTGATGTCGTTCCGTATGGATCGACGCTGAAGCTGCCGCAACACCGCCCACAAAAGCCTCCTGCACCTCCTCCTTGTCTGTCGCGAATGTATCAGATTTTTCTTATTTTCAGCTATAACCGGCTCCTATATATATAAGATGAGAATGCATCTCCACCATTAGAAAATAAACTCCTAAATAAGAGATAGCCAAATTTAGGCTTGGCCAAAATAGGATAGGCATCCTTGAGAAATATTCTCCACATAATGATATTCTAAAATAGGATTCTCCCTATTTTAGGAATCACATGGGCACACGGATCGGTGAGGTGGCACGATCTCAACAAAGCTGAACTTTTATTTTATTTTTCCAAGCAATCCCTCTTTTAATAAGGCCGGTATTATTGGCAAACATATTTACGCTAATTGCAGCTCATTGTTAATGACAGCTCATGAAAATACAAACACAGAGCATTATGTTAATGACAAATCAAGAGAAAAATAAAATAAAAAATAAATTCATAAAGATTTCACCAGTCTAATAAAACTAAATTCCATAGATTTTTTTTCCAAAATTGCTGAAATCACTGAAAACACATTGAAAAACTACGATAAACATTGAAATTCCCCTAAATTTACTGAAGTTGAACGATGGCGATTCGGTATGCTATCGTCAACAACAACTTCACATGAATCGAAGTTGAATAATGGCGAAGTTGTGAGGAGGTCGATAGTTGTCGACGTTCCTGCTTCTGTGGGGAGGCGGAATCAGAGGCGGAGTCAGAACTTGGAAGTCATAGCTCATAAGTCTGCGCACATATATTCTATGGAAGAGGCTCGATCCACAGAAAGTGGTTAGAAAATCTAGAGAGGGTAGAAAAAAGTTTGATTTAGGTAGAAAACTGAAAGTGAACTTGCGAAATCACGTAGATTTGGGTAATGAGGAGCAACCGGCGGTGGTGATAGGCGGTTAGGGGCGTCCAGCGGAGGTGGCGAGCGACGTTGGCGTCCAAGTAGGCGAACGACGTGCGCGATCGGCTAGGAAGAAGTTCTGGATTCGGGTATCGCGAATAGGATCGAGAGGAATTTCCCTGGGGGCGGTGGTTTAGGGTTGGGCTGCCAATAGGTCTAATTTTGAAGACATAAATGAGAGATTTTCTTAAAATAATTGATTTGCCAGTATCTAAATTTGGGTTGCCAATAAAATTATACTTTAATAATCATTTAATTACCATCTAAGTATGTTTTTTCATTTGATATAGCAGTTTGATGAGGTTAGAGACTAAAATCTTGAGATAGATTAGAGTCGGATAAACGGCTTATTCCCAATGTCACAAAACTAATTCTAAAAAAACTATACTATTGTATCCAAAGAATAACGGCCGTAACGGTAAATGTAAACATCGGAAAAGAACGCAGAGAAATCTATAGCATACGACCGCTGGTCGACGATGGACGAGCGTCAATCACTGAGAAATGCTTGTGGCTCATCGATCGGAGCCATCAATCATCAAAAATTGCGTCACTTGGTGGCCGAAAGGGAATTGTTATCCGCATACCAACCTTTTCTAGTTTACAAATTGTTATCCGCAGACCAATTTTAGACTTGAGCGTTCAATATCTTGGTTCTCCTGAGCAGTGCCCGACAACGAAGGAACATCTTTGACGACCTTCTGAGCACTCCATTGTTTGCACGGATCGTGATTCGTAAAAAAATGCACGGATAGAGACCGAGTTGAGGAAGAAACACGATTTCTTCACCGTTCATGCGATTTCGGTTTGTTTGGGAAAACTTAGATAGCTAGGGTTTGTTTGGGAATATTTATATAGCTAGGGTTACTCTCTCCCAAACAAACTGAAATCGCATGAACGGTGAAGAAATCGTCTTTCTTCCTCAACTCAGTCTCTATCCACGCATTTATTTTACGAATCACGATCCGTGCACACATTGAAGTGCTCAGAAGGTCGTCAGAGATGTTCCTTCGTTGTCAGACCCTACTCAGGAGGATAAAGATATCGAATGTTCAAGTCTAAAATTAGTCTACGGATAACAATTTATAAACTAGAAAAAATTGATCTGCGAATAACCATTTATGATCTGCGAATAACAATTGCCAAAAAAAAAGTGCATTAAACAACGTGTTAATAAAATCCTTCTATTCGGAGGATTTCCCACCAAAATTTTGGTTCACTTTCCCTCAAAATGGTTTTAAAATTTTTCATCATCTGATATAACACCATAAGTGCTTATAAAATATTACAATTAAATAAAGTTCCAACATGTGTTCATATAAATTTTTTTATATACATATATGAGTATATAGGGTTAATTACCTGGACCTCCCCGGGAGTTCGCATAATTACAGGTTGCACTTCCCTATCTTTTGAAATTACATTTATCTCTCCTCTAAATTTCTCATGTTTACAAAAATGCCTTTTTTTTGTTAGAAATATGAATGAAAATGATAAAAACAGTCAAATTATTTTATAATATTTCAATTATATATTTTTATAATAATTCTAGATTCATTACAAATGGTAAAATGTAACGCACATTTTTCAATGTAAATTTATTACGTAGGATAATATTGAAATATCATAAAATAATTTGGCATATTTGATCACTTTCCATCATGGGCGGACCCATGTTAAGACACGGTCGGGCAAGTGACCGACCGTGTTTTTCGCGAATTCCTGCTAGGGCAAGAGCGGCAGAAGGCGATTCGCGGTCGACGACGACGGGTACGGTGCTTCTTCTACGCGATTTGGGGTCGGCGCACGCGGACGGTGCTTCTTCTGCGCGATTTGGGGACGGTGCTACTTCTACGCGAGGGACGGTGCTTCTGCGCGATTTGGGGTCGGCGCACGCTTCTTCTGCGTGATTTGGGGCGATTTGGTACGCTCCTTCTTCTTCTTCTTCTTCTTCTGTAGCCGGCCCTGTGCAGCTAGGAGCCCTGTGCAGCTAGGAAACCCCCCTTGTTTTCCTCCTCCTCCTCCTTCTTCTTCTTCTTCTGCAGCCGGCCCTGTGCAGCTAGGAAACCCCCATGTTTTCCTCCTCCCTCTTCTTCTTCTTCTTCTGCAGCCGGCCCTGTGTAGCTAGGAGCCCTGTGACGAATGTTCCTACTCCTAAAAAACCTAAAACGGGTATTCGTAGTTCTAAAAATACTTGGGGTCCGTTCGTTTGGACGGAATTGATATTGGCGATTAGAAATCCAATTCTAATGTTCGGCACAACAGAATTTAAGCGAATGTGAAAACTCATGGCTTTGACTATGAACTAAAAAATCAAATCGTCAATTCTTACCTTCGCCCATGGGTTTTCCGCATAATCGAGTGTTTTCGCCAGAGTTTTTCGACTTACGCGCGCGTTTTTCGCCCGGACGTGCGTTTTCCTGCAGGGTGTGTTTTTCGGCGGGGCACATGTTTTGCGGTCGGGCGTGAGATTTTCGACCGGACGTTCATTTTTCTCCCAGACGGGCATTTTTTCGCTCGAGCGCGCGTTTTTCACCCGGGCGCATATTTTTCGTTGGGCGGGCATTTTTCGGCCGGCCGGGTGTTTTTCGGCCTGCAAGGCATTTTCCGCCAGGGCGCTGTATTTTCTCCTGGGCGCGCGATTTTCACCCAAGAGCGCATTTTTCGACCGGGCGCGCGTTTTTTCGACCCGGGCACACGTTTTTAGACCAGCGCGAATGTTTTTCGGTCGGGCGCGCGTTTTTCAGTCGGACGCGCATTTTTCGCCTGGGCGCGCGTTTTTCAGTCGGGCACGCGTTTTCACCCGGGCGCGCGTTTTCAGCTGGGCGCGCGTTTTTCTCCCGGGCGCGCGTTTTTTTTCCCGGGCACGCGTTTTTCGCCCGGGCGCCCGTTTTTCGCCCGGGCGCGCGTTTTTCGCCCGGGCGCCCGTTTTTCGCCGGGCGCGCGTTTTTCGCACGGTCGCGTGTTTTTTGTGGGGTGCATGATTTTCGCCTTGAAGGGCGTTTTCCGTGCGGGAACTTGTTTTTTGCCTGGCCGCACATTTTTCGCCAAACGCATTTTTTCGGCCCGGGCGCTCGTTTCTTGCTCGGGCGCGCATTTTTCTCCCAACCGCGCATTTTTTGCCTGGGCCACAAAACGCACACCTGGGTCGAAAAACACCAGCTCGGGCGAAAATGTGCGTCAGTGAAAAAAATGCGCGCACAGGAAAAAATGCCTTTCTAGACAAAAAGTGTGCTTTCGTGCCAAAATATGCACTCTCAACTGAAGAACTCGCAATCGAGCGAAAAATGCGGTAATGAGCCAAAAAACACACATTGGCGAAAAACACGTGTCCTAGAGAAAAATGCGCGCCCGGGAAAAAAATGCACATCTGGGCGAAAAAATTGCGCTTGTGCGGAAAACGTGCGTCTTAAAATATATTATGCAATTTAATGTGTTCGGTGCTGATGCCTATTTTGAGTTTTATAAAATTATTGTATAATGTATTTCAATACCAATTCATCATTCAACCGAACAACTTTTGTGTCTCAATTCCAATCCTGTTGACTGAATTCAATATTACAGCCGAACAACAAAATTGGAATTCTGTACAAAACCAATTCATGTAGATATTGGTTTTCGTCGAAAAACCAATTCCAGAAAGCAAATTCCGTTCAAACGAACGGACCCTTAAATTCATTGGACTGTACGTTTAGCCATGATAGGACTGCTTATAACATTGCCCTCTACCGGCAATCGTGACAACAATAACCTGACTGCGATAGGCACGGGACTCCGCACTATCAATTAATTAATGCAGCTTAAAATAAACATACTATCAATTAATTAAAACAGAAATTAGTTATACTTTATTTTTCAATTTTTTTTAAAAAATCATTATCCGGATACATATTTCATTGTGCATGTTAAATCAACTTTAATTAGGCTGATGAGTTTAATGATACCTTTTCGAAAATATTGCAGACATGTCAAATGACAGTCTTTCTCGAAAATACCACTGCATACAAAATGGTTACATCTTATATGGGATAAAATCTAATTATTTGATTGTGCATTATATTTCTTTTTTAAAATAAATTATAATAATAATTATATATATGTACAGATAATTGTTTTAATATTATAACAACTGTTACTATATTTACTTTAATTAGCACAATCCAATTGTACACAATCAAAGAGATTGCCATAAAATAAAATTATAGCGTCTTCTTCAACTCGACATGATTATTGTTTTTTGTTAATATAAAATTTTGAAGTATAAATAAATAACAATAATTTATTCGATTCATGACATTGAGCCGACAATCTATAAGCTGTTGAATGAGTCGTCGGGCCCACCGTCGCGGTCGGGCGGGCATAATCACGGCTGCATGAGCGAGACTTTATGCATTATTTTTCGTATATTTAATACGAGCAGGTTGTGCCTGCGTACGACAGTACTCGACCGGCGACGACGGGCTTCCCTCGCAACTTATACATATGAGTACTCAAAATAATCGTAAAATATATATATATATATATAAATATTTTATAATTATTTTTTTCAAATAAATTTATATTTTAACAAAAAAATCATCTTAAAGTAAGTCATTATATTTAGAAATTAGTTTTTAAAGGCATAATAATTATCTACCATAATAGGTGTTGGAGGTCTACTAAAAAGTTTTTGGATTTTATGAATTTTCATCGTTATTTTTATTATAGGGATATTGTGTAATTACACAAATATCAATTATATTTAATGAATTTTCATTTTTTTTCATAATATATGTTAAAGTCATTGGAGTAAAAGAATGAGGTTGTATTTTGCAATTTTGAATGTTGCACCAAAAGCAACTTCTTGTATATACTAGTTAAAGATAACAGTGTTGATGACTACCTCTTTATTAATGAATGGAGATGGGTAGTAAATAGCGCGTTCCGCATCTCTATAGGCCTGCACATAGTAAATTCCCCTTCATAATAGGGAGTGAACATAATGGAGGAAGTGGAAACCTCCCAAACCGCCTCCCTAAACCGCCCACTTTGACCGTGCGGCACCCGCCACGCGTGTGAGGCTCTCATTTAGACCCCACATACATCTGTATCTATGTTATGTTTATAACATGTGTCCCAGGCAGAAGTAAGGCTAGTGTATACAAAATAAAAATACATAATAATAAATTTAATTGCATACCTTGCATTATTAGCTGAATTTTTCTGTCCTACCATATTCCGTTCTTTTGGTTTCGCGCAACCCAAGTTATGTTCGTTATCTACAAAATTTGACGACGGGCTTAGTTATAAAAATATGACTAAGTGAGGATATGCCTCTTTCATTGCTGTATTTAATTAAAATAAACTTACGCAATTCAGAAACATATTTACCATACTGACCGTTTTTTCTATCTCATCAATGAACTTATGAAGCATCTATCTATATGAACATGTTAGTACCAATAAAACAGTATGAGCAGTATAGGATCATCACCATATCATGTAACTATGTAACATTAAAGTAGTGTATCCGTGGAAGCAATAAATCCATGTATCAGTATATCAGTGTATGCAATAATTTCATATATCAGTATGTCTATATCAGTGTTTCTGTATACCAGTATCTATGAAAGAACATAATAACTGTATGAACATGTCGGTAATCATAAACAGTATAAGCAGCTATGAAACATTAGCATTCATATAAGTTATAGAACATGTAAGCAGTGCAAGTATCATAACTGTATCTATATCATATATGGAAGCAGTATAAGTAAGCATCATAACTGTTTCTATATCATGGAAGCAGTATAAATACATAACATCATGTCAGTTTTCATGTTCATAAGCATTTATCAATGTACCCGTGTAACCCTTTAAATCAGTATTCCTTTGAATGTTTGTTCCTTAGGTAATATTAATGGCGATTGAATCCATAATCATCATTCATATTTCATTTCTTTTGGGCCCACCCCGAAGGGTCATCATGTTCCAAAACCAGTACGGTCAACCCGCGTTTATGCCTTTCGCCTCGACTGGTTTGGCAATTCATCATGGGCCCACCCCGAAGGGTCATCATGTTCCAAAACCAGTACGGTCAACCCGCGTTTATGCCTTTCTGCTCGACTGGTTTGGCAATTCATCTTATTCATATCATTCATGTGCATGCAATTCAAGTCGCCCGTAATATAACCTCGTGTCGACACGTTTACATAATTTGTAAGTTATTCATTTTATATCCCCTCAGAAATAATTCCCCTGTTTGCCTTTATCAAGGTCATACATTATAGCGACATTAAATATCAGTGATATGCATTTAACATTCTGTATAATAAGAGTGGATACATAAAAGAAAGTAAAGCAATAAAGCTTAAATGAAACAAGTAGCTCTCACCATCAGTACTTCATGTCATTGTCATGTCTGTAGGAGGTGCCATCCATCACTATATCTGTATAAGCATCATATCCTTTAGGGGCATTTAATTTATACCGGGGTTGCACCTTGCTATAGTAACAATTTTGACTAGTTAGATGACATCATTTGGAAGCTATAGGAACCATTTGTATATGACATAATCATAATTCCCTAGTATAACTATCATGCTACAACCCCAAAACAGGAAACAGAAGTCAAGGCTAGAACTCACATCAATCAATATAATTCAGAGTGACTGGATAAGTAATGTCATATAGCTAAGTGACATCAACCGGCCAAAACCATAGAAATCCCTCAATAAAATACTGAAGAAACATGTAACAGCCGGTCAGAAAGTAAGGTAAAGCCCACATACATCTTAAAGATTTCAATCCCTATAGCAGATCAGTCAATCATAAAGAGAGCCCTACAAGAGCAGCTCCTTAATGCACAGTTTTAACTCAATTAACACATCCACCATAGCAGCAGAAATCCATACATGTAGCTTGTCAAGACATTAGAAATCCCCCAATTTACTGAAGAAATATTAAAGATTAACAACAACAGCTGATTACTCAATAAAGCAAAGCCCAAATCTCCTAACAGCAATACTGAAAAGAGGAGAAACAACAACCGGCTACAACAGGAGCAATCCCCTCCAATAATTCCTTGAAGTGGGGTTGGGGAAACATATAGCTTTTCTATTAAAATAAATTAAATCAGACTGTAGGAGAGAACCCAAAACCCCCCAAATAAACATCTTCAACCGGTCAAAACAGGTAACAAGACAACAATTTTGAGGCCCCTTGATTTCTCGCAAACAACACAAGCAGAGCAAAATCCCATATCAAGAACAATGGGTATTCCTCAATTTCTCCTACCAAAACTCTAGCCGGCCAAGATCAAGGTAAAAAGGAAAGAGATACAGGAATTTCCTAGGGCACAATATCATACAATTTCCCCCAACCACTAAATGATAAAGCCATACCATCCGAGAATTCAATAAGTATAAGAAACAGTGAAGAGGAAGGAGGAGCTCACCATAAGAAATTTCAGCCCCTAACCTGCCGGCCAAAGTCCCAAAACCAGCCTAGCACAGCTGTCGTTGTGCACGGAGAACAAGACCACAACCCTAAATCAACTCTCCCAGCATTGTCGATCATAGAGGAGAGGTCGATGAGCTTAGGGAAGAAGAGTCGAAGAAGCCCTAACGATTCCATGCCCGTCCGGAGCTCCAGACGATAAAGAGGATAGATATCGGGGAAGGGAATTAACAGCCACCGCCTAAAAAAATGCCAGCCAAAATTCTATCTGCAGCCCAATCTTAAGTCCAGCTAGCCCACATAAATCCACTATTAGCACCCCCAATCCAACTATGAGGAATTTCTAATAACACCCAACTCCTTTACTAATATCCGCTATTAAAACATCAATGAAGAACATAATAGCAACCATCATATATATTCCAACTCAACCCATCCGGTTAGTTATTGAACATAGGAAAAATTCATATTTCGCTAAACCATGTCGAATGTCGCAACGTATTAACGACACTCATATTCAATAGTCAAAGCGACGCCTCGTTGACATTGATTTGGTTTTCATCATAGGGGATCTATATATAGAATTATTTAAATTGAGTTTTATTATCGATTTGCGTCAATTCACATTTTGAGCCGTTACAAATTCCTCCCCTCTTATAAAATTTTCGTCCGCAAAAATAAGACATTAATTCCTTTCCCATGCATTCACATCTTCATTTGCTTTTTCGTGTTCCGAATTCCTAAATTTAAATCGATTGACAAACCGTCACGTAGAAGAGAAAATTATTATTCTATGAAACATGTACATTATCAAATGATATCTTACTTTTTACATTAACGGAATATTGAACAGTTTACCCTATCATTTGCAACTATTTGTAAAGAACATGATATGCACGTTGCGATCTCTTACGTTACCATTTTATTGACGCACATGTCGTCACTCATCATTATTCTCATCCCTTGCATTATTGTAGCTTTTAAACTTTCCTTCCATATTACATATTATGCAATCATGTAGTCAAATTGACTTTCATTTCATTTTCTTTACATGCTTTATTTATCATAGTTTCATTTTCCGTTAGCAGTTTCATTTACTTCCCATGTCCTTTTTCATAGCACTCTCCTTTGTCAAATTCCTAAATCGTTGGTTTACATTCGTTCGTAAGGCACGATCTATACTATTTAGAATGTTGGTTGACGTTCGTTTTTCTGTAGCATCATACTTTCATATTCACGTTGTTCTCATTTGCATTTTTCTTTTTATCGTTTATTCTTTACCTCAACCTCGATTAACTTATAACTTGTATCGTATTACTTATTTTCACATGTCTTGAAGTCATTACATGGTATTGAAATGACGAACTTAGTAAATAATTTCACTTGTAACCTTATTTCATTTTTATGTTACTTGCGTGTGTAATATTTTGGTTAAAACCATATATGTCATATAAGGTGAAGAGAGACTTCAATGCACATTCATTTCCTTAACTATGGCTTATAATTGGTCAAAGCTTGTTATGTAACCTTTCTACGGACGTTTATCAGTGTCTTCCATATAACAAAATATGAAATATATCTTGAAGTTAATTTTTCAGTTTTACCATGTTGCGATTCTTTATCTTGTTTCATTTCCTTCATATTTCTAACAATATTTTTGTAACACCTCTTTCAAAACCATATAACGTATCAAAGATTCGGCCGAAATCCAAGATATATTATATATAGTGAACGTGGAATTACAATTCATTATAGTCTTGACTTTTTATACTCATTTCCTATAATGTTGCATACCCATCATAACATTGTTTTTTTTTCTCGTAGCATACCGTTCTTAATGATCATTATTGCTAATTCATCTCGTCTTCCTAGCTTTTAGTTCGAGTATTGTTCTTCAAATTTCCTACAAATTGAACATAAACAATTGTGTCCTTTACAATGTTGGAGACTTTTAATGGTGCATTCTTCGTTAGCTATTCCACTTTTTCTTCATTTACTATGATGCAACATAAAGATAAAACTTTTCATGTTAATCAAATAATTTGCAACGGATGGTTATCTTATTTTACAATAGAGAGGTTGTCAACCTGCTATCAAGGTTATACTTTTCATTGCAAATAGTAGCTTCATATTGTGGATCGGATCATTCTTCCGTAGCATACATATATCCTAGATGATTCCACAAGAACAGGGACAAGTAGTAGCTTTTTCTTTAACGACATTTTCATTCATGTTGCTAGTTACCATTCTATCTTACCCTTCTCTCTTCACACATCCAAGTTTTCTTTTCATCTTCTCACTTTAGGTATCATATTCTTTTCATGTTTTTAAGATTACGCTTCGTCTTTATCCTTGTTATAATCGAATGATTTCATTTTAAAAGGAACCTAATTCAACATTATAGTTTGAAGAAATCCTTTCTTTTGGGGTATGGTTGTTCGATAAATTGAAGGTGAAACTTGTAACACAATAATGCGTCAGTTTTAACGTGCTACATTTTATGCATATTCGTATAAATTTATTTTGCGATGTTACCACTTGGTTTTTACATATCTAAAAAAATATTTCTTGGAAAACATATCCTTTACCAACATTACAAATGGTCTAAATGTCACACTTGGTCATGGTCGACTTTTATTTCCCTTTTTGCCCATGCGGACACCTTAAATATAAACACAATAATCCTCGACATTGTTTCATATTTTATCTATTATCCTTTCCATCAAACATAATCAGTGTATGGACACAATTTCACGTTGTCATCGTTTGCAACTTCCTTTTATCGTTTATACTTTGGATTTCAATTATAGCTCATAATGTCTCACTTATTTCACATTTCTTGATTGCAATTGTAACCATATTTCGTTTTCTTTATACATATTTGTGTAACACATTGTTTCAAAACAATGTATGTCATATAAGCTAAAGGTACACTTACAAGGCATATTCCTTTACTATTGCTTCTTCTCACCATTACAAATATTCCCATCGTTATTTAACTTTTCTACGGATGTTTAGCAGTGTTTCTATAAAAATATTTATAACCATTTGCTTCTTGTAGAAAGTTAAAGCCCGTTATTTGTACATCCTTCATTATGTATTCAATTATTTTACACGTAATTCTTCTTTCTTTCTATATACATTCATCTTTCAATTAGTCCATATTTCATTTATCTACGAAAACAATACGAAGATATTCTCTTTGCAAATAATTGAGTTGATTTGAACACTGGGAATAATGTCAATCTTCTCTCTATGTTCGTGTAAAATCCATTTAATTTCTCCTTTCATATATTCGTTCAAAACCATTCATCTTATTTTGCTTTAGTCAGTTTCTGAAAAACATTCGATAAGCGATCTTTACACCTAAATATCATGTGTGCTTATTCGGTACTCACTACAACCAAACTTCTTCGAAACCTGGCTTTGATACCAAATTGTGAGGCCCCCATTTAGACCCCACATACATCTGTATCTATGTTATGTTTATAACATGTGTCCCAGGCAGAAGTAAGGCTAGTGTATACAAAATAAAGACACATAATAATAAATTTAATTGCATACCTTGTATTATTACCTGAATCTTTTCTGTCCTACCATATTCCGTTCTTTTGGTTTCGCGCATCCCAAGTTATGTTTGTTACCTACAAAATTTGACGACGGACTTAGTCATAAAAATATAACTAAGTGAGGATATACCTCTTCCATTGTTGTATTTAATTAAAATAAACTTACGCAATTCAGAAACATATTTACCATACTGACCGTTTTTTCTATCTCATCAATGAACTTATGAAGCATCTATCTATATCAACATGTTAGTACCAATAAAACAGTATGAGCAGTATAGGATCATAACCATATCATGTAACTATGTAACATTAAATTAGTGTATCCGTGGAAGCAATAAATCCATGTATCAGTATATCAGTGTATGCAATTCCATATATCAGTATGTCTATATCAGTGTCTCTGTATACCAGTATCTGTGAAAGAACATAATAACTGTAGGAACATGTCGGTAATCATAAACAGTATAAGCAGCTATGAACATTAGCATTCATATAAGTTATAGAATATGTAAGCAGTGCAAGTATCATAACTGTATATATATCATATATGAAAGCAGTATAAGTAAGCATCATAACTGTTTCTATATCATGGAAGCAGTATAAATACATAACATCATGTCAGTTTTCATGTTCATAAGCATTTATCAATGTACCCGTGTAACCCTTTAAATCAGTATTCCTTTGAATGTTCGTTCCTTAGGTAATATAAAGGGCGATTGAATCCATAATCATCATTCACATTTCATTTCTTTTGGGCCCACCCCGAAGGGTCATCATGTTTTGGAACCCGCGTTTATGCCTTTCGGCTCGACTGGTTTGGCAATTCATCATGGGCCCACCCTGAAGGGTCATCATGTTCCAAAACCAGTACGGTCAACCCGCGTTTATGCCTTTCGGCACGACTGGTTTGGCAATTCATCATATTCATATCATTCATGTGCATGCAGTTCAAGTCGCCCGTAATATAACCTCGTGTCGACACGTTTACATAATTTGTAAGTTATTCATTTTATATCTCCTCAGAAATAATTCGCATGTTTGCCTTTATCAAGGCCATACATTATAGCGACATTAAATATCGGTGATATGCATTTAACATTCTGTATAATAAGAGTGCATACATAAAAGAAAGTAAAGCAATAAAGCTTAAATGAAACAAGTAGCTCTCACCATCAATACTTCATGTCATTGTCATGTCTATAGGAGGTGCCATCCATCACTATATCTGTATAAGCATCATATCTTGTAGGGGCATTTAATTTATACCGGGGTTGCACCTTGCTATAGTAACAATTTTGACTAGTTAGATGACATCATTTGGAAGCTATAGGAACCATTTGTATATGGCATAATCATAATTCTCTGGTATAACTATCATGCTACAACCCCAAAACAGGAAACAGAAGTCAAGGCTAGAACTCACATCAATCAATATAATTCAGAGTGACTGGATAAGTAATGCCATATAGCTAAGTGACATCAACCGGCCAAAACCATAGAAATCCCTCAATAAAATACTGAAGAAACATATAACAGCCGGTCATAAAGTAAGGTAAAGCCCACATACATCTTAAAGATTTCAATCCCTATAGCAGATTAGTCAATCATAAAAAGAGCCCTACAAGAGCAGCTCCTTAATGCACAGTTTTAACTCAATTAACACAGCCACCATAGCAGCAGAAATCCATACATGTAGCTTGTCAAGACATTAGAAATCCCCCAATTTACTGAAGAAATATTAAAGATTAACAACAACAGCTGATTACTCAATAAAGCAAAGCCCAAATCTCCTAACAGCAATACTGAAAAGAGGAGAAACAACAGCCGGCTACAACAGGAGCAATCCCCTCCAATAATTCCTTGAAGTGGGGTTGGGGAAACATATAGCTTTTATATTAAAATAAATTAAATCAGACTGTAGGAGAGAACCCAAAACCCCCCAAATAAACATCTTCAACCGGTCAAAACAGGTAACAAGACAACAGTTGTGAGGCCCCTTGATTTCTCGCAAACAACACAAGCAGAGCAAAATCCCATATCAAGAACAATGGGTATTCCTCAATTTCTCCTACCAAAACTCTAGCCGGCCAAGATCAAGGTAAAAAGGCAAGAGATACAGGAATTTCCTAGGGCACAATATCATACAATTTCCCCCAACCACTAAATGATAAAGCCATACCATCCGAGAATTCAATAAGTATAAGAAACAGTGAAGAGGAAGGAGGAGCTCACCATAAGAAATTTCAGCCCCTAACCTGCCGGCCAAAGTCCCAAAACCAGCCTAGCACAGCCGTCGTTGTGCACGGAGAACAAGACCACAACCCTAAATCAACTCTCCCAGCATTGTCGATCATGGAGGAGAGGTCGCTGAGCTTAGGGAAGAAGAGTCGAAGAAGCCCTAACGATTCCATGCCCGTCCGGAGCTCCAGACGATAAAGAGGATAGATATCGGGGAAGGGAATAAACAGCCACCGCCTAAAAAAAATGCCAGCCAAAATTCTATCCGCAGCCCAATCTTAAGTCCAGCCCACATAAATCCGCTATTAGCACCCCAATCCAACTATGAGGAATTTCTATTAGCACCCAACTCCTTTACTAATATCCGCTATTAAAACATCAATGAAGAACATAATAGCAACCAGCATATATATTCCAACTCACCCAGTCCGGTTAGTTATTGAGCATAGGAAAAATTCATATTTCGCTAAACCATGTCGAATGCCGCAACGTATTAACGACACTCATATTCAACAGTCAAAGCGACGCCTCGTTGACACTGATTTGGTTTTCATCATAGGGGATCTATATATAGAATTATTTAAATTGAGTTTTATTATCGATTTGCGTCAATTCACATTTTGAGCCGTTACAACGCGATCACGGCAAGGCAACCGTCGCACGACCACGACAAGGCAACCGTTGCGCGACAACGACAAGGCAACCGCCGCGCGGGCTTGGCGCGGCATCCGCCGCGCGGCCCCGACGAGCTCTCAACCGCGCCGCCCTAGCCAGCGCAGATGCCTCCAAACGACCAAGTACGCGCCTTTCTCACATACCTCCACGCTAACGTCGCGCTCACAACGCCCCCGCACTCATGACGCGCTCCTATGACCTCCACTATCGCGGCGCGCGTACAACGTCTCTGAGCTCCCAACGCGCTCACAAGACCCATGCGCTCCCCACGCGCTCACAACGCCTTCGCGCTCACGGCGTGCTCACAAGGCCTCTGCGCTCATAACACACTCACCCACGCAAGCGCGCGGAATTCCTTTCGGGCGCGCGATGCAATTTACCTTCTTTGCCGCTTCTCAAGATTGCAAGACTTGTCGCGCTTCGTCGCCGACACTGCCGCCGACAGTTTTGCCCAAACTGCCTGAGCTGTCCGAGGGGCAAAACCATCATATTAGCAAAAATGACGATCTGTGTGCTCCACATCGGGAAATCTGATTCGTCCGTCCGGCAGTATGGTGGTTACAACACTGCAATTACTAACCCGGCCCGCCCATGTCAAAACCTATAAAAAGAGCTCAGTCCTTATTTGAAAGGACTTTACCTTCAACGTCGGAGAGAGTTCCTTCAATGATCTTTCAGAGTTCTCTTTCGACGTTCGAAGAATCATTCGATGATCTCCTTCCTCTTTGAAAATTCCTTCTTCCTGACTTGAAGATCTCGCTTCTACTTCCACCCAACATCCATGGTAACGAGTCACCCTCGAGCATTATACAAATTGTAACATTGAGAGAAATAGTGCATCTTGGTCGGCACCGATTTGGCATCGTGATTTTTCACTCTATCTGGGCTTCCCACGCTAAAAAGTCTCTTTGTCAATTAATTGTTAGTCTTTTCTGTGACTGTTTGCGCACTCGGTTCACTCTCGAGCTAGGACGGTTCAATCTGACCAGTCCATAAGAGCGTGGAGCGACCCACAACAAGTGAATTGTTATTTTATTTTATTATTTCTTGTGATTATGCACCATGTTTTAAGTTATTTATATATAATTTAAATTTAAATTTTAATTTATTTTAGTTTAATTTTAATTTTCTACTATGTCAGTAGGTGCTGAGGAAGGCAGAACTCAGGTATCCCATCCTAGAGAAGCTGGCGAACACCGCTAACTTCACGTTAATGTAACGCCCTTACGTCATTATTACGCTGGAATCTTATTAAATTAAATTATCAGAAATTCAGGGGCATTACATCAACATCTATCAATTAATTAGCTAATGCAGCTTAAAATAAACACACTATCAATTATTTTTTTATCTTAATGCATATATTATTATGCATGTTAAATCAACGTTAATAAAGTTGATGAGTTTAATTGTAGCTACTCGAAAATATCGATGACAGGCCTAATGACAGCCTCTTCAAAACGATCGTTGACATGTCTAATAATAGCTTATCATATATAGTAGGTATAGGAGCTATACTAAAAACTTTTTCCATTTTATAAATTTTCATCATTATTTTTAAGAGAGTTGATATTAGCGGTCTGGAACTGGTTATTCGCAGTCCATCGCTATTCGTAGTCCATAAATTTTATTTGTAGGCCAAAATTATATTTGCACCCACTTCCAACTCAAATAAACAAAACACTTTGCTGATTTATTAAGTACTAGAAGCCTAGAAAAACATCTTAAAGACAAACAATTTAAAAACCTAGAAGGGAAAACAAGTTAAATGACATGCATAGAGGAATTAACTCTAAACCAAGTTAAATGGCATGCAAACCTTCCGCTAACCAGAAAATTGACTATTTTTTTGAGATTTTTGCTCGATAATTTTCTTCTTTTTTGAAGGTGAATTTAAGAGGGGGAAAAACGGCGCGACCGATAGAACTACAACTAGGGTTTAGGCAACGGGAGAGAGATGGAGAGGAGGTTATTTGATGGGATGCGATTAGCGAGAATTGTTCTGCGAATATAATTATGATTTTTACAATTTTGGGGGTGCGAATATCGAAAATTGAACTGTTAATATCAACTCTCATTATTAATTGGGAGATATGGTGTAATTACTTAAATAGGCATTGCATATTTTTTTTAATATATTATAATATATGGCAAATCATTAGATTGAAACAATAAGACTATATTTGACAATTTTGTATGTTTGACCATAACCAACTTTTTCCATTAATATGATAAATATATATATACACAAACACACACACACGCGAGTGACAAATACGGGTCTCCGCTCCTACGACCAAGCGCGACAGTACTTCGACTCTGACATGTAATTAATTAATACAACTTAAAATAAACACATTATCATTTATATTTTTTTATCTTAATGCATGTTAAATCAACATTAATAAAGTTGACGAGTTTAATTGTAGCTCCTCGAAAATAATGCTGACATGACTAATGACAGCCTCCTCAAAAAGACATCTGACATGTCTAATAATAGCCTACCATAGTATGTATAGAAGCTCTACTAATTTTTTTTTCATTTTATAAATTTTCATAATTATTTTTAATTGAGAGACATGGTGTAATTATTTAAATGGGCATGACATATCTTTTTTTAAATATATTGTAATATATGTCGAGTAATTAGATTGAAACAAAAAAAAGCTATATTTGACAACTTTGAATGTTTCACCATAGCCAACTTTTTTCTATTAATATGGTAAAGATATATATTAATATTTGCTAAAAGTTAAGGGGTGAACATCATTCTTCACCCTTTAATGTCTTTATTTAAAGATTTAGATGTTTCAATCCCTCAGGTTTAGGCTCCGTTTGGGAAACTTATTTTTACCGGTCAAGCGGTTACGACCACATGAATCGGACCTTAATACCGCATGAATCGGACCTTAATTAAGGTCCGGTTCATGCGGTCGTAACCGCTTGGCCGGTGAAAATAAGTCCCCCCAAACCGAGCCTTAGTCTCTTTAATATTTCAGTTTCAAACATTTAATTTTGATAAAATCTGTCCTCAACCTTTCATAATTTTTCATTTCAATCCTCTATTAACACTTTCCCATTAATACTAAAGAAAATGTTGGCTCGGCATTAAAACCAACGGATGCAAATCTCGGTTCCAAGCGCGACGTCGGCGGAATGTCCACCTTTTATTTCTTTTTCGGCGGCATCGCTATCCTCTCCGGTATCGCCAGCCTCTTCCCCACCTGGCGCTCGATCCCTCCATGTCGTCACCTCCCTTCCCTCGCCTCTTCGTCCTTCTCATCCTCCCCTTTGTCTCCGAGTCAGGTACCTCATCTGCCGCAGGACTCACAACGCCATGAACATTGTGCGCGACATTGCCCGTTGCAACGGCCGTGATCTTCCGCCCGGCATCGCCCTGAAGCTCGACGACGAGGATGACAACGAAGAACAGGGGAACAATGAGGATTGCTCTCGAGAAGCGGAGTCGGGGTCAATTATAGACGTCGTGCGCTCGCCGACCACCAGATTGCGTCTTATTTTGATGCTCACCATCAACTTCGTCTGTGCCATAGCCTCAACGTCGTCAACCTCAAGACGAACTTGTATCTCACAATCCTCTTTAATTCCGAGTCTGAGACTCCCGCCTTCGTCATCACAACAGTGCTTCTGGCCGCTTCGGGAGAAAACCACTCGGTTTGGCGACGATGCCGGCGCTCAGTGGGTTGTCGTGCCGGTGAAGACGTCGTGGAGTACTCACCGTGTATTACTTGATGTTTATTTATACGTCGGAGCTTTTTCCGACGGTGGTCAAAAACGCAGCACTCGGGTGCGTGACTCAGGCGACACAGCTCGAGGCTCAGTGGGTTGTCGTCGCCGGAGGGCATCGTGGAGTACTCACCGTGGATTAGTTGCGCGGAGTTGTCGCGTGGGAGAGGGGAGGAAAAGGCTCGCGTGAATTGAGCGACGGGAAAGGTTAATTCCGTTTAGTTTAGGACTGAAATGAAAAGCTACGAAAGATTGGTAAAGGTTTGAGGCTCAAATACTAAAGAGACTGAATGCTAGGGATTGAAATAGTCATTTTTCCTGTAGATAATAATATTTATCAAGGAGTTTCATTTCATAAAAAAATTATTTGATTCCTATGGCTCTCAAAAAAGTATGAAAATGCATGATATTATTTAGTATTTTAATATGGGTAATTATATTTGCAGGCCCTATATGGATATTTGCAGCCCAATTTTTACGAGTTATTACGCGCCTTTTGAAAATACTCTTTGTTAGGTGCATTTTTAGGAAAAGTGTTCAACATGAAAGTTGTAGATCTCGTCGAAATCTACAACTTTGATGTTGAACACTTTTCCTAAAAATGCACCTAACATTGCGTATTTTCAAAAGGCGCGAGACTATTGTGAAATTTTTCGCGCCTTTTGAAAATACGCAATGTTAGGTGCATTTTTAGGAAAAGTGTTCAACATCAAAGTTGTAGATTTCGACGAGATCTACAACTTTCATGTTGAACACTTTTCCTAAAAATGCACCTAACAAAGAGTATTTTCAAAAGGCGCGTAATAACTTGGAAAAATTGGGCTGCAAATATTCATATAGGGCCTGCAAATATAACCACCCTTTAATATTAACCTTTATTTATCAAGAATGAAAAAAATTATATATAAATAATTATCAAAAATTGAATTTAATATATTTAATGAAGAATAACAAGTAATAACAAAAATTGTTACCTGTTCTTTTTTGTGTTTTTGACTTTTTCATTAGTTTTTTTGCGGCCAACTGTTTTTATGGTGGCTTATGTTCCAGACCTTCCTTTCAGAATTATGTTATTTATTTTTATTTACTTATTATATACAAGTATAATTTACGTCACCATAATGAAATAAATAAAATTATATTTTCTCCACTCAAATTTCAATTATATAATATATAATTACGAGTGACAGTCTGGGGCAGCCCTCTGAGTACCTCGGTCATGATAGTACGTTCGTCCGGGCTCACAATACGTCTCGAGTGGAGGAAAGTTGTTATCGTGCAAAGCATGTGTCGTCCCCTTGAGCGCATTATGAGCCCGAAAGCCGGCGAGCACTAGTGACTATACTGTCATGACCGGGGGTACTGTAGTGATCGCACGGGAGTGTTGGATTATGTGCCGCCCCACGTACTCACACGTGAACCGGACCGGCCCCTCTTTATTGCTGCCTTCCTTATTATAGGAATTCTTTTCCTCTCTCCGCATCTATACTATTCTAAAAAGAAATATGGTGGTCTGCGAATAGCGTGAGATCAAAAATCTCCAAAAAATTAGGACCGTCGGATATATGGCTTCAAAATACAGGAGTCGTCCGATCAAATACAGTTGGACTGCAAATAGCTATTCTTCAAAAATCCAAAAACTCCTCTCCTCTCATTTCCCCGATACCAGCCCGCCAGCCTCGCCTCCTCCGCCATTACCCTTCCCCACCGGAGACCCCCCGGCGAGTTCGCGGGACCCCGGCAGGTTCGTCGGGGTCCCGCGAACTCGCCGGGGGTCTCCGGTCAGGCCGGCGGTGGCTCCGGCGGCGGCGGCGGACGGCGAAGTGGAGGGCGACGGTTGCGATCGGGATTTAAAAAAAAATCAAAATTTAAAATATATATATTATAAAATACAGAGTTTTATATTATATATATATATATATATATATAATATTATAAAAATAAAATACAGAATTTTTTATTTCTTAAAATTTCTAAAAAAATAAAAAAAGGAAAATTAAGTCGGGGGGCGAGCGGAGCCCGCCGCCGAGCGGGCGGAGTCCGCTACCGAATTTTTTTGATGCAAAATATATGTTGCAAAAATAGCAACGATTTTTTTTTGTTGCAAAAATAACAACAAAATTTTTTGTTGCAAAATATTGATGGAGATATTTACATCATAAAGCATTTGCTCTTTTTCTTAAAAAAAACATAACTTTTTTTATTTCTTTCTGTCCCTCTTCTAAAACCCGAGTTAAAATTAGAAACTAAACGATTATATATATATATGTATATAGATATAATATATATATATATGTTGAAATTATTTACAAAATTATATAAAAAATTTAATATATATATATATAATTATTTTGTTGTATACTAATAAACTATGCTAATTTATTAAAATATATAAATAATTTTTAAAATTATATAAAATGTGTGTATATATATATTTATAAAATTATGTATATACACATACACACGTACACACACTTTATATAATTTTAAAATTATTTATATATTTATATATTTTAATAAATTATCATAGATTATTAGTATTCAACAAAATAATAAATAATATATTTATTTCTCTATATAATTTAATAAATATTTAAATGCTTATATAGTTATATATACTTATAAATTTGCATAAATTATTAGTGTAAATCGAAATAATAATATATTTATTTAGTTCTTTACATAAAATTATAAATTAATTAAATATTTAGATATAGATAAGATATAGCCACAATAAAACAAATAAGTAAAGTTAGGTTAGTTTGTAAGCTTTGTTGAACCTATATGATAGGTCATGGGTTCAAATATAGGAATCTTCATAACTAGTATAATTTTTAACATAATTTTTAGCAACAAAAATTGAATTCCTTGCTAATTTAAGAAGGATAAAATGTCTTGCTAAATTTTCCTTGCAAAACAACAAGGAAAAACATGATTAGCAAGGGATTCTTCTCCTTGCTAATGTAAATTTAGAAAGGAAAAAATTTGGTTGTTAAATCCCTTGCTAATGTAAATTAGCAACGAATTTCATGATTTAGCAAGGGATTCTTCTCCTTGCTAATAAGAGTTTTTCTTGTAGTGGTCGAATACTGTCGCGCGGGGCACGAGGGCTCATAATATATATAGATATAGATATAGATATATATATATTGTTTAGGGTTTTATCAATTCACGTAACCGAAGGAGAGGAGGAGGAGGTGCGGCTGTGAATTCGAGAGAGAAGAGGAGGCGGCACTACTAGAAAATTGACTTTTAGCCAAGGCAAAGAACTGTGGCTAAAAGTCCAAAATCGTGGCAAAAGACTTAGTCACGGACTGTCGTGGCAAATGGGCGTGGGCAATACGCGCGTGGCAAAAAAGTATTTGTCATGCTCTTTCTTTGGCAAATACTCTTTTTCTATGACTTTTAGCCACGATTTTAGACTTTTAGCCACGATTTTAGACTTTTAGCAACGATAATTGTTTGCCACGGCAAATGGCCGTGGGCAATATGAGCGTGGCTAAAAGTCAATTTTCTAGTAGTGCGGGCTGAGATTCTTCTGCGGCCAATTAAGGACGAGGAGGAGGCGGTTTTTCAGCAGCGCCGGCGGTAGTCCTTAGGGGTGCGTCTCTCCATTAGCGGCGGCGGAAGCTCTCTTCCGGCGGTCCGACGGCAAGGAGTTTGGCGGCCCTTCGGCGACTCAGGTGATCGATCGATTCCAGGCGAGCCATCAGATCGGCGGCGGGATCTCAGGTGGAGGTTTCCTTTGAGCCGGCGACATAGGCGGTGTCGAAGGAAGAAGGCAAACTCGGTTCGTGTGGTACCGCCCGACGGTATAGTTACCGCGGACGTTAGCTTCCAGTGCCTGATCGGACAGATTCTCTTGACGCGTATCGGATCTATTAGCCTCAGTGTAATTTCTGTACTACAAACTCTCTGACTCGGTCACCATTCAGAAAATAAATAATTATGTAATTTTTTAATTCAAAATTTTAAGAAAATGCAAGTCAATCAAAATAATAGTCAAATTACATACCGACTAACAAATTAATTTTCAGCTAGACATATTTTGATAGTGTTCGAAGATTGTCTCATTCATAATGATTTTCACAATGAAATTCAAAGAAATCTCACAATTTGCGAAAGGCAATTTGAGAAAGATGATTTGCATATCACATAATTAAAATCTGCCTGCGTGTGCTCGAGCCAGCCAGCTAATTTGGCTTTAGGGACTCCAAAACATGGTTAAACTAGCTCGGGTTTGAGCCAAAATGTATATATATATATATATTTATATATATATATAGGGTCATTTACCGGGACCTCCCCTCTAACTTTGCTAAATTACTGAGAGCACCCCTCTTATTTTCGAAATTACAAAAAACTCCCCTATAAGTTAGCATAATTACAAAAACTTCCCTTGAAGTTTTAATTTCATTACAAAAAAACTCATTCGTGATACAATTTCATTACAAAAAAACCCAGAATTTTTGTTCATGATGTTATGAAATTAAAAGTTCAGGGATGTTTTTGTAATTTCAAAAATAAGAGGGGTGCTCTCAGTAATTATGCTAACTTACAGGGGAGGTACGTGTAATTATTTCTCTCTCTATATATATATCTATACTATATTATAAATAAATATCGTTTTTGTGTCCATGACAAGGTAAATAGGCACTCCATGGCAAAGAAATTGAGACAAAATCAAATCACAGTCATTGGATCTCAAATCAAATCAGAAAAAAAGCCTGCGAATAGCCAGAATTTTAAAACCTCCCTCCTTCACTCCCAGCCATTTCCCGTGCCCCCCTCCCGTGCCCCTCCTCCCGCCCCGATTTGGGCTGCCGCCGGCGTGAGGCCACCGGCCGGTTCGCCGGTCTCCGGCGAACCTGCCGGTAGTACTCCGGCAGGGCTCCGGCAACAGCGAACCTTGCGTTCGTCGAGCGCAGGAGCGCCTGCGTTCGACGAACGCGGGGTTCGTCGTTCGTCGAACGCAGGCGCCACCTGCGTTCGACGAACGGTGGCCTTTAGGGTTTAAAAAACATTATAAACTTAATATATATAAGGGTCTTTATATTGGCAGCCCCAATTGTCACACCAATTTCTATGAGTTATAACGCGTCTTTTGAAAATATGCATTATACATGCATATTTAGGAAAAGTGTTCAACACGAAAATTGTAGATCTCATCGAAATCTACAACTTCCGTGTTGAACACTTTTTCTAAAAATGCACGCACAAGACGTATTGCCGCCCTGATCGTAATTATAGCAATTTTTGACGAATTTTTGAAAATACGCTTTGCACATGCATTTTCAGGAAAAGTATTCAATATAACTCATATAAATTGTTGTGCCAATAGCCAAATAGGGGCTGAGGGGCGGGCGAAGCCCGTCGGGGGGGGGGGGCAAAGCCCGCCGGGGGGGGCAAAGCCCGCCGTCGGGGCGGGTGAAGCCCGTCGATTGACCTCACATAGGGCATGCGGCCCGTGCCTGTCACTCGTGTGTGTGTGTGTGTATATATATATATATATGGACCTACACTTATAACTAGTTTTTTGTTTTCCGAAAATTTCGACCCGGGCATGTGCCCGGCCGGGTGTACTCGTGTATAGTTCCACCCCCTGAACATCACCCTTAAGTTTTCGGGAGAAAGATCAGAATCATTGCCCTAATAATATGGGTGCAAATAAAGCCAGGGTCTGGGTCAACCCGGTTAGCCCCAGTCCTAGCCCAGGTCTGAGCCTGGCTTACGAAAAAAAATTCCTACGTTTGACGCTCACAAGTGTGCGCCAGACGCAATCGCAGCCGTCATGTTACCTTTTTTTAGTTTTTCTTAAAGGCTTCCTTTTCCTCAGCCTTTGAATCTAAGATCAGGTGGTGCGTGTGTGCTGGGCACACACCTTTTTGTGCGCACGCGCACCAGAAAAAAAATGTTCCTGGCTTACAGGGGTCTAATGAAGCAAAAAAAAATTGTACGCATAACATATGAAAATTTTATGCGTGAATAAATAGCGTGGGGCCCACCATTTGTTTGAAAAGTAAAACACATTTATATGAAGCTCGGCCCCACACTATTTATTAACAAATGAATTAGAAATTTTTTAAATTTCTATACTTTTTTTTATATTGGCAGCCCTCGTTTGGCTATGTGCAGCCCAAAAAAACTCCATTTAAACCTAAAATTTAAACCTCTAAAGGCAGCCCCCCTCCTATTCTCCTGATCCTGTTCCCATCGCCCCTTTCGCGAAGTGGAACCGCCGCCCGCCGCTCTCGTCGCACAGCCGCCCACCCTCCGCCCACCTGCCGCCCACCCGTCTCCCACCCGCCGCCGCTCCCGTCGCTGGCCGCCGCCGCTCCCACCGCCGGCCGCCTGAGACTCGAAAGCTCCGCCTACAGTCGGCAGTTTTGAATGATTTTCCCAATTCAGTCTCGGTTCTTGAATTTCTAACCAAGTTTCGAATAGGTTTCTGAAGTTTCTCCTGCTCATGGTGTTTCTAATTTGGATTTGCCCTTTGTGTTCTTCTTTTGCTAAGCGGGTGTTTAATTCTCCAGTTTTGAATGTTTTTCATGTATATTTTAGAGATTTTGTTCATAATTTTTGATACTAATCTCTTTTTAGTTTTAGTTTAAGTTGACAAATGCTATATTCTGAATTTCATAAACTCCATCGCAGATTTAGATGTCACGTGTAAGCAGCATTCGATCAAGCTACATTGAGTAAAATTTCTTCAGAAGAATGTCGGATTTCCATGTTAGAAGCGTGGAAACCGGGCAAACAAGGATCAGAAATGTCCCCATTGTTGTAACTCCCGAAGGATTCTGGAGTTGTCCCGCACCAGTCGTGTTGGAACGGAGGACATATAAATCTTTCAAAAATTATCATGTTATTTGTTAAATGTACTATGGACTTTTGACTGTTATTGTTAATTAAATCTGATTTCTTAGGCTCTGATTTTTTTTTAATTTGGGCTGTCAATATCCATGAGACTGCCAATATCGACTTTTCGGGCTGCTATTATAAATGGGCTGCAAATAGTCATTCGCGGACTGCCAATATAAAACCCTAATAATAATGTAATAATTTAATAATTAAAATTTCTCAACAACATAATTTGTCAAAATAATCTTTCTTCTCTGTCTACTTAAACTCATCCCCATCCTCTCCTCTACTCACGCATACCCTTACAATCGATTCCATGGCTTCTCTCGTTCTATTCATCTCAGCATTCCTCCGGCCTGAGGAAGTTTTCTCCTCTTCCGGCGAAGTCCTTCTCCGTCCATCTCGTTCTCCGGCAAGCAGCAAAGAAAGAGCTTTTATAGGAAACAGAGTATTTTCTTGGTCGGAGAAAACGAAGGCATCACAAGAAAGCCATGAATTGGACATAGAGAAGAGCGAATTAGGATTCCTGAGAGTGCTCGTGGAATAATTAAGTATATCTCACTTATGGTGTAGTTTCTGTTTTCTCCGCCTCAATTTACCATCATCTTCTCTGTTTTTTTCTTTTGCTATGGAAACTGGCCATCAGTGCATGTAATTTGATGAAGATATTCTCGTGGCAGAAATCTTCGCATGCTTATTTAGAGAAACCATTGATTTGAGTTGTTCGTTCGTTTATTGTCCTGCCTGAGTATCGTTCTCCCCTGAGAAAGACAGAGAGAAACAGAGAGAGTTGAAGAAGACAAAGAAGAAGAGATTAAGCTAAAGAGAAACTCGATTGCCGTCCCACGTTGAGAAATCTGGATACATAATCCACCGGCGAGAGAATATTAGCTTCTGAACCAACCCATTCTCGGAGGAATCGGAAAAGCCGGCCGGCTGTTTCTGCTTTGTTATATGGAAAAGGTGGCCGGCGGTTACTGATATAAATACCTGAAAAAGCCGGCCGGCGGTTTTTCTTAAGGCTTCCTTTGGCGCGGTGTTTTCGCCGGATGTTTGGAGCAAACGCCGTCGGACAGCGGGAAAATAAACGGCCTATGGTGCGCCCCGAGGAACGGAGCAAAAAGCTCCGCCTGGAACCCCTCCTCCCAACCTCCGGTTCGAATTCTTCGGCTCCACCCGGCGAAGCTAACGAAGCCTAAATCTTAAGGCTGCAGCAGCCAGATTGACAAAATCTGGCTTTTCTCAAATTTATTACTTTAATGAGAGAAATCTAAATCCACTGTTTATTTTGCTAAATTCTCGGCGGACCCCAGCTTCCCTAGATTTGCCCTCGATAGCACATCAAAAATGGAAATCAGTCTAAAAAAATTTCATTTTGAATCTAAACGGGACACAATTCCAGAGTTAAGATCAGGTCTTCACAAAATTAACTTATACGCATCGCAGTTGATCCGCTTTAGAAAACACGAACACGATCGATACTCGGAGACATACATAGATAAACAAGAGTCTTTGAATTCTCAACAACTATTGATAAACAATTAACCTTTAGACTTTTCACGCTTCTTTTCGACCTCATTAACACGTCTCCACGAACTTATTAATAGTTGACTTCGTGTTATGCTCATGAGGGAAACTTATTGTATTACAAAACAAATAAAAAAGGTGTTTGTTATTAGAGAGATATTTAGGTGCGTTCTCTCATCTAGTTCTAGGTGAGGGGGAAATACAGCCGTATGATCTTAGATCCAACGGTAGGGAAAATACTGACATTATTTATGATTCATAAATACAACAATATTTAGAGCTATCAATGGCTGAGATGCGCTCATCTCACCATGATCTAGGTGCGAGATACTCATCTACAAATTTTTCTTGTTATTAGCACTATAAATTTGGTTATTCACACTCATATTTTAGTACTTTTCAAAAAGAGTAATCGCACACTTTTTCCAACCAGCGGCCTGTTTCGTTCCGTGTAGCGATTTTTGATGAAACAGGTGTGAATGAAAGCATTCGATCTGCATCATTTTGCTCTTCATGTCTTCGTAGGCCATCGTCGCCGATTTGAACTTGCCAGTTATGTAGTATGCGAATATGATCTCAAGCATTTATATACTCATAAACTTTCCATGCGAGATGATTCTGATTGCAACTGTTTTATTTGCCGCTATATATGTTTTATTGCAAATGTTTTCTCCTTTGTTGATCGCAAATCAAAGTCTCTTGTTTTTATTTGTTTTTCTACCTCCAAAAACTAAAAGTAGTTTAGTTTTAGTTTTTATTTTTCCCAAAAGTTGCATCATTCTTTTGTGCCCCCAACAAACTACATTTTGATGGTGTTTATATAATATAATTATAGTGCTCGAGTTTATAATCTTTTAAGTTTTCATTCTTCAAATTTTGGTTTGCGGATAGTCATTTTAGAAAATAATGATTTGCGAATATCAAATAATTGTGGATAGCAAAAAGTGCGGTGCTAATAACAATCACCTACGAAAACGGGTCAACAACTTTCCTAATATCAGTTGGGCTCATATTTCTTGGAAGTATGTACTAAGGGTCTGTTTGGCTCAGAGTTTTTGCTCCGGTGAGTTTGGACAAAAGCACCGCCACCGTGATAAAATGTGTTTTGACTTACAATGATTATGACCTTGAAGAAAGAAAGAAAATTTGAACATAAAATTAAGTGAAAGGACTTTCTTTGCCGAGGTTAGGTATTTGCGAACGACGGTTCTATAACCACCGTGTTCGTGACCACCGCCTCCACGCCAAAAGGACAATTCTCATTTCGATTCTTATTACAAGGCTACAGAATGACTAACTTATAAGGGAAATATAGCTCCTCTGAATTTGCACACTGCATCTGAGATCTCAATTGAGTCATTAGAAAACTCCATTTGAATTCCTCACTATACCGACGTTAACGAAATTTTTTAATCAGATTAGATCTTAAACCTTCATCTCCATCTACTCAAGCACTTCCACCGAGTTCACTTGGCCACTGAATGTCTTCATACTCATTCAAGACTACTATTTCTTGTTGGGAACTGTGTCTAGCATTGTTCTTGATTTGAAGAAGTGCTCAAATCAATGATAAATGCAATATGTATTTGATGATATAGCTATTCATGACTGCAGAAGATAAATCATATATCAGGAAATTTTCTAAGTCTAAAATAATCTAGGACTCGACATATCGTTGATATCATATACATATCGTTGAGAAAGCATTAAAGATACATCACCAATGTATAGACAATAAAAGTAAAGAAAATCAACTAAGTAAAATATCGTCTCAAGACTCAGCAGAAGAATCAGGAGAAAAGTATCATATCGTCGAAATAATTTCGACGATATCGTCTTAAAGGTTGAAGAAAGCTTGTCGTGGATAAAGTTAAGTTCAGATCTCGACGACATCGTCCTGAAGAAAGCTTATCGTGGATAAAGCTAAGTTCAGATCTCGACGACATTGGCTTGAAGAAAGCTTGTCGTGGAGAAAGCTAAGTTCATATATCAATGACATCGTCTTAAAGAAAGCATATCGTAGATAAAGCCAAGATGTCTTCGACGATATCGTCTTAAAGGAGAAGTATAACCTTGAAGGCTATGTGACTTGACTCATTAAGTCATGAAGGAAGAGTCATGAAGAACAAACATTAGTTTGATGACCTCATGTCGTCTAGAAGATCAAGACGATGTCGTCCTAAACAAAGACAGACAGCTTGAAGAACAAGTCTAAGTCTTATTCAAAGTAACATCTCGACGATGTCGTCTAGAAGAAGTAAGACCGTTGAGATATCAAATAGAGTCGTGAAGAAGGAAGAATGTCGACGATATCGCCGTAAAGTATATCTATCGTGTACACTGATCAAGACGATATCGTCTTGAAGGAGAAACATCATCTTGACAAGTTGCGAAGCAGCATTTAATGCGTAGACATTCTTGGAAATTAATATTCAGGGAATGTGCACGCCGCATATCTTGCGCAGAAACCAAGGAGCAATAAATGATATATTCTCTGCAGAATATGGCTGTTACACAGTACTTAAGAAAGAAATTTATTATTTATATATTCTGCAAGTTCCAAGAAAAACTAGTAATTATGATAAAGAATTGTCAATTCTGTAATACGTTTTCAAACGAGAAATTTAGTATGGAATAATCAATTAAGGGGTTTGTATGCAAAATTGCAGAGCATATAAAAGAAGATAATTTTATCTACAGAAAGGTTAGCTCAGTATCCTCTCAAGTTCATTCTCACACATATTTTCTGAAGAGAGAAAGAAAAGAATCAACAAAACGAAGAAGTCTTCATTGCTACTGTGCTGTGAAGATCTACTGAAGATTCTAAAGAAAGGTTCATTGATCCACAAGATCTTTGGGCTTATTGCTACAAGAAGAAGAAGAAGAAGAAGATCTATGATTCAAAGCTTTCATTCTGAAATCTTCTCTTCTACAACAACATCCCTGTATTACTTTGTATGGCTCTTTGTGAGTATGAGCTGGTAGGATATAATGATAGATCTGAGTTGGTAGGGTTCTTGGTTGTTGAAACCAGTTTCCCGGTTTCAGCGTTCGAAAGGGGGTTGCGACTAACTCTTACTTGACCTAAGCCTTGACTCTTGACCGGTCACTAAGAACTAAGAGACTCGGACTTGGTAACAACTGGAGTCTAGGAACAGACCCCTTAAGCTTCAGCGTGGAGGTCCCACCGCACACCCGGAAGCCCACTCGGAACTTCCCCTCCCAAGCCAATGCTGAGCCTGGGCACCTTGGAGGGCACTAAGAACCACCTCACTGTCAGCTGAAGGATGACAAGGGAGGGGGGGTGCTTGCTCACAAGACACACGCAAGGGGGGGGGGGGGGGGGTAGTGACCAACCCTTCCCAAGGTGCCCATGGAGGTCTATTTATAGACTTTCCCAAAAATGGACTGCGGATAGCCAAGATCCCGCTATCCGCAGTCCAACCATGACCACGAACGATCAACGCATGAGGGGGGCGAGTGGGACTCGAGATGCCCACTTCCCCCTCACGGGAGGTCATACCGACCTCCCCCCAATGTGTCGGGCGAGTGGGAGCATTCCTCCCACTCGCCCAAAGGGGGTGGCGAGTGGGAGGGCCCCCTCCCACACACCCCCAAGGTGGCCGGCGAGTGGGAGGCTCCTCCCACTCGCCCGGCGAGTGGGAGGGTCCCTCCCACTCGCCCGGGTGAGTGGCGAGTGGGAGGCTTCTCCCACTCGCCCGAAGGGAGTCGGGGGAGCGGGTGCTCCCTCTGCTTCCCCCGCGGCCTCTCTTTGCATTGATTGGTCTCGACCGCTTATGCGTGGTTGTTTTGCCCGTCTCGATCACCTTCACTGTCTCGGCCTCATTCTGGTCGGGTCACACCGACTCGGAAAATATGATGGTTGTACACAATCCCCGCTCTTTTCGGGCTTGTCTCAAGCTCGGAAAGAAAGTCCAACCCACCTATTTGACGGGTAGGTGGGACCTGAGGGGGATCCGCGAAGGGACCTACCAACGGGATACCGCTGCCGAGTCCTTCGGCTGAACCTGACTTGAGGCAGAAGGCGGACCTTTCTCCACTAGACACCCCTCCTGTGAGCCGAGCTCAACAGGAGGTGGAGAAAGCTCAACACCTTTAGGTCGAATTGATCTTAACCTTGGGTGGAGAAAAACTCAACACCTCTAGTTGAGCTGAACTCGACCTGAGGTGGGAGGCGGGAACTCCATACCTACCAGGGAGCCGAGCTCACCTGGTGGGGGAGGGACTCAACACCTAACGGGGAGCCGAGCTCACCTGGAGGTGGAGGAACTCAACACCTAACAGGGAGCCGAGCTCACCTGGAGGTGGAGGAACTCAACGCCTACCAGGGAGCCAAGCTCACCTGGAGGGGGAGGAACTCAACGACTAACAGGGAGCCGAGCTCACCTGGAGGTGGAGGAACTCAACACCCAACAGGGAGTCGAGCTCACCTGGAGGTGGAGGAACTCAACACCTAACAGGGAGCCGAGCTCACCTGGAGGTGGAGGTACTCAACACCCAACAGGGAGACGAGCTCACCTGGAGGTGGAGGAACTCAACACCTAACAGGGAGCCGAGCTCACCTGGAGGTGGAGGGACTTAACACCAGATCAGGGAGCCGAGCTCACCTGGAGGTGGAGGAACTCAACACCTCACAGGGAGCCGAGCTCACCTGGAGGTGGAGGGACTCAACACCTAACAGGGAGCCGAGCTCACCTGGAGGTGGAGGAACTCAACACCTAACAGGGAACCGAGCTCACCTGGAGGTGGAGGGACTCAACACCTAACAGGGAGCCGAGCTCACCTGGAGGTGGAGGGACTCAACACCTAATCAGGGAGCCGAGCTCACCTGGAGGTGGAGGAAACTCCACACCTAACAAGGAGCCGAGCTTACCCTGGAGGTGGAGGAACTCAACACCTAACAGGGAGCCGAGCTCACCTGGAGGTGGAGGAACTCAACACCTAACAGGGAGCCGAGCTCACCTGGAGGTGGAGGGACTCAACACCTAACAGGGAGCCGAGCTTACCTGGAGGTGGAGGAACTCAACACCTAACAGGGAGCCGAGCTCACCTGGAGGTGGAGGGACTCAACACCTAACAGGGAGACGAGCTTACCTGGAAGTGGACGAACTCAACACCTAACAGGGAGCCGAGCTCACCTGGAGGTGGAGGGACTCCACACCTAACAGGGAGCCGAGCTCACCTGGAGGTGGAGGGACTCAACACCTAACAGGGAGCCGAGCTCACCTAGAGGTGGAGGGACTCAACACCTAACAGGGAGCCGAGCTCACCTGGAGGTGGAGGAACTCAACACCGAACAGGGAGCCGAGCTCACCTGGAGGTGGAGGGACTCAACACCTAACAGGGAGCCGATCTCACCTGGAGGTGGAGGGACTCAACACCTAATCACGGAGCCGAGCTCACCTGGAGGTGGAGAAAACTCCACACCTAACAGGGAGCCGAGCTTACCCTGGAGGTGGAGGAAACTCCACACCTAACAGGAAGCCGAGCTTACCCTGGAGGTGGAGGAACTCAACACCTAACAGGGAGCCGAGCTCACCTGGAGGTGGAGGAACTCAACACCTAACAGGGAGCCGAGCTCACCTGGAGGTGGAGGGACTCAACAGCTAACAGGGAGCCGATCTTACCTGGAGGTGGAGGAACTCAACACCTAACAGGGAGCCGAGCTCACCTGGAGGTGGAGGGACTCCACACCTAACAGGGAGCCGAGCTCACCTGGAGGTGGAGGGACTCAACACCTAACAGGGAGCCGAGCTTACCTAGAGGTGGAGGAACTCAACACCTAATAGGGAGCCGAGCTCACCTGGAGGTGGAGGAACTCAACACCGAACAGGGAGCCGAGCTCACCTGGAGGTGGAGGAACTCAACACCCAACAGGGAGCCGAGCTCACCTGGAGGTGGAGGAACTCAACACCTAACAGGGAGCCGAGCTCACCTGAAGGTGGAGGGACTCAACACCCAACAGGGAGCCGAGCTCACCTGGAGGTGGAGGAACTCAACACCTAACAGGGAGCCGAGCTCACCTGGAGGTGGAGGGACTTAACACCTGATCAGGGAGCCGAGCTCACCTGGAGGTGGAGGAACTCAACACCTAATAGGGAGCCGAGCTCACCTAGAGGTGGAGGAACTCAACACCGAACAGGGAGCCAAGCTCACCTGGAGGTGGAGGAACTCAACACCCAACAGGGAGCCGAGCTCACTTGGAGGTGGAGGAACTCAACACCGAACAGGGAGCCGAGCTCACCTGGAGGTGGAGGGACTCAACACCCAACAGGGAGCCGAGCTCACCTGGAGTTGGAGGAACTCAACACCTAACAGGGAGCCGAGCTCACCTGGAGGTGGAGGGACTTAACACCTGATCAGGGAGCCGAGCTCACCTGGAGGTGGAGGAACTCAACACCTCACAGGGAGCCGAGCTCACCTGGAGGTGGAGGGACTTAACACCTGATCAGGGAGCCGAGCTCACCTGGAGGTGGAGGAACTCAACACCTAACAGGGAGCCGAGCTCACCTGGAGGTGGAGGGACTCAACACCTAATAGGGAGCCGAGCTCACCTGGAGGTGGAGGGACTCAACACCTAATCAGGGAGCCGAGCTCACTTGGAGGTGGAGGAAACTCCACACCTAACAGGGAGCCGAGCTTACCTGGAAGTGGAGGAACTCAACACCTAACAGGGAGCCGAGCTCACCTGGAGGTGGAGGAACTCAACACCTAACAGGGAGCCGAGCTCACCTGGAGGTGGAGGGACTCAACACCTAACAGGGAGCCGAGCTCACCTAGAGGTGGAGGAACTCAACACCTAACAGGGAGCCGAGCTCACCTGGAGGTGGAGGAACTCAACACCTAACAGGAAGCTGAGCTCACCTGGAGGTGGAGGGACTTAACACCTGATCAGGGAGCCGAGCTCACCTGGAGGTGGAGGAACTCAACACCTAACAGGGAGCCGAGCTAACCTGGAGGTGGAGGGACTCAACACCTAACAGGGAGCCGGGCTCACCTGGAGGTGGAGGAACTCGACACATCCTCAGACCGGCTTCTCCTCTTGGAGCCTTATCAACCCAAACGAATCTACCCGACGAGCCACCCAGCGACCGACATGAACAAGCCCCGGCGAGTGGTTTCCAGTCGAGGACTCGACTTAGAACGAATCTACCCGACGAGCCACCCAGCGACCGACATCAACAAGCCCGGGCGAGTGGTCTCCAGTCGAGGACTCGACTTAGAACGAATCTACCCGACGAGCCACCCAGCGACCGGCATCAACAAGCCCGGGCGAGTGGTCTCCAGTCGAGGACTCGACTTAGAACGAATCTACCCGACGAGCCACCCAGCGACCGACATCAACAAGCTCGGGCGAGTGGTTTCCAGTCGAGGACTCGACTTAGAACGAATCTACCCAACGAGCCACCCAGCGACCGGCATCAACAAGCCCGGGCGAGTGGTCTCCAGTCGAGGACTCGACTTAGAACGAATCTACCCGACGAGCCACCCATCGACCGACATCAACAAGCCCGGGCGAGTGGTCTCCAGTCGAGGACTCGAATTAGAACGAATCTACCCGACGAGCCACCCAGCGACCCGCATCAACAAGCCCGGGCGAGTGGTCTCCAGTCGAGGACTCGACTTAGAACGAATCTACCCTACGAGCCACCCAGCGACCGACATCAACAAGCTCGGGCGAGTGGTCTCCAGTCGAGGACTCGACTTAGAATGAATCTACCCGACGAGCCACCCAGCGACAGGCATCAACAAGCCCGGGCGAGTGGTTTCCAGTCGAGGACTCGACTTAGAACGAATCTACCCGACGAGCCACCCAGCGACCGACATCAACAAGCCCGGGCGAGTGGTCTCCAGTCGAGGACTTGACTTAGAACGAATCTACCCGACGAGCCACCCAGCGACCGACATCAACAAGCCCGGGCGAGTGGTTTCCAGTCGAGGACTCGACTTAGAATGAATCTACCCGACGAGCCACCCAGCGATCGGCATCAACAAGCCCGGGCGAGTGGTCTCCAGTCGAGGACTCGACTTAGTACGAATCTACCCGACGAGCCACCCAGCGACCGACATCAACAAGCCCGGGAGAGTGGTCTCCAGTCGAGGACTCGACTTAGATGCTATCTTTAACTACTTTTGATATATTACAAATAGATTACATACCATTACAATGGGCTTCCTTGCGCTTACTCGACCACATGCACCTTGGCCTTCTCATTCATCACTTCCTCCATCTCCTCAGCTTCCTCCTGGTCCTTCCGGGTATAGCTGTCTCCTCTCTATCGAGGTTCTTCTTCCTTTCCTTACCTCCAGAAACTATGGGCATGTGGATGCCGCGTGACCCTCCTGCTGATGGAAGTCACAGTATGGCAATGCCATCGTCCTTGCTTCCTTCCATGCGCGACCCCTCTTCTTATTTCCTCTTTTTCGGCCAATCGTCATGGTTTGCAGGGGGTGGGGTTGCAATGGCATTGTGTCTGGCTGCCTCCCCGCTGGGTTGAGCCGTCCCTCCTCCCCCTGACAGTTTTCTCTCCCTTAGAAATGGCCTCTTCCTTGGCCTCGAGGGGGTCCTCCTAGCGGCCTCCAGGTCGGTAGGGCGACTGGTGGTTGAAACTCCCAGCCTTGCTCCTGCCCGACGGGGGGTCCCTGGTCCCCCTGACTCCTCATCTCCTCCTTCCTTCTTCCTCCATGCTCTTTCCTTTCTTCCTCTGCTACCTGGGCTAACCTCGCCACGAACTCCTGGTTGGTGGCCTCGCACTCAATCTCCCGATCAGCGCGCTTCATCAACTCTTCGAAAGACAAGGGAGGGTCCCGAGTCAGACTCATCCTGAACAGCCCCTGCTGCAGCCCGAGGGTGAAGGCTAGCTGCAGGGTGTGCCCGGGAACCTCGACAACGAGGAGGACCTCCCCCTGGAACCTATCCATATAGTCGGCCAGCGTCTCCCCTGGCTTCTGCCTGATTGCAAACAGGGCCTCTACCCCCTTCCTCCTCTTCTTCGAGGTAGAGAACCTTAGCAAGAAACTTCGCCGCAAATCTTCGAAACGGTAGATGGTCCCTACCGGGAGCTGGTGGAACCAATCTCTCGCCTTTCCCTGGAATGTGACGGCGAAGAGCCTACACTTGAACGCATCCGACATCTGCTTGATCGAGGACATGTCCTCGAACCACTGAAGATGCTGGAGAGGATCGCTATCCCCCTCGTAGTAGGACATGGCAGGGTCGCGAAACCCATCCGGAACGGGGGCTGACATGACCAGCTCGTAGAAAGGGCTTCTCCATTCTTCTTGGTTGGGGGGAGGCATTCCCATCACCTCCCCGCCGGGGCAGCTGGTCCGGGGCGAGCTGTTGAAGAGCATTCGTGCCTGGAGGCTCAAACCCTCCTCCGAGGCTGGCTCCTTCCCTTGCTGACTGCTTCTTCCTACTTCCATCAGGGGCAGTGAGGGGATCCTGGGTGCAGGTGGTGTTGAGCACTCGCCGCGAGCGGAGGGTGCGGCCTGCATGAATTCCAGGACCCTCTTACTGAATTCTTCGAAGTCGCTCTTCTTCATGTACTCGCAAGGCGGAGGCGGGTCTCCCAACTCGTCGCTTCCAGCCATGAGACTTGGCTCAGGGTTTTCCGAACTAGCCGCTTCCACGCTCACCGCACCAGAATGTTGAAACCAGTTTCCCAGTTTCAGCATTCGAAAGGGGGTTGCGACTAACTCTTACTTGACCTAAGCCTTGACTCTTCACCGGTCACTAAGAACTAAGAGACTCGGACTTGGTAACAACTGGAGTCTAGGAACAGACCCCTTAAGCTTCAGCGTGGAGGTCCCACCGCACACCCGGAAGCCCACTCGGAACTTCCTCTCCCAAGCCAATGCTGAGCCTGGGCACCTTGGAGGGCACTAAGAACCACCTCACTGTCAGCTGAAGGATGACAAGGGAGGGGGTGCTTGCTCACAAGACACACGCAAGGGGGTGGGGGTGGGGGGGGGGGGGGGGGTAGTGACCAACCATTCCCAAGGTGCCCATGTGGGTCTATTTATAGACTTTCCCAAAAATGGACTGCGGATAGCCAAGATCCCGTTATCCACAGTCCAATCATGACCACGAACGATCAACGCGTGAGGGGGGGCGAGTGGGACTCGAGATGCCCACTTCCCCCTCACGGGAGGTCATACCGACCTCCCCCCAATGTGTCGGGTGAGTGGGAGCATTCCTCCCACTCGCCCAAAGGGGGTGGCGAGTGGGAGGGCCCCCTCCCACTCGCCCCCAAGGTGGCCGGCGAGTGGGAGGCTCCTCCCACTCGCCCGGCGAGTGGGAGGTTCCCTCCCACTCGCGCGGGTGAGTGGCGAGTGGGAGGCTTCTCCCACTCGCCCGAAGGGAGTCAGGGGAGCGGGTGCTCCCCCTGCTTCCCCCGCGGCCTCTCTTTGCCTTAATTGGTCTCGACCGCTTATGCGTGGTTGTTTTGCCTGTCTCGACCACCTTCACTGTCTCGGCCTCATCCGGGTCGAGTCACACCGACTCGGAAAATATGAGGGTTGTACATTGGTGAACCTGAGTTTTGGTAGGATCTTGTTGAAGATCTGAGATTGTAAAACTTGTAAAGTCCGAGCCTTGTAAGGTTCTGTGTGAACCTGAGTTGTAAGATCTGATTATAATGAAAAGATCTAAGTTGGAGAAGTTGCCTAGTCTAGCACACTGCTAGATAGGTGGGAGAGACAGTGGACTACCTCTAGACACACTGTCTAGTTGGGAACCACTATAAATCATTGTGTGTTTTCTGTGATGTTTGTGTGATGTGATAGATAAATTATTAAATAGCAAAGAAATATGAAAACACCTAATCACCCCCCTCTAGGTGTAATTTATTGACAACCCATAATCTTTCAATTGGTATCAGAGCAGGTTAAGTTTAAAGGCTTAACAGCTTAGAACAAGATCTACAGTTTTTTATTGGGTTGTGATCTTTCAATGGTCTGTGAGCATCATCAAGAGATGAGAACAATGAAGGTGTTCATCTGCACCAAAGAGAACTTTGCCATATGGAAGTTAAGAGTCAAGTTATTCATGGAGGCATCAGATCCCAGATTATTCATAGTTGTTGAAGAGGGAACTTATGTCCCTAACACCTTCTCACAGTTCACATATGAAGATGAAGATCTAATAACTATGGATAAGAGAGCAAAACACATACTAGAATGCAATAGATGATTCTACATTTCAATACTTAAGTCTTTGCAAAACAACAAAAGATATGTGGGATTCCTTGGAGATCTACATGAAGGAAACTGAAGAAGAAAACTTAAAGGGCATCACCAGTGAAAAGGTCATGATTCTTGAGGGTAAAAGCTTGAGGAGTATCAAAGACAATATTCTGATAATTCAGAAAATCTCTGAGAACACAGAAGCTTCTAATGCAAGCTCATCAAAATCTGATGACATTGTTAAAGAACCAGTACTCCTCACCAACCAGCTCAAAAGAAAAATGCCTAGAAGAAGAGGAGACAACCAGAAGACATCCTCCTCAAACTCCAAAAGAACTAGTCAACATGACCAACATAAATCTTCAAAGGAAGAAATGTATAACTCTAAACTCAATGAATCTGATTTGGTTACCTTAGTGTGTTGTCACTGCAAGGAGACATGTCACATGATTGTTGACTGCTCCTCTAAGAAGGAAGAATTCAAGAAGAGTGATGATAGAAAAAGTCCCAAGGAGAAGAAGGAATCTGAAAAAGGATTCACTGCCAAGAAAATCAGAACACTCAGTGATCCTGATTCATCAGAAGATAAGGAGGAAGTTCACATTGGCCTTATGGCCATAACTGAAGAAATTCAGGATGGTTGCACCTCACATGGGAAAGTACTTATTAGAGCCCCCTTATCTGTCTCTGATTCTGAATTAATGACAGTTTCTGTGCATAAGAGTGAGTGTGGATCTGCTTGCAGTAACATATCCTTAAGATCTTCACATGAGGTTGAATTTGACCTAGTGCAGCATAATGAAGCCATGTGGATTGCCTTGAAAAGAAGCAAGAAGCTCCTTAGAGCTCAATCTAAGAAGTTAGCATCCTTGAAATTTGTCCAATCTGAGCTCCAAGAGACAACTGAGAAGCTAGTTGTTATGAGCAAAGAAATGGACAAAATCAGGGATGTCACAAAGCTCCAAAATGCTGAGTTGGGTAAGAAGAACAAGGTCATTAAGGACCTTGAGGAAATGTTATTGGCTGAGAAGAAAATTATTGGCAGCTTCTCAATGCCCAAGACTGTCCTTCCCATCATTGACCAATTTTCTGCACCATTCAGAGGTGGTGTAGGATTTGGTAAGGAGACAATCAAGGGCAAGACATCTGAAGCTCAACCTTCCTACAAAGAGAAGCTACTGGCATCAAATTTCTCCAACCAGGAATCTTCACATGAACATCTGACCAAGGCTTGCTCTACAACAAGCAGTAAACCCCTCAACACACATAGAAGAGCAAGCTTTGGGTCAAGTGTTTCTCAAACACCCCTTGAAGAGACCCGTGTAAAGATTCCAGGTTCTCATGTCCATGGATCTGCAGCATCAATACTTAAAAGTAAGAGAAAGGCAGTCAAGCTTTTTCCCAAGGTGGTAAACCAAAAGGTGGTGAGACCAGCTCAACAACATACTCGCCATTGTGAGGTTCACCCAAGGTCTGTTAGGTCAGTTATCTTCACTCCTGTCCACCAACATTTCCAGGTGGAAAGGCATAAGAGAAGATACAATAGGTATGAGTGTTGGTGCTGTGGAAAGATTGGTCATTTTGCCCTGGACTGCTGGTTCAATCCAACAGTGTCTGATGCAAGAAGATGGCAGACCACACATATGTATAGTATTTCAGGTTATTCCCCTAACATGAACCTAGGACCCAAATCCAATTGGGTGCATAGAATAAGTAATCCTTTTTGCAGGTATGTCCAAATGCTAACCCTTTTGGTATTTGGACAATGATGGCTTCATGCACAAGGCTGGAGTAACACACTCCCCCAAGAAGTTCATCCCTCTCTTGCTTCTATTGAGGGGGAGCCATCTAAGAGAAGATACAACTAATGGAAAATAATTCAGCTCTTCAAAATGAAGTACATTAGAAGAATCTCTCAAATTCCTGCAACAATGGAGGGGGAGTACATAGCTTCACTCACAATGAAGACCTCAGATCAATGATAGAAGATGAATAGAATGTTCAATCATCATAGTCTCTACTCTCTCATCTCCATGGTTGAGAAGTGTGTGAGTTAGAAAGCAAAAGACATCATGTTACCTTTGAAGAACAAGATGCCAAGATGAAGAAAATGAATGAAATAAAGAAGAAACCAAACCTTGATGAATGGAGGTCTGCCTATGTAAACATCAAATTAATATTCTACATAAGAGATGTGAAGGAGAAAATATAAGTAGCACTATTTCCAAGAATTTTTCAAGGAGTGCTCAAGTTAGACAAGTATCAAATGAGTATTTCAACGAGATAGATGAATTCTCAGTGATACAAAAGGAGCAGTCCGACGACAAAATCTGCGTCTCGACGATATTAGTAAAATCTCGACGACAACGCTGAAGTGATTTCGACGACAATATCACGACAAAAATGCGCATCATCGAAATACAACACAGACACTTCATGCTATATTGGATCCCTAATCTGAGCCGTCTGAGGGAGTTTTAATCTATTTACCAAGACAAAAGGTACGCGTCTCTTCATCTACTTCTAATATAAATATAGTGAATGTTTAGGTCAAAAATTACGCTTTCATTTGCCATGAGTCATTTACGCGACAAACCTTCATCTCGTCTCCGACAATCTTTGCTCTCGACGTTCACCCGGGCGCGAGTGTTTTCGCCTTACCGCACGTTTTTTCGCCCGGCGCGCGTTTTTCGCCCGGGCGCGAGTGTTTTCGCCCGGGCGCGAGGTTTTTCGCACGGACGCGCATTTTTCTCCGGGTGTTTTTCGCGCGGACGCGTGTTTTTTGCCCAGGCGCACGTATTGTCGCTCGGGCATAAGTTTTTCGCCCGGGCACACATTTTTTCGCTCGGGCGCGCATTTTTCGCCCGTGCGAGGGTGTTTCGCCTGGTCACCTCGTTTTTCACCCGAGAGCGCATTTTTCTCCCGGGCGCACGTATTATCGCCAGGGCGCACATTTTTCACCCGGGCATGCATTTTTTCGGCGGGCCGCTCATTTTTCGCCCGGGAGCGCGTTTTTTCGCACGGGCGGGCATTTTTTCGCGCGGGCGCAAGTTCTAAGCCCGGGCGTGCGTTTTTTGCACGTGCGTGCGTGTTTCGCCCGACCGGGCGTTTTTTGCCCAAGCGCATTTTCCCCCCTTACGTGCATTTGTTTGCCCGTCCATGCGTTTTTCGCCCGAGCGCGTGTTTTACGCCCGGTCGCGCATTTTTTGGCTAGGGCGCGCGTTTTTTTCGCCCAAGCAGGCATTTTTCGCCAGGGCGCAAGTTCTACGCTCAGGCGCGTGTTTTTCCCCCGAGCGGGCATATTTTGTCCGGACCCCTATTTTTCGCCCGGGCGCGCGTATTGTAGCTCGGGCGTCCGTTTTTCGCCCGGGCATGCATTTTTTGCCCTGTCGCGCGTTTTCGCCCGGGCGCGCTTTTTCGCCCGGGCGCGTGTTTTTTGCCCCGACGCGCGTTTTGTGGCCCAGCCATGCGTTTTTCTCCCGGGCGCAAGGTCTACGCTCGAGCGCGCGTTTTTTGCCCGGGCGGAAATATTTTGCCCGGGCCCCCATTTTTTGCCCGGGCAGGCATATTTTGCCAGGGCTTTCGTTTTTCGCCCGGATGCGCGTATTGTCGTTCGGGCGCGCGTTTTTCCCCCGGGCAGGCAGTTTTTCGCCCGGGAGCACGTTTTCACCATGGGCGCGTGCTTTTCGCCTGGGCGAATTGTTTGTCGCCCGGGCGCGCGTTTTGTCTCTGAGGAGCCTGTTTTTCGCACGGGCGCCCGTTTTTCGTCGGGCGAGTGTTTTTCTTCTGGGCTGTCGTTTTTTGCCCGGGCGGGCGTTTTTCGCCCGGGCAAGTTTTGTCGCCCAGGCGCGCGTTTTGTCTCCCGGGCGCGCGTTTTGTTGCCCGGGCACGCGTATTTGCCCGAGCGCGGGTATTTCGCCCGTGCACGCGTATTTCGCCCGGGCGAGCGTATTTCACGCTTTCGTGCATTTTTGACTCAGACGCGCATATTGTCGCCGAGGTTTGTATTTTGTGCCCGGGTGCGAGTTTTTGGCGATGAGGCGTTTTTTGTGCCCGTGAGCGTGTTTTTTTCCGGGCACGCGTTTTGTGCCCTGACGCACATTTATTTTCAACAGACACATTTTTTTATTATATATGCAAAAAATATTAGTTTCTTTATAATATTTATCAATTCTTAGATTGAATCTTATTCAACAAATGAGCAAAAGAATTGATTAATTTCACAATATTAATCAATAACGAACGCTATAATTGAAATTAGACTAATTCAAATCCTGAATATTGAAACTAAATATCGAATTCTAATATCAAATTCAAATTCCGTCCAAACGAACGAGCCCTAAGTGATGTCGGACGTTCACGAACTGTGGTTCATGACCACACCATTCATGACCGCCACCACCGCGTCAAACAAAGCCTAAGTAAAAGAGGACCCGCCTCTTACCGTGAATACTCGGCGAGCTCCTTAGACCAACAAAAATTCCATCAAGCCAAAAGAAGTATCATCTATCTCCATTAATTGCAATAAAAGTTTATTTCTTTTGTTTACAATTTTGAATGTGTTGACTATTTTTAGCACATAAAAAATATAAAATATTAAACTTCTTATTTCATTGAAAATTGGAAATATAGTTTGATCCAACGGCTCAGCTTGGCCCTCCCCGGAAGTAATAAAAAGATCCCGTAAAGTAATTAGGGCGGGGAGCCGGAAGACAATGAGCGCCACCCGTCGTCCCGGCGGCGATAAAACCGATGACTTGCTCGTTTCTCTCTCCCCGCCCCTCGTCCCTGAACTCCTCTTCAAATATTCACCCTTCATCACTTTCTCTCTCTATCATATCAGGATTCGCTCTTCTTCTTAGATCTGCGAAATTACCATGGTAGAAGAATTCTCTCTCTCTCTCTCTCTCTCTCTCTCTCTCTCTCTCTCTCTCTCTCTCTCTCTCTCTCTCTCTCTCTCTCTCTTTCTCTCTTTCTCTCTCTTCGGCATTTGAGTCTTTGCATATTATGGCAGTCTCTTTTCCCGCTTCTGTTAAGGTGTGTGGCGAGGCTGGCGAAAGCGACGGCGAGGAGGCCGGCGGGGGCGACGGTGACTACCATTTTATACTACGGCGGCGCCCTGCCTAGAGGCAGCGGCCTCGAGAGGTTCGTCTCCGGTCATCTCCTCGACGACATCGACGGCGGCAATGGCCTCTTCGTTCGTATTCTTCTTTCCATCATCCGGTGCTTCTGGTGATCCCACCTCATGCGACAATATAATTAATTCAAAAGTGATTTATATATTATTATTATTATTATTATTATTATTATTAGGCAAATGACATGGAGGTCATGAGTTCGATTCTCACCGTAGCGTGAGTCTTCGTCCACTTATGTGGCACGGTGTGGATTACTTTTGATGCTGATTATTAATGTATTATCTTCTGAATGTAATACTCTGCTTATTGTTTTTCACGTAATGTTGTTTGTATATTTACTAAAAAATTGCTTAATAAATAGATTTAGATTTAGAGATATAGGCTCCTTTGGTTTCCGCGGCGGTGGGAATGACGTTTTGGAGTGTTGGGAATGGAGAAGTTTTACTGAACAGATTTTTTCAATATTGTCATTTTTTCGTACCGCCAATGGAGAAAAAAAAACGCAGAAACAAATGTAGCCATAATTTTTGAGAGTTGATATTAGCAGTTAGGAACTGGCTATTCGTAGTCCACGCTATTCGTAGTCCATAAATTTTATTTGTAGTCCAAAATTTTATTTGCACCCCACTCTCAAGTCTCATCCCAAATAAGCAAAACACTTTGTTGATTTATTAAGTACTAGAAGCCTAGAAAAATATCTTAAAGAATAAACAATCTAAAATAAAACTTGTAGGAAAACAAGTTAAATGACATGCAGTAAGGAATTAACTCTAAACCAAGTTAAATGACATGCAAACCTTTCTCTAAGTCTAACCAGAAAACTGACTACTTTTTGGGATTTTTGTCGGATAATATCCTTCTTTTTTTAAGATGAATCTAATAGGGGGAAAGACGACGCGACCGATAGAAATACAACTAAGGTTTAGGCAACGGGAGAGAGATGGAGAGGAGGTTATTTCATGGGATGCGATTAGCGAGAATTGGACTGCGAATATAATTAGGATTTTTACAATATTTGGGGTGTGAATATTTATTATTAAAAAAAATTTGGGACCAAATTGATAAATCAAGAAAAGTATAGGAACTAGGGATGTTCACAAATAGTATAGTTCGTGAATAATTCAGGATTCAATTCGCGAAGATTTGATTAAAATTCGTATTTTTCGAATTCGAATCCGAATTCCGATTCGAAAAGTTTTTGAATCCGAATCAGCATAATGTTATTCATATTCAAATGATTCACGAATAGTTCGCGAATACTGAAAATATACTTAAATTAAATTAATATATGTAATTAAATGTTAAATATAATTATATTTGAATATTATATATAATTAAATATTATAAAATTCGAATTCGAATTTGAATTCATGTTCGAATCCGAATTTGAATCTGAATTTGAACCCAAATTCGAATCCAACATTTCATGACGAATTCGAATTCGAATCCGACCCCGAATATTCGAACGAATCTAAATCCCTGCATTCTATGTCAAATTTAGATTCGATTGAAGAGCTATTCGATTCGGTTCGTGAAAACCCCTCTAATAAAAACCATTATAGCAATTTTGCCTTATTTTTATATAATCCCTGGATAGAGACTTAAAGTAGTATTCACTTAATTTTAATCTAGTAATTGGCAATTTATTTCACATGATTTTTTTTATAATATTTTATTTTTTTAATAATAAATATTTCATATTTTTACACTATAGTGACTTAAATTTGTGTTCGCAAGATCATAAATTATTTGGACGACTTTTTGTATACCAACTATTTGAACATATAAAAATACTTATTATGGTATAAGATAAATTTTTTTTAATCTAGGCGCAATATCGAGTCTATAATGAGCAAGATAATAAAAATCCTTCCAAATTTGCTCATAAAATCGGATATAAAAGATAGTCTGAATTTGACATTAATTAATTAAGTCAAATTTCCCAAATTTCCCAAATTGTAGTTAATTTTAGATAAGAAAGAATTTAAAATAAGGCTCAAATTGGATTGCCAAAATAGACAAATTATGTTGCAAAAAATTCAAATATTATGGTTATTTAGGGTAAAAATTGGGTAATTTTGGTATTTAAATTAATGAAATCTTGCCGAATTGCCCAAAATCCATTTAAATTATGCAATAATATCTTTAAAATGATGCCCAATTTTGAGGTGCCAAAAATTGCCCGGAAATCTTGTTGATTAGGCAATAAATTAAGATAAAAATTAGACTATGAGTTGGCCAAAGTCAGACCAAAATTAGACCACACAAGGATAGAAAATAAATTTAAAATAGTCACAATTTTAAGCTTGCCGAATAGGGCCTAAAAATCAGGCTAATTAAGGCATCAAATATTTGAGCCAAAATACAGTCATTGCAATATTTATGGGGGTAATATGGTCAACAAATCAATACGAACCGTCGGATCAAGATTCAAATGATCTTATTCAGTCGCAGGTGGTCTGCGTATAGTCTTTCAGTTTTGCGCTGGTTGGTTATTCGTAGACCACCGTAGTATGCGAATAGCCAAAAAAATTTGCACCGATTGGCCATTTGCAGACCGCATGCGTAGGTTTTTTTCGAAATATTACAATAAAATACCGTATAAATAATTTAAAAAAATGGAAAATATTTTATAAAAATATTTGAAATAATTTAAAAAATAAATTAAAACAAGAAATTCAAATAAGTCCGCCGATCGGGGGCGGGCGAAGTGCGGAACGGTACTGTCGTGCGGGGCACGGGGGATCCCCCATGCACTTTCACTCATATTTGGTCATGCAAGGTAATTAGACTAGGTAAGGGGAACATTGGGACAATCTCCACCATTGGATCTCAAATCAAAGCATCATGATGGACTATGAATATCCATTAGGATGAAAACCTTCTCCCTCCCCCCAAAATCCCGTGCACCCCCTCCCGTCCTTCTTCCCGCCGCCCTTTTGGGCTGCCGCCAGCGGCGGAGCCGCCGGCATGTCGGAGTGAGCACACCGGCAGGTCCGGCGAACCTGCCGGCGGGCTCATACGCCGGCCAGCCGGCGAAGGCAGCCCAAAACGGGCGGCTCGTAGTTTTAAAAAATATATATTTTTTTTGTTATTTTTTCTTATTAAAAAATATTTATTAGAAAAATATATAATATATAATTAAATATAATATAAAATATATAAAAATAATAATATATATTAAGAGCATTTCAGGGCGAGCGAATCCCGCCGGGGGCGGGCGAATCCCGCCGGGGGCGGGCGAATCCCCCCGGTGGCGGGGGAATCCCGTCGGGGGCGGGAGAATCCCTCCGGTGGCGGGGGAATCCCGCCGGGGGCGAGCGAATCCCGCCGGGGGCGAGCGAATCCCGCCGGGGGCGGGCGAATCCCTCAGGTGGCGGGGGAATCCCGCCGGGGGCGGGCGAATCCCGCCGGGCGCGGGCGAATCCCACCGGGGGCGGGCGAATCCCGCCGGGGGCGGGCGAAACCCGCTGATTGCACTCCCGTAGAGACGGAGGCCCGTGCCGTTCGACTCGTATATTATAAAGAAATATGTGATTTGGCCATGACAAAGTAAATAGACTAGGTAATTAGGACATTGAGACAATCTCCATCATTTGATCTCAAGTCAAACCATCACGATGACCTGCGAATATCCATTAGGATTATATCCAAATCCCTCCCTCCCAGCAAAATCCCTACCCCCCCCCCCCCCCCCCCCCCACCCACACACACACGTCCTTCTACCAGACGCCCATTTGGGCTACCGCCGGCTGGCCGGCGTAATCCCCCAGCAGGTTCGTCGGACTCCGGCAAACCTGTCGGGGGTAGTCCATCAGGGACTGCCGGCAGGCCAAAACGGGCAGCGAGTTTTTTTCTAAATACTTTATTTGGTTTAAAAAAAGATAATACATAATTAAATAAAAATATATATTAATAAAAAAAACATATTCATATATAATTTAAATATATATATAATTAAAAAATAACTAAATAAAAACATAACTAAATAAAATTTATTTGAATAACTAATTAAATTTTATTTCTTATTAGTTCTATAATATATAACTTTAAAAAATAACTAAATTCATATATATATTAAGAATCACGGCGGGGGCGGGCATATCCCTGCGGGGGTGGAGTCGCCGACATGTCGGAGTGAGCACACCGGCAGATTCGCCGGACCTGCCGGGGTCCGGCGAACCTGCCGGCGGGCTCATACGCCGGCCAGCCGGCGACGGAAGCCCAAAACGTGCGGCTCGTAGTTTAAAAAAAAAAATTTTGTTATTTTTTCTTATTAAAAAATATTTATTAGAAAAAAATATAATATATAATTAAATATAATATAAAATATATAAAAATAATAATATATATTAAGAGCATTTCAGGGCGGCGAATCCCTCCGGTGGCGGGGGAATCCTGCCGGGGCAGGCGATTCCCGTCGGGGGCGGGAGAATCCCTCCGGTAATATATAATTAAATATAATATATATTAAGAGCATTTCAGGGCGGCGAATCCCGCCGGGGGAGGGCGAATCCTGTCGGCCGCCGGGGGCGGGCGAATCCCGCCGGGGGCGGGGGAATCCCGCCGGGGGCGGGGGAATCCCGCCGGGGGCGGGCGAATCCCGCCGGGGGCGGGCGAATCCCGTCGGGGGCAGGCGAAACCCGCTGATTGCACTCGCGTATGGCCGGAGGCCCGTGCCGTTCGACTCGTATATTATAAAGAAATATGATTTGGCCATGACAAGGTAAATAGACTAGGTAATTAGGACATTGAGACAATCTCCATCATTTGATCTCAAATCAAACCATCACGATGGCCTGCGAATATCCATTAGGATTATATCCAAATCCCTCCCTCCCAGCAAAATCCCTACCCCCCCCCCCCCCCCCCCCCCCCAACACACACACGTCCTTCTACCAGACGCCCATTTGGGCTTCCGCCGGCTGGCCGACATTATCCCCCAGCAGGTTCGTCGGACTCCGGCAAACCTGTCGGGGGTAGTCCGTCAGGGACTGCCGGCAGCCCAAAACGGGCAGCGAGTTTTTTTTCTAAATACTTTATTTTGGTTTATAAAAAGATAATATATAATTAAATAAAAATATATATTAAAAAAAAACATATTCATATATATTTTAAATATATATACAATTAAAAAAATAACTAAATAAAAACATAACTAAATAAAATTTATTTGAATAACTAATTAAAATTTATTTCTTATTAGTTATATAATATATAACTTTAAAAAATAACTAAATTCATATATATATATATATTAAGAATCCCGGCGGGGGCGGGCAAATCCCGGCGAGGACGGGCGAAGCCCGCCGATTGCACCCACGTAGGGTCGGAGGCCCGTGCCATTCAACTCGTATATATATAAATATATATAAATGCATTTTTAATTCCATGCATTTAAAAGTCATTACACAATTCTTGTCCGTTCGATCTCAAAATCAAATCATGATTCTGCACTGGCAATAGCCTAAGAAATCCCCCCTCCCTTCCTGGCGTAAGAATCCCGAGCCCCCCCCCCCCCTAAAACGAACCCACCTTCTGGGTTATCGCCGGCGGCCTGCCCGGAGCCCGCCGGCGGGGGTAGTTTGTCGGAGACCCAGCGGACTACCCCCTTCGGGTTCGCCGGGGTCCGGCGACACCGTCGGTGGGCTCTGGGCAGGACGCTGCATCTCCGCTGGCGGCGGCGGCCTTATTCTCTCGTTCTATTTATTTACTTCAATTATTTATTTTGTTTATTTTTAGAAAAAATAAATAAATAATTTAAAATAATTACATAATAAAATTTATTTTATAATAAAAATATATATAATATAATAATTTTAATCTTAAATAAATGACAAAATTCAGATGATATAAAAATATATGTCAGTTATACAGTTATTTAATTATAATATAACTTATGTTTATAATTATTCAAAAAGTTATATTTTTCCAGGCTTTTGAAAACTGAACGATGGGCCGGACGGACAAGTTGGACCGCCGTCGTGACCCCAGCCTGTTCGGTCCATGTATACAACACCGCCTTTAAGAACGGGCCGTCAGGGATTAACTTGAAAATATTAGCTCTAGTAAAATTAATATGTGGTTAGATTTAATTTCAATATGCTTTTACGGCTGTGATTGATTTGATGGCTTACCGATATTACACCATTAATTACATCATAAGGAGACTTTTTTATATGTAGGCTTCATTTGGAAAGGCGGCAGGAGACGGGGTGGGAACAAACGACAAGGTGGGAGCAACCAGAGGTGGGGATCGGAGGTGGGTTGGAGACGGGGCGGTTCAGGGGCTTTTGCGAAGGTTTGCGGGAGGAAATATCGCCGCCCGTGTGCGTGGGCGTATGTTTTTTCGCCTTGCAGCGGCGGTTGCTCCCACACCGGCGGGAAAATGTCATACCAAATGAAGTCGTAGTTTACAATGACCTGAAAATATAGGTACAAGACAACCTACCATAGTAGGTATATAAGCACTAATAACATTATTATGTGACTAGATTCAATTTCAATATTACAACATAATTGAGCTTCTTTATGTGTAGTTTAAACAAGAGCAGTATTATGGACAAATCATTAATGACAATGGACACACCTTAAATAAAAAATAAACCAACTTAAATTACCTAATTTCTAATTTCTCTCCTAAGTCTATGCACAACCCAACCCGTGCCCTCCCAATTCCCGATCTTTTAGGATTTTTTTTCGCTCGGCAGTCTCTGCCCGTCTTCCCGAACGGAGGTGATTTCGACCCCTTACTGGCCCTGGAAAATGCCTTCTTCCTCCTCCTCGAGACTGTGATCCACGTGCAGGTACCTTTTTCCCTTTCTCTCTGCCATTTCTGACGTCCATTAGTGATCGACGAGTTATGTTTTTCAATTTTTAGGTCATTTTTTATCTCTTGTTTTCTCGTTTTAAGTTTCAATGTTATTTTCCCTTTGTTGTATAAGCTCTTCATAATTATTTTTAGGTTTTTGTAGTTTTTTTTTTTATTTGAAGGCAAAAAAACTATTTTGCTCTATTTTAGTTTCGAGTTTTGGCCGATTTCTATTCACTTTTTGCTCTTTTTTATTTGTATTTCCTCCTCTCTTTGTAGGAGAGCGTTTGCATCATGATTTTTTTGCTCTTTTTGATTTATTATTAGACTTTGATCGATTGGAAAAGACATACTCTCAAAGAGGATGAAGAAGTTGATAACAATTCTTTGAAGTTATAATATCATTATTCAAAACTACTTAGTTGTTTTGTTTGGATTATAAATGAATAATAATGTTCTTATTGGTAGAGGTGTGCAAAAATAACCGAAGAACCGAGAACCGGACCGGAACCGAACCGAATGGTTTGGGTCGGTTCCAAATAGGTTCGGTTCGGGTCCAGTTCTCATAATACCAGAACCGATAATTCGGTTCGGTTCCTGATTCCAAGGGTCGGGTACCTAGAACCGACCCGAGAACCGACTATCAATGCTAAAGAAAATATTTTGAGACAACGGTTATAGTCGTACTGCTTAATTAATACGCGAAAATAATTGAGAATATAGTCGTATTGCTAAAGAAAATAGTTGTTGTACTTGTGTTGTTTTATGACTTCAATATTATAAAGAGTTCTTATTCAATTATTTTGATACATTAATAATGTATTACAAAGAATCTTGAGTTTAAAGAGCCATTTTTTTAATTATTTTGATACATAGGTAGAACCGAGAACGAACCGGAACCGAACCGAAGCAAACGATTCAGATCTGGTTCTATACTTTAGGACCATGGGTCGGTTTCGGTTCCAAAAGTTTGGAACCGAACCTACATAGGTCGGTTCTTGGTTTTGGGTGGAACCGAACCGAATCGATCTGAGTTGCACCCCTACTTATTGGTATTGTAAATTATATGTTTGTTTATTTTTCGTATAGGTTAAGATGAGTCAGGAACAAAAATTATTGGTAGTGAGCGAGTCAAGTAAAGACAATCACGTAGATGTTGGAATGCATTCCACTACTGATACCACATTCCCTAGTAAAGATGATTTGATTGAATGATCTTGCAATGTCGCCAAAGGGTTAGGTTTTGTGGTTGTAGTTCAAAGAGCTGATAAACTTGTTGGAAGACCTAAGCCAAAAGTTCTGCTAGGTTGTGATAGATCTGATTCCCCCCGTGTCCATTTAAATAGCGTGAAGCAGAATTTAAGAAAAAGTAGCTCTAAACGTTGTGGATGTCAATTCTCTTTATTGTGTCAAAAAGATGCATGTGTTGGTGAATGTAAAATAATAAGTTAAATATGAAATGCAAACCATGTTTTTGTTTATCTTGAGACACAGAGTTATGCAAGTAGATTAAATGAAAATGAATAAAAAATCATTGAAGAGATGCACACATCGGGTGTGAATCCTAGAAAAATACTTTCTACTTTGAAGAAAAGGAATCATTCCAACACTTCCATCTGAGAACAATTTATAATGAAAAAAATGAGATTATACACGAAGGAATTGAATGGTAGCACCCCAATTCAATTTCTGTATAGATGCATTAGAGATGTGGCATACACAAGCAATAACCATGTCAATTTGGCTACTGAGACATTTGACAGTTTGTTTTTTGCTCATCCAACATCCATTCAACTAATCAACATGTTTCTGGATGTTTTCATTATGGATTGCACGTATAAGACTAATTAGTACATATTGCCTTTGTAACGGCCCAAAGTTCGCCACAATTTAAATCTTTCTTTCTTCTGAGCAGGTTTTGCACAATTAAATAATGCAGCTAAGTGGATCACAGGAGTGGTACCAGAAAAATACATAAAAGCACTTCTTATTCATTTTATTAATATACATCATGTCCAGAAATACAAGGAACACAAAAATAACTGAAGTACATACTATGACATAACTGAATACATACTAAGCTGAAATCTACAACAAACTGAAATACACTCTAACCCGAGGTCGAGCCACACCTTTCCTTTGTTTCCTTTCTGCCTTCGCAGGTATCCTCCTAGCGGGGCCTAGCACGATGATGATCTGATCCTAAAAATAAGATTAACAACCAGTTAGTTTAGAAAACTAAGTGAGTTCCTTACCTCTTCGACCGCCCTACAGGCAAACACGGAGAGTAGCTGTAATAGGCAGTTATATATTTCTATATAAACGGTATGAGCATGTATAGTAGAATAGAAAATAAAGTAAACATGTACAGTGAGCTAGTACAACGGAAATAAACCATTTATCTTATTTATTTTCTTATATCTCATTCTGGTTCATTTTCATGTTCTATTATATTTCTTTTCGTTCTTTCAAAATACTGAGAGACATTCTTAATTCAAACCTCTGGGCCCATCAAATCAATGTCCGCTCTAGGACGTTCAAGAACGCTACGTGCTTTCACGCCTCCTAGATTGGACAGATCAGTATCAATTTTCGTAAGAGATCTAACCCCCACTAGGTGTAGGAGTCTGAAGCTTTACCCCATACTAGGTTGTCCCTTAGTGTTTTGATGCGTTGACGCACTCTCTATTTCTTATTCATTTCATTTCATATTCAATTTATAAATATAAGAAATAATTATATTAATTTCTCCTCAGAGATTCTATCGCTTGCTAATCCATATTTAACCTTTTAGCGATTTCATAATTTTAGTGATTTCAAATCTTCGAATTTCTTTAATTTAATGCAATTCAGATTCTACATATTCATAAGTCAAAATATTCAAATGTATGCGAAATCAAAGCAGTAAGGACTCACCACAGCTTTTCCTTTACCCTTATCCTTCAAAGGATTCTTGTCGTGTCTATCATGTAAATCATTTACTTTAGGGTTGTGTCGTTAAATAGTTACGAACGGACTCCCTAAGATGGCCACAACTATGACCACTAGGAGTTGTCTAGGGAAGGACAAACTTGGTGACTCGAAAGAAACGCATAAAAATCATATTTTAAGCGCTACAAAACTTAGAATTCAGCCACGATACTCTTTAAAAATCAGTCACTTTAGTGGCCAATTAGAATCAAGGAAAGCATCCCATAATAGCTAATAAAGGCAGCCCAAATAGCAGCCTAAAAGGGAGCTAAACCCCATTAGAAAACAACCAATACAAGCTAACAAGAGGGCATTTCAGGACTGTTAATGTCAACACCATGGGCTGCCAACATCAGCTCCAAAGGCTACCACTGCAGTCCAAAACCTATCCAAAAATAGTCACCATGACAGCAAATGACAGGAGCAATTAATAGGAACATCATCCCTCATAATTAATACAACAACATGGAACAATTGGCCAGCATAAACAGCTGCCAGCAATACAAGGAACAAGGCAGCAGTCAAGATGCCTAAAGGGAAAAACAGTCGGCCAACATAATAACAGTCATCAAAGGCAGAAATCAAAGGAACAATGGCAGGGAACAACCAATAATTCTCTCCATCATTGCACATACCAACCATAATAAAATCAACCCACAATTTCAGGAATTAAACAAGGAAAATGAGAGGGGAAGTTACTTATAAAGCTTAAATCAGAACAAACCCCTTAATAGGAACCCTAGCCAGCCGCAAAATCAATCCCCCATAACCTTAATAACAATTAAAGAGCTGAAAAAGAGGGGGAAGATGAAGTAAAAGAGCTTACAGAGTAAGGTCAGAGCCCAATAATCGGCCAAGCGCAAGACTAGCCCAGCTAATAAGGATGCAAGAAGGAAGTAGCAGCAACCCTCTCCCAGCACCAACGACCAAGCAAGAGAAGAAATCGTGGCCAAAGAAGGAGGAGAGCAGCAAGCCCTAACACTTCCCAGCGTGTCAAGATCCAAGTGGCAAGAGAGAAGTATCGGGAGAAACCAGCGTCAAGATGATAATATTAGCCGCCCAAATGTCTAATCCACCGCCTTTCCTAAACTAGGAGCTTAAGCTTAAACTGAATTAGTAATCAACCAGCCCAAACACATAAGAGGAACTCAATTGAACCCCAAATCAGCCAAGCAGATAACCCAATTCAGCCAGCCAACTAGAAATTTAAACCTAATCAGCCCCATTGCTCATGGACCCAACTCACTCAGCCATCATCACATGATTGAAAGCAAATAAAAAAACAAAACAAAACGAACATTGCAAAATCTTTGAATAAGCTCGAACTGAAAAATTAAATGTGTGATGTCGAATCAGCACTGAATCTCTTTCTTTTTCATCATAGGGGAATATTATTTCTTATACTTTAAAATATAATACAACATTTATATACGATCGAGTTTGGGTCTTACAACCTTTTCTTTCTATAGTTGGTCTTACGTCAACCAATTTTACATTCTTCTCCGCATTTGCATTCACATCTTATGAAATTGAAAGTAGCTACAAGTGGGCTTTGGACTATTTTAAATTTGTATTAGATTCTACTGCTTTGCCAATGTATTGATTGTTGATAGGAAAATTGTTGGGTTCAGGTTCCCTCCTAGGTGGATAAAACCCGCAGCGACGGCGTCGAGAGGTCTGTAACGGAGTGAATCAAGTTGTGGCATTATACATGGACGATCGAATCGCTTACATGGCGTACGACTTGAAGTTATTATTATTATATTATATTTAAGTTATATATAATATATCTCATATTATATATATGTGATTATATATAGAAATATATAAGATTCCTAAATCTAATTCTATAAGAAAAAGAAAAACCTAAATTTTATGTGTGAATGCCTGCACTCACCGTGAAGGAGATAGCCCGCCGACCTTTTGTTTCTCTCCTAGCCGCCTGTGAAAAAATAAAGTCTCCTCTATCTCTTCTTCCTCCTTCGGATCGACAGCTTCTCTTCGGCGACCTTGGGCGATGCCGGAGCCGGAACAAGAATCGGTGGTCGGAGGCCTTGAGGCCATACGATGTTAGATTTGACGGCGGTGATTTTCGCAAGGGCGGAGACGCCAAGGACTCTTTGTGTGAGGCCATTGCGGAGGTGTTGGTGGCGCCGTACTTGTGTGGCGGGGTTGCAGTGCGTGTGTGCGGGGGAGCACCAGCGTGAGCGGAGGCCGATTTGGGCGGAGCCGGAGAGGCATAGACGGTGTTTGACGATCGTTATTTGGGCTCGGAAGAGCAAGGACTGTTGAAGCATCGACGGTGTTGTCGGATCACGATCGTGGTAGTGGAGTGGTGCAGAGTGTGCATATCTCTTGGCGCAAAGGACGACGGTGTGCAACTGCCGTATTTTACTCAGGCGAGTATATTGGGCCGCATCTGCAGCTAGTGACGGTCAACGCGAGGAGACATCTTAGCCTCAAGTGGACTTTGGTGGTGAGGCATCTGGGCCTCGAGCGGGGAAACCTACTGACGGGTTGCAGACTGATCGAAGTGCGCCAATGACTGTACAACCCGTATTCGCCGAGTGGGTCCCTCAAGCCAACTGACGAGACCTAGGTCACCCAGATCATTCGCCCAGGCTAAGACAGGCGGAAGGGCCCCCAGGTCAGTAGGGGTGAGGTGCAGGCGAGAAGGAGTTCGGCGAGTGGTGCCCTCACGGACCATTCGCCCAGAGATATGGGCACTCGCCCAGCAGGGCGGGAGCTTGGCGAGTGGTACCTTTACAGGTCACTCGCCCCAAAGGTTTGGAGGAGGAAATGACCACAATACCCCTTGTGGGCTGCAAATAGCCCTTCAGAACAGCGGAGTTAGGCTACTGGCAGACCAATTTGGGGTGTGGTTAGTAAAATAAAAAGGCGGATTCATGCTACTTGCAGACCAGCCTAGGAAAAACTATAAATAGACCCTTAAGGGCACCTTGGAGGAGATCTGATTTTAGAGAATCCTCTCCTCTAGGCTAGTTTTGGTTGGCAGCCAGTGCCCTCCAAGGTGCCCGGTTGAGCTTTGGTTTGGGAGAGGAAGTTCTTTAAGATCTTCCGGGTGTGAGGCGGGACCTCCTCGCTTCAGCCTTGGGTCTATTCCTATTCTCACATCCACCATCAAGAGAGTATAGTGAGGGAGAAATAAGCATCGGCTACACCCCCAGTGGGTCCGAACTCAGGAGACCAGTTGCTGGTTTCAACATTTTTGGTGCGGTGAGCGTGGACCGTAGCCAGTGAAGGAAAATCTCAAGCTAGGTTCGATGACAGGAGATGGAGGGAATGGTTCTGACTCAGGCCACTCGCAGCCACCCGCGACAGGGGAGTGGCTGGAGATGTTTGAGAAGTTCAAGCGAGAAGTCCTGCAGACAGTTCTCGCAGCAAGGGACGAGTGCGAGACGCCGGCAGTTCCCATCGTTCCACCCCAGCAAGTCGGCGAGAACGCCCCTGGGCAGCGGCTGGGGAAGGAGGTAGCAGCAGAAGGAAGTGCGCGAGATCTTCCTGGGCGGCAGCTGTTCAGCAGTCCGGCGAGTGCTGAGGTGTGCGAGTTGGCTCCGCGCGAGAGGACCATTCGCCGAGCAGGGGAAGGGAGCCCCTTTTGCGAGATGATCCTCTCGGCCCCAGTGCCAGAGGGGTTTCGAGGGCCGGAGATGTCCTACTACACCGGCAAGGAGGACCCGGTCATGCACCTGCAGTGGTTTGAGGACATGACCTCAATCCTCCCCATGTCAGATGCATTCCAATGCCGGCTCTTCGCAACCACCCTGAAGGAAAAGGCAAGGGACTGGTTCCACCAGCTTCCCGTAGGTTCCATCTACGCGTTCGACGATCTGCGTCGAAGCTTCCGGCTGCGCTTCTCGACATCAAAGAAGAGGAAGAAAGATGTCGGGGCTCTCTTCAAGATCAGGCAGAAGGAGGGGGAGTCCCTGGCACATTACGTGGATAGGTTCCAGGAGGAGATACACCTTGTGCAGGAGGTGCCAGGATTCGCCCTCAAGATGGCGTTCATCGTAGGGTTGCGAGATGGGTTCTTCAAGATGGACCTGAAGAGAAGACCTCCTTCGTCCTTCGAGGAGTTGATGGAGCGAGCAGCGGAGGAGATTGAGGGGGAGACGGCCAACCCGGAGTTCTACAAAAAGTTGGCAAAGATGAGCGAGCCCGAGGTGAAGCAGCAGGAGGGAAGAAGGAGAGAGGAACCCAGAGGTCAAGGGTTCGAAAGACCACCTCGGAATTGGAGGTATCAAGAGCCCAACAACAGGTTAGGTTGGAGGAATCAGGAAGGACCAGCGAGAGGTCAGGAAGGGGGATACCAAGGAAGGGAGATGGGGGGAGTCAATTCGGGGTGGAGGCAGGACCCCCGACCCCCACACCCTCCGCGGGAGCAGGCCATGGCGGTAGGCCGAGGAAGAGGAGGAAGAGGAGCTAGAGGAGGAAGAGGAAGAGCGGGAAGAGGGGGCAGGGTGACATTGCCCTATTGTGACTTTCATCAGGAAGAAGGTCACGCAACGGCCACCTGCCCCGAGTTCTTGGAGATGAGAGAGAGGGGTCGGCCGCAGCAGCAGCCGGTCAGGATTGAGGAAGTGTTCCCATAGGGGTGGATAATAGGTGTGAAGACCGGGCTGATGTAGGAGCAAGGGGGGAATCGGGGTGATTCATGGTGGGGTGGGGCTAGAGGCCTCTCGCAAGAGGAGCTTCCAGGCGATGTTCCGAAGGGACGTCGCATCGACTTCCCAAACCCCACCCCCCTCGGAGAAGCTCACCTTCTCCTCGGAAGATATGCCAGATTACGAGGATCCATTCTGCGACGCCCTGGTGATCCAGACGGCGGTTGAAAATTTCACGGTCTCCCGGATCCTGGTAGATAACGGGAGCTCAGTAAATGTGATCTTCAAGAAGGCCTTCGACGCAATGGAGGTGGAGAAGAAGAGGGTGCAGGCCTCCGACGGACCACTGTTTGGTTTCTCGGGGGAGCGAAAGGAGGTCGAGGGAGGCGTGGGTCTCCAAGTGACATTAGGAGGGGTCCCGAGGAACTGCCGGTTCGTCATTGTGGATGCTCCGAGCAGCTACAATGCTATCTTCGGACGCCCTCTCATTAGTGCTTTTCGGTGCGTGCCCTCATCGTACCACCAGTGTCTGAAGTTCCATAATGGAGGAGTCCAGGTCCGGATCCGAGGAGATGCTAAGGTGGTGAGGCTGTACTACGTGACTGCCGTCAACACCATCTCTTGGATGGCGGAGGCTGAGAGGATGGACGAAGAGATGACGAGGCCGAAGGGGCCAGAAGAAGAAGTGGAGAAGAGAGGAGTAGAGGAAGAGGGCGGTGCCCGAGAGGAGAATATGGAGGTCGCTCAGGAGGAGCAGAAGATCGAGCCGATGGAGGCGGAAGGAGCCACAGAGGAAGAGGCCCGGGAGAAAGGACGAGAAGCAAAGGGCCGATGGGAGGAGGAAGCGCTCAAGTCTGGGGGGTATCGCCTTCAGAACGTGGAGGGCCAACCCCTCAGCCACACCTGGAGAGGCGACGATCTTAAGCGCTTCTATCCCTAACACTATGTAATGACAGTGTTTTTGAATGAAAATATTTTGCTTAAACCATATGTATAAGAATGATGCTGCAGCATGTAGGTAGAGCTCCGAAAGCTCCAGAAAAGGGCCCCGAGCAGACCCGCTGTCCAGGCTCTTATCTAGCTTGCAGGTCCGAAGACTCACTCGGTGGCAGGTTCCGAGGTGATGAGAAAATGGCCCCGAGCAGACCCGCTGTCCAGGCTCTCATCTAGCTGGCAGGTCTGAAGGCTCACTCGGTGGCAGGTTCCAAGGTGATGAGAAAATGGCCCCTAGCAGACCCGCTGTCCAGGCTCTCATCTAGCTGGCAGGTCCGAAGGCTCACTCGGTGGCAGGTTCCAAGGTGATGAGAAAATGGCCCCGAGCAGACCCGCTGTCCAGGCTCTCATCTAGCTGGCAGGTCCGAAGGCTCACTCGGTGGCAGGTTCCAAGGTGATGAGAAAATGGCCCCGAGAAGACTCACTGTCTAGGCTCTCATCTAGCTGGCAGGTCCGAAGGCTCACTCGGTGGCAGGTTCCAAGGTGATGAGAAAAGGGCCCCGAGCAGACCCGCTATCCAGGCTCTCATCTAGCTGGTAGGTCCGAAGGCTCACTCGGTGGCAGGTTCCAAGGAGATGAGAAAAGGGCCCCGAGCAGACCCGCTGTCCAGGCTCTCATCTAGCTGGCAGGTCCGAAGGCTCACTCGGTGGCAGGTTCCAAGGTGATGAGAAAAGGGCCCCGAGCAGACCCGCTGTCCAGGCTCTCATCTAGCTGGCAGGTCCGAAGGCTCACTCGGTGGCAGGTTCCAAGGAGATGAGAAAAGGGCCCCGAGCAGACCCGCTGTCCAGGCTCTCATCTAGCTGGCATGTCCGAAGGCTCACTCGGTGGCAGGTTCCAAGGTGATGAGAAAAGGGCCCCGAGTAGACCCGCTGTCCAGGCTCTCATCTAGCTGGCAGGTCCGAAGGCTCACTCGGTGGCAGACTCTAAGCTCTCAAGGGAGGAACTCGAGAACACTCGCAGGAACCACGCGCCAGTAAGGTAATTTCACCTCTCTTCTTGACTACCCAGGCAAAACCCCGGCCCGGGCGAATGGAAAGGAGGCGCGAATGGGGCGGGTAGCGGGAAGTCGAAAAGGAGCGACAGACCTAAGTCATCTTCGAGCATTCGCTAGGTAGCCAAGACAGTCGCATCACGACCTAACGTTCTAAGGACCCTAGTGAGGTATAGCGGCGAATAAGAAAGAATCAACGTCCTAATGAGCCTAGCGAGATATAACGACGAATGACAAAAAATTGAGATAACACAAAAATTGTAATCGATATATATATATTTTTCAAGGACACTCGCCCAGTTCATGATTACAGTCAAAAAGATGAGTAAGAAGAAAGAAGACAAAAATTACAAGGCGCCCGTCTCAAGGGTCGGCAGGCTTCTCGCCAGAAGATTCTTCGCTCTCACTCGAGTCCTGGTGAAGGGGGTCTTCTCGCGGCTCGCCATCCTCGTCTTCCGGGAAAGGAATGGGGATGTAGAGCTCGGGGACGATTTGACGAACGGTGAGACATTCGGCCTCCACCTTCAGGTACCCAGCCCGCCGCAGCACCTGCATCGCGTGCTTCACGGCGTGCTGAGCATTCTCTTGCATTAGTTGCTTTAGTTCGTGATGGGGGTAAAAGTGCCCCCCACCTCCCGGGGCGAGTGCCGGCGCACCGGCTTCTTGCAGCAGTTGTGCCTCGGCCTTCGCAAGATGGACTTCTTCTTCGAGGTCGACCACTCGCGCGCGAAGCATTCCGGCGCTTGTGGCGTCCTGGAAAAATAAAATAAAACATGATGAGATAAAAAGGCGACAACCAGCAATAGTCATTCGCGGGGATGGGAGAAAGTATACCTCTACAGTCGGGCGGCGGGCGAGAAGCGCTTTCGCGGCTTCCAGCTTCACCTTGAGCTCGTTCTCCTCCTTAGAGATAAGAGCCCTGGTCTCCTCGACTTTGGCCAGGTCCCGCGTCAGCTGGAGGCTCCGACGCGAAGACATATGCGCGAGCTCAAGGGCTCGCAGCATGGCTCGGGCGGTCTCGTGGGCGAGAACCTGCGTCTTCTCTGCGTCGTAGACCTCAGCATCCTCCCGACCATAAAGGGCATACGCCAGGGCGAAGGCCTCGCCGCTGGCGAAGTTGGTCTCTACCCAAGACGGATGAAGGGTGGAGAGTGAGACCCTGTTGGAGTTCCGGTCCCACTTCACCAGGGGGGCTCCGGAAGGATCCACGTACCTCTCACCACTCGGAAAGTTCCGGTGGTCCCTTGGCAGCGGAGGCGGCGGCAACGTCGATCCCGCCGGGAAAGCATTCGCCCCTGGCACACCCGACCCCAGGGTTGGGGCTGGCACATCAGTCCCCAAGGTTTGGGTCGGAGCATCCGCCCTGGAGGATTCGCCCAGAACCCCCTTACCTCTCGCAGAGGGTGGACACTTCGACTTGTTGGGAGGAGGGGAGGAAGACTTCCCGGGCTTCCGCTTACGGCCGCTGGGCTTGGAAGAGGAGGGTTCCTCCCGGCAAGCATCCGCAGCGGCTCGCGCGAGAGACACGCAAAACCCAGGAGGTCGTGGCGGATGAAGGGGGAGGTTGCGCACACCTACATAATATTGCGAGTGGTTTTAGCGAATGGAGTAAGAATCACAAAGCCGAAATGAATTAAGAAAGTCTCAAAAACTTACCCTCGCCCTGCGGAATGAACGGGAGCGTGTTGACGTTTCGTCGGAGATAGACGAGGTCCATCCCGTACTCCAGAATGTATTGATGGAGTTTGGCCTCATGCCCCCTAGGGTCGGGGGGCGAAAGGTTGACTCCTCCTCCTGCACCGGGGCGAGAAGGGTGTTACCTAGGCTCCCGCTGACGAAAATGAAGCGGCGAACCCAGTCATGGTTCTTGTTCGGGAGCCCGTAGTGCTTGAGTGGGTTTAAACCCGAGAAGAAGGAGATGCCGTTGGTACAGCGGAAGGTGTAGAGTTTGCGGAAGACAGGCAGCGAGAACTCGATCCCCTCTTCTCGCAGGTAGCTCGCGTACCCGACCAGCATGGCGATGGAGTTGGGGTTGAGCTGGGCGGGCACGACCTCATTGTACCTAAAGGTCTGGCGAAGTTCCGACCAGATGGGGAGGCGAAACCCCACCTCGAAGTGCTCTAGCGGGATCGCGAGAGCACAAGACGAGATGGAGTTTATGCGCTCTTCCGGCCTGGGCTTTCGCCCCTCGAACCCCGACGGGACGTAATCTGCGACAGCCGTCAAGTAAGCCTCTTCGGAGAGGTCGCAGGAGTCGAAAGCATGATTGACGAATGCGCTGGCGCACCTGGCCCTACCTTTCGCATCACCACCCATTTCGCGAATGTCGAAGGAGAAGGGAGCGGCAGAGAAGAGAGAGGCGCGAGTGCTGGCGCGAGGAAAGAGAGGGAGCGGATGGTAAGGTATTTAATACGGTAGTTGAAAGACCAATTTATAGAAGAACTAAACGGCGTTTGGGCTTTCGAGGTAACGGGTGTGCGGATAGCAATCCGCGGCAGCCCGACGCCTCGAAACCCGGGCCGATCTCTCTCACCCATTAATGGCGAATGCCCCGAGGCTATTCGCCCGACGGCTACACGAAAGAGTTGAGAAAGCATTCGCAAAGTACATCATTCGGCAATACCCAGGCAAGTTACGAGAAAAACAAATAGCGAGAAGTAGAGCATTCGTAAAACGTAGAGTATGAAATTATTACAGACAGAAATAAAAGTTCAGCATCCGCGGTGCATAAACGGAAAGAAATAACAAAAGAAGCGAATGACGACTAAATCAGTACTCCTCCCAGATCCACCGACCCCGCCTTCGCGACCCAGCTTCCAGGGGCATTCGCGGACGATAATATGCGAGCATGTTGGTGATCTCGTGGGAGGCCAGTCGGAGTTGGTCCCGGGCTCGCGCGGCGTGTCTCCCGGGCGAAAGCTCCCCACCTTCACCCCCCAGGCGCTCCACCGTCACGAGAAGGCGCGAGTAGTCCCGCCGAAGGTCCTTTAATTCGCGCGTGACTCCCAGCCGCACATCATCCACCTGGCCGGCGACATTTCGCTGGATGTGGATGAGCTTCCCCAAGACCTCCGTGATCCGCTCCTTCAAGATCGCGTGGTCTGAGGAGTCGCCCAGGAAGTCAGCGAGATCCCCAGGGGAGGGGAGAGGCGAGAGCATCCCCTCTTCCCCCTCGTAGTAGGACTCAAGGGGGGAGGCTTCTCTATAGCCTGCGAAATCACAACTAGATCAGTCGCGGTAAAATAAGCAAGTACGATAGGGGCAGGTAAGTAAACTGACCTGGGACGGGTTCCCTACGACCTGAGGGGCGAGACGAATGGGGGTGGACCCCAGACAAGCCTGCGAAAGGTGACAGAACCTTCCCTTTCCCGGGGCGGAGAGGCGGAGGAGGAGGAACCGGAGCATTCGTACGGTCATCAGCACGGAGGTGCTGACCTGGTTCCTGCTCAGGGGAGATCCTCTGTTCATTCGCGGTGACAGAGGGGTTCACCTGGACAGGGGAACTTGGAGGAATGGAGTCCCGCGGCGGGACATCAGGGTTGAGGACTGCGAAAAGGTAATGGTCAGTAACAAGCGACATGCAAGGTAAATCAAGAGGGTTCACAACTTACCAGAGCGAAGTGTGGTCTCGCCCAGAGGGGGTGGAGGAGCAAGGTCCAGATTTGGAGGCCTCTCGTTCGCGAGAGGTGGCGCTACGGCACTGCTCGAGACGGCCCCGTGGCCGGTCTCGGATACAGAAGTCCCCTGCGAATGATCAGAACAAATGCAGGGTAAATAACAGGAACTAGACAGAGACGGGAGGAATTCTTATACATGCATCCCGGGGACCAGAGGAACATCCGTCGGGGGGGTATTCGCCGGAGGAGTATCCGCCGAAGACTCCGGAGCGGTCTCACCTCTCTGACGATTCAGTCGAATTGCCTTGGCTCGCCGCGAGGTGTATGGGGCGCTCGGGTCTCGTTTGGATGTCAGCCAGGGAGAGAACCTGACAGTCTTAAGGGCGGTTGCAGCTTGGGCCGCAGCCAGACGCTCAACCATTTCTTGCGAAAGTGGTTTCGCAGAAGGTTTGTGGAAAGACATTGGAAGTGGAGAAACTCTGAGCCGAGATGTGAAAGTGGTCCAGAAAAACCTGACATGAGGATGTATATATAGAATGACGGTGGGACCCACAGAATCTTATGAGGTCCAGTCAGCAAGCACTCACCGAATACAGGGTTGGACTGTTCTTTCTGAGCGTAGGAACCGCTCGCAAAGAGCGGGGATTGTGTACAACCCGTATTCGCCGAGTGGGTCCCTCAAGCCAACTGACGAGACCTAGGTCACCCAGATCATTCGCCCAGGCTAAGACAGGCGGAAGGGCCCCCAGGTCAGTAGGGGTGAGGTGCAGGCGAGAAGGAGTTCGGCGAGTGGTGCCCTCACAGACCATTCGCCCAGAGATATGGGCACTCGCCCAGCAGGGCGGGAGCTTGGCGAGTGGTACCTTTACAGGTCACTCGCCCCAAAGGTTTGGAGGAGGAAATGACCACAATACCCCTTGTGGGCTGCAAATAGCCCTTCAGAACAGCGGAGTTAGGCTACTGACAAACCAATTTGGGGTGCGGTTAGTAAAATAAAAAAGGCGGATTCATGCTACTTGCAGACCAGCCTAGGAAAAACTATAAATAGACCCTTAAGGGCACCTTGGAGGAGATCTGATTTTAGAGAATCCTCTCCTCTAGACTAGTTTTGGTTGGCAGCCAGTGCCCTCCAAGGTGCCCGGTTGAGCTTTGGTTTGGGAGGGGAAGTTCTCTAAGATCTTCCGGGTGTGAGGCGGGACCTCCTCGCTTCAGCCTTGGGTCTATTCCTATTCTCACATCCACCATCAAGAGAAATAAGCATCGGCTACACCCCCAGTGGGTCCGAACTCAGGAGACCAGTTGCTGGTTTCAACAATAACGACATGTGCTGACGTAGGCAGACAACTTGACACAATATTAAAAGACCTTGGAAGTCTGTAGAGGATTCAAAAAACCAGTTTGGAGCGAGTCACTCTGACTTAAACTTGGTCATCTTTGTCGGTATACCTGTATCTTTCTCTTGTCTTTATATTTATGTTAGTTGAGGATCCATCTGGGGATCGCAGGGGGAGGGGGAGCCACTGTATTGTTGAACAATATTTAGTGGAGGTTTTCTGGGTTGGACTCTGATTGTCCCGGGGTTTTTACCCTGCCTTGGAGTGCGTCTAGAGAAAACTCCACTAAAGGGAGGTGGGGTCAACAGTCAACGCATGATCGCCCGAGTTGAAGAAACCGAACCCGCCATTTCCATCGCCAATCGCCAGTGCGGGAGAACGCACGGAGCACGCCGCCATAGCCGAACCCCACTACTGGGGTGCGATTAGCCCGCACCCCACTAGTGGGGTGCGAATAGCCACACCCCCCATAGTGGGGGGTACGGCCAAACCGCACCCCTTGTGGGGTGCAGCCAAGCCGCACCCCATGAGGGGTGCGGCTAAGCCAAGCCGTACCCCCTTGGGTGCGGCCCGGCCCACCCCATTGGGGTACGGTCAAGCCAAGCCGCACCCCCTTGGGTGCGGCCTGGACGCACCCCCTTGGGGTGCGGCCAAGCCAAGCCACACCCCCCTCGGGTGCGGCCGCACTGCGCCCCCCTTAGGGTGCGGCCGAGCCACTCTCCCCCGTAATGGGGTTAGGGCAAATCCCCCCTCTTCTGACTCGCCGCCTGCCCTTCGGGTTTCAGATTCCACCTAGAACGCCTCCTAGCACACTCAGAACGCTCTTGTGTTCGTTGCGCGCTCAGAGCACCCGCGCTCATTGGGCGCTCAGAATGCCTCCCCGTTCGCTCAGAACGCTCTCGTGTTTGTTGCGCGCTCAGAGCTCTCGCGCTCGTTGCGCGCTCAGAACGCCTCTCCGTTCGCTCAGAATGCTCTTGTATTCGTTGCGCGCTCAGAGCGCTCCCGCGCTCGTTGCGCGCTCAGAACGTCTCTCCGCACGCTCAGAACGCTCTCGTGTTCGTTGCGCGCTTAGAGCTCCCGCGCTCGTTGCGCGCTCAGAACGCCTCTCCGTTCGCTCAGAACGCCTCTCCGTTCGCTCAGAACGCTCCCGCGCTCGTTGCGCGCTCAGAACGCCTCACAACGCGACCATGACGCTTCCATGTTCGTTGCGCGTTCAGAACACTTCCGCGCTCATGCGCGCTCGGAATGCTTCTGAGCATTCTCAGAATGCCTCCCATTCGCTCAGATTGCTTCTCCGTTCGTTGCGCGCTCAGAACGCTTATGAGCGCGCTCAGAGCACTTTCACATTCCGGGCACGCTCACTTTTTGTCTTTCTAATTTCTCAGATTGCAGGAACGACTTGTCGCCTTTTTCGCCTCCAACAAAGCTGCCCGAATTGCCCGAGGGGCGAGATGGTCAGTTACGAAAAATGGCGATCCGTGTGCTCCGAACCGGAAAACGTGATTCGTCCGCCAGATGGTTACGGTGGTTACAACGGCGAAATTACCGGGCTACCCCTGACCAAAGCTATAAAAGGAGCCCAGAGCCTTCATTTGAGGGGACCTTGCCTTCTGCACCCGGGAGAGCTCCTTTGAAGATTTCCATGAAATTCTCCTTCGACGCTTGAAGATCTCCTTCGTGGACTTGAAGATTTCCTCTCTCCCGAAAGACGACTGAGCATTCTCACTTTTGTTCTCCCGGAAGGCGACTCAACATTCTCACTTTTGTTCTCCAACATTCTAAGAAGGAAAAAGACTTAGTTTTCTGAGAGGTGGTCTGTCACCTTCGGAACTCTCCCTCTCTCTATCATTGTAACGAGCAGTGGCCTGTCGCGCTCGAATTCTAAGTACCTAACTGTAAACTCTCGGAAGATAGTGAAGTTTGGTCGGCACAGCTCCGGCCGCGTGGTTTTTTACCCTTTTTCGGGTTTTCCACGTTAAAAAGTCCCAGTGTACTCAACGAATCTCTCTTTGACTATTTGCGCGCTCGGTTCGCTTCCGAGCTAAGGTGGTTCAATTCGACCGATCTACCAGAGCACCCGAGCGACCCGCAACACACATATATGTCTTTGTGTCTGATTGTGTTTGTTTTATTCTTGCATATTTTGCTGATGACTTTTGCAGGTATCTCAGCTCGCGTCCTCACGTGCACTGAGGTCCGTGAGAACGTATTTCTCACAACAAAATTGCGTTGATGAATGCCGTAAAAGTTGTGTTCCCTCAAGCTAGAATTATATGATGTCAAGTTCATATCTGCCAGAATATATTAACACATTCCAATAAATTTTTTAAAAACGGAAAAGAATGCGAGCACTTTTTGTCGGAATGACAAAGCTTGGTAAACTCACATACAGTTCATGAGAGTCTTGTTATCCAAATATTCTAAGAAATGTCCTGATGTTTTGCAATATGTGGCGTCTACTTGGCTAGAACTAAGTAGTATTTTATTGCAGCATGGATTGATAAGTTGATGTATTTTGGGAATACAACCACTAACCGAGTGGAGAGCGAACATAGTCACCTTAAAAGATTTTTAGAGGTATCTATGTGTTACTTGACATCAGTATGAAAGAGTGGGACTTGACATACATTTCAAGAATTAGATAAGATGATGCTATGATAAAAGTGGAAGAAACATTTAATTTGATGGATCCTTGAAAATGAAGTATACTTGTTTTTTTAATTATTAGACATAAACAATACCTGCGAATAACGTGATTACTATTTTTTTTAATGTATCAACTATATAACATGACTTCACTACATATATGTAAAACGTATATTTCTACTTCTTTTACTCATATTGTATATAATATAATATTTACATAAATTTTTGTATGCATGATAGAGGATACTGAAGAAATTTACGCAAGAATTTTGATTTCATATGTTATTTTTGGACTCAAATAGTTTTTGTAACGAACTTCATATGTTATTTTTGGACTAAAATAGTTAATGTAACGAACTTCATAGATTAATTTTTACTACTAATATTTTAACGTTGAAATAGGAGAGTTAATTACAATATACATTGTGAAATTCAGCTGCACATATGGCTATATTTTAGAGCACACACCATTTTTGCCGCTTTCGGCGAAGGTATCTCCAATAGAAAGTGTCCACGTGTATACAGTAGTAAGTAAATTTCCCTCTTGTTCGCCCCCGCTGACTATCTTCTTCCCATAATATATCGCCGGAGTAGCCGTCTCTGCTTTGTTTCGGTATCAGGAAGCGCGCGTCGCCGATAGGGGGAGAGAGAGGGGTATATGGAATTGCAGTCTGCATAACTCCCGAGAAACCCTAGAGTTTGTCGATCCGCCTCTACTCTCTTCTCCAGGGTTTGAGTTATCGCCATCCGCTTCCGTGGCGTCGGCCCTCGATTAATTCTCACATAGATGGAGATCCTCAACAAGCTCAAGAATTTCGACGCCTATCCAAAAATCAAGGATGATTTCTACGACAGGACCCGGTCCGGAGGTGTCATCACCGTCATCTCCTCTATCATCATATTTTTCCTATTCATATCAGAAATCAGTAAGTTCTTCTTACCACTGAATCCTCCTTGAATGAGGCTACCTTAAACTTGACTGCTTAGGTTTTCCCCCTAATGTATAGAGGAATATTGCGTACGGATTTCTACGGTTTGAAATTCGTATCTTATTTTAGAACAAGACGCCATATTGTTCTGAAAGACGTCCGTTCTCAAGTGATTGGTGTCCTTGAACATTTGTTATCACAGAGAATACTGTGAATTTATTACATTAGTATCGTTGGATGAGAAGAAGTTGTCATTGGGAATTTTCTGATTGCTAGCTTCTTCACTTAGAATTGTTTGAGGTAATTGTCAAATTATAGGCCCAGGTGATGATGGACGAGTATCATATAACTGAAAAAATGTGATATGTTAGGGAAATTCAACATCTGTTCCTGATCGAGAGAGAATTTTATTGCACTGAGTCAGCCTGGAATTTGAGTTTAGTTCCATCAAGGTAGCCAGCTTGAGATGTTCTGGGTTGTATCAATTTGAGCTTGAACAAAGTTGAAAATTTATTTTCCACTTACATTTATAGTTAAATCAACTCAAAATGTTTGATTTTGAGTCAGAATTTTTATAAAGCTTGGATAGTGAACAAGGGATTGTTTGTGTTGACATTTCTTTAGTTTAATGCCATCTTATTTGGAAAGATGTTTTGCTTGATTTTTTTTTTACATTTAGGACAACAACAACACTCAAGCCTTTATCCCACCATAGTGGGGTGGGCTATATTGATCCTTTGTCGCCAGTGCGCCCTATCCTTAGTCATAATCTCACTAATGCCTAAGTACATCATGTCTTTCCTTATAGTTTCATTCCAAGTCTTTTTTGGTCTACCCCTCCCCCGTTCTTACATTTAGGACAACAACACTAACAACAACACTCAAGCCATCCCACTATAGTGGGGTCAGAAATGTCATATGTTCTTCTCTCTTCATGAAGAGTGTATTTGTCACAATTAGCCCATACGCTATGACAAAGTCTAAAATGGTTCTTCCTTCTTCATTTCTTTCTTAATACTCAAATCCTTCATGAACAATCGTATAATTTATATTTTCCTTTCTTATATGTCCATTTAAGTCTCCTTCTATGAAAATCTTCTTTGTTTGTAAGATTTCTCTTACTAAATCATCTAAGTCTTCCCAAAATAACTGCACTTTAATAACTTCACTTATTCCTACTTGAGACGCATAAGCACTGATCGCATTAATAATTTTCTTTCCTATGATCAATTTAAGAGTTATGATTCTATCAACTTTTCTATTTACCCCAACAACTCCATCCCTCCAAGTGGTATCCACAAAAATACCTACTTCCTTGTTTGTTTTATTTTTTTCTGTGTACCATAATTTTAAACCAGAATGCCTAATAATTTAGCTTTCTCACCTACCCATCTAGTTTCTTGCAGACATAAGATATTTATCATTCTATTAATCATCGTATTCACTACTTCTATCGCTTTTCCTGTTGGCATACCTATATTCCAACTTCCAAATCTCAGTTGGTCACAAATCCTACGATCTACTTTTCTAGGACGTCTAATAAGTGAGGTCTCTTGCTTATTTAATATCTAAATTGTTATTATATTTATGACATTTGGATAAAATTAGTAGGAAATATTGATGTAAGCTAAATATCGACAAATTGGTGGTTATCTACAATATCTCAATATTGATGGACAAAATAGAAGGAATATAAAGAGGAAGTGTTATGATCATTGCTGACTATTCTGATATTTTCTATTCTTCAAATATGATTTCATTAAACCAAGCACACTCTATAAATGATACCACTTTTTAAATAGCATTGTAACCTAGATAAAAAACTATTATCTGAATAACCTTAACCATACTTAGCCCAAACATTGTTTCTTCATAAAATGCTCAATACAACCCCATCTAGTATTATTTAATGTAAACATGAACTACCCAAACAAGAATTCTTATAACATAACGAAATGTCAATAATTTCAAATAAGATTCAAATTTCTTGTTGTAAGTTTGATTATGACACTCATTTGCATCACAAAAACATTGAATTTGTTTATGACGATGAATTGAAGGTTCATTTTGTTAGTTGGGTCTCTTAATTTGGTTTGTTCTATTAGTTTGATGTCTATTATTTGTAAACAAATCTACGCCAATACAAAATATTGTTAGGCATACATTCTCTCATCCATATTTGAGGAATGGGTAGGAGCGTGTGCGCATTTTTTGATCCCTTGTCTTTTGGATCTCATTTGGAGAGAAGTTTTTTGGAGGCCCCGACCTCCGAGAGCTAGCGAGAGCTTGTCTTCCAATTGTATTTTGTTCATTTTATTGTTTAATGCAATGTTGTACTTAGGCAATGCCACTTAGTTTCTCTCGGTAACCCTCGCAAATTCTCCGTCTGTAATAATGATCTGACTCGCCGATCTCCAGTTGCTTCCCTTGCAGTTGCTGTGAACCTGCACTCCAGTCAACACCTTCGTCATTTGCCAACAAATCCAAGCCACCATTGCAAGTATCAATGCCAGACTCGACCGACAAGATGAGCTCAATGCAAGCAACTGAAGCAATCGAAGACCCCCTGGAGGTCACCTCCTTGCTCGAGCACTCCGTTAGACAACAACACTACGCCGATGAGTCCACTACCCCTTCCGCTGTACCACATGAATCAACGAATGAATCCTGTGCCCTTGTCACCGCTAAGATAGGAGTTCAACAATAGCACCAATGGATAGTCCAGAAAGCCCTCCCCGCACCTACGCTCCCTTTCATGCAAATGGAAGCCGTGGACGAAGACCCGTTCTCATCGGATCGGTCGCGCTCGATCGAGGAGATGGCACAACCGATTGATCCGGGACCCGTTGTCCAACAACTGCCCACCTAGGCCCACCGCGCGGGGGACAATGTCACCACCTTCACCATTTTCGACCACTGCTCCAACCTGTCTTCCCAATTAGCAGGCGACTGACGTCTCTTCCTTGTCGCACTCAACGTGATAATCCTGCAACTGATTTCACATGACTCGCCACTCTACCGTTGGCGCTAGAGCTAAAGATGCAGGCCTACAACACGATCATATCTCCTATTAATGGCAGTCTCCTAGTTTTACTTTTACCCTTTCCCCTTGGGTCACATGCGAGCCGCCTCTTTTGTTTTTTTGTTGCAAATCCCACCCAACGGCCTATCATGACGTTTGCTTCTCGAAACCTAGCCCAAATATTTATTGCCGCTGGACCAACTTACCTTCAGTCACACCCTCATTCCACGCCTCTCTCCATGCAAATGATGGCCCCCTTAAAGACAACTTCCCTCATTTTTAGAAACAAAAAATCTCTTTCCCACATTAATCCGCCCACCCTTTATCCACTCACCTCTAGTTTCTCCGGTCCATCCAACACTTACAAAATCACAAGTTTATCCTACCAATCACCATTACATTTCGCCACTACTAATTCCACTATAATTGCGAGAATGTTTTTGTGCTCCAATGATAACACTACAAACCGCTACCCTCCGCGATGCTACCATTCTTAATGATCTTGCTAAATGTAGCAGACCATCATCACCCACTACCAATGTTATGCCGCAACAACGGCCACTGGCCCTCATCTATAAATTTTGCGCTACCAAAATTATTGAAGACCCCAACAAGATTCGAGGACTCGACCTTGTGGGCAAGGTCGATTTCAAGGGCAACATATTGTTGCACGCCCGAGCGGACCCTCTCGCATCGCCAACAGAATGCGCAAGACGCCATGCCTACACCAAATGACACTCTCAAAGAGCCACGAGAGTGTATTTGGGAACCACCATGAATGTTTATATGTGAATATATATATTTTAGTAATTAATTAGTATTAATTAGTATTTATTAAGTATTAAATATTAAAAAATTTATTTAATATTAATTAAACTAATAATGTTTCCTTTAGGTGTGCCCTCTCTTATTATATAAGAGGGAGGGTAGGAGTGTGTGGGCATCTTTTTGATCCCTTGTCTTTTGTCTCTCATTCGGAGAGTTCTTTTGTCTCAAAACATTGACAACTATAACTATTTATTTGATGAGAGTCTATATTTATGAGGTATTGAACGTTCTAAGTAATTGAGCCAACATGACCTTTGGAATGATTAGACAGGAGAATTGCAATCGTCTATCACCAACACTTGGGTACACCAACCAGAGTCATCTTTTGTCTTAAAGGTGAAAGACAATTCAAATCTTCTTCTAGGATCTCTTGAGAAACCCACAGATACGTGCTCATGACACATTCCAACGACTCCTATTTTATTAAGTGTTTCAAATGAAATCTTCTCTAACTCCACAAATCTTAAAAATTACTTATGATTCTTATTGTAATTTGATTTTTAACCCTACTCTCTATGTTTTTCAGGACAATAATTTGTGGAAGACGATTGAGTATGCTAAAGAACATGACAAACTATACTACCTCAAGACACAGAGACACAATAGCCCATATATTTATTTATTATTAAAAAGAGAAGTCGGTTTACATGAAATTTAGGATTTTCGGTTTTAACATGCAATATAATTTTTATGGAGGACAAATGCAAAGAATTTTCGTTATTTCGGTACTTAATTTCTGGCATTAAGTGTTCATATAGAGCCCCAACACCGAAACACTCTTCGTATTCATTCTAAGTATCAAGACCTTCTTCTTTTGCCGACAAGCTCAAGTCCACTTTAGTTTCCTTGCTGACGCAGGACGAATCTATAGGCGGCGGATGAACCGTGACCTAACCCTACATGCTATGCAAAGTCCGACGGATTAGCCACAGTTAGATAATAAACATTAACATCCCATGCAAATAATTCTAAGCAAGGCAATATAGTTTATTAAGCGAGCAAGCTTTGGTTTCCCTCCGCGTGGAGGGCCAAAGATAGAGCGCGCGACGAATAATTCCAATCCTGCAGTTAGAGATTAATCTAGGCACAAATAATTATAATAACATGAACATCCAAGCAAGCATATAATATTCCAAACGTTAACAATGTTTTACAACCAAAATCCAATACAAAATACAACACGAAATCTGAAATAAACTAGGGCTGCAGCGATTTGAAATAAATCTGAAGTTTGGAGGCGGAATGGGGTCTTTCCGGGCGATGGAAGACTAGATCGGGCAAGGGGGAAGTGGTTCCACGGAATGAAGGGGCTGTTGCCTGTAGATATGGAGGGTGAGGGGCTGATTTGGACGGCACCAGACTGGGTCTGGACTGTTCTGTCCAGATCTGGACAGATCTGCGGCTGGGTATGAGTGAGAGGGAAGGGGGAGGGTTGGCTAGGGCAGGGGAGGGGTGGTTGAAGGTAGACGGCAAGGGGGAGGGGCTGCTGGAGGGCTGTCGGCAGGGAGAGGAGCGGCTGGAAGGGGAGGCGGCTGGAGGACTGGCGGCAGGTTCCTGGACAGCAAGGGGGAGGGGCTGCTGGAGGGCTGGCGGCTGGGAGAGGAGCGGCTGGAAGGGGAGGCGGCTGGGGGCTGGCGGCTGGGGGCTGGAGGCTGGTTCCTGGACAGCAAAGGGGCGGCTGCTGTTTGGAGGGGGAAGAGAGGGCGGCTGCTGGTTGCAGGCTGATTGCAGGAAGGACTGGCGGCTGGGAATCAGCAGGGATGCTGGCGGCTAGGGCTTGGAGGGTGGCTGCGGGTGGAGGAAGGAGAGGCTAACAAAAGGAGAAGGTACTTACCCAAGGAGTCGTCACCAAGGGGGCTCCACGGAGTCGGCACCGCGGAGGGGATCACCGGAAATGAGGAAGATGACATCCAAATTTCAGCAACCCGGAATTCCTGCAGCCCTATGTCCTATTTATAATGAAATAAAATTAGGGCAACCAAGATGGACGGCTATGATTGGCCGTCGATCTCGGCGCCAAAACAACACTAAATAATATTCAAAATACAACATGCTATATATGAAAATTCATCAGAACGACGAGCCGGACGCAACCGCGGTGGCGGATCGGCGATCCGGTCACGCCATATATGGTAAGTCGCCAAATCAGCTCCGAATGGGCCCAAAGCTCGCCCTCGCCTATGCTCCGCATCACTTGCTCTTCTCCTCTTTGTACACATGCCAAAACCCTTTTCAAATTCTCCCTGTCTTGGAATACTTACATCAACAAGAAAGCATCCAGAGCAGTTTTATTTGCTCTATGCATTCTCTCACCGTGTACCATCAACTCCTAACAACTTCTCCAAGGCTTTTGATTTTCACATGTTCATCGTGTAATTTCACTTTCTCACTAAATCTAGTTTAAAGCCTCCATCTTCAAGGCATCCTCTTTTTACCACCTACCAATTTGTATTACACAGTATTTTTTCATGCTCTTTTTGGTTATTTAGGGCTTTTGGGATACTTCCATCTGCAGTAGTAAAAGACATGTTTTTTTGTTTGAAATTACAATTTTCGCTTGCATCACATGTTGGTTTCAGTTGCTTTCACTAACTAAAATTTCCCCTCCAGAGGCTGTCCCTAACTTCCACGAGGGACGCTACTCCTTGACCCCGATCGATGCAAATGCATTATGTAAAGTTTTTTATACCAAAATCAATTCTCACTCTCCTTAAAATTTACATGGGGGACTTTGTGCACCATATGCTAGTGCTACGAGGAGCAAATCAATCATGCCCTTTGAGAATCATCGACCACTAAAAAATGACTTCACAGGTTTCGACATTCGTCATTTCATACTCAATAATTTGTTTCTAAGGAACATGCTGAAAGTTTTCATTATGATATGTGCTTATTAGCAAAACACAAATGTGCAAGAATTTCAATTATTAATAATGGAGTTGTGTTCCCTTCTATTTAATCTAGTGATATCCTAATATTTTTGGGGCAAGGTGGTTTCTGTCATGTATTGATAGAGTCTTTTGGATTATTTTACTCGACTACAAATCCATCATGATTCTTCCAATTTTTCATGCCATGGTGCAAAATTAATTTTGTACTACAATCAACAATTTTAGTTCCTGCAATGTTAAGGGTTTTTTCAATCGAGTTCTAAATTCATACTTCCTGACTTGATACCACTCGTGTCATTATGTTTCGACATATTGTGCCTAAATCTTATTGTAGGGAAGCTTTTATCGCAACTATGCACATCCCTTCCAGAGTTTTAGGTTTTAAAAGTTGTATAGGCTTGCTCTCTAGAGTTTATCTTAAGTTATTGGAGTGCTTAACTAGTTTATGTACAATACAAAGGAAGTTCATTTACAAGCAGCCAACTGAGTGTTGCAGTATCTTAAAGGGACTCTAGGAAAAAAGATTTTGATCAAAATGAACAAAATCTAGTCATAAGTGCTAAACTTTTTGGATCAATAAATGATAGAAGATCAACTTTTGGGTATTGTACCTTCCTTGGTGGTGACAAGATTCAAGTGCTGAGGCAATTTTTGAGCAATAGCTCAAGGAATATATGCACTATCGTTGTTGAAGAATGAAGATCATTTTGGAAGGCTTAATAAATCGCTAATGAGGTTATATTGTGATAACAAAAATGCAATCAACATTGCCCTAACCTTGTGCAAAGTGATCAAACACAATTCATAGAGAAGTTGGATAGCAGATTAATCTGCACACCTTATATGATTGCTCATTGTCTACTTGCAAATGGGTTTACCAAACTAGTAATAGCATTTCAAACAATTGTGTCCAAGTTGAGAATGAAGAACATCTATTCACTAGCTTGAGGCAAAGTATGAAAATCCAGGGGTATTTTGTTACGCCCCCAAACGCCATCCGCTTCCGGGGATATCAATATGCACGAAGGCCAAAGGAGACGGCGGAGGAAGACCGGGCTGAACCATCCAGTTCAGCCCACCAACATTAATTAAGAGGAATTGGGGCTGAACCACACTGGTTCAGCCCCTATGGGGGCCGGCCGGCCCCCTTTGTCCCGGTTAGTATATAACCCGGGACCCCTCTTGGAGTGGGGAGCAAGCATTATATCTGGTAATCCCTCTTCTTCTTCATAACCCTAATCTCTCCTTCTTTCCTCCTTAGAACCCCTCTCTTCTTCTTCTCCATCTTTATCTTCTTTATTGATGGAGCAATCGGTGGAGCCGATGTTGTTGATGATCCCAAACCGCCCTTATTTAAAGACTCTCGACGCAACACCAAAGCTTCGCGGCGTAACGATGACACTCGCCGCAACTTCCGCCGCTACAATCTTCGCCCGCGGCCGCATTCCTCTTCGTCATAATTTAACACGCGTCGTGGCGTGTTACACATTTTATTTAATAGTTATTTCATTTAAAAACTGTTTTAATTTCATGCGTATCTGTATTTTTATTTGTAACGGTCCGGATGAGACCGCGGTGATGTGTGGTTGGCGTTTTGTTGTAACAAACTATAAATACTCTCTTATTTGCTTAATAGAGGGCATATATCATTATTGAGAACAATAAAATAGCCGTGAGTTTCTCCTGCTCCCTTAGGGTTCGCCCCCCCTTCTTGGCGTGCCGTGCGACGCAGCCGCCTCCCCTCGTGCTCCGGCGTGAGACTCGCCGCCCCTTCCCCTTCCTCCGGCCGTGAGTTTCTGCAGGCCACCGCCCCACCTCCAACCCGCCGCTGCCAAGGCCGCCCCCTCCTTCGATCTCCTGCCGCGAGATCAGACAGGCCGCCTCCCGTCTCCAGTCTGCCGTCGTCAAGGCCGCCCCTCCCTTGAGAATCTCTCCTCGGTGTGACTCCGGTGGAACACGCCTCCGACGCCGTTGGTAATCTTCGGTAGAATCCCGTGGTGGGTGCTCGCCACCGCTTCATCTCCTTCGGTTGGGTAATGACTTTCTCTACTTCTCTTGTGCGTTTCTTCTCTCGTCGGAACATAAACTTGGTGGACGATTGTGGCGTAATTTTTGGACAGCATTGGAACTTCGCCGCCTCGCTCAAAGCCGCTTGCTTGTTAAATCAAACGAATTTAATAGTTTTGTAGATCCGGTATTGTTCAAGCTAATTTTGTTGGGATTATTTTTGGACTAACTTTTAGATCCCTTCATTTTAATTCGGTGGCGTTGATCTTGTTAGCGCATGCGATTGAAAACTACGGAATTGCTTGGTTAATTAATCTTCATTTTATTTATGCAAGTCGAACGGATCGGGTGGGTCCCTTTCGCTTGATTCGGACATTGGCACCTCGCCCTTGTACGATCTAAAGTGGTTTAGCGACCCTTCGTTGGCAAGTGTTTCTCTCTTGCTCCGCTCGGATCATGTGTGTCCATTTCGCTTGATCGGACGTTGGCATATAGCCTTCGTAAGATCTCAAGAGGCGCAGCGAACCTTCGTTTTGGCAATTGTTTCTCTCTTGCCCTTTCTTTGCGATTGAGTGTTAAGTTGCGCGCGCTAGAATTAAACGTGTTAGGTTGTCGTAGTAGAAAGCTCGGTCATTACGTTCACTTAAAACTCGGTAGCCTGCATCAATTTTTTGGTATCAAAGCGAGGTGGCCAATTTCCTAACTTGGCCACGGCCTGCTCGTGTCACTTGGTCTCACGTGTGCACCAAAATTTATTTTCTACAAAAAAAGAAAAAGAAAAAAAGTAATTTTCTTCCTAAGTGCACGTCGTATGCCTACTAGATCTGGTCACGAATACCACGCTTCGTCCTCGTCAAGTATGGCCGGCGAACGGCAAACGCCTCCAAACCCCACTGCTGTTGATGTCCTTCAGGATGAAATGAACCAACAAATGGGGGAGCTGCGGGACTTGTTGACCCAGCTGTTGGCCAATCGAACCCCTTCACCACCTAGGGGTAATCGTCAGCCAAACCGTGCACCCACTCCACCTAGAGGTAATAGGGCACCTAACCATCCCCCTCGCCACGAGGAAGACGACCACGAGGATATACCTCAGCGTGATCGACCGCCTCCCCGTCGCCCGGAGCGAGAAGTCGATTTCACCCGTACCATAAAAATTAACGCCCCCACTTACAACGGCTTAGGAGAACCCCAAATCTTCCTAAACTGGGTCCTAGACATGGAATGCTATTACGAGTGGCACCACTTGACGGACCCGCAGAAAGTCCAGGTTGCTAGGATGAAGCTAACGGGTAGGGCCAAAATATTTTGGCTAAATGAGGAGCGTCGTTTGGGAACCGTAGACGGTGTCCCTCCGATCGGTTGGGCTGTAATGAAAAATCTGTTGAAGGACCAATACGTCCCCGCTTATCATCGCACCCAGATGTTTGATGATCTAGCCTCCCTTCGCCAAGGCGAGCGGTCTGTCGCCGATTACATGGGCGATCTGAAGGACAAGATGGTCCGTTGTGAGGTTCAGGAGATGCCCGAGGTCACCTTATCTAGGTTCTGTAAGGGTCTTAACTTCGATATCCAAAGGAAGCTTTTACGTTATGGTCACACGGACCTAAACACTACATTCAACGCCGCCCTTGATATCGAGAAACACCTCTCCTCCAAGTCCAAGGCCAAGCACAACTCCTATAAGAGCAAGGCCGCGGCCACTACCTCCACATCCACCTATAAGGATAAGGGAAAATTCAAGACCAAGGACTCGTCCAACATTGTCATCACCACTAGAGACGCTAGAAACCCGTCCGGGGAGCGCATTCTCGTAGAAAAAATTAGTAAAGAAAGGGCCACGTGTTATCAGTGCGGGGTAACCGGCCACTACGCTATTGAGTGCCCAACCAAAACTCGGACTTTAGCACTAGTTGAGCATACAGATGATGGGCCTGATTATATCTATAAGGCCACGGATGAGTTGGATTTAGAAGGCGTACCAAGTGATTTAGAAGACGACCCTCACTTAATGGTTATGCGGTGCATCCTTACCACCCCTCGCTCTTTGGATGATTGGAATAGGACCAACATATTCTCGTTAATATTTAAGAGTGGCGAGAAGTTATGTAAATTGATTATCGACAGTGGTAGCTGCATGAATGTAGTGTCTGAAAGTGCGATCTCACGTATGTCGTTGGTTACGGAGCCTCACCCTTCACCATATCAGGTGGCTTGGATAAATAAAATATCCCTCCCCGTCACCAAAAGGTGCTTGGTTCCTATTACGGTCAAGTCTTATTCAGATCAGATTTGGTGCGATGTTATCCCTATGGATGCGTCTCATGTCTTTTTGGGACGCCCATGGCTTTACGACCGGGACGTTACTCATCATGGGCGAGCCAACACGTACGAGTTCCAACATAAGGGGAAGAAGGTTACTCTAAAGCCTACTCCACCTAAGGAACCGTCCAGCTCCTCGAAGGACACTACCCTTCTGGTTGAGCGGAAGACGCTGAGTTTGTTAGGAAGGCAGGACTTCACGCAAGAGTCATTTGTTGGCGGAGTTATGTACGCGTTAGTCTGCTTGTTAGCCACAGAAGAGGCTGTCAACTTGGGAGATATACCCTTAGAGTTAGGGAGTTGTTGGAAGAATATAAGGACGTCTACCCGGAGGAATTACCTTCGAAGTTACCGCCGGTGCGTGATATTCAGCACGCCATAGATTTGGTTCTGGGTTCATCACTACCGAACCTCCCTCATTACCGCTTGAACCCTGCCGCCCACCAGGAGTTGCAGGCCCAGATTTCGGACCTTCTGCAGAAGGGGTTCATTAGACATAGTGGCCCGTGTGCGGACCCAGCCTTACTTGCCCCCAAGAAGGACGACACATGGCGGATGTGCGTTGATAGCAATGCTATCAACAAGATCACCGTACAAGTACCGATTCCCCATACCCCGTTTAGATGATCTGTTGGACATGTTAGCAGGGGCAACAATTTTCTCGAAGTTAGACCTTAGAAGTGGATATCATCAGATCCGGATTCGGGAAGGCGACGAGTGGAAGATCACCTTCAAATCGAAGGATGGGTTGTACGAATGGTTAGTCATGCCGTTTGGGTTATCCAACGCGCCTAGCACGTTCTCTCGCATGATGACCCATGTTTTCAGACCCTATATGGGTAAATTCATTGTTGTGATGACATCCTGGTCTATAGTACGTCACCTTCTGATCACGCGTCCCATTTACGCATCGTATTCACGACCCTTCGACAGGAGACCCTGTACCTGAACCTCAAGAAGTGCACTTTTAGCGTGCGATCAGTCGAGTTTTTGTGTTATATAGTGAGCCCCGAGAGCATCCACGTAGACCCTAATAAGGTCCAAGCCATCTGGGATTGGCCCGAGCCATCCACCATTCGAGACGTGCGTAGTTTTCACGGTCTAGCTACCTTCTATCGCCGCTTTATTAGAGATTTCAGTAGCATCATGGCTCCCATCACCGAGTGCTTAAAGAAGGGAGAGTTCGTTTGGACGAAGTCCGCAGCCCATGCCTTCCAACTTGTCAAGGATAAAATGACGGAGGCACCCATTCTTCGCCTCCCCGATTTTAGTAAAGTCTTTGAGCTTGCATGCGATGCGTCGGGAGTAGGTATTGGCGGGGTGTTGAGCCAAGAGGGCCATCCGGTGGGATACTTTAGTGAGAAGCTGTCTGGTACTCTGGTTCAAAACTAAACTACTCGAATTATGATAGAGAGTTTTATGCCGTGATTCGATGCCTCCACCATTGGCGCCACTACCTCCTCCCCAAGGAGTTTGTCTTGTTATCGGATCATGAAGCCTTACGGTTCATAAACTCCCAAACTAAAATCAGCCCCCGACATGCGAAATGGGTTTCCTTCTTACAAGAATACACGTTTGTCCTTAAGCACCTTAAGGGCACCCAGAACCGTGTGGCCGATGCCCTTAGCCGCGTCTCCTTATTGCTGACTACGATGGAGGTAAAAGTCATAGGTTTTGAGCGCATTATAGAGGAGGATGCGGGCTGCCCGGACTTTAAGGATATCTACTTAGCCACCCAAGACGAATCCCCCACCACCATTTCGACGTATTCTCTTCGGGACGGTTACCTATTTCGGCATTCTAAGTTGTGTATCCCGCGTTCTTCCCTTCGCGATTTCATTGTGTGGGAGTTGCATGGCGGTGACCTTGGTGGTCACTTTGAGCGTGATAAGACTATCACGTTAGATGAAGACAAATTTTATTGGTCACACCTTAAGTCACTAGTTACTAAGGTTATTAAAAGCTGCCGCACGTGCCAACTAGCAAAGGGAAACAAAACGAATGTTGGGTTATATACCCCACTCCCAATCCCCTCCATCTCATGGGAGGATGTTAGTATGGATTTCGTGTTAGGATTACCACCCACGATTCAGAGACATGATTCCATCTTCGTCGTGGTAGACCGCTTCTCCAAGATGGCCTACTTTATTCCCTGTAGCAAGCCTAGTGATGCTTCCCACATCGCCAAGTTATTTTTCAAAGAGGTCGTTAGCCATAGGGGAGTGCCGAAGACTATTGTGTCAGATCGTGACGTGCGATTTACGAGTTACTTTTGGAAGACTTTATGGAACTCATGGGTACCAAGCTACAGTTTTCTACGGCCTACCACCCTCAGACGGATGGCCAAACGGAAGTAGTCAACAGGAGTTTGCGTTCGTTACTGCGTTGCCTTGTGGGCGATCACAAAGACACGTGTGATTTGATCCTACCCACATGCTCAACTAGCGTATAGCAACTCTAAGAATCGATCTACGAGATTATCGCCTAATGAAATTGTGCATGGATACAAGGCCCATGTGCCGCTTGATTTGGTACCACTTCCGCCAACTTATAAATCGAGCCACTTTGCACAAACATTCACCCAACACGTTCATGATTTGCACAAACAAATTCAAGATAAGTTAGCCAGTCAATACGAGTCTTACCAGTCACATGCTAACTTACATATGCGTCCTTCTAATTTTAATGTTGGTGACCTTGTTTTGGTCCGCTTAATCCCAGATCGGTTACCTTTTGGCACCATTAAAAAGTTGGCCCCTAGGCGAGCCGGTCCTTTCAAGATTATTAAATGCTTGGGTAACAATGCGGTGGTTTTGGATTTGCCGGCTGATTGGGGAGTTTCCCCTACATTCAATGTTTCCAACTTAACGCCATATGTCTCTCCACTTCCAGCAAACCTCTCTTCGTCTACACCTTTTCCTCCTTCGTCTCTTGGGATTGGGAATGAGTTGGGTCACTCCTCCAGAAATTCTACTGTACTTACTTCGGTTGATGATTGCGCTGTTTTATCTGATGCTCACACTAATCCGTTCCCAAGTTTTCCCCAGTCTTTTGTTGTGCCTGACAGGATTGTCGTGGATGACGTTCTTCCTTCCAACCAGGGCGCTACTCGCCGCTTCCTTGTCCATTGGCGCGACCGTCCTACCTCCGATGACTCGTGGGTAACCGAAGCAGAGCTGCTGCGCATGGATGCTGATCTCCTCCACCGTTACTTCTCGGACCACTCATCGGTGACGAGTGCTTTCGAGCGGGGGAGAATTGATGGAGCAATCGGTGGAGCCGATGTTGATGATGATCCCGAACCGCCCTTATTTAAAGACTCTCGACGCAACACCAAAGCTTCGCGGCGTAATGATGACACTCGCCGCAACTTCCGCCGCTACAATCTTCGCCCCTGGCCGCATTCCTCTTCGTCATAATTTAACACGCTTCGTGGCGTGTTACGCATTTTATTTAATAGTTATTTCATTTAAAAACTGTTTTAATTTCATGCGTATCTGTATTTTTATTTGTAACGGTCCGGATGAGACCGCGGTGATGTGTGGTTGGCGTTTTGTTGTAACAAACTATAAATACTCTCTTATTTGCTCAATAGAGGGCAGATATCATTATTGAGAACAAAAAAATAGCCGTGATTTTCTCCTGCTCCCTTAGGGTTCGCCCCCCCTTCTTGGCGTGCCGTGCGACACAACCGCCTCCCCCCGTGCTCCGGCGTTCGCCGCCCCTTCCCCTTCCTCCGGCCGTGAGTTTCTGCAGGCCACCGCCCCACCTCCAACCCGCCGCTGCCAAGGCCGCCCCCTCCTTCGATCTCCTGCCGCGAGATCCGACAGGCCGCCTCCCGTCTCCAGTCCGCCGTCGTCACGGCCTCCTCTCCCTTGAGAATCCCTCCTCGGTGTGACTCCGGTGGAACACGCCTCCGACGCCTTGGTAATCTACGGTAGAATCCCGTGGTGGGTGCTCGCCACCGCTTCATCTCCTCCGGTTGGGTAACGACTTTCTCTACTTATCTTGTGCGTTTCTTCTCTCGTCGGAACATAAACTTGGTGGACGATTGTGGCGTAATTTTTGGACAGTATTGGAATTTCGCCGCTTCGCTCAAAGCCGCTTGCTTGTTAAATCAAACGAATTTAATAGTTTTGTAGATCCGGTATTGCTCAAGCTAATTTTGTTGGGATTATTTTTGGACTAACTTTTAGATCCCTTCATTTTAATTCGGTGGCGTTGATCTTGTTAGCGCATGCGATTGAAAACTACGGAATTGCTTGGTTAATTAATCTTCATTTTATTTATGCAAGTTGAACGGATCGGGTGGGTCCCTTTCGCTTGATTCGGACATTGGCACTTCGCCCTTGTACGATCTAAAGAGGTTTAGCGACCCTTCGTTGGCAAGTGTTTCTCTCTTGCTCCGCTCGGATCGTGTGGGTCCATTTCGCTTGATCGGACGTTGGCATATAACCCTCGTAACATCTCAAGAGGCGTAGCGAACCTTCGTTTTGGCAATTGTTTCTCTCTCGCCCTTTCTTTGCGATTGAGTGTTAAGTTGCGCGCGCTAGAATTAAACGTGTTAGGTTGTCGTAGTAGAAAGCTCGGTCATTTCGTTCACTTAAAACTCGGTAGCTGATGCGTGTTCGGCAAGTGCACCGGTCGCTGTCAAGTAATAAAATTGGGAATAACTTCCCTAAATGTCGTCTCTCAAGGAATGCAGGTTCTGGTGAACGAAATGCGTGGTGAGTCGATTGTTACGACGAGTAAAAGAAAGTAAAAACAAGGGCGTTGTGATTGGCGTCCTAAGTTACTACACAGAAATGAGATGCGGGTCAAAACTCCGCTTCGCAAGGCGGGATGGATGCAACGGCCGCGATGCCGTGCTTCGGAAAGCGCGTGGACGGAAAGTAACTATGACTGGTGAGGGTCGCACACACCTCTTCGCAAAGTGGGGGTGAGTGCAGCGGCCGCGATGCCGCGCTTCGGTAAGCGGGTGAAATGGCCACAGTGCGGGGGTTTTGTGAGGGTCGTATTCACCTCTTCGCCAAAGTCACCACTAGCATTTGCTAGATGGCTAGCTGGAATGTGTGTGTGGAAGTGGAGCGGGGGCGGAGCGCATCACAGCAAAGCATCAAGTGAAAGATAAAACAAGAGTGTATTTCATTCATAGACAAATAAAAATCACACTAGTTCAATACAAAAGTTAAGCATACATTTCCAAAAGAGAGAGGGTAGAGGAAACCACGAGATGAGAAGCCTTGCCGTAGATCTTGGTCGGAATGGGGGGTTGTCAAGCCTCCTCCGAGCTCAGTCCTTGGTTGCTTCCGGGGTTCAGAGGCTGTCACTACCTCCAACCATCATCCGTCTTCTTCTCAGAGCTGGGTCTCTTCCCCTTGGCCCAATGGAGATGCCGCACCTTGAAATGCTTGCTGTAGATGGCGGGGAAAGCTTCCGGAACCCTTGGTGGAGCTTATGATCAATGGATGAAGCCTTCCCAAAGGGGGGAATGGATGGGAGGAACTTGGAGAGGTGAAAACGGCGGAGCTTGCGGAAGAATTCGCGCCCCAAAACAGTGCTGAATGCCCTAAGATCGCGGAGCCGGTCTTTAAATACGGAGCAGAATAAACACTGCGCACGATCAGAGGCGCACGACCAGTGGTCGTGCGCAAAGGAATGCTTGTGATCGTGCGCAGTCAACCTGCAGCAGAAGAGAAGACAGGGAATTAACGCACGGTCAGTGACGCACGACCAGTGGTCGTGCGCAAAGAGGTCCTATGATCGTGCGAACTGCTCGGTCAGTTAAGGGGAATTAACGCACGACCAGTGGCCGTGCGCCTGATCGTGCGCTAAGGAAAACGCACGATCAGTGGCTTTTTAGGCCAAAATTCGCCCCCAATCCATTCCGAGCGTTCACACGACCCTTGTACCTGCATGAAAACAAACTAGACCATTGATCCGTGCACACCACATAATCCACAGAATAGACATAAAGTAATATAACGAAATCACGCCACGAAGAGGGTAAGGAATGCACTATAGTTGAGAATATGAGCTGCTATCAATATAAGCCTAAATGAGCAGTAAATGAAGTGCAAAGGAACGAAAAGCAACCCAGATGAGCCCGAAAATCAGTATATAAACTGGACTCATCACACCCCCAGACTTACCTGTTTGCGCGTCCCGAGTAAACTACTCTCGGCGGACGGGAAAAACAAGGGTTAGAAAGGTGATTGTGGCTAGGAGTAATATGCGAAATCAAATAATCATGTTCATAAAACTCTCGTAAAAAATATTTCTACTATGCAAAGTAATTTACAAATATCTAAAATAGTAAATAAGAGATTAGTTTACTCAAAAGCTGAACCAAGTGTGATCTGCCAGTCACGTGTAGGGAGAATGTAGGGATGCGCTCAGACGAGTATTTCGAAAGATACGGGATACGAAACTAACTCCACCGAAATCCATCGGTGTCGGGAGCCATAAGCTCGCACTTTCGCACTCTCTCCACAACATTAGGTAAAACTACACACAAGTCAATAGGGCTTTCGGGTAAATATGTGACTTAGGTTGCGGTAGGATATACAATGATAAACTCGGAGGCTAGCGCACCTAACTCAATTGAGCAATACAATTTGTAAACCCCGACAACAAATAAAGCTGATGTGTTCATCGCCAACACCCAATATAAAGTAAATCCTATCAAACAATTCAGAATTTCTGAATTAGAATATAGAGCTCAGATTTTTTTTTTCTTTTTGAAACACTAATCTTTTCACTTTTCAGCTCACAAATATTTTTTTTTTCTTTTCTTCTCTCCTTTTTTTTCAACTTAAGCAATCCAAATATGTACCCATACATAACAGCACAGCACAATAATCAGTTATACTATAAAGCTCGAAACACGTGCGCATACAGGTTTGGTAAACTTGGCTTAAGCGAGAGCGGTGGAGCTAAATAGAAAAGGCGGGATAGGCACAAAATTGGTTAGCAAGGGTGAATTTCTGGTTTTGGCTCAAAGCTCAAACGGTCCAAAGAATGGCCTACATCATGCTAATGCGTTAGAACTACCCGGTGCTTATGTTTCGAGAATCGCTAGGGGCGAGTTCTTAGCCACCGAGAAAGATAACTCTTTCTCCCGACTCGAGAAATACGAATCTAGCATTCGATACCAACTCACCTGCACTACCGGTAGATCGGCACAGGTTCATGCTTTGAGTAAAGTAAAACTCTAATTACTAGATTAGATAAGAATAAAGCTACAACGCATGAAAATAAAAATAACTTCTACACAAAATCCTATGCAAAACATGAGTATTCGATTAGAGCACTACTGGAGTCAACATCGTACTCCAAACCACAATTCCTAGCTAACACAATTGACTTCCCGGCTCCATTCCAAAAGGAAACTTGGCACGGTAGCACTCGCAAGTAAGTGCGTGCATAGTGGGTGTAGCGTGTGCGTGCCACTTAAAAATTGATAAACTGAAATAAACTGAAAGCTAAAATAATAACACTACCGGAATGCGTGCGTGCGTGCACGTGCATGGTTCTCACTCTCCCCCAGACTTACATGAAAGCATGATCTAAAATATGATTCTTTAAACATTAAACTAAGGAGAAAAGGGAGAGTGTACCCCATGCTCAGAAGTGAGCATACCGAAAGAATTGGCGTTTTGTCCCGAATGCGATTGTTCCGCCTTGCTCCAAGAAATACAGACCTGCGATTAAAGAGTACCCAGGCACAACAAAAATATAATAAGGAAAATAAAGAAGAACGAAGGAGCGGAACTAAGCGGTCCCCAATGGGTTGTCTCCCAAGAGCCCTTTTGTTTAACATCCTTAAAGGTGAACCAAATACCTGTATTAAAGCAGTTTATAAAGTCCACAAACAAGCAAAAGTCAAAAGATTCTAATTATTATTACACAATCATATGGAGGAATCAACTATACGTTGATTTAAAATAGTAACTGCAGATAGAAGAAAAAGGTCCGAAGACTCTGTAGTAGGGGTGGAAAACAAGTAAGATGCTCAGCCTCCAACCCCAAATCTACTCCTTTTTCGCTCTCTTCTTCTCCTCCAGTATTATATCTTCAAAGAAAAACCGCTTGCCCCCTTGTAACCAATCCTCAAGGGGAAGCACCAACGAAGATGAGGAAACAAGATGTTCCTTCACTGTATCTTCCTCATCCCGCCAGGCTTTCAGCTCCTCCATGCATAAGGTCTGATCAACTGGAGGAGGGGCATCCTGCATCCTTGTACATGAAGAAAGGGGGTCAGGAAATAAATTGGAAGAAAAACTAAAAGAGATCTCATCTGAGGGGATAATCCCGGCTTCATCCCCCATGTGGTGCGGCAATGATAAACTGATGAGATCATCGACGACTTCATTAGACTCAACAGCGCACGCAATGACCTCCTCTATAATTTGGACTTCCTCGCACTGGACCGAAACGGTTGCTTCAGCACAACCGATGCTGTCCTCCTCCATGAGAGTGGGCACAACATTGTGCAGCCCTGCAACATCCTGCAAAGTGACCTCAATGATAATATCAGAAATAGATGTGGTTTCGTGTGTAGTGGGAGAAGACGTGCTTTTTAAGAGTTCGGGCTCACTCTCCACACAAGGGCACAAATCCACGCAAAGTGGTACATGAACCGAAGAAGTATGGGGTGTCACATCAGAAACGGAGTCATGAGGGACACTGACGTACGTGTCTATTCCAAAGCCTTCAAAAGGTGAAGGTGGAAGTGACACGTAATCAGAGGAAGAAGCTGTGCTCGCAGAATTTGAAGATGGGACGATCCGGATATCCAGCTCATCGTCATCCGCCAATTCGCGAAGATAAGCAGCACAGTCCTTCAAGGCGTGCTCTCTACTTTTGCAAAATAGGCACTGCTTTGCCGGCACAAAAGGTGCGGCAGCCGTGTAAAGGTGCGATAACGAAGGTGCAATAGAGTAGCTAAAAGACTTATGGGCTCCGTACGGTTTCTGAACAACACCATACTCCTTGGGACACCTATCACTAGCGTGGGATGTGTCCCCACACCAACGACATCGGATATTCAAATGCGCCCACATGATATAGAAGAAGAAAATAGCATGAAAAGGAATAAATTAAAAAGAATAAAAGACTCACTCGAAAATAATCGACTCACAAACAACATCTCATCACGCCTGCATTCCCCGGCAACGGCGCCAGAAACTTGATGCGTGTTCGGCAAGTGCACCGGTCGCTGTCAAGTAATAAAATTGGGAATAACTTCCCCGAATATCGTCTCTCAAGGAATGCAGGTTCTGGTGAACGAAATGCGTGGTGAGTCGATTGTTACGACGAGTAAAAGAAAGTAAAAACAAGGGCGTTGTGATTGGCGTCCTAAGTTACTACACAGAAATGAGATGCGGGTCAAAACTCCGCTTCGCAAGGCGGGATGGATGCAACGGCCGCGATGCCGTGCTTCGGAAGGCGCGTGGACGGAAAGTAACTATGACGGGTGAGGGTCGCACACACCTCTTCGCAAAGTGGGGGTGAGTGCAGCGGCCGCGATGCCGCGCTTCGGTAAGCGGGTGAAATGGCTACAGTGCGGGGTTTTGTGAGGGTCGTATTCACCTCTTCGCCAAAGTCACCACTAGCATTTGCTAGATGGCTAGCTGGAATGTGTGTGTGGAAGTGGAGTGGAGCGGGGGCGGAGCGCATCACAGCAAAGCATCAAGTGAAAGATAAAACAAGAGTGTATTTCATTCATAGACAAATAGAAATCACACTAGTTCAATACAAAAGTTAAGCATATATTTCCAAAAGAGAGAGGGTAGAGGAAACCACGAGATGAGAAGCCTCGCCGTAGATCTTGGTCGGAATGGGGGGTTGTCAAGCCTCCTCCGAGCTCAGTCCTTGGTTGCTTCCGGGATTCAGAGGCTGTCACTACCTCCAACCATCATCCGTCTTCTTCTCAGAGCTGGGTCTCTTCCCCTTGGCCCAATGGAGATGCCGCACCTTGAAATGCTTGCTGTAGATGGCGGGGAAAGCTTCCGGAACCCTTGGTGGAGCTTAGGATCAATGGATGAAGCCTTCCCAAAGGGGGGAATGGATGGGAGGAACTTGGAGAGGTGAAAACGGCGGAGCTTGCAGAAGAATTCGCGCCCCAAAACAGTGCTGAATGCCCTAAGATCGCGGAGCCGGTCTTTAAATACGGAGCAGAATAAACACTGTGCACGATCAGAGGCGCACGACCAGTGGTCGTGCGCAAAGGAATGCTTGTGATCGTGCGCAGTCAACCTGCAGCAGAAGAGAAGACAGGGAATTAACGCACGGTCAGTGGCGCACGACCAGTGGTCGTGCGCAAAGAGGTCCTATGATCGTGCGAACTGCTCGGTCAGTTAAGGGGAATTAACGCACGACCAGTGGCCGTGCGCCTGATCGTGCGCTAAGGAAAACGCACGATCAGTGGCTTTTTAGGCCAAAATTCGCCCCCAATCCATTCCGAGCGTTCACACGACCCTTGTACCTGCATGAAAACAAACTAGACCACTGATTCGTGCACACCACATAATCCACAGAATAGACATAAAGTAATATAACGAAATCACGCCACGAAGAGGGTAAGGAATGCACTATAGTTGAGAATATGAGCTGCTATCAATATAAGCCTAAATGAGCAGTAAATGAAGTGCAAAGGAACGAAAAGCAACCCAGATGAGCCCGAAAATCAGTATATAAACTGGACTCAGCAGTAGCCTGCATCATTTATTCATAACATTTGGTATCAGAGCCATACGACCATGGTGACGCGCTCCGAGACCGAGAACGCCTGCTTGGCTGCCATCGAAGAAAACTTCGTAGGATTGGCGGACACGGTGGCGGCGATCGAGAAATAAATCAAATCTTCCACCAAAAATCTGGAAGAACGCTGGGATACACGCCTGGAGGAGATCATGTCCCTCCTCACACAAAGCTTGAAAGGGAAAATCATCATCAATGAAGGCTCGGATGGAGAGTTCTCCAACATACAACCGCCGACTGCTATTTACAGAACCGATCGGGCTCCTGTTCCCGGATCGGCGAGCGACGGGTCCAGGGGGCCCGAGAACCAACCAAGGAGGCTCAGAGAGACTTCGGACGGTGCGTCCTGGGGTGGCCCGACACCGGGAGGGGGATGGGGAGCCAGCGGGAGCCGCCCGACCCTAACCAGGCCGACGGAATCAGCGGCAGGGTTGGGCGGTCCTGCGAAACTTTCGACCGCCAATCCACCCTACGGGGGGCCTTTTCCGCCTGTCTGGAGGCCAACCGAGCACGCCACGCCTCACCCTCGATCGTATGGGGTGCCGGGCGCTCTGATTGGGGGTGTCGCCGGAATTCTGCCACTACCAAGGGCTTATGGAACTTCGGCGGGATTCGGAAACGGACATCAGGGCTATGAGCACCCTCCACCACTTCCACAGCAAGGCGAGGGGCAACACATCGGAGACGGTCGTGGTGGAAATCTCTACCCCGGACTTCAGGGGCCTCCCCACGGGCTGATGGACCAGAGACGACCATTTGCACCAGGACAGGAGGCAGGGGAACACGGGCAGTGGAATCAGAGAGCTTACATGCAACCAAAAAGGACCCAGATGAACTTTCCGAGGTTTCGCGGAGATGGGGACGCGTTGGAATGAGTACAAAAGGCTGAATTGTTCTTCAGTTACCAGGAGATTCCTGAGGGGCAGTGGGTCCAGTTGGCGGCCTTCATTCTGGAAGACGCCGCCTACCAGTGGACCAAATGGTTCCAACGTGACCAAGCTTACGCCCCGTGGACGAAGTTCGTGGAAGCATTCTCTGCACGTTTCGGTCCGCTGGAATATGAAGACGTCGAGGCAACGCTGCAAAAGCTTCGACAGAAGGGCACGGTGATAGAGTATCGCATCGAGTTCGTACGGTTGGCCAATCGGGTCAATTGGGAAGAACAGACACTCCTGAGCTGTTTTGTATCCGGCCCGAAGGATTTCTTGCGGGACGAGGTGCACGCTTATCTGCCCCGCAACCTTTGTCATGCCATTAGCCTAGCCCGGATTCAAGAGGAACGGTTCAACAGACAGAAGAATCAGACGAATACACGGGTTGTTCCAGCACCACCAGTTATCATACGAGATCCTCCGGCGATGGGAAGGCCGACAGTGACTCGACTGACATGACCTGAGCTACGGGCGAGGAAGGAAAAAGGGCTATGTTTCAACTGCGATGAGAAGTGCGCGCCGGGCCACAGGTGTCAGAAGGTCCAGGTGTACATGCTGCGGGAGGAGGAAGAGGACGAGGACGCCTTGGCGACGACCTTGGAAGAAGAGTTGGATCTGACAGAGTTTAGAGTCTCCCTCCAGGCTATGGAAGGGTGTACGACTCCTCTCACTTTACACATCGCTGGAAGGGTGCGATCGGAGAGGGTGACGATCTTGATTGACAGCGACAGCACCCACAATTTTATCAATCCTTCGGTAGCCGCACGGGTCGGACACACAGTGGATCGAGAGGCCGCCTTTCAGGTGATGGTGGCTGACGGCAGCAAACTGAGGTGCGGATACAGGGATACACCTGCCATAGATCTCTACTTGCTTCCCATCAGGGGATCAGACATGGTGCTAGTGGTTCAGTGGATGCGGCAATTGAAGAGGCTCACTACCGACTGGGAGCGCATGACCATGGAGTTCACTCAGCAAGGGCGGGATTATTGCTTACACGGCCTCAGGAAGTCTCCCCTGAAGGAGATCTCGCTCAGGAGCTTAGCCCGCTTGGAAGAGCAGGGCAGTACATTGACCATGATCCTTGGGTGCACCCAATCGATACAACCGGATACTGAGGTACTAGTTCAGATGCGGCATCTTCTGTCCCACCACGAGGATGTGTTTCAGGAGCCTCGGGGCCTACCGCCGCCACGATTCCGAGATCACGGGATCCAGTTGAAGTAAGGCGCAACACCCACAAACGTCAAGCCGTACCGGTACCCGTACATACAGAAGGCGGAGATTGAGCGTAGTGTTCGGGAGATGCTGGCGACCGGAATCATACGACCGAGCACTAGTTCCTTTTCTCCTATCATCCTGGTGAAAAAGGACGGGTCGTGGCGCTTCTGTGTGGACTACCGCAGCCTGAACGACTCCACCATCAAGGATAAATTCCCCATACCCATGATCGAGGAGCTCTTGGATGAGCTGCACGGGGCGTGCCTTTTCACCAAGCTGGACCTGCGTTCCGGCTATCATCAGATCAGGATGAAGGAGGACGACATCCACAAGACAGCATTTCAGACCCGACGGGCACTATGAGTTTCTGGTGATGCCCTTCGGGTTGTCCAATGCCCCATCTACATTCCAGGCGGCGCTCCTACGCCGCTCGACGCTGATCTTCTTCGACGTCATTTTTGGTTTATAGCCGCAGTTGGGCGGAGCACCTTGAGCATGTGACACGGGTCCTCACCATCCTACGGCAGCACCAACTCTACTCCAAGATGTCCAAATGTTCCTTCGGACAGGCGGAGGTGGAGCATTTGGACCATCTCGTTTCAGCCCAGGGTGTACGTGCCGATCCCAGCAAGATATAAAGTATGATTTCATGGCCGCGCCCGACGACCGCGCGGGCCTTGCGGGGGTTTCTGGGCCTTATTCTGGGCCTTATTGGCTATAACCGCCGATTTGCGAAACATTATGGCAAGCTGGCACACCCTCTCACACAGTTACTTCATAAGGAGGCCTTCGGGTGGCATGAGGAGCGGAAGCGGCGTTCCAGGCTCTTAAACGGGCCATGACGACAACACCGGTTCTCGCCCTCCCAGATTTCAGCAAGGAGTTCGTTTTGGAGACGGACGCCTCCGGGGTTGGCATAGGCGCGGTCCTGATGCAGGAAGGGCGACCCTTGGCCTACTTGAGCAAGGCACTAGCCCCGCGCACTCTGGGCTTATCTACCTACGAGAAGGAGATGCTGGCTATACTGCACGCCGTAACCTTATGACGTCCATACTTACTGGGGCACCACTTCAAGGTCCGGACCGATCATCAGAGTCTGAAGCACTTCTTGGAACAAAGGCTAGCCTCTTCTCTCCAACAAAAGTGGTTGACCAAACTTTTGGGGTATGACTACGAGATTGTGTACAAGCAGGGGAAGAAAAACGTAGCCGCCGACGCCCTATCTCGCCTTCCAAAGAGCACCCTATCTCACATATCAGGCCAATGGATTGAATCACTGGATGACATCCAGAAGGAGATCCCCTCGGACCCGGAGCTACAACCCATCTTGGAGGAGCTACTTCAGGGTCGACCGAACCACCCAGGCTACCATTTGCACGACGAACATCTTTACTACAAGGGCAGGGTCGTCATCCCCGCCACCTCCACGTGGAAGACAGTCATGCTCCAAGAGTTCCACTCCTCTCCGACGGGGGACCATGCAGGAGTTCTCCGAACCCTTCAGAGGCTACGGGCCAATGTTTTTTGGAAGGGACTGCGACGGGACGTGCAGCAGTTCGTGCGGCAGTTCGTGCGGCAGTGCGATGTCTGTCAGCGACAAAAATATGAGATGACCTCCCCTGCGGGCTTACTTACGCCGTTAGAGATTCCACAACACATTCGGGAGACGATCTCCATGGATTTTATTGACGGGTTGCCCAAGTCACAGGGCAAATTGGTCATTCTAGTTGTGGTGGACAAGCTATCCAAGTATGGACATTTCATCGCCTTGAGCCACCCGTATTCGGGCGAAATGGTGGCCGACCTGTTTGCTAAGGAAATTGTGCGCTTGCATGGTATCCCTCGGTCGATCATCTCGGATCGCGACCCAATTTTCATCAGCAGATTCTGGAGGGAACTCTTCCGCTTACAGGGCCCACGTCTGCGCATGAGTACGTCCAATCACCCCCAGACAGATGACCAAACGGAGGTGCTCAATAGGGGCGTGGAGACTTATCTTCGTTGCTTTGTTATGGAAGAACCGCGCTCGTGGACTCGTTGGTTACATTGGGCCGAATACTGCTACAATACGTCCTATCACACTGCCAAACTCACCCCCTTTGTGTTGGGTTTTCTACATACCATTCATAATGATAAAAGCACATCAAATGTGCGCGGCGGAAGAAACAAACAAGAACAACCCTAAACAGTTCAAGGAACTTGCGATTTCATGAATCAAGAAATAGGGAAGAGCAATACATTGCAATACCTGAAAGGATTAAGTCAATACTCAACCGAGGTGCTCCACAACTTCAGTCCAGAGAACAGTCGATGAGTCCCAAGCGTCGAAATGGATCGGCGCCTCTACGGGAGTCCACACGAGCGAAAGGAGAACCCTAGCTTCTTGTCGCACAAGAACTAGGTCGGAGGGAAGAATGCCCTCTTGGTCTTCCACGGATTGCTAGATCCGATTACAGGAAGAGGCGGCGGCGTCGGGGTGCGGGATCAAGGCCGTCAGAACACTTCCGCCGTTCTTCTTCTATCGCAAAAGGATCGCACAAAGGCAGCACCCACATTAGGGCATAGATCGGGTTCTATTTATACCCAGGCGACAAAAAAAGGATAACCACAGACCCATGACTGCATCGGAGTAAACACAGAATTCGTCGAGTGAACACTTCACCGAAGAAATTCGTCGAGTAACAAACTAATTCGTCGAGGGAACATTTCACAAGAAATTCGTCGAGTAAAAATGAATTAGTCGAGTCATGAATTAGTTCATTCGACGAACTGAGGTAAGATTCGTCGAGTAACATTCAATTCCTCGAGTAAACCATAACTCGACGATTTGATGTAAACGTCGTCGAGACATTCTCGTCGACTCGTCTCGAAGACTTGCCAACACGCTCCATACAATATTCACAATACCTGTGGTGCATTCAGTTGACTCGACCCAACTCCAATAAGTCTAGGATTGGTCCCTCACTCATATCCAATATGAGTAAGTCCAACACAATACTTCCTCCAACTTCTCCAAACACTCTTGTGTGTGACCCCATAGGCTCATATTGCGTTGGCAGTGTGACTAGATGCTTGATCACTTCCAGATCACCATGAAAACACCAACACTTTGAGGCCGTATACGGCCCCCCCCCCCCCCCCCCCCCCCCCCCCCCCCCTCTTCTCTTGGCACCTACGAGGCTGGCAGCACAACCCTTCCAGCGGTTGATCGCACATTACGGGACAGAGATCAAACCTTGGCACTACTCCGGGACAACCTCCAAGCGCCGCAAGATATGATGAAAATTCAGGCAGACAAACATCGGACCGAGCGGGAGTTCTCGGTTGGTGACGAGGTTTTTCTTCGCCTTCAGCCTTACCGACAACTATCAGTTTCCCGCCGAGCGAATCAGAAGTTGGCTCCGCGTTACTACGGTCCGTTCCGCATCACTCATCGGGTAGGTCCCATCGCCTACACCCTCGCTCTACCGGAGGGCTCACGCATCCACCCGACCTTTCATGTCTCACTGCTTAAAAAGAAACTGGGCGAGGCGATCCAAGTTAGTCCCATCCTGCCCGAAGCTACGATTGCCGGGGAATTGCGCCCCATTCCCGAGGAAATCTTACTGTCCAAATGGAAGAAACGCGGCACCGAGTATCGTCCTGAAGTTCTTGTCAAATGGAAGAATCTACCGGCTGCACACAACACCTGGGTTGACCTCCTTGAGTTCCGAGGCTCTTTCCAGACTTCCATCTTGAGGACAAGCTGGCTCTTGATGGGGAGAGGGGGAAGACCGGTTTGAACCATCCGGTTCAGCCCGCCAAAATTAATTAAGAGGAATTGGGACTGAACCACACTGGTTCAGCCCCTATGGGGGCCGTCCGGCCTCCTTGGTCCCGGGTAGTATATAACTCGGGACCCCTCTTGGAGTGGGGAGCAAGCATTATATCTGGTAATTCCTCTTCTTCTTCATAACCCTAATCTCTCCTCCTCTCCTCCTTAGAACCCCTCTCTTCTTCTTCTCCATCTTTATCTTCTTTATTCATAACATATTTTGGTAATTTAAAATTCTTATACATTCATATTCATCCTTCTATATGACCCAATAATTGCGATCCCCGGAGGGTTTCGCAATGGCAAACAAGTGCAAGGAGAAATGAGGTAACTCTTGATGGAAAATTATGATTCCTATTAAATGCTCCAAGTTGCTCTATTTGGAATGATATATTTTTGTTGATTTATGTAGACTCTGTGGTTTGGGGATATTTTATAGTTTTGTGAGATCAAATGAGGCTTGCAATTGTGACAGCCACATTTTTTTCTGTTTGTGATTAAATTTGATTTCCAACATTCCGGCATTTTAGAAACTGTTGATATTATGTTCTGTTTATGCCATTTTCTTTAAAACTTTAATCAATAATATATTAATATGTAGAATGCCTATAGTATATGAAAAAGCGCTACAGTCTTTGGTGATACTTTCGGAGTGGCAGCATTTTACTTGAGAAGTAAAACGTTTTTTTATTGAACTTCTTGTGCAGGATTATATCTTTTTTCCGCAACCGAGACAAAGCTGATAGTTGATACATCAAGAGGGGAGAGGCTTCGTGTCAATGTCAGCATCTAACACACACCTCTTTCTTGTATGATTTGTTGCTCAGTTTTAGATTATTAAAATAAATTAATAGGTTAGTTTCATTGTCAGAGCGCTCGTTCGGCATATTCTTCTATTTGCTTAAGAATTTTTACTTGGAATCTTGTTTTTGAGATAGGGTCAGGAAGTTTTTGCATCTATTTGTAATTAGTTGATGCTAAAAGGTCAAGACAATTATGATTCATCTTCACTGAGTTTTTTGGTTTTATTTTAGGTTTTAGGTACTATACTCTTAAATGAATATATCAGAGAGGCTATTGAGCCTAATGTTGTCTTTGCCCGGGCACCAGTTTTGTATCTGTATAGCTTTCTGTTTATAAACATAAGATGAGTATCTAACAAAATACAGACTTATATTCTTTACAGTTTGATGTAACATTTCCGCATCTTGCTTGTACGCTCGTCAGTGTTGACACAATGGATGTCAGTGGGGAGCAGCATTATGATATAGTACGCTTGTATTTCTTTGTTAATTTGAAAACTGGTTTTATGATTTTTTTCTAGTGTTTGCAGGTGTATTCAGCACTTACAATTCTCGCTTCCTTGCAGACACACGATATAGTGAAAACAAGAATTGATGGCACTGGCAATGTGATCGGATCAAGACAGGATGGTGTAGGTGCTCCAAAGGTACATGGATGAAGTTGTGTGTTCCATATGAGGTTGTTTTATCTTGTTGGTTGCTATGGAATTAACTGTTACTCTAAATGTCTTGCCACATTAACAAGCCTTGCTCATCCCCTATGAACCCTTCATAATTTCTCACCATGTTGCACCCTTTCCCCTTGTCACTTTTCTCACTTTGCACCTGAAATAAAAATGGATCTTGTTTGTTTTGGTCTTGGTTCTTTTTTTTTGCGTTTCTTTTTTCATTCTTGTTGTACATCTACATTTCAATCATATTCTTAACTAGTATCACGATTCTTCATCATGTCTAGTAGTACAGTTTAAGTTAATGTAAGCTGAATTTTGAATGCAAATTTATTTATCTACTACCCGTGAACGTATGCCTGAAATGCAACGAACATCAAGAGTTGCTTCAAATCTTTTGTATGATGTATATTAATGCCTAAGAATGTGGCCCGAGTATTGAATTTGTTACAACGTTGAGCACTACCATTGGAATGAGAATGCTAAGTTTTATCATTTATGTCAAGGATAATATATCAAAGTGGCAGTATTTATACTAACAACTAATTCTAAGAACATAATTTTTCTTGAGACTTGGAATGAAACTATAAGGAAAGACATGATGTACTTAGGCATTAGTGAGAATATGACTAAAGATAGGGCGCAATGGCGACAAAGGATCCATATAGCCGACCCCACTATGGTGGGATAAAGGCTTGAGTGTTGTTGTTGTAGAATCGCCCAGACTTCTTTCTGTTATATTATGGCTTATGAACTCAAATCACTATTATCTTGAGATGTGTCTAATACACTGCAAGTTGGTTCCAATGTCCTGAAGCGTACACATGATGAAAGGGTTTTCATTTGTCTTTCTTTTGGGATGATATTTTAAAAAGCAACATTTTATTCATGAATTACTTAGGCCTCCTTTGGTGATATTAGGACTTATAAACTGAAATCTCTATTATCTTGAGATTAGTCTGGTACATTGTGATATTGGATAAGATGGAGTGTGTGAAAGTAGTCGAATTGTGTATAATATAGCCCATTGTAAAGGCCCATAAGAAGGCCCGTTTTTTTATTTTTCACTCCCTTTTTTAGTCTCGCACCTCTAGTAGTGTCTTCAGATCTGTCCTCTGCGTACATATATAGTGTAATATTTTTATTTGAAATAATACTTTTGAAGTTCTCAACTGAAGTGTCATAATGAAATTCTAGTAGATTGATTGCGCTAGAATGTCGTGAAGGCCTTGGGATGATGCAATGCTCATGCAAATATATGCTGACGAATAATTACAATTAGCACGGTCACTTATTAAAATCATCCACAAAAAACCACATTTGAGATTGAAGCGATAGTTAAACTAACAAATTACCGGTTAGAATAAAGTAAGTGTGCTCCAATTAAAATTCAGGTTATTAATACATTAAAGTAGAATGAATCAATGAGTATATGCGTACAATCAAACATCTATAACAACAACAACAACACTCTAAGCCTTTATCCCACTATATTGGGGTCAGCTATATGGATCCTTTTGTCTCCATTGTGCCCTATCTTTAGTTATAATCTCACTAATGCCTAAGTACATCATATCTTTCCTTATAGTCTCATTCCAAGTCTTTATTGGTCTACCCCTCCCCCGTTTAACATGCCTAGTGACTAAACTCTCACAACGCCTAACATGTGCCTCTAATAGTCTCCTTTGTACGTGTCCAAGCCATCTTAGTCGAGCTTCTCGCATCTTCTCTGCAATTGGTGCCACTTCTGTCTTATCCCTGATACATTCATTCCTAATTTTATCCAGTCTCGTGTGTCCACACATCCACCTAAGCATTCTCATCTACGCAACTCCCATTTTTTGCTCATGTACACAATTCACTGCCCAACAGTCAGAACCATAGAGCATCGCTGATCTAATTGCAGTATGGTAAAACTTGCCTTTAAGTTTTAATGGTACTTTACGATCACATAAGATCCCTGATGCGCCTCTCCACTTCAACCAACCTATTTGGATCCTATGTATCACATCTTTATCAACATCTCCATCTTTTTGAACTATTGATCCAATATTTTTAAAGCACTCACTGCGAGAAATATCTTGATCACCCAACTTAATAACGAAGTCATCCGTCCTTCTTGCACTGCTAAAATTAAGCTCCGTGTACTCCGTCTTTGCCCTGCTTAACCTAAAACCCTTCTTTTCTAAAATGTCTCGCCAAGATTCAAGTTTCGCGTTTATACCCTCGCGCGTCTCATCGATCAAAACGATATCATCTCCAAAAAATAAACACCAAGGTATTGCTTGTTGGATATGTCCGGCGAGCTCATCTAAGATAATGGTAAAGAGATAAGGGATTAAAGCTGAACCTTGATGTAAGCCAACAGTGATAAAGAATTCTTGTGTTAATCCTCCAGATGTCCTCACCCTCGTCACTGAATTTGTATACATATCTTTGGTTATGTCAACGTATGATACATTTACACCTTTCTTTTCTAAGACTTTCCATAAGATCTCTCTTGGAACCCTATCATAAGCCTTCTCAAGATCGTTAAACAGCATATGCAAATTTTGTTTTCTTTCTCGATAGTTGTCAATGAGTCTCCTCAAGAAATGTATAGCTTTCATGATTGACCGTCCTGGCATGAATCCAAATTGATTCTCCGAGATGCTAATCTCCCGTCTTACTCTTCTTTCTATTACTCGTTCTCATAGTTTCATGGTATGACTCATTAATTTAATTCTTCTGTAATGAACACAATTTTGTATATCTCCTTTGTTCTTATACAAATGTACCAAGATCCTTTCTCTCCATTGGTCCGACATCCTCTTTGACTTCAGTATCTCAAATGATCCATATTCATAAGGGTGACTAAATTTTACGCTGGCCGTCTACCTAACACAACCCTCACCAATTTTCATCCGGGCTTGGGACCGGCATAAGTTAAATATATGTTATTCACCAAATAAACAATGAATGGAAATTATAACTTATACAAGAACTTCCATGAAAATAGGAGATCGGGGAAGTGAAATATTGGGGATTTGGGGGCTGGACGGTGGAGCTGCAGCAGATCCGCACTTACTTCAGGATGTTGGTTGGATTTTGTGAAGGCAGAGGGGTCCGGGTAGGCAGTATGGGACTGCTGGGAGTGGTTGAGTGGGTACTGGGACTGTTGGGGGTCGCCATGGGTAGGAACTTATGGGGAAAGACTGGCGGCAGCAGTTCTGGGTGCAGGAAGTGTGGAAAGAGGTCGTTTCAAACATGAGAATCAGTTTTGGGCACGGGCAGATGCAGGCAGAGAAGGCTGGGGGCAGCATTTTTGGGTGCAGGAAGCGTGGATAATGAAGGTTCCGGGCCTGGACAGCAGTTTATGGGCCCATAAACTGCGATCAGCATTAGATCTGGGACTGGACAGCGGTATTTTTGTTGATAAACTCAAATCAAACATAACTAGCCAGTGAGTGCATGCGTGAGTCATGGAGGTAGTGGCCCACATAGTGGAGATCATGGCTGTTTTTTTTCTATTTTTAACCGTTTGTTTTTGTGGTTGTATTGGTTTTTAATTGTAATCGTGGTGTTTGTGGCTTGTAACCGTTGTCTTGGTGGACTTTTAAAAGCCTGTGGATATTTTTTGCATTTAATGAGATATTTCGTGGTGTTTTCTGCTATTGTTTTTGTTCTTCTTTAATCCCATTTGGAGGAGTCTCCCTGCTAACTTCATTTCTACCTACAGGATTGAGAATATAAATCCAGATATTCCACAAATTGGTATCAGAGCAAATGACGAGTTCTGGAAGTTTATCGATGGGGCAAATACTGGTACCACAACTCACGAAGATGAGTTACGACAATTGGAGTATTCAGATGCGGGCACTGTTGGGCACACAAGATGTGTAGAAATTCGTTGAAAACGACTTCAACAAGGCGGCATATATAACAGGAATGATGACGAATTAACTGAAGGCGTTGAGGGAGATGCGAGCGAAGGATAAAACCGCTCTCTACCTGCTATACCAAGTAGTAGACGAGTCTGGCTTTGAGAAGATTGCCAGCGTGACAACTTCAAAAGAAGCGTGAAACACTTTAGAGAAAATGTTCAAAGGAGCTGACCGTGTCAAGCAAGCTGACCGTGTCACGCGTGTGCAAACCGTGGTGAATCAACTCAAGCGAAATGGTGAGACGTTGAATGATGTTCGAGTCATAGAGAAGATAGTGCGGTCATTAACCAACAATTTTTAGAACGTTGTTGATGAGCTCGTTGAGAGTCGAAGGATCTCGTCACACTAATAGTTGATGAGCTCGCTGGTTCTCTCGAGGCACATGAGTAGCGAAAGAAATAGAATGAGACACTCAAAGAAGCTCTTCAATCCAACTATCCAAGGCAACAATTAAAGACAAAAAGTACTATATTCTCAAAATTCTCGAGGAAAAGGGCGAGGAAGAAGAGGTCATGGAAATAGTCGTTGTGGTAGAGGTCATGGTCAAGGAGGATTGTTATGAACGGATAAGAAGAGTAGGGAGATTGAGAGAGAAAGAGAAAGAGAGTAAGGGTTAGGGTTTGAGAGGAGGAGGAATACCTGAGAGATAATTTTGCATACCCCCAACAAAGAGAGCCCCGGGGTTATAAATACTCTGGGGCAAGAGAGGGTCGGCCGGCCCCCATCCCAATAGGGGTTGAACCGTGTGGTTTAGCCCCTCCTGGCTCTTGTTACTGATTGGGGGCTGAACCGATTGGTTCAACCCCGTTGCTCCGTGTGGCCTCCTTCAGACGTCGAGTGTACTTATGTCCCGAGAATCGCAACGCGTTCGGGGGCATAACATTTCCATCCCCATCAAGCATCAACTTGTCCTCAAGGTCGAAATCCGGAAACAGCTCTCGAAACTCCAGTAGATCAACCCAGGTGTTGTGTGCCTCAGTTAAATTCTTCCACTTAACAAGAATTTCAGGATGGTACTCCGCGCCGCGTTTCTTCGATTTGGTCAGCAAAATTTCCTCCGGTAAGGGGCGCAACTCTCTCGTTGTGGTCGCCTCAGGTAGGAGCGGACTCGCCTGAACTATGTCACCAATCTTCTTCTTGAGCAAGGACACATGGAAGGTAGAATGTATGCGGGACCCTTCAGGGAGTGCCAAGGTATATGCCACCGGACCTACCCTCTAGATAATGCGGAAAGGACCATAGTACCGTGGTGCCAATTTTTGGTTTGCTCTTCGGGAAACGGATAGTTGCCGGTATGGTTGGAGCTTGAGGAAGACCTCGTCCCCCACTGCGAATTTCCGTTCAGTCTGATGCCGATCTGCCTGTACCTTCATGCGGTCTTGAGCTGTCTGAAGGTTGTCGCGTAACAGAGCCAAGGTACGATCCCGGTCACGCAACGTCCGATCTACGGCGGGAGAACCGTGCTGTCTGGCTCATAGGTACCCAACGTGGGTGGAGGACGGTCATAGACAACCTCAAAAGGGGTGAGCTTACTGGCTGTATGATAAGAGGTGTTATAGCAGTATTCGGCCCAATGTAACCAACGGGTCCAAGCGCGCGGCTCATCCATCACGAAACATCGCAGGTACGTCTCCACTCCCCGGTTGAGGACCTCCGTCTGTCCATCCATTTGGGGGTGGTTGACCATGCTCATGCGCAACCTTGTACCTTGCAGCCGAAAAAACTCTCGCCAGAAATTGCTCACGAATACTGGATCCCGATCTGAAATGATGGCACGGGGTACGCCATGAAGTCGAACAATTAACTCGGCGACAGATTCCCCAGTGTAGGGATGGTTCAAAGCAAGGAAGTGCCCGTATTTCGATAGCTTGTTGACCACAACCAAATTGACGGACTTGCCCTGAGATTTGGGCTGACCGTCGATGAAGTCCATGGAGATCGTGTCCCAAATGTGATATGAGATCTCCAGCGGCGTAAGCAAACCCGCATGAGAAGTCGTTTCATACTTCTGACGCTGGCATACCTCGCACTGCCGGACAAACTGTTGAACATCCCGGCGCAAGCCCTTCCAAAAGACATTCGCCCGCAATCGTTGTAGAGTGCGAAGCACGCCGGCGTGGCCTCCGGTCGGCGAAGAATGGAACTCGTGCATCATGACAGACTGACAGCCCGCCAAGCTGAAGTGGGCGGAATGACCACTTTGCCTTGGTAGTAAAGTCGTCCGCCTTGTAAGTGGAACCCTGGTGGTGTGGTCTACCCCTGTTGGATCGCGTCCACGATGGCCCGAAGCTCGGGGTCTTGTAATACCTCCTCCTATATATCTAGTGAATCGATCAGGGGCCCCGAGATATGGGAGAGAGTGCTCTCCGGAAGCCGTGATAGAGCATCGGCGACCACGTTTTTCTTCCCCTGCTTGTAGATGATCTCATAATCATAGCCCAATAATTTAGCCAGCCACTTCTGCTGGAGGGGAGAAGTCAGCCCCTGCTTCAAGAAATGCTTCAGACTCTGATGATCCGTGCGGACCTTGAAGTGACGTACCAGCAAGTATGGTCTCCACATGGTCACGACGTGTATGATGACTAACATCTCCTTTTCATAAGTAGATAGACCCAATGTCCTTGGTGCCAAGGCTTTGCTGAAGAAAGTCAGGGGTCTCCCTTCCTGCATCAGTACCGCGCCGATCCCTACACTCGAAGCGTCTGTCTCCAACACGAACTCTTTACTGAAATCCGGAAGAGCTAGGACCCTGTTGAACCTCGTCCCTCAGGTGATCCTCCAGACCCGAGACGAAACAGCTCAGCAGTGTTTTCTCCTCCCAGCGGACCCTGTTGACCAGCCTCTCAAACTCTGTGCGGTATTCCATCATCGTTCCCTTCTGTCGTAGCTTCTGTAACATGGCCTCGACGCCTTCATACTCCAGAGGGCCAAATCGGGCTTAAAATTCCTCTACGAACTCAGTCCATGGCGCGTAACCACGACCCCTCAGGAACCACTGTGTCCACTGGTAGGCGTCATCCTTCAGGTGAAAAGCTGTCAGTTGACCCATTGCTCCTCAGGTATTTCCTGATAATTAAAAAAAGTTCCGCTTTCTACACCCACTCTAGCGCATCTCCCCCTCTGTACTTGGGGAAATTCATGCGAGGCCTCTTTGGTAGCATGTAGGCCCTCTGATTCGCCTGCCCGTACCCCCCAGTTCCTGTCCGTAACCCGTTGCCCTCTGCTGCTCCATTGGAAGGTGCGGTTCTTGGGGTCCGAGAAAATACGTTCCTCCTTGGGCCACGGCCGGTGGCAATCGTTCCCTTCCTTGACCGCCGCCAAGGTGTCCTCCTCCGTAGATACCAGCCGGTGGTCGCATGTTCCATTGATCGCCATTTTCGTAGCCCATAGGTGGTCTGAAGGCTCGCGGGAGGGGTAAAATTCCAGCAACACCTCCAATCGGAGCACCCGTAGCCCCGGTAGATCGAAACTGCCTGCCGCTTGCTCCGGAGGCCGCCAAGAAGTCATACGACCTGCTCCGACCTCACTCCAGCCCGCCGATGGGCCTCCTAGGGCGGACGACCCCGCCGCTGGCTCTAGCGGCCGCCATGCGGCCGTGCGGCCTACTTCGGGTTCGCCCCAGGTCGCGGAAGGGACGCTCGGGTCGTGCGACCCGTCGGGGCCGCCGATCGCTGGCGTGCCCTGCGCTCTCCCACACGGGAGTTGCGGGCTAACTCCGTCCGTCCACGCGAGCAGATGGTGCAGCGGGGGCTAAGTTGACGCCTCCGCTCCGTCTTTGGCCGCACCTTTCAGATTTTGTGCTAGGAGGGTCTTGATCTCCTTCATGCGGGCGTCCATCCGTTCCTCCAATTGTTTCGTCGATGTCTTCATCCTTTCTTCGATGTCCGCTACCGTGTCCGTCAACCCAACGTAGTTTTCTTCTAGGGTTGCCAGTCGGTCGGTCTCTTCTTGCAAGCGGGTGTTCACCATGGTCGCAGGAAGGAAAGCTCTGATACCAAATGTTATGAACGGAGAAGAATAGTAGGGAGATTGGAAGCGAAAGAGAAAGAGAGTAAGGGTTAGGGTTTGAGAGGAGGAATACCTGAGAGATAATTTTGCATACCCCCAACAAAGAGAGCCTCGGGGGTATAAATACCCCAGGGCAAGAGAAGGCCGGCCGGCCCCCTCCCAATAGGGGATGAATAGTGTGGTTCAGCCCATCTTGGCTCTTGTTACTGATTAGGGGTTGAACCGGCTCCGTGTGGCCTCCTTCGGTTTTTGAGTGCACTTATGTCCTGAGAACCGCAACATGTTCGGGGGGCATAACAAGGATACTATGAGGAGAAGGAGCAGATAAACCAACAAAATTGGCGAGGTCGTGGACGAGGCGTCCGACTAATCCACTCGAATGTCCAGTGTTATGTCGCAAGTACGGTCACTATGCAAAGGACTACAACTCCAACAAGTGTTACAATTGTGGCAAGTTTGGGCTTTACGCAAGCGACTGCTATGCCGAGAAGAAAGTCGAAGAGAACACTAATCTGATTGCTGAAGAAGAGACGAAAGATGGGCTTCTCATGATGTCTCATGACGAGAAGAATTCCAACGACAAGATTATTTGGTATCTCGACACTGGTGCAAGCAACCACATGTGCGGGCATGAGCATTTGTTCACAGAAATGCGAGTCGTTGAAGATGGACACGTGTCATTTGGAGATGCGTCAAAGATCCAAGTGAAAGGTCAAGGTACGATTTCCTACTTACAAAAAATGGCGTCAAATGGTTGATTGAAAATGTTTAATATGTACTTGATCTTAACAACAATATACTGAGTATGAGGCAACTCATGGAGAAAGGATACTCTTTGTTTGTGAAAAACCGAGTGCTACAACTAAAAGACGAGAAAGTGTGTCTAATTGCACAGGTTGAGATGGCGAAGAACTGAATGTACAAAATCAATCTGAGTTATGTTCGAGAAAGATGCTTGCAAGTCGATGCAGAAGACAAGACATCTCTATGACATTTATGATTCGGTCATTTGCACTATGGAGGCCTGCAAAAATTGCCGAAGAAGGAGATGGTGTATGGACTACCAAAGATAGACTACACCGACAAGATTTGCGAGGAGTGTGTACTCTTGAAACATGTGAGGAATTCATTTCAGAAGAAGGCAAAATATTGAGCAACGCGGCTTCTCGATTTGGTACACACCGACATCGGTTGGCCAATCACTCCCGAGTCATTCAGCGGTAAAAGGTACTTTATTACTTTTATCGACGACTATTTTCGAAAGACTTAGGTTTACTTCTTGAAGGAAAAATCCGAGGTGCTCAAAGTGTTTAAAATGTTCAAAGTCATGGTGGAGAAGCCAACTGCCAAGTTCATTAGAGCCTTACGATCCAATAGAGATGGTGAATAAAACTCGGCGGATTTTGCAAGTTATTGCGAAGAGCAAGTTGTAAGAATGTTCCTAACTGCATTATACTCTTCCCAACAAAACTGTGTGCAGAGAGGAAGAATCAGACCATTCTTGATATGGTTTGGTCAATGCTGAAAAGTAAGAAGATACCCAAATAATTTTGGGTGGAAACTGTCATGCTCAATTTACGTACAAAACAAATGTCCACATGCAAAGTTAGAATATAAAACTCCACAAGAGGCTTGGAGTGATAAAAAACCAACAATCTCGCATTTCAAAATATTCGGTAGTGTGACCTATGCACATGTGCCAGATCACAAAGAACTAAGCTAGAAAACAAGAGCAAGAAGTTTGTGTTCATTGGGTAGGACGAGAAAACTAAAGGCTACAAAATTTTCGATCCAATAGACAAGAAGGTGATGGTGAGTCGAGATGTTTGGATGAATGAAGCAAGCGAGTGGGATTGGAACAACTCGTCGGAAGTGACAATGGAAAGAGTAGAACCGTCAACCATTTCACTAACTAGTCTTCTGACATGTTCTCCGGTAGCGAGAAGTCCTCAAACAACTGTTGACAAGGAAGAACCAAGGCAACCAAAGATGCGAAGTCTACAAGATATGCATGACTCAACAAGTGAGGCACACCTTGTCTGTCTTCTGGCGGATGCCGAGAACATAAACTTTGAAGAAGCGGCGAAGAAAGAGAAATGACAAGCAATCATGGATGTGGAGATCAAGTTGATCAAACAAAATAAGACATGAGAGCTCGCGTAACTACCAAAAGGAAGTCAACCCATTGGAATAAAGTGGGTATTCAAGAAAAAGATTAATGCTCAAGGTGCGATAAAGCGATACAAGACGCGACTTGTTGCAAAGGGTTACAAACATAAGGGCGGGGATCATCTATGATGAAATCTTTGCCCCAGTTGTGAGAATGGAAACAATTCGACTTCTCATCTCCTTGGCAGCACAATTCGAATGACCAATATATTAGATGGACATCAAGTCGGTATTCTTGAATGGAGTGCTAGAAGAGGAAGTCTATCTCGAACAATCGCCTGGTTACATGAAAACCAAAGAGGAACAAAAGGTGTTGAAATTGAAGAAGGCACTTTACGGGTTAAAGCAAGCATCTCGAGCAGTCGAGCTTGGAATATTCGTATCGACATGTATTTGAAGGAGAATGAGTTCATTCAATGCTCATATGAGCATGCATTGTATGCGAAGAAGGGGGTAACTTGTTATTTGTCGCTCTTTACATTGTTGACTTCATTTTCATGGGGAATAGTGGCGAGATGATTGAAAAGTTCAAAGGCGAGATGGAGCAAGGATTCTAGATGACAGACTTGGGCTTGATGAAGTATTTTCTTTGTCTAGAGTTTAGACAAGGAAAGTCTGGAAATTTTGTGTCACAAGTCATACTCAAAAGACATTTTGAAGAAGAACAATATGGAAAATAACAATCCAGTATCGACACCAATGGAGTTAGGTGTGAAAATTTTGAGGTTTAACAATGGAGATCGAGTCGACGTAACAAAATATCGAAGTATAGTAGGAATCCTGCGTTATCTCACATGCACAAGGTTGGAAATATCCTACAACATTGGAGTGGTAAGTCGGTTCATGGACGAGCCTACCAACACGGGCTGAAAAGCATTGAAGAGAATTTTGTGATATATCCGCAGAACAGAATCGCTCGGGTTATTTTACTCAAAAACAGAGGAATATAAATTGGTGAGTTACTCCGACAGTGACTGGTGCAGAGACATAGATGATCGAAGGAGTACATGAGGGTACGTGTTTTCATGGGAGATATGACATTCACATGGCTATCTAAGAAACAACCGATTGTGACTCTTTCGACGTGTGAAGCAGAATACATGACAACGTCATTGCGTGTGTGCCACACGGTTTGGCTAAGGAATTTGCTCTACGAACTGAAACTCAAACAAAATGAGGCGATCGAGATTCGAGTTGATAACAGATCGAGATTCGAGTTGATAACAAATCGGCAATCGAACTAGGAAAAAATCTGGTACATCATGAAAGATGCAAGCATATTGATGTCAAGTTTCACTTCATCTGAGAACATGCGAAGGAAGGAAATATGAGAGTGAGTCATGTTGCAAGTCATGATCAAGTAGCTGATATATTTACAATCAGAGGTGCACAAAAAGCTTGCCAGGCCCGGGCTTTCATGTGCCCAGGCCCAGGCCTCCCTTTCTAAGGTGGGTCTGGGAGGACCTGATGGCCAGGATTTTGCCAGGCCAGGCCTAGGCCTGGTTAAAAATGTATTATATTTAATTTATTTTTAAATTTAAAATTAAATACAACAACAACACTCAAGCCTTTATCCCACCATAGTGGGGTCGGCTATATGGATCCTTTGTCTCCATTGCGCCCTATCTTTAATCATAACCTCATTAATACCTAAGTACATAATATCTTTCCTTATAGTTTCATTCCAAGCCTTTTTTGGTCTACCCCTCCCCCGTTTAACATGTCTAGTGACTAAATTCTCACAACGCCTAACATGTACCTCTAATGGTCTCCTATGTACATGTTTGAACCATCTTAAACGAGCTTCTCGCATCTTCTCTACAATTGGCCCCACTCCTGTCTTATCCTTGATACATTCATTCCTAATTTTATCCAGTCTCGTGTGACCACACATCCACCTAAGCATTCTCATCTCCGCAACTCCCATTTTTTGCTCATGTACACCATTCACTGCCCAACACTTAGAACCGTAGAGCATTGCTGGCCTAATTGCAGCACGATAAAACTTGCCTTTAAGTTTTAATGGTACTTTACGATCACATAAGATCTCAGACACACCTCTCCACTTCAACCAACCTGCTTGGATTCTATGTATCACATCTTTATCTACACCTCCATCTTTTTGAATTATCGATCCCAGATATTTAAAGCACTCACTGCGGGAAATATCTTGGTCACCCAATTTAATGACGGAGTCATCCGACCTTCTTGCACTACTAAATTTAAGCTCTATATACTCCGTCTTTGTCGTGCTCAACCTAAAACCCTTCTTTTCTAAAGTTTCTCGCCAAGATTCAAGTTTCACGGTCTGGTGACTTGCCTGGAGGCGAGATTTCCACGGGCTGGTGACTTGCCTGGGCGTCAGGCCCAGGCCGGACTGGTCCCCGGGTCGAGCACCAGGACGGTCTTTGTGCTAAAATGGGGGCCTCCTTAGGCCCCATAAGCCTGGATCAGGCTACCCGGGCTCAGGCTTTTGCCAGGCCGAGCCCAGGAGGGATTTCTAGGCCCGGTCCTTTTGTGCGCCTTTATTTACAATGATATTACCCGCAATATTACTCGAAAAATGCAAAGTCGCAATTGGCATGAAGGATGGAACGGACTTGGGTTTAAGGTAGAAATTTGTTGATAAACTCAAATCAAACGTAACCAACCAATGAGTGCATGCGGGAGTCATGAAGGTAGTGGCCCGCATAGTGGCGATCATGGCTGTTTTTTTAACCATTGTTTTGGTGGCTGTAAATTCGTTTGTTTTTAATTGTAATCGTGGTGTTTGTGGCTTGTAACCGCTGGCTTGGTGGGCTTTTAAAAGCCTGTGAATGTTTTTGCATTTAATGAGATAAGAAATCCAATGTTTTTGCATTTAATGAGATAAGAAATCCAATTTCGTGGTGTTTTCTGCCATTGCTTTTGTTCTTCTTCAATCCCATTTGGATGAGTTCCCTGCCAACTTCCTTTCTACCTAAAGGCTTGAGAAATTAAATCCCTATATTCCACAATTTTGGGGCCTTGATGTTGGACAGCAGGAAGCTGAGGCCGGGTAGTGGTAATTGGGATTGTTTAGGGGTGGTTATGGCCTTTAAGGGGTAGTTATTTGGTAGTTAGTGAGTAGGTGGGAGTTATGGAGGGTTTATGGAGTAAATGTAGTTATGGGTAGTGAAATGGTGAAGAAAAAGTAGTTAATTTGGATTCGACACTAAGGATCCACAGAATCAGCATTTGGGATGACCGCGAGAGCCCAAAAATTTGTCCTAATTCTGCGATCCCAAATTCAGCCCCTAGGTCCCTATTTATAGGTAAAGTAGCCAGGGACAACCACTATGGACGTTCTAAATTGACCAGACATCAAAGCTGCTATTTTACATGAAATAGAGTCACAAAATAATAAAAATACGTAAAAAAATTTGTTGTCGCTTTGAAGGAAACTATGGGCTCGTTCGTTTGCATGACAATTCTATCTCCACCTTCTTCGTACGTAGACCTGTGCGGCTTGTCCTCAATTCATGATCCTCATTGCACTTCAAGTGGATTCCAATGTTTGTGTAAGTGCGCACACAATGAAAGTGTTTCCGTTTGTTTTTATTTTGTGGTTAGTTTCAAAATCAACATTTACTAAACACAGTCATCATATCGTTCAAAACTTTGTCTCTCAACTCCTCATATCCATCAAGCACATAGTTTCCTTCCCTCAAATTATGAAAAAGGTGAAAATGCAAGTACAAGAGTAAAATTTGTGTTTTATAATTGGTAAAAAAGGGCGAACATAAGAGGGTTCTGAATTCTTATATATGGAGCAGAGGAGCTTGGTTGATCTCCCTTCAAAGATTATGCGGGAAGAGAGAGCTGCATACTCGAAGCTCTTTATAGAGGGTAAAAAATTAGCCCGGTGAGGGTGATTTCCCCAAGGTTGAAGCGAAAGGCCGTAATGATGCCACTTTAGTGATCCCTGATTGACTATGACAACAAAGATGCTAGGGTTACCAATGGAGGCACAGCTAATGTTGGCTTTTTTTTTTCTTTAGAACAGATTTGTGCCAAATATGGAATAAGAGTGGGCTATGGTAGAGGTTATCAATCATAAAATTTCATTTTGGGTTTTTTGTTTTATTGAAAAAAATTTAGTCAGCTATGTTATTCTTGGTCCTGAGTGAAAGGTCTATGATTGACATAAAGTTAACATTATGTCAAAACAATTGATATAGATCTAAATTTGAATTTTGATAGTAATAAGTGTTCCCCTAAAGTGACACATTGCAAGCGAATCTGCTTGTTGTGAAAGTTTAATTAGGATCTTGTAGGTCCAATATTAGGATCAAATTTGATAAGTGGAATTTAGGGGCTTTAAGTTGAATGACTATTGAATTGGTGGACACAATGATTATAAGAAAATTAACATTGCTTGTTTACAAGAAATTATGTGTAAATTGAGAAAAATCCAAAGATCTTGTTAATGATTTTAATTTATTATATATTAGAAAGTGGAGAGGCGCGTCAGGGATCTTATGTGAGCGTAAAGTACAAATAAAACTTAAAGGCAAATTTTGTCGTACTACAATTAGACCAGCGATGCTCTATGGTTCTGAGTGTTGGGCAGTGAATTGTGCACATGAGCAAAAAATGGGAGATGCGGAGATGAGAATGCTTAGGTGGATGTGTGGACACACGAGACTGGATAAAATTAGAAATGTGTATCAGGGATAAAACAGGAGTGACACCAATTGCAGAGAAGATACGAGAAGCTCGACTAAGATGATTTGGACACGTACAAAGGAGATCATTTGTCACGACCCGTCTTGACAAGAGTCAGAGTGCGCTTCGGAGCGGGCCGTGATGCCACGGGCATGGGCGAAAAGAAAACCATGTCTGCTAAGGCGGAGACAGAAATACTACAAATAGTCTTAAAATAGTTACTTTTGATTAAAACAGGTTGTGATTTATTTGCGGAAGCTTTAAAATATGAGAACTTGAAACAGGTGCACATGCATTTAAATAAAAGCTCATGATACAAGTTCTGGAACAGAAATTTATGCAGTGAACATCGCAAATGAATGAGCATGCAAAACATGTCAAATTCTAGTACATATAATATTTAGCCTAGCAGTTGTCCATAAAACAAGAGAAAATGGCTGATCGTAATTATTACATAACGGAAATGTCCGACAGTAAAAGAAATGAAACATAAACGCAAAACCTGAAACTTGACGCAGATCAGCCTCAAAGAGCAAGCGGCGCAAGCACGAACACTAAGGCAAATTCCAAAACAAGAAGGAAAAGCCTCAGAACATTGAAATACACAAGAGCAAAGAAAAATAAAATACGAGCAGGAGAAACAGAATATTTGTGTACCGCTTTTCATGAAAGCAGAGCTAACAAGACAGGCAAGCAAGTGAGACAAGCATAAATATCTAGAATTATTAGACTACTCCGAGGTATAGCCTAAACATTTATTTTGCAACGACATAAGCTGAAATCGATGAAATGCGTAGGTGTTTATAGTGGGTGCGCATGGTTCACACTCAAGTCCAAGTGTAAGTCTTACTAGAATAAAAGTATTTCCTGCTTACCGCGACCATGCAAACAAGACGATGCACCACCTAAACCCTAGCTTCCAAGATTTGCTTATGACACGCAGGACCTAAGTGATTCAAAAATTTAAGCTCGCTATGACCGGTCCTTTGTTCCCATTAGGGATTCAAGAGAGAACCCAAGTCAAGGAGTCTCATCAATTAAACCCTACCTTTCAATATTAACTTACGTTATTAATGATTTAGTGTAGGATTTCGCGGATTCTAGTATATCAAGACATGAAACCAAGATACTGATTAAGATATACAAGAGTAGATTTTACAAACGTGAAACGGGAGGAAATCAAGTTATAGAACGTTATTTAACCAAGTCTTGGAACCAGACAGGCATAAAAAACAAGATTCGATGACTCAGAGAACTCGATAGAGAGTTTTGAAACTTGCGGATTCAAGTATTCACGAGTAATAAAATTATTATACAACATTTTCTAGGATATCCAGTATTCCTTTAGCTTACGTCATTTCCAAGACACGAATATCTTCTAAGTAGCCATGTTTACGAGTCGAAGATTTTATATCAAGCACAATTCACCTAGTTGCTAGCAGGAATCTAAACATTTATTATTATAACAATTAATGTTCCTGCTCGAAAAGATCTACTAGTCTTACATTTATCCATCAAATGAGATGCAATTCATTTAAATGAAAATCCAATTAAAACCACTTTCGTTCACTAACTCGTCTTCCAACAAATGAGACACAATTCATCCTAATGAGACACAATTCATCTAAGTGAATATTCAAGTAACCATCATCCTCATTCACAATTCATGTTATTCGGACGCGTGAACCTCAATCTAAAAACACGTCTATTTAGGGATTCGATGTCTAAATTTATTTGATGAAACGTGTATTCAAAGGTGAAACATAAAATCATAAGAACAGGTCATGCTAAATAAAATTCAATGTTTGCAAGAGAGAGAGAGATCTCTACTTGCCTTAAATAAGCTGAAGCTGACGGGGGCGGCCAAATAGCGCGAGCAAAAATAGAAATCCTAATTCGAACCTGTTTAAGAACGATGAAAGCAACATAGCTTAATTCACTATGCTAACACGAGTAATTTATTTAACACGAAACTTTGATCAAGAAGGGTTAGAGAATTACCTCCCTCAAAAGTGAGGGGAGAAGGAATTACAACGCGGAAACCGGAGATTTGGCGGCGCTTTAGGCTAGGGAAACCCTAAATCGGAAGGGTCTTCAAGAGGTCCCACCAATTGGAGCAACGAACAGCGCCGTAGAGCATGAAAACCTAGGAATTAGACGATTACGAGCGGGTAAAACCTTGAATCAACAGAAAATCCGCAATTTGGAGTGCACAATTTGCAAAATAATTCGAGAAAAAATTGAACAAAGGCGGAAAGGAGGAGTTCCTTACCCGAGGAAACCAAAATCTGAGCCCAAGGAGGAGTTCGAGCAAAACCCTAGGTGGAATCGGAGCCCAAGGAGGAGAGGGTGGCTGTCAGCCCTTGAAGAGGAGGGTTTAGGGTTGCCTGCTGCCGGCCCTGGAGGAGAAGGAGGTGTCGACCTCAAGAAGGGAGGCTGCTGGCGACTGGAGGGTTGTCGGCCTTGAGACAGGAGGAGGGAGTGCTGGAGGAAGAGGCTGCTGCCGGGAGGAGAGGCTGCTGCCGGCTCCTTGGAGGTCACGGCCAGAGCAGGCGACGGCCATGGCAGGAGGAGAAACAGCAAGCGGCGCCGGCAGAAGGAGCTGCAAGCGGCGCTGCGCGCGGGAGATGGGAGCGGGAGCAGCTTGCGGGATCGGATTGAAATCCCTGAACCGGGGGGGGGGGGCTCGACTGGGGAATTAAAAGGGGAGTTGGGGTGCGGATAGATAAAATAAACCCTTTCCCTTCCTTAATTTATAATTTGGGTCGGCTAGAAGAATAGGAGAGAAATACGGGTTGTTACATCATTAGAGGCACCTGTTAGGCATTGTGAGAGTTTAGTCACTAGGCATGTTAAACAGGGGAGGGGTAGACCAATAAAGACTTGGAATGAGACTATATGGAAAGACATGATGTGCTTAGGCATTAGTGAGATTATGACTAAAGATAGGGCAGAATGGCGACAAATGAGCCATATAGCCGACCCCACTATAGTGGGATAAAAGCTTGAGTGTTGTTGTTTATTTCCAACACAAGTTTTTATTCATTATATTCATCTTAGCTTGCATTCAATTGGGCAACTCAAAAGGCCTTCTTTTCTTCTTCTTTTTTTCCTGCATTTCTACCCTTCCATATCCGTGTTAAACCGGTAGACTTTGCTCATCCTTGTCTAAGCAGTCACCCTACCAAGCTTACTAGTATTATGAACTCATTTCTGGCCTGGGAAATAATTGTGAATGTGTCAAGAAGCATCCACAGAGGAAGGCTTTTATGCCTGTATAGTACATTACCAACCTCCGTCTCCTATTTTTCATTCCATTCTTGGCAAGAAGCCTGACTTAAAACCATTTCCTTTATGAAGTCTGAAGTACTTGTGATCTTATTATTGGCGAATTGTAATTAGTGCTTAAACCTCAACTTTCTTACATTTTAATGCTAAAAATTTGGTGAAAGAAGGGCACAATTAATTACTTAATTATTATGGATTTATTAGAAATGTGGCTTTAATAAAGCCTTACAATGGCAGTATATAGCAGACTCAAATAGTATCCCTAAAATATGTCTAGAACTGTTTTAACTCGTTCTCTTCTCTGTTTATTATTGTCTTCTCTATTTTGTTTCAGATTGAAAGACCTTTGCAGCGGCATGGTGGAAGGCTTGAACAGGGTGAGAATTATTGTGGCTCTTGTTTCGGTGCAGAGAAGGTATGTTTGCTGGAAGTCATTTCCTTGCATGGAGTTATATCGGTGGATTTTAATTACTAGTTGAATATGAGTACATTTCTTAAATACATACCTTTTTTTACTCTTTAATACAATGATGGTCCTTTTTGTTGTAGACAGACGATCAGTGCTGTAATTCGTGTGAAGAAGTTCAGGAGGCATATAGAAACAGAGGGTGGGGTCTGACAAATGTGGATCTGATTGATCAGGTACACAAGCATGCATGGATGAGAACTGGTGTTTTCCCCTAATTCTTAGTGTCTGAGCTTGATGAACAATATCTCTGTTGCAGATCATATCATGACGTTGTATGAGATGATTTTTTGTGGTCTATACTCTTATTTAATACTTTTATCGCTTCTTATTTATGCATGTGATTGAGGGAAGTTTGGAATTCCTTCGATTGAATCCGGCCAGAGTTCAGTCAATTAGGTTGCCTCGAGATTGTACAACCTGAGAGTATCTATATCTATTGATTTTCTTATACATATACATTATATATATATATTCTATTTATAGATATTTGAACTGCCTGGTTATTTCTTCAAAGAATAAACTTGAGTGATTTAGTCTTGGGTGAAGTTATTTTAAAAAATTTCAATCATAATATATTTACATCAAGAATTAACATTGAGTCAGTATGTTGTGTATAGTTATGGAGATGGTTATAAAAGATATTCAAAGCTTGATGTCTTGATTTATACTTTTTGCAGATGATATTGTTCTAAATGTTACATTCATAGAGTTTGTGTAAGGTACAACAACAGAGACATTGTCAAGAAGATAGATGGCTTTGAATTAGTAAACAGAGGTCGTCTTCATGCTACACAATTTTAGTAGGGATGATATTGATAAATATCAATCTATTTTATTAGAAGATAAAGATAACAAACACTATAACAGTAGGTCCGATCGGGACCCCACGTCATATCGAGCGCAGGGTTACGTAATGAAAATAAGCATTTATCATACTACGCACCACAGAGATAAAAAAACAACGGAAACATTTTATTTAATTAGTAAGAATGTTCTCATTTACACTAGGAATGTACACACAACCAATGTTTTGGCTGTAAGGCCTTACATGCTTTTGAACAAAAGTATATGGTAGTCTACATGGTATACATACTTCGGAGGCCGACAGACAATACATGAAAACTACAAAACAGACTTGGCCTTCGAGGGCCAGCTCAGCACTGAGCTTCAACCCGCTATTTCCTGCTCGGCTCGCCAGTACCTGTACCATCCACAAATAAGCGGTAAACGAGGGTCAGCTATGAGCTGACTACAAATCGTATAACTATCCCACCCCCGGCCATTCTAGCCGACTCCAAGGCGGTGGTACCACACTCCTGCAAGCAAGCCGTACAAGCAGTATATATATATATATCAAATGAAAGTGCAACTACTTTAAACAGAGTGAAGTTTCAAGCACATTCTATTCGTCTAGGTTGAGCTTTAAAATAAGTGAACCTAGATATGCACATGATGTTGGTTGGTCTACCCGAAGGTTCCTTCAACCGCCTAAGCATGAGGCTAACAAACATCAATCACAAATGTTGGTACGCACGACCACACGTCTTCATGCTCTCAAGGCATGTTAAGGTGAACTCTCGCACGAGCAGTTCCACCAATCCAAGTATTGTCAACTCAGATTCCGTTTGAACATTTTACTGGTCAAGCGAGTCAGCTCCGACTCAGTCTCTCCCATGGTTACAACCATGTTCTGGTTCCGAACACCATGGTGCAGGTTCGGTTCAGTCACTGCCTGTTGTTCAAGTCATCCTGGTCGCAAACAGGACGCGGGTTTAACTTCACCTCAGCCTGATCTCGTTTATCCACATTCATGCTACACACCTAAACCACTCGAGAGGATATAGGCTTCACGATCACTATCATCGTAGGAGGTCCAAGTGCACTCCACTATGGATTTGTGGAGAAGGTTTGCATTCTACCACCCTTAGTCCAACCTCTAGCAACGTAACACCCTGAATGTAACAAACAATATAATTGTAGGTCCGTCCGGGACCCCACACTATATCGAGCGCGCAAACAAAGAGTTACGTAATGAAAGTCAGCAATTAAAACTATGCAATACATAGATAAAAGCCAACGGAAACATTTTATGTAATTAACAAGAATGGCCACATTATCACTAGGAATGTACACACAACCACTGTTTGGCCTTAAGGCCTCACGCTTTTGAACGAAAGTGTAAAGTAGACTACATGATTTACATACTTCGGCGCGCAGACCGACAATACATGAAAATTACAAAACAGGCTTAGCCTTCGAGGTCCAGCTCAGCACTGGGCTTCAACCCGCTATTTACTGCTCGGCTCGCTAGTACCTGTACCATCCACAAATAAGCGGTAAATGAGGTTCAACTATGAGCTGATCACAAACCGTGTAACGATCCCACCCCCCGGCCATTCTAGCCGACTCCAGGGCGGTGGTACGCACTCCTGCAAGCAAGCCGTACAAGTAGTATATGTATATATATATCAAATGAAGGTGCAACTACTCTAAACAGAGTGAAGCTTCAAGCACATTCAATTCATCTAGGTTGAGCTTTAAAATAAGTGAACCTAGATATGCACATGATGTTGGTTGATCTACCCAAAGGTTCCTTCAACCGCTTAAGCATGAGGCTAACAAACATCAATCACAAACGTTGGTACGCACGACCACACGTCTTCATGCTCTCAAGGCATGTTTAGGTGAACTCTCGCATTCAACATAATGACGATATAGATGCGGATCTAACATCTAGAGTTATGGTTGAGTTGTTAAAATTGAGAAGTGTCTTAGAAGTACTAGATATGAGCGTAAGATTGCAATTAGATGTGTCTTCCCACGATTCCTATTAGCATGAAGATACCCCTTTTAGCTCCAATAGTGCTCCTGTGGCAACTTAAGAAAACTTGGAAGAATCTGCGGTTAAATCATAATATAATGAGCAATATGTGTGAATAACTGAGCTAAAATGGTACCTAAAATCCTATATGAATTTCACTTATCAGTGGTTAGGGCCTAGGACGAGCGTGCTCTGATACCACCACCACCACAACAGCAGAACCCATATAGTCCCCAATCATTGGGGGTATGGGCGGGGGAAGATTGGAAACAGACCTAACCTTTGGCACTATGCACAAAGTGGCTTCTCTCAGAGGAGAAAGACGTAACCTTTGACAATAAATGCACAAAGTTGTTGCTCACAGAGTACCACTGAAATAGTGGCCCCATATACCGTCGTGTTTGCTGCGGAATCATGCCCTCAAATCAAAGCCAAAGACCTCAGAGAGGGCAGACCCAAGAATCCATTTTGATTTATGTGCACATAACCATGCTTCCTTATAACGAGCTCTGATACCATGGTAACAAAATACAAGCATGATAATAATATAATGGGAGAGCTCCCGTTGTATATAAAGGAGTAATACAAGGAATATAAGGAAACTAATTTAATTCTAATTCTAACAAAAATTAATGTATTATGAGCCCATTGGGATATGCCATGATAGAAAATGTATAAATACTTTTCATCCTTTATTAAGGCTTAAAAAGACAAAATATATGTTTAAGCTTATTATAGCTAACAAGAATGCTCTTTAACACCATATACCCGAAATAAGGAAGAAAAATACTAGTGTTTTACTCTTTAATGTGCTGAGAATAGTCAAACACTCAATATAGATGTTTGGCTATCCACCTACAACCAATTGGTTTTATGTTGGGTGCTTAGGTTCTAATATGATATCAAAGTAGGTTAGGCCCAGCAACTCACTCACATGTCACCTAATTTTAAAAATAGTTCATGTGTTAGAGGCCAAATTTCGCGTGTGTGTGTTGAGAATAGTCATCAACGAAAAGCTAATGTAGCAATGTGCAGTAAGTGTAGTGCAAGTACCTGATGAAAGGAGATGAAGTCCACTGAGATGGTGGGTGCCGTTGAGCCCTTGTCAAATCTCTTCTATGTTTTCCACTTCATAACCAATCCTCGAGGAGAAATAGTGTGACAAGCTAATTAAGTGATATGGTCACCTTCCGGCTAGCCTTCCGGTGATTCAATTCTTATGACCTTCTCACATATAGATCCATGACTCCTCCACACACTACCAATTTGTTTTAAGTTTGGATGCTTAGACTCTAACAGTGTGCTCCAAATATTCATTAAAATTATTCGAGAAATAGGCATTAGATTTACTGTCAAACTCATAGTGAGATATGATTGCTAAAACATAAGCAACACGGGACAAGGAAATGAGGATTGTACTATGGAACTAAAGGATGACTATAGTGCAACACTTTCAAAATAATCAGAACTGTCCATCATATTTATTATCTATAACAACAACAACAACACTCAAGCCTTTATCCCACCATAGTGGGGTCGACTATATGGATCCTTTGTCGTCATTGCGCCCTATCTTTAATCATAGCCTCACTAATGCATAAATACATCATATCTTTCGTTATAGTTTCATTCCAAGTCTTTTTTGTTCTACCCCTCCCCCGTTTAACATGTCTAGTGACTAAACTCTCACAACGCCTAACATGTGCCTCTAATGATCTCCTATGTACATGTCCGAACCATCTTAAACGAGCTTCTCGCATCTTCTCTATAATTGGCCCCATTCCCGTCTTATCCCTGATACATTCATTCCTAATTTTATCTAGTCTCGTGTGACCACACATCCACCTAAGCATTCTCATCTCCGCAACTCCCATTTTTTGCTCATGTACACCATTCACTGCCCAACACTCAAAATCGTAGAGCATTGCTGGCCTAATTGCAGTACGGTAAAACTTGTCTTTAATTTTAATGGTACTTTACGACCACATAAGATCCCAGACGCGCCTCTCCACTTCAACCAACCTGCTTGGATTCTATGTATCACATCTTTATCTACACCTCCATCTTTTTGAATTATTGATCCCAGATAATTAAAGCACTCACTGCGGGAAATATTTTGGTCACCCAATTTAATGACGGAGTCATCCGACCTTCTTGCACTACTACATTTAAGCTCTATATACTCTGTCTTTGCCCTGCTCAACCTAAACCCCTTCTTTTCTAAAGTTTCTCGCCAAGATTCAAGTTTCACGTTTACACCCTCGCGCGTCTCATCGACCAAAACAATATCATCTGCAAATAATAAGCACCAAGGTATTGCTTGTTGGATCTGTCCGCTGAGCTCATCTAAGATAAGGGTAAAGAGATATAGGAAATTCCTGTGTTAATCCTTCAGATGACCTCACCCTGGTCACTGAATTTGTATACATATCGTTGTTTACGTCAATGTATGATACATTTACATCTTTCTTTTCTAAGACTCTCCACAAGACCTCTCTTGGAACTATCATAAGCCTTCTCCAGATCGATAAACAACATTTGCAAATCTTTTTGTTTTTCCTGATAGTTGTCAATGAGTCTCCTCAAGAGATGTATAACTTCCATGATTGACCTTCCTGACATAAATCCAAATTGATTCTTTGAGATGTTAGTCTCTCGTCTTACTCTTCTCTCTATTACTCGTTCCCATAGTTTCATAGTATGACTCATTAATTTAATTCCCCTTAATTGACACAATTTTGTATATCTTCTTTATTCTTATACAAAGGTACCAAAATACTTTCTCTCCATTGATCTGACATCCTCTTTATCTTCGGTATCATATTTATTATCTGTTTATACAACAACAACAACAGAACCCATATAGTCCCCAATCATTGAGGGTATGGGCGGGGGAAGATTGGAAATAGACCTAACCTTTGACACTATGCACAAAGTTGTTTCTCTTGGAGGAGAAAGACCTAACCTTTGACAATAAATGCACAAAATGGCTGCTCACAGAGTACCACGAAATAGTGGCCCCATATACCCTTCGCGTTTGCTGCGGAATCATGCCCTCAAATCAAAGCCAAAGACATTAGAGAGGCAAACCCAAGAATCCATTTTGATTTATGTGCACATAATCATGCTTCCTTCATTCAGCATCCAGAGCATTGGTGAAGCACATCAATTTATTATCTGTTTATATTAAAATAAAATAAAATCTATAATATTTATTATGAGAATACCATAGTACTATAGTGCGACACCATCAAAATAAATAGGGCCTATGCCCGTTTCACTCGTAACAATAAAGGGCGCAAAGATTAACCTTCTTAGAAAATAAGGTAAGTTGATATAAAGGAAAACTTAAGTTGGTACGATATAAATCCATATGATATATAGGCTTAATTCATTTTAGTAGTAGTTTAAATAATGTGTTTCCAGTGAGTGTGAGTACACCAATATCCAAGAAGTTTGAATTAAGTTGGTTGATTATCATTTAGTATCAACTTAACTGATATCTGCAAATTCATGTTTTAACATGTTCATACCGGCTTATTATGTAGTTGGAAAATATATTTTTTAGATTTTAGCACGTAATAACTTTTATGGAAGATATTGATAGCTCTCATGTTTTAGTGCAAGAGAGAGGGTTTTGTTCAAAAGATTAAGGAGGAAACAGGTGAAGGATGCAACATCAAGGGCTTCTTGGAAGTTAGTAAAGTAGCTGGAAACTTCCACTTTGCTTGTGGAAAGAGCTTCCACCACCCTAACCTTAATGTGCCAGAGATATTGGACTTGCAACTTGGGAGTTTCAATGTATGCATAAATCATTTTTCATTCATGAAAATTCTTCATTCATACTGTCCACTATTATTCTCTATGTAACTGTATTCTCACATTTCTATGAAAATTTTAGATAAGTCACAAAATAAATCATCTCACATTTGGAAAAGATTTTCCAGGTGCTGTAAATCCACTTGATGGGTAAGCAGGGTTGTTTAGGTTTCCATTTCTAAAACCTTGTAAATGTTTTATTATTTAGTGTTTCATCATTAACTAACACCTGGCTTTGATGAAACTTCAGTGCAGAGTGGAAAGAACCAGCACTGTCCGGAATATACCAATATTTCATCAAAGTGGGTTCAAGATTGATTTTTTTTCTTCTACTTTCCAGACTGATTCATTGACCGTGGATTGATCTTGAAAATATCTGATTTGAATGCTTATTTTGTCTTTCAGGTCGTCCCAACAATCTACACGGACATCAGAGGACGGAAGATTCACTCCAACCAAGTAAAGAGCTGAAATTATACGTCGCATTTCCTTCTAGTTAATATTACATGCTCTACTATAAATCTTCTGGCGTCTCTTACAGTTTTCGGTGACGGAGTATTACAGAGATGGAAATACTTATCCCAAGTCACCTGCTGGGGTATATTTCTTTTATGACTTTTCTCCCATTAAGGTAAGAGATTTATGGAATTCCTTGTCTATTTGTTAGTAGAAAAGGTCAGCTAATGGTTGTTTAGTATATTTTTTACCATAATTTTTGTAATGTTTTTTGATGTGTAATTATGACATGCATATAGAAATTGGTTATGGATTTGATTAATTATTTTCATTTCTTCTGAATAAAGATTCTACATTATATCTCGAATTTCCCCGTTGATGAATGTAGTCCAAGGGTTCTAATTTCACAGTTTTCTACTTCATCGTAGTACAATCCCAAATAATTTTTTGCTTCTGTTTTGTAAGCCTATTTAAGACCCCCTTAGGGGAACCTTAGCGGAAGAATGAGGTAAGCAAGAACTTGAGTCTCTTCTTGTCCCTGTTTTGAGATTGTGGTAGCTTTCTCCTCCCAAGACACCCCGCTTATGCAGCCTCATCAAGGTTCCATAGTATGCCCGCCTCCATCGACTTCACCTCCAGCCTCCTCTCCAGCGAAGCTTCCAACGAGTCACGACAGGCCTATGAAAGTTTACTTCTAAAAGATTTTGTTTAAATGTTACATTAATATTTGGTATGTTTTCATCATTAGCGTTATTATCCTCATCCAAATTATTGTGGCCAGCTTTTAGTGAATCTTCAGTCCCCATTCAGTCAAGTTAATGCTTACTAAGATTTTGTTATTTGTAACTCTTTTTGGCACAATTTATAGCCATGATATGTTGGTTTTACTCCATTCTTCCGCATTAATTCCTTTAACATATTGTTACGAGCCTTTTTCGGGATTTCGTTGGAGGTGGCGGTGGAGGCGAAGATACAAGAGGAGCCGAGCTCTACCTGCAACGAGGGAAAGAGTAAGAAGGGGAACTGTGCTCAACCCTAACCCTAGAATTTGAGGAAGAACGGAAAACTAGAGAGAGGAAGATAACTTGGTTAATTTCATTCATAATGCATACAATGACCTAAGAGGTCAATTTAAACGACTTAAAAGCAGCGTGTGTGTAAATACCAAAAAATAAAAGTAGATGTGTGAATATTAAAACCTAACGACTCTAATTAGTCGTAACTACAACGAACACTTGAAATAACATACATAAAGACACGTAAATGAAATATGCTTAACCGGCGGCGGATGGTGGGGACCCATAACATCTCATTCGTCCTTCAAATTGAGCTTGTCCTCAAGCTCGAACGAGGCTCGGATGATGTGACCGTCTGGCTCCTTAATTTCATACCAGAACAACTCTCGATAGCGCGTTGCTGTGGCTGCTGCCGCATCGAGTGACTGGTCATCATCGTGCGCAGAGGTGTCAAGATGGATTACATGGCTCTGGAATGGCGGGGGCGCTCGCAGAAGGAAGACTGTCAGAAAGAATCTTTGGAGTGGGGGAGAGTGTGCCCAGGGGATTTAGACAAGTCGAGAAAGACGGAGGACTGTGTTGAAAGTGAACTGCGGCGATGAGTAGCGGTGGCGCCGACGTGGGGGCGGTGGTCGGATGGAATGGATCGAGAGGGACCACCAGAACAGGTGACTGGAGCGGAGTCTGCGAAGTGGAGAATGCAAGAACGACTGGCGATGCAAAATGAGGCGGCACCACCTCGGAGCTCAGAGGCGATGAGGTAGGTTGTGAGAACAGTGGGGAGTGAACAACCGGAGGTGATGGTGGAGCGACCATAATTGCGGAGAGCGGCAGAGCTTCTTCGAGTGCAGGTGGCATCGAGGATGGTTGTGGTTGGATCGGACCGCCAAAGTGGTGGTCAATGCTGGAGGTGAGTCGCGCAAGCGTTGCGTCATATGATACTAACATCTCCAGCAATTTCTGAGACATCGAACGGAAGGCGGCCCCTTCTGCGACACTTATCTTCATGACGACTGGTGACTTAATCACTTGAAGTAAGAAGTAATCAAGGAATAAAAATGAAGGAGCCTCCAGTTGGGAACAGACAAGATAGATGCATGCCGTGGGGTCGAAATTGAATAGGATGGCTTGATTAAGCTACAAACAACTCTAGATGGACTGGGAGCAGCGCCAGAAGGCTCTGGTTGGACTGGATGAAGCGATAAGATGAAGTGAGGAAACGTCGGTTGCAGGAGATTGGGACGATGGTGTAGACATACTGCTTCGTCGATTGCAGCGGATGTTGAAAAGGCAGGATCGGCAGACGGTGCGTCGATCGCAGGGGAAAGGAGATCCCGTCGAGGTCCGTGGATTGCAGCCGAGGAAAGAGGATCGAAGATGTTGTTGGATAATAGGAAATTGTTAATTAACTTCAAAAGAGGTCTCCTAGATATAGGGGTAGAAATTACAAGGGTAAGAATGGAAATACCAAAATAAAATGATGAAAAATAAACACAATTCTAACACTCCCCCTCAAATTGGGCGTGTGATGTCTTGCATGCCCAACTTGCACATGATTTTTCTAAATGCACTTAGAATTAATCCTTTGGTGAGAACATAAGCTAATTGTTGATCAGAAGGGATAAATGGTGTGCTCACAACTCCTCTTTCTATGTTCTCTTTGATGAAGTGGTGATCAACCTCCACGTGCTTTGTGCGGTCATGTTGGATAGGATTGTGAGCAATGTTAATGACAACTTTGTTATCACAATAAAGTCTCATCGGGTCCTTGTTTTCCATGCCAAGATCATTCAAAAAGAGACCTAATCCACAGTCTTTCGCAAATCCCATGAGGCATAGCTCTGAATTCTGCCTCAGCACTTGACCTGGCAACCCCATGTTGTTTTTATTTCTCTAGGTTACCAAATTACCACTGACTAAAGAACAATATCCAGAGGTGGATCTCCGGTCATCAACCAAGCCAGACCAATCAACATCAGTATAGTTCAACAGTTAATTCTTTGCTCGGGTAGAACAATATACCCTTTCCAGGAGAGGACTTGAGATACCATAGGATCCTGTGAGCAACCTCTAAATGACGCATTTTTGGTGAGTGCATGAACTGACTGATGACACCAACAACGTAAGAAATGTCCGGGCGAGTATGAGATAAATAGATAAGGCGACCAACCAGTCGTTGAAATCCAGTGATATCTGCTACCGCTTCCCCCATCATCTCTTCCCAATCAATGGTTGACTTCAATTGGGGTGTCGACAGGTCTACACCCACTCATCCCAGATGACTGAAGCAAGTCTAGGATGTACTTTCTCTGAGCTATAAATATCCCATGCTTTGACCGAGCGACCTCAATTCCCAGGAAGTACCTGAGATTTCTTAGGTTTTTCACTTCAAAGTTCTTTACCAGTCTTTGTTTCAGAGTTTGGATTTCTTCTGTGTCATTGCTCATTGCCCGTTATAATAATATCATCCACATAAACAATGAGAGCAGTTAATCTCTCATGCTTGTGCCTTACAAATAAAGTATGATCGACATTGCTCTGTGAGTATCCAAAGGTGACCATAGCTCTATGGAATCTCCCAAAATAGGCCCGAGGGAACTGCTTTAAGCCATACAAGGCCTTCTTCAGCCTGCATACCTTTCCCCCAGATCCTTCTGGGGTAAGACCAGGTGGTAAAGACATGTATACTTCTTCTTCCAAGTCCCCATGAAGAAAATCATTCTTTTCACATCCAAGTGGGTCAAAGTCCACCCTTTGCAGGCAGCACACGAGAGCAAAACTCTTATAGACTTTATATTTGCCACAAGAGCAAAGGTTTCTTGATAGTTGATCCACATGGTTTGAGTATAGCCCATACCACCAATCGAGCCTTGTATCGTTCAACAACACCTTGAGAGTTATGCTTGATGGAGAACACCTACTTACACCCAACCACGGTCTTTCCTGGAGGTAAAGGAACCAAGTCTCATGTGCAATTCTTTTCCAGCGCCAACATTTCCTCACGCATGACATCTTGCCATTGTTGGTGCTCAATAGCTTCCTGCCAGGTTGAGGGGGATAATGAGTCATAGGACACAAAGTGGGACAACGGATGTTGGGTAGAGATACAATTACCTTTAGTCCCCGAAGATGGATCTGATGTTGGAGCGGGTAGCCTGAGCGAAGCCGATGTACCTTGACCTACATCTCAATGAAGATTGAGGTGTTGAATGATTCTTTACAGCGATCCACCATATTGAGATCTCTCCGAGATATCCGAATCTAAATGGTGCACAATTAGAGCAGGTTGGATGTATTAGGAACCAAAGAGACAACATTTCGCATCATCCCAAGTGAAGGCCAATGATCACCTCAACATCGCCAAAGGAGGCATTGAAATAAATCCTTGAGTTCATGCAATTCTTTGGGTGGAACAATATTGAAAAGTCCAAAGGTCAGCATGTGCCTAGTTATGTGGACAGTCTCAAGGGATTTTGATGTAGGGTAGGATGGGTAAGTGGATCTTAATAATGCAAACCTTAAGTGTAATGCTGGGGAAATCAAACCCTAGGATGATGTGCATGCAATGAGTGATCTGACGGTAAATCACAAATAATAATTAAAGCGCAAGTCTCACGCAGTTAGCATAAGCGGTTACAAATAATTTCAAAAGGTAAGCATGTTAAGCTTTCATCTAGTAGGAGGGCCAAAAACTAACACGCGCAAGTGATAGAGGTCCTGCAAATCATGATTAGTCTCAAAATAAACTCACTAACATAGATTGACATCCACGGGAATATAAGTGATCTGATTCGTACAATAATGCTGAAAACAAATAAGCAAACAGTAAAACTCACGGGTGAGGGGCCGAAGGCGAAGAAGGGGTGGATATCTTGTGATCGTCGGAGCGGCGGAGGCCACAAATTCGAGTCCACAAATTCGAGTCCACAAGATTTGGCTATTGCAACTGTCTTCATGTTGTCCACTGTCATGTACAATATGCCTATCTTCGCAGGCATTTCCATAACACCTTCAGTAACCTTCCATCATCCTTAGTCTTCCCTAAACACCAAAAACAAATAAAAAAAAAACATAAAAATAATAGCGCGACGAGCCGGACGCGCTCGCGGTCTCGGATCGCCGATCCGATCATCGCCTCCTGCGCGAATATACAAAAGTGGGCCCCGCCAACTGGCGACCCATAGTCTGATGACGATCCCCATCATCATCCTTCCATCATCCTTCTCTAAATTTTTCTAGTCCAGGAATATACCTGACATTTTGCAACTTCCATTGAATTAATCAAAGTTTCTCTCTCTTTCTCTAAGTTCTTCTTTCTCTCTTTCTCTCCAGTTCCTTTCTCTTCATCCTCATTCTAGAAAGACTCGCTTTGTTCCTCTCCCCTCGCATTCTCCATGGGTTGAGCTCGACTCCCCTTGTATCTCCGCCTGCACCGCCACCTCCGACGAGATCCCGGAATAGCTCCATAACAGATTTCAATGCTCGTGCCATCATTAGAGAAAAAAATCTGCAGAAAGTAAAGAAACCATATTTTACCATTGCTAGGTCCACAACCGCACTAGGGTTCTCTATTTTTTCTCGTAATTACTGACCACAAGGGATGGTGTCCTTTCTATCAGACAGAATCTAGGGCTACAAGCATAAGGTTTCAACTACTAGTCTCCCGCAACCTCCACCCAACTCACGTCAAATAACTGACGACCTAACATACCCATTGAGGCCCCGTTTGGCGGGGCGGATCCGTGCCGGTCGCGCGCAGCCCGGCCGCGACCGCCTCACATTTAGCTGGGCCGCGTCCGGGCGGTGGGGATCCGCCCCGCCGCTAAATTCCCACGAAACTGCGCGGATTTCATCCGTGCCGCGGGAATCACGGCGGCCAAACTCGCCCTGAGTCTCTCAACGGGAGTCCATTATTATCTCACGCATCTCCAGTCTATTTTTTAACCGGTTCTTCGCGATGCGTGCAACAGGTTATCTTCACAGAAGAAAACAAATCATTCCTGCACTTCTTGACCAACGTCTGTGCCATAATCGGAGGTTCTTCTCCTCTCCCAATATCTTTGTTCGCAGTTCCGCGAAGAACTTGATTTTGACTTCGATTCATTTCATAAACATGTAGGTGTTTTCACCGTGGCGGGCATCTTAGATTCTTTCGTGTATCACGGCCAGCGGGCGTTGAAAAGGAAACAGGAGCTCGGAAAGTACAGGTGATCCGCCCCGAGTTAGACGAAGTCATTCTACTGAAGCTTCCGCTGGTCGTGCTGATTTGAAAAGAAACTTCGGCGGCAGCAACAGAAATTGTGAGTGTTATTTAATTTTGTAACTCTTTAAAAACGGCTTCTAAGTTGATGCCTGAACGCCGCCGCCTTTTAATCAATCATATTTGTTTCAATGACAATGTCTCCTGATTAAATTTTTAGATATTTTTTTTGTCCTCTTTTCTTCTATCAGATTTGATCTCCCTCTAAAACAAGAATTTTCTGATTTTTGTGGTGTACACATAGCATGCATATTTTTTTTTCTTTTATCTTTAAGCTTGATCTCAGCCATCCAAAGAGAATTGGATGGCTGAGTTCTGCACCTCTGCAGTGATCATGATTGCAACAACTGAATTTTCTTTCGCGATTCATTCAGTTTATTGCTTGATATTCGCAATTATGCATATAATTGCGCCCCAAGTGTACAACCCGTATTCGCCGAGTAGGCCCCCCCTGCCAACTGGCGAAACCTGGGTCGTCCGGATCATTCGCCGGGTCACTCGCCCAGGCCAAGGAAGGTAAAAATGCCCCCGGATTGGTGGGGGTAAGCTGTAGGAGAGAAGGCGCTAGGCGAGTGGTGCCCTCACGGACCATTCGCCCAGAAACGTGGGCATTCGCACAGCCAGGCGGATGCCCAGCGAATGGTGCAACCATGTGGTATCTCGTTCTCGGCTCTCCAATCTTCCTCTCCATTTGTGGCGGCCTTCACCCGTGGTGTCATAACCTCGAACTCTATGGGGATGACGGCCTCGCAGCCGTGAGAGAGCTTGAAAGGGGTCTCTCCCGTGGCGGTGTTGGGGGTGGTTCTTAAAGCCCATAGGACCGAGGGGAGCTGTTCCACCCAATTGCCTTTGAGATTTTCCACCTTCTTGAGCAAGTTCACGATGACCTTGTTCGCCGCCTCCACCTGCCCGTTGCTCCTGGGATGGTGAACGGACGCAAACCTGAGGTCTATGCCCAACTGGCCACAGAAGCTGATGAATTCCTCGCTTGCGAACTGCGGTCCATTATCCGTGACTATGGCCTGCGGAAGCCCGTGCCGACAAATGATCTCCCCCCATACGAAGTTGCGGATTACCTGGGAGGTGACCTTAGCCAACGCCTTGACCTCCAACCACTTTGTGAAGTAGTCAATCATGACTAGGAGAAATCTCCTCTGTCCACTAGCCTGGGGGAAGGGTCCTACCAGATCCATTCCCCATATGGCGAATGGCCAGGGCGCCGTGATACTCTTTAGCCTCTGAGCTGGCATGAGCTGAAGCGGGGCGAACATTTGGCACTTCTGGCATCTCTTGGCGAAGGCTGCCGCGTCTTTACTTAGGGTTGGCCAGAAGTACCCCTGCCTTATTATCCTTGCAGTCGGAAGCTTCGGCGCAGATCATCGAACGCGTAGATGGAACCTGTGGGAAGCTGGTGGAACCAGTCCCTTGCTTTCTCCTTCAGGGTGGTCGCGAAGAGTCGGCATTGGAAAGAATCCGACATGGGAAGGATTGAAGTCATGTCTTCGAACCACTGCAGGTGCACAACCGGATCCTCCTTGCCGGTGTAGTAGGACATCTCCGGCCCACGAAACCCTTCTGGCACTGGGGCCGAGAGGATCATCTCGCAAAAGGGGCTCCCTTCCCCTGCTCGGCGAGTGGTCCTCTCGTGCGGGACCAACTCACACACCTCAGCACTCGCCGGACTGCTGAACAGCTGCCGTCCGGGGAGATCTCGCGCGCTTCCTTCTGCTGGTACCTCCTTCCCCGACCGCTGCCCCGGTGCGTTCTCGCCAATCTGCAAAGGCGGGACCACTGGGACCGCCGGGGTCTCGCACTCGCTCCTTGCCGCGAGAACTGTCTGCAGGACCTCTCGCTTAAACTTCTCAAATATCTCCAGCCACTCCCCTGCCGCTGGTGGCTGCGAGTGACCTGAGTCAGAACCATTTCCTCCATCTCCCGTCATCGAAACTAGCTTGGGATTTTCTTTCACCGGCTACGGTCCACGCTCACCGCACCAAAATGTTGAAACCAGCAACTGGTCTCTTGAGTTCGGACCCACTGGGGGTGTAGCCGATGCTTATATCTCCCTCACTAGACTCTCTTGACGGTGGATGCTGGAAACGGAATAGACCCAAGGCTGAAGCGAGGAGGTCCCGCCACACACCCGGAAGATCTTAGAGAGCTTCCCCTCCCAAACCAAAGCTCAACCGAGCACCTTGGAGGGCGCTGGCTGCCAACCAAAACTGGCCTAGAGGAGAGGATTCTCTAAAATCGGATCTCCTCCAAGGTGCCCTTAAGGGTCTATTTATAGTTTTCCTAGGCTGGTCTGTAAATTGCCTGAATCCGCCTTTTAATTTTACTAACCGCACCCCAAATTGGTCTGTTAATAGCCTAACTCCGCTGTTCCGAAGGGCTATTTGCAGCCCACCAGGGGTATTATGGTCATTTTCCCCTCACACCCATTTGGGCGAATGGTCCGTGAGGGCACCATTCGCTGGGCATCCGCCTGGCTGTGCGAATGCCCACGTTTCTGGGCGAATGGTCCGTGAGGGCACCACTCGCCTAGCGCCTTCTCTCCTACAGCTTACCCCCACCAATCCGGGGGCATTTTTACCTTCCTTGGCCTGGGCGAGTGACCCGGCGAATGATCCGGACGACCCAGGTTTCGCCAGTTGGCAGGGGGGGCCCACTCGGCGAATACGGGTTGTACACCAAGACCAGAACTTTTGGATTCTCGTTCGCGAAGGAATGGTTCAGTCCCGCAATCGACGGGCGAAATTTATATTGGGATCGAAAACCATATTGTTGTTTTTCATCTAGGGGCTTAAACTTTTGTGTTAAATATGCTTTTTTGAATTTTTTTTTTGTGGCATAAATTTCTCGTCGGCTTTTTGTCACTCTCAAACAAGTCGTGTCAGAGTTAGGTTTTCTTAGGATCGAGAATGTTTTTATAGTTATTTTAGGATTTCCATGACGCCTCCACGTGGTTGAATGCGCTCTTGGTATTTACAAAAGTTTAGGGTTAAGGAGTGCTGGCTGATGTGTAGAGCTCTCGCGTCTTGTAAAAGATTGTCAAGCCGCACGGGAGCATGAGAAGATTAGTCGCAATTCGCACACCGACTAGAATTGAGGCAACTGCTGGGTAAGAGAGAATTTCGTTCATTCCGAACCCATCAAGTACTCACTGTGCAGCTCAAAAGGTCAGAGCATCAGTTGAAATCGCAACCCAAGTGCTCTCCCACAACCCCATTTTCACGATTTAAGATTGCTCCAATTTTGCCTGCCGCTGCTACGGTATCGCTTTTGCTTTCTTTTCCACTACCAAGGCTTCGTTTGGCACGGCTTATTTGCTCCGGTGAGTTTGGTCAAAAACTTCATTTTCATAGAATATATGTTTGGCAAGACAGAGATTATGACCGCTACCCAAGAAAATGAATTAGTTTTGAGCATAAAATGCATGAATTTTTTTAGGTGAGGTCCAACGTTCACGAATGATGGTTCATGACCACCGCAACCACCGCGCTAAACTAAGCCTAAGATGTTTCAGTTCACCAGGTTGTCTCTTGTCTGCCCATGAATTCAGCGGCATTTCAAACGGTTAACCTATTCGAAAATCTCCTAGGCTCCAAGTTATCAAAGTGTTAAGCCGCTCGTTGCAGCTGGAGGCCTGATACTCAAGAGCTCAGACGAAATCACCTCCTATGGATATCCGATAAGAGTACTTAAAATGTAATGGCGTCTCGCTTGCGAACCGATTGACAAATGCGAAATAATAAACTCGTATCTTTGATGTGGTTGACCGAACAAACAAAATGTCAGCCGGTAGATCAACCATCGCACACAACACTAGTAGTTGTATGGTGGCTCAACAGAGATCATCAAATAATAATTATTGATGATGTATGCTATATGTTGAAATGGTCATAATAATTTTATTTTCATTAAATCCTATGTTAAAAAATGTTTTAAGAACCGGACTGAACTGGACGGTCGGATCGTGAATCGGCCTATAAATTGGTTTGATCGTCTTAAGAACCGTTGGTTGAACTGCTAAAACAGCCAACCGATCACGATTTTGGAAATCCGTGCGGTTCTCAAATCTTAGCTCGAAAATATTTTTTTTATTTAGATTCTACACGTGCTAGACAAAACTACGAATGGATTCTAAGCAATATATTCTACCCAAAAATTATTATCTGTTATATCCAACTTAATTTGATTTAAAACATTATTAAATTCTTGAACATTCTTCTTGTTTTAGGCTTCGTTTGGTTGGGCGTTTCACCTCCTCCGTTTGGAGCAAACGCCATCGGACGACGGGTAAACAAACGGGCGCCGACGGCATTTGCTTCGTTTGCACCCGCCGGATCGAGAAAAAGAAGTCGAAATGGAGCGTTTCCAACCCCGCCTCCCCCTCCGGTTCCAATGCTCCGTTTGGACCCGCCGGTTGCATCCGCCGCCGCCGAACCAAATGAAGTCTTAGTAAACTTAATAACGCTAGGTTTGAAGTAAATTTGATGTGTCAAAATATTTTAATATAATTATAATTATGATAATATTTAAATAATTTAAATAATATTTTTTTATTAAGAGTTCAACCGGTCAAACCAATCTAGGCTCCGTTCGGCATGGGGGTGGAGGTCGCGATCGCGGTGAACCCCATACCTCACCTAAGGAGCTTCATCCACTTTTATGTTCAAAACTAAGGTTTCGTTTGGCATGGCTTATTTGCTCCGACGAGTTTGGTCAAAAACGTCATTATAATATAATGTATGTTTGGCGGAAAATACTTAGGTACGTGTGACGTTTCGAAAGGAAGGTGCGCAAATTGTATTTGTAGGCCAAAATACAGTGTTTTTTAAAAAATAAGTTACAGAATATTAATTTACATATTTTTATGATCATTTTAAGATCTAATATGTATATGTTACAGTCTAAAAATACACGTGTTAAAAAGTGATTTTTTTAATACAGTTACAGTTGTAAATTACATATATTTTTACGACTGTAACTATAACTATGAATACAGTTACAGTCGCAATTTCAACTAAAAATATTGTCCCGTACCATCCTATATGAACGTTAAGCGTACAGAAAATTTTCTCATGTTTGGCAAGACAAAGGTTAAAGAAGATAAACTAGTTTTGAGCAATAAATACACCGCTGCGCCAAACGAAGCCTAATTTTGGTCCAAATTAATTGGAGCAACGGCGCCGCGCCAAACGGATAATCTCAAACCTCTCCTTCTTCCTGTTCAATGCCCTACCCAATTATGAAAACCTTCGTGTTAATAATAAAACTATGTAATTCCCTTTAAATTTGTGACCTCGGACTATCTTGACTATTTTTCGAATTTTAGCTGCTTTACAAGTTAATTCGGGATTTCGTCTCTTAATTAGGAGGAAAATTTAGGTCCGCGACCCGGGTCTTAAACATGGTCCGCATCAAATCTAGCAGTGAGATCAATTATCAGGCCGCCAGCAAAATGTGCGATTAAAAAAAATGATATCCGGCCAAATTTTAAAGTGGAAATTTTATTTTATAAAAAAACGTTTTTTTTTGTTTTTGGTGAGTAAATTTTTTATCCGTAATTAGTGAGTAATAAACAAGGTTTGATATGAAATGGAAAAATCTGTGACCATTGGGAGAATTTTCTGTACGCGTAGTGTTTGATGGGATCATGCGGGACATTATTTTTATATTTATAGTTATATTTACAGTCGTAAAAACATATATAATTTACAAATGTAACTGTATTAAAAAAATCACTTTTTAACACGTGTATTTTCAGACTGTAACATATACATATGAGATCTTAAAATGATCATAAAAATAGGTAAATTAATATTCTGTGTTATATTTTTTTTAAAGAACTGTATTTTGGGCTAAAAATAAAATCCGCGCACAGAAAAATAGAAACGTTACACGTACATAAAATTTTTCGTTGGGGGAAGGAAGATGTACGGAAAGGTAGAAGGGGGGTGGGGTTACAGCTACCGGAACGGTGAGCTGACCGTAGCATGGTACGTTCAACGTGATGCATACATCAAAAAAATGCACAACTTGATTGACGGCCGTGATGCAGCCCGCGTACCATGCATCATGTAAGTTCAATGTACGGAAATGCACATCTTCTAGGTGCATTTTACCTATTGTTAATATAAATCATATTTTATTATTTGAAGCAGATTTTGTAAAAAAAACACGAAATATTAATTACAGTATTTTTATAATCATAAGTAAAGATTTGTCTATAGCTCCGTTTGGGGGGACTTATTTTCACCGGTCAAGCGGTTACGACCGCATGAACCGGACCTTAATTAAGGTCGGGTTCATGCGGTTGTAACCGCTTGACCGGTGAAAATAAGTCCCCCCAAACGAAGCCATAATTTTAGTAACTTCTGAAAAATACAATCAATTTTTTTTCAAATATGACGAAATTTACTTTAAATGTTATAAAAATAGCACAATTAATATTCCGTAAAAATTTTGTGCAAAAAACTATTTTTTTGAACATTCAAATGTGATTTAGAGAAAAAAACATTCATCGCAGAAGGAGAAATATTTAGGTACGGGTAGCGTACAAAAGCAAGATGTGTGTGAGATCTAGCCGGTCCAATCAGCCATCAGACGATTAGTAAAAAAACCCTTTAAAAAAGCAGTCTTTTCGATCGGACGGCTGTCAGCCGATCGAACTAGCCTATCGGCATGCCAAAAATTTCATTACTTATTTGAATAAAAAAAATCTATAATACAAATGAAATCCTCTGTCCGAACTAATAAAAAACATACTCAACCTTAATATTCTAGTTTCTGCATGCCGCAAACACTCGCCTTTTTCCCAACCCGTACGTAGCCCTGAATCGCAGGTGTTGTTCGCGTCCGGCCTTCACCTGCCCTTACCAAGCCCTTCTACTTTGTTTTTCCTTGATCCCGCCGGCCACCTCTAAAACTATATTATTATTATTATTATGACGTCTATATAAGCAGCTCGCGTATGACTATTAGCAACTCATAGATAAAAGCAGCAGAGCAAAGCGCTACTTGCAGCCCACTTAATACTGACAATACAAAAAAAATTTAAACATACAATAATATGTAATGATCAAAAGAAGCCAATAATACTTTAAATAACAACCCATTATTTTTTTTATAAACACAGCTATGTAAGCCTCCAAAAAACTATCAAAATATATGATAAAAGGCATGTCTCAGTGCAAAAAATAACTAAAAAAAATAGTAAATAACTTTGTCAATATATTTGCAATAGTATGTAAATTTTGTTTTGTGGCTTACCATATTTTTGCAAGTAATACATTTTGAAACTTAATATATAACCCCAAAAGTCCTAAAAATTACACCATGTATATGTAGTGTAGTTTTATAATATGTTGAAATAATACGTGGAGTTATTGAAATGAAATAATAATAATTGCGCACATCATTCTAATCTTTGAATCACGTTATGTATTATTGTTTGTCAACCTCTATGTGATACCTTGCCCAGATAGGAAATACTCATGGCAGTGGACATTCTTCACTCAATTGTAATTGTATGTAATGATATCCATTTCTAAAACCAAGGCAAATAAGTTTCAGAAGGAACCGAATGTAACAGTAGAAAAGTAAACGATTGTTCGAACGAGAAATGCATAAGTTGGACGTTGTAGCAAGATGCAACTACAAGTCTCATGTCCGACATCAACATCCACTTCTCTATCAGCACCAGGACCATTTGACAATCTAGGGTGTTCAACAACTCAACCCTTCTAGTCATCTCAAAAACGTCATTATACAACATCTCATGTTCATATAATTCTTGAGAAAGATTATATCTGAATTTATTCCAATTGTCATTTTTATACACTGCAACACTAATAACTTCATATTCACAATGATCATCGCCCATCACATCAATGAAATCTATAATATACGAAGAGATATAAGATGACATTTATTTCTGACCTTCTCTATAAATTTGCATCTAGTCTTCACTACTTTTCTTGCAGCCTTTAAATTTCATGTTGGTATTTACTGGTTTTTGTTCAAGCATCAAGATGTGCTCAAAGTGTGAAGGAATTGTATTTGTGGGTTGCAATCATCCGTGAATATCTTTCAACTATCTTTAGGACGACCTTTTGATTTTGTAGGCATTCTGGGTTAATGTTTGATTAATTTGAGGGTTAATATCTCCTCATGCTCATTTTTAAGATCATTTGACTCATTTGTTTCCCCCGTAGAAAGTTCATTCTCGTTCTAACATAAGACACTCCAATATTTTATGAATCAATCCTAATGAAAAACATTACATTTGCTTGATGTATGATATAAGTTCATGTGCTCATGAAAGTACAAATGTATACCGTGTTTTATGTCAACACAAATGTTGTTTCGAACATGAATTTTTAAGTGAGAGCTCCTATTTCATAATGATCACCAAAGTCGCTATGGAGATATGACTGATTAACTCGGAGTACAATACACTTTTATAACCAGTGCTACATTTTTTTTAAAAATTTTGTATGTTGAAGCAAAATCTTATGGTAAAATGCTTTTCATACGGTGCAAATGCTACCAATGAACGTACACCTCAAGAAATTTCTTTAGCAAACTATGCTTCCCTTCAACACAATTTGTGCTCGTGTTGTCCAAATATAAATACATATTAATCCAACAAGACACAACTAACACTCCTTATATGAATTCAACCTTGTAGTAGTAACATATGTAATATGACGGGAAGTTTCACAACATAATCGGTAAGTATTTTGTTGAACGCGTATTATATTCATTTTCAGTCTCTGCATTAAACAAATGTTGTCATACACACACAAAATTATCACAATCTTTACCGTTTTTTAAAAATTTCTCGGTCAAAATGTTCATATTAACATACACTCTACATAATATATGTTTTGCTTGAGAGAAAATAAATTTGAGTATTCAGTAAAGTAATCTCCATGTGCATGACAATAATATTTGTGATCAAAATATTTTCATTAAAAATGCACTTAAAATACTATAAGGCCACTTGTAACTTAATTGTCCGTCTCATTCGATAAAAATGCAAAGGATGAGAAGAACGTCTAATTTGTAAAATTGATGCCAACAATTAAAAGAAGCGGCAAACGGTAGTAGTTGGTCTTTTATGTACAGTTAATCAAGAACGTATTTGTAAACATGTTACTTAATTTAACTGCAGTTTGATGAGCAAAAAAATATACTCTCTAATTGATTATTGATACCATTCACTATTCGTGTAACTAATATATTCGACTTCAGTACTGCACTTATACAAATATTGAATCGGAGTACTACCTGCCAATTCATTTATAATATTTGTTCTCTCTTTATAAATAGTTCTCATCGATGTAGTGATCAAAAGATTTCTAATTTTCAATGCTGAGAATATCTTTCTCAGTTTCACCATTGCATTGTACATATATATTTAATTATTGGTGTCCCGCTCCGATCTAGCCTCTCAGCATATGCACGCATTTCAAGATGAATCAACGCATGATTATGCACACACACATACCATTAATTTTCCATTAATCAATAGCTTATCTGCGACCTCTAATAGTAAACTTATTTTTTCTAAGCGGTGTGGTTGCAAATTTGATAGAGAATAATGTAAAATAAAATAAATTAGATAAATGTAAATAACTAAAATAAATTAGATAAATATAAATATGATAGAGAATAATGTGTTGTTTAGTAAAATGTATGATTGTAAGTTATTGTGCAAATAAGAATTATAGGTCCGTTAATTCGGGAAATTTTTTGGACCCAATCATAGGAAGGATTTTTCGGTCCGGAGTCCGGACTTCAGGTGATCTCTGGGAGATCATTTTTGATCTCCCATGGAGATCATTTTTGATCTCCCATGGAGATCATTTTTGATCTCCCATGGAGATCATTTTTGATCTCCCATGGAGATCATTTTTGATCTCCCAGAGATCATTTTAATCTGATATCAAAATACGATGGAGATCAAAATTTGATCTTCTGATGATCTCTTGGACTGTTTTTCAAATTCTAAAATAGCTTTATCTCTCTTTCTTCCACCCACGCGCAAAAAATGTATGGCAGACGTCCTCTTTTTATTGATCCCGAATGAAAAACTTGGAAACGGGCTCCGGACAGAAAAATCTGTCCAATCATAGACTCGAGTTCGGAGAATCTAGCTAATTTTGACCAAGACTTTTTTTTCTGCACTACTCGTTAAAAAAAGATCAATTGGCATAATTTAAGAGCAATATTATAAGCAGTCCAAAAACTGCTATTCGCACTTCGAAAAATACTCAAAATCTCTCATTTCACTCGTAGTCCAAATTTTTTTTGAAAAACAACGATTATAGTTCTTTCTCCATGCCCAAAAATCACACTTCTTGATGAATCTTTCTCTAGGAGAACACAATTTCCAAAACAAATTGTGAATTTCTTCTGCTCTCGTGTTAATCTACTTGCACGAGTAAAATTTTCTAGTAATTCATATCATCTTCGTGTTCCTTCTACTCAAGTCTAGGATTTTTCTTCTTATCTTCGATTCCGAGCAGCTCTTCACGATGTGGGGCTCAGGAGGAATATTTCTGTACTATGACGTGACATAATTCATGAAACAAGGGTTCTGTTTTAAAACTGCCAATATTTTGGACTGCATACATTAATAGACTGCGAATAGCCAAATCGGACTGCTTACAACATTGCTCTAATTTAATTTGGCATAGCTTGCCGTTACATTTAAAGGGGACGTGTTTTCATCTCCTATGTCGATGACCTTGATTTCGGTCCAAGACCTGGACCCAATCAAACCGCATCAATTTAAGCTACGACATTGAAAGGTCGCAATATCATCAAAAACACCATCCAACAATGCATTATTCGAGCTTAGGATGATGCAATATTATTCTCGGATCATCGAAATTATGAGCATATTTGCTGGATTCCAACCTAAGTAGCATCCCTCTCCGCAATTTACGGCGCATGACCCGATTGCAAAACACGCGGTCGTCATCCAAATCGCAGAACCTATACCTTCTAAACATCTATAAACTCAATTCCCCCTCAACAATATTTATAATCAAAATTTGGTGGGTTGACAGTGGACTAATCAACCCCCACACATTAGAAAATATATAAAATAATTTAAAATATATTGATAATGGTGACATCATGATGATTCAAATGTGACATTAGAATTTCCATTATAAGCTTACCCTCATATATGTAAGAAGAAGAGTTGCACCCACTCTCTCTTGGAGGACTTTTTGTTCATTTCAAAATCTTTGAAGTTTAGCTCACTTTGAAAGGGATGCATTAATGAATAAATAAGTATATGTATGCAAAATAATGCATTACATTTCGTCACATATGATTTATTATTTCCGAACGGGATGAACAATACGTCCCGAAACAAAAGAGGGCCAGCTCATCAGACGACACGATCAGTTTGAAAAATAAATAAAGAGAAATTCATTATTCAGGGTGCTCCGCATATGTAGTTATGTATTATGGAGTCAATTAGGGCAAGGTCGGTCGGATGGAATTGAGTTTCAATGAAAATGAACCATTAATCGTGCTTCCAAGGCTCCGTGTTTGTCCAAAAGAACGGACACTCGACAATTTTTATTGTATGGGCCCTGACTTCTCTTGAGCGTAAAAATGAATTTAAATTTATATTTGCGTTTTTCTCATGGATTGGTGCGAGCGGAATATTATATGTTGTATGGGATTGAGTCTGCATGAATGAGGAAGTTTTGGAACCGGACTCTGGATCTAAAATTCCGTCCGAGTAGGAGATCGTTGAGATCTCCTAATTAGCTCACGCACAAAATTAAAAAGGGGGAAGTGAGTGAATTAGGAGATCGAAATGATGATCTCCCGGGAGATCGAAATGATCTTCGGGGGGATCGAAATGATTATTTTTGTCTCTTATTTGGCCGGAAATTTAGATCACGAGCCCGATTTCAAATTTTTTGCACATATGCATAGTTGCTTCTAGTAGGGGGCATACATCACTTCTCAAAAATAAAAGAAACTTAACACAAAACTAAATTAAGCTAGGGTCTCTTTGGGAGAGCGGTGGCGGTGAGAAAAAGAGTGGTTGCAAAAGGAGAGTGAGAGAATGAGCTATTCGAAAATGTCTACTGCAAATGTAGATTTGTTTGGGTGAATAATGTTCGCAGAGTTTTTCAGAAACACATTATAAACTATTTGATAAAACTGGGCATAAGCAATAAAATAACTTCATAAATGTGCGCTCAGGAGGAAAGATACGTGCTTGCGGAAAATTCGCGCCCATGCGAAAAATGCGTGCACGGGCCGAAAATGCGCGCCGAGGACAAAAATGTGCGCATTGGAGGAAAAGTGCACACACAGACGAAAAAATGCGCACCTCGGCGGAAAATGCGCGCCCAGGTGTAATAGGCCCCGCCCGGGCAGAAAATGCATGCCTGGGCCGAAAAATGCGCTTCTGGGAGGAAAATGCGCGCTCAGGGGAAAAATGCACGCCCGGGCAGAAAATACGCGCACTGTACGAAAAATGCGCGCATAGGCCAAAAAATGCGCGCACGGGCCGAAAAATGACGCACTAGCCGAAAGTGGGCGCCCGGGCCGAAAATGGGTGCACAGACGAAAAATGTGCATCATGGCGGAAAATGCGCTCCCTGGCGGGAAAATGCGCGCCCGGACGAAAAATGCGCACACGAGCGGAAAATGCGCGCTCTGGCGTAAAATGTGTGTTAGGTGGAAAAATGTGCACACTAAAAATGCGCACCTAGGCGAAAAAATGCACGTCTGAGCCAAAAATGCGCGCCCGGACTAAAAATGCGCTCTCGGGCGAAAATGGATCATTGGGAGAAAGGCTAGGGTGAATCGGGAGGAGAAAATTGTTTCCACGACGTCAACTGTGTATCGGAATGAGAAAATGTCTTTCGAAAGGTTGAAAAGTAGGAGGTCGAGTGATCCTCCCCGGAGATTCCTCTCGCGTGGCTGGTCTCCTCCTGTGCGCGATGTTTCTTCCTGTCCCAGGGCTCGTCCGGGGTTGGGGGAAGCTCCTAAACTCTTGTCTTCTTACACTAATCCCCTTCTCCTTATTATCTGTTTCTTTTTCTTTCCTGCGCGTATTTGTCCTTCTCACGACCCCATCGAGGTTCTTTTTTCTGGTTTTTCTCTGACATTCCCTCGAACACCTTGGGGGCGGTGTTTTTTCTTCCCTTCTTCCTTTTTTCAGGTGCCTGATTTGGTGTTCTTGGTTGACATTTGGCTCTCTTCTTCATTCCCAGTCTGAAACCACTCTTTCTGCTATGGATGATTTGCATATGGCTTGGGGGAAATCACTTTTGTTGACTACGGGGGAAGAAGAGTCAATTGATATCACTGCCGAGAACCTGGTTTCTGCGGCGACGATGACCTTGGTGTTGGTAGGCAGAATTCTTTCTCATCGGCCGCAAAACTTTGATGCTCTGAAACGGACTTTGTCTACTTCTTTCAATACTATTCGGCCATTCACTTTCAATCAGCTTGGACCTGATCGGTTTGTGTGTGTGTGTTCGCATGCATTGGATCTACGTCGGGTGTTGGAGGGCAGCCCGTGGCACTTTGACAAAAATCTTATTGCTCTTGCGGAGGTCAAGCCGTGCGACAATCCTGGCCTTATGCCGCGAGTTTGGTGCCGTTTTCACGTACAGATTTGGGGACTACCTATTCAGTTCATGTTGAAGGGTGTTGCCATGCTGATTGGTAACAGGATTGGACGATTTGTGGATACCGAGGCGGATAATGCTGGTGTGGTTTGGGGTTCCTTTCTACGGATTTCAGTTCCAATCAATGTGGAATCCCCACTACTCCGGGTTGTGAAGCTTAGATTTGATAATGGGGAGCAGTGCTTGGCGACTATTAAATATGAGCGACTACCTAATTTCTGCTATATTTGCGGCCTTATCGGTCACTCTAGTCGGTTGTGCCCCTCAGAATTGGAGGAGAACTTTCAGGATCCGGGGGATAATCCACCTTTTGGGCCATGGTTGCGTGCGACCACTTCTGGTACGGGTTCTTATTCCATGAGAGGTGCACCGGAGCCGACCTTCTTGTCATCACCATCTCCATCCCCCTCGCCCCCCCCCCCCCCCCCCCCCCCACTTCTCCCAACCGAATGCCCACTTCTGCTCATCCGGCTGCGGCCACCTCCACCGCTAGTCTATCCACTACATCTTCCTCTTCCCACCATACCCACCATTCACCCATCCCTGACCACTCCACCCACCAACCGAGCTCCACCCTCACCCTTTTCCACCCACCACCTCATCATGTTCCTCGAGCTACCCACCCGGTTGATCCCTTGACATCCCTCGTTCCCGTTATCAATCCACTTATCTCTATCCCTGTGGAGTCATATCTGGACTCTACAACGGATTCCCCTATTTGGAGGTACTGTGATGATGTGTTTCACTTTGGCCATCATGGGTTGGGTCCTGCTTCGAACCCCCTCGACATGAACCAGAACTCTCATACTATGACCATGGCTTTACGGGATGTTACTATGCGCACGCCAAGGCGTGGTCGCCCACCCGGCGCTCGGGGTTCTACTAAACGTCTGGTAACTCATGGTCGGAAGCGGGCGGGGCTAGCCATCCCCGAATGTGACATTCTTCATGTTGACAAGAAGGGGAAGAGGAGTACTACTGATTCTTGTTTATCGGTGGAGGCTGCGGTGCAGCCCCGCCGTTCGCCATGAAACTCTTATGTTGGAACTGTCAGGGTCTAGGGGGTACCTGCACAGTTCGTCACTTGGGTGAGATTCTTCGGTCTCATCAACCCTCTCTGGTCTTTGTTTCGAAGACCAAACTCTCTTGTTCTAAGGCTGATGTATTGAAGCGACGCTGGAACTTGAATGGCCTCTCAGTTGCAGCTCGGGGTAGCAGTGGCGGTTTGTTACTTCTCTGGGATAGAAATGTTGATGTTCGCCTTCTTTCCTACTCTACTTATCATATTGATGTTATGATTGTGGGGAATAATTCTGGATTGCCGTGGAGATTTACTGGGTTTTATGGTCATCCTTCTGCTTCTTATCGGAAACATACTTGGAATATTTTGCGACGACTGTCCTTGGCCGCGTCCTTGCCGTGGGTTTGTGGTGGTGATTTCAATGAAATTCTTGTTCAATCGGAGTTGGCTAGTAGAGTTCGGCGTCCTCGATGGCAGTTGGAGGCCTTCCGGTCAGCGTTGGCTTATTGTTAACTTTCTGACTTGGGTTTTGTTGGTTCCCAATATACTTGGTCGAATCGTCGTCTGACCCCTTTTACAGTTCGAGCTCGACTTGATCGATTTTGTGCTTCCGCGTCTTGGTCAGCTTTATACCCGACAGCCTCGGTGCGGCATCTTCAAACAATGTACTCCGATCATCAGCCTATTTTGCTTACTCTTCTGGCTCGCACGGATTCCCCTGGTGGTCGTCTCCCAATTCGGTATGAGGCATGGTGGGGTCGTTTTCAGGAGACGGAGCAACTGATCACTGCTGCGTGGGATGGTATTTCGGGTTCGGAGCCGCACCTTACTTGGGATCGGACTGTGCGGGGCTGCGTTTCATCTCTTGCCGGTTGGAGTCGTGAGCGATTTGGGTGTATCCCTCGGCAAATTCGGCGGTTGGAGCGGGAGATTGGGGCCATCCGTCGGGCCCCCCTTAATGCGATGTTGCGTGATAAGGAGACTTCGTTGCGGGCTACTCTTGAGGACCTGATTCAATCGGAGGATTTGAAGTGGAAGCAACGTGGTAAGGCGGCTTGGTTGATGAAGGGGGACCGTAATACTTCTTATTTCCACCCGCGTGCTTCGACTAGGCGGAAGAAGAATCACATTCCTTGGCTTTTTGATGGTTTGGGTAACCGAGTGGATTCTCTGGAGGGCATTCAGTCTTTGATTTTGTCGTACTTTCAGGAGCTCTTCACTACTTCGTCCCCCTCAGTTGTTGATTTTGCGGACGTCATTCTTGGTGGCGAGCGAGTGGTTTCAGCTGAGATGAATATTGCTCTATGTCAACCATTTACCCCGGTTGAGGTACACTCTGCTCTTTTCTCTATGTCCCCTCTTAAATCCCCGGGGCGGATGGCCTCCCTCCAATATTCTTTCAAAACTATTGGCCGTCGGTGGGGGCTAAGGTCACAACCTTAATTTTGAATTTTCTTAACAATGGTGTGTCCACTCAGGATTTTCATGACACAAATATTGTGTTAATCCCTAAATGTGATAACCCGACATCCTTATCCTTTTCCGGCCTATTAGTTTATGCAATGTTGTGTATCGGGTAGCCACTAAGTGCATAGCTAATCGGTTACGACCATTCATGGATGCAATTATTTCCCCCCTTCAATCTGCCTTTATCCCTGGCCGGTTAATTACGGATAACATTTTGGTTGCTTTTGAAATCAACCATTTTCTTTCTACTAATCCAAGAGAGGCGGATTCATGCTTTTCTCTAAAGCTTGATCTTTCTAAGGCCTATGATCGGGTTGAGTGGTCGTTTCTTTCTCGAGCTTTGGCCTGTTTGGGACTGAATGTTGAGTTTATATCTCTTATTATGCGATGTGTCTCTTCCGCTCGTTATTCATTTCTCTTTAATGGGGAGACGTTTGGGTCCCTTCTTCCTAGTTGCGGTCTGCGACAAGGTGACCCCCTCTCCCCTTACTTGTTTTTGATGTGTTCTGAGTTTCTTAGCAGACTTTTGGAGCGCGCCGAGCAGGCGGGTTTGGTGAGGGGGGTGGCGGTAAGCCCCTCGGCTCCGCGAGTTTCACACTTATTATTTGCCGATGACACTCTTATTTTTGCGCATGCGGAGAGGCAGGTGGCGGTGGAAATTTCGGGGATCCTGCACTCCTTCTCCCGGGCGTCAGGATTGGTGATTAACCGTCAAAAGTCCAAGATTGTTTTTGGGCCTTCCACTCCGGATTTGGTTGCGGCTGAGTTATCGGCTATTCTGGGGGTGGATCGTTGTCTCCAGCATGATCTGTATTTGAGGGTGCCCGCTTCGGTTGGCCGATCGAGGCGAATGTGCTTCATGTATATCAAGGATAGGATTTGGAAGAGGATTCAGGGATGGAAAGTTAAGCTCTTGTCGCAGGCTGGGCGGGAGATTCTAGTGAAGGCGGTTTTGACGGCCATTCCCACTTTTGTTATGAGTTGCTTCCGTGTACCGCGGAGTTTACTTACGGAGGTGGACTCCTTGCTTGCATCATTTTGGTGGGATGGTGGTGGCCCTCGTGGATCCCGTTGGAAATCATGACGCTCTTTATGTGAGGCAAAGTCCGTTGGCGGGATGGGCTTTCGTTGTCTTGAGGCATTCAATTCCGCCCTCTTGGCCAAGCAGGTTTGGTGTTTTTTGACAAGACCAGAATCCTTGGTGGCAAAGGTTTTTCGTGCGCGTTATTATCCGGAGGGGGACATTTTCTCGGCCTCTTTGGGGAATCGGCCTTCTTATTGTTGGAGGATTCTTTTTCACGCTCGGGCCTTGATTGTGGAGGGGTCCCGTTTATTTGTTGGGTCGGGGACTAACATTAATATTTGGGATGACCGTTGGGTGCCTCGACCGATTTCTTTCCGGATCCAGTCCTTGCGACCGCCCGGTGTTGGGCCACGGTTGGTATGTGACCTTACTATGCGGGATAGACGTGAGTGGGACATTGATGTGCTTTGGACCCTTTTTGATGCGGATGATGTGGCGGCCATTTTGTCTATTCCTCTTGGGAGGTTCCCTTTGGCGGATGCTTGGGTTTGGCACTACACTTCGAATGGCCTCTTTTCTGTTAAGAGTGCCTATTGCTTGGCCCTTCACTCTATTGTCTCTGGCGGGGCTTCGTCCTCATCGTTGCCCCCATCCTGGAATTTTATTTGGGGCGTTCGTGTTCAACCAAGGGTTCGTGTTTTTCTTTGGCGTTTGGCTTATGATATTTTGCTGATGGCTTCTATCCTTCGCCGACGCCATTGTTTGGATGTGGTTCGGTGCCCGTTGTATGGTTTCTATGATGAGGACTTTCGACATGCCTTTGGGCGTTGTCCTTGTTAATATTAAAATGTATTTATTATTTCTTTTACATCCTGTTTAGTCTCACACCGCCTGTGGTGTTTTCGGACTCCCCTTCTTGTCTATATGTAAGACCCCAAGGGTCCTCATTTTCACATCGAATATACATTACTTGATTTCTCTCAAGTCTAATATGGTATCAGAGCTAAGTTCTGCATAATTTTTTTTTGGGCACCCGCTCTGCCCGCACTGTTCCCGCAACCTACCCGCGCCTGTCCGCGCGATCTACTCGCGACCTGCCCACGCCTGCTAGCGACCTGCCCGAGAACTACCCGCGACCTTCCCGCTCCTCCTGCTTGCGTCCTGACTGCGCCCTGCCCGCGCCCTGCCCGCGCCCTGCCCGCGCCCTGCCCGCGAGTTCTCCTCGCGCGACCTGCTCCCCGTCGCTCTGCCCGCACGAGCTGTCACTGCTCCAGCGATCTCCTAGCCGCCAGCCTCCCTGCGGTCTGCCAGAAATTTGTCCGCCCGACCTGCTGACCTCCTGTCGACCTGCTCCAGCGCTCTCCTAGCCGTCAGCCTCCCTGCGGTCTGCCCGCGCGTTCTCCTCGTGCGACCTGCTCCGTCGAATCTCCTAACCGCCAGACTCCATGCGGTCTGCCAGAAATTTGTCTGCCCGACCTGCCGACCTCCTGTCGACCTACTCAAGCGCTCTCCTAGCCGTCAGCCTCCCTGCGGTCTGCCCGCGCGTTCTCCTCGCGTGACCTGCTCCGTCGCTCTGCCCGCGCGAGCTGTCCCTGCTCCCGCGATCTCCTAGCCGCCAGCCTCCCTACGGTCTGCCAGAAATTGGTCCGCCCGACCTGCCGACCTCCTGTCGACCTGCTCCAGCGCTCTCCTAGTCATCAGCCTCTCTGCGATCTGCCAGTTATTTTTGGTCTGTGCGACCTCCCGACCTCCTGTCGACCTGCAGTCCTCCTCCATCAAGACCGCGCGACCTGCCGCCAGTCCTCCTACCTCCAGACCGCCCGGCTCCATGGCTGCTCCCTTGATCACGCCTCCTCCTCCTACAGCTGCTACTGTTGCAGATCGACTTCAACGTCTCGAGGAGTTACTCCTCCAATCTCCTCTGCTTCAGCCCGCCACTGCCACCAGCCTGTCAGACGCCTATGGTACTACTGTTGTTCGGGCTTCACCACCTGCACCTTGGTATTTTGACTCCGGGGCCTCCTGTCATCTTACCTCTGACTCCAGCATCCTTACCAATTGTACCTCCACCCCCACTCACCTTCAGGTCACCACTGCTGATGGGAGCTCTGTCCCTATTTTGCAGTACGGATCGATCACCCCGGCAGCTGACCCTCCCGGCCACCTTACCCTCTCAGACATTCATCATGCCCCTCGCCTCCACATGAACCTTATCTCTGTCAGCTCCCTTTGTGATCTTGGCTTAATTGTTTTATTTTCTTCCTCTGCTTGTGTTGTGCAGGATTCACGGACGGCTCAGAGGATTGGACAGGGTCGTAGGACTGGTGGCCTGTATCAGATGGAGTATCTTCTGTAACATCCCCAAAACAACTAGACCCATAAGATGCATTTTGTCATGACAAGGTCATGACATTGCTCTAAGAGGATAAAACGGCCTTAAGAACCAATGTGAATAAGTGAAAATTGCCTTGGTGTGCAAATAGCCAAATTTGACTCCATGGCTTATGACTTAATAATTGAGCTTTAAATGACAAGTGGACCCCACTAACACTCCATAAACCCCTTAGGGAGTTCCTTATGTCATTTAGGACCCATTGGGATCAACCCAATTGATCAATTTGGCTAAGGTCAACTCTATGCCCAAATAAGTCAACCATCCCTATTAAGGGTCAATTAGGGTTCAAATGATCAAATTAACCCCACCAATGTATTACAAACCCCAGTTGGGGTACAAAGGACCCAAAAGACCCATATATTGGTTATTAATTGGTCCAATTTGACAAAAGTCAACTTTTACCCAATTTTGGTCAAAATCACACATATTGGCAAAATTGACCCAATTGGGGCACCACCATGACCCAATCAACATTTGGTAGTGTCAAGGGACTCAAGACTAACACATTGGACCAGCCCACTCACCAATTTGACCAAGTCAACATTTGGTCAAATAGGCCTAAAATGAGCTTATATGAAATCAAACCAAATTCCCATGGACTAAGGCACTCAATAGAGGCCCATTCTGAGGCCCAAGACCCAATTACCATGTTTGCCCCTCAGATTTTGGAAGAAGGTGACATGCAAGGGTGAATTTGGGATTTTTTCCCCAATTTCACATATGGCCAAAGCATGGAATTAAGGGTTGAGTGACAATTGGCACTCAATCACCCTCCCAAAGCTTAAATATGATCTCCAGCAGTAATTCACAGCAGGAATTCGGGGGTGGAGGACACTTGGAGCCAAGGAGGAGCATCCAAAGCTCATGGCCGACCTCCCCCTTTTCAAATCATCACAACCAGCCAACCTCACACTACAACAAACTGCACCTTTAGTAAGGACTAAATTGTAACGAAGAAGAAATTTGTTACTAATAACTATATTTGGTAACGAAAATTTTCTATCGTTATAAATGATTAGTTTTTCGTAACAAGTATTTTATATTTTGTTACAGTAACTAAATGTTTGTTACAATAAGTGCAGGTATTTGTAACAAAACAAGTTTTACGTTACAAATAGTAAAATATCCTCACAAGAAACAACAATTGTAACAACACCTTGAAAGTATTTGTAACAACTAGAATTTTCTTACAATCAGTATTGTTTTGTAACCAAAGTTTTGTTACGATAAATATATTAAATTTTAAAACATGAGCGCGCATTTTAGGCCTTAGAGCGTATTTTTTCGCCCGAGCATGTGTTTCTCACTTGTGCGTGCATTTTTTGTCCGTTGGCGCGTTTTTGCACTAGCATGCATTTTTGCTCGGGATCATATTTTCGCCCGAGAACGCATTTTTGAATCATCACTCATTCTCTCCCGAGTTCATTTTTGTCAGGACGCGTGTTTTTGACTGCGCACACTTTTTGGCTCGGGAGCACAATTTTGTTTGCGCACAAGTTATTCACTCATGAGCGTTTTTTCTTCAAAGGAAAGATGGATGAAGATATGAAAGGATTTGACAAGAGAGAAAATTATACAGCTGGATGCAAGAGGAAGATTTCTTATTATATTGATGGATCAGATGAAAATATACAGCTGAATGCAAGAGGAGGATTTCTTATTATATTGATGAAGGTATATAGTTTTCTAGACACAGAATGTAGGCATCGATTATTTTTGGGATCGGTTTTACCAATAATCATTTTCAAATATCCTTTGAATACCTTTTTAACTTCCTACATCCATGTGATGCGTGAAATGATGAATGCAATTCAATGCTGCAACTGCAGTTTTAAATATGTAGCTGCCAGTTTGCTGTAGCAAACTGTAGCAAACTGCAGCTGCCAGTTTGCTGCAGCAGCTGCAGCAAACTATAGCAGGCAGTTTGCTACAGCAGCTGCAGCAGGCAGTTTGCTGCAGCTACAGCAAACTACAGCAGACAGTTTGCTGCAGCTGCAACAAACTCCTTGCTGCAGCTACAACAAACCGTTTGCTACACCTGCAGTAGTCAGTTTGTTGCAGCTGCAACAAACAGTTTGCTGAGAAAAGGAGTAGCAAACAATTTGATGCAGGAAGTGCTCAAACTTAGTGTTCTTGGGATTGTTTATGTTCTTTAATTTCTTATTAAAACTGCTAATGTACTAGATCATAAAATACAGCTATCATTGTATTACTCAAATGAACTTGCATGTTTAGGGTTCTTCAACTGCTTATTCAGCTATCTTATTCAATGCTTATGTATTGTAATGATCAAATGAACTATTTATATATTAAACTGCATCTAAGTATTAGTTTTAAACCTTTATGCCTTGTAAAGCTTACACATTTTCACATCACACCCATGAATCCTCTTTTTATTACATTTTGCCCCCTTTAAAGTGTTGCTACCACCTTTAATAATTGCTCTCTTTTATTTCCAGGGATCGAGTTGGAGCTTGGGACGAAAAATGATGGAAGAAGATGCATTAGTCGGAAAGTGTAGAAGTTGATGTGTTTTGTAAAACATTTTGATCTTATTGTTGTTATGTAATGTTGTTTTGTTATAGATGAGATGACACTAGTACTCTATCTAGCTACTACATGTATTTCAAATTTAATATTTGTAATGTGTTTTCTTTTTATTAATTTGGCATATTTTTTCCTTCCCGTACTTTATTCAAAATTTATATATGAAAAGTATATTAGTTCTTTAAACCTATAATGATTTCTATTTTTAAATATCTTAATTACAAATTAGAAATATAAAATATTATTACATACTATAAAACTATATTATACTTTAAATAATAATTCATATTTATAATAAAATCATGCGTACCCATCTAAAATTAGGAATTGAAAATTAAAAAAAATAAATGAATTTTGTTAGTAACAAAAGTATATAACAATTAAAACGAAATAATTATTTCTATGCTACAACTTATTGTAACGGAATAATCAAGCATTTGTAACGAAATATTCATATATTTGATATATAAATAAAATTTCTTTAGTGGGGAAGAAGTCAAACATTTGTAACGAAATATTCTTTACTATAACTCATCTTATTGTGAGGAAGTAATGTTTGTCATAAATAAATTATTTGTAACGACAAACAAATATTCGTTACGAGAACTTCTAGCGTCGAGCCTTAGGTAACGGTCGTCACATAAAGTAAATTCCGTTACAAAAACTTTGTGTAACGATATTAGTTACCTTTTGTAACGTTTTTAGTCCTTACTAAAAGTGTAATTTGTTGTAGTGTCACCCCCAATACACCCCTCCATCAGCTTCAGACGGTGCCAAACAACTAAAATCAATTTTTGGATCAAGACATTTGATGGAGAAATGAGGAATCGGCATGGGAGAGCTTGGAGCATGGTCGGCCATGGCGATTTCGGGAAAAGTCCACCACCAAGCTCGATTGAGGCAAGTTTCCTTCCCCTCTCCACCTGTGCTAGCCTCCTAGACCTTCTAGGGTTGAGATCGAGCTCAAATGAGCTCGATTCATTCTTTCATTTTCGGAAAAATGGGGCATTTTAGTCCAAGCTCAGAATCGTCGTACGGGCCGCCGCCGGTGGCGGTGTCGCCGGGGATTCATAGCCCCACATCCACGATGGAGATGGTGGTGTTTTCCGGCCGAATGGGTGCCCAGGTGGCCAGGAAAAAGGGGCTGAAATCAGCCCAGCGAACTGAGTTTTCAGGCTCAAGGAAGAAGACGATGAACAGTGTTATTAATAAATGTCATATAGTTTGTTAAAATCTGTCACACTATTTACCCGAATTTGGAAGCCAAATTTGAGGCCCTTAGAGGCCATATTTCGAAACATTCCCAGAGATAGGAATTGTAGATCTGGATGTCTAATTTCATCTGAAAGTGAAATCAAGTTATTTGGTTAACTGTAGGACCCACAACGCTCATTTTAGTGAGGCTGGTCAAATTAGAAACCAGAAATTATTTGGTGTATATATTTTAAAATATAAGTCATATGGACTTGGGATTTTGACCATGCATGCATGTGACACATATCTATCTTGTAACCAAAGATCAGATGTTTAGGTGATGATTTTTCTAAGGTTTTGTCTAAAATATGAAAAATCAAATAAATGACATTTTTGATTGTATATAACTCCAAATGACCCCAAATTTGGGTGTCATGCTTATTTAACCTATATTAGTCTCTGGTAAAAATTTGGGACCAATTGGATCCATGCATGATTGGTGAATCCAATATTTACATTGAAAGGGTGTAGTGAAAATTGGGGTGCATTGAGCAAAAATGGGAAAAGGTGATTTTGGCCCATTTGCCCCATTAGATGCCCTTGAAACTCTGGTTATGAGTTGGTGTGGATGGAATAAATCATCCTCTGAAGTTGTAGAATTTTTGGAGTTAAAATTTTAGGGTTTTATGTTTTAATTCAAAATTAGCCCCTTTCAAATTAATGAAATAAAAATGGGTAATTGAATCTAGAAAATTCTAGATCTCTGGTCATAGGTCTATAATGTTGAATTAGACCTCTGGTGAATTATTGGGAATTTATGAAATTTATTTCATACTAGTGTTAGCACTAATTACATTTTTGCCCTTTTGAAGTTTTATGAATTCAATGAGAATAGTTTTATGGAAAATTATGAAATTAAATGTGGCTCATTATTTCAGTATTTAGAACACCTATGATTGGTAGAATTTTTGGAGGTGAAAAAGTAGGCTTTTATGGCATAAGGGCATTTTTGTAAATTCCTCATCTTGTAGCAAACATGCATAAAATCCACTGAGAAAATTATGAGATTCTGGATAGGTCCTTTTTAGATCATTATAACTACCTAGTAATTTTCCTGTGATTTATAGTTTCATATAAATGGTAGTAGTAGTGTAAACCCTTATTGGCACACCAATTGTATTAAATGGTAATTATGGAAAAATAATCATTGGAATTTTATGAAACTTAGGAATTGGTATTTTTAGGCCATTACCATGCTCTACTAATTTTTCCAGAATTTATTGAGGTCATAATGTAGCACTTGATGTACAAACCCTTATTGGCACGCCAAATGTAATAAATGATAAATAAAGGTAAATACTCCTTGGTTTAATATGAGACTTAGGATCTGGTGTTTTTAGACCAATATTGTGCTATAGTAATTTTCCCAGAATTTATTGAAGTCTTAACTTAGCACTTGTAGTGTAAACCCTTATTGGCACACCAAATGTAATAAATGATAAATAAAGGTAAATACTCCTTGGATTAATATGAGACTTAGGATCTGGAGTTTTTTTGACCAATATTATGTTACAGTGAATTTATCAGAATTTATGGAGATCATTAGTTGACAATCGATGTATAAATCACTATTTGCACATCTTCTGTTTTAAGCAGAAACTATGATTTAAGATTCCCTAGAGGATTTATGAAATTAGAATTTGAGGCGGTTAATCACTACTCATTGCGAACCTGTGGTAATAATTGGAACTCATTTGGATATTATGTGATCAAGATTGCACCATAGGAGTCAAATCTAGCTCAATCTTATTTTGGTCTGCGAATAGTAAAACTGATTTATATGATTTAGACCACCACTGACCTTCACGCATGGAACTATTAACTCTTTGATTATGATGAAGGCTCAGATTATTTGGAAGAGCATCTCTAAGGGCATCGTGGGAAATTAGGGTTGGGGTGCGTTTAGCAAAGCTATAAGTGTAGGAATTTACAATGATAAGAAAAGGAAGTTAGACCTCGTCAAGGGCCCCACAAACAACTCATCAGTGTTAAACGATTATATGGAAGAAAAACTACCCTTAGCCGGGTGAGCCATCTTAAGGTAAATACTCAAGGGCGAAGTCGAGAAGTATCTAAGGCAAACCCTGGATTAAGGATGACGGAGAATAGGAGTGTGGGTCCAAGTAAGGTTGAGAATGCTAATTGAATGTGTGCAGTTCCTCGGTAAAGAAGGGAACTCGAGCTTAGAATGTGACGACGGGAGAGTCAGCACCCGGTCACGATTGGTGGTGTTGGAGTTCAAAAGAACTCCCCCCCCCCCCCCCCCCCCCACTCCTAAGAGCCAAGTTTAACTCATCTTATAGATTTAATGTAATTGGAGAGGATAATGAGGATCAAGTAAAAAGGGGTAGATACCAACAAGATTAAGTGCCTTGGGAAGAGGAAGTTCGGGGTGTCAGCCCGCCACACTTCCTAGTACAGCTGCGAGCCCCTCACCGGGTAACCCTTCGGAAGTCCAAGGCTAACCCTACAGCTTCTAAGATCAACTAAATTATAAACAAGACTAGTTAAGTAGGAGACTTGACAAGTTATCTTTCATCCCAAACCGGATCGGGTTATGAGAAGGACTGGGATAGTCCTGCGAGCGGTAGGCTCGAGATATAAGGAAGGACTGGGATAGTCCTGCGAGCGGTAAGCTCGGGATATATAAGGAAGGACTGGGATAGTCCTGTGAGCGGTAGGCTCGGGTTATATAAGGAAGGGCTGAGATAGTCATGCGAGCGGTATGCTCGAGATATAAGGAAGGACTGGGATAGTCCTGCGAGCGGTAGGCTCGAGATATAAGGAAGGACTGAGATAGTCCTGCGAGCGGTAGGCTCGGGTTATATGAGAAGGATTGGGATAGTCTAGCGAGCGGTAGGCTCGTAGTTTAAATATAAGACTGGTGTAGTCTAGCGAGCGGTAGGCTCGTAGTTTAAATATAAGACTGTGATAGTCTAGCAAGCGGTAGGCTCGTAGTTTAAATATAATACTGGTGTAGTCTAGCGAGCGGTAGGCTCGTAGTTTAAATATAAGACTGTGATAGTCTAGCGAGCGGTAGGCTCGTAGTTTAAATATATGACTGGTGTAGTCTAGCGAGCGGTAGACACGTAGTTTAAATATATGACTGTGATAGTCTAGCGAGCGGTAGGCTCGTAGTTAAGTATAAGACTGGTGTAGTTTAGCGAGCGGTAGGCTCGTAGTTTAAATATAAGACTGGTATAGTCTGGCGAGCGGTAGGCTCTACTTTATAAATGTTGATGTAGGATTGCGAGCTGGAGTCTCGGTAGTAAATGGCTAATACATGTTGCTTGTGTATAAGATGTGGTGGGTCTTCGGTTCTGGCTTAGTCGTCACACCGACAGCAGTTCGTTGACTCGGCAGTGCTAGTGGTTTGATTAGGGGCCAGGTTGTTTTACTGCGCGTCCGACGGGACAAATTCCATAAACCCTGCCTGGCCAATTCAGTTTAGTACGCAGGAGCTCGTGAGTACCGTGTACCGGTATCACAGCGTACGTTTGGGCCTAGGTCTGGTAGTGTGACTTACCCACCTAGGTGAGGAGACGTCCGCTCCTCTGCCACCGTTTGACCACGACGGGAGGTGCCCGAGAGGTTAGCTACCTCCGAAAAGTGGGAACTAAAGGTCTGTACGTACAAAGTCGTGTGTGTGAGTTGCACCATTGCATTGCATTGCATATCATAGCATAGCATTCTTACATAAATCAGAGACCTCATCGTATAAATTAGTATGAGCTCTTTTATACGATGAGTTTACTTCTTGCCAGATCCCTTAGCTTATGTCTTTGTGTGTGTGTGTATACACATAAGTTAAGGTTACTTTCATAGCTGCTCTAGTTGTTTCTTTACTTGCTCTAGTTTTCTTTATAACTACTCTGGTGTACTTTTCTAGTTGCTTAGACTATTTTATAATTGCGTGTGTAACTCACTTTGACGCTCGTTTATATACTACTTGGTTTCCTTGTGTCCCCTTGATTTGTTATGATAGATTTACTAGAAAGGTGCTTGATGTATATATATATACATGTTGTTAGCTATTGATATTGTACAACCCGTATTCGGCGAGTGGGCCCCCCCCCCCAGCCAACTGGCGAAACCTGGGTCGTCCGGATCATTCGCCGGGTCACTCGCCCAGGCTAAGTGAGGTAAAAATGCCCTCAAGATGGTGGAGGTAAGCTATAGGAAAGAAGACGCTAGGCGAGTGGTGCCCTCACGGACCACTCGCCCAGAAATGAGAGCATTCGCCCAGCCAGGGGACCACTCGCCCAGAAGCGTGGGCATTCGCCCGGACAGGTGGGTGCCCAGCGAATGGTGCCCTCACGGACCATTCGCCCAAATGGGTGTGAAGGGGGAAATGACTATAATACCCCTGGTGAGCTGCAAATAGCCCTTCGGAACAGCGGAGTTAGGCTGTTAGCAGACCAATTTGGGGTGCGGTTAGTAAAACTAAAAGGCGGATTCAGGCTATTTACAGACCAGCCTAGGAAAACTATAAATAGACCCTTAAGGGCACCTTGGAGGAGATCCGATTTTAGAGAATCCTCTCCTCTAGGCTAGTTTTGGTTGGCAGCCAGTGCCCTCCAAGGTGCCCGGTTGAGCTTTGGTTTGGGAGGGGAAGCTCTCTAAGATCTTCCGGGTGTGTGGCGGGACCTCCTCGCTTCAGCCTTGGGTCTATTCCGTTTCCAGCATCCACCGTCAAGAGAGTCTAGTGAGGGAGAAATAAGCATCGGCTACACCCCCAGTGGGTCCGAACTCAAGAGACCAGTTGCTGGTTTCAACAGATATAATTGTTAGATGTAAATGCTTTTATATACATATTGTTAGCTATTGATATATACTGTTAGGTTAGTAATACCCGTTTGTCACCTGCTTTTGATTTACCCTTTGATGTCCTCCGCTTCCTCCTCCCGTGCGGTGCCTAGGAGTCGTGGGTGGAGGCGGTGAGGAATATGTTGAGTCTTATAGACTGACGGTCGGTGGACCTCATCATTTTAGGGATGATGTGTCGGAACAGCAGGACCCCGTTCAGGAGACAGGACAGGAGGACGGGATGAAGCAGAGCAGCCACTACACGTCGTCGCAGCAGCAGCTACAGATGCATGAAGACAGAATTTGATAGCTTCCGCATAGATGTAGAGTGAGAGTGTTGTTGCTCTATATTTGAATATGTACCGGGCATAAGCCCTCATTTCTTATAGTATTTTTCTCATCGTGGACATTTGTATTATGATAATTGTATAATGTGATTTTGTGGACTTATTTCATTTAATACTTCAATTACTGTGATTATGGTTGGCCTGGATGATGATGAATAGCCGGCAGGATCGGCGTCTTGTGGCGGCGACCATTGGGTGTAATGGTGCCTCCGCAAGACGGCGGTTCTGGGCGGTAAGACTCGGTTTAAAGTAAAAAAAAAAAAGAGGGTCTTGCATCTTCACGTTCCACCCTCATCATCTTCGTCAGCTTCTGCTCTCTCTGTTACATCTGATGTCGACTTATGGCACAAACATTTAGGTCATCTATCTAAAGACCGACTCTGAAGTGTTATCCATTCAGGAGCTTTGGGTCCGATCTCCTTTTCCCCCCTCTCTGTTTGTACGGGCTGTCGTTTGGCAAAACATCTTGCTCTACCATTTTCTAGCAGTGTTTCTCAAACAACATCCCCCTTTGACTTAGTTCACTCTGATGTTTGGGGACCGGCCCCGATTGCTTCTCATTCTGGCTATTTGTATTATGCAAGATTTATTGATGATTTCTCCCGCTGCACGTGGGTTTATCTTCTTCGCCAAAGATCCGAAATACCAACTAGTTATCACACATTCACCGCAATGCTTCACACTCATTTTGGGTGTCGAATTAAGATCTTTCGCTCGGACTGTGCTCAGGAGTTTCTCTCCTCGACCATGCGCGACCTCACTCACTCTCATGGCACCATCCATCAGCAGTCTTGCGCGCACACCCGCGAACAAAATGGGGTCGCTGAACGAAAACATTGTCACATCATCGAAACTGCTCGTGCTCTTCTCATATCTGCCTCTGCTCCCCACTCCTTCTGGGCCGAAGCCGTTCTCACCACTGTCCACCTCATCAACATCACTCCCTCCTCGGACCTCTCTGGCGTCACTCCTTATGAACGCCTATACTCACGTCCACCAACTTATGCCTCTCTCCGCACGTTTGGGTGCACCTGCTTTGTCCTCCTCCCTGTTACTGAATGCATCAAACTCTCGGCTCGCTCGGCTCGTTGCGTTCACTTAGGTCTCAGTGCCCACCACAAGGGATACCGCTGTTACGACCCAGTGACTCGCCTCATTCGCATCTCTCGTCATGTCTCCTTCCTCGAAAATGAAATGTTCTTCTCTTCCACGTCAACTCCAACAACATTTCCCGCCCAAACCTCCCTCACTCCACCGCTCTCACTTCCGCTACTTCCACCGATACCCACTCGTCTCCGGACCCAACCTACCCCTAATATCCCAATCCAATCTCCTCCTCAGGCGAGGACTCTCCATCCACTTCCGATGCTCCTATATCCACCGAACCTCCTTCCACTATAGATCCCTCTTCCGCTCAAGCTCCTTCTGATACAGCCCTGTCTGACGCTCCTTCGTCCACCTCTCCGCACGTGGATCCCGCACCTCCTCGGTGCAACCCCGGTAGCCCTCGCCACCCGCCTGCTCGCTACGACCACAATCCTGACAGGTATAAGTCATCTGCTCTCACCACGTACAACTATCTCATATTCCTCTGCCTTTCAGGCCTTCCTCACCGCTCTACACTCCCACCGGGAGCCCCAGTCATACCGAGAGGTAGTGGCCCATCCTGAATGGCAGGCAGCCATGAACGTTGAACTTTAGGCCTTCAACGTTGTCAAGATCTCTATCTATGGACAGAGGCATGGAAAGGTTTTCCTCCAAGCTCCCAGTTTGCACTAAGGAGAACTTCCCAATGTGAAAAGAAAGAGTCGTCTTCTACATGGAAGCAAATGATCCCCGAATCTCCCAGATAGTTAAGGAAGGTCCCCATATTCCCATGGTTGCTTCTACCATTGATGCCACCAAACAAGTGCCAAAGAAAGTGATGGACATGACAAAGGATGAAATCTTATCCTTGAAGATTGCTCTCTCCGAGACCACTTCAGCAGGCATTCAGAAGAGTGAAATTATCAATGATTTGACGAAACAGCTTGAGGCTGAAAAGAAGATCACAATGAACTTCTCTAAGCCCAAGACAGTTTTGCCTATCATAGACACTTTCACTGCTGGTTCTGGTAATAGTGGTTTGGGTCATGTTGCTGAAAAGAGCCTAAGTAAGTCAGCCAAAAGAAGAGCTGCTAAAGCAAAGGGCAAGGGTTCACAGTGCGCTCCAACTTTTAAGAAGGTGATTCTTCCTATGAACACCAATGATCTCGAGAGCATTTATGGTCACTTCAGCAGACCAACCCATGTTGAGCCTGCCAAGGTGAACTAGTGTGGACCAGACCCAGAAACTTTGGTTCTAGCTCCCTCAAGGCTCCTTATGAGGAAGTTCAATTGAAGCATCATGGACCATTCGTTCATGGATCAAATGCTAAGAAGGCACCGCAGGTCAAGCCTATTGTGCCTAATAATTGTGTATGTTGCACCAACGAGGCTTCTACCTCCAAGGTTGCTCCTCCTGCAAAGCCACCCGTTCAAAAGGCTCAGCAGAACACAAAGAGGAGATACAATAGATTTGAATACTGGTGTTGTGGCAAAATTGGTCATTTTGCCATAGATTGTTGGTTCAATCATACGGTGCCAAGAACTCCACGAGTTAACAGTGCAAGACCGACCACTTGCAAAGTTAATGTTCCAAGTGGTGTTCCACTAACAAGGAACCAAGGGCCCAAAAATGTTTGGGTTCCTAAGGGGTATTGATCATGTTTGCAGGAATGTCCAAAGGCCAACGAAATTCCTATCTGGTATTTGGACAGTGGTTGCTCTCGGCATATGACCGGGAGAAGAAGATTACTTCGGGATTATGTTCCAGTTGAGAACGGGCCTAAAGTAAAGTTTGGCGGATCTGAACGAGGTATTATTATAGGCTATGGTTCAATAACCAACGGCTCAGTCGTTTTCACACGTGTAGCTCATGTGAAAGGATTGAAATACATTCTGATTAGCATAAGCTAACTGTGTGACAAAGGCTATATCGTTGAGTTCTTTAGAGATAAATGCCTGATAAAGATGTCCGTGTCTGCAGAAACTATTTTAACAGACTCTAGGAGTAGTGGTATATACTGTTTGGATTTTATATGTTTACAGTCTTCTACCCCAGTGTGTTTTGTTGCCAAAGATAGTGCATCTCTTTGTGACCAATGACACAAGAGACTAACACATATTAATTTCAAAACTATATCTATGTTATTTTCTCACAACTTGGTAAGGGATGCCCCCAAAGTTAAATGCATTAAAGAAAGCCCTTGCCATGCTTGCCAAATGGGTAAGCAAACAAAGGCTAGCTTTAAGAGCATACTTGGCAATAATTCTACCAAATGTCTTCATCTGCTGCATATGGATTTATTTGGTCCAATGTCAGTTAGAAGCTTAGGTGGGAAGCTTACACCTTGGTTATTGTTGATGACTATTCCCGGTTTGCATGGGTGTTCTTTCTAAAACTTAAGTCAGAAACCTTTGGCATATTCACTACTTTTGTCAAGCTTATTCAGAATGAACTTGACTGTTCAGTGGTCAAAATCAGAAGTGACCATGGAACAGAATTTCAGTCTGGGGCCATGACAGAGTTTTGTGAAAGTCAAGGTATCTCCCATGAGTTTTCCTCTCCACGTACTCCACAGCAAAATGGAGTAGCCGAGAGAAATAATAGAACCCTCATAGAAGCTGGCAGGTCTATGTTGAGTGATTCTGCTCTTCCAGAATACTTCTGGGTAGAAGCTATCAACACAGCTTGTCATGTGCAAAACAGAGCACTCATCAATAAGAACCATCGTAAGACCCCATATGAGATTCTAAAGGGCAGAAAATCAAAGATTTCATATTTTAGAATTTTTGGCAGTAAATGCTATGTACTTAACAATGGAAAACATCCTACAACCAAGTTTAGTGAAAAATGTTTTGAAGGTATTTTCGTAGGATATAGTAGCCATAGTAAGGCATATAGGATTTTTAATAAGAAAACTCTGGTGGTAGAAGAAACAGTCCATGTTGTATTTGATGAGACGAGCCTGCTGCATAGCAACTCGTCTAGTGTGTTCATTGAAGATGCGTGTGAAAAGCTAAAGGAACTCACTATGGAAGATGGAGTAAATACCACAGATGATGCACCAAAGTTGGCAGAAGAGATCTCAGATCACTCTGAAGATGAACAAGAAGTTCATGAAGAAGAAGATGTTCCAGAGGTGGCTGAACCTCAAGTTGCTCCTGAAAATGCAAGTAACTTGGGAATCAGATATTCAAGAGATCATCCAGCTGATCAGATTATCGGAGATCCTTCAAGCAGAGTTCTAACGAGAAGAGGTACAACTAACGAAGTTTTACATTTAAGTTTTCTTTCACAGATTGAGCTGAAGAAGTTTGAAGAAGCAAACACCGATCCATCTTGGATCCTTGCTATGCAAGAAGAGCTCAATCAATTCAAGAGATGTAAAGTTTGGGAGTTAGTACCAAGACCCAAAGGACAAAATGTGATTGGAACCAAATGGGTCTACCGGAACAAGCTTGATGAAAAGGGCATCATTACAAAGAACAAAGCAAGACTGGTTGCACAAGGATACAGGCAAGAAGAAGGGATTGATTTTGATCAGACCTTTGCACCAGTAGCAAGACTTGAAGCCATCAGATTATTTCTGGCTTATGCTGCATATAAGGGCTTTAAGGTTTTCCAGATGGATGTGAAGTCAGCCTTCCTGAATGGAGACCTTAAAGAGGAAGTATATGTAGCTCAGCCTCCAGGTTTTGCAGATCCTAACTTTCCCGATCATGTATATTATTTACATAAAGCTTTGTATGGTCTCAAACAGGCACCCCGAGCCTGGTATGAGACATTGTCTAGGTTCCTTCTTGAGAACAAATTCACAAGAGGAACAATAGATAAGACATTGTTTCTTAGGGAAGTGAAAGGCGAGATTTTGCTTGTGCAAATCTATGTCGATGATATTATTTTTGGCTCTACAGATGACAAACTTTGCAAAAAGTTTTCTAACTTGATGCAAGGTAAGTTTGAAATGAGCAGTATGGGAGAGCTGAAATATTTCTTAGGACTCCAGGTGCACCAATCTGAAGATGGAATTTTCATCTCTCAGACGAAGTTCACCAAAGAGCTCCTTAAGAAATTTGGAATGGAGAGTGCAACCTCTATGAGGACTCCAATGGGCTCAAGCATGTCTCTGGACAAGGATGAGAAAGGGAAACATTTCGATGAAACCAAGTACAGAAGCATAATTGGGTCCTTGCTCTACCTTACTGCTAGTAGGCCTGATATAATGTTTTCAACATGTGTTTGTGCCAGGTATCAGGTGAACTGTAAGGAATCTCATTATGTCGCTGCAAAGAGGATTTTGAGATACCTTAAGGGTACACCAAATCTCGGCTTATGGTACCCGAGAAGCAATGACTTTGAACTAATTGGTTTTTCAGATGCTGATTTTGCAGGTAGCAAAGATGATAGAAAGAGTACTTCAGGAACTTGTCAATTCTTGGGAAAAAGGCTTGTTTCATGGAGTAGCAAGAAGCAAAATTGTGTTGCAATATCAACTGCTGAATCGGAGTATATCTCTGTCGGCAGTTGTTGTGCACAACTCTTGTGGATAAAGAATCAGCTTGAGGGCTATAACTTAAAGCTCACAGAAATCCCCATGTTCTGTGACTCCTCAAGTGCTATTGTCATAGCAAATAATCCAGTCTCTCACAACAGAACAAAGCACATCGAGCTTCGCTACCACTTCATCCAGGAACATGTTGAGAGTAAGGATATAAATTTGTTATATGTCAATACTGACCAATAAATTACAGATATTTTTACGAAGCCTCTGGACGAGACCAAGTTCAATTTCTTCAAAATAGAACTTGGAATGCTTAACAAGGAATCTTGAAGACAGGACTTTTGAAATTTTACGAAATGGCACGGGATTTCACTGGATAAATCGGAAAATTTCATGAAGTTTCACGGGATTTCACATGTCAAAATATTTCTCTTCTCGGACACGTCTCCCGTGAAATCTTTTTATTAAATATAATTTATTGGATCCGAAGAGCCATCCGTGAAATCAGGTGCGCGCCCAATTTATATATATATATATATATATATATATATATTGAAAACATGTGATTCCAATCCTCAAGGGGAAGTGGACCTAGTCCAGCTCCTGATCAGGGAAGAGGTGAACATGTTGAGGGGGAGTTTCCAACTGTTGATAGTGCATTGAGGCAGGAAATGACTGAAATAAGGCGTGAAATGGGCAAATTCAAAAATGATCAAGAAGCCTGGATGACAAATGCAGGAAAGGCATTGGACCACACCAATAAGGGAGTTGGGCATGTTCTAAATAACTTGCATCAGGTTGCTGAAGATGTTGTTCATCTGAATACTGCTCAAACAGCTCTCAGAATTTCTCATGATCAAGGGATTAATTTTCTGGATGATCAAGTTGAAAGGCAACTGGCCAAACTCTATGCCCTCCTATATGAAGATGTCATAAAGGGGGAGGAGAGTATGGTGTCTAAGATAGAGGAGAGTGCTTGTAAAGATATTGCTCCTGATAAATATTGGCCTAAGTCAAAGGCATTTTTTTTTTGAAAGAATGGAATCTGAACAGAAAAAGTGAGCTGAGGCAGTGGAAAGAATTTTTGGAAAGCAGAAAGGCAAGGATCAAGCATGAGCTGAGCTGTTCTGGAATCATGCTGTTTTCCTTGTTTATATATATATATATATATATATATATATATATATATATATATTGTGTTAAGATAAACATTGAGTTTTTCTTTAAATATTACTGCCTGATTAGTGCTCTCCTTATTCATAATATTTTATGTACAATTCAACTTAGTGCATAGGGTTATGACATCTTCAAATAGGGAGAGATTGTTGGGTATTGTATCCACAATTACCTGGATTTGAAGATGTCCCCTAGTGAACTAAATTGAATTGAGTATGTATTTGATGATTTCTGTGTAGATATGTTATGACAGGTCTTAATGCTAAGTGCACACCAAAGTCAGGTTGCAATGGATCACCAAACACAGTTCTAGACAGTGTAATCCCTCATTGTGTAGAACAAATTGTTGGTCCATGTGTAATCTCTCTATTGGGGTGTACTTCATATACTCATAACTGAAGGTTTTCAAGTTTGAGGAGTGGAGCAGGTTTTCAGAAGAAAAGAAATTTTTGCTGAGTCAATTCGTCGAGATGTCTCGTGAAGTTCCAATGAATCTCGACGAATCCAGACAGAAGCCAAATTTCTAGTTTGAAGAAGAAATTTCTGCGGCTAAGTCTATTCGTCGAATGTTCTCATGAACTCCCGACGAATATCGACGAACGCAGACAGAAGTCAAAAAGGCAGACTTGTGAAGGAAATTTCTGCGGCTAAGTCAATTCGTCGTATGTTCTCATGAACTCCCGACGAATATCGACAAACGCAGACAGAAGTCAAAAAGGCAGGCTTGTGAAGGAAAATGCGCGGCTAAGTCAATTCGTCGTATGTTCTCGAGAACTCCCGACGAATTCCGACGAATGAAAACAGAAGACAGTTTTCAAGCTTTGATCAGTTTTTTCAATGGCTAAGTCAATTCGTCGAATGTTCACGTGATGTCTCGACGAATGACGGACAGACGGATTTCAAATTTATGTTTCGTTTTTGAAATTTAGGGTTGGCTTCCATATTCAGTACACGTGGTGATCCCTCCTTGTTTGTCGCCCGAGCCGTTGGAGGTTTCCCTATAAATAATCTTTTATTTTTAGGGCAAACTAAGAAGAAGAAAAAGATAGAACACGATTGAAAAATAAGAACCCAGCCGTTTTCTTTCTTGCGTGCTGAACAAGTTTTCTGAGATCTAACTTCTGCGCCGCTCAAGTTTCATTCTTCAGTGTTGCTAAAGATTTCTCAGATAAGAAGGCCTTTGATCAAGTTGCTGCTCTCAATATTGAAGATCTTTTCAAATTAATCAAAGGGCCTACTCAGATCAGGTTTGCCGATTCTTTATTCTTCCTAATCCTTGAAGATCCAAGCTTCCACTCTAAAGGAAGAAGAAGATTCAGTCTTTCCAGATCTGAAGTTAATCTCTATTGAGATTCAAGAGAAGTTTCATTTCAAACTTTATTTAATTTCTGTAGGAGTTTTTACTCCGAGTTATTTTGTAGGAGTTGTTTACTCCGAGTTGTAGGAGTTGTTTACTCTGATTTTGTAGGAGAGGTTGTTCTCCGAGTTTGTAGGAGCCGTTGTCTCCGAGTGTAGGATTTGTTGATAAATCCGAGTTTTGGTGAAGTTGCCGACGCTAGCTCGAAGTGCTAGATAGGCGGAGCGGGAGAGAGGAGTACCCACCCTTGAGGAACCTCTATAAATCTTGTGTCTCTGTGCTGTGATTTTTTTGTTGTGTTTGTGCAAAATTTTTTATTCCGCAATCGCAGTAGAGATCACCTATTCACCCCCCTCTAGGTGATTTAGGTAGACAACGATTTCTTTCACCTTCCACCGAACTCATACATGGGACCTCGTCCCCTGCCCTCCTAACATAACTCCTATCAGCTGCAAATGGATATTCAAGATCAAGACTCGCCCAGATGGGTCTATTGACCGACACAAAGCCCGTTTAGTTGCTCGTGGGTTCCTGCATGAGCATGGGATTGACTATGATGAGACCTTTGCCCAAGTTGCTCGTATGACATCCGTGCGCACCTTACTTGCAGTTGCTGCTGCCCGCAATTGGCCTCTCCATCAGATGGATGTTACTAATGCTTTTCTTAATGGTGACCTTACAGAGGTCGTTAACATGACTCCTCCCCTGGGTCTCTCTGTTCCCACCGGCCACGTCTGCTATCTCCATCGGGCTCTCTATGGTCTCAAATAGGCCCCCCGTGCCTGGTTCGAGCGTTTTCGTACTGTTGTTCTCAAGGACGGCTTTATTGAATGCCAAACCGATCATGCTTTGTTCACTCGCACCTCTGCTCAGGGATGTGCCATCCTTCTTCTCTATGTGGATGATATGATTATCACTGACGATGATCATGCAACCATTGCCTCTCTTCAACAGCACCTTCGCAGCCAGTTCGAGATGAAATACATGGGCCCCCTTCGCTACTTCCTTGGGTTGGAGATTTCCTGGTCCAAACGTGGCACCCTTGTCTCTCAAAAGAAATATATCTCTGACATCCTCTCTATTGTCGCCCTCACTGACACTCGGACAGTTGATACTCCCATCGAGCTCAATCTCAAACTTCTCCCAACTGACGGTGAACCTCTCCCTGATGTCTCCCGCTATCGGCGACTTGTCAGAATGCTGGTATATCTCACTATGACTAGGCCGGACATTGCCTATGCAGTCAGCTTTGTCAGTCAATTCGTTCAAGCTCCGCGCTCGGCTCATTACGCTGTTGTTCTCCGGATTCTTCGCTATCTCCGCACATCCGTCAACCGCTCATTATTTCTCTCCGCCACTTCTCCTCTCACCCTCCGAGCATTCGCTGATGCTTATTGGGCGGGGGACGCTGCAACTCGTCGCTCTACCACTGGTTTCTGTATCTTTCTGGGTGACTCTCTGATCTCCTGGCATAGCAAGAAATAGGACTCTATTGCGCGCTCCAGTACTGAAGTCGAGTATCGTGTCATGGCTTCCACCACTGCTGAGATCGTTTGGCTTCGTAGACTTCTCGGAGATCTTGGTGTGGCGATTTCCGGGCCCTCTCCCTTATACTGTGATAATCGAAGTGCTATACAAATTGCCTCTAATCCTGTATTTCATGAACGGACGAAACACATCGAGATTGATTGTCACTTCACTCGCCAGGAGTTCCTCGCCAACACTATCTCTCTACCATTCATTGCTTCTGAAGAACAAGTGGCTGACTTCCTCACCAAGCCTTTCACATCTGCAAGATTTCGTTATCTCATTAGCAAACTCTCGGTTCATGATCCACCATGAGTTTGAGGGAAGGTGTTAATATTAAAATATATTTATTATTTCTTGTACATCCTGTTTAGTCCCACACCGCCTGTGGTGTTTTCGGACTCCCCTCCTTGTTTATATGTAAGACCCCAAGGGTCCCCTTTTTCACATCGAATATACATTACTTGATTTCTCTCAAGTCTAATAGTCCTTTTGTTTCCCCAATTTGGGAGTCCCTGGGGATCCCTAATTTTGCAAGTCACGCGGAGGCGGATTCTGTTTTTGGTTGGCTTCGGGTGGTCCATGAATCCGTGAATTCAGATATTTTTGCCCTTTTCTCGACCGCATGTTGGGCGCTTTGGTGGCGTCGCAATCATAGGTTGTGGGAGGGCTCTCTTCAGGATTTAACGACGACGATTGAGTTTATTCGTGTGGCGATGGTTACACCTGTGAGGCCCCTATTTAGACCCCACATATATTTGTATCTAAGCTATGTTCTTACATGTGTCCCAGGTTGAAGTAAGGCTAGTGAATATGAAATAAACAACACATAATATAAATTTGCTTTCATACCTTGCATTATTCGCTGAATCTTTTCTGTTTTATCTTAATCAGTTCTTTTGGTTTTGTGTATCCCAAGTCACGTCCGTTACCTACAAAATTTGACGACGGGCTTAGTCATAAAAATATGACTAAGTGAGGATATACCTCTTTCATTTCTATATACAATTAGAAAAACTTGCACATTTTAAAACATAGTTTTCATACTAACCATTTTCTGTCTCAGTAGTGACCTTATGAAGCATATTACTACATGAACATGTTAGTATCACTAAAACATTATGGGTCGTATAAGATCATGACCATATCATGTGCAATACATAAAAGTAGTGTGTCCATGTATCAGTATCTATGAAAGAACATAATGACTGGGGGAAACATATCAGTAATCATAAACAGTATAAGGAGCTATAACACTCATATGACCTTTGGAACATATAAACAATGCAAGTATCATAACTGTTTCTATATCATGGAAGCAATGCAAATACATAACTTCACGTCAGTTTTCATGTCTATAAGCATTTATCAATGTACTTTTATAATCATTTAAATCAGTACTTCCATGAATATTTCATTTCTTTGGATATATTAGGGGCAATTCGAATTCTTTTTCCTTTTTCCTTTACCCTGAAGGGTCCTTTACCCCGAAGGGTCATTCATGTGCATGCATTTCAAGTCGCCCGTAATATAACCTCGTGTCGACACGTTTACATAAAGTGAGTTATTCATTTTTTTTTACAATCCCCTCAGAAATATCATTCGCCTGTTTGCCTTTTTCAAGGCCATACAATATAGCGACATTTAGTACCAGTGATATACATTTAACATTCAGTATGATAAGAGTGCGTATGTAAAGGGAACATAAAGCAAGAAAGCTTAAATAAAACAGGTAGCTCTCACCATCAGTATCAGTGTTCATAGCATTGTCATGTCTATTTTGAGGTGCCATCCTCCGTGGTATCTGTATAAGCATCATATCATTTAGGGTCGTTTATATCGGGGTTGCACCTCGCTATAACTACAATTTGAACTACTATGTTTACATCATTTGGAAACTATTTAACCGCCCTCTACTTTGCATACCTCTAAAAGAGGTATTCACTGTTTTACATAATATAACAACACAGCAGCCGAGCATGATACAAAACAAAGCTCCTTAGAATTGGAAGGAGGAAAAGTAAAGCCGGCCACGACAGTAGATTATCCCCAATCTGAACAAATAGAGAGAGGTACCAGCAACTAACTTTTTCTAGTTAAACTCTCCCCCTTCACAGTTCTATGAAAACAACCCCATAACACTTAAACGATCACATAATTCCTGTCTTAACTTAAGACCCCCTCCAGAATTAAGTTTCGCAGCCGGTCAATTTGGCCAATGATCTATAATTATTTAAGAAAATCAGGATCTGGAGTGACTTATCCAAACTTCCAATCTACATAAATATTTAGAGATTATAGAGAGAATAGTGCGTACTATGCGCAAGGGAAATCGATCGGGGCAGAACTTGAGAATGGAAGAACCAACACCATGTGGATCAGAGAAGTATAAGCAATTAACTCTGATCTTTGGCAAGATCTCGCGAAGAATTAAACAAGGATTGCTGCAGTAAGAAGGGAGATTAGGTAACTCTAGCACCAGATTTCCCCCAAATCGAAACCATAAGGTGCCCTTAACATAAACTCCAACAGTAATAATAATAATAGAAGAGTAGGGGAGAGGAAGAAGGAAGGTTAGAGGTGATAAAACAAAGCCTTCACAGCACCCCAACCACATGCAGCAGCTTGCTAAACTTTGATCCCAACAGCAGCTCAGGGATCCCATGCGTTTTCAAGATATAAGAGGGGGAAGAAGAGGAGAAATCACGAAGAAGAAGGTCGGCTCCAAAAGCCCTAGCTGCGAAGATAGTCGAGGCCGAGAAAAATAGAAGAATCGGCATTGCCAAAATCATATATATCCTCCACCGCCTCAAGGCTAATCCCAAAAATAAAACTGTTTTATTTAAGTCCTCCACCGCCTCTTCTAAGCCATTGAAAAATCATATTACCAAAACCTTTTGCTATCAGCTCACCTAATAGCATTTGCTATTAGCACCCCAAATAGAAATTGCTATCAGCACACCTTTGTAGAGGCTCATATAGAAACTTTATAAATAAATGAACATGCCTTGGTTTATTAAGGTAACATCACCTTTGTTCTTATGCTGCCGACGGCGAACAAATCATAAAATCGCACTTCATCATAAACATATATGTTCTAAAAAATTTAGACACTGATTTTTTATTTTCATCATAGGGGAAATTTTAGTATTCATTTGGGTCATTTCACGTTTTGGGTCGTTACATCACCTCCCAGCGACTTGCCTCCACATGCTCCTCCGAGGAGGACTTCTTGGGCTCCTCCCCCTTTGGGTGTGGTAAAAATTAATTTTGATGGTGCTATTAGGGAGGGTCCTTCTTTGATCGGTGCGGGTGTTGTTGCCCGGGATTCCTCGGGGCGGTGCTTGACTTGGCGTACCAGGACTTGGGATTATTTGTCTACCCCGGCGGTGGCAGAGGCGTTTGCGGCTCTTTTAGCGGCTGAGGTGGCGGTGGAATTTGGTTGGCCCTATGTTTTGATTGAAGGAGACTGCTCAACCTTGATTACTCATTTAGCGGCGGGGATGGTGCCGTTCTCGTTGGATCGCTCACTTATTTCTGATATCTTGGAATTGACACGGGGGTCTTCGCGGATCGATTTCATCTTCTCTGGTCGTTTGTCCAATCGGGTTGCGCATGCGCTTGCTTCATTTCTTTTTCCATGCCGTCGTTTCTTCCTTCTATTGTACTGGACTTAATCCGTTGTGATATGATCGATGAATGAAATTGCCTCTTTTAACTTCAAAAAAAAGTAGGAGGTCCATGACTTTTCCAAAAAAAAAGGTGAATGAGTTTTAGGCGGTAGCTTTTCTACACGATAGATTTTTCAAACAGTTTTTAAAGTGCGGTAACATTTTTCCGAAAATAAAATTGAGCTAAAAAACTCTCTCAAACATGCCCTAAGTTGGGTTAATTACTAGGATCTCTCCCGGGCCATTTCATAATTACAACGATCGCCCCTCACTGTATTATCGTAACATCAGCTTGATGAATCCTAAACGCAAAAATGTTTTTCGGTGCGCACTGGACGCACAGGACCCACGAACGATCACTTTTCCCTAAAGCAAATACTTTTCGGTGACTGATTTCAAGTGTTTATTAAAGTTGAGGGACTGAATTCCATCAAATAAAATTTTGAGAACTGATTTCCAAAAGTCATCAAAGTTGAGGGACTGAAATCTCAATTTTGCTGACGCAAAATTAAGTATTTATAAGAACGGAGAATCGGAGATACATACAAAAAGGTGATCATCATTGACTTTCAAAATTCAAATGGTGAGATTATTAAACGCTAAAATATCTCATTGATAAGAATTGAGTAGAAGCCCTCTATGACTGGGGAGAATTTTTCGTACGGACGGGCAACGTATAAGAGCATTGCCCTTTGGAGGGCATTTTTTAGCTGAAATTAATATTTATTTTATTAAAGTGATAATTTTTTAAAAAAAAATAACAGAATATAAATAATGATATTTTTACGATTATTTTAAGTGCTCGTGTGTATACAACTTAAAATTAAAAATGACTCGATAAAATAAAGCCAGATTAACAACTATAATTTGAACTGTAATTTCCTGATAAAAAACAGTCAGGAAAAAAATGTTGAACTGTAAATTTTTTATTGCAATTTAGAACTGCACTTTTGAGTTGGAAAAATGTCCACCCACTATGAAGGAGAAATGAAAGAGAAAGTTAACCGCCTAGGTGGATGTCTTTTGTTGGAGGAATTTAATACACAAATGCTTATCCACCACCCGGGAGTTTTTGAACACAGATCCTCTCCATTTGAAGTGAAATTGATAGTATTTATTTAAGGGCATTGTTAAAGATCCTCTCCATCTCCATTTATTTCTATGAGTTATTACGCGGCTTTTGAAAATACGCTTTGTACATGCATTCTTAGGAAAAGTGTTCAACACAAAAATTGTAGATCTCGTCGAGATCTACAACTTTTGTGTTAAACACTTTTCCTAAAAATGCACGCACAAGGCCCTAAAATCGCCCTTATCGTTATTATAGTGAATTTTTGAAATTAACAAGAAAATAAGTCTTGTACATGCATTTTTAGGAAAAGTGTTCAACAAGAAAGTTGTAGATCTCGACGAGATCTACAATTTTCGTGTTGAACACTTTTCCTAAAAATGCATGTACAAAGCGTATTTTCAAAAGCTGCGTAATAACTCAAAGAAATTGGTTTGCCAATAGCCATTTCT